>CM060946.1:421437239-422687239 GCA_030765085.1 Allium cepa | reverse complement strand
CTCAGGGCCTAAAGCGCATCATGTTGTTTGACCATGTAATAAGAGGCTCGGCATAGATACCTCGGTCGGCATAAGGCCTCGTTCGGCATGAAGCCTCGTTCGGCATAAATGAGTCGTTCGGCATAAGGCCTCGATCGGCATGAAGCCTCACTCGGCATCTCCCCTCGTTCGGCATAAATGAGTCATTCGGCATAAGGACTCGATCGGCATCTCCTCTCGATCAGCATGAAGTATCTTTGACATCTCCCCTCGATCGGTATGAAGCCTCGCTCGACATCTCCCCTCTATCGGCATGAAGCCTCGCTCGGCATCTCCCCTCGATTGACATGAAGCCTCGGTCGACATCCTCCCACGATCGACATGAAGCTTTGTTTGGCATCTCCCCCTGATCGACATGAAGCCTCGCTCGGCTTCTCACCTCGATCGGCTCAAGTACCTCGTTCGGCACATGTCTCGTTCGACACAATGCCTCATTCGGCATGCATTCCTCGCTCGCATATGAATGCCATTCAACCAGGATTTGTGGCTCAGCATACGAGTGTCGTACGCCATGGAAACCTCGCTCAGCATTCTCTGGTTCGACCAACCTCGCTCGGCAATTATCGTTCGGCATCCCTGGCTTGGTGCACAGAGGCTACTTACCATGGGTTGAGACACCTTATTCCTAGGCCCGTAAGGAAGTCCAATCCATCTTCGTCTATAAATAGAAGGGCAGGGGCGCAGTGAAAGGGACCTTTTTTTGAGAACCCTGGGGAGACTCTACTGCTTTCAAGACTTATTCCTTTCAGTTAGTACTTGTACTCAAGTCATTATTGTAAGGATTGTATCTGTATTCAATCATTTGTGAAAGAAATAAAGATCAAAACTCAAAGTGGATGTAGGCAGTTACGCTAAACCACTATAAATCCGATGTTCTTGTTTTTTCATTTAATTTAGCATACAATTCTATGTTTTAATTTACTTTCTTCATTAATCTCTCTACACAATCTTCCTTAAGGGTGTTAGTGACCAATTCTGGTGCTAACATTATTCAAGATGAGAGCTAGTATTCAAAATCAGGTGTAACCAACCATGTTACAAGTAATCTTACCACTTGAATTTCCACAACAAAGTATATAGAGATAATCCGTCCATACATATGGGTAACGGTGAGTCAACTAAAACCACATACACTAAAATTGCATGTATTAGAGGTGAAAAACAACTTTATTTGAATAATTTATTAAGAGTGCCACAAATTAAAAAAAAATTATTAGTGCGTCACAGTTTGCAAGTGATTATAATGTATACTTTGAGTTTTATCCAAAATATTGCTTAGTTAGAGATATACCAACTAATGAAATTCTCTTGCAGCGTGAAGCATATAAGGGATTGTACAAGTTCAATTTTGTTAATTCCAAGAATGCTAGCCATAAAGAAAAGTGTTGTAACCTGTTTGAATTTACACAAGCAAAGAAAAGAAAAAATCCTTTTGATATATGGCATTACAAATTAGGACATGCCAATGCAAGTGTTGTAAAACAAATTCTATCTGATAGTAAAATTCATTGTGAAAATATTACATTACCTTATGTATGCACTTTATGTGAAATGGGTAAAAGTCACAAACTCATCTTTTCTGATTCATAAACCAAATACACTCGACCTTCAAAATTAGTTGCAACTATTTTTGGGGTCCAGCATCTATACATTCTGACTATGGACAAATACTACATATCATTTATTGATGCTTATTCTAGGTACAACTGGATCTACTTTCTAAGATCAAAGTCAGAAACTTGTAATGTAGTGACACAATTCATAATACAAGCAGAAAAGCAAACAGATCATCAAATAAAGATTATACAAATTGATGGAATTGAATACAAGTCACTCAGTGATTATTTTCAAAGAAAGGGTATAGTGCCCAGGACTATCTGCCCTTATACCATAGAGAAAAATGGATTGGTTGAAAAAAGGCACTGCTGTCTACCTGATAAATAGACCGCCAACCAAAGTGTTAAGGAATAAAAGTCGAATTATAAGTTTATTCAACATAAAGCTTGGCTATCAAAGTCTTAGAGCATTTGGCGGTCTATGCTTTCCATGCTTAAGGCCATACAATTTACATCAGTTGGATTTTAGATCATCACCCTACACGTTTTTGGGATATCCTGCCAATCTGAAAGGGTGTAAGTGCTTAAGCAGCAATGGAAGCATAATTATATCAAGACACATAATGTTCAATGAACATGTATATCCCTTCAATAGTTCAATAGCTAAAACAACTCAAAAGGTTTATAATTGTAGAATTTCAATACCAGTTATGCCCTTGCACAAGGATGAAGCAACTGAAGCTAAAGATGAAGAGGTTCAAGATAGATTAAGTTCACAACTCTCTATGTCTTATTTCAGTTCAGGTCATGGACTAGCAGATACCTCTGAACATTCAACTCCCATGCCTCAACATAGTTATAATCAATTTTAAAGAACTCATCCAGAACAGGAGGAAAGTCACTCATCCAATTCTCAACAAGACCATCCACTAACCAATCCCAGTTGTGAAGCAATACCAGCAAGAAATCAATAATTCATGATTACTTGAGCAAAAACTGGTATATTTAAACCCAAGATATATACTATAAATTTGGAATCAGAAGAACCGGAAACATATGAGCAGGCAACAAAGTGTGAAAAGTGGAAATAGATGATGGAGATGAATACAATGCTCTCTTCAGAAAATAAGACTTGGAATCTTGTACCAATGCCAAAGGACGAAAATATAATAGGATGCAAGTGGACTTTCAGACTTAAGAAAAATTCAGATGGCGCAATATTCAATCACAAGACCAGATTGGTAGCAAAAGACTACACACAACATATGGATTTGATTACACAAAAACATTCTCACCAGTTGTCAAGCCTACAACAATTAGAATAGTGCTATCTATTGCACTACACAACAATTGGAAAATCAGATAGTTAGATGTGAATAATAAATTTCTTAATAGAGAACTACATGAGGAAGTATACATGGAATACCATATGGTTTTAAGATGGCAAACAATAAAGGAAATGGTATGCAAATTGAACAAGGCAATTTATGGCTTAAAGCAAGCCCTAAATGTCTGGTTTGACAAGCTCAAAACAACATTAGTTGTGTTGAATCATCAACCAATTAAGTTTGATAATTCTTTATAGTATCAATTTAGAAATTTAATAGTGATATATAACTAATATATATCGATGATTTTATAATTACAGGTAACCGTGAAAATGAAATCATAAATCTCATACAGCAATTGGATAGAATCAAAGACTTGGGAGAACTTAATTACTTTCTAGGTATAGATGTAAAGATAATATCAAGCATAGAAATTCATCAATGTTAGAGGAAATACATTATCAGACATTCTCAACTAAGCAAAGATGGATCAAGCTAAATCACTTCCTACACCAATGATCAGTAATTTAACCTTGTCAAAGCATCAAGGAGAATAAATCACAGACGATAAACAATACAGAAGCATAATAGGAGCACTTCAATATGTTACAATCACAAGACCCGAGATAGCCTTTAGTGTAAACAAATTGTGTCAGTTCATGCAAGCTCCCCTAAATGAACATTGAAAGGAAGTTAAAAGAATCCTAAGATATCTTAAAGGAACCATGAATCATGACTTAGTTCTTAAAGCATGCAATAATATTAACATAAATGGATTTGCAGATGCTGATTAAGCTATAGATATAGATGACAAAAAAATAACTATTGGATACTGCATATATCTAGGTGAAAATCCAACATCATGGTGCTCTAAAAAGCAAACAACAGTTTCTAGGTCAAGCATAGAAGCTGAATTTAGAAGTGTAGCAAGTGTAATGGAAAAATCATGTGGATCAAGTCTTTACTAGGTGAACTCAAAGTCAATACAACTAGAAAACCAAGTAATATGGTGTGATGACTTGAGCACGGTACTACTTATAGCAAATCCAATTTACATTCAATGACAAAGCATATGGAGTTGGACATATATTTTAATCAAAATCAAGTACTAAATGGAAAAATGGATGTAAACCATTTACCTGCCACTTACCAGCGCGCCGACATCTTAACAAAGCCTTTATCCGTAAAGAGCATTGTTAGACTAAGAAGAGATCTAAAAGTTGAAGACTTTGAAGATATATCAAAGACAAATCGAAGCAATGCACCAACTTCCTTACAAAGCATCTATCTGCAAGAAGATTCATTGAATTAAGAAGATATCTCAAGATTGAAGACACTGAAGATGTCTTAAAGACAAATTGAAGCAGCGACAGCCATTTAGGGCAAAACGAAAAACCCTATTTTCGATTGAGGGTGGATAATGAATGAAATGGAGTAAAGCAACGATTATATTGTCACATATCATAAAAGAAAATATTAGAAGATATGAATCTTTCCTGAACTGCAAATACTATACAATGGACCAGGCTGTATATGTCATATTATATAGTTGGCTAAAGTCTAAAATACAATGAAAATCATTCAGCAATGTAATTATCAATTGTATCATATTCTTCGTTCAATAAAATCATATTACAATTTCTTTTAATCTCTCAACTCAATTGTAACAACCCCTATCTGGAGGCCCGAAGCTAAGCACTACAGATGCTGCAGTCATCCATATTATTTACTTCCGGTGACCAAACACGGTAATGTTAATGTATCCATAATATCAGAATCACATGAATATGAAACAAAATCACATATTTCGAAAACAAAATTTTTGGTTACATTTCATAAAACATGTTTCATGTCCGGATTACAAAATCCCAATGTTTTTCAAGTTCAAATCAAATATTATTATTACATAAATACACTAGGAGCAACATACGAAGATGCCCCCTTGCTTGACCAGAATACTAAATAGTCATAACTGACTTAATACAACACAGCAGAATAAAACAAAACAATTCCTAAATATAGCTAACATCAGCCTCCTGCTCGTCTTTGAATTCTTTATTCGTCCATCTATTAAAACCTGAAAATCCTCAACCCTCAGTCTACTCAAATCAATTTTGAGCACTCGAGAGTTTAAGGAGAAAAACATAAAATTTGAGTCATACATAAAGCCTAGTGTGAATAATACCATACATCTCGGTATCTGATATTAAGTGAGACCATGCTACTTAGTGAAACGGGTTTCCTCTCACTAATCTATTAAAATATATCTTTTGCAAATCTTAATCTTGCAACCAAAACTATTTAAACAATAGTAACAATATCATGAAAGCATATAAATTAGGTAACAAATGGATTATCTGTCCGAACACTATAGTTTTGTTTGGCTAACTACTAACATTTGGCTTACTCGGGCGTACTAGACAAAATACACAAATAATCTAACTTCTATTAGATACCCCTCTTTTGGACGGTCTGTCCCTAACTTAATTCTCCCAGTGCCAACTGATCCTAATGGTTTTGCGAGGCTCACCAATAACCTATTTTCTCTCTGTATATTCCTTTCCGTGCGTAACATCATTTTAGTCTTATCCATGACAAATCTCTACATTTTAAAATTTTAAACTAAATTAACAAGGGGCTAATAGGTAATGTATTGGGCGTGGTCCTATACCAGTCCCATATAGTATTCTAATATTTGAGTCATTTTACTTAAGGTTAACTACCAATAAATTTTCCTTGAAAACATTTTCTTTCAAAATGATTTAATCCTTTAAATCATAATTTAAACAAGGAAAATAAACTCCATGCTTTACTTAACTCACCTTACCATGTTATATATACTTTACACAAAACTTTGTTGATGAATACATTTAACCTTTGAAAGTACCCCTTTTCAAATCTATTATAAGTACCCCTTTCGGTACAAGTAAAACCACTTTGACTTCTAACCTTAGGCCGAAGGCCCAAAACGTACCCTTTCAAAACCTTTCATAATAAACCCTTCGAAACCATTGATGAACGTCATCTTCAAAAGCTTTAAAACCTTAGACTAACTATCTTTAAAACACTTAACATTTCCTTTCAAAAACATTAGAAACCTTTCTTTTAAATATTTCAACACAATTGGGGAACCACCGCTTTGAAACCTTTATTTAAACCTTTCGAAAGCATTAAAATCCTTTGTAAGCATCAATCCTTTCATAAGCATTTGGGTTCAAGTAAAACACGTGGAAACCTTTCAGAACCATTTAAAAACATTTCCTTTCAAAACATTTGGGTTCTACCTTCAACAGAACAAAAGGGTCATAAAACTACTAAGTCGAAAGTACTCTTTTGAAAAACAGCTCCCAAGTAAAGAAGTGATGATGTCGAAACCAACCTTCGAAAGCATTGGAGAAGTGGACAGGTTTTAATAACAAAGTATCCTTTCAAAACCATTTGCTTCGAAAGGTAAAAAGCGACATCAAGGGGTTGCGACCCCTTCGAAAGCATTAACTTAAAAAAAAGGTGCAACCTCATTTGAAACCATTCCTTAAATCAATTTGACCTAGTCGAAAGCCAACGAAGTCGAAAGCGTTATTTTCGAAAGAAAAGCAGGCGCATTTCCGTTTGAAAGAAAAATAGCGCTTTCACCCCATCGGCACCCCTTGTTTCGACCAAATACCTTCCGCCTATATCCAATTAACTATGTACCAAATCATTGATACTACATGCATTGGCTTCGATGGCGATGGAGGCTGAAGTACTCAATCGAAACCTAGGTGCCGAAAGTAGCGAAACATGTAAAATCTGATTTTTAGCTTTTTAAAGTAATCTTTTCAAGTAACATGCACTGTTGGGTCAAAGTATTATTGGTTGCTAATTTTCTTTTCTAAAAGTTCTGTCGAAATTTCAAAAATAAACAATTTAATTTATTTACAAAATACCTCTTCTCCTTTTATAAATATATAAAACATTCAAGTCTAATACCTTAAATAATTTTATATATCTATTAAAACGCTTAGGAAAAATCTATAAAAACCCCTATAAATCATTTTTAATATGTTTTCTAACATATATAAATTTCAGACCCAAAACATATATAATTCAGCCGTAAATTATTTTAAACCCAAATATCGATTTTCCTCACTAGAAAATTAATATAAATTCCACGTTAATTCGGAAAAATGTAAAAATTAAAACCCATCTCTAAAATGTCATTTCCATTTAAATCTAAAATGGAAAGGCATTTAGATGTCTTTTAATAGGGTTTTCACATTAAAACATATCATAAAATCCATATGAAATATCATAAATCATCAACAAGCATATATATTATTATTTCTAACGATCAAAACATTGAAAAAAATTGTAAAATAATTCGGATTTAACCTAAACCGAAAGCAATTAAAAAACATGAGATGTAGTAGTTATTCATCTTAGCTTTGTGATTAAGGAGTTGAGATTAGTTCTTAAGTTATATTGATTTGCTTCTTCCTTTAGCTTATCTTCCTCTTGTGTCTTCTAACGGTGGTCGGCGCCTATATTTTGATTTTGATAATGAACGTGTAGATTGATTTTAGTTTATTTGCTAACATGGCATGGCTACCCTTACTAATCACAAATCTCAATCTCCTAATCATTACATTGTTTTATTTAATTTAACCAATTGAATATCCTAAATAATGTTACTAAAACTTAGGGTCTTTACATAAATACAATATCAAATTCTTATCTTTAATCAGATTTCTAACATAATATATAAAAATACAGTCATCTTTATGTTCGTTATTTCTACTTCTTTCTCCTTTCTTACTCTTCTGTACTCAATCATATTTAGGATCCACAATAAATGTGGTAAAATGAACAAGTTGGATGATCAAAGTCAGTCCAACAATCCCTAACCTATCACATACAAATTATAATGAATAGAAAGTAAATGGAGATAAAGATTTATAATAGTTTCACTATCAACCTAATAATGTATTTCTATCTTGAAGTAGATCAATTTCATTAGTATGATAACAAGACATTGATAAATCTATTTTAATAAAGACTTAATACAAAAAGCAAGAAGATTTGGAGCTTAAGGGAAAATCATCAATTATAATAACTTCATTTATATACAAATTTAATGCTTAGGATTGAAAAAATTGATCATACTGACAAATCAATGACATATTAAATTCCTAAAGATTAAGAATTAATCTTATATGAAAATGAATATATATTTCATTTGCGTCAGTGGTCCTCACTACAAAAACACAACCCATTGCCAACGTCAAAAAGGCTTTAGCACGGCGTCGATAAATGACTTATCGACGCTTAGCTGACATCTTTCATGGCATTGGTGAATTTATGATCGAAAAATATTTTTCGACGCTTGTAGATGTCTAGCGTAGGGTACTTATCGACACTTAACCGATGCCTAATTGATGCCATATTTCAATGACATATCAATGCTGATTTCCGATGACTTTGCAGCACCTAGCCGGCTATTGTTGAAGTTGTCAAATTCAGATTTTCCGACATCCTGTCGATACCTTGCTAAATTATCAGATTTAGATTTTTTGATGTCCTATCGACATCTTACCGATGCCAGCATTGACATAAATTTGCATCATTTTTGCTACATTTCTAACATCAATCACATAATCAAATATATATATTATATATTCATCTCACTATCACTACAATACCAATTATATATCATCACAATATCATCTCAATACCGTCACAATACAATACATATTAACCAACTTAAAAATATCATAAACATTATCCAACATTACAATGTTCAAAAAATATTATCACAATACAAACAAAATATCCAACCAATACCATTAAAGAATAGACCAAATATCCACGCAGTATCATCACAATATACAACCAAACATGCAAACAACATAAATACTCCCTACTTCCTCGAACCATGCCCACCATCAGCATCTCCATCACCAGAAATATCCTCATCCAAAAAGCGTTGCAAAAATGCATTCGCGAGCAATCCAAGCTTATTCTCTAGCTTACCAACATGCGACTTTAACCGTCGGTTTTCTTAATCTGCAACATTATTAACTGTAACAGCTTCATCTAATGATGATCTCTACTTTTTTAACCAAAGTTGTTTGTTAATGACAATCAATTTTTTATTTCAACTATTGTATTTATTAGAACAAATTTTTTATATTTGCATTAATCATATATTTATTTAGTTTATTGAGTGATTTAACTTACATACTTGATTAATTTATTATGTGATTTGAAAAATATATCTCTTGTCTAATTTATTCAAACAAAATTTATAATTTAACACAATTATATAAACATTTGTTTAATTGATTGATTGATTTAATGAATATATATTTAATTTTTGCATGATTTGGGTAAAAAAAGATAATTTAACTCGATTAAACTCTTGTATAATTTAATGATTTTTTTATAATTTAAATTAATTGTATGTATATATATATATATATATATATATATATATATATTTAGAATTTATTGAGTGATATAACTTATACAAACATACTCTTGTTTAATTTATTGAAACAAAATGTATAAGTCAGTTCAATTATATATACATTTGTTTAATTTATTGAGTGATTTCACTTATATATTTGTTTAATTTATTGTGTGATTAAAAAAAATTCTTGTTTAGTTTATTGGCACAAAATCTATAAATTAAGCTAAGTATATATTTATTTAACTTACCGAGTGACTTAATGTCCTTTTCAACCCTCAAATGTCGACACTAATACATCTACAGTATTCATTTGCCCAGCATGGAAGTGATGCAAAGATAGATTGTTAGGTAAAGTAAAAAAGAAGAAGAAACGAAACAAGAAAGAAGGAACACCATATCAGTATCCTACAACGGAACGATAACATATAATATCAAAAGACAATACAAATTACCACTCTAAGATACATAGCATTTTAGAGGTATATTTCTAAACAGTATCATCAGTCTGGACAGTTATAACAGTTTGTCCTCACTTGTGCTGAGATATAACAGTAATAAAACGGAAATAAGAATACTACGGTAGGTGAAACATCCAACTTGTCTCGTCGAGATCCAATGAACACCAATGAAAACTTGCCCTTCTTAGACTACTCAAAAGAGTATACAGAATTTAAGAAAAACAAAAACCGTGCATCAAACATAAGTCTGATATGAAAAACCCAAGAAATATGAAACGAATATGTAATAGTACTTTTGAGACCGCATGGAATGCTATAACGGTTATCCCTCAGAAAACCACCATCTAATAAGTAAATAAGGTGATATAATAGATAATGTCTAGGGTGTAGAATATAAATCAGAAAATAACTACGCCGTTTGCGTCTCATGACACAACGATACTGAAGTAGAATCAAAATAGCTAAGGTACACACGCATAATGGATTTTCCATGGAGACATCCCTATACATATTGAGGCCAGCCTACTACACAAGAGATAGAAATTACCTTCAAGCATTGTATATCTCTAGATAGAATATACCGACAAGGAAATCATAGTCAGTCCACTTCTAAACACTTGATTCCAAATATCATCCCCTCTCTCATGCAACATCGGTAAACATACTCTAGATTTGGAGTGATAATATCCTATCCCGGGTCAGCTAAACCCTAAGCTATGCCCTTACTCTTTTTCTGTCATTTTTGATATCAACATCATGTTCGACATCTCTACAGGAGTTTTCATCACTCCAATGGAATACGAATCTCTTAATGGATTCCAGCATCTCGAACAAATCATGAAACTCTACATGTATTTGAGAATCTTGAATTGATCTTGAATCTCCATATAGATTCCAGCATAAGTCCTTCGACGAATGCTAAAGCTGACCTCTCCCTTGGACTTAACCTTAGGATAGACAGTCCAACTCTATAACATTCCACTTCACAACCGCTTCCAAAATATAGAACCAGTATATCAGTTTTGAAGGGGACTTCGATAAATAAGCACTTACCGATCTCGGCCTCTTCAAAACTAAATCGATGAATGTCCGATCAAGTTCGATAGTCGACTAATCAACTACTAAGTATAAGATAAACGATCAAAAGATCGAAACCAAGTCTTATATACTCATCATGTTTTCAAAATTTTCAATTTACACAATACCTCAGTCAAGAGTGAAGCCAGGCAAGTTAGAGCACTGGTTGCATCAAAGCCTAGCCTAGACAGTTTATTCTTAACTCTCACAATTAGACAAGCCTACTTTATTTGTTTTTAGTGTTAAGTACATGTGTAAATACTTTCCATAAACGAGTAACACACACAGCACGATCAAGTCATATAAAGCACAATTAAGTCACATAAGCGACTTCTAATCCTCTTTACAATTAATTAATACTTTCACTAATTAAAACCTTTTAGTAAAACATCTTTTATTTAATAAAACTTTATTACCAATTTATACTACTCACTTTTACTCTTTTCAATACTTCAAAAAGTATTCATATAAGGGATTGCTGGGCCTCATAATGCGTGGAAGAGAGTTCGACGCTGACCCCTCTTAGGGGTGAGCGATCGGCTCGAATTTTTTTTAGGTCGGGTCATCTTAGATAAGAGATTTTAGAGCCAGATTTTGAGCGAGATATTTTGGCGGCTTCCCTGTAAATGTAGCATGCATGGTTCGTTACAAGGGATCTCCTTTCTTGCTCTCTTTATCTTCTACCTAGGCTATACTTTGCTATTTTTACTCTTGATTTTCATGGATTGAACTATAAGCAATAGTATGAATCAAAAATAGGAAAAATTTTAAAGTGCACGTTGGCCGGAGTCAGCCGGACCACGATAAATCCTCTTGTTCAATTACTGTTTTACCATTAAATTTGTTTTTTCGTATTTATTTCTCTACTGTATTCTGCTTGTGATTGGATATTGGATCTTTAGTGCTTTCACTTAATGTTTGGATGTTGGTGGTACTTTTGCCATCAATAAGTAAGTACTACATTTGATTTTGGTTTCATCATCTTTTATGAAAGTAGTAACGCTTCTAACATATTAATGCTGCTGTCATCTTTATTGGACAGTAACGAATTAAAATAATACAATGCAATTGATCCTCTCATTCTATAAATGCATCGTTTACGACAACATCAATGTCTACAATACAAATATAATATATTATATTTTGTTACTTACATAGATGCATGAATATGTAGTGATTTCAACTAAACAACCATTTTAAATTCACAATATCTTGACTTTGAACTATGTCCTTTCATTTAATTTGAAGATTTTGGTTTGGATTTATGAGTTTGATTTGAAGAATTTTTGTGTACGAATTGTTAATTTTAGGGGGTTTTATTTAAAATTTGAAAAGCGAAAAGATTTTTTATTATACCAATTATAATAAATAGTAAGGGTGTAAAACATAATGCCTCTATTCAAATATGTCACATATCATAAAATTATCTTTTAAGTGATAAATACATTCATAAGTGATAAATTAATACATGCAAATGACAAGTAATACAATGATATCAGAATCACAGTATATTTATATATGTGCTAAATCATTAATCGGTTTTATCCAAATGTGTAACATTTGATGAAGTTTCGTTCTATGAAATTAATATTATACTCAAATGATAATACATGTAATGCTGGAATGGAAAGTACCTTTACATGTAATAAAAGAAACATCCCAATGTTATCCCGCCTTTTGGCAAGGCCGAGATACCAAGGAAATGACTGGAAAAAGACAAGATCACACGTCCCCAGCTTTGAATTATTGTTGGGCAACTGCAGATATCGACGAATTTTACTCGAGTCCGGGTTGGGCAACAATTGATAAGGCACGTCAGGCAAAGTGGTAGAAACCAACGTTCCAAATTTCGGGGCAATCCGAGTTAGTATGCTCAAGTTATCGCCAATGGGAGATGGATGAAATGATATAGGTTCGAATCCCTCAGGAATAGCATAGGTTCGAATCGATCAGAAGAAAGCCATGCTCTGAATCCATCGACCACACATTGGTTCGAATCCGTCCAAGTAGCCTTGCTTCGAATCCATCTTCACATGCCCACGTTCGAACCCATTATGGCTTCGACTCCATGCCGTAATTGTCTTCGAATCCAATAAGCAAAGGAAACTTCGTATCGATCAACCACGACCTTCCACGATCAATACGAAGGAACACGTATTTGACCGATTCGAAGGAAGCGACTCTTCGAATCGATAACCTCGAATCCATCAAGTCCACACAGCTAAAACCTAGGAATATGACCAGAAAACTCGGAGAAAAAGGAGGATTGACCCGAAGCATATGCACCGCGTCATCACTTTCATGTGCAGAAGCATGGATTCGACCCTATGGGTTCGAACCGTATCGATTCGAACGGATCCATGGGGCGAAAAACTCCATCTTGAATCGATCATAACTCGAGATCTACAAACCCAAATGCTATGAAATTTTCACAGGAGCTTGCATATACATAGAAGAATATCCACATCAAGTTTCATCATGATTGGACACCTTTTTGATCGATTCGAACCAAGGGTCGAATCGATCCCAAAGTGGGCCCGGATCTCCAGAATTCGGCCATGTGGAGCCCAAACATGCCAGAAGCGGTCTCCCTGAATTTTAGGCGAAATATCAGCCTCCTACACCTATAAATAGAGCCCTTGGTCATTCAGAAAGGGATCGGAGAATTTTAGAGATAAAGCATGCCTGGACGATGCCATAATCATTCTACACCATCTCCTCTGCTGTGGATTTCGAATTTAAGTCTATTATCTGCTGTATTTTGCTCGAGAACACTTGTAATCTTCAAGAATTAAGCAATAAAGAGATAAAAATTCATAGTGGACGTAGGCAAATTGTCGAACCACTCTAAATTGTTGTCTTCCGTGCAATTTACTTTTCTGTGACTTGGAGTTTTTGTTAGATAATCCTCATTTTCAATCTAATTTCTTCATTTATTATCTCTTCAAAAACTTCTGAAGGGTGTTGCCCAATTTTGGTGCAAACACTTTGGTGCTTTCACTGAGAAAATCCAGATTTCTCCTGCTTTTTGGATCTGTCATCGATACCTGATTGAATAAATCTAAGAGGGAGATCCAGATCATTCAAGTCCAAGTTCCTTCCATTCTATTCAGATTTGCAAAAGTCTAAGGAAAGGAATTCAATTTTCAAGATGGTTAACACAAGAACCACCTCAAATGCCGTCAATCAAGAAGAACAGGATAGACAGAATCCTGCTCCACTGCCTCCATCCAATCAAGATGTTGCTGGGCACTCGGAACCGTCAGGTCCGGTTACCCGACAAGAATTGCAGTCACTACTCCAAGAGCTGACCCAGAGTCGGCAACAACTAGAAGAACAGCTATGCGCTAACGCTGAGCTAATCGACAAGCTGGATCGCCAGAAGCGAAAGAGGTCGAAGAGAGACCACGCTTCTCGCTCCTCCAGCGAGAGTTCTTCATCTTTTGATTACCACAATCGATCTCCACGACCCCGACTAGATGGGAGTCGCATGACAGTCACTGGAGATCAACCGGCAGTGACCGTTGTACAGCTAAGAGTTAGTCCATCAGCTAGTTTCCAAGCCGGACCCTCCTCCCGAGAAGGTGCTGTTCCTCACCACATCGCAGAATACCGCACCACTAACGTTGCGGCCGAACCAGGAGTCGACGCCCAAGATCAGTCTGACCCGGACCGTCGTCATAGCGGACGTACTCCTGAACTATACGTCCCAGAAGACCACGAACCAAGAAGGCAAAACTTGGACCGTCGACATTATCCGATCCAGCCCCAAAGAATGGAACGTAATCATACTCCGATGCAGGCCGCACAAAACGCGCAAATGCCAGATCTTTCAACTATGATACGTCAAATGATCCGTGAGAGACAGGGAATCACAAATGACGATTGGGAGTTTCCCGAAGTCACACTCCTTTTACAGACGATATCCTTACTGCCGAACCCCCACGGCGATTCAGAATGCCAACTTTACCCATGTACGATGGAAACTCCGACCCCAACCAACATATTCTGAAATATGAATGGTCGATGACTGCTGCCCACGCCGACGATGCCGTGAAGTGTCGTAGTTTCCCCATATCCTTGGAGGCGCATCGCCACCATGTGGTTCACCCGATTGCCACCTCGATCCATCTCTTCATTCAACCAGTTGGCCACAAAATTCGTTGAACAATTCCGCATGCACGTCGCAAGGCCGAAAGATGTCAACACTCTGTCTAGTGTCACTCAAGCTCTTGGAGAAACGCTCAGACATTATTTAGAGAGATTCCATACGGCATGTGCGGAGATCAGCAATCCAAACGATAACTCCATCCTTATGGCGCTGACTAAGGGGATCGACCCCGATTCTGAGTTTGGCAGCTGGTTAGCAGGAAAACCACCTGCATCGTTGGACCGTTTCCACGCCAAGGCGGCTCAATTCCTGAGAAGGGAGGACGCGAAACAGTCTAGGAAGCAAACTGATGCAGGACCGAGTACGAAAGGGATTCAAAGCAATGTAGCAATCAAACTATCCGGTGAGAGCTCCGGAAAAGTTCAGTTGAACGTTAAAAACAAACAAGCTCGGCGAAGAGAGAGCATGAATCAAATTAAGAAGCAAGATCAAAATCGTGGCTCGCAGCGCAAGAATCCAATGTTTGACAGTTACACTCCGCTGAATACATCACTAGAAGACTTATATTTACAAACCCGTGATACAATTCAGTATCAAAAACCTACACCAAATCCGTCGTCAGAAAAGCAAATCCAAACAAGAAAGTTTTGCAGGTTCCATGAAAGCTACGGGCACAATACAAACGAATGTCGTCGCTTACAAGACCTCATTGAGAAATTGATCAGAGAAAAGAAGCTGGAACAGTTTGTTCGGACGCCGCAGCCGGGAGAAGAGGGCCTATCAAATCAAAGTAATGAATCCAATCATCTGATACAAGAAGACTCCACCCCCACCGGCTGTAGGTTAGTAGTAAATGCTGTTGGAAGTATCCCCCATCCAACAAAGCGAAGCTGGGATGAGATGAAGTCATATGCCAGTCCTACTAGGCATGCAGATGCTACATGCTGTAGACATTTGAAAGGTAAAGTTCTGATAAAACGACAGAAAGCAATGACTGACGACATCGTATTTCAGTGTGGTGGTGATGACAGAATCATAGTTCCGACTACCGATCCATTAGTCATATCAGCTCAGGTAGGCCATGTGTGGATGAAAAGGATTTTGGTTGACAGCGGAAGTTCTGTGAACATAATATTTAAGCGACCCTACGACCAAATGAATCTGAATGCCAAAAACTTGAAACCATGCCAATCCAGTATTCGTGGCTTCGACGGGAGCGCGGCCACGCCCTTTGGAGAACTAGAAATACCGGTGGAGTTGGGGACTGGACAGTGTTGCAGAATCCGGACATTGCGATTTGTGGTGATGGACATAGATTCACCGTACAATGCTTTCTTAGGCCGACCAGCCCTTGCCGAGTTCAGAGCCGTTATCGCCCCATGGTGCCTAACCTTAAAATTCCCCACTGACAAAGGAGTTGGTGTTGTTATGGGAGACCAGGCCGACTTAAGAATTGTCATACTCCGAAAGCGACCTTCTCGGTCGCACGGTGTCAATGATCAACTCCAAACCTTCAAAATTGGTGATTTCGTCTACGGAAGAGTACACTCAACACCATCGCGCGTGAAATCAACGTGGGAAGGGCCATGTGTGATTGAACAAAAATTCGGGGATGACCTGTTCTTGCTGTCAACATTGGGCGGTCCAATTTTGCCAAGAGCTTGGAGAAGCAAGGACATTCGCCATTGTTACGCATGACAGGCTTTGTTCAATCTATGAGTACTTTACAATTTTCTTTATATTATGAAGTTTGAACTTGTAATAAGGCACTGACTTTGCCATATTTTCTTATTTCAGCAATAAATTATTATCTCTTCAACCTAGAACTATGATTCACCAAATGCAACGTTCAACAATCACAACACACGAAGAGATAAATTCCATCAAATAATGGAATTTATTCAAATAGCGAGTGACTGTGATACGACCGGCCACTCGCTAAGTAAAACCCACGGCCACTCGCTAAGTGAAACCCCAGCTCGGGGTCAAGCCATCACATCGAAGGCTCAATAGGACCGACACACGGTAGTCCTACAACTAACTCCAACTTCCCAGAGCGCGAATTGGAGGATAAACATCATACAAATCGTTCCCACAGCGCGAACGGACTCCAACTCCCCAGAGCGCGAATTGGAGGATAAACATCATACAAATCGTTCCCACAGCGCGAACGGACTCCAACTTCCCAGAGCGCGAATTGGAGGATAAACATCATACAAATCGTTCCCACAGCGCGAACGGACTCCAACTTCCCAGAGCACGAATTGGAGGATAAACATCATACAAATCGTTCCCACAGCGCGAACGGACTCCAACTTCCCAGAGCACGAATTGGAGGATAAACATCATACAAATCCTTCCCACAGTGGGAACGGACTCCAACTTCCCAGAGCGCGAATTGGAGGATAAACATCATACAAATCGTTCCCACAGCGCAAACGGACTCCAACTTCCCAGAGCGCGAATTGGAGGATAAACATTATACAAATCGTTCCCACAGCGCGAACGGACTCCAACTTCCCAGAGTGTGAATTGGAGTATAAACATTCAATAACTCGTTCCCGGAGTGCGAACGGACTCCAAATTCCCAAAGTGTGAATTGGAGTATAAACATTCAATAACTCGTTCCCGGAGTGCGAACGGACTCCAACTTCCCAGAGTGCGAATTGGAGTATAAACATTCAACAACTTGTTCCCAGAACGCGAACGGACTCCAAATTCCCAGAGCGCGAATTGGAATATAAAACAACTCGTTCCCAGAACGTGAATGGAATATAAACATAGATTACAAGTTCCTGAAGTGCGAACCGAAATATCAATACTAACTCCAAGTTCCCAGAGCGCGAACTGTGTTACAAGTATCGATAACTCTCAAATTCCCGAAACGCGAACCGGATTATCGATCTCAAATTATCCTAAGTCCCCAGAATGTGGACATGTGCTTATGATTTGCAGAAAATGCGATCAACTACCAAAGTACAAATGTTATTCCCCGAGACTAGGGGCAGAAAAATAAAGAAAAACAAACACTGCAAAAACACTTAAGTAAAAGAAAAGAACAACTTCCCACTCCATCAACCGACAAAAACAAGTTTGATTACATGGCAAGTCAAAAAGTTTCAACTAAGTGGAGGCCGAATCGACATATATACACAGCTCTAGAAGAACAAAAGAAAAGGTAAAAGAATTGCTATTCACAACCACATGATAAAACAAGAAGCTCACTCCTTCTTCTTCCGGGGCTTCTTATTCGGAGTCGAGCCGCTGGACCCGCTACCCGGCTTCCTACGGGATTTCTTGTCCTTCTTTGGAACATCCTCCGGATCTGGCATAATATCAACGTCTTCCTCAGAGCTAGAAGGGATAGAGATCCTCTTGTGAGGGCGAACTGAAGGCATGGGGGCGGTGACAGGTGTTTGTTCAGCAACGCTCGAGACAGTTACCGTGCCACCGGGAGAGATCACCATTAAAGAAGATAAGCTTGAGGAGGGAGTATCGCTACCAGAACCACTGACCGTTACCATCGTGGCCATTTCAGCACTTATCTCAGCCAAAATCTCTTCTTCTCGAGACAACTGAGCTGCATGGGACACGTTGGTGGTCGTCATGACAGAACTGAAAACTGGAGCAGCCCCACTCATCGCAAATGAAGGATCAGGAATGGGGTCAAGAGAGTGACCAAGCAGCTCTTATATCATTTGAGCATCGAATGACATCAAGCTCTCCTCTCCAAAATCACCAGCTATGGCAGCGGTTGAGATCGCCTCGGTGACAATAACTCCGCGCGTAGGATGTAAAACCGGAGGAACTAGGGGCACGAATGCGACGCTCTCAGTAATTGAGCAAAGGAAAACGAAAGTAATCAGTCCAGGAAATTCTCTCGAAAATCGATACTTTAAAGCATGAGGGAAATAATCAAAGTACCTTCTTTACCTTGCCTTGGAGCTTGAACAGGCTCGGAGATAGCAGTCTTGCCAGAAGACAACTCCGGTTGGTCCGGGTTGTAAGTAGGAATAACTTGTGGATCGACCATAGCGATAACTTCGGACGAAGTCGGGATAGGGACTTCGATATTCTCGCTATGATGCACGACACCCGAACCTTCTCCGATCTCCGTTCGATGGATGCCAAGTCTTTCCTTCTCAACAGAAATTATCGCCTCGTGAAGAGTTCTCCTCTCATCCTCGCTAAGCAGACGTGACTCGAGCTCAAACTCATCCAATACTCCATCCGGGCAAGACAACCTCTTGTTCTTCAATAGTTTCTTCCAAGCATTGTAGAGAAGCATCGAGTAATCTCCTAGCCAGGAGAGATTTCTATGCTCTAACACATTGGCATTATATATGTCCAAGAGTTCGTCCAATTTGGCCTCCATCTTAAACCTCTCTGCCTGAACTCTCTCCACCACCTCTGTTTCAACCACCTAAACTCTTGCAACTGCCGCATCACGCTCAGCTCGGAGAGACACAGCTTGCTCACACGCTTCTTGCGCGGCCGTATTAGCATCGTCTTTTTCTTTGTTCATATCAGCAAACTTAGCCTTTAATTCCTCTAGTTCTTTGATTGCCGCATCCCACTCGGCTTCAAGATTTTTGTAACGATGGCCCAAATCTTCAACTAAAGTGCAATGTGCCTATTGCATCTTCGCCATCTCAACTAATGTCTCATTAACCTTTTTTAACGACTCGGTTTCGGCCTTACGGGAAGATTCTGCCTCAGCTTGGAGTATATCGACAATACGATTCTTCTGGGCCAAGTCGGCTTCCAGTTTCTCGATAATTTTGGCCCGATCAAAAGCTGCTTTTGAAGCTTTAATAGCCGCTTTATACCATTCTTTGTACTGAGCATAGTAATCGCGGGTGTAGCTAAGTGCTGTGGTCACGGCGTCTTCGGGGATTCTTTTAAGATTGGGAGGAAAGATACAAGCATCGAAGCAAATCTCTGGAAAGTCCCTCTTCAGTTGAGCAAGTCTGATGGCCCCGTCACCAGATGGTTCAATAGGGGCCTCCTCCGCAGCCGTGGTCGTAGCAACCTCAGTTCTAGAACGGTGTGGCTCGAGCCTCGAAACCTGCAAAGACGGTTGATGTCGCAGAGGCTCAGACACCTGAATATGGCTTCGGGGTGGCGGAGGAGAACGAGAGGAGGAGCGGTGTCTCCGATCTCTATCCGATCGCTCCTGATTGGAATAACTGCGATGATAATCCCTGGCATAATATTCCTGGCCATGATGCCTCCGTTCACGATCGCGATCGGAGTCTCCACGTCGAGATTCGTAATAAGACGAAGGGTGGTGTACTCGTCGGAGTTTGTCCAATGTAGAGTGACGGCCAGACATAGCACCTGAAAAAGAGAAACAATTCAGTTAAATACCAGGCGAAAGCAGTACGATTTGTGCGGAAGTCGTGTAGTGTTATGAAAGTGTATGCAAATGTGAAAAACCCCTGACCAACCAGAAGTGTCGACTGCACTAACATGTAAAGGCTCGCTTGTTTCTAAAGCTTCCCGGAGTTCATCCAACCTGGACTCGTGGTGGAGAGATATGTATTCCGGGATGGGAATGTCATCCAGTCCTATAAACATGTTTCCTGATTGATGAGGAGCAGCGTCAGAGGTAATAATTCTGGGGATCAAACGAGATACGACTACAGACTTCCATCTCTTAAGATTAGGGACAACAGCCTTGCCTTTCCTCTTTTCTTCTACTCGGGAAAGATTAGCCGCAAACTCGGTATCAGTAGGCGTCTTCTCATTATCGCTCATTTCTTTTATCACTATGCCGGGTTTCCTTTTCACCGTCTTCTTCTTCGTCTTCGAAGCCGGTTTCGCCAACCCCTCGATGACAATACTCTGATTCGTCTCAATTAAACCCAGCATCCTTAAGTTATCATCAGTTAACACCGAGTCGATGTGCCGCAAATCACTCGGGACCCCTTGTAAACTTCAGACAACGCCTTTGTAGTGACCACCGTCAGGCCTTGAGATGATAGCTGCAAGAAAAACGCCTGATATTAGTTCAAGTGTTGGCAACGACTATTAAAGAAGGATTGTGCGATCTACGACACTTACGTCTAGACAGCCATCGCCTAGCGAACCCTGGGGGGCATCGAACAAAAAACCATTCATTCTTAAAATAACTGAGTCTGGTCCAGGCTCCCGTCACGATCTGGCAGTTTCTAACTGCTTCCAAGAAGGTGAAAGATGGACTATCGCCCCTGCTCTTGAAGTTGAATATGTGTCTAATCTCAGTTGTCCTTGGCGGATGAAAGAGAAGATCCATAAATAAAACGAAAACACTGTTCAGCAATGCGTGTCCATTGGGATGAAGTTGTGAGGGGGCGATTCCAATGAACGATAACATCTCCCTGATATATTGGTTAAATGGAGGGAGAGTTCCAGCCGCGCAGGCATGGCGATAGAAAGCAGTATACCCCTCGGGCGGATTGTGAGGTCTGTCATCAACGCCCGGTAGGAAAACGTCGTCTGGGGATAAGTTATGCTTCAAACATATCCAACCCAATAATGCTTCGGAAATATTGGACTGGACGGAATCAACGGGGTCCTCGATAAATAAAGCCTCCGGCAATTCGTCCGGAGCCCGATCTATTACTTCAGGAGGGATGTCTGGAATCTCAAGCACTGGAGGAGGCGAACTTTGTACCTCTTGTTGTTGAGAACTTGAAGACTCCATAATTAAGTAACTCACCAGAAAGCAGCGTTAAGTACAAAAGAAGCCCGTGTATTCCCCGGTGTGAAGTATATAAATATGTCGTGCATTGCAAGTGCTGTGCATAACTTAAACAGATTTTACAAGTTGGAAAAAGATGTCTGAATGACGAAACTTTGGAATTTGAGGATGGAAATGACCGTCATCACTGACCATCACTCCCACACCATCGAGATGCTACTGACCAATTCAAGTATAAATTTATCATATTTTGGTTAAGTCATGGTTCCATCGACGAGCTTCAAAAGGGAGGTCAAGTCAAATTCGATTATGCAAGGCCGAAGCTCGCCGGAGTCAAATATGCTAAAGTTCATTGAGTTCGTTAAAGTTCAACTTGAAATTGGTCGTAGTTCAGATGTTGGAGCAAACCAGAAGAATAAAAGCTTCAGAAGTTAGAACGTTCGAATCGATCGACTCAAATCAATACGAGTTGAATCGATGAAGTTCGAATCCATAAGGTCGAATCCATGAGGTTCGACTCGGTGAAACCTTGGGGAGAAGAAACCCTTCGAATCCGTAAGCGCTGCATAGCTTCATATCGATCAGTATTATATACCTACGAATCAATCGGGGTATCACTACCTTGAATCGATCGATTCGATGCCTTTTTTCTTTTTGCAACCATCGATTCGAAGCCTCGCACTTGATATCGATTCGAACTGTTCGTTCCTAGATCGATGCGAAGCAATGAAGGAAGATAACACCCAATGGCATCTGCGCTTCTCCAACATAATACTCTAGATCATTACGATTCGAAAAGTTTTGTTTCTCTAAATCATCGAGTCAACCCATTTCAGATTCCACTATTCCTCGTGATTTTCGGAAGAAAGCATCGAAATCGATGATAAAAAAATTCCAGTTTTATCGTTCTACACTCGAATCGATCCCTTGGTTACCTGATTGGATTCGATTGCAAATGAAGACTTGGTGGAATTTTATCGTTTCGTGCAAAGACACGGTTGTTTCTAGCTTTGGAGGATCGATTCGAAGAAGCGGCGATGGTAATAGTAAAAAGTGAAAGTGAGGCTTACCTCGCGTATTTATATGGGTTCGAGGAAACGCTTGTGGCTCTTCGTCTCCCGGTCATATTGACCTTCTACTACCAGTCACTCGCAATATCCTATCGATTCGAAAGATCGCTCAATCACCTATCGTGTTCGAATCCATCACACGGCCGAGTCCATATATCACTTCGAATCTGTTGCCCTTGAATCCTTTACACGTTCGAATCCATCCCTGCAAGATCGATGCGAGGCATTATCGATTCGAAGAAGCCATCGTACAAAGGTTGGATTGAAAATTGTACCGATTCGAAGCACGAAGACCATCGAACCATTGATTCAAAAGCTATCGATTCGAACATACATGACTTCGAATCCATCAAAGTCCACCGATGAGAATGAACGAATCGCTTCAATTTGAGAAATTACTTGTCTACCTTTTATACCGATTCAGGAGAGGATCGATACAAAAGGATGATCATAGACAATCATAAAAACAATGTTTTAACTCGAATCTCAAATCGGTTCTGGAGAGGACCAATGCAGAATTCGATAACAAGCCAAACTGGCAACGACTTGCAATCGTGCAACATTAACCAAAGTCAAAGTGGTACATATATGCACATATGTCTGACTAATATTTGATCTTTGTCGTTCGCAGGAATCAAATGACCATTTCGTCATGATTTCGACAACAAACAGCCGATCACAATCATATAACGGTTGATTACAGCAATAAAGAATGCAACTTTCAGCAGAGCATATCATGGTTGTCCAACGCAAGACTGCAACTTCTCAAAGCACGTCATGTTTACACAAGACGTACTTTGGGGGGCAAATGTTATCCCGCCTTTTGGCAAGGCCAAGATACTAAGGAAATGACTGGAAAAAGACAAGATCACACGTCCCCAGCTTTGAATTATTGTTGGGCAACTGCAGATACCGACGAATTTTACCCAAGTCCGGGTTGGGCTACAATTGATAAGGCACGTCAGGCAAAGTGGTAGAAACCAACGTTCCAAATTTCGGGGCAATCCGAGTTAGTATGCTCAAGTTAGAGCCAATGGGAGATGGATGAAATGATATAGGTTCGAATCCCTCAGGAGTAGCATAGGTTCGAATCGATCAGAAGTAAGCCATGCTCCGAATCCATCGACCACACATTGGTTCGAATTCGTCCAAGTAGCCTTGCTTCCAATCCATCTTCACATGCCCACGTTCGAACCCATTATGGCTTCGACTCCATGCCGTAATTGTCTTCGAATCCAATAAGAAAAGGAAACTTCGTATCGATCAACCACGGCCTTCCACGATCGATACGAAGGAACACGTATTTGACCGATTCGAAGGAAGCGACTCTTCGAATCGATAACCTCGAATCCATCAAGTCCACACAGCTAAAACCTAGGAATATGACCCAGAAAACTCGGAGAAAAAGGAGGATTGACCCGAAGCATACGCACCACGTCATCACTTTCATGTGCAGAAGCATGGATTCGACCCTATGGGTTCGAACCGTATCGATTCGAACGGATCCATGGGGCGAAAAACTCCATCTTGAATCGATCATAACTCGAGATCTACAAATCCAAATGCTATGAAATTTTCACAGGAGCTTGCATATACATAGAAAAATGTCCACGCCAAGTTTCATCACGATTGGACACCTTTTTGATCGATTCGAACCAAGGGTCGAATCGATCACAAAGTG
Source organism: Allium cepa (assembly GCA_030765085.1). Lineage (NCBI taxonomy): Eukaryota > Viridiplantae > Streptophyta > Magnoliopsida > Asparagales > Amaryllidaceae > Allium > Allium cepa. The sequence goes on along the minus strand of CM060946.1, from coordinate 422,662,786 downwards.
GGCCCGGATCTCCAAAATTCGGCCATGTGGGCCCCCACACATGCCAGAAGCGGTCTCCCTGAATTTTAGGCGAAATATCAGCCTCCTACACCTATAAATAGAGCCCCTGGTCATTCAGAAAGGGGATCGGAGAATTTTAGAGATAAAACACGCCCGGACGCTGCCAGAATCATTCTACACCATCTCCTCTGCTGCGGATTTCGAATTTAAGTCTATTATCTGCTGTATTTTGCTCGAGAACACTTGTAATCTTCAAGAATTAAGCAATAAAGAGATAAAACTTCATAGTGGACGTAGGCAAATTGCCGAACCACTCTTAATTGTTGTCTTCCGTGCAAATTACTTTTCTGTGACTTGGAGTTTTTGTTAGATAATCCTCATTTTCAATCTAATTTCTTCATTTATTATCTCTTCAAAAACTTCCGAAGGGTGTTGCCCAATTTTGGTGCAAACACCCAACATCTTGTCCATGTTCCTAGTATGATATCTATCACATCTACCTCTTCGTTTCAAATTTTATTTTCATTTGGTAATTATTCGAGATGAGATAAGTCTATAGTAGTGCTCTACACTGTTGTACAAGGAAAGGAAGGCCTATGTTTGTATTTGGATTAAGAATACTCGTAGGATTTTAAAGATGGCCACTGAATTCATTCAACACGGTATGTCTTTAAAAAACTAAATTATTAATATGCGCACATGTGTGTATGAGCCAGGAGCCACAGCCTCCATTATTTGACACCATCACTTAGCACTCGATATCCACCATTTATTTATATTTAAATATCCAGTCTTTCTCTATCCTGTCACATGGGTTAAATATTTAAATATAAACATGTGGTGAATATCAAGGACTGCAAATGATGCTAAATAAGGGGGCATGTGGATCCTAGCTATACACACATATAGGAAATGAAGTTGAATAGGAAAATGCCATCAGAGGCGATCATGGAAGTTCAAGTGAAATCGTCGTTGAAATTAAACTAAGCTATCGAAGTATACACTAAGGTTCTAAATTCCGACTGACATGTCGAAATACCATCGTTTTCATTGCAGTGGCATGAACCGGATCGATATTTTATCAAAATCTCGTTAGAGAGAAGATGACCAAGAATAAGTATTTATAGTACAAAAATGAGTAAATAACAACATCAAAATTTAAAATTACCTTAGCTTGAATCATATAATTGAGTTGCAAATCAAATTGAGCCGAGACTATCATTCTCTTCATCAATTACGAGTATCCATTAGTGTTTTTTTTCCTTTCAAATTTCGATGAAAGTTGAAGTTGATTCAAACAAAAGCATGGTTCGACTGAGGAAGAAAATGGCAAAGAAAGAGAAAAGAGGAAAGAAGGGTTTGCTCCTTTTGAGGTAGTTTCAAAGTTGAGTTAAGCTACTTGGGCTAGGTTAGTATAAAATGATTTACTTCAAATACTTTATATAAAATAGTTATATAAGTAAACATAGTTAAAATTTAATACTTTTTATAATGTTAGAAATGAAGTTAGGATAATGACATAATTTCTAAAAAAATTATAAACTTCATATAAATCTATTCCTACACTTTAAATTTTTACAGAATATAAAATAATGCTAGAACATATAAACTGGAACTAAAATAGAATTTTATGATTACCGAATCAGAATTGATATTTCAGAATTTTGTGATGACCGAAACTGGAACGAAAAGTGGAACTTTGAACCTTGTATACACAAATGTAATATGGATCACAGCACCTTCAGTTGCCCTGACAGAGAGAAGTTTTTGGTACTTTATAATGGAGTTTATATCCTTGACCCTTGCGAAGTTTGTGATTTTGATCACTTTGGTGCTCTATGCCCTCTCGATTCTGATGATTTCAACTACTACTAAGAGTTCATCGATTGTAACGGTCCTGCTTTCTATGCCATAAATTAAGTAAATTTAAATAAAAAATTTAATTTGATATTTGAAAATTAATATTTTTAAAATAAATTTACTTTATGGTAACACGATAAATAATTAAATAAAACAAAACAAGTATTGAATTATGTGGTTATCGTAATATAATTCTAAAATGAAGTGTAAACCTATTTAAATGAGATCGAAGTATATTAATAAAATAAACGATAATAAATAATATTTAAATTTAAAATACAAAGGAAATTAATTGCAAAATAAAATGAACTAAAAGCAAGGCCCGAAATCAATTTCGGCCCAAGTCCATTCTTTATCTTGATGTCCAGAGTATTTCCAAATTTTTAAGAGCAAGCCCGAACCATCCTTTCCACCTGCCGATCAAAACCCATACCTTAATCCCTTAATTTTGAAATCATGTCTTAGGAAAAAAAGCGGCCGCGACACAGTCGAATGTCGCGAGAGGGAAGGGGTGATCTGGGACTGCCTACGGCATATGGCATACGTCGTGAGAGAGCGACATCTGGTGGGGGTAGCGACGACCTGTTTGAAGGCGCAACAACGTGGAGCCGCGACTTGCATGAGACACGAAATGACCTGGAAAATATCATGATATGGAAAATATTACGATGTGTTTGGCATCTTTGAATAGGGATACAATTGTATTGGAATGCATGCTGACAAGTGATAGCGATTCTATCGATGATGGTGTGGTGGCTGATTCAATTCTAGGTGGAGGATGAAAGCAACCTGGTGCAAAAGAAAGAAAAAGGAGAAGTGTGTGTGATGCTTGGCTAAGGCAGGGTTGTTGTGGTTCAAGGCCGAGGGTGGCTACTCGTGTATTGTTGGGCATGCTAAAGATAGTAAATCATTCTCTCGATTTAATGAGTATTACTAACCCACAATTATATTTAATTCCACTTGCATTTTACATACATATTGTTAACTTGTCTTTTGGCAAGGCTGTACATAGAGGGATTTAAACCAATGGACTTCATAATTATCGAGGCCGATAAGTGCAGAGTGGTGATTGTGGGGTTCGAAAGTCAACTACAGATAATAACATGGAGCTAGGATTAAACATAGTTGGTAGATAAACGATGTAGGGTCCTTGAAATGTGAATATATGCTTTAGAAGGAGGGATCGACATAACTTGAATTGGCGCAATATGGATCAGTATAGTATGGATCAACATAGATTGGATTGGCATAGTATGGATCAACATAGGAAAGGATTGGCAAAGTTTAGATCGACATAGTTTGGGTTGGCATTGGAAGGATCGGCATAGTTTGGATCGGCATAGCATGGATTAGCAAAATTTGGATCGGTATAGGATTTAGGATATAGGGGGTTCGGCATATGTCTCTGGTGCTAAAGGGATAACAATGCCATGATGTAGGCTAAGGATTGTGTATGAACAAGTATGGATTAGCATAGCACCTTGAGGCACTAGGGAGCGACATGTATTTAAGGAACGCTATGGATCATCATAACACTCTAAGCAATATGGATCAGTATACACCAATAACACTGGAAGGATCGGTGTACTTTCCAGGCTACATCAGGAAGGATCGACATATCTTTATGGATCAGGAAGGGTCGGTGTATCTTCGTGGAGGATGGATCAGTATAGGATATTGGAAGAAGACAGATCGGGTGTAGCAACATGGAAAGGGAGTGATCGGCATGAAGGACTCTCCTAAGATGATGGGTGTTGATTTGGATGAAGAAAGAACGATCAGTAGTGATAAGGTCGATCGTTATTTATGGATGAATTGGACGCACTGATCATTACAGTGGGCTCGTATGGATGAGAAGGCCTTATAGCCGAAGTTTCACCGATAATACAATAGGCAAGGCTTCAATAAAAGGGCCCTTTCTGTTTCTCTTCATCTTCTACCTAAGTTACACTTTGCCATTTTTATTCAGGAATTTTGGATTGTAACTGTAATCAAACTTCAGTATAATAAAAAGGATTGTTCTAGAGTGGACGTAGGCCGGAGTTAGCTGAACCACTATAAATCTTGTCTCTCTTTACTTTCTTACTTTTGAATTTTGTTTGTTCATCATATTATGTTCTCCACATTGAATACTATCTGTGATCTATGATTGGATATTGGTGCTTTTGCGTACAATTATGGATCGAGGCCGGAGAAGGATACCCCATGGATCAAGTCCTCGATTGGGAATTGAGGCCGGAATAGGATACCCTATGGATTAAGCCCTCGACCGTAGAGTCAAGGTCGAAGAATAAATAACAACAGATCATCGGGTATGGACTATGCTTGGAAAAGGGTGGGCCGCTTCGCTGGAGAGCGACATGAACGGCCTACTCAGGTCATCGAACACGGATAGTGCTCGGCAAGAACCCAGAGAGGTCTACGGATTTGGGTAAGGACCTGTAGTGGTCCTAGATTTAGATAAAACGACCAGGAGTGGTCTACAGATTTGGATAAGGACCTAGAGCGGTCTCGGATTTGGATAAAATGACCTGTAGACCCGGAGCGATTCCAGATTTGGATAAAACGACCCGGAGAGGTCTACGGATTTGGATATGGACCCGAAGCTATCTTGGATTTGGATAGAACAACCCAAAGAGGTCTAAGGAGTCTGATATGGACCCGGAGCGGTCAATCCATAGTGATCATGGACTTGGTTTATGGATTTGGAATAGATCCGGAATTGGATATCGATTCAGAACAGTTATAGATTTTGCTGATGATCCCGAGAGATACAGAATTGGACTGGCAACAAATTGGATTCTGGAGTGGATAATATGGCTATTAAAGGATTATGGACTTTATATTTTGGATTTATGGCAATTCAAAACACGTATTGCAAGGCATGTTTTGAGGGACAAAGTGTTAACTCGTCTTTTGGCAAGGCTATACACAGGTGGATTTAACCCAACCGACTTCACAATCATCGACACCGATGAGTGCAAAGTGATGATTGTGGGGTCCGGAAATCAACTATAGACAATAACATAGAGCTAGCATTAAACATAGTTGGTAGATAAACGATGCAAGGTGCTTGAAATATGAATATATGCTTGAGAAGGAAGGATCAGCATAACATAGATCGGCATAATATGGATCAATGTAGTATCGATGGGCATAGACAAGATTGGCATAGTATGGATGGCATAGGAAAGGATTGGCATAGTTTGGATCGACATAGTTTGGGTCGGCACAGGAAGGATCTGCATAGTTTGGATTGGCATAGCATGGATTGGAAAAGTTTGGATCTATATAGCATTTAGCATAGGGGGGTTCGGCATATGTCACTAGCGCTAAAGGGATTGGCATGTTATGACGTAGGCTAAGGATTGTGTACGAATGAGTATGGATCGACATAGCATTCTAAGGCACTAGGGAGTGGCATGTATGTAAGAAACACTATGGACCGGCATAACACTCTAAGCTAGATGGATCGGTATACACTTATAAAGCTAGAACGATTGGTGTACTTTCCAGGCTACATCAGGAAGGATCGGCATATCTTCGTGGATTAGGAGGGGTAGGCGTGTCTTCGTGGTGGATGGCTCGGTATAGGATATTGGAAGAAGACGGATCAATGTAGTAACATGGAAAGGGAGGGATCAGTGATAAGGCCGATCGTTAATGGACGAATTGGACATGTCGATCGTTATGGTGGGCCCGTATTGATGAGAAGGCCCTGTAGCCGAAGTTTCACCTATAAATACAACAGGAACGACTTCAAAAAAGAGGGCCTTCATTCTATTTCTCTTCATCTTCAACCTAGGCGACATTCTGCCATTTTTATTCAGGAATTTTGGATTGTAACTATAATCAAACTTTAGTATAATAAAAAAGATTGTTCTAGAGTGGACGTAGGCCGGAGTTAGCCAAACTACTATAAATCTTATCTCTCTTTACTTGCTTTCTTTTGAATTTTGTTTATTCTTCATATTATGTTCTCCATATTGAATACTATCTGTGATCTGTGATCTGTGATTGGACATTGGTGCTTTCGCATACAACTAGGTGTTGGTGACCAATTTTGATGCTAACTCATATTATTATCGTAATATAGATTGAATCATTTGTTTAAGATATGCGTTTGAGATGATTGATTGGTAGTTATTGTTTGGATGTTATTTGGATTGATAGTTGAGTTGTGTGTTTGTTGGATGTTCGAAATGCTAAGGAGATGCTATCCGTTTGCATTTTAATTTGTGTAATTTGTTTGTATTGTGTGTAAAGTGTATCGATGGTCGAAATTCAATGTAATTAGACTTGGGCCAAACGATATAGTGTCTATTGATGATTGATATTTTGGAGAATTTTACACCATGATTTATAATTTTTGAGCGTTCGATCGATTTTCTGGTTTTAAAATATTTTTGTAAGCTTCGATAAATTATTTTTCGAATTTAAAAATTAAATTAAAATATATTTATAAATAAATAAAATTGGTTAGTATATAAATGATTTTTTGGACACTATTTTGGATATAAAAGTTGTTTCGATAATGGAAAATATTTTATTTCTAACCGTTACAGTATAATGGGAATATTTTAAATTACACTCTATGGTTTGAAATAAATATATCATTCCATAGTTTATAAAATTTAGTTTGAAATAGTATTTAATTATAGAAGATTATTAAATAAATTCAAAGCAATATTAGAGGATTTTCTATATGTACTAATTGAGATTTTGAATATACAGCGAAGGTTTGAATTATAAATTGTGGTTTATACCGAAAAAATCAATTGGAGGTTTATAAATTTAAAATTTTGTATTTGTTTCTATAATTATTTTGGATGTGTAAAGTGATTTTAGAAGTTTTTGAATATATATGTTTATATATAAGGATTTGGAATTGAAATTTAGTAATTTTTTCCTATATTGGGATTAAATAAACAAAGTGAATTTATTTTATACACACACACACACACACACACATATATATATATATATATGATATGTCTTTCAGAAAAAAATATTGGTATCTATTTCTAAGTGTTTATTTATGTTGTAAATGATTCATTATTAAATAGTGAGATTGTTGGTTGTTACATTTATTTATTTGAATAATTTAATTTATATTATTTTTCTGATCATTCTTCTCTTGTATAATGAATTGGATCATATGAGTGATTTACTATTGATATTAAGTTGTTTAGTGGTTTAGTATGATGCGGTGATGACATCCTTTTATGTGATTTTATAATGGTTTCTATTCTATATAGCGAAAAATTTGAGTAAACGAAGTTATAGTACCATTTGGGATGGATCATTCGGTAATATTTCTTCGATTATTCTTTGGACTTGTTATATAGAAAATTGAAGGAGCAAGTGTGATGTGTGGACCCTGAATAAATGGACTAGTAAAACATGGTGGTATGAGACGTCATTGTGATATTTATTCAGTTATTCTTTGCTCATGGATGACACTCATATGAGGATACATTGTGCGACTCGCTACGGTGAGCATATATGGAGGCTGGATGTAGCCTTGGATTATATAGACTGTATCTGTCTACCTTTTGTGCAGCTTCCTTTATGTTTCAGGAGTGAACCAGATTGGCCAGTATCCACCGTGGCGGCCTGATCGAGGTGGTTGCACCCTTGGTCCATGGCATCATTATTGTATATTATATTCGATGCGCATCACAGGATTTGTTCGCCCCTTGTATCGCATAGGCTAGTAGTCAGTTACCATAGGGGCATATGTCGATGGTTGTGGCCAAAGAGGTGACTCGATGTCGAGCCTATGGTGGATTATTGTAACGATACCGAGAGGAGAGAGGTAATGGTAATCGATGACTATAGGAATCGTGCATATGGACCACATGTAGCTCTTAACGAAAGTAGAAGCGTTGATAGTCTCCCTTATGGTTTCGGTGTATGTGTATGTATATCGATGGTAGATAGACATGTACTATATATAGACGAGATTATACCTGAGACTATATCTAGAGTATGGTCAACCCGGCAGACGACCTATTCTTTTTAGACAGACGACCTATTTATTATTGATTATATTTGGGTACTGTTATGAGCTGGCTCAAATCTTTTTGCTTGATTGTGGTGATTTGATAATGATATTTTATAATATGAGATTGAGCAATATTGTGAGCGTTGCATCGTCATTGTCTGACTTTACTTGAGGATATCTCCTTATTGATTATTTTTGGATTTTGATGACGATTTTGGAATATGGATGATTCACCTATTAATAATGTTTTATGGTTTTCGATTTGATGTGCTTTTATATAGGTGATGACATTTTTTATGTTGGGTTTTATGGTGTTCTACGTATATAATATTTGGGAATGTTTGAGATAATATTATTATACTTATACGCAGTATATACTATGATCGATATATTTAATGACCTTGGGTTTAGATACAGTCTGACCCGTTTATTACTTATACAATAATCGGGTCAGTCCGAGACATTTAATACATGGATGATGAGACTAACTAATGTCATTTTGGGCATATAGATGACTAGTTATTCAGTAGTGTGATGTATTATTTCGTTTTGCATAGTCTCATATATGACATTGTGATGTAGATTTTTGTACTATGTATTATCGCTGTGGTTCCGACTCTGTTTTCTGTGATATGTTCTGTATATTTTGTATTTTCTATTATAAAGTTACACATGTTTATTGTTATTTGTTGATACTATGCTCGTTTGTTAGTAAGTTGTATTTGATGTTTTAATACGTACTAGTTTTAGTTTAAAGGAATATTCATGCGTACCCCCCATACCACCTCATATTCCTCATTATCCGACATTACTACTTTTTTAATACTCTTTGATAGTCTGATATAAAAGTGGGGATGTTACAATTTGATATCTGAGCAAGGTTCAAAACAATACATCATATATAAAAGACACAAGTCAAAACCTTAGAGAGACTTAGAGTCTCTGTCCCCTGGGTGCGTTGCATAGTTATACTATATTAAATGATATTAGGAGTACACGATGATTACAAGAATAGTCATCCGAGGACGTATTTGTTATTTTTCTACTATATATATGTATATGTGTATATTATTTTATTCCCGTCACATTTGAGTGTCAATCTCCACGTGTAAGTAATGTTGTGAATGGAGATATTGAAGTAAAGAATTGATAGCTAGACCAGTAATGTCAGCATCGGTGAATGTGAATAAACCTCTATGTAGCTTTGAATACAGTAGCCCAATCCAGTAGAGAGTGCACAACGGATGCTGAGTAATAGTTTCTCGTTAAAGGCATTTGTTTGTTGATTGATTAACGTGTGTCTGATTGTATTATTATTAATGATTGTTGAATTGAATGTATATACGAGTTTTGAAATTTAATATTTTATTTCGAATAAGCATATGATTTAATAAAATAGAAATAATATTTTATTTAGTGATTGAAAATATTTTAATGGTTTATTTTGGTGTTAGTTTGTCAGTAGAGTGAATTAATAATTCTTGTCGATGTAGGTGCACACGTATTCAATATGGATTGCTAAACACTTAAACGAGTCAAATCTGACACGATATTTTTGAATGATATAAGAAATAGTTTACTTAGAATTATATATTGTTTTTTTGAATAATATATTATCTGGAGAATGAAAACATTATTTTTTTAAAATTTGAATATATTTTGAACAACGCATGCAGCCATTGGATATTATTATAAAGGTTAGATCGTTGGTGAGACAGTGTTGATATAAAATCTCAGACATTCAACATTGCAGCCAATTGGTGAAATGGATCACTAAAATTTGTGGCATGATAAAGTTTTATACTTAAATATAAATTAATTTATGGATTAAAGTATATAAATATAAATGTTTGTTTAAGAGAGTGTAGGTGTAGATTACATTAGCAATGATATTGCTTAGGCAAAGCATTAGAGCAAGTGTCAGTGAAAGATTTCTAAAACAACAGCTAAATCTGTTGGATATTAGAAAGAATATTCGGAAAAATGCATTAGATTAGAGAAGATAACTGTTTGTACTTACCATTCTAGTAGAGTTGTCCTATTTGCGTATATTTTCTGGAAAAAATATGCATGGGCTCTTACAAGATTCTGGAACATCGGTAAGATTAGTTGCACTTCCCTAGTATCAACTGACAACTGCTCATCATTGTCCAAGACCAAGGATAAAAAAATGCATACATTAGCATGAGGGACTACTATAAACTAGAAAGCCAATATATTACCTGCTACAAAAAGTGTAAAAGTATAATTATACAATGAAGTGTAATTCTATTTAAATGGGATCGAAGTATATTATGAAATAAATGATAATAAATAATATGTAAAGTTAAAGTGCAAAGTAAATTAATCACAAAATTAAATGAATTAAAAATAAGGCCCAAAATCAATTTCATCCCAAGCCCATTCTTTCTCTTCGTGTCCATAATACTCTCTAATTTTCTAGAACGGGTCCGAACTATCCTTTCCTCCTATCGTTCAAAACCCATTCCCTAATCCCCTAATTTTGAAACCAAGTCTTCAAGGAAAAACAAGAGAAAAGCGATTGCAATGCAATAGAATATTGAGGAGGGAAGGGCGATCTAGGATTGCCTACAGCATACATCTTGCGATGTTTGGTGGGGGAAGCGATGACTTGTTTGAAGGCGCAACAACGTGGAGCTATAACTTGCACAAGACGCGACACGACTTGGAAAATATTGCGATGTGTTAGCATCTTTGAATGGGGATGCGATCGTATTGGAGCGCATGCTGACAGGTGATAGTGATTCTATCGTATGGTGGCTGGGGGTGAGTGTTTAGTCGGTTCGGTTGGTTTTAAGTAAAAAATGTCAAATCGAATTGAAACAAAAAAATTCAAAACCAAACCGAACCAAATTAATTTCGGTTAATTCAGTTAGTAACTGATTTAACCAAACTAGAAAATATATTATTATTTAAATGACTAATTCATCCAAAGGTATACATAAATTTATGTTTGAAGAGATTTTATTTAGTATTTTTTATGTTTATAACGAAATTTGACATAATTTTAACAAATGAGCTTTGTATTATATCACTAAACCAACTATTTAAAGCATTATAATACAATAAAATTAAATAGCATAATAAAGTTTGGTTAATTCTGTTAACTGATAACCAAAATAAATTATTTTACAAACCGAATTCAAATCGATTTAGTTCTAAAACCGAACCGAACCGACCGAAATGAACCGTTTGATCGGTTAGTTTGGTTCTAACCGAACATTGCTCACCTTTAGTGGTGGTCGATTCGGTTCAAGGTAGAGGATGAAGACTTGGAACGAGAGCAGGAAAGAGGAAGAGCATGTGTGCGTGTGATGCTTGGCTGAGGCAGGGTCGCTGCGATTCAAGGCTGAGAATGGTTGCTCGTGTAGTGTTGGGCGTGATGAAGACAGTAAATCATTCGCTCAGTTTGGTGAGTATTACTCACTCACAGCTATATTTAATTCCACTCACATCTTACATTTATTTTATTATCCTATTATCGATTGAATTGTTTGTTTGAGATATGTGTTTGGGATGATTGATTGGTTGTTATGATATTGGATGTTATTGGCATGGCCGACGGTTTTATAGTGGACCGACCACTTTCATTACGAACGTAATAAAGATTGAAGTACAGGAGTAAGGTAGAGGCACCTTAGCTACTATGATAGAAAGTAATATAAACTACAACACAGGAGTATGACAGACAAGTCATAGCTACTAAATTTTAATAACATGACTAGTTCTCCTCCTTAGAGGAAGAATCACTATTCCCCACAACAATCCCTGAAGAATCTAGAGAACCAAACACATGAAGTTCAGCAACATTATCCACCTGGGAAGAAACCTTCCCAAGAAGACCAAAGAAGGGCCTAAACAGCACCGCAAGCGAAGGATCATAATTCACAGCATCCGAAGTGTAAATAAAGGATCGATCCCAAGTAGTATCAGCTAGCATGTCGTAATTAAACCCAGCATACGAATCATCCAAGTCAAGAACCAAAGAATCACCAGACGGTTTATAGTAAAGACATCGAAAGTCCAAAAGATTATTGGTGACAAATCTGAAATATGAATTATCCACCGGGTTGAAACGCATACCAGATCGGCGTTCAATCCAACATCGCTCAGCCTCAGCCCAAACGATAGGCAAAGGAGGCAGGGGAGTATCTGGAACATCAAGGGCAACCACAGAACTATCACCAGGGTCAATGGAAGAAGGCCGGGCAGAAGAATGCGGCGAACAAGGGTCAGATAAAGGAACTGCAGGTGGTGGAGCAACCTGAGACTTGGGAACCCATTTCCTGAGTGGAGGCCTGGGAAGAGGAATTTTAGGTGCAGAAGAGGAATCAGCAGAATGCGAGCATGTGGTATTTGTGTGGCCAAAAGAGAAACAGGCGGAACAAATGTCAGGGACCCATCCGTAACGTACACGGACATCCACCACGTGGCCAACAGCTAGTTGAACAGGAATAGAGGTAGGAAGTGGCTTAGTGGGAGAAATCTCAATCAGAGCCTTAGCATACACCAGCTTTTCACTCCTCGTTTCTAACTTTTTCTTATCTATAATTTACAAACTTTACAAAATAACTTTAATGGCTCTGTACTGTTCGCTCCTCGTTTCTAGATCTTGGTAGGGTCTCTCCTTCCATGTTCGTCTCTTCCATCTTCGTCTTTCCGCCGCTCTATTCTTATGCCTAACCCTACCCCACTTCCTCCCCTCCTCCCCGACGCGCCTTCCTCAGCGCCCTCTTCTACTAGATCTGGACGAATTTATATGCAAACTGTGTCTTCGTTGTCATTGCCTCCCTTGCTCTCTACTGTCTAGTATCCCCCTCTGCCATCTGTTCTGGTTTCGAATCACGCTATTGGCCCTAGCACGTATCCTGTCTCGGCAAAGTCTTCGAGTGGTGTAGGTTCTGTGCCATCGTGTGATACTGGCGAAGCTGCTGTTATTGATGCTAACGGTGTTGAGTTAGGTGTTGTCTCTGATACTATTGCAGGTGAGTCTATTGAGTTGGGTTGTGAGCTTAAACGCTATGATGCAGCTGATGAAAACTTGTTCTGTGCTCGAGGCACATCTGTTGTTCGAGCAATTGCTCCAGAGAAAGTTGTTCCCATCCACAATGTTTTGTGTTCTGGAGGTACGTTGCATGCTGACAATCCACTAGCTGGACCCATTCTTGCGACCACTGTTGGTGAGGACGTTCCTGCCTCTCCTTCCCCTTTTGGACCCAAATCTTGGTCTTCTCTTTTCACATCTCTGCCCCGTAATGCTGGGGTGTATGAACCAGTTGATTTTGAAATTGTTGAGGAAAATGGAGTGATGTTCCCTCCTCCTAATGTTATGCAGGCTGGTATGGATTTTTGGTCAGAATATTTGGTTGGTTTCTTCTTGGACCCTAATCATCGCCTTAACGATGCGGCTGCTGTCTGTCGTAGGGCCTGGCGGCTGCGTGGTAACCTACGTGTTAAGTTGGTAGACTCCATGTATTTCCTATTATTCTCCTCCCCTGAGGAACGTAGTCGTGTTCTTGAGGCCGAGCCTTCTTTTTTTTATGGGAAACCATTTATTATTACTCCCTGGTCTCCAACGGTTGCAAGTGCCCGTGAACAAGTTCTATCTATCCCCGTTTGGGTTTATTTTTCTCAGATTCCATCTTCTCTTCAACCGCTACTTGGTTTGAATTGGCTCGCTTGCAACGTTGGTAAATTGAAATGTTTTGATTCTAATACCGTTGCGCGTGAAAAGCTGGTGTATGCTAAGGCTCTGATTGAGATTTCTCCCACTAAGCCACTTCCTACCTCTATTCCTGTTCAGCTAGCTGTTGGCCACGTGGTGGATGTCCGTGTACGTTACGGATGGGTCCCTGACATTTGTTCGGCCTGTTGCTCTTTTGGCCACACAAATACCACATGCTCGCATTCTGCTGATTCCTCTTATGCACCTAAAATTCCTCTTTCCAGGCCTCCACTCAAGAAATGGGTTCCCAAGTCTCAGGTTGCTCCACCACCTGTAGTTCCTTTATCTGACCCTTGTTCGCTGCATTCTTCTGCCCGCCCTTCTTCTATTGACCCTGGTGATAGTTCTGTGGTTGCCCTTGATGTTCCAGATACTCCCCTGCCTCCTTTGCCTATCGTTTGGGCTGAGGATGAGCGATGTTGGATTGAACGCCGATCTGGTATGCGTTTCAACCCGGTGGATAATTCATATTTCAGATTTGTCACCAATAATCTTTTGGACTTTCGATGTCTTTACTATAAACTGTCTGGTGATTCTTTGGTTCTTGACTTGGATGATTCATATGCTGGATTTAATTCCGACATGCTAGCTGATACTACCTGGGATCGATCCTTTATTTACACTTCGGATGCTGTGAATTATGATCCTTCGCTTGCAGTGCTGTTTAGGCCCTTCTTTGGTCTTCTTGGGAAGGTTTCTTCCCAGGTGGATAATGTTGCTGAACTTCATGTGTTTGGTTCTCTAGATTCTTCAAGGATTGTTGTGGGGAATAGTGATTCTTCCTCTAAGGAGGAGAACTAGTCATGTTATTAAAATTTAGTAGCTATGACTTGTCTGTCATACTCCTGTGCTGTAGTTTATATTACTTTCTATCATAGTAGCTAAGGTGCCTCTACCTTACTCCTGTACTTCAATCTTTATTACGTTCGTAATAAAAGTGGTCGGTCCACTATAAAACCGTCGGCCATGCCAAAAAAAAAAAAACATTCATTTCAAAATTTATTTTCAAATTTCATTTTAAATTCAAGTTTTAAAATGAAATTCAATTTATCTTTAACAAGTTTTAAAATCAATTTAAAAACTTTAACTTTACATGATAAAGAATACTTTCTCTTATAAAAGAAGTTTTTACAAGAGTTTAAAACAAATTCCTTTTTAAATTCAAAACATTTAAATTTTACATTATCTTTCAAAATTGTTAAAACACTTAAATTTATAAAACTTAAATCTATTTTAAAACAATGATTCAAATTTAGATTTGAATCAGATTTAAACTTTGTTTAAATCATTCCTTTACATTTCAAATTCCAATTTAAATTTAAATTTATTTTAAAAACACTTAACCCCTTTTTAAGGTTATTTAAACAAATTTGAACATAAGAACTTTATTCATTTCCACCTGATATTCAAATTAAGCTTGAATCCATTAGTTAAAATTAGATTTAAAACTCATTTTAAATCCTTGCTTTATACTTTAAATTTTCAGTTTAAATTATGAAAATAGAACAGGATTTCTAACCTGAACAAAACCAACTCGAGCTACAATTAAATTATTCGAGCCTAACCTAATCTAGCTCGAATAAAATACTAAAATAAACTCGAGTAAACTCGAGTAACACATCCATTTGAATTCATTTAAATCTTTAAGGTACTGTCAGGTTTTACACAATCCCGTATCAACCAAAATACCCTAGCCCACAACAACAACAACTTCGAGTCCAACAACCCCATGCTTCGAGCAAATCATGAATCAGCCCGAACAAAACACGAGAACCCATTTTCCCCCAAAACAATAGCTGATACCCATGATCACCGTGCACCTGCACCACCACTGTTGCCAACTCCAACCTCTCGCGACCACACGTGCAAGTCGACGATCATCTCCCAACACCAATTCGACCTTCTAATCAATTGCAGAAACACAAAATCAAAAACGAGCTTTCAAGCTCAAAAACAGGAACAATGTCGAACTGAAAATTGCTTGCGACACCCAACTCCAACCACCAGATAAGCTTCACCTCCAGCCACGACCTCTTCCATACCCCATCAATCACCTACTCGAATCTGGGAAAGCTCGATCACTCATAGGGTTCGCGGCGATCGATTTTTTCTGAGCAACAGAAAACTAGGGTTATAAATTTTAATCCTAAATCACCATCGCCACAATGATTAAATCCTCTTCCCTATAATTTTCATTGAAACCACGATCATGCTTCCACCTCCAGGAAGAAATTCAATCTTCCATAGCCAGTGGACCACCAAAAATTGTTCAAACATCATTTCCAGTTCAAACAAGGACAAAGCCTAAATCCTAATACTAGAAATTAAAATTTTAGTTTTAAAAATCATCATTTGGTTTAAGAATTCACATTACATTCCTGAATTTATAATTTATGGTATTTGAATTTTTAGATTATTACACATGCACTGTATTTTTTTGAATTTCCAAAAACAATACATATTTTATTATATATTAAATAAAATTTTAAACAGTAACTTATGTTACAAAACCATATATTGTTTGAATCTTAAATCTTAACAAAGATTTGAACATGAGATCATGATTTTGATCGGAATTTAAACCTGGAATTCTAGTACAGGCCAAAAACACATTTTCAACAGCAAGCATACATTCAGAAAACCCATACATATATACAAAGAATTTCATCACATTCATCCACACACAAATCATGATTATCTCAGGAAACAATCAACAACTATATATATTCAAATTAATTTAAATAAAAATGTTACTCACCAGTAATTTTTATGAGCAGAGCACTTTGTTTTTGAAAAGCTTGAGACAGGAATGTGCTTCAATTTCAAAACTTCAAGTTGCAGTAGTTCTTAAGAACTTAAAAATCAGTTTCATGCTTCCTTTTTACAACATTAATCTTTTTTTCCGCATTGCTTGCTCCCTGATTTAAAATTGAATGCATGCTTTTAAAAACTTCAAGTTTGAAAATGAATTGCAAGCCTGGTTGTTTCAAAACAGAAATGGAGGAGACTGCAGGCCTTGAATTACAGAATAATTTCAGGTTTTAATTTCCAGATTTTTAAGAAAAGAGTTTCAAGTTTATACTTGGATTTGCATTTCAGTTTTGAAGATGATTTCATATGGTTTTGGTTTGATTTGGTTAGAGGGAAATATTGGTTTCAATTTGATCTTTGAAGGGAATTACATATTTGTTTTTTAGCAAATTTTTCTCTGTTTTATGGAAGATTGCAGATTTTTGATCTTGGTTTAAATTTTGATTACAGATCTTTGTTTTGATTTGAAGAAGAATAGAAAAGAAAATGAGGTAAGAAAAAAATGTGTTTATATAAGAAATATTTTGATTTAATTAAAATAAAAGAAAAAGAATAATTAAATAGGACACTTATTCTAATTTTTAACATTTGTCAAAATGTTTACTTTATTCTCAACACATGTCATTTAAGTGTCTTAAGAAACTTACACTTGTAATTTAAGTATTTTTATTTTAATTTAAATTGTTTATAAAATCCTTTAACTTATTTTATTCCTTTTTATGTGTATATATATAAATTTCCTTTTTAATTTAAAGAGAAATGAAACAAAACAAATTATATATAAAAGCTTATTCAAATATTTTCAAGTACTTATTCCTTTGAATTTCACAACATTAAATCCAATTTTAAATCAATTTAAAAACCAAGTTATATATATGCATATATAGCTACCAATAAATTTAAAAATAACATATCCTATTTCTTACAAAATTTATTTATGTTCATAAGAACTAAGTATTATCATTATTATTTGAAAATAACAAATTAAATAATTTTAAAATGATTTATAAAAAGAGATTATAAATCACTTCTATTACTCAATAAATTAAGATCATATGTAAATTGTATTTTAACTCTTATATATAATTTCAAGATAAAGCTTTTATGTTAATCTAATTTAAATTCATATTTAAGTTAATTAAATAAAATTTTAAAACAAATAAGATTTAGCTTTAATATTTACAAACCATATAGATATTTATTAAATTGCTTTGAAATGCTAAATGGCAAATTTAAATCAAATTTCAAGTTTACCAAAAATAAACTAGAATTAGAAAATTGCCTTATTTACTAAATTCGAAACCAAAGCTTATATATTTACAATACATACAATTATATATATAATATAAATAAAAAACAATTTAGTTGCTTTAAAAAGATAAAATCTACCAATTTAAATATTTATTAAAAGAAGATTATTACATCAATTCAAAATTTTATTATCAAAAATTATCAAATCAAATTAATTTTTAACACAAATTATTAAATCTATATTGCCGAATTTCTGGGATATCACATTTTGTAAGTGGATTTATAAATAGTATTTTGTATGTAAAAGAAATTTATAAAGAAACAAACTTATAAGTAGAATTTTATAAATAAAGAGATTATATGATAAAAAGGAGATTTTTAAACATAGTTTGTAAGTATAGAAATAATTAATGTTGAGATTTAAATACGGTGTTAATCGTATTAAAAGTGGTATATATTTAAAGAAATGTTTCGAAAGTGATATTTCCAAATGGAGTTTAAATGGTGATTTAAAGTGTGTTATGTAACAAAAATATAGAATTCGACATTTATTGTTGAAATAGACATTTTTGCAAAAGTGAAGAGCGCATTGACTATAAAACTATTGTTATAGTAAATGATTTTCGAAAGGAGATATTTTATATTGTATACACGATATATATATATATATATATATATATATATATATATATATATAATCAAAACTTTGACCTAGTGTTTTTGGGTTTTCGTAATGATGTTTTACGCAACATTCATTTTGACCCAACAAAATAAGTTTTAGAAAATTTGAAGCTTTCCTTAAAAGATTTGTAAGTATATTCATTACGGATTTAAGTATGTGGAGATATTTCCGAAGTGTTGAAAATGAAATGGTTTGTGAATACATTTATATCGTTGAAATAAGTATATGGAAATGTTTTCAAAATATCGAAAGATTAGAATAGTTTACAATCGTATCTTTTTAAAGATAATTTGGAGTAACTATTTGGAAAGTGATTTAATTAATAAAAGATAAATTAAATGAGCTCAGTGACTACTTATGTGCTAGATTTTTTTTTTCATTGCTATGATAGTTAGACAACTAACAATCAAATTTGGCCATTTTTGGTGCCTTAACTTAATGTGGGAACTGATAGTCATGTACACATCATGAAGCTGACTAAATAGGCTTGATTATCATTTGGTGTTAAGAATGATGTGTCAAGTAGGGCATAGTGACTATGGTACTCTAATCAATCGGGCTTCCTTCTTGGCCGAAGGATAACAAGTTAAGAGTTGGAAACGTGATATACCTATAAATCTTAGTGTAGTGACCCATCTTTTCATACCCTAGAAGTTAACACCAATACATCCGCGGTATTCACGTATCGAAGACCTAAGTTTCGAAAAGATGGATTGTTAGGGGAAAGAAAGGAGACAAAATATAGAAGAAAGTAAACAATCATAGAATCATACAATGCAATGGAATAATTTATATTACTTAACATAATACTTTACATAATCACTTTAAAAATGATACGTCAGAGTCATACTAATACAAATTCTACCGTAGGATAGTTATGTTGGCTTGTCCCTGCCTAACTAACACAATATACATATAAACAGCGAAAATATGATAATAATTAGCTATCGATGAATCCTCCTGCTCTATGCTCTTCCAAGATGATTCCATGGGAAAACCTGAACTACTTGGTTGCACATAAAAATTGAGCACTCGAGATTTTTAGGAAAAGTAAATAAAACTCTGGGTGGACATAGGTCCGGTGTGAGTAAACTCAAATAGCTGAATTACTATGCTTGAAACCCTTTAAAAGAAAAGGTATCTCGTAATACCACGCCGTGTAAAAACATGGATGGGTTTTTACCCAACGATAACCAAAACACTTTTTTTTATAGAAAATCCAGTGATATGATAATAATGTCTAAGAATTCAAAATAAATATACGAAAATAGCTAAAATTATTAATACAACGTCCCGGAGTTTTCAAAGTCTGATTTGGAATATTTAAATGGTTTTAAATATTGGATTTGAATTATAGACTAATTTTAAATGTTTAAAAGTTAATATTTTACCTGAATTTAAAATATAATGATTTATTGGATAATTTAACTTTTGAATTTAATAATTGGAATTTGGTTAAATTATTGTGTCTTGATTTTTAAGCCCGATAAAAATAATTTAAAGGCTTGTAAAGTTAAATTAATAGTAATGAAGATAATAAAAGTTTTAAAATGTAATTTAAAAGTGATCTATTTAATTTTAAAAATAGTTTTTTAAATTGACATTTAAAAATAGCCTTCCGAGGCATAGTTTCATAATTAGACGAAACTAGTTTCATTGGATCCGTAACAGTGTATTATTACCAGATTTAAAATTTCATAGCATTTGGAATTATCATCTGGTCGTTCGGGATATAAACGCCTTGAAATTTATATCGAAAATTCAATATTATAATTGGGTCCAAAAAGCTATCTTCTCCATACGATCGAATTAGGACTCGAAACCTTTTCCATTTCGTTCTGAATAGGGATATAACATTATAAACACGTAGCAGCACGCCTCGATAGGGGTTCGAAATTTTGATCTGGGTAAAGTGAGAAATTTATAATTGAATAATATTATCCGACCTTGCCTTCTCCAACATGTCGTTTCCTCACATTAAGTCGCGTCCATCCCTTTATGCTTTCAGTCAAAATTGATATCAACCTGTTCAAATCACGTCTTTCCCTACCCCTATTCTTTAATTTTCAAATCGAAGAAAAAAAAGAGATAAGTTGATCGAAAAAGAATCCGTTCTCTTCAAAGGAGAGGGAATCCAGTCTCGTATCGAAACCGAATTCGTCCACGTCTCCATTCATTTCATAAATCGATATACATATGTGTGTTTGTGTGTGATGAAAACGAAATCAATCTCAAGTTTGCGAAGAGGCGAGGCAACGACGCTTGGGTGAGCAAGAGCAAGTGGGTCGAGTCTCGATCAAGTGACGTGTGGTGACAATGAAGGGGGAGGCTGATGCAGCTAAGGCCAGAGAAGAAATTGTGCAATCTTTAATTCCTGAAAGCATGAGTTTGTGGTGTAGTTTGATGAGTCGTCCACGACTCAATGAAAGCTTTATTCGTTTCCGACCTAAGGAGTTACAGGGGGAAGTGATAAATGGAGGAGGTATCGGACTTGAGTCGTTCACGAGTAAATGGAAGCATGAGTCGCTTCCAAGCTAACTGGATATCAGAAGGAGACCGTGTCGAGTCAACGAGTTACGACTCATGATGAGTCGCCCTAATTGAGTCGTGAAGGAGTTATGCCGCAATGTGTCTGTGTAGTGTTTTTCTTGAGTCAGTTAGGTCGGTAACGACCTTGCCTAAGTCGTTTACATTTTTGTTTGTTGTAAAGGGGATGAGTCGCTTCATGTTAAGTCGGTACCGACTTAAGAGTTGTCTCGGTTATGTGTATATATGAGTCGTTGTATCTTTGAGTCGTCTGTATATATTGGTGTTAGGTCGTTGTTGACATATACTGAGTCGCATGGTGTTTGAGTCCCTGCCGAGTCAATATGAGTCGTAAGTCTTGTGATGAGTCGGTCAGGTCTTGAGTCGTACGCGACTTATGGGCTGTGTTGTAAACTTCTATAAATAGGGAGTGAGTTGTAACTTTTTGGGGTGGATTTTTGGAATAAAATTTCTTGTTGATTGCTGTGTGCTTTCATCTTAAATTGGTAGTCGAGTGTAATCTCCTATCTCCTCTTTCGGTTAATCGAGTGCGCTCGATTCAACGATCGTAGAAGCCAATTTACGGAATCTAGTGCGCTAGATCAACGTGCGAAGAATCGTAGATCTTTGAACACGGTATAGTGCGCTATCAACGTGTTTGAGATAGCTAGAATTCGGTATCTTCGGACCAACGAATTTGGGCATTTCGGTATCTTCATTCCATCGATTGCTACTTTCACCGATTGAAGTTTAATTTGATTAATCCGCTGCGTCAGTTTTGGTATTAGAGCCATACTTAGCCAATCATAGCTAAGTTGATTCTTGGAGCCAAGTATTTGAAGTTTGAAGTTGGAGTTTCTTGTGTTCATTTTGATGTTGCAACGAGTTTGAAGATTTTTGATCCATTTCATTTTGGATCTATATTTGGAGAAGTGTTTGAATTAAAGTTGCTTGGAGACCTTGAGCCGAGCATAATTGTGTTGAAGTACGATTTGTTGAAGTAGTGGCCGAGTTAACTTGTTGCCGAGTTAGTGTTGAACCGAGCCAAGTTAAAGCCAAGCCGAGCAAGTTAAGTCATGTGGATTTGTTTCGAGCTAAGGAGTTAAGGCCGAGCCTTCTGAAGTTGTGTAGAGGCTTGTGAAGCCGTGATTTGCTTGTGAAGTATCACTTTGGTATCGATTTGTTGAAATTTTGTGAAATTGAATCATGCCACCAAGGAGAGCTAATCGTCATCAAAATGTTGAAGCTTTGTATCGAAGAGAAGAAGCCGAGCTTATGGAACAACGTATTAATGAGAAGTTTGATGAAGGCATTGGAAAATTGGAGAAATTGATGAATGATTTGAATCAAAGGAGGAGATCACCAAACTCGAACCATGGAGGAAACCGAGTTTCGCCATCGGTTACGGAAGCGAGGAGGGTATCACCACATTCTTGTAGAGATAGAAGAGAAACGTCAATTTCATCACGAAGAGATCATCATGACTATGCACATGAAGAGAGAAGAAGTCGACGTGAATTTGACAATGAAGCATATAGAGAGGAAGAGAGACATAGTCAAAGAAGCATGCATGAACGGAGGGATGATAATGGTCGAGATCGATGTAGGCGTACCTTTGATTTTGATGAAGAGGGTGATAGAGCAAGTATTCATTATCGAGATCGAGATCAAATTCGAAATTCTTACCGGGATGTTGAAGATGATCGTCGTTGGGAATCGGGGATGAAGATGGAAATACCAGAATTTAAAGGAGGGATGGTAGCAGAAGAATTTCTTGATTGGGTATCAAATGTTGAAGAGATCTTTGATTTCAAGGAGGTTCCTGAGCATAGGAGAGTAAAGTTGGTTGCTACTAGGTTGAGGGGGAGAGCTTTGGCGTGGTGGCAGCAAACTAAACTTACCAGGGAGAGAATGGGGAAGTCAAAGATAGAATCTTGGGAGAAGATGAAGAAATTGATGCGAGCTACATTCTTACCATACAACTATCAATCACTTATGTACCAGAGGTTGCAGAATCTGAGGCAAGGGACGAAGTCTGTTAGTGATTATGCTGATGAATTTTACCAACTCATTGCCAGAAATGATATTATGGAAACGGAAGAACAGCTAACTGCTAGATTCATTGGGGGATTGAGAATGCAGATCCAGAATATGGTTAATATGTTTGATCCTAGATCAGTGGCAGAGGCACATCAGAAAGCGTTGGCTTGGAAGAAGCAAGGAAGGCGTGGAGGCGGTGTGTTTACTAATTCCAATAATCAAGCGAGGGGTGTTAGTGGAGGTTCTAATGTACCTAAACCTGTCAATAAGCCAGTGGTGAAGGAGGCTGAGAAGGCGAAGGTTAACAGTGGTTTCAAATGTTATAATTGTCAGGAGTTGGGTCACAAAAGCAATGAGTGTCCGAAGCCGAAGAAGAGAGCAATGGTTACTGAGATTGAGGATGATGGTGAGGAGACAGAATGTTCAAATACACCTTATGTTGAGGAGGAAGAAGAAGTGTCAGGAGACGAAGGTTGTAATCTGATGATGAGAAGGTCTTGTCTCACACCAAAGCAAGAGGAGGATTGTAGTTGGTTGCGAAGCAATATTTTTCAGTCGACATGCACTATTCTAGGGAAAGTTTGCAAGTTCGTTATTGATGCTGGAAGCTGTGACAATATTATCTCTACAGAAGCAATAAGGAAGTTGAACTTGAAGACTGAGAAGCATCCTAAACCGTACAAGCTAGCATGGTTGAGGAAGGGAGGTGAAGTGAAGGTGTGTCGAAGGGCTTGTGTTAAGTTTTCTATTGGGAAGAAGTACAAAGATGAAATTTGGTGTGACGTAGTAGACATGGATGTGTGTCATCTGTTGTTGGGCAGGCCATGGCAGTTTGATAGAGCAGTACAACATGATGGTCGTGCTAATAGTTACAGTTTCATGTTCGAGGGTACTAAAATCACTTTGGTTCCCAAGAAGCAACAACAGAAGGAGAGCAAGTTGGAGGAGATCGAAGAACTGAAAACCTTGCTATCTTTGAAGGAGTTTGTTAAAGAAGTTGAAGAGGAACCTGAAGTATTTTTGTTGATTGGGCGAGAGTGCAGTGAAGAGGTTGAAATTCCTGAAGAAGCAAAGCCAGTTTTGAAAGAGTTTGAAGATGTATTTCCAGAGGAGTTGCCTAAGGAGTTACCACCATTGAGAGACATTCAACATCAAATTGATCTTGTTCCAGGAGCAGTGTTACCACATCGACCACATTACCGAATGAGTCCCAAGGAACATGAGGAGTTACGAAGGCAGGTGGAAGAATTACTTGAGCAAGGACGTGTTCAGGAAAGCTTGAGTCCTTGTGCAGTACCAGCTTTGTTGGTGTCGAAGAAGGATGGAACATGGAGAATGTGTACCGATAGTAGAGCTTTGAACAAGATTACTGTTCGTTACAGATTTCTTATGCCGAGGTTGGATGATTTGTTAGACCAGTTGAGTGGGGCAACTATATTTTCGAAGATTGATTTGAAGAGTGGTTATCATCAGATTCGAATTAGACCAGGAGACGAATGGAAGACAGCTTTCAAGACGAGAGAGGGGTTATACGAATGGTTGGTTATGCCATTTGGATTATCAAATGCACCTAGTACATTCATGTGGGTGATGAATCAAATCTTTAGACCATTCATTGGGAAGTTCGTGGTGGTTTATTTTGATGATATTCTAATATATAGCAGGAGTATGGAGGAGCATGTTCTACATTTGAGGGAAGTGTTGATTATTCTTCGTGAAGAACAATTTTATGCTGCTACGAAGAAATGTGTGTTCATGACGAGAAGTGTATTATTTTTGGGATATGTTGTATCTGAGAAGGGAATCCAAGTGGACCAGAGTAAAGTTGAAGCTATTAGAAATTGGCCACAGCCGAGAACTATCACTGAAGTGAGAAGTTTTCATGGGCTAGCGTCATTCTACCGGAGATTCATTCCACACTTCAGTAGCGTGATGGCACCGGTTACTGATTGTATGAAAGGGAAACAGTTTTCTTGGTTGAAGGAAGCAGGGGTTGCTTTTGAACGAATCAAAGAACTTTTGACAACAGCACCAATTCTTGTGTTGCCAGATTTTCAGTTGTTGTTTGAGCTACACACTGATGCATCAAAGGTTGGGATTGGAGGAGTATTGAGTCAGTATGGAAGACCTATTGCATATTTCAGTGAGAAGTTGTCAGGGGCAAAGATGAGATATAATACCTACGATGTTGAATTTTATGCTGTTGTGCAAGCTGTTAAGCATTGGAGACACTACCTGTTTCAGAAGGAATTTGTTCTTTATACTGATCATGAAGCTTTGAAGCATTTACAGGGGCAGGATAAGATTTCAGCAAGACATGCATCGTGGATTGCATATTTACAGTAGTTTACCTTTGTTGTTAAGCACAAATCGGGGGTGACGAACTGTGTGGCTGATGCTTTGAGTAGGCGGAGTCATTTGCTGACAACATTGAAGGTTGAAGTGACGGGGTTTGAATTACTGCCAGAGATGATTGAAGAAGATCCTTACTTTGTGAAATATGTTGAAAAAGTGAAGGATGGGAGTACCGATGAATTTATGTTGGTTGATGGATTCTTGTTTAAAGGAAATCAGTTATGTATTCCAGAGGGCAGCTTGAGAATGAAAATTATCAAGGAGTTGCATGAAGAAGGCCACGTGGGTAGAGATCGTACGTTGCAGTTGATTTCTCAATCGTACTTTTGGCCGTCGATGAGAAAAGAGGTTGAAAGATTTGTGGAGAGATGCCATATTTGCCAAGTTTCGAAAGGAACCGCGACCAATGCTGGGTTGTATATGCCGTTGCCTGTACCGGCTAGACCATGGGTTGATGTGAGTATGGACTTTGTATTGGGATTGCCGAGAACGCAGCGTGGTAATGATTCTATATGTGTAGTGGTTGACAGATTTTCTAAAATGGCACATTTTATTGCTTGCAAGAAAACGGCGGATGCTGTTCGGGTTGCACAGTTGTTCTTTAAGGAAGTCTATCGCTTACATGGGTTGCCGGAGTCTATTGTTTCTGACAGGGATACCAGATTTTTGAGTCATTTTTGGCTTAGTTTGTGGAAGATGGTGGGAACGAAGTTGAAGTTCAGCAGTGCTTATCATCCACAAACGGATGGACAGACCGAAGTTGTTAACCGATCGTTGGGGAATTTGTTGCGATGTCTTGTGAAGGACAATTTGAAGAGTTGGGACATGAAGTTATGCCAAGCCGAGTTTGCACACAATCATGCAGTGAATCGTAGCACGGGATTCGGTCCATTTCAGATTGTATATTCAAATTTACCCAGGGGACCGTTGGATTTGGTAGTAGTACCACAACCGAAGGGGACGGTTAAACGGGCTGTTGATTTTGTTGAAGAATTAACCGAATGTCATAAGATCGTTCAAGAACGATTAGAAAAGTCAAATGAGAAGTATAAGCGGGCTGCTGATTTGAAACGACGGAGTATTGAATATAAAGAAGGTGATTTGGTTTATGCTGTATTGACGAAAGATCGTTTTCCGGTGGGTGCTTATAACAAGTTGAAGGCGCGGAAAATTGGTCCAATTGAAATTGTGAAGAAAATTAATGAAAATGCTTATAAGTTGAAGCTGCCAGAAGATGTTTACACGTCTGACGTGTTCAATGTTAAACATCTTGTTCGATATTACAGAGGTAAACAATCAGATGAAGAAGAATGTACAAATTCGAGGACGAATTTTTCTCAGCCAGGGGAGGATGATGCAGCTAAGGCCAGAGAAGAAATTGTGCAATTAAAGCATGAGTTTGTGGTGTAGTTTGATGAGTCGTCCACGACTCAGTGAAAGCTTTATTCGTTTCCGACCTAAGGAGTTACAGGGGGAAGTGATAAATGGAGGAGGTATCGGACTTGAGTCGTTCACGAGTCAATGGAAGCATGAGTCGCTTCCAAGCTAACTGGATATCAGAAGGAGACCGTGCCGAGTCAACGAGTTACGACTCATGATGAGTCGCCCTAATTGAGTCGTGAAGGAGTTATGCCGCAATGTGTCTGTGTAGTGTTTTTCTTGATCAGTTAGGTCGGTAACGACCTTGCCTAAGTCGTTTGCATTTTTGTTTGTTGTAAAAGGGATGAGTCGCTTCATGTTAAGTCGGTACCGACTTAAGAGTTGTCTCGGTTATGTGTATATATGAGTCGTTGTATCTTTGAGTCGTCTGTATATATTGGTGTTAGGTCGTTGTTGACATATACTAAGTCGCATGGTGTTTGAGTCCCTGCCGAGTCAATATGAGTCGTAAGTCTTGTGATGAGTCGGTCAGGTCTTGAGTCGTACGCGACTTATGGGCTGTGTTGTAAACTTCTATAAATAGGGAGTGAGTTGTAACTTTTTGGGGTGGATTTTTGGAATAAAATTTCTTGTTGATTGCTGTGTGCTTTCATCTTAAATTGGTAGTCGAGTGTAATCTCCTATCTCCTCTTTTGGTTAATCGAGTGCGCTCGATTCAACGATCGTAGAAGCCGATTCACGGAATCTAGTGTGCTAGATCAACGTGCGAAGAATCGTAGATCTTTGAACACGGTATAGTGCGCTATCAACGTGTTTGAGATAGCTAGAATTCGGTATCTTCGGATCAACGAATTTGGGCATTTCGGTATCTCCATTCCATCGATTGCTACTTTCACCGATTGAAGTTTAATTTGATTAATCCGCTGCGTCAGAGGCTCGAGGCGAGTAGCAGAGATGGCGATGCTTAAGATCGCGCACGCTTATAGGTAGGGTGGCGATGCTGGGGAGGCGCCGCGGTAAAGGGTGAAACATGAGTCACGATGAGAGCAGCAGCGCGAAAGAGGTATGACAGTGGCCGACGCCGATGGGAAGCATGGTTCGCCTGGGATCGCGATGGCGTTTTGGAATGTTACGCCGAAGCTTGGGCTTGGTTTTTCATTTGGCGGTGATGGGAGATGCTAGAGAAGGAGAACTGAAAACTACAAGGGGATTAATATTTTGCAGTTTAAGGTTTATCTAAATCGTTAATAAGAAGTTAGTTGATTAATTTCAATTAAAATTGAAAACCGTTAATTTATGAAGTTCCTAGTTTTCTTACGAGTTCTAAATCGAAATGAAGCTGTGCATAAAAATAAATTTTTTGGAATAGTTAACAGAACTCGAAAATCAAGCAGAGAATTTCTCACTCATTTGGATTATTATGTTTAAATTTAGATGTTTACATTTAAATTATTGGACGCTTGATTGATAGATAGATATGTAATTATTAGTTGGATGACTATATATATAGTAATATTTATAATAGTATTTGGAGTGATATTCTTGCGCATTATAGCGGATGAGACACTATGCGCCTCGCATAATAGCGGATGACCCTATATACCGTGTTATCCTCCTCGGAGTGGGATCGGTATTTTTATATGTTGCATTAACATCTGTGAATGTAGGGAAACAGGTTAGAGTGATCTAACTGGATTCCTCCAATTTATTGTTTTATTTTCATATATAGTGATATATGATTTGTGTAGAATAATCGATTATAGATTATTGTAGTGATTGAAATTATTCGATGCTATTGTAGCACTGGCCTTAATTTTAATAATTTAAATACTATAAATATTATTTATAAAAATTCATGAAATTAAAAGTAATTTGATATAAAAAATATATATTGGAATTGGTGTTATTTTAAAGAAAATGAATTAGATAAAAAAGATATATTTGATTTTTGGTTATACTTAACCGTTGTGAACTTTTGAATGGAGATTTTTAAGAATGAATCATATAAGAGATTTTACAAATGATATTCTAGAAATATAAGAGGAGTTAAAATCAATATTGAAATAGATTGGAAGTATAAAGGGAATTGATAAGGAATGAATTTATATAATGGAATTTAATAAATAAGATTTGTTTTATGGACAGGTAAAACAAAGGGGTAATGGGATTTATAGATGACATTTATAAATAAAGGAATTCGATATTAGTTGAAAATTGTGAGAAAAGGTAAAACAGGTGTGAGAAAAATATTAAGTTCTATTTTCGAAATAAGAATGGTCTAGAATTCGACAATGAATTGATATGTTGTGAAAACGAGAGAAAGTTATAAATTAAATTAGTCATTGAGATTTTAAAAATGTATTTTTAATTTCATGAAGTGAGTTTGTTTTTAAAAAGGAAAATTTTGTTATTTCAAAACTATGGAATTTTAAACTAGTTGAGATTGAAATACATCGGTATTCAAATGTTAAATATTTATTTAATAAATTCTAACTTTTGAATTCAGCTTTAGGAATTTATTTGTATGCCTAAAAATGAGTTATAGATGTTATACAAGTATTTTGAATATTTTAAATAACAACTTAAACATATTTTTAAATAAACTACTATTCTTTAAAAAGAAATACTAGTTATATATATATATATAACAATTTGAAATGGTTGTAATTTATTTATAAATTCTCTCGAAATATGTAGATCGGTTATTAAAGGATGAGATTTTTATAATAGAAACCTTATAAATGGAACGAAAGAGACTTAAGAGAATTTCCAATTCTAGATGTGATAGCTTGGGAAGATTTTGGATTCATATAAGTTGTTAAAAATAGTTGATTGGGATTATAAAAATGTGTAGTCGGTTCGGGAATCATAAGAAGAATTATTAAAAATTATAGATATTATGAGAAAAGTACAAAATATTTCCAAGTTAAATATTAAAATGATTTGGAAAATTATACATACAAATAGTTTCCTAAGTATTGAAAGGAAGGTATTGGAAATTAATTTTAGTTGGAAATGATTTCTAAGTGTTATAAAATGGAAGTTGGAAAATATTCTAAGTATTTAAATAGTGGTATATCATGTTAGGGTTTCAAGCGTTGAAATTGTTTTCAAATATAGAATATTTAAGAGATTGGATATATGCATCTGGGTGAAGATGTTTTGGAATAAATATTTTGGAGATTTAGAAAATTGGGCCTAGTGACTGCATATGGATGTTTTATTGACAGTTAAGTAACCGACTATCAATATTGCCCAATTTTGTTAATCGTTTCAAAGAGATCAGACTCATATTTTATTATCCGAAAACCACTTTGATCCAGTTTGAACGTTACGAATGAAGCCGTAAATATGATGAAGATGGTGATTCAGTTTTTTCAGCCCCAAGACAACTTGTATGGACGAATGATATCAGAACATCGTCATTAGAGGACGATGAGCATTCTAAGTAAAATTGTTCTTGAAAAGGTAACGCTTACCCTCGAACCTCATCAACCGGGATTGACTAAAACATGGGAGATGCAGCAAGGCTAAGTGAGTCGCACACAAGTAGGGCATGTTATCACATTTTTAGATGTCCTCAAAAACCTTTATATTATGTATATGGTTGTGCATGGAATGAGCACTCGATAGCATGGGTGACAACAACCGGGGTGTTCGGTTTATCCAGGAAAGGGCCAGGCCGGTCATGTATAGCAGCGGATCCCGGCATGGTCCTCGGTACATTGTTCTAGAGGTGTACTATGATGGGCGATATCCCAGTGGCCCAGTCATTCGAAGGAATCCATTCTCCAATACGAGCTTACGATTTTTTTTGTAGAGCATGGTATGCTAGAATTTAATGAAAGTAACAATTTCTGCTATTTGAATAAGTATTTGTATTTAGACACAATTATAATATCGCTGGACTTTCTATAAAAATGTTTTGGTCGTCATAAGGTAAAAACACGTCGTGTTTATGTGTGAAAAGGTCTTACGAGATACCTTTGTTTTTCAAAAGGATTTTGATAACTCTAATAATTCAAATTGAGTGTGTTTTCTCACCCTAGTTTTGCAGATTGACTCGGATGTTATTTTATTGTAATGCTTGGGTCAGACCGAGTATTACAGATTCAGGTTAAATGCTATGGAGCTCCGGAGACTAGGTGGAGGAGTTTCAGATGTATTCCCGTACATGACTTATATTTCGCAATGTAAGGACAAGTTATATAACTGTCTAGTTTGATGTATTGATTGTTGAACTCTGATGATTGTAAGTATATAAACTATTATAGATTCTTTTGTATAAAATCTTTAATTATATATTATCTTTTGTTCCATTGCGATTGTGGGATTATGTGTTGTTCTTTCTATTTCTCTTCTATCTCCGTCTTCTTTTTACCCTAAAGATTCGTATTTCCATCCAATTTGAGTTAAGCTAAGGTGAAATATTTTCGACTCAAAGGATTACGAATTAGCGGGCCTTTACATTTGGTATCAGAGCTGAAAGTTTAGCAAGAACCTTGGCTCTGTTGGGGATTACTCATTAGAAATAGAGTGAGTAGTACTTTGGAATGAGTTTGAGCGTATTAATTAATATGAGCGCGTATTTATTAGCGAATATAAATGGTTTTATGTTGTGTTAATTTATCTATGAGTGGTACATAAATTCTGTTCGATTAGTGGGATGCCACAAAATCGACAGAGGTTTCTATACACTTAAACCAAGTAAACTTACATGATATTGTTTTGAAGGGGGTGAATGAAATAATTTTACCCAAATTATATTTTTATATAAAGGAAATAATTCTTAGAATTATTATGGTATAATTGGAGTGTTTGGACGATAATATTATAATCAAAACAAGATTATAAATAGTCTATATAACCAAATAGACATTTTATAAATATGGGTTATACAATTGGGTTAAAACCTAAGGCTTGATTAAAAACCAGAGTTTTAAAATTTAGTCCCGGAGATTTTAAAAAAAAATTCCAAAGTATTTTGAGATACATAATAGTATTATTATTTGGAGATATTTTTGAATAGAAAATTGTTTTTAAATGGACTTTTAAAGGTGATAATAGCACTGAAATCAATTCGGTCGCTGCAAAATAATTCCAATGATGATCGCGACATCATTGGTGTTCATTTTCGAGTTTTTACGTAATGGATTGCAGCCGGGGTCATTGTTTTAGTTTTTTTTGAGGAAAAACAAATTTGTTTTGAATATTATGAAGGAGGATTGTTTTGGGATGCAACCAAGTGAATTGTTTTAAAAATTCCAATGGAATGGTTCGTTGAAACAGAGGTTTTATATATGTATATAATTGATTTCAATGTGATTTAAAATAAAACTGGGTGTTTAAATTCTGGTATCCTTATTTAAATAATTTAGAGATAAACAGGAAATAAGTTATAAACTTATAAATTGAAATGATTTTAAAGAAAAATATGGAAATTGAATTTTGAGATTAAAATTAAAAGTAAAAAGGCTAAAATTGAATATAAATTGGATTAAGTTGAAGGAAATAAATTTAATTGGTATTGGCTTAAATAGAATTGATGAAATAAATTAATGATATGGTGAATTAATTAGCATAGTTAAAGGAAATCAATAAAAGAAATGATTAGAATAAACAAAACAAAATGTGTAAAATGCAACGAAGTTAATTAAATGCTAGTAAGGAAGAGGAAAATGTGAGTTTAGGATGAAATTAAAACTTGTATAAGTTAAATAAAATTAATTAGTAAAAGAAAATGGTTGGATGAAATTTAATTAATTTAAACTAAATAAAATTTAAATGGAATAAATAAACTTCAATGGCATATAAAAATTGAAATGAATTGAATAAAAATATATTTAGGCTATAAGTAAATGTATAGTCTCGAGTTAAAAAAAAATAGGAGTATACTCGAGTATAAAGTTGATGGAAATGGAAAAAAATAAGCTATGTGACTTATAAAATTTAAAATTGGAAAAGATAAGCCAAAATAAAGTGAGTTTGATATTTTGGAAACGAAATAAAAACCCAAACTTGAATTATAAAATTAATTTAAACTCAGGTAAATTAAATGAATTGATTATTTTTTGAAATAAGAATCGAATATTGAGTTATAAATTTGAAGTGGACTAATTAGAAAATTAATTAGTTAAATGAATATGAAGGTGGAATTTAACTTGGTTAAGTTAAAAATTGGATGTGAATTAAAAATGGATATTAGAAATGAAACTTGAGTTACAAATAAAATTCAACTTAGATTGTAAGTGAATTAAATATAATTAGAAGTGTGCTCGAATGAAATGAAATTAGATCGAAATAGAAATGACTTGGGTTACAAATAAATCCAAGTGAGTATAAATAAATTGAATATAGCCTTGAATTTCACTTTAAATAAATTCGAGAATGAATCCAAGTATGGAATTAAAATTGAAGTGAACAAATGAATGGACTAATTAAATTAATTAGACAATGGAATGAAATGTGATTGAATTAAAATCAAATCAGTAATTTGAATTGGAAATTATTACTAGAAAAATAAACTTAAGTTATAGTTGAAATAATTTGAAGTAAATAAATTAACTTAAGTAAATATTATAAATGGAAGTTTGGTTT
Source organism: Allium cepa (assembly GCA_030765085.1). NCBI lineage: Eukaryota > Viridiplantae > Streptophyta > Magnoliopsida > Asparagales > Amaryllidaceae > Allium > Allium cepa. The sequence continues at coordinate 422,629,531 of CM060946.1, read as the reverse complement.
AAATTAATTTGTGAAATGGTTAATTAATATAACAACGTGGAATGGTTTCGAGCTTAATTAAATAGATCTGAATATGGTGCAACTAAATCAATCGTGAACGAGTTTTAAATGGAATAAAATTGGACATAAACTGAGCTGGAATCAATTTAAAATGATTATAAACTAAAGTGGATATTTTTTTAAGCAAATATCACCGATTTTGCATAGAAAGATTTGTCGTTTGACATAAACGGAAGTAAATCAAAATCTATGTATTAATGGAAGGGGAATAAATTGATTTTTATTCAATTTGGAATGAATATGGGTTTGTTTGGTTTAAAATAAATTGAATTCATATAAAGTGAGTGTAAATCATTTCAGGTTGAATGGAATGTTATTTGACTCGATTTAAAGCAATTAAATTAGTATTCGAACATTGTTGTTGCTTATGAATATTTTCTTAGCATGTTAGTTTATGAAAATTATGTGTTTGCACTACTTATATAAATGAAATGTTATTAAAATTTCATATATTTGTACTTACGTGTTTAAATTGAGCAGGTACAAATACCCGGAGCTATTTTGCTTGACTTTGATAGCGCGAATTTCAAACTAAAATAAGTCGCTTGCTTAAAAAAGCTAAATAACGGATTAAATACTACGACTTATATATATATATATATATATATTTCGACCGTAGGGGTTGATGTATATATATTTATCTCTCTTATCATATTGCAAAAGGCTCCCCGTATCAGGGAGACTGCCAAAAAAATTCGAAAATTTAGGGTGTTAAATTTTTTTTAAAATTTTCTGTATTTTTATTGTTACCGAAAATTTGGTTTCAAGTTGAAATTGCAACAAAGGGATTTGAAATTAGAATTGAAAACTAATTTTTTGGTAAAGACTAAAAGATTAGAAAAGTGAATATCGAATTTTCACTAAGTGCGTTTTTAGATAAATTAATGAGGTTGAGCATTCTTCTACCTTAGCAACTTTGGGGACGAAATTCTTTTAAGGAGGGAGGAATGTAATGACCCAGATTTTTGGACGTTTGATTTGGAATATTTAAATGGTTTTAAATATTGGATTTGAATTATAGACTAATTTTAAATGTTTAAAAGTTGATATTTTACCTGGATTTCAAGTATAACGATTTATTGGATAATTTAATTTTAAATTTAATAATTGGAATTTGGTTAAATTATAGTATCTTGAGTTTTAAGCTCGATAAAAATAATTTAAAGGCTTGTAAAATTTATATTACTAGTAACGAAGATAATAAAAGTTTTTAAATTGAATTTAAAAGTGATCTGTTCAATTTTAAAAATAGTTGTTTAAATTGACATTTAAAATTAGCTTTCTGAGGCACAGTCTCGAAATTAGCTGAAACCTGTTTCATTGGATCCGTAATTGTGCATTATTATCGGATTTCAAATTTTGTAGCATTTGGAGTTATCGTTTGGACGTATGGGATATAAACTTCCTGAAATTTGTATCGAAAATTCAATATAATAATTGGGTCCAAAAAGCTATCTTCTCCACCCGATCGAATTAGGACTCAAAACCCTTTCACCTTTTTTCAGAATAAGGGTATAGAATTATAAACGCCTAGCTGCATGCCTAGATAAGGGTGCGAAATTTGGACCTGGGTAAAGTGAGATATTTATAATTGAATAATATTATCTGAACTTATTTTCTCAATACGCCATTTCCTCACTTTAAGTCGCGTCCACCCCTTTGTGCTTTCAGTCAAAATCGATAACAACCTGCTCAAATCACGTCTTTCCCTCCCCCTTTACTTTCGTTTTCAAATTGAAGGAAAAAAAGAGATAAGGCGAACGAAAATGAATTCGTTCTGTTCAAAGGAATGGAGGCGGAGGCTCAAGGCGAGCAGCAGATATAGCGATGCTCTAGGTCGGGTGAGCGTATAGGTAGGATGGCGATGCTGGGGAGGCACTGTGGTGTGAGGTGAAACACGAGTCACGATGGGAGCAACAATGCAAAAGAGGTATGACAGTGGACGATCCCGATGGTAAGCGTGGATCGCCTGGGATCATAATGGCTTTTTGGAATATTCCGCCGATGCCTGGGCTTGGTTTTTCAATTGGCGGTGAAGCAAGATGTTGGAGAAGGAGAATTGTAAACAGAAAGGGGATTATGGTTTTGCAATTCAAGGTTTATTTAATTCGTTAATAAGAAGTTAGCTGATTAATTTCAATTAAAATTGAAAATCGTTAATTTATGAAGTTCGTAATATTCTTACGAGATCTAAATCGATTGGAAGTTGTGCACAAAAATATAAATTTGGAATGTTTAACAAAACTCGAAAATCAAGGTGAGAATTTCTCACTTATTTGGATTACTATGTTTAAATTTGGATATTTAAATTTAAATTATTGGATGCTTGATTGATGGATAAATTTATAACTATTAGTTGGATGATTATATATATAGTAGTATATATATTAGTATTTGGAGTGACATTCTCGAACATTATAGCGGATAAGATTCTATGCGCCCAGCATAATAGCGGATGACCTTATATACCGCGATATCTTCCTCGATATGGGATTGATATTTGTATATATTGTATTAACATCTATGGATCCGGGGAAACGGGTTGGAGGGATCCAATTGGATTCCTCAAATTTATTGTTTATTTTCCGCATATAGTGATGTATGATTTGTGTAGAATAATCTATTACAAATTATTGTAGTGATTGAAATTATTGGATGTTATTGTAGAACTGGCCTGAATTTTGATAATTTAAATACTATAAATATTTTTTTTAAAATTTATGGAATTAGAAGGAATTTGGTATTATATATATATATATATATATATATATATATATTGGAATTAGTGTTATTTTATAGAAAATGAATTAGGAAAAAAAGATATACTTGATTTTTGGTTATACTTAACTGTTGTGAACTATTCAATGGAGATTTTTAAAAATGAATTATATAAGAGGTTTTATAAATGATATTTCGAAAATATAAAAGGAGTTAAAATCAATATTGAAAATAGATTGGAATTATAAAGGGAACTTATAAGGAATGAATTTATATAATGGAATGTAATAAACAAGATTTGTTTTATGGACAGGTAAGCCAAAGGGGTTATGGGATTTATAAACGATGTTTATAAAGGAATTCAATATCAGATAAAAATTGGGACAATAGGTAAAACTGGTGTGAAAAAAATAGCAGGTTCTATTTTTGAAATGAGACTGGTTAGGAAATCGACAATGAATCGAAATATAGTTAAATCGAGAGGAAGTTATACAGTACATTGGTTATTGAGATTTTAAAAATGTATTTTTAATTTTAAGAAGTGAGTTTGTTTTTAAAAAGGAAAATTTTATTATTTAAAACTATGGAATTTTAAACTAATTAAGATTGAAATACTTCGGTAATTAGATTTTCAAATGTTAAATATTTATTTAATAAATTCTAACTTTTGAATTCAGCTTTGGAAATTTATGTGTTCACATAAAAATGAGTTATAAATGTTATATTAGTGTTTTGAATATTTTAAATAATAAATTAAACATATTTTGAAATAAACTATTATTCTTTAAAAAAAAATACTTGTTATATATATATATATCATTTTGAAATGAAATCTCTCGAAATGTGTAGATAGGTTTATTAAAGGATGAGATTTTTATAAGAGAAATCTTATAAATGGAATGTTAGAGACTTAAGAGAATTTCCGCTATCTAGATGTGATAGCTTGGGATGATTTTGAATTCATTTAAAGAAGTTAAAAATAGTTGTTTGGGATTATAAACAAGTATAATCGATCTGGGTATCGTAAGAAGAATTTATTAAAGATTCTAGATACTATGAGATAGGCACGAAATATTTCCAAGTTTAATATTAAAATGATTTTGGAAATTATACGTATAAATAGTTTCCTAAGTATTGAAAGGAATGTTTTGGAAAATATTTTTAGTTGGAAATGATTTCTAGGTATTATAAAATGGAAGTTGGAAAATATTCTGAGTAGTCAAATAGTGGAAAATCGTGTTATGGATTCAAGTGGTTAAATTGTTTTCAAATATAGAATATTGAAGAGATTGAATATATACATCTGGGTGAAGTTGTTTTGGAATAAATATTTTGGAGATTTATAAAATTGGGCCTAGTGACTGCTTATGGATGTTTTATTGATTTTTAAATAACTGACTATCAATATTGGCCAATTTTGTTAATCGTTCGGAGAGACCGGGATCAGATATTATTATCCAAAACCCACTTTGATCTGGTTTGAACGTTATGAATGAATGCCATGAAGATAGTAAAGATGGTGATTCGGTTTGTCCAGACCCAAGACAACTTGTATGAACAAATGATATCAGAACATCGTCATTGGAGGACGATGTGCATTCTATGTAATATTGTTCTTGAATAAGTAAAGCTTAGCCTCGAACCTCATCAATCGAGAATGACTAAAACAAGGAAGATGAGCAAGGCTAAATGGGTCACACCCAAGTAGGCTATGTTATCACCTTTTTAGATGTCCTCGGAAACCTTTATATTATGGATATGGTTGTGCATGGAAGGAGCGCTTGATAGTATAGGTGGGAACACCAGCTGTGAAAACACATTTGGTATATCCATGTCAAGGGTAGGTCAGTCTTGTGTAGTAGGGCGTCCGGTGTTGTCCTCGGTACATTGTTTTTGAGGTGTACTATGTTGGGCGGTAACCCAGTGGCCCAGTCATTGGATGGAATCCATTCTCCAATATGAGCTTACGGTTTTGTTTGTAGAGCCTATTACGCTGAAATTTAATTAATGTAAAAATTTCAGCTATTTGAATAAGTATTTGTATTTAGACACTATTATAATATCATTGGACTTTCTATAAAAATGTTTGATCATATAAAGTAAAAACCTGTCCTGTTTATGTGTGATGCGGTCCTACGAGATACCTTTGTTTTTACAAAGGATTTTGATAACTCTAATAATTCAAATTTAGTGTGTTTTCTCACGCTAATTTTCCAGACTGACTCGGGTGTTATTTTATTATAATGCTTAGATCAGACCGAGTATTACAGATTCAGTTTAAATGCTATGGAGCTCGGTATATTAGCTAGAGGAGTTTCATATGTATTCCCGTACTTGACTTATATTCCGCTATGTAAGGACAAGTTATATAACTGTCCCGTTTGATGTATTGATTATTGTACTCTTATGATTGTAAGTATATAAACCGATATAGATTCTTTTGTATAAAATCTGTTATTATATATTTTATTTTGCTCCGCTACGATTGTGAGATTCTATGTTGTTTATTCTATTTTTCCTCTATCTCTTTCTTCTTCTTGCCCTAAAGATTCGTGTTTCCTTCCAAGTTGAGTTGATCTGAGGTGAAATGTTGTCGACTAAAAGGGATATGGATTTGCGGGCCTTTACAGTTACCATTATTAAATTCCAGCATATTAGGTTCTTCAATAAAAATCGTAAAGGCGCGTATTGGAGATTGAATTCCACTAACAAGGCACTGAGGTACCACCTATCATGGTACACACCTAGAAAATGTACATAGGACCTCTTCGGCATCCCCAACCAACACAAGACCGACCTACCCTTGACTGGATAGTATCGAATATATCATCACTCCGGTTGCTATGCAACCATTTTTATTGAGATCTAATGCGCAACCAACCATAAATATGAAGATGTATCTAGAAAGGTAATGACACACCCTAATGGGAGCGACCTACTTAGCCTTGCTGCATCTCTGCTAATTTTAATCATTCTCGGTTGATGAAGCTTGAGGCTACTCTTACCTTTTGAAAGCAATCCCACTTGGAATGCCAACACTGCCTTCTAGAAAGTAATGCAATGCCAGCGTTCATCCATACAGGTTGTCCAGGATAAGGACAAAATGAAAGCATTATTTCTACTACATCCATTTTGGAATCACACTCAGGACTAGTAGCAAGCAGCACTTGCACTTCAATGCTCCGTCTTTAATTCCATATTCCTTAAGATGTCTTCAGTTGAAACACTTGAGTTGGATTGAAGTGGTTTTCAGATAACATATCTGGTCCTGGTCTCTTCGAAACAACTTTCGTTAATTTACGGTAAACTCAACCTTGGTTTTTGGGAAATAAATAAATAAGGATAAGAACCGAGTTCACCTCCTAACCGTTAGTGGATGAATTTCCTTATCATTTATCCTAGAAGAACGAAATGAGGTTTCTACACACAGTACAACATCATTGGAGATGGCTGTGCCATATAACTCACGTGTTTCTCCTAGATATTTCCAAAGTTATGTTTTGGTCCAGATTTGTTAATTGGTTATTTAACTATCAAATGAACAATCTTTAAACATTGATTTGATTTCATATGGGATCCACTAAGCCTTTATTAATTAATCTTTCATTAGGAAAAACACTTTGCGAAACTTGATCAAAAGATCTTTTTATAACACTATTCCTAAAACTCTTTACATTCGTTTTATACTTGGAAAACAGTTTTACATATCTCAAAATATAATTATCTACTAAAAACATTTGAAAAATTCCCTCTTCTCAAATTCCATATTAAATGCCTAAGAAATTCCCTTTCCAAAACATCACTTACTATAAAACCCATTCACTTTGTAAAATGCATTCGCTTAACCCTTATAAAAATTCTTTTTATAAGTTCACTTCATAATTTAACCCTCCTTATAAATTTCAAAATAAATTCAAACTTATTTAAGAAATCTCTGTAATGATTTATGAATTCTCTTTCCATGTATAAAAATCTTTATAAAATTTCCTTTGTAAAATATCTTTGGCATTACAAAATATCATTTACAAAATCTCACATTCAATCACTTTAAATAAACTCTTACCATTTAGTAAAATCGTTTATATAAATAATTAATTATTTATAAATACTTTTATAAAATAATTATACAACTTGAAAATCATTTATAAACTTTAACCCCAAATTAATTAAAGAATTGAAGTTAATTCAAAAACACACATTATAAATCCATGAAAACACCTATCAATACCAATGGTACTAATCTAAATAACCATTTAATTTCAATTTGATTTTCAAGTCAATCAACAATTTATTTACATAAGTAAACATATATTAAATACTTTTTATATCCAAATCCAATAATAACATGTCAATATAAACTAACTAGTAAAAATATGTCCATAATAGCAGGATGATGATTTGTCCTCCTAAATAGATTTCCAAACAACTCAATCAATTTATAGTAGAATGGGGATTCATTTTGCAATCAAATGTCCATACAATCAAAGAATCAATTTATAGTAGAACAGGGTTTTATTCTGCTAATAGTTATCCACAAAAACACAAACAACCATATCATAACTCATTCACGGTCATTTTTCCACCTAATGGTATCGACATTTGAGTCCCTTATGTGCAAAACCATCTATGAGAAAGAAGTACCATTAAAACAATTTGGCTCTCGAAACAAAGGATTTAAAAATTAGAACTCCCTTTTTAGATAATTACAAGTTCAACTCTTTATTTAATCATTATTAATTTATATTAAATTTGAACTTAATTTAATTATATTTTAACAAAAAATTAAACCTTTAATAAATAATAAACGGTAATTAATTAAACACTAATTAATCCTTTATTATTTATTAACTAATCATTTAAACCTTAATTAATAAATTATTATTAATAAATCTCAATTTAAAAATATTTATTTAAGTCTTAAATGATAAATTAATCCTTTAATAAATAATTTATAGATTATAACCTTAATTAATTTAAAATTAAGCACAAGGTTAGTAATTAATTAATAATTAGCCCTATATTTAATTATTGATTAGTTAAAAGTAAATCATACACTTAACTTATAATTAATTAAAAATTAATCATACTTAATAATTGATTAAATAAATCTTGTCTTTTAAGAGGTAATGATCAGTAACTAAACTTCACTTAATTGAAGGTTATAAAGCTTGTTAACATTTAATTATTAATAATTATAAAAACTTTATTAATTAATTATTAATTATTAAGTTATTAATTAACTTTTTACAACATTATTATTAGGCTTATAAAACATTTGCAAAAAAATTGAAGTATGAAACTTAAATTTGAAAATTTCGGAGTTTTAAGGAGAAACTACATCCATAGCGACTATCGCTACAGTCACCATAACCTGAAAATGTTTTTGACTTTCCTTATTGAAATCTCAACACTTAAATACCTATTAGCTTGTTATAAACATAGCATAAGATTTTTCATAATAAAACAATGGTGAAAACTTTGAAATTATTTTCAATTTCCTTTAAACTAAGCACTAGTTCTTCCACAAAGAAATCAAATCGTCAATACCATATCAAAGTGTCCACTTCCTTTGCATGACATCACATACAAATGTCTATCATCAATAAACTTATCACCATCGTAGAACAAACCCAAAAGTCACATTCTGTAGTAAAACACGACGCTATAGCTTTCGATTTACAAGTCAATATCAGACTCACAACTAGCAGCATATACATATATTCAAACCGTATAATATTCCAACCAAACAACCAACTTAATTTACCATCCAATATTAAATACATACAAAAGTATAAATTTCTCAAAATTTAAAGAATATGCTCAAAAAAAATCCTTTGAAAACTTGTTACTTTTTGGAATTCGAAAAACTTGCAAAAATCATAAAATCTACTTGAAAACAGGTAAACTTCCGCTCGACTTTTGGACATATAATCCTCGGACTTGGAAAAATGGTTAAATGGAAAGTTTTAGGAAATTCTTTCCTCCGTAATTTGAATAAAAAATAAAACTCAACATCAATTATTTTTAGGAAGATATGGTCGAAATAAGAAGGACCGTTTTCGGACTAGGATCTCTGAGTCAACAAAACACTTTACAAATGAACAAGATTTTGACATGGCTAGACCCAAAATTTGAAAATATGGTCTACATAAAACTTGTAGGCACTAAAATTTTACATGGTTTGAAAAAGTAAAATCTTGATTTGGTGTATTATATAGGAATTTATAGCCGAATGAAATAGGAGGAAAAATGGAGAAAGTGGAGATGAGAACAAGTGAATTAAAACTAAGTTTTTAAATTAAGAATTTGATTTTTAAAAACTTTAAAACCTAAAACCTAAATAGAGAAGCCATGGAAGTTTTGTTTTCAAGCTTAGGAAAGTTTTTTTTTTCTGAGAGAACGGGTGTGTAGCGTGAAGCTACACAGCCGATTAGCATAATATCATAATATAGATAAAGTTTGACCAACAAGCCTGGTCGGTAGCCAAATAAAACTTGATCAAAGAAAGTACATGCAGTTCGTGATTAGATAACAAAAAATAATAAAACAGCATTATAACATTACGCATAACTGCATCCAAAAGCCTGATAAGATATACTGCTTCTAACTGTCTTCGTGCGAAGCTGGAGAAACACTACCCACAGATTCATCGGAGGGGGGACGCGCTGCAGGTAAGCGAAATCTGAATGGTACAGATGAGGACGCCCCTGTCCAATATGCAAAAATATGAGAAATTTTATTACATAAACCGATGGCAGAACTGGGAGGTTTGTCGAAAATAATGGCGTTCCTTTCCTTCCAAATAACCCAGCTGAAGGTGGCCAGGAGCGAGTCCAGGAGACAATTCAGAAGTCCATATTGCCAGTAATCGAAAAAGTCATCAATCAAATGAATTTGACCGAGATTGTGAGCACAAACCGAGACCCAAATATGGAAGGAGAAGTCGCATTCAAAGAAAAGATGGTGAATAGATTCGGCTTCAGATTTACATAGGACACAGATCTGATCGGATGTGATATTCAATCGCATAAGCCGGTCTCTAGTGTTAATGTGCCCATGAATGAGGCACCATTGAAAAAATCTGACACGTGGAGGGACCGGACATTTCCAGACCCGAGCGAAGGTGACAAGGCGACCAGGATGATTGATGAATGAGTAGAACCGAGAGACAGAGAAACCTTGAATGGGCGAAAGAGACCAAGTGTGACAATCAGTAGACAGAGGATCAAGCGTGATAGATTGAAGCAAGCTCAGAATAGCCAGAAGTTCCTCAAGAATATCAAGGGAAAATAGAGATGATGGACAAAGATACGCGAAGCCATGGGCCACAGCGTCCGCCACGGTCAATTGAGGATGGTTGGAATGTGAGAAAAGTAGGGGGAAAGATCTGTAAAGGGGAGAAAGACTATGCCAGGCGTCGAACCAGAGGAGACAGTTAGCGCCGTTACCTATGTCCACCCGGATAAAGGGTTTGAAGCTGTTGATAGAAGCCAAAACACCAGACCAAAAGGGCGACGGTTTACGGAGAGGTGCGAAATGAGGAACAAGGAAGGGGTCAGAATTATAGTGCGAAGCTAAGATCCATTTCTTCCAGGTGAATTGTTCCGGCGAGAGGAGTCGCCAGAACCATTTTACTAACAGTGCTTGATTGAAAGAGATCAGATTGGGGACACCAAGACCCCCATGAGTCTCGTGCAAACATACAATCTTCCAACTAACAAGACATTTGATTTTACTGCCATTCCAGAGAAACGTCCGTCTAATAGTGTCGATTTTTTTAGATACCCAGATAGGAAGTTTGTGAAATGAGAGCCAATAGGTGGGAAGGGCTGAAAGAACTGCTTTAACCAAAACAAGTCTTCCAGCTGATGATAGTGAGTTGGCCTTCCAACCAGCAAGCCTGGTTTCTAGTTTGGCTATAAGAGGGTTCCAGTCTGATCGGTGTAACATAGTGGGACGCAAAGTGATACCGAGATATGATAAAGGGAATGAGTCAAGACGACAATTGAGAGTAGATGCAATAGTTGGGCCTAGGTGGTTAGCATTGCCAAGCATAATAATAGAGCTTTTACTGAAGTTGATGGATAAGCCGGAGATGAGTTCAAAAGAATAGAGGAGGACCTTGAGACAATGGATATGATCAGGTGATGGTGAAACAAAAATGATGGTGTCGTCTGCGTATTGAATATTAGTGATCATAGGGATGGGACCGGAACCGTGGGTGGAGCCAGGAGGTTTAATACCAGATAGATTGTTGTTGTCGATCGCCAAGTTAATCATACGATTGAAGACATCAGCCACCAAGACAAAGAGGAGGGGCGAGAGAGGATCTCCCTAGGAAAGTTTTGAAATGGAAAAGATAATGAGAAAGTGAAATAAAAATTAGAAAAATTAGTTTATATATTATGTTAACATGTTGAATTACCAAACTACCATATGTCCTTTACCCTTCATTCCCTTACCCCAACATTTATATTGAACACCTTATGGTCAAATTAAGAAACTTAATTCACAAGGTGTTCGTTTCAATGTTTTACCAATTTCTATCCAACCCAAATCTTAAAAAGGTAAGCTACCTATATACACTAAATATGGCCAATGCTCAACCGGATGAGCATGACGAAACAAACACTAAATGATAATAATAGAATATTATAACCTCTTAGCAAACAACACCTCAAAAAATTATACTATTTTTTAAATCATTCTTCATAAACAAAATTTATTTCTACGTAATTTTATTTCATTTACCCAATTTCAAAACAACATTGTCTTAGTTTTCCTTATTTAAGTGTTTAGTAACCCTTATCGACACCATGATGTCTTATGTCTCGACCAGAGTTCTTAACCACTCAACAGATAAATCAACACAATATAAAACATTTTATTTCACTAACAAATATGCGCTCTTATATAATACAATCATACTTATTTTAGGGTCCCACTTACCCCTTACTAGGGCCAAGGTTCTGGTTTAATCTTATGCTCTGACACCAAAGCAACGATCCGCCTTTCCGAACACTAGAAGTCAACACAAATATATCGACGGTATTCAGGTGTCGAACAACTAAGTGTCGAAAAATCATATTGTTAGGGGAAAGAAAGGAGATAGTATATAGGAGAAACTAAACAATCACAGAGTATCACAATGCAACGGAATAACATATATTAATTAATAAAATATTTTAAAAGGCCATTTCAAAAATGATACATCAAAGTCATACTAATACAAATTCCACTCTAAAACAGTTATAACAGCATGTCCTTACCCGACAGATAAAATATACATATAAATAACAGAAATACGATAATAAGTAGCTAATGGTGAAGCCTACTACTCCAAGCTCCTCCAAGATGATTCCGTGGTAAAACCTGAACTACTTCACTGCCCATAAAAATTTATTGGACCAACAATAGTGAGGAATACCGTTGGATCTCTTCATCCTATCCCCCTATATAACGATCCTGACTCGACCTTCGAAAATCGACAGCTAAATACATCACTCGTACTTGAATGTCGTAGATTCAAACGTTGAGTCTGGTTCGCCGGAGCTTATGACACATTAAGTAAATACAACATAGCGGAAACAGAAATGAAATTTTATTGATACACAATATTCGATACAACAATGATACAATTGAATATCAATATCAGAGCCAAAAGATATACAACAGTGGAAAGAACAGTAGCAGTAGCGGAAAGGTATCATCTCCAATGTCAAAACTCCAAAGATCTCCAAATTATAAGCTCGAACCACCATCATGTTGAACTTAAGCTCGTCCGTTCCTAAATTTTGAATAGAAGCACAATGCGATAGCCAAAATCAAAAAAGACTCAAAAGATTGCTAAAGCGACACCGAAGACTGAAGGCTATCGAATCTACATCTACTATCTGAAAAGCTGACTCTAGGCTGTCTATGTGGAAAATTGTGGGCACCTAGAGTTTAGACAGGGAACAATAAACTCCAGGTCAGTCATGGGACTGGTACAAGCAAAAAAAACAGTCTATCTTTGACAAAAGAAACAAAAAGAAATACGCTATACTTTTTGGAAAATGAAACTACCATAAGGCCTCCCAGCACACAGAATGCAATCGCACACTTGGGGGATATTTCTCTTTATGATAGTCAAACATGATTGATACGCAAAATCCTTTTGATATTATTATTAGTGCATATTGGAAAACATTTAGAAAGTATAATATTAATCTTAGCCAGCATAGGTACCATTATACTATGCCAGCTATAGCTACCATTTAAGAATGGCAGGTTATAAAACTGCAATCGTAAAGGGCTCGTATTGAATGATTGGATTTCCAACAATGGCCAGGCTAAGTAACTTCCTTACCGAATGGAAATGCCTCTGGAAGGACGCCCCGAGAACCTAACCGGATCTCTACCAACACAAGGTCGGGTTACCTCTGCAACTAGGTAACTACTAACACGAGTAGGCCATCCCCCGGTTGTCACCGACCTTTACCGAGCAGACCACACTAACAAATTCCACCAACCTCATAGGTTAAATATCTAGGCTCCATACCATGATAACATCTTTTATCTAGAAGGAAATGCACATACCCTAAGCGGCACTACCCCCGTAATCTTGCCACATCTTTCCTGTTTCGGCAATTTTTAGGTTGTAAGGTTCGACGAAGTCTCGTCCACAAAGCCACACTTTTCACAAAAGCCATGCTTTGATCAAAAAATGACCAGCAGCACTCAGCATGCCACACTACCAAATCGGGAGTATATCACTGATAACCATCAACTACATAACCTCTAAGCTCGTACATTTCAGAGAAGGGCGTTAAGCTAAGAGAATAAATTCTCTACCGCCAACAGAAATGTATTTGATAGAAATCAGCTCAAAGTGTAATGTCAGACATACAACCATACAAGTCCATCCTAGGTCTGAATGGAACCGAAGGAACTTCAAAGAAGCCCTTGCAAATCCGAGTATTCACAATCTCGATCGGACTCCACATAACAAATGGAGATCTCTATACCTCCACCACTTAGTGTAGAGACATTCGACGGGTAATCCTTTCGTTCTCGAAAATACACGGTCTTTACCACCGTCTTCATATGCACTCACATTTTGTCATATCACTATTCGAAATGGGTTTTATGACATAAAGTCCTCTCTCGGCTAAACCGAATAATAAGCGCTTAATTTGAAAACCATATGGACATATTGGGATCTTAGTTAAGTCACAACTTTTAGCCCAAATCCTTTCCTTTTGAATGGCTTAAACAAATTTCCACTTTAATCTTCTAAACAAAAGATTGATCTTTTAAAATCCACTTCAATTTGAAATCAAGGTTCACCAATCTTTCACAAAGATTCATCATAGCTTTCAAAACTATTTCAATTTTGGTTATCCCTTAACTTGAAAATCCTTTCAATAAAACTGGAAATTCTTTGATTATATGAAAGCCATTATCATTTGAAAACAAATGCTTTTCATTTCGGGAAAATCCGATTATATTTACTCAAGTTATAGATTTGCAAAGTATACTTTAGAAAATTAGTGAACTACCGTATCCGGCAAGCTCTATTTGAATCTAATTTAAATTCCCAAAATAATTTATTCAATATACTTCAAAATGGTTTGAAATCCATATATACATATATATTGTATAATTTATATAACCCTTTCAAACCATAAGTTCCATAATAATTTCATAATTTTAACAAGATATAGTATATTCAAACTATATACATATATTTTTTTTTTCTATCCCAACTTTTTGTTTTTTTAATGGCTTCTGACCCAACCTCTCAACCCTTACTATCAACTGTCCCTATCGTCCTTCACCAAATACCTACCACTGTTTGCAACCAGTCCATACTTGTCCCCCCTGTCCTTCTACCGCCGGACCCTCCGCTTCCTCCCCATAAACCTCCATCACCCCACCCTCCATCGGGTAACCTTTCTCTTCCTCATATTGATTCTGCTGCCCTTCCTAATTGCAACCCTTCTCTTCTTTCCAGACCTCCTTGCCATGATCAGACTGTGCAATGGAACTCTCTTTTCAAAACCAAACCACGCAATGCGGGATTGCACTCACCAGTTTCTGTTCCTCTGATATATGATGGCAAAGTTCTAGTACCACCAGAAAATGTGATTGCTGCAGGTAATGATGTTTGGGGTGATTATCTTGTTGGTTTTTTTCTTGACAAACCTCTTTCTTACCTTACGGTCATATCGCATCTCAAAAAAGCATGGAAACTAAAAGGCTCAATCAAAGTAAAATCAGATGGAAATTTGTTCCTATTCAATCTTTCTTGTGATGAAGATAGAAGGAATATCATTGCGTCAGACCCGATAATTATGAGGAACAAAATTTTCATTGTAAAGCAATGGGATCCCACAATAGGTAACAGTTGCAGTACAATTCGCTCTGTACCGGTTTGGATCAGATTAACCAATATACCACTATATGCCTGGTCTCATATGGGTATAAATTGGTTAGCTTCTCGAATTGGAAAGTTCATGTGTATGGATGCTCAAACGGAGAAATTGGAGAGAATAGGATATGCTAAATGTATGGTTGAAGTTACACCGGACAAGGAATTGATAAATGAGTTTCCAGTTCGTCTTATGGATGGAACAGACCAGATTGTGATAGTTAATTATTTATGGAGACCAGAAATATGCAACAGCTGTAAAGTTTTTGGACATGAAACCAAACAGTGCTTAGTTATAGCAAAGGAAGATATAGAAGAAGTAGTAGTTATGGATGATGAGAAGAAAGGATACGAGGGACGTGAATACGGTGGGGGGATGATTACAAAAGTTACTAAACAAAAACAAGTTTGGAGAAGAATAGGAAAAAAGGGAACCAAGTTAACTAGAGAGAATGAAAATAAAAATACTACTGATGATGCAGAACTATATGCAACAAATGAAAGGCAAGGTGATAAAGATGCTTTACTAAATGACAATGAATTGAAGAAGATGACTAAAGGAAACAATGAGGAATGCAATATGAATAATAATAGATTCATAGTCTTAATGGATGAAGACTTGACTGATGCATGCAACCAAAATGGGGACAATGGACCAGAGACAAATAACAATGTCCTTACAACACAATTGGAGGAGGGAGAAATAGTGGAAAACAGCAATATTATAGTGCAAACTGATCCTGAACTTGTGCAAACTGATCCTGAACTTGTGCATGTAACAAACAAAATGCAACCTGAAACACTTGCAATTGTTACTACAATGACCCCACCTGATACTATGAATAACCATGAAACAATGCAAAAGGATATCAACATATTGGAGAATGCCAACACATCACCAAAACAAACCCTAAACTCCACAAATACTCTCATTCTTAATTCTTTAAACACCATTTTCAAACCCATCAATCATAATGTTGAAATACAATTCAAAAATTCACTTGAAAAAGATATCCTTGCACTGTTGATGCCTTTGCCAACACATAATTCACATCCCTATTCTTTCACTGGTGAACTACCAGGATGGAAATCTCTGCCAACCTCACCAAAATCACATTCAAATCAAGGATCGGGGAAAGAAAGTGAAACAAGACCCAAACAAAATAAACAGTACAAGATTGCCAATACATCAGAACTCAGGGGGTCTCCTGCAACCAGGAGCACGAAAAATGTTATTCATCAGTCTCTGAAGTATACATAATGTCGCACAACCTTGCTAGTTGGAACATAAGAGGAGCACACTCATCCAACAAACTTGATCAAGTCAAATATCTTATTAAACATCATAATCTATCCTTTGTTGCCATTCTAGAAACCAAATTGAATGAATCTCTTACCGTTAAAGCAGCAAGATACATTAACCAAACTTGGAAGCTGCACCATAATCTGGATCATGCAACCTATGGTCGCATCATGATTATCCATAATCCCTTAGTCATCTCTATCTCCCCCATACTCTGCACTGATCAAGTCATGCATCTTCAAGCCAACCTAATCAACCCCCCCTCCTCCTTCTTCATATCCATAATTTATGCTCAAAACTCTGCCAACTCGCGACAAACCCTCCTTAACCTTCTTCCTGCCTTCAGACAAAACTCCCACCCTTGGATTGTTCTTGGGGATTTCAACTGTTGTTACAATTTGCATGATAAGCTTGGTGGAACCCCACTGTTACAGAAAGACATTATGCCACTTAATAAAGCTATTGATGATGCATGTCTCCTCCCAATTCCTTCCTTTGGAGCTGAATATACTTGGAACAATAGTAGTAGGTCTGGAATCAGGACCTTCACTAATATAGACCATTCTTTTGCCAATCTAACTGCATTATCCACCTGGCCGACCATGTCTTCCTTTATCCCACATCCAGTTCTATCTGATCACTCCCCTATCATTTTCTCCACGGGACAGATGTTATTAAAAAAACAAAAAGCATTCAAATTTTATAGTACTTGGGTCCATGAACCTGGGTATACTAGTATTATTAAAAAAGTTTGGTCTGAAAAATATTATGGAAATCCCATGTATATTCTATGCAGGAAATTAAAAGCTACCAAGGAAGTGCTGAGAGTATGGGCAAGGAAAAACTTTGGAAATGGAACACTAAAATCAAATTTGCTGAGGCAGAAACTCATTGAAGCTCAAAACTTTATGGTGGGCAACCCAGATAACCCTGATGCTGCCACTAATGAGAAAAACATACATGATCAGCTGCATGAAGCTTTGAAGGTTGAAGGGAAGATGAGGAGACAACAACTGCGAATTAAATGGGCTCATGATGGTGACAACAACACTGCATACTTTCATGCTGCCATCAAAATCAAACAAGCAAAGGAAAATATATCCCACATTTACGATGAATTTGGAGTGCTTCACACTGGCCCTAATGATGTTGACCAAGCCCTACTCAACTACTTCAAATCCTTACTTGGTAATAAAAATAATTTCAAACCTGATCTTGAAAAAATTGATAATGTGCAGGTGCCCCATGTACTTTTGGAGGAAGCAAACTCCCTTGTTGCTAAAGTTACTGATAGAGAAATCAAAGAAACTCTTTTTTCGATGAACAAAAATTCCAGTGGTGGCCCTGATGGATTCAACCTTTCATTCTTTACCCATAGTTGGGATATTATCAAGGAGGACTTTTTAAAGGCAGTTCATAATTTTTTCTTCAAGTCCAAACTTTTATTGGAAGTAAACTCCACCAATCTGGTCCTAATTCCTAAAGCTCAGCACCCATCCTCTGTTGAATCCTTCAGGCCTATATCGTGTTGCAACGTCATTTACAAATGCATATCCAAAATTCTAGCCTCTACACTTGTTGTAGTCCTCAGTAGGCTCATCTCCAAGAACCAAACTGCCTTTCTGCCTAGGAGGAATATAATTCATAACATTCTACTAACCCATGAACTGATAAAAGGTTATACTCATGCCCAAGCTTCAAAGAATGCAATGCTGAAACTGGATATAAAGAAGGCCTTTGATAGTATTCACTGGAGTTCGATTGTCAGAATTATGGCACTCATGAGATTCCCAAAAGTATTTGTGGCTTGGATATACAACTGTGTATCCACCCCATCCTTCTCCATCTATCATAATGGTGGCAACACAGGGTTTTTCAACAGCAAGCAGGGGATCAGGCAAGGAGACCCCATATCTTCATACATTTTCATTCTTGTTATGGAAGTTTTGAATGTTATGTTGATAAATAACTATGAACAGAAGAAGATTTTGTATCATTCTAAATGCAAATCACCGCAAATAACATCTTTATTCTTTGCTGATGACATCTTATTATTCACTAAACCTGATCAAGTTTCCCTTGAAAACATTAAAACAGTTCTACAAAACTTCTACCTTATGACTGGTCTTCAACTCAACCTAAGCAAATCTCACATGATCACCTCTGGGATCTCTTCTGAACAAGAAACTCAAATATTGTCATTATCTGGTCTTCAAGCTATGAATAATAGCATGTGCTATCTGGGACTTCCACTTTGCTAATCCAGGATTACCACTGCCAACTGCTTGCCACTGTATGACAAAATTTGTAGCACCATGAACTGTTGGGCAAATAGACTTCTTTCTCAAGCTGGCAGGCTTGTGCTCATCAGATCTGTCATTTCCTCAATGATCGTGTACTGGGCTAAGGCATTCATTCTCCCCATCAAACTCATTAAAATGATAAGAAAAGCTATGTTAAGGTTCTTCTGGTCTGGAACCATCCATAATAGGAAATTAATACCCTGCTCCTTTGGTATTATGGAGCTTCCAAAAAACAAAGGTGGTCTTGGCATTCTTAACTTACAAACATGGAATAGAGCTGCTATCAGTACGCTTATGAATGCCTTACTAAACAACGCTGACAACTTGTGGGTTCAGTGGACTAGAACCCATAACTTGGGTAGAAAGATATTTTGGACCATGACTGTGCCACAAAATTCCAGTTGGACTTGGAGAAGTATTCTGATGTCAAGAGCATCTTTTCTTCCACTAATCAAGGTTAAGCTCTCACCCACCAGTGATGCTAGCTTCTGGAATTCCCCTTGGTTGGAGGATGGTATGATATTATCCAACATTTTCACTCCCCAGCAAATCATGCAAACTGGTATTAATCGTGATGCGTTTGCATCTGATTACATTACTGATGGGAAGTTGTCTCTACCATACACCAGTAATCAGGTCATTAGAGCTTTTTGGAACAAGTATCAATCTATGAGTTTCATGCCTGCCATGACTGATGAAATACAGTGGAAAGGAAAACCACACTCTATTGCTTCTGTTTACAGATTGCTTGTTAATTCTCCTGCTACTAGTAATATAAAATGGCACAGAGTGCTATGGACCAGATATTCATCTCACAGAGATAACCTAATGTTATGGAAAGTAATTAATAGTGCTCTACTTACCAAAGATAGATTAATGAGTTTTGGGATGCTTGTTGATCCCCTTTGCTTCTTCTGCAAGTTGCTTCCTGAAACGGTTAGTCACCTATTTTTTGAATGTAGCTCTCTTTTGGGAATGTGGAAGT
This sequence comes from Allium cepa, assembly GCA_030765085.1. Classification (NCBI taxonomy): domain Eukaryota; kingdom Viridiplantae; phylum Streptophyta; class Magnoliopsida; order Asparagales; family Amaryllidaceae; genus Allium; species Allium cepa. The sequence goes on along the minus strand of CM060946.1, from coordinate 422,609,750 downwards.
ACCTCATGTCTGTTTTGAGTATAAATCATATCCATGGTATTGCCAGTGAAGAGTGGGATCTCATTGGAAAGGCAACGAGGTGGAAGAAAAAAGAAAGATTTGTGTATTTTTTTGTGATCAAGAGATATCTTAACTTCGTATGGGATGAAAGAAATTTGAGGTGCTTTGAGAACAAGATGAGGAACAGTGATCAGCTGATGCATGCCTTTCATGCAAGCATAAAAATGGGAATAAAGGACAGTAAATTTGATTTTACATCCTTTGTCTTGAATGATTGGATATAGTGCTCCTTCTTATCTGTGTTTTTTCCTTTTTTTGTATGTTCTTGTGAGTGTTGTAATTTCTTGTTTTTTTTTTGTTAGCTTTTCGCGATTGTGAGCATGTTCATAGTCGCTTTCTTTTCTTTATTTTAATAACATCCTGGTAGGGGACCAGTCAACCCCGCTTGCCTTTCAAAAAAAAAAAAAAAAATTTAATTTCAAAACTTCCTATTCAAAAGCTTTCCATATTCAATCCAATTCCATTTCCAAAACCATTTGGATTCAAAATTCATATTTTAAACTTTTCACCATTTGAATAAAATAATATTAAATTCAAAATATCTGTGACTTAACCAATTTCCCCGTTAAATATATATTTGTGCGTGTGTGGTGTAGTCCAGAGGTTTTACACACAATAATACAATATCACAACCATCATCAATTAAAGCACAACTATATCGATAAGCGGTAAATTCTTATAACGCTTATCTTCATTCACATTCATAGATAAATATGCAAATTCATCAAAGATAAATAAATCACAGTTCACAGCTCAGTCCACACAATTGATATCATAGAACAACACACATCAGAGATAACAAATAATACAAAGCATTCAATACAATCAAAACACCCATAACTAAGATCGATAAATTAGGTGATTAATTTAAACCAGATTAATCACATATGTATTCAATTACAAATCCTGGTTAATTAACATTCATTAATTACAAACCATTTTAATTATTTATCCTTTAATCATTTATTAATTAACCTTTAATAATAAATTAATCAACCTTTAATTATTAATTAAAAAATCTCAATTAAAAAATCAACCAAATAATTTACCTTTAATTATTTAATTATTCTTAAATTAATTATCCTTAATTAATTATATTAATTAATTAACCCTCAATTAATAAATTATCCCTTAATCACTTTCATTAGTTAATTAACCTATAAATTAATTAATTGTCCCCAAATTAATTACCTTAATTAATTAATCACATAAATTAATTATCCTTTAACTAATTATACTTTAATCACTTGATTAATCAATCTTTAATCATTAATTTATTATCCTTAATTACTTTCATTAAGTAGTTATCTTTAGGTAATTAATTACCCTTAATTACTTACATTAGTTAGTCAACCTTTAATTTAATTACACTAAGTAATTATCCTTTTAATTGCTTGATTAATTAACCTTTAATCAATACTCAATTATCCTCTAATTTATTATATTAGTTATTCAACCATTAATTAATTAAGTAACTATCATCATCTTTTAAATTTCATTATGAAATTACTCAAGACCTTAAGTATTTTAAAAGATAAACTATTTATCTTTATTCATCAATTAATTTCATTCAAGTTTATTTGATAAACCTTTTAAATAAATCTTCATAACATAAAAATCAACTTAAAACCTTTTAAGTTACTCAAAACTATTTCATTACATCGTTTAAACTTATTTAAATAAACTTTTTTTTAAAATAGTTTAAAATAATATTTAAGTAATAAAATAACTTAAATTTTAATAATAATTTATTTTAAACCTTTAACCAATTCCAAAACCAAAATAAAACATTTCTTATTTTTTTAAAAGAATTAAACAAGAAAATGTTTAAACTTTACTTAATGAAAACTTGTTTAAATTTAAATTCAAAACTGAGATACATCTGAACACGAGACCACTTTGGTCTTTCACCCGTGTCATTTACAAGTTTACCTGAGACATCCTTCGAGTTAAATCTCAAAACCCCAAGGAACAAACATTTTATCTTTTTAAACGTTGTTTATTTTAAATTTTTAAAACTATGTTATACATTCGCGAACGACTCAACAACTAACCGGGGCCAAACACATTTTCCCCCAAGGTCCACTTCGAGTTCCCACCTTCTTCTCCTTTCTATAGCAACCACTAACACCGTCATATCTACGTACACGTGCATACGAGGCTTACCCACTTTCAACCATCATTCCGATCACCAATATCTCAAAGGCGACCTTGTCGATGAACTCAAACCCACAGATCATCGATATATATATGAAATTGGAATCGAGCAAGTTGAACGAACTGAAACCAAAAGCTAATCAACTAAAAATGCCACGCCCCAACATGATCGACCATCTGAAACCTCACCAGCCAACCCAGAGCTGCATCACACCCTAACGCATCGATCCCTCTGATCCTAACCATTTCGATGCATCGATGACGATGAACTATCCTCAAATTCGACAGTGGTTCAATTTTAACCTTAAACCCTACTTTGCCATTGACCAACCACCACGACAACTTAGAAAAACACTGGCCATTTTTCCCTAGTTCCTCAGTCTTCCCTCTACCTTCCGTTACAATCGCGACCTTCCATCCTTCATTAATCGTCGAAAATCGATCAATGTTTAGTTTCCGTTCATCTTGAGAAATCTCGATATACCCAACACTAAAAATCATAATTTTCACATTAAAATTCATTATTTTCGCTTGCAAATCAGATTATAAAATCCAAATGTGAAATTAATTCATTTGGTTTTCTGACTTAAGCTTGATCATTACTGTAAATCTTTGTTTTTGAGATAGTTACTCAGTAAATCCACTTGAATCCATTTTTTAAAATGATGTTACCATGTTACAAACATTTCTAATTCAGAGGTTAAGGCCTGATATCATTTAAGTGGAATGATTTGAATTTTTTAAATAGGTTTTAAAACTTGTAAACAAGACAGAGGCATATTTGCCTGTTTCTTTGACATGCAAGTAATATATATACATATTTATACATATATATATAAACAGGTTTTCATTCAACCAAATACATTATAACACTACTTCATTCATTCATCAAAATATAACCATATATAGGTTTAAAAAGGTAATGCTTTGCTCACATGGTTTGGGAAGAAACAGAGAACAGGATTTTGATTTTGATCTGGAATTGACCTTGAACAGTTTGAATTGAAACTTTGATCTAATGCTTGATCTAGCTGAGATGATCTTGCATAAATTTTCACAGGCTTTAGTTTGTTGGATTTTATCATTAATCTGGAACTCTTGTATTTGAAATTGGATTTGGTTTTGCTCTTACTTTTTTTCCAGGTTTTGAATTTGTTTTGGTTTTTGAAACATTGTTGAAAAAAAATCTATACTTGATATTTGATGTTGATCTGAAGCTTTGAATTGCTTTGATTGATTTCTAGGTTGGAAACAGGTTGAAGTTTGTTGCTTATTTAATTTAAATTTTTGATTTTCATTTTGTTCCAGGCTTAAATATTTCAAGAGTTTGATTTGATTTTTCTTTTTGCTTCTCAGGTTTGTTTTGCTTGGAATCCAATTTAGTTTGAACAAAATGAGAAAAGAGGAAGTTAGTGATATTTAAAACTTTGATTTTTCTTTTTATTATTAAAAAATGGAAAGAAAATATAAAAACACGACACTTGTTACATTTTACCCTACATGTTTTACACTTGTATTCTTTCATGTTTCAAAATACTTACACAAGATTTTGCATGCTAATTAATGTTTTAAATATATATTTATATTATTTTCTATTTATATTTCCTTTTATAACTATATATATGTATATTTCTTTCGTAAATATTTCTAACTTTTAAAGAAATTGATTTTTTTAAATCTAATTACAAATAAGTAAATAAACACACACACACACAAATATATATATATATATATATAATATATATAAGTCTTTAAAATATAAAATTTAACTTTTAAATAGCTTTTGAAAATTACTTATATTAGTATTCAAAATATGAATTTTAAATCAAATTTTATTTAAAATCTATTTATAAAACAACACATATCTTATTTATTCGAAAAAATTTCAAATTAATTCACAATTAAATCCAAAATTTTATATTAATTATAAAATTTAATTTGGCTCAAAAATGGGATCGTTACACCCTACATCATATATAATATATAATTATATAATTAGGGTCATCCTTTGCTAGGCGGGTATATACAAAGGGTCATCCTCTCTAGGGCGAAAAAATCCAAACCAACTGATAAAACGGTAAATCATCCAAACACCCGATCAGTAATTTTGATCAACTATATAATATTACTAGCTAACCAAAAACGTAGGTTTATCCCATTGAAATTTCAGTTGCCATTGAGACATTCTGGTTTATAAAAAAAATTGAACGACATCCAATTTTAGCCCAAATTTCAGCATGCTATGAATTCGACCAACTATTTCCATCGTGAAGATAATGTATGTATGAGTGCAATGTAAAAACAGAGTTCAATTTGGACTTAGTATGATTAAGATATTGTAATGGTCCACTTATCCGTAACCTTTATGCCGACAATCAGCCAACAAGTCAAGCTCAAATTGCACGAACAAGTAGATCATTAAGGGTAGAAAAAGAAAAATATTCATAATAGAATCTTACACGAATGGAATAACATATAATATTGAACAACAATCTTTACAGCGAATTTTTTTAAAATGTATACATTATAGTCTAACCTAATTTAGCTTGGACAGTTATGAACATCTAACCTTACAAACACTAACAAACATCAAAAAAATGCAAAATAAGCAGCAGCAAATAGAATACGTCCATACGTAAATGAATATCGCCAACTCTTCCCGAAAACTCCAACCGTCTTCAACTAAACCGGAAATTACTCCGATCTAACCCAAGTATCGAAAATACCCGTATCTGGCTTGATAAATCAGCGTGAGAAACTCAAATAATAAATGCTAGTGTCATAAATAAGGCTTGGAAATAAAATCCTTTGAAAAGAAAGAGTATATCATAATACCACTCCCACACATAAACACGGACGGCTTTTTCCCTTAGATAACTAAAACATTTTTATATCAAAAGATTTGTTATTATTTCTAATGAAATTCTTTGAAAACATTTGCAAATATTGTTACATTATTAAATTCCAGCATATTAGGTTCTACAATCAAGTCCGAAGGCACTTATTGAAGAATGGATTCCATACAATTGACAAGGTATGGGACTACCTTCCGATAGTACAGCTCTAGACAGATGCACCTATGGTCGAGATACTTGGTGCCTAAACCAACACAGAACCGGCCTACCTGTTCCTGGATAGTACCAAATATTTCATCGCCCCGACCGTTACCGACCTTTAACGGGATCTTAAGTCATACATTCATCACATACTTAGACATGTATAGAGTAATCTAGAAGGGCATTGACATCTCCTAATCGGAGCGACCCATTGAGCCCTGCTGCTTCTACCCTAATTTTGTTAAATCCAGATGATGAGGCATGAGGTAAACGATTACCTTTCACTTAAAACATCTTCTTTCATCATTGAATGCCACATTGCCATTCCATAATCACATGATTGATTTCTACAAACATATAACCTCTGAGCTTGTATGTCTTAAAGAAAGGTGTCAAGCTAAGAGAAGTTGCCTTCTCTTCCACCTTGTAGACATACGTTTTATAGATATCACTCAATGCAATTTAGAATGCAATGTCAACATTTGTCCATACCAGTTGTCTAGGAATAGGACAAACTGAAGGTACTCCCCTATTCCATTAGTAGCGAGAAGTCCTTGCATTAGAGATTTTCATAATAGAGGACTACTGCCACCATATGATATGGTAATTTTCATGTCGAGGGACTAGTGGAAAATGACCCTACATCATGAAGATCTTCGTCTTCAAAATCATTTGTCTTCAAACACGTTTTACTACAAATGTAGATTTGTTGAAAGTGATTTTCGGATAGGAATCACCCAAATCCGACCCCGGTTCTTTCAAATCCAATCATCGATTAAAAGATGTTAAGTTCGTTTAAGGTTATCAATCATCAATCAATTACTTTATCTTTCCATTTAATCAAATACCTTTTTTAGGTATATTATTTTCAATTTATTTATTTTCTTTTCAATAGTATGTGGAATCAGTAAGCCTTCTTTATCAAATTATATGGTTTATTTACCTTTCTTTTATCTTGGAATAATTCCAAATCAGTTCATCTTTAAGTTAAGAAAACATTTTCAAATCATTCATTAAATCATAATCAAAGAATTCTATTATTCAAGTTATAACTTTTAACTTAGGGATAATATTCATGAATCATTCATTAAATCTAAATCAAGATTTATTTCTTAACTTTAAATCATATTCTTGCAAATCGAATATTTTCATTACAGACCACTACAACAGTTAACTAGCCTTTTGGCAAGGTCGTGGACTGGTGGATTTAACTAAATCGATCGTTTGGCTGTGGATGATGGAATACGACAGGTTTGAGTTGACTGGATGGATGGGTTATGCATCGCGCTGGAAAGAAGGATATTGGATTGGCTTAAAGATGGATCGGCTATGACTTAGGTCTAGGAAATTTGAACCGGCATTTTTGGTTCGGTCAGAGGTGGCTCGGCATAAGTGGTTCGGTGTGGATGATGTGGGTCGGCGTCGAAGAAAGGCTCGGTCGAGGAGTGGAGGCCATGCACAGGTCATTCGACATTGGGGGTTCGGTTTGGGAGACTTGGGTCATTTGGCATTGGCGGTTCGGTCTGGGAGTCTTGGGTCTTTCGGCATTGGTGGTTCGGTCTGGGAGTCTTGGGTCATTCGGCATTGTTGGTTTAGCTGGGAATCTTGGGACGTTCGGCACAAGTCTTTCGGCATGGATGTATTGGCTCGATGTTGGAGTTTGTATATGGCTCGGCCTCGGTGGTTCAACAAGTACCGCTCGAGCAAGGATGGAGGTTTGTGTATGGCTCGATTTGTGGTGGTTCGACAAGAATGGTGTTGGTTCCTTGGGTCATTCGGGTGGATAGGTTCGACACTAAGGAAGAGGGGTTCAGATCGGGATATGGAGTTTTGGTTTGGTACTAGCTTTGCCCCAGGTTCTAGCCTGGTTTGTTTCGAGTCCAGGGATGCTCTGCTTTGAGTCCAAAGGTGGTTTACTTCGAGTCGCCTTGGTGTATTCCCTAGGTCGGCTGCTTGTAAGCTCTAGGTCGGCATTTGGAGAGGATGGCACTGCTTCGAGTCAGGGAGTAGGCAAACTCGAGGCGCATATTAGTAGCTTGGAGTCGGTCGAAATTTTAGGCTTGGTCATGGTTATAGTGGGCCCGTATCACTTGGGAAGCCTTGTAACAAGGATTTTGCCTATAAATATAGCATGTGGGGTTCTAGAAAAGGAGGCTTCTTTCAGATATCCTGTTTTCTATTTTCTGAGGCTGAGACTACTCTGCCATTTTGTAACTGTAATCGATTATTACAGCAATAAGAAGGAAATTTCTGGAGTGGACGTAGGCCGGAGTCAGCCGAATCACTATAAACCCTCTGTTTTAACACATTCATTTTAATTTTTGTTATTCTTCGTGTTAATATCCTCCACATAACTCTATCTATGATCAGTGACTGGTTTTTGGTGCTTTCATCTGGATTTGGGCATTAGTGACCAATTTTGGCGCTAACATTTTGTTGCTTTCACTGAGATAGCTTGCACTTACGGACTCTGAAGCTTGGAATTTGGATTTAAAGGCTTAGGAACTGGAATTTGGGAAGGAACAATGGTTAGGCCATCGACAAGGAGACAAGTGACGAGAGGAGTCAGTAAGAGGGAAGCCAGGAGGCTTCCTTCCGAGCTAATCAAGCCTCCGTTTAGATCACTAAGGATGAGATGGAGATGACGATGAGATCTATGTAGGAAGAATTGATGAAAAGACAGGAGGAGGTAATGCAGAACCTACTTTGACAAGTTGGACATTCTAGAGCATAAAGTCAAGGGAATCGACCAACTGCGACTATTGGCAATGCAGAACAAGGAACTGGAGATGTAGAAGTTTCTGGAGGTCAAAACCAGAACCAGACAGGAGAGATTGAAGAAAATCAGCAAAGGCTTGGGGGCAGATCTCCGGGATTGGAAACTGGAAGAGTTGTGAATGAAGCTCAGCGAGCAGGGATCAATGTGAACATAAATAGCCAACATGAAGAGTACTACCTAGAGTGCCCTCCAGGACATGGGACGGAAGGTAGAGATGCGAACAGAGGACTACCCCTGGATGAAGATGAGCAGATGGCTAGATTTATAAGAAGGATTATGAGAGGAGGACTACCGAGGAGAGGCTTGGAGGAAGTCATTCGAAGTCTGTTCACTCCAGAAATCAAGAATGCAAGAAACCCTCCAAAATTCAAACTGCCAACACTGGAGGACAATGATGGAAAATTAGATCCAACTATGCATGTAACTAGATACATCAGACATATGGAAGTGCTGGTGGCATCTGATGAGGTAAAGGCAAGATGTTTCCATTTATACTTGACGAATTTGGCTGCGCTTTGGTTTAGACAGCTGGAGAATAGATCGATTAGGACATGGGGCGAGCAAGTGGAATGCTTTATGAGACAGTTCAGGGTCCACGTGACGCGCCCCAAGAATGTAATTACGCTGGCATCGATGAAGCAGAGGATAGGAGAGTCCGTGAGAAGTTTTCTAATGCGATTTAATGCGGCTGTGGCCTCGGTAGATCGCCCGGATCCATCAATGATTCTGATGGTGGTGGTAGCAGGGATTGCGGAAGGCACAGAACTCAAGGATTCGTTAGCACTTGGTCCACCATAGGATCTTGAAGAGTTCTATCATGAGGCGAAAAGATTCATTCGGTTAGAGGACTCACGTGCTGAAAGGCAAGAGATAAACGTTGTGCAAGGCGAAGGAACGACTGATGAATGACGAAGACTGGATAAAGGAAAGCGTAAGCAGGATGATGGACCTGGTAGTTCAGACAAATGGAGGATAAGTTGAGAACCCAAATCTGCGACGTATGTGGATTTAATAGATAATTTGAAACGGATTTACTTAGACACTCGGGGGCAGCTCCCTTATCAGAAACCACCCAGGAGGGATTCCACTGAACGAGAGCGTAGGAGCGGGAACTACGGCCTATACCATGAGGTGGAAGGGCACTCCACATATGAATGCCGCCACATGAAGTATGTGGTGCAGGAACATGTTAGAAGTCGCAGGTTGCCACAATATGTGAGGAATCAGACACGAGGAGTAGAACACGAGCAGCTACCGCTTGAATCTAATAGGAACGACCCTAGAATGGGGACATGACTTGTCATTCGCCAATCGCGATGGCAAGGACCGAGTTCAAGATTTGGACTCCGGTCATTGAATAATCTTTTCTGGTTTTGTATTAAAAAAATAAAAAATAAACAGCAACTATACCACTTACACATGTAAGGGAACCAGAGTGATTCCCTGGCATGCTCTGAGATGGTAATAGGCTGCTTTGCCCGGAGAGGCAGCTCTGAGCTTTTTCTATTTTTCTTGTTGGACATTTTGACCATGGATTTGATAAATGGATTTTGGTTTTATGCAAAAAATACCTAACCGAAGAGTTATGGTATGTATATTGGAAGTCAGTTGGAAATTAACCACTTTATGTTCAGGAACACTGAACCGGAGTGCATGAAGCGACACCACATCGTCGGAGAGCAACAAAACTAGCTCGTTTGTCGTTGTTTCCCCTTTACCAGAGAGTAGCAGGATGGGATCCAACAAGAGCCTGGAGTGGCTACAATCGGTCTAGGATTTAGGCCATGACATCGCTTAATGTTCAAGGATATTCAACCTGAGCGTAGCGAGTGATGCTGCTTCACTGGAGAGCGACAGATCGGCTCACTCAATGATGTACCAGAGAGTGACAGGATGGGATCCAGTAAGAGCCCGAAGAGGATGATATCGGTCCAGGAGGATCAAGGCATCACTAACTGTTCAAGGACGCTGAACCAAAATGCAAGGGATTGGTTGCTTCACCGGAGCATGACAGGATCTGCCTATTCAATCGTTAAGTTTGGATCGAGCATAGCAATGGTCCAAAGAGGCTGCCAACGATCTAGAGAGATCGTAGGAAATGATACTGACTTCCAAGGTATGAAATGGATTTGGATAGTGACTTCGAACAGCTACAGATTAGGATAAGGACTAGATGAGGTCCTGGATATGGGTTTTAGGACCCAGTGAGGTCCCGGTTGAGGATTTGGATCCAGAAAGGTCCTCAATTTGGACTACAGGACCCGGAGAGGACCCAGACTTGGATAAAATGATCTGGAGAGATCATGGATTCAGTTAATTGATTTTGATTGGATATGGAATCGGATGAGGGTTTGGGTATTATATAGGAAATGGATATCGACTTAGAGTAGTCGTAGGTTTGGATAAGAATACGACAATGGCACCTGGATAATATAGTTTGGAATATGAATCAGAAGGTATTACTATGAATAACATACGGACTTCAGATATCAGGTTTTTAGGCTATTCAAAACAAGCCTTCCTATCACAAGGCATGTTTTAGGAGGCAAAATGTTAACCTGCCTTTTGGCAAGGTCGTGGACTAGCAGATTTAACTAAATCAATTGCTTGGCTGTTGAGGATGGAATACGATAGGTTTGAGTAGACTGGATGGTTGGGTGATGCATTACGCTTGGAAGATGGATATTAGATTGGCTTAAAGACGGATCGACTATGACTTGGGTATAGAAAATGTGGATCGACATTTCTGGTTCGGTCAGAGGTGGCTCGGCGTAGGTGGTTCGGGGTGGATAATGTGGATCGGCATGGAAGCATGGCTCGGTCGAGGAGTGGAGGCCATGCATGGTTCGTTCGATATTGGTGGTTTGGTCTGTGAGACTTGGGCCATTCGGCATTGGTGGTTCGGTTTGGGAGTCTTGAGTCGTTTGACATTAGTGGTTTGGTCTGGGAGTCTTGGGTCGTTCGGCATTGGTGCTTTGGTCTTGGAGTCCTGGGTCGTTCGGCATTGGTGGTTCGTCTGGGAGTCTTGGGTCTTTCGGCACAAGTCATTCGGCATGGATGAATTGGCTCGTTGTTGGAGTTTGGATGTGGCTCAGTCTCGATGGTTCAGCAAGTACCGCTCGGCCAAGGATGGAGGTTCGTGCATGGCTCAGTCTGTGGTGGTTTGGCAAGAATGGTGATGGTTCCCTGGGTTGGTCGGGTGATAGGTTCGGCACCAAGGAAGAGGGGTTCGGATCGAGATACGGAGTTTTGGTTCCGCACTAGCTTTGTCGTGGGTTCTTGCCTAGTTTGCTTTGAGTACAGGGATGCCCTGCTTCGAGTCCAAAGGCGGTTTACTTCGAGTAGCCTGGGTGCATTCCTCGGGTCGGCTGCTTGCAAGCTCCATATTAGCGCCAAAATTGGTTACTAACACTCAAATTTAAAGAAAGCACCAACTAACAGTCACAGATCACATGTAGAATTTATGTAGAGAAAAATAACACGAAGAATAGTCAAAATTAAAATAAAAACAGTCAAGAACAACAGATTTTATAGTGGTTCGGCTAACTTCAGCCTACGTCCACTCTAGAAGTTTCCATTTTATTGATGTTAAAATCAATTACAGTTACAAGCTGGTAGAGTAGCCTTAGCCTTGGAAAATAAAAAGTAAGTGAGCAGAAAGAAGATCCCTTTTCTGAACCCCAGCGTGCTGTATTTATAGGAAAATCCTGAGTTGTTGGGCCTTCCTAACAGTATAGGCCCACCAGGACCTTCCACCGAGCCACATACCTCCAAGGATGAACGACCTTCCACCGAGCCACATATTCATCCCAGGTCGAACGACCTTCCACCTTGCTAAGCCGAGCCATTCTCCATGACGAGCCAGCCATATGGTAGAGCGACCTACGATGCCGAGCGATCCACGGTGCGGAGTGACCTACGATGCCAAGCGACCCACGATGCCGAGCAACCCGCGATGCCGAGCGACCCATGGTGTCTGGCGACCCATGATGTCGAGAGACCCATGATGCCGAGCGACCCACGATGCCGAACGACATTCGATGAGTGAAGTATGCTGAGCAGCATATGTTGAATAGTATGCCGAGCAACACCTATGACAAGCGATAATGCTGATCGCCCTTACTTCCAGACCGAGTCGTCCGTGCCAAAAAACATATTCGTGTTGACTCCATCCTTTTAAACTGAAACCATCATATTCCATCCTTGTTGATCATGAAGTTGTTTGGGTTTAATCTGCCTGTTCATGGCCTTGAAAAAAGGTGGGTTAACACTCCAGGTCGGCATTTGGAGATGATGGCACTGCTTCGAGTCAGGGAGTAGGCAAACTCGGGTCGGCATATTAGTAGCTTGGGGTCGGTCGTAAGTTTAGGCTCGATCATGGTCCTAGTGGGCCCGTATCACTTGGAAAGTCCAGTAACCAGGATGTTGCCTATAAATACAGCATGTGGGGTTCTAGAAAAGAGGGCTTCTTTTGGCTCTCTTGTTTTCTAGTTTCTAAGGCTGAGACTACTCTGCCATTTCATAACTATAATCGATTATTATAGCAATAAAAAGGAAATTTCTAAATTGAACGTAGGCTGGAGTCAGCCGAACCACTATAAACCCTCTATTTTAACTGCTTTCATTTTAATTTTTGTTATTCTTCGTATTAATATCCTCCACATAACTCTATCTGTGATCTGTGACTGGTGTTTGGTGCTTTCATCTGGATTTGGGTGTTAGTGACCAATTTTGGCACTAACAACTGCCACCGCAGATATGGTAAATTTCACCTCAAGCGACCAGTCTACATCACGAACATCTTAGTTTTCAATGATTTTATCTGTAATATGTTTTATTTCAAAAATTATTTTAAAGTGTTTTTAGATAGGAATCACCCAAATCTGATCCCGGTTTTTCGGATAGGAATCACTCGAATCCGATCTCAGTTCCTTCGTAGCAAACATTGATAAATGTGATGTAATTTGATGATTGTTGTTTGATTCATTCATTTCTCTTTATAAAAATATCTTCGGGAGATATATATTCAAAAATATTCTTTCAGTAATTATGAAATCATTATAACCTTTTTTGGGATTTATCAAATCATCTGGTTTATTTAAACCTTTTTGAATCTTGGAATAATTCGGGTTATTTCACAATTTATTAAGGAAAACCTTAATATGAGATCTTAGAGTATCTAGCCTTTCTTTTCGATCTGTTCCACCCCTCACCTAAAAAGAGAAAACATATGCCTGGTAAGATTAGGGCACTCGTTGCATTAATCGTAACCTTAGATACACACCCTGTTTTATCTTCCTAGATCTCACAGGCGGGACAAATGTACTAGTCGTTTCTGCATACTCAGTCAATAAACATTATTTTATAAATGATTTATAAAAATTCCATATCATTATTTAAAACACTTAATTGTTTATTTAAAAACATTTATAAATGATTCTGGAAAGAGTCGTTAAGTTTAGAGCCATAATTCAGTTTTATTTCATAAACTTCCATTTTTCTAACTTAAATCTCTTTTGATAGATTAATCAAATTTATTTCGTATTTTTAATCATTTAAAAGTATTATTTTTGTATCAATTTCAAATTTGCATTTTAAAACGTAGAACCATGATTTTTTTTGAAATATTGTTTTGGACTTATTTAAAAATATACCAGATGGAATTTTTATTTTCTTTTTTACTTATTTAAAAATATTTAAATATTTATAAAAAAATTCTAACTCATTTTAAAACTATTTCCAAAAGGTTTAACCATTCCATATACACTAATTCATTTTCAAAAGGAAAGTAATTCCCTTTGTGCTTATCGACGTGTATTATCGTGACTTGGTAAAACAATTTAACAGTCATATCAAATAATCAGTACTTGATGATCATAGCATATAAAAGCATCCGTAGAAATTATATCATATCACCAAACATGTATAAATATAGATATAGATATTGAATAGAGTTTTACACAAATAACCAAAAGCGATTAACTTCCTACCAACATTCAAACTAATCCTCGCATCACTAACTACTTCCTGCTCCGCTTAAATATTTGTAAAAAGCATCACCTTCCTTCCAAGTGCTCTGCCAAGACTTGAGATGGAGGTGGACTGAAAGTATAGAGAAGAAGTGGTAGAGTTTTGATTTTGAATTCTCAAAATATGACTCGAAAAATATGCCATCTTCTCCCTGAAATTTGACCCTCTTACTATGACAATGTTGTCTACCATAAAGTAGTTTAAATTTCTTTTCTGTTTAATTTGAATAAAAGAGTCACTCGATTTTGATTAGTTTTGAGGAATTATGGTCAAAAGAAAAGAGGTATTCTCGGTTCCACAAAAATGAAGCTCAAAAATGTACTTCAAAGAATTGAGTTTCAGATATAGTAAACCTCAAAACTGGAAGAAGTTCACGACATTAATGTTGTAGCCACTAAAATTTTATACGGTTGGAATAAAAAAATTCTTTATTTGGATCAGTTATGAATAAGTTTTGGTCAAAACAAACAGAGTCATTCTCTATCTCGAAAACTGGGCCAGAGAATGCACCGGAAAGAATTATGCATTTTGATGTGAAGAAGTAGTCTAAATGAAAGTTGAAGACATTGGAAAAATACATAGTTTTAAAAAAATAATTTTGCATTTTGATTATGGTTTGAGGAAGTTATGGCCAAGAGAAGAAGAGGTAAAATATGAAAAACAAAATGAGTTTGATTTGCAGAGAATGAATATCGATTTCATTTGAATATTTTGTAAATATTTGAACATTATTTCTTTATAAAATTTCTATAGCATGGAAGCCATTAAAGTGAAGAGGAAGAAGGTGAAGAAGCTTGAGAAAAGAAGAAGAATAATAGTGTGAATGAAATGAGAGAAGAAGGTGGTTATGTATAGAAAAAATAAGAAGTGGTAAAATTTCCAAAATAACCACTTACCAAATTACCAAACCGACTTTGCTTCAACCTAAAGCAACCTTTATTTTTTAAACACTTACCATTACCTTTCACATCATTCCCTTATGTCTTAATTTCTTAAGAACTAAGATAAGTAAAATAATAATTATGTTGGCTTTTGATGTGATATTGAATTGATGCTTACTTTTTCTTACTTTTGTTAATTCTTATTTACTTTGACTAATGATTTCAAGAAGTTTAGTAATCATATTTTGTAAAAGTAAACATATTTGATTATTAGAATGTGTAATATATATTTTAAAACATGTTAACAAAGTTGCGACAATGTTGCGGCAACTTATTTTGAACAAAACGTTGATTTTCGGCAAAACATTTTCCGATCACATTTTGACGTTTTTGTTAAACTATTTATTCATGTAGAGAAACCTTAAAAATAAATTTCATATTATCTCTAAATAATTAAAACAAGTATATTTTACTTATAAAATAATCTGAAAAAATATCCAAATCAATTTGTAAAAGTACGACATCGATTTATCGATATGCGATGAAATTTGTCAACTTTTATAAAACAAGTTTTATATAATTATCGAACCTTTATAATTTAAATTATTATAATTATCAAATGAGCTTGATATGGATTATATATTTAAAAAAGAATTATTTATCACTTTAAAAAAATTTCATCAATATTTATCCTATTTTATCGAAATCCGACTTTTGTCAATTTTACAATGGAAATCCAAAACCTTTATTCAGTATCAAAAATAAGTTTACCATTTTTATTTATCATATAAAACATCGTTGTTTGAGTTTGAAATCTCTACATTTGAATATTTGAATAAATTAAATATTTCATATTTAAAGGGGTAAAATTACGGGTCATTACAAATATTAAGTTTATAAGATCTTGATTAAATTTTACATAAATTAATTAAATTAATAGCCTCACCCAAAATCCATCAACTAAGACAAGAAGGCCCTCGCGTATGCATGCCTACCCCTACATGTACACATCTCTTCATTACGCTTACCCTACGACAGATTTTTCACCTTGCTTCCTCTTTCCTACATTTCTTTCAACATACTTAATTGTCCATATTATATTGGACTCAAGTGCAAAATCTTTTGTTATGGATAGTAGCTCCGTCCTTTTCTTATTTTAGGGGCTCGCGAACTTCATTTCCTCATGCCTCTTCACTCATGGCAATGTAAACTCGCACACACTTACACTCCAACACACATTTGCATTTAGTTCAAGCGTGCAAAAACAAGTGTTCCTCCCCTCTCTCCCATGACTGTATTCCCCTCCCCACCTTGGTTCGCCCAAACCTGAGCTTAGCAACTCCATGCTCTGACCACACTTCATGCTCATATGAAACACACCCATACATGCCCAGTCACGCTAGCACTCATCTATACTAGTTGACGCAGCGGAAATAACAAAACTTGACGTGCTAATAATGTTTCGATAACAAATGACACAAACTTTCTTCCTCATGAATGAATGTGTGTCAAGTAACCTTGGTAGAACGATAAATGCCCAAATCCGTTGATCTCTCGAGATACCGGATTCTAGCTATCTTCAACACGTTGATCGCACACGATTCCGCGCTAGAAGATCTACGATTCTTCGACGTTGATATCGCGCATGAGATTCTGTGAATCGGCTTCAAATTCGTTGATTCGAGCGCACCCGAATATCCGAAGATGGAAGAAGAAGGAGATCACGACTTAACATAATACATATCACGCGACTTAACAAAATACAATATTACGCGACTTAACACCATGCGGCCTTGGATGCATGAACGACTTAAGGAAGCAGCATAAGTGAGAACGCGACATAACTGAAGTGACCTAAAGACATAAGCTTCATGCGACCTAAAGTGAATGAGCGACCTAAGGAATCAACGCTGCATAGGTTGAAGGGTTAACACGTTAGGTCGCGGCTCAGGTTGATTGGTTAACTCGTAAGGTCGCGGCTCAGGTTGATTGGTTAACTCGTTAGATCGCTCGGGCGACTTATCATAGGTCGCTGGATCATCTTCCACTGCATAACTCGCACACCTCGCTAGGTCGCTGGTTGGCATACAATTGAATGTAAGTCGCTGATAGCATGCGCGACTTAACGTGGCCGACTTAAGGAATGAGGGACCTAACGTATAACTGGCTATGTCGTTCAAGCTATGGTGCGCTGCATCATCCTCCCCTGGTTGAAAAGAATTCAACCCCGAATTCACACTTTCCTCTTCTACGACATACCCATTCTCATGATATGGGATCAAGTGTTTGACGTTGAAAACATCAACAGTATGGATATGATCCGGCAATCTCAACTAATAAGCATTCTCATTAATCTTCCTTACGACTTCGAAAGGACCAATTTTTCTTGCAGCTTGTTTGTTATAAGCGCCAATAGGAAACATACTACATAATCAAAATCTCCTTCTTTGAATTCAACATTTCGTCGCTTAATATTTGTGGATTGCTTATATTTCTCATTCGCCTTAAGCAATCGTTCTTGCACAACCTTATGGCATTCTTGCAATTTATTCACAAAATCACTAGCCCGTTTGATCACTTCTTTCTGCTGTGGTATTGTGGATAAATTTAACGGTCCTTTAGGAATAGTTGAATCAACAACCTGAAATGGGCTGAACCCAGTGCTACGATTAGCTGCACGGTTGTGTGCAAACTCAGCTTGAAACTGCTTGGAATCCCAACAATTCAAATTTTCATTCATGAGGCATCGCAATAGATTACCTAGGGATCTGTTCACAACTTCAGTCCGTCCATCCGTCTGTGGATGATAAGCACTACTGAATTTCAGCTATGTCCCGACCATTCTCCATAGACTCATCCAAAAATGACTCAGAAAACGAGTTTCTCTATCTGAAACAACAGATTCAGGCAACCCATGAAGACGATAGGCCTCTCTGAAGTATAACCGTGCAACATTGACTGCATCTGCCGTCTTCTTGCATGCAATAAAATATACCATTTTCGCAAAACGATCAAGTACCACATAGATAGAATCATTGCCACATTGCATTCTCGGAAAACCCAACACAAAGTCCATGCTAACATCCACCCATGGCTTAGTAGGTATAGGAAATGGAAAATATAAATCTGCATTTGTTGCGGTCTCCTTTGAAAGTTGACAAATATGGCACCTCTGAGCAAACTTTTCAACTTCTTTTCTTATTGACGGCTAAAAATAAGACTTTGCGATCAACTAAATAGTACAGTCGCGGCCCACATGTCCTTCCTCATGCAATTCTTTGATAATCTTCATTAGTAAACTGCAATATGGAATACACCGTTGATTTCCTTTAAATAGAAAACTATCAACCAACACATATCCATCCATGCTTCCCTGCTTGACTTTGTCTAGGATCTTGGAAAAATATGAATTTGATGTAAGCAAATCTGGAAGTAAGTCAAAACCCATCACCTCTACTCGCATAGTGGTTAGTAAAGTATTCCTCTGACTTAATGCATCTGCGGCGCGATTAGTTACTCCAGACTTATACTTCACAACGAATGTAAATTGCTGCAAATAAGCCATCCACGATGCATGCCTAGCTTTAATTTTATCATGCCCTTGCAAATGCTTCAATGCTTTATGGTCCATATACAAAACAAATTCTTTATGGAATAAATAATGTCTCCAATGCTTCACAGCCTGCACGATAGCACAAAACTCCACATCATAAGTTTTGTATCTCATCTTTGCTCCAGAAAGTTTTTCACTGAAATAAGCGATTGGACGACCCTTCTGACTCAACACTCCTCCAATTCCAACTTTCGATACATCCGTATGTAACTCAAATAGTAACTGAAAATCCGGCAACACTAGAATCGGCGCTGAGGTTAGAAGTTCCTTGATTCGCACAAAAGCAAATCCTGCCTCTTCCATCCATGAAAACTTCTTTCCCTTCATACAATCTGTAACAGGAGCCATCACACTACTAAAGTGTGGTATAAATCTTCGATAAAATGAAGCTAACCCATGAAAACTTCTGACTTCTATGATAGTTTTGGGCTGTGGCCAATCTCTGATCGCGTCTACTTTACTCTGGTCCACTTGTATCCCCTCCTCAGACACAACATAACCCAGAAAAAAACACTTGGCGTCATGAACACGCATTTCTTTATTGCCGCATAGAACTATTCTTGATGAAGAATAATTAAAACCTTCCGCAAATGTTGAATATGCTCCTCTGTGCTCGCACTATAGATCAAGATATCATCAAAGTAAACAACAACAAACTTCCCAATGTAAGGTCTGAAAATTTGATTCGTCACCCTTATAAATGTACTTGGTGCATTCGATAGATCAAACGGCATGACCAGCCATTCGTACAATCCTTCTCATGTCTTGAATGCTATCTTCCATTCATCACCGGGTCTAATACGAATCTGATGATACCCACTCTTAAGATCAATCTTTGAAAAGATTACAGACCCACTAAGTTGATCTAATAGATCATCAAGTCTTGGCATAGGAAATCTGTATTTGAAAGTTATTTTGTTTAGCGCCCTGCTATCCGTACACATTCTCGATGATCCATCTTTCTTTGGCACTAACAAAGCTGGTACAACACAAGGACTGAGACTTTCTCGAACACACCCTTGTTCAAGCAACTCCTCAACCTGTCTCCTCAGCTCTTCATGCTCTTTTGGGCTCATCCGATAATGTGGCCTATGCGGTAAAACAGCACCTGACACTAAATCAATCTGATGTTGTATGTCTCTCAGCGACGGTAACTCCTTGGGCAATTCTGTAGGAAAGACATCTTCAAATTCATTCAATACTGGTCTAACCTCCTCGGGAGTTTCAACATCTTCACTTGCTTCACACCCAATCAACATAAACATTTCAGCACTATCTTTCACTTCTTCAACAAATTCTTTCGAAGATAATAGGCTAGTTGATTCCACCTTCTTCTCTGCTTTGCTTTCACTTTGCTCACGCTTCTTAGGAGCCAAAGTAATTTGAGTACCTTCGATTATGAAACTGTAGTCGTTGGCGCGACCATTAGGTTGTACAGCTCGATCATATTGCCATGGTCTTCCCAGTGGTAAGTGACAAACATCCATGTTAACAACATCACACCATATATCATCTTTGTACTTCTTCCCAATAGAAAATGTAACAAAAGCTCACCTTCCCACTTTCACTTCTCCACATTTCTTCAACCATGCCAATTTGTAAGGTCTAGGATGTTTTTCAGTCTTCAAGCTTAACTTCGTAACGGCTTCATCGGAAATAATGTTATCACAGCTTCCCGCATCGATAACAAATCGACAAACCTTTCCCAAAATTGTACATGTAGACTGAAAAATATTGCTCCTCAGCCAACTAGAATCATTCTCTTGCTTTGGCGTTAAACAAGACCTCCTCATCATCAAGTTACATCCCTCATCTCCTGACACAAGTTCTTCATCATCATCAAACTTCGATGGTTGCGTATAATCAATTTCATCTTCCTCATTCTCATATTCACATTCTTCTGCAACCATTGCTCTCTTCTTTGGCTTTGTTCATTCATTACTTTTATGGCGAAACTCCTGACAATTGTAGCACTTGATACTGTCATTGACTTTTTCTTTAGTGGCTTCTTTGACAATTGGTTTACTGACTGTCTTGGAAACATTAGCACTGCTACTAGCACCCTTACTTTGATTGTTGGAACTTGCAAACACACCACCTCCTCGTCTCCCTTGTTTATCCCAAGCTAGAGCTTTCTGATGTGCTTCAGCAACAGACATCGGATTAAACATATTCATCATGTTTTGAATTTGCATTCGTGACCCTCCAATATAACTAGCTGTTAGTTGTTCCTCTGTTTCCATAATATCATTCCTTGCAATCAGTTGATAAAATTCATCTGCATAATCATTCACCGTCCTCGTCCCTTGTCTCAAATTCTGCAAACGTTGGTACATAAGAGATTGATAACTGTACGGCAAGAAAGTTGCTTTCATCATCTTTCTCATCTTTTCCCAAGTGACAACTTTAGGTTTTCCCATTCTCTCACGAGTTAGTTTAGTTTGCTGCCACCATGCCATAGCTCTTCCCCTTAGCCTTGTAGCAACTAACTGAACTCTTCTATTCTCAAGCACCTCCTTGAATTCCAAAATTTCTTCAACATTTGACAACCAATCAAGAAATTCTTCTGCTTGCATACCACCCTTAAATTCTGGAATTTCCATCCTCTTACCCGATTCCCATTTGCGATCATTTTCTAAATCAAGATATCGATTCCACACTTGGTCTCGATCTCGATAATGAATACTTCCTCTCTCATCATATTCTTCAAAATCATATGTATTTCGATATCGATCCCGTCCTTCTACATCTCTACAACTATGCATGTCCTTTCTATCACGTCTTTCAACATCACGATAAGATTCATTGTCGAACTCTCATGGGGTTCTTCTCTCTTCACCTCGATACTCGTGGCGTTCTCTTCTCATGAAAACAGATGATTCTCTTCTATCTCGATAAGATTGAGGTGACATTCTCCTTTGTTCCGAAACAGAAGGTGAAACTCTGTTTCCGCTATGGTGCGAAACTGGTGAAGTTTTCCTTTGAATTTGATTCATGTCTCTCATCAACTTCTCTAACTTTCCAATACCTTCATCAAACTTTTCATTGATACGCTGCTCCATCTGTTCAGCTTCTTGTCTTCTATATGCATCTTCAACATTTTGAAATCGATTAGCACGTCTCGGAGGCATGATCTTCAAACAATCTCTTTTTCGATCTAACTTTGATATGGTTCGAGTTAACTCTGACTTAGCTCGGCTCGGCCTGACTTGAACTGGATTGATTCGGCCTTGCGTCTGATATGGCTCTGATACCAAATTGACGCAGCGGAAATAACAAAACTTGACGTGCTAATAATGTTCCGATAACAACTGACGCAAACTTTCTTCTTCACGAATGAATTCGTGTCAAATAACCTTGGTAGAATGATAAATGCAGAAATCCGTTGATCTCTCGAGATACCGGATTCTAGCAATCTTCAACACGTTGATCGCGCACGATTCCACGCTAGAAGATCTACGATTCTTCGACGTTGATCTCGCGCACGAGATTCCGTGAATCGGCTTCAAATTCGTTGATTCGAGTGCACTCGAATATCCAAAGATGGAAGAAGAAGGAGATCACACTCAACTTCAACGAAGTGGTAAAAAGCACACAAATTTTTTTTATTCAAAAATCAACTCTCTTTTACAATGACATTGCATCCCTATTTATAGAGATTATAAAACACAACCTAGCTGACCTAACACACGACGACCTACGACCTAGCATCAGCGACTCACGACCTAACATCAGCGTCACAAGGAAATTACAACATAACAACCTACACGACTTCATAACAAACAACATGACGTGACTTAACATAATACATATCACGCGACTTAACAAAATACAACATTACGCGACTTAACACCATGCGGCCTTGGATGCATGAACGACTTAAGGAAGCAGCATAAGTGAGAACACGACATAACTGAAGTGACCTAAAGACATAAGCTTCATGCGACCTAAAGTGAATGAGCGACCTAAGGAATCAACGCTGCATAGGTTGAATGGTTAACTCGTTAGGTCGCGGCTCAGGTTGATTGGTTAACTCGTTAGGTCGCGGCTCAGGTTGATTGGTTAACTCGTTAAATCGCTCGGGCGACTTATCATAGGTCGATGGATCATCTTCCACTGCATAAATCGCGTACCTCGTTAGGTCGCTGGTTGGCATACGATTGAAGGTAGGTCGCTGATAGCATGAGCGACTTAAGGTGGTCGACTTAAGGAATGAGCGACCTAACGCATAACTTGCTATGTCGTTCAAGGTATGGTGCGCTGCATCACTAGTGTTGCCAAAACTTCCGTCCCGACTAACTCCGCCTACACTCCACTATTTTGGGTACAATGTGAACGAAAAATATTGCCCACCTTTTCATCTATAACTTTCTTTTTAGTGACCTTGGCTAATACTTTGTATTTTGGAGTTATATGAATTATTGAAAGGAAAGAGAAAGTGTGAAAAAAGGCTGCTGTTATTTTTTTCTTCTCATTCGTACTCACTAAAGATAGGAACTAATATGCTTGGCTGCTATGTAGACAAATTACAATATAAGTACAATATAATGTGGTGAACGTGCTTGCAAGCATGGAAAAAAGCATGTGTGGCGTGCACGAGGTAAGGTGAAAAGAAATGAAAGCCAGGAGGGGAATGTCCGTGCATGGATATATGTTTAGAAAAATTGTTTTTATTTAAAGTTTGTCTTTTTATGGTACCCTACCAAGCAATAATATTTTCGCGTACGAGCCAAGAAGGACAAAAACAAAAAATACAATTATGCACAATAATGTGGGACGATCATAAAACAACAATAAAATAGACAAGTTAACTTATTCGGTTAAATTTCAAAAATACCGACGTTTGATGTAAAATACGTCAAACGACAATTTAATCATTTCACAAATTAAAAATTATAGAAAAATCCTATAAATGAGTAAAACACGTCATCAATAATTAGGTTTTACTTTGAAACATAGATTTTGTTATAATTTATATTCGAATCAAAATATGAAACGAATTAAATATTCAAATTTGAAGACCCAAAAATATAGGTCATTACAGTTTTACTATTCCACAACATATGGCTAGAAAAACTATTAATTTTTAATAGTCAATGGCCCTTTTGACTAATTTTTGAATCTTTGTTTTAGTCATTTGAGTGTAGCTTCATAACCGACCAAATCAATGTATAACTTTTATACATTTTTTTCAACGACTTTAGGATTTAAATAAATAGTTAAAAATGCAATTATTATAAATATAACATTTAGTTCAATTTATTAAAAATATGTAATATTCAAATTTTCCTATTGGTTGTATTCTGAAATAACTAACATACAGCTATGCTTACTCTCTATTGTGAACTTGATCCTCGACTGATATTTAAACAATTAAAACACCATATCACTTCACTAAGTTCAAAGCTTTTGTGGACTTTGCTGAAGCTGGTATTGGGTATACGTTCAAAACTTAAAGAACAAATAGCTAGGATCCATCTTTTAATCTACCATATGCCAACCTTGTAATGACAGTTTGTACACCAATTCTTTTCATCATCGCTATATCACTTAGAATCTTGTGTTCAGTCTACGATCAATCACATTATTAGTATCCATATTTAGTTTCATGGGTCTCTTTAATGTCCTTGGTTAAATGTAATAAAATTTATCAATTATTATTTCATTCCAACTAGAGATTTTGACTTTAAATTCGATTATCAACTATCATGATACTAACCTTCCATAATAAAGGACATGATTCTCACTTCAGTAGTGTTTCAACTAAAGTAGTTCAACATGCACCCTACGATGGCCTAAAACAATCATTGTGCCATGTGCTTTACTATATTCAAAGCTTTTTCTATCAACTAGTAACTAAGATCGATAGTACTGTCAAGTTTAAAGACTACTATGCATCGTTATCTGAATGCCTTTTATTTTGACTTTGTTACGTTAACCTTTTGAACTCCCTTTTCAAGTAATCCAGTGATTGCTCCAAACAAATAAAAGCACGTTACCCTTTTTTTCTCCATGGTCATGAGTAAATCACAGTCCATCATATGGACAGAGTAACATTACCTAGGACCATTCAAGTATGTATATGAAATTTTTCTAAAATTTATCCCTTTCACCTGATGTCATCATGAGTTGGACCTAATATCAATATCTTCAATTATAAATCTTTTGTCACGACAAGCACCATTGTCCAAGTGGTTAATTGATCGGCTTGGTGCAGGATGCCACAAGTTCGAAACATGCTTTCGAACGTTTATTTGACATGGGATATGTTGTCCCATTGATTTGTTGTATATAAAGTACCAGTTCAAAAAAAAAAAAATCTTTTGTCACATAAGCTAAGTTCACCACACGAGCAAATATTTTATGTTTAGTACATTTTTTGGTCTGTAAATAAGAATTGGTGGTTATAGAATGAAATTGGCTAATAAATTAATCGCTTAATAAATTAATTAAAGGAGTTACTTAATATATTATTTTTACCAGCTGACAATCAATTAATGAAGAAATAAATTAATTAACGTATTAGTTATCCATTAAACAAGTAATTAATTTTCTACATTTGTTTTATTATTTTTACAGCTAATCTTATCACCGTATGTAAATTAAGCATAGATAACACTTACTTCATCACTAAGAAAATAAAATAAATAATTTCTCATATGGAAATAATGGCTTGTGGAAAGAAACATTTCTTCCCCTATTTCTAGGAATAAAAAAGGAATGCAGGCAATAATGGCAAATAAAGGTTAGTATTTCAATATTTGTTAATTTACATTTCTATTTGAACACCATTCGAGTTTTGAATTCCACGAATATACTATAATACCAAACAAATGTTTTTTTATTTACGAACATGAATGTGAATGGTGATTTGAATTTTTGAGAAAACATGTATACAATGTGATTATGGGTATTTATAAGACCAAAAAGAAATAATAAATAATGACATGGAACAAATTACCTATGTGGCAAGTTATAATCCATTGTCTACTTAACTAAAGCATTTGCCAACTATCAAAACTAGTGCAAATCCATAATATGCACATAATGTTTTTCTGGATTTATGGATGTAGCAAATAATTTCATCAACATACACACAGAAATACACACAGAATCATACACATATACACACACACACGTATACACATATACATATATATGAACGCATTTCTTTATGGTTTAAATTTTCCTTCCTCCATGTTAGTTCATTTTTCTAAAGTTAACGTCAAGTAAGATTAATAAATAGCTAGATTATATAATATAAACATACACATCGGATGTAATGTATGTGGTTGCATTAACCATTCATAAAGGGAGATAAACAAATAGTTCGTAAAACACGAAAATAAACTTTAACTGCGTTTGTACATTACTGAACCGTAAACCTAATTTTTAAAATAGCTTTATTAATTAGTGAATATGAAAGTTATTTGAAATTCTCACACATTAAAAAGGAATTAATCTTATAACTTTACAACAATGTTATATATTTTAAAGGTTAAATAAACCTCCACTTGGTTCCTAAGGTTCAAAAGTGAATACACAAACAACATTACTCCAAACTTTTGTACATTAAATTTGCCTCCTTTGTTATTTCTTTATATGTAGAAAAAATATTTACCTACTAATACTACTTAGAGTAAAGTAATTTACCTACAAACACAAACAACACAATGTAATATATGCATTGTGTAATTATAAATTTGGAATAACTAAATAATTTTTATCCCTTCACTTCTAATATTAAAGAAAACATAATAGCTAAAATAATACGATAATAAGCATAATTTAAAGTTAAATAATATCAAGATAAATGAAAATACTTATGAATATGCATAAAAATACTCTGTATGACACTTCACTGAAATTAATATTTAGATCAAGTTCTATATTGTAACATTCTCAATGACCCAAACTAGTAAAGATATTTAATAATTGCTATTATTAGAGTAAATTTATTATAGATTAAAATATTATAGAGTTAACAAAGTGCTTTATAAAATAGGAGCCAACGTATACGATAAACAACTAATATTGGAATGTAACTAAGAATGTTAGTGGTAAAATAATGATATTTAAAATCTATGAAGCGCCTTAAGTTTAATTATTAATCAATGCATGTGGAAATTATGGTTTATGGATAGAAAAATTATGCTTTTTTCCATAAAAAGAAAAGTTGAATATCAGTAACAACTAGATGCATTACAATTTTTTTTTATCTTCCAAATTCTTCAAAATAATTAATTGAATGGAAACAACTACCACTCTTCTCTTCCTTTAACAATATTACATCTTGTACTGATTATCTTTACATTAAAACCTAATTTTCATTTACCTTCAATTCTATTTAATAATTAATCACCTTCACCTTGTTTTTTTCTATGTAATTTGCCTTCATTCAAAAAACAATTGTATCATATCATGGTCCAAAAAATTGATTGTGATTTTTCTTCGATGACCCATTTAGATATCTGACATGCATTTTTTTGGTATCAACTCGATATTAGCATGATCACTTATAGTATTATTTGATTGTACATCCATATAACAACACATTATTGTATAGATGATCCAATCCATCTCTTATGCATTTAAGATAAAGATTTAATAATTTTTATTATGAATATACTATGTAGTTAATATCGGATAACACCATTGATATACCATCGATATATCTCATATAGCTCCTAGGCTGATACTTTTTCAAAATATCGCTTAAAATGCCTTTATCGATATATGTCTAATATTTGCCGATATATTGCTCTGATATTTAGTATGAAATTCATGATATTTTTAAAGAATATATTCATTATGCATATATTGGAGAAAGTGTTATTATAAATAAATACATCACATTCCCTATATTTATTTTTCGTTTTCGGTGAATCACAATATCCATACCATATTAGAAATCCCAATTCACTAATTTTTTACTTTTAACCATGCAATTTTAGTCTTCTTTATTAGTCTATCAACAATGAAAACTTTACGTATCCATTATTTTGTATGCTTTTTCTTTGGAGACTTTATTATTAAAAATAAGACGATGAAAGAGTTAATTCTCTTTTTGGTTGTTTTTTGTTTATCGTTTCTAGTTTGTAAGTTAGCTTATAAAAAATCATTTTATTATTTATTATCACGCACCAAGAACTGAAAACTGAAAAGCTTTAAAGTTATATATTTGATATATTGATAAGGAATGAGCTAAAGTTTAATTGGTATCAAATCAACATTTCTTAGTGTCGGTCAATTAAGAGAGAACGAAAATGAGGAAACTACAAAAATGAAAAGTTTGGAGAAGTAATATGGATGATTAGTTGATAGAAGAAACAACGAATATAGTATAAAATTATAGAAAATAATAAAGATTTACAATATAAAAATTCTTGATTATTGTAAGCCTATATTATGATAGTAATTTAGCATAATTTATCCAAATAGCCGAAAACATAACTTCAATATCACATTGCAACATAGTATAATATTATTTGTAATAAGCTCTACACATGTCCGATATTTTATCAATATTATCTGATATTGTCATGATATTTTAAAATTCCACATATCGGTGCTTGATCGATACGTACTCGATACCGATATTAACTACTTTGAGTATATATGATATTTCATTTAAAGCATAAACAAATATTTACAATATCATGTTTCCTTTAAAATCATGCACAAATACTATCGTAACAATATTTTATTCTTCTATTATAAAATCACCTCTGAATATTTTTCCATCCATTATATTATTTATTTTGCTAAATTTTTCAAAGAAAAGAAACTATATTTCTTAATAAGGGCTTGTGAATTCAAACGCTAATATTTCTCTACAATAAAGAAGCATTTGTTTATATTACAAAGCAATTCATACTGTTAACCCATCAAATGAATCAACGCCTTGGATTGAGTGTGAAAGCGACTGCCATGTTCTTACAGAGCAATAATATAGAATATAAATGTAAAAGAGCAAAAATAGTAAAGAGACAAGAAAATTTTTATACGGATTTGGGCATTACCGAAACCTACATCTACTTTATAAGCTTTGTTATCGACTGACTTCTATTAAAAGTTAAATTCGGGTGATCATAGTGTACTACTAGATGACAGTTGTGTGGGAGAAGAAGAGTGAAGAATACTCGCTACAGAGCTCTAGTAGCCAGTCCCCAAGATCCTCTTTGTGATGCAGGTAGGATTATTTTTGTAAGGGTAGGAGAGCAGTTGGGCCAAGGCTGACTTGTTAGAAGCCTCTACTTAGTGCTATGAAGAAGTCTAGAAAAACTCAAGGCGACCCGAGCTAACATGATAGACTGCTAGCGATCCATGCCCTTACTTTTTTGAGTCTACCCTTTTAGGCTAGTCTCTTTCGTATATTTGAATGCCTTGTCCAAATATCAAGTCGTTTTGAATTTGTTTGGTCATCCGTTTTCATAGATCATCTTGTCTAGAAGAATCATCCATAACTTGCTCAAAACTTAGCAAAATCTGACGAAACTTAGTAGGTGCACACTAGATAAAGTTTGGGATCTACTCTAAAAAAATTAGGTGGAGGGGCCCAATCTACATGGGTTACTAGCGATCCATCAAGTTAGATTGCTGGTGATCCATCTAGGCTTATCCAATCAAGCCCTTTTGGTGAGTGCCTTCTTTTATGTCATTAAAGTGTTCTCCAAAAAATTTAAGTCAACCTAACATAGTTTGAGTTCTCTAGGTCCGTTTTAAGTTACCTACTTTGGTCAAAAAGCCGGTAAATGGTTGCCCTCCCAAGTACGCCTATTGAATGAAGGTGTTCTTTGCTTAAGTATAAGTTCGTATCTCTGGTCTTCGATAGTTTACAATTTCAGCTACTTCAACTTTCGTGAATTGTCCAGTTCCTTCAAATTCTTTTGCCAATCACAAGTCGCTCCAAACCTTTTACAGCTTAAGACTCCATACTTTCCATAAGTGTAATCTATACATCACATTATTTCCAATTTCATCTTGAATTATTACATCACACATCCCTAGTTATCCCGTGTCTATCTAGGATTTACATTATTATCATTCCATCTATCATACAGAGTTACAAAATCATATATCAAAATCACATCATATCATATATCAAAATCACATCAAATATCGAAATCATCCTATGTTCATCAAGAATTTATCAGTTTTATTTTATTTATAAGCCATTCAAATCATTTTATTAATTTAAATCGATTCGATCTTCAGGATCTTTTAATGATTAGTTTAATATTTAAGTTAAGGGGGATGATCTCTCTGGATCGTTTATTTGTTAAGTAAAAAGGGATTAAATAGGCCCATTCACTCACTCTCTAGTAAGGGGACTTCTTGCATTCTGCTGCCATACCACTTGTCGGACTCTAGGTGATCAATATTGTACAAGTCCACCCAAGGGGACTTGCACCTTGCACTCTAGTCTCGTATCGAGACTCTAAGGTAATAAATATCATGCAAGTCTATCCACTCACTTTTATGGCAAGGGAACTTGCACCATAGACTCCGGTCCCGTATCTAGACTTTAAGGCGATCGATATTTGTCTCATAATCAAAGGGGATTTTTCAAATATTAAATATTCAAACAAAAAAAAGCAGTAACCAACCAATCAGAAATCCTAAATGTTCAAACTATAGATTCGATTGAGGGCATGCGTAGAAACCTATCAAGGTCTAGTACACGTATAAGTGGTCCGAGGTTTTTGTTTTCCTAAATAGTCATTTCTGGCATTCGAATAAGAGTGTGCCAAGGGATAGTTCGAAATCCTATACACATATAAGCGCTATGAGGTTATTGTCAACAAACCAAAAGAAGAGTGCAAAAAAAGGAACAAAAAAATAAAGCATGGGAGTTGGATCTGACTCCCATCAACCCCGATAATAGGATAATTTGTCTTCGCTTAAATCTCTGGGAATTTCTTAATGCATCTGTCGTGGATGGTGGCCGTTCTTGCAATTCCACCGCAGTTCTACTCCTTATGCATCGTGGCAGCTGCTTATTCCGAACCAGTTGTTCTATCAGATCACAATGGTGTCAGCACTTATTTGTTTC
This sequence comes from Allium cepa, assembly GCA_030765085.1. Taxonomy (NCBI): domain Eukaryota; kingdom Viridiplantae; phylum Streptophyta; class Magnoliopsida; order Asparagales; family Amaryllidaceae; genus Allium; species Allium cepa. The sequence goes on along the minus strand of CM060946.1, from coordinate 422,579,119 downwards.
ATGCTCATCCAATTAGGCCTGCCAACGGATGCTTTCAAATGCAGATTGTGCCATATCCGCATCCGCATCTAAAATTATTTTTAGACATTGGATATCTACTTCCATAGATACAGATAAATATCAGATAATATCCTATCCTCCTACAACCGATAAATCAATAATTAGGAAAAAAATTAATTTAACATAAATAATTTTCAATCCCGTTAATTATAAAAGTGTTAAAAATTAATAAATGTGACGATAATAAATAGTTTTGAGCGGTTCAAAAGCATTAAGGGGATATATTATAAATTACTAATTTAATAAATAATAGATACGTGTCTTTCGCTTCACTAAAATACACATAATTTGAACTATAATCATGACAAAACCAAAACGGATAATTTTCGAATATGAATGTCTTCATATCTAAATCCATTTTTCTGGATATTAGATATTTTTTTTGCTTTTCAGATGCTAATGTGGACGGATTTAAATTTTTTTGGGTATTCATTGAGATCCATACATCTAGCTATGGAAGATATCAAACTTTTTATATCTTTTCTCTCGATCAATGGCCTCCCTTTAGGTGGACTTCGTTAGAGGATTTGCCACCTAGTATTCAAATATAACCTCTTCGATGATTCAATCAGGTTAGTGTATGAAGACAATCTCTTCTCCTTCCTTTGTCATTTCGGCTCTCGAAAGTCATTATCTGTTTTTCTTTTTCCTTTGTCTTTTCCAATTCCAGCTTTAGATGGTCCCCTGTCCTCCACAACATTTATTTTTGCATCCACATCTTCATCCTCGACTTCAGCGTCTTTTTGTTGAAAATATCTCTTAGCTTCGTAGTAGAGAGCGGCAAGATCCATCGGTGGATCGCTCTTCAATGCATCTTTGAAATCGTCCTTATGTGACTCCAAATACTACTGCCATTAGGATAAACGATGGATCCAGCTTGTTAATGGCTACTACCATCGCATTGAATCATGTTAAATAACTTAGCATAAGTAAATTCCTTGGTTGTGAGATTTGAACTATGAACTGTCTCAACAATATGCTAGACAAGTCGGTCCATGTGCTTATGACCATTCTCCGACAGTCTAAACCACATTGTAGCCAAATCCATCAAGTATAATTTAGTATGAAATTCCTGATATTTTTAAAGAATATATTCATTATGCATATATTGGAGAAAGTGTTATTATAAATAAATACATCACATTCCCTATATTTATTTTTCGTTTTCGGTGAATCACAATATCCATACCATATTAGAAATCCCAATTCACTAATTTTTTACTTTTAACCATGCAATTTTAGTCTTCTTTATTAGTCTATCAACAAAGAAAACATTACGTATCCATTATTTTGTATGCTTTTTCTTTGGAGACTTTATTATTAAAAATAAGATGATGAAAGAGTTAATTCTCTTTTTGGTTGTTTTTTTTTATCGTTTCTAGTTTGTAAGTTAGCTTATAAAAATTCATTTTATTATTTATTATCACGCACCAAGAACTGAAAAATGAAAAGCTTTAAAGTTATATATTTGATATATTGATAAGGAATGAGCTAAAGTTTAATTGGTATCAAATCAACATTTCTTAGTGTCGGTCAATTAAGAGAGAACGAAAATGAGGAAACTACAAAAATGAAAAGTTTGGAGAAGTAATATGGATGATTAGTTGATAGAAGAAACAACGAATATAGTATAAAATTATAGAAAATAATAAAGATTTACAATATAAAAATTCTTGATTATTGTAAGCCTATATTATGATAGTAATTTAGCATAATTTATCCAAATAGCCGAAAACATAACTTCAATATCACATTGTAACATAGTATAATATTATTTGTAATAAGCTCTACACATGTCCGATATGTTATCAATATTATCTGATATTGTCATGATATTTTAAAATTCCACATATCGGTGCTTGATCGATACGTACTCGATACCGATATTAACTACTTTGAGTATATATCATATTTCATTTAAAGCATAAACAAATATTTACAATATAATGTTGCCTTTAAAATCATGCACAAATACTATCGTAACAATATTTTATTCTTCTATTATAAAATTACCTCTGAATATTTTTCCATCCATTATATTATTTATTTTGCTAAATTTTTCAAAGAAAAGAAACTATATTTCTTAACAAGGGCTTCTGAATTAAAACGTTAATATTTCTCTACAATAAAGAAGCATTTGTTTATGTTACAAAGCAATTCATACTGTTAACCCATCAAATGAATCAACGCCTTGGATTGAGTGTGAAAGCGACTGCCATGTTCTTACAGAGCAATAATATAGAATATAAATGTAAAAGAGAAAAAATAGTAAAGAGACAGGAAGATTTTTATGCGGATTTGGGCAATACCGAAACCTACATCTACTTTATAAGCTTTGTTATCGACTGAGATCTATTAAAAGTTAAATTCGGGTACAAGTTGACGAGATAAGAAAAATTCAGAAGTGCAAGAGTTCACTGGAGGATCATAGTGTACTACTAGATGACAGTTGTGTGGGAGAAGAAGAGTGAAGAATACTCACTACAGAGCTCTAGTAGCCAGTCCCCAAGATCCTCTTTGTGATGCAGGTAGGATTATTTTTATAGGGGTAGGAGAGCAGTTGGGCCAAGGCTGACTTGTTAGAAGCCTCTACTTAGTGCTATGAAGAAGTCTAGAAAAACTCAAGGCGACCCTAGCTAACATGATGGACTGCTAGCGATCCATGCCCTTACTTTTTTGAGTCTACCCTTTTAGGCTGGTCTCTTTCGTATATTTGAATGCCATGTCCAAATATCAAGTCGTTTTGAATTTGTTTGGTCATCCGTTTTCATAGATCATCTTGTCTAGAAGAGTCATCCATAACTTGCTCAAAACTTAGCAAAATCTGACGAAACTTAGTAGGTGCACTCTAGACAATGTCTGGGATCTACTCTAAAAAAATTAGGTGGAGGGGCCCAATCTACATGGGTTACTAGCGATCCATCAAGTTAGATTGCTGGTGATCCATCTAGGCTTATCCAATCAAGCCCTTTTGGTGAGTGCCTTCTTTTATGTCATTAAAGAGTTCTCCAAACAATTTAAGTCAACCTAACATAGTTTGAGTTCTCTAGGTCCGTTTTAAGTTATCTGCTTTGGTCAAAAACAGGTAAATGGTTGCCCTCCCAAGTACGCCTATTGAATGAAGGTGTTCTTTGCTTAAGTATAAGTTCGTATCTCTGGTCTTCGATAGTTTACCATTTCAACTACTTCAACTTTCATGAATTGTCCAGTTCCTTCAAATTCTTTTGCCAATCACAAGTCGCTCCTAACCTTTTACAGCTTAAGACTCCATACTTTCCGTAAGTGTAATCTATACATCACATTCTTTCTAATTTCATCTTGAATTATTACATCACACATCCCTAGTTATCCCGTGTCTATCTAGGATTTACATTATTATCATTCCAACTGTCATACAGAGTTACAAAATCATATATCAAAATCACATCATATCATTTATCAAAATCACATCAAATATCAAAATCATCCTATGTTCTTCAAGAATTTATCAGTTTTATTTTATTTATAAGCCATTCAAATCATTTTATTAATTTAAATCGATTCGATCTTCTAGATCTTTTAATGATTAGTTTAATATTTAAGTTAAGGGGGATGATCACTCTGGATCGTTTATTTGTTAAGTAAAAAGGGATTAAATAGGCCCATTCACTCACTCTCTAGTAAGGGGACTTCTTGCATTCTGCTGCCATCCCACTAGTCGGACTCTAGGTGATCAATATTGTACAAGTCCACCCAAGGGGACTTGCACCTTGCACTCTAGTCTCGTATCGAGACTCTAAGGTAATAAATATCGTGCAAGTCTATCCACTCACTTTTCTGGCAAGGGAACTTGCACCATAGACTCCAGTCCCGTGTCTAGACTCTAAGGCGATCAATATTTGTCTTCATAATCAAAGGGGATTTCTCAAATATTAAATATTCAAACAAAAAAAGCAGTAAATCAACCAATCAGAAATCCTAAATGTTTGAACTATAGTTCGATTGAGGGCATGCGTAGAAACCTATCGCGGTCTAGTATACGTATAAGTGGTCCGAGGTTTTTATTTTCCTAAATAGTCATTTCTGGCATTCGAATAAGAGTGTGCCAAGGGATAGTTCGAAATCCTATACACATATAAGCGTTATGAGGTTATTGTCAACAAACCAAAAGAAGAGTGCGGAAAAAGGAACAAAAAAATAAAGCATGGGAGTTGGATCTGACTCCCATCTACCCCGATCATAGGATAATTTGTCTTCGCTCAAATCTCTGGGAATTTCTTAATGCATCTGTCGTGGATGGTGGCCGTTCTTGCAATTCCACTGCAGTTCTACTCCTTATGTATCGTGGCAGCTTCTTATTCCGAACCAGTTCTTCAATCAGATCACAAAGGTGTCGGCACTTATTTGCTTCATGCTCATCCAATTAGGCTTGCCAACGGATGCTTTCAAATGCAGGTTGTGCCATTTCCGCATCTAAAATTATTTTTAGACATTGAATATCTACATCCATAGATACAGATAAATATCAGATAATTATCCTATCCTCTTACAACCAATAAATCAATAATTAGAAAAAAAATTAATTTAACATAAATAATTTTCAATCCCGTTCATTATAAATGTGTTAAAAATTAATAAATGTGACGATAATAAATAGTTTTGAGCGGTTCAAAAGCATTAAGGGGATATATTATAAATTACTAATTTAATAAATAATAGATACATGTCTTTCACTTCACTAAAATACACATAATTTGAACTATAATCATGACAAAACCAAAACAGATAATTTTCGAATATGAATGTCTTCGTATCCAAATCCATTTTTCTGGATATCGGATATTTTTTTTTCTTTTCAGATGCTAATGTGGACGGATTTAAAATTTTTTGGGTATTCATTGAGATCCATACATCTAGCTATGGAAGATATAAAACTTTTGAGATCTTTTCTCTCGATCAATGGGCTCCCTCTAGGTGGACTTCGTTAGAGGATTTGCCACCTAGTATTCAAATATATCCTCTTCGATGATTCAATCAGGTTAGTGTATGAAGACAATCTCTTCTCCTTCCTTTGTCATTTCGGCTCTCGAAAGTCATTATCTATTTTTCTTTTTCCTTTGTCTTTTCCAATTCCATCTTTGGATGGTCCCCTGTCCTCCACAACATTTATTTCAACATCCACATCTTCATCCTCGACTTCAGCATCTTTTTGTTGAAAATATCTCTTAGCTTCGTAGTACAAACCCGCAAGATCCATCGGTGGATCGCTCTTCAATGCAGCTTTGAAATCGTCCTTATGTGACTCCAAATACTACTGCCATTAGGATAAACGATGGATCCAGCTTGTCAATTGGTACTGCCATCGCATTGAATCTTGTTAAATAACTTAGCATAAGTAAATTCCTTGGTTGTGAGATTTGAACTATGAACTGTCTCAACAATATGCTAGACAAGTCGGTCCATGTGCTTATGACCATTCTCTAATAGTCTGAACCACATTGCAGCCAAATCCATCAAGTATAATGGGAGGCACCGCCCCGGTACCTCCTCAGAAGCACCCAACACCTTCATATGCTGGATGTATGACATCATATGAGTCATTATACCTTTCTCCCATCGTAAGTTTCTAGCGTCGGAAGCTTGAAATATGGAGGATTTCGCGCAGTCCGGATATTATTAGTAAACAAATTCCAGTTCACCTCTTCTAGACCTTAATTTGGGATCCACCTCTATTGAACCTTCATACCAATTCAGAAATTTGGTTTTCACCGACCAATGAAGGCCTCCATCCTAAAGAAATTTTTTCCCTTGTTCTAGTGCGTGTATACTGGAATGTCCTCTTCTGAGCGCGTGCTTGTATTCTGATTCAAAACTCTAGCTTCATTCAGACCTACATTCCATCGAGGAATTTCTTGTACATATTCTTTTATCGGTTGCATCCTAGTATTTGGATTTGCTCCCATACATGAGTTCCTGGGTTTTTAATAGTCACTCCAGCGTTGGGATTGATTCCCATGTTGATTCCAGCGTTGCCCCCAAGTATCGGTTACTCTCGACATGGGGCAAGATTCCTTTTTGTTCTAATCAAACTCCGGTAGCTCTTGCGTTGTTCCTTGGAGTTTGATTCCTATTCCTTGTGGATCTAGCCATCCCATGCTGCTCATCTTCTAAAAGAAGCCTTCCATCAACTCCCATTTCTAGCTAAGATTCCATCCCGCATACTTTTCATCGACCTTTCCATCGCATCTTTAATAACATAGTTGGGCTAATGAGAAATTAAGGACACATCCTGGCCACCCCCAAGCTCTGGTTGATTTGCTCCGGCTCTATATCTGGCATTATGCTTGCTCATCTTCTCCAAGTCTTAGATTCAAAGTTCAAGTCTTCAAATCTAGCCCTGGGTTCAGTTTTCTCGGTCAAAGCACTATAATGTTAATCCTAAAATGGATCAACGCCCTGGATTGAGTGTGAAAGCAAAAGCCATGTACTTGAAGAGCAATAATATAGAAATAAATGTAAAAAGAGCAGAAATAATTAAGAGATTAGAAGATTTTTATAATGGTTCGGCTGTAACAAAGCCTACGACCACTTTGTAAGCTTTATATTCGACTGTCTTCTTTTACAAGTTGAATTCGATTACAAATAGATGATATTAGAATAAGTCACAAGTGCAAGAGTTTACTGGAGAATCATAGTGAACTCCTAGATGACTGTTGTATGGGAGATGAAGAGTGAAGAATATTCTCTGCAGAGTTCCAAAAGTCAGCCCCAATCCTCTCTTTATGTTGTAGGTAGGATTGTATTTGTAGGGACAGCAGAGCAGTTGGGCCGAGGTCGACTTGTCATGTTACATAGTGCTAGAAAGAAGTTGTGATGACCCAGACTCGATGTGACAGTCGACATCGAAATCTATATTGCCGGAGCTTATAACAACATTAGATGATAAACAACACAGTGGAAACAAAGGATGATTACATTGACATACAACATAGATACAACATGGATACAATGTCAGTTACATCATTTGATAACAATAACCCAACACCATCAGAGAATATATACAATAAAACACCACAGCGGAAATATATCAACATTAGCAAAGTCTTCAAGAGAATCCAAAACTGCAACTTTGCTAAGGTCTTCCAAAACTTCCAAGGACCTTCAAATCCAAAAGGCTTCAAAAGATCTCCAAACCAAAAGCTCCAAAAACTTTAGAGACTTCCAAAAGCTTCCAAAACCATTAACTTCTAGATCCAGATTCTACTAAGCTTCAAAGTCTATGGCTAACTGACTCTAGGCTACATATGTGGAAAATTGTGGGCACCAAGAGATTAGAAAGGGATCAATAAACTCCAGGTCAGTCATGGGACTGGGCTGAGCAAACAAAAACAGTTTTATCTTTAAAAAGAAATAAAAAAATCCGCAATGCTTTTTGGAAAATGAAACTACCATAAGGCCTCCCGCCACACACATAATGCAAACGCACAATTAGAGGAGATTTCTCCTTATAATAGTCAAACAAGCTTACTAAGTCAAACAAGCTTACTACGTAAAATCCTTTTGATATTATTATTAGTGCATAGTGTAGAAAACCATTCAAAAGTATAATATTAATCTTAGCCAGCATAGGTACCATTATACTATGCCTACTATAGCTACCACCTAAGGTGGCAGGTACTATAACTGCAATCGTAAAGGCTCGTATTGGGTGATTGGATTTCCAACAAATGGCCAGGCCTAGGAACTTCCTTACCGAATGAGTATGCCTCTGGAGGGATACCCCGAGAACCTACCCGGATGTCTACCAATACAAGGCTGGGTTACCTCTGCCCGAAAGTAACACCTACAAGTATGCAATCCACGGTCGTAACTAACCTTTGTCCAGGGCCCCAACAACCAACAGCCACATAAGTAAAGTATTTGGGCTCCATACCATGATACCACTTTCAAAATCAACATAAGTAAATATCTGTGCTCCATACCATGATAATACTTTTTATCCAGAAGGAAATGGACATACCATAGGGGCGCGACCCCTAATAACCTTGTCGCAACTTTCCTGTTTCGACCATTTTCGAGGTGTGAGGCTCGGCGAAGTCTCGTCCACAAAGCTATGCTTTTCACAAAAGCCATGCTTCGATCAACACATGATCGGTAGCACTTCGTATACCACTTACCAAATTGGAAGTGTATCGCTAGTAACCATCAACTACATAACCTCTGAGCTCGTACGTCTCAGAGAAGGGTGTTAAGCTAAGAGAATAAATTCTCCATGATGCAGCTCAGACCAGGGTTGAAAAATTACAAGTTATCGACATGAGTCGTTCACGACTTAGTGGGAGTTTAAGTCGTTCACGACTTAACAGATCAGAAGAAGAAGTCATGAGTCATACACGACTCAAGTTGTCACGAGATAGGGAACAGAGCTTTAAGTCGAATGGAAGGATTGAGTCGTCCACGACTCAACATGGAGGAGTTGAACCATACACGACTCAACTGGAGGCCATGGAGTCTCGAGAGAAAGAGCTACGGGTTAATGAAATGATTTTAAGTCGTTTGCGACTTAACAAGAAGAATGCGAAGGAAATACGACTCGATGGGAGCCTAAATCGTTCTGAGTTGATGAGTCGTACACGTCTTAACCGCATAGCTATGAGTCGTACACGACTCAACGACTTATATATAAGTCGTACACGACTTATCCTGGAGCAGGGAAGAGTACCAGCAAGTAAAGCCTTTGAGTGGGAGGCGGAGCACGACCTATGTTGAATCGGTGAAGTCTTGAGTCGGTCATGTATGTAAATTTGTGTTGAGTCGTATGTCGCGTACTTTCTTAAGTCGTATCATTTTGGGGTCGTGTATGTGTGTGTTGTAATATAAGTCGTGAGTCGCTGTCTGTTGCATTTCCTTGAGTCTTAAAGCGTTGAAGTTGAGTCGTTTAAGTCGTGTGTTGGTGAGTCGCAGCTGTCCAGGTTGTGCCTTTAGGAGTTGGGTTGTGCTTGGGGATGAGTCGGTGCCGACTCAATGAGTCGTAAGTCGCAAACGACTTAAGGACCAGGGTTGTAAACTTCTATAAATACGCGTGTGTTGTACATTTTTAAGGTTGTTGAATTTTGAATAAAAATTTCTTGTTGATTGCTGTGTGCTTTTCTTCTAAAATTGGTAGTTGAGTGTAATCTCCTATCTCCTCTTTCGGTTAATCGAGTGCGCTCGATTCAACGATCGTAGAAGCCGATTCACGGAATCTAGTGCGCTAGATCAACGTGCGAAGAATCGTAGACCTTTGAACACGGTATAGTGCGCTATCAACGTGTTTGAGATAGCTAGAATTCGGTATCTTCGGATCAACGAATTTGGGCATTTTGGTATTCATCAATCCACCGATTGCTACTTTCACCGATTGAAGTTTATTTTGATTAATCCGCTGCGTCAGTTTTGGTATCAGGGCTTGTTTTAGCCAATCATAGCTAAATCGGGTCTTGGAGCCAAGTGTTGAAGTTGGAAGTTGTTCATCGCGTTCATATTGAAGTTGCAACAAGAGGAAGAACTTTCGATCCATTCCATTTTGGATCAAAGTGTTGAAAGTGTTTGAATTTGAAGTAGGCCGTGTATACTAGTGAAGTAGCCGAGCCTAGGGAGGATCATTGGAAGCTTGTTTCGAGCTAAGGAGTTAAGGTCGAGCCTTGTGAAGTTGTGTAGAAGCTTGTAAAGCCGTGATTTGCTTGTGAAGTATCACTTTGGAATCGATTTGTTGAAGTTTTGTGTTGATTCAATCATGCCACCGAGAAGAGCTAACCGCCACCAAAACGTTGCCGATTTGTATAGAAGAGAAGATGCTGAAGCAATTGAGCAACGAATGCATGAGAAGTTCAATGAAAGGTTGGATGAAGGTCTTGGTAGGTTGGAAAAGTTGATGATTGATATGAATCAAGGACAAAGGAGAAGGTCGCCAATCTCGAACCATGGAGGAAACCGAGTTTCGCCATCGGTTACGGAAGCGAGGAGGGTGTCACCACAAGCTTTTAGAGAAAGAAGAGAAACATCAATTTCATCAAGAAGAGATCACCATGAATATAGACATGAAGAGAGAAGAAGTCCACGAGAATTTGAGAATGAGCCATATAGAGATGAAGAGAGACATAGTAGAAGAAGCATGCGTGATCAAAGGGATGTTGATGGTCGAGATCGATGTAGACGAACTTTTGATTTTGAAGAAGAGGGTGATAGAGCTAGCATTCATTATCGAGATCGAGACCAAGTTCGAAATTCTTATCGGGATGTTGAAGATGATCGTCGTTGGGAATCGGGTATGAAGATGGAAATTCCAGAGTTTAAGGGTGGAATGGTAGCTGAAGAATTTCTTGATTGGGTGTCAAATGTTGAAGATATCTTTGATTTCAAGGAGGTTCCTGAGCATAGGAGAGTGAAGTTGGTTGCTACTAGGTTGAGGGGGAGAGCTTTGGCATGGTGGCAGCAAACTAAACTTACTCGTGTGCGAATGGGAAAGTCAAAGATAGAATCTTGGGAGAAGATGAAGAAGTTGATGAGAGCTACATTTTTACCTTACAACTATCAATCACTCATGTACGATAGGTTGCAGAATCTGAGGCAAGGAACGTAGTCTGTTAGTGATTAAGCTGATGAATTTTACCAACTCATTGCCAGAAATGATATCATGGAAACGGAAGAACAGCTAACTGCTAGATTCATTGGGGGATTGGGAATGCAGATCTAGGATATGGTTAATAAGTTTGATCCTAGATCAGTGGCAGAGGCACATCAGAAAGCGTTGGCTTGGGAGAAGCAAGGAAGGCGTGGAGGTGGTGTGTTTACTAATTCCAATAATCAAGCGAGGGGTGTTAGTGGAGGTTCTAATGCACCTAAACCTGTCAATAAGCCAGTGGTGAAGGAAGCTGAGAAGGCGAAGGTTAACAGTGGTTTCAAATGTTATAATTGTCAGGAGTTGGGTCACAAAAGCAATGAATGTCCGAAGCCGAAGAAGAGAGCAATGGTTGCTGAGATTGAGGATGATGGTGAGGAGGCAGAATGTTCAAATGCACCTTATGTTGAGGAGGAAGAAGAATTGTCTGGAGATGAAGGTTGCAATCTTATGATGAGGAGGTCATGTCTTACACCAAAGCAAGAGGAGGACTGTAGTTGGTTGAGAAGCAATATTTTTCAGTCGACATGCACTATTCTAGGGAAAGTTTGCAAGTTCGTTATTGATGCTGGAAGCTGTGACAACATTATTTCTACAGAAGCAGTAAGAAAGTTGAACTTGAAAACTGAGAAGCATCCTAAACCGTACAAGATAGCATGGTTAAGGAAAGGTGGTGAAGTGAAGGTGTGTCGAAGGGCTTGTGTGAATTTTTCTATTGGGAAGAAGTACAAAGATGAAATTTGGTGTGACGTTGTAGACATGGATGTGTGTCATCTGTTGTTGGGCAGACCATGGCAGTTTGATAGAGCAGTGCAACATGATGGTCGTGCTAATAGCTATAGTTTCATGTTCGAGGGTACTAAAATCACTTTGGTTCCCAAGAACCAACAACAGAAGGAGAGCAAGTTGGAGGAGATTGAGGAATTGAAAACTCTGTTGACTTTGAAGGAGTTTGTTAAGGAGGTTGAAGAGGAGCCTGAAGTATACTTGTTGATTGGGCGTGAGAGCAGTGAAGAGGTTGAAATTCCAGAAGAAGCGAAGCCTGTTTTGAAAGAATTTGAGGATGTATTTCCAGAGGAGTTGCCTAAAGAGTTACCGCCACTGAGAGACATTCAACATCAAATCAATCTTGTTCCGGGAGCCGTATTACCACATAGACCACATTACCGAATGAGTCCGAAGGAACATGAAGAGTTACGAAGGCAAGTGGAAGAGTTGTTAGAACAGGGACGTGTTCAGGAAAGTTTGAGTCCTTGTGCAGTACCATCTTTGTTGGTGCCGAAGAAGTATGGAACATGGAGAATGTGTACCAATAGTAGAGCTTTGAACAAGATTACTGTTCGTTACAGATTTCCTATGCCGAGGTTAGATGACTTGTTGGATCAGTTGAGTGGGGCAATTATCTTTTCGAAGATTGATTTGAAGAGTGGTTATCACCAGATTCGAATTAGACCTGGAGACGAGTGGAAGACAGCGTTTAAGACGAGAGAGGGGTTATACGAATGGTTGGTTATGCCATTTGGTTTGTCAAATGCACCTAGTACATTCATGCGGGTGATGAATCAAATCTTTAGGCCATTCATTGGGAAGTTCGTGGTGGTTTATTTCGATGATATTCTGATATACAGCAGGAGTACGGAGGAGCATGTTCAACATTTGAGGGAAGTATTGATTATTCTTCGTGAGGAACAATTTTATGCTGCTACAAAGAAGTGCGTGTTTATGACACACGGTGTTTTATTTCTGGGTTATGTTGTTTCAGGAGAAGGTATTCAAGTTGATCAGAGTAAAGTTGAGGCAGTCAGAAATTGGCCACAGCCGAGAACTTTCACTGAAGTTAGAAGTTTTCATGGATTGGCATCATTCTACCGAAGGTTCATTCCACACTTCAGTAGCGTGATGGCACCAGTTACTGATTGCATGAAAGGAAAACAGTTTGTATGGTCAGAGGAAGCGGGAGTTGCTTTTGGACGAATCAAAGAACTATTGACGACAGCACCAATTCTTGTATTACCGGATTTTCAGTTGTTGTTTGAGCTACATACTGATGCATCGAAGGTGGGAATTGGAGGAGTGTTGAGTCAGAGTGGGAGACCTATTGCATATTTCAGTGAAAAATTGTCAGGGGCAAAGATGAGATACAGTACATACGATGTTGAATTCTATGCTGTGGTACAAGCTATTAAGCACTGGAGACACTATCTATTTCAGAAGGAATTTGTTCTGTACACTGATCATGAGGCATTGAAGCATATACAAGGGCAGGACAAGATTTCCGTGAGACATGCGTCACAGATTGCTTATTTACAGCAGTTTACTTTTGTCGTTAAGCACAAATCAGGGGTAACAAATCGTGTAGTGGATGCTTTGAGTAGAAGGAACCATTTGTTGACTACAATGAAAGTTGATGTGACAGGGTTTGAATTATTGCCAGAATTGTTTGGGGAGGATCCTTACTTTGCAAAGTTTGTTGAGAAAGTTAAGGATGGAGATACTGATGAATTTATGTTGGTTGATGGATTCTTGTTTAAAGGAAATCGATTATGTATTCCAGAGAGCAGCTTAAGAATGAAGATTATCAAAGAATTGCACGAGTAAGGACATGTGGGCCGTGATCGTACATTACAGTTGATTTCTCAATCTTACTTTTGGCCGTCGATGAGAAAAGAAGTTAAAAGATTTGTGGAGAGATGCCACATTTGCCAGGTTTCAAAGGGAACAGCGACGAATGCAGGGTTATATATGCCATTACCTGTACCGTCTAAGCCATGGGTTGATATCAGCATGGATTTCGTTTTGGGTTTGCCTAGAACTCAAAGGGGAAATGATTCGATATTTGTTGTAGTGGACAGGTTTTCAAAGATGGCACATTTTATTGCCTGCAAGAAGACAGCGGATGCAGTTCTAGTGGCACGATTATTCTTTAAGGAAGTGTATCGATTGCATGGTTTACCAGAATCTATTGTTTCGGATCGAGATACTAGATTTTTAAGCCATTTTTGGTTGAGTTTGTGGAAGATGATCGGGACAAAGCTGAATTTTAGTAGCGCTTACCATCCACAAACTTATGGACAGACAGAAGTTGTTAACAGATCATTGGGAAATTTGTTGCGATGTCTTGTACAGGATAATTTGAAAAGTTGGGACATGAAGTTATGCCAAGCAGAATTTGCTCATAATCATGCCGTAAATCGTAGTACGGGTTACAGTCCATTTCAGATTGTTTATTCAAATTTACCCAGGGGACCGTTGGATTTGGCAGTAGTACCACAGTCGAAGGGGAAAGTTAAACGAGCTGCTGATTTTGTTGATGAGTTGACTGAATGTCATAAAATCATTCAGGAACGATTGGTGAAAGCAAATGAGAAGTATAAGCGAGTTGCAGATTTAAAGCGACGAAATATTGAATTTAACGAAGGTGATTTGGTGTATGCTGTGTTAACAAAGGATCATTTTCCAGTGGGCACTTATAATAAGTTGAAAGCCAGAAAGATTGGTCCTGTAGAAGTTGTGAAACGGATCAATGAAAATGCTTATAAATTGAAGCTACCGGAGGACGTATACACTTCAGACGTATTCAATGTTAAGCATCTTGTACCATATTATGGGGATGAACAATCTGAGGTGGAGGAAGTTACAAATTCGAGGTCGAATTTTTCTCAACCAGGGGAGGATGATGCAGCTTAGACCAGGGTTGAAAAATTACAAGTTATCGACATGAGTCGTTCACGACTTAGTGGGAGTTTAAGTCGTTCACGACTTAACAGATCAGAAGAAGAAGTCATGAGTCATACACGACTCAAGTTGTCACGAGATAGGGAACAGAGCTTTAAGTCGAATGGAAGGATTGAGTCGTCCACGACTCAACCTGGAGGAGTTGAACCATACACGACTCAACTGGAGGCCATGGAGTCTCGAGAGAAAGAGCTACGGGTTAATGAAATGATTTTAAGTCGTTTGCGACTTAACAAGAAGAATGCGAAGGAAATACGACTCGATGGGAGCCTAAATCGTTCTGAGGTGATGAGTCGTACACGTCTTAACTGCATAGCTATGAGTCGTACATGACTCAACGACTTATATATAAGTCGTACACGACTTATCCTAGAGCAGGGAAGAGTACCAGCAAGTAAATCCTTTGAGTGGGAGGCGGAGCACGACCTATGTTGAGTCGGTGAAGTCTTGAGTCGGTCATGTATGTAAATTTGTGTTGAGTCGTATGTCACGTACTTTCTTAAGTCGTATCATTTTGGCGTCGTGTATGTGTGTGTTGTAATATAAGTCGTGAGTCGCTGTCTGTTGCATTTCCTTGAGTCTTAAAGCGTTGAAGTTGAGTCGTTTAAGCCGTGTGTTGGTGAGTCGCAGCTGTCCAGGTTGTGCCTTTAGGAGTTGGGTCGTGCTTGGGGATGAGTCGGTGCCGACTCAATGAGTCGTAAGTCGCAAACGACTCAAGGACCAGGGTTGTAAACTTCTATAAATACGCGTGTGTTGTACATTTTTAAGGTTGTTGAATTTTTAAAAAAAAATTCTTGTTGATTGCTGTGTGCTTTTCTTCTAAAATTGGTAGTTGAGTGTAATCTCCTATCTCCTCTTTCGGTTAATCGAGTGCGCTCGATTCAACGATCGTAGAAGCCGATTCACGGAATCTAATGCGCTAGATCAACGTGCGAAGAATCGTAGATCTTTGAACATGGTATAGTGCGCTATCAATGTGTTTGAGATAGCTAGAATTCGGTATTTTCGGATCAACGAATTTGGGCATTTTGGTATTCATCAATCCACCGGTTGGTACTTTCACCGATTGAAGTTTATTTTGATTAATCCGCTGCGTCAATCCACCACCAAACAGAAATGTATTTGATAGAAACCAGCTTTACATCTCAAAGTTCACTGTCAGACAAGCATCCATACAAGTCTGTTCTGGGTTCGAACAGAACCGAAGGCACTTTAAAAGAAGCCCTTGCAATCCCGGTATTCACAATCCTTATCGGACTCCCCATCACGTATGGAGATCTCTATACCGTAGCTACTTAGTGCAGAGTCATTCGACAGGTAATCCTTTCGTTCTCGAAAATGCCTGGTCTTCACCACCAGTCTTCAAATGCTATCCATTTCGTAGTATGACTATTCGGAATGTGTTATATGGCACAAAGTCCTCTCCCGGCAAAACCAAATAGTGAGAGAAATATTTAAAAGCATATGGATATTGCGATCTTAGTTAAGTCACAACTTAAAGTCCAAAACCTTTCTTTTGAACGGTTTAAACAAATTTCGATTTTCAAATCTTTTAAACAAAAGATTCACCCTTTTAAAATCCACTTCAATTTGAAATCAAGGTTCACCAATCTTTCATAAAGATTCATTCATAGATTTAAAAACAATTTCTATTTCAAATCTTTTATAGAAAAGAGACACATTTAAGATCCCTTTTCAATTCGAAAATAAAGTTCACCAATCTTTAACGAAGATTTATTCATTGCCTTTCAAAACAATTTCCCTTTCAAATTGGATTAACTCATTCAATCTTTAAATCAATGACTCAATTTATAGCTTTCAAAACCATTTCCAAAGATTCATTCATAACTTGGAAAACTCTTTCAACAAAAACTAGAAGTTCTTTCGTTATATGAAAGTCATTATCCTTTGAAAAAAGAGTTTTCGTTTCGGAAAAATCCAATCAAGTATGCACAAGTTATAGTTTTTAAAGTACAAACTTGGGTTAAATTTAAATTCCCAAAACAATACTTTTAAAATACTTTAAAGATGGTTTAAAATCCATATATATCATATAACTTGTATAACCTTTCCAAAACATATTTTCAAAACAATTTCAAAACTTAATCAAGATATATTATATTTAAACTAAGTTACAATTTCAAACTTCCTTTCAAAAGCTTTACATATTCAATCCAATTCCATTTTCAAAAATCATTTGGATTCAAAATTCAACTTTTAAAACCATTTTATAATATTAAATTCAAATATCTGTGACTTAACCGATTTCCTCGTGCAATCCATATTTGTGTGTGTATGGTGTAGTTTAGGTGTTTTACACAACAGTGCAACATCATCAATCACCAAAATCCAAACGCAGAAATATTGATAAGATGTATAATCCTATAACGCTTATCTTCATTCACAGATTCATCGATAAATAATATAAATTCATCACAGATAAATAAATTACATTCATCACAGCTCAAATCAAAATAATTCGTATCATAAAGCATCACACATCAGGGATATCAAACTATTCAAAATATTCCATGCAATTTAAACGCCCATAAGTAAGGTTAATTAATCATCTGATTAATTGAAACCAGATTAATCACTAATCCAAGTTATTTAACATTAATTAATTTCAAATTATTTTAATTAATTAACCTTTAACAATAAATTAGTTAACTTTAAATTATTAATTAATCAACCTTAATTAATAAATGAATCAATCTTTAATCATTAAATAATTAACCCTTAATTTTTTAATTATTCTTTAATTAACTATCCTTAATTAGTTACATTAATTAATAAATCCTTAATTATAAATTAATTAACCTTTAATTAATTATTCTTTAATTAATTAAGTGATTATAAATCATTTATCTTAATTAACCATTTAATCATTAATAAACCACACAGTTAACATCATTAACACATAAATTAATTCAAAGGATTAAGGTTAATTTAGAAGATCATTAAATCTTTATTAATTTTTAATTATATTATTTATTAGAATAATTAATTTATAAATAATGTTACAAATTAAACAAGTTAAACGTAATTACTTTTTTTTAAAATATCATACTTAAAACCTTTATTAATTCAATACTTAAATTGAAACCATTATTTAAAAAAATGGATTAAAAGGTTTAAGATTTGGATTTGATTTTAAAGTAAAAACCATTTTACATGTCAAACCTGAGAACTACCCGAGTGTCCCCCGAGCTAGAACACTACTTACTTCGAGGCTTCCACGAGTGCCTCCCAAAAATTTAATTTTAAAACATAGAATTTTGTTTATGTTTTTATTATCCGGTAAAACACAAAAATACTCGAACAAAAGCTCGATCTTGCACCCAGTTTTCCCGAAGAATACTTTGAGACATAACCCTATCTTCCCAAACATGCTTATTGATACACCCCTGTAACTTATGCACCTGCACCATCAATCGCTAAAGCTCCGGCCTCCAAGACCACCAACGGCTAGTCCCCTTCGATCACCTCAAGCCATTTGACCACCCAGAAACTCTATTCTAATTCGGAAATGAGATCGGGTCATCTCGACCAAACTGGCTCAGCAGAACATCATCAGAAAATTGCCTTTCCCTATCACCTAAGGCCACCGGAGGCCATGCGATCTTAGCCTACGCTTCTTCGATAACCCATGAGTAGTTTCAACCACGTCCGGCTTCATACGATTCGACGTCGACGGCGAAATTGCCTTGAAACCCAAACCTACCAAGAACTGGGTTAAAACCCCAAAATGTTGCCGCATAGTCGCCATGGCAATTTTACTTAGCATTTTTCTTCAACTCCCAAACCCACTAGGAATCTTCAACTTCGATCACAAGATCAACCAGGTCGCCGATCACCCGAGTTTTTCGAAAATGTACTTTCTGTTTTATCCCCAACTTTCTTACTCTATACACCATTTAAAATCTTGATTTTAATTTTAAAAATCAACATTTTCTAAGACTTTAAGGTTATATAATCAAATCAAATAATTAAAGAAATCAAATTTTTATCATGAGTTGAGTTCATAGCATTTCCTTGTTCCATACAACATACATTTGATGTTTGTTTTAAAAGTATTTTTAAAATTAAGTTTTAATGAATTTGAACACTTTTTATTTTGACATCCTAATCTAATAACAATTAGACGCAGAGATTTGGGATTTTTGGACAGGTTTCTGGAAACCTGGAACTTGCAACAGGGATGAATATCCCTGTATGTCAACATGTGTAGGAAATATATACATGCATACACATATATATACTCATTCAAATAAATTTTCAATCTTACTTAAGCACAAATACAAACAACAGTTCAAACATTCAGAGCTTCAAGAGGTTTACTCAACTTGAATTTGAAAACAGAGAACCTGTCTGGATTTTAAAACTTGAAAGCTAAAAGATGTGTTGATTGTTGAGTTTTGATTTGAAAACTGGTCTGGACTTTATTTTTATTTTGAATCTGGAATGCTTTGATTTTGTTTAACCACTTGATTACTTAGTTTGTCTAGTTTAATTTACATGGTTGCTTTGATCCTCTGAATTGAACTTTTCTGTATGATATAATCTCAGGCTTAAAATTCTGAGTTGAAAAAAATGTTGAATTTCCAGATTCTTTTGCTTTGATGATTTGGTGGTCTTAAAGTTTTGGATTTTTCTTCTCAGATTTGCTTCTGAAATTTTTGTTTTCTGGTTTATAAAGTTTGATCAGGTGAAAGAAACGCGAGGGAGAGGATGTAATGATTTATATACTTATTTCTACTATTTTCAAAATAAAAGAAAATAAAAAGGAATTTGACACTTGTTAATTTTAACGATAAAACCCATTACACTTGTAAATCCACTTACTTAAATTTTTAACACTTGTTAATTGATGCGCTAAAAGCTTAACACCGTCTCTTTTTATTTTTTATATTGGTTTTTTAATTACATTTCCTTATTTGATAAATATACTTCCTAATTATTATTATACCTAATTTTAAAAGAAAACGTTTCAAACCAATTATACATTAAATAAATTTCCTATATATATTATTTTAAAATCCAAATTATTTTACTAAGGCATTTATTTAATTTTTTAAATTCAAGTTCAAATTCATATTCAAATTCAAATTTGAATTACAATCCATTTACACATGTATAAATCAATACTAATTCTATTTGTCTTGAAAATTTTCAAACTAATTACAAATTAAATTTCAAAAATTCAAATTAATTTCTAATTTTAAATTGATAAATTTACGGTGTTACAGATTCCCCCTTAAGAAAATTTCGTCCCCAAAATTTGCTAGGGAAACAACAAAGAATAGATGAAAGATAGAGAAATGGTTTATTATATCAACTCGAAATATCTATTCTATATTTGGCTTACCTAGTCAGAATATCAATTAATATGAGAATAAACTAACTTAACACTCTACGAAATATTTGGATTGTCTGATCTACGAAATATGCAGGGGCATTGGGGCATTTGTTAGTTCGAAGGAATAACTAACCATTCATAGAATATATCAAAACCCAATGAAATAGACAAAAATAGGTTCGTCTACGATATCAGATTCAATATTTAACTCATTTACGATTTGCTGAGAAATAAAACTATGTATTGCTCTCGTATCGAACAAAACTCGAATAATTTTATCGTAAATGAGAAGGTTACCTTCTAAAATTACTTTTCCTTTATCAGCCATTGAGGTTGAAGGATCATCCTTGATTGCATACACCTTCGCTACTTTAGCTTGCTTTGTTGCTCGGCAATCCTTGATCCTATGTCCTGGCTTGTGGTAGTAATAGCATTCCCTAATTTCCTACTCTGGCTTCATAAATTGCTCCCTCTTTCCTTGCTTCCTGGGATTCTTGCAACTGTTCGAGTAATGGCCTTTCTCCAAGCTATTGAAACAAGTAACATCTTTTACCTTGTTATCCTATTTATTCTTATTTTCTTTGCCTTGCCACGGTTTCTTCCCTCCGAACTTTCTTTTCTTCCAATTTGGATTGCTTCCATTTCCTTTCTCCTCCGGAAGTTCCTGCTTATCCAGAGTAGCGTATCTATAACCCATATCGATCAGATCAGAAAAAGATTCTTTTGTGTGGGCTGTCATTCTCTCATGGAACTTCTTATTCATCCCTCTAATGAATCTTTCATTCTTCTTTAAAGGTGTATTCACCAACTCTGGACCAAACCAAGGTAATTCATTGAATTTTTTCACGTATTCCTCAAACGATAAACTTCCTTGCTTCAAGTCTGTGAACTCCTGGTACATTCTAGAGATACTTGCAGATGGCATATATCACTGCTCGAACACCTCTTTGAATCGACTCCTAGTGAACCCATCCCCCGGCTCATCCACAGTAACTGTCTCCCACCAAGCTAGAGCTTCCTCTTGGAGTACCCAAGAATCTATCAATCGCATTTGATCGTCTTTCAACTTCAATCCTCTAAAAACTCATTCACTTGATCGAATCTAGGCTTGTGAGTCGACAATAGACTCCTTTCCTGTAAACGGCTTTCCACCAAGTCCGGAAAAACTTCGATATAAATCAGCCAGATTCGGCTGAGGTTGAGTGGGAATAGCTGCTTCCATTGTTGCAGGGCCTTGTCCAGTTGAAGTGGTACTTCCCCGTCCCCTACCTCATCCTCTTCTTCCACTCATTCTTACTATCTGTAAATAGTAACAAAACCGATTTAAGCATTCAGATAAGATATCTTAGGGAATAACAACAGCTAAAGAAAATAGACTGAGTAATTTGGGTTTTCGGTTTAACGGGTTGTACTCATTCTAGGTTATACTTCACCCTATCTCTAATGAGCCATCTAATGTGTTACACTTTGTAGATAAAGTTCTTACTCAACCTTTGGCTTTGATACCACTTGTGATAACCTAGACTCAATGCCTGACAATCGACATCGAAATCCGTATCGCCGGAGCTTATAATAACATTAGATGATAAACAACATAGCGGAAACAAAGGATGATTACATTGATGTACAACATAGATACAACATGGATACAATGTCAGTTACATCATTTGATAACAATAACCCAACACCATCAGAGAATATATACAACAAAACACCACGGCGGAAATATATCAACATTAGCAACGTCTTCAAGCAAATCCAATACTGCAACTTTGCCAAGGTCTTCCTATACTTCTAAAGAACTTCTAATCCAAAAGGCTTCAAAAGATCTCCAAACCAAAAGCTCCAAGAACTTCGGAGGCTTCCAAAAGCTTCCAAAACCATTAACTTCTGGATCTTGATTCTACTAAGCTTCAAACTCTACGGCTAACCTTACTCAAGGCTGCCCGTGTGGAAAATTGTGGGCATCCAGAGTTTAGAAAGGGAACAATAAACTCCAGGCCAGTCATGAGACTGGTATGAGCAAACAAAAATAGTTTATCTTTAAAAAGAAATAAAAAGAAATCCACAATGCTTTTTGGAAAATGAAACTACCATAAGGCCTCCTGCCACACACACAGTGCAAACGCACAATTGGAGGAGATTTCTCCTTATGATAGTCAAACATGCTTATTACGTAAAATCCTTTTGATATTATGATTAGTGCATAGTGTAGAAAACCTTTTGAAAGTATAATATTAATCTTAGCTAGCATAGGTACCATTATACTATGCCTACTATAGCTACCACCTGAGGTGGCAGGTAATACAACTGCAATCATAAAGGCTCATATTGGATGATTGGGTTTCCAACAAATGGCCAGGCTAAGGAACTTCCTTAATGAATGGGTACGCCTCTGGAGGGACGCCTCGAGCACCTACCGGATCTCTGCCAACACAAGGCCGGGTTACCCCTGTCTGGAAGTAATACCTACAAGTAGGTCATCCTCGGTCGTAACCAACATTTATCCGGGGCCACAACTACCAACAATCACATAAGTAAAGTATATGGGCTCCATACCACGATACCACTTTTTATGCAGAAGGAAATGGTCATACCTTGGGGCCGCAACCCCTAATAACCTTGTCGCAACTTTCTTGTTTCGACCATTTTCGGGGTGTGAGGCTAGACGAAGTCTCGTCCACAAAGCTACGCTTTTCACAAAAACCATACGTCGATCAACATATGATCTGCAGCACTTCATATGCCACATTACCAAATTGGGAATGTATCACTAGTAACCATCAACTACATAACCTCTGAGCTTATACGTCACAGAGAAGGGTTTTAAGCAAAGAGAATAAATTCTCCGCCACCAAACTGAAATGTATTTGGTAGAAACCAGCTTTACATCTAAAAGTGTAATGTTAGACATACATCCGTACAAGTCTATTTCGAGTTCGAAAAGAACCCAAGGCACTTGAAAAGAAGCCCTTGCAATCCGGGTATTCACAATCCCGATCGGACTCCCAATCACATATGGAGATTTCAATATCATAGCTACTCAGTGCAGAGTAATTTGATAGGTTATCCTTTCATTTTAGAACATGCCCATTCTTCACTGCCGGTCTTCAAATGTTATCCATTTCATTGCATCACTATTTGGAATGGGTTATATGACACAAAGTCCTCTCCTGGCTAAACCGAATAGTGAGCACAAATTTAAAAGCATATGGATATTGGGGTCTTAGTTAAGTCACTACTTAAAGTCCAAAACCTATCTTTTGAATGGTTCAAACAAATTTCCATTTCAAATCTTTTAAATAGAAGATTCACCCTTTTAAAATCCACTTCAAGTTGAAATCAAGGTTCACCAATCTTTCACAAAGATTCATTCATAGATTTCAAAACAATTTCCATTTCAAATCTTTTATAGAAAAGATACACTTTTGAGATCCCTTTTCAATTCGAAAACAAAGTTCACCAATCTTTAACAAAGATTTATTCATAGCCTTTCAAAACAATTTCCCTTTCAAATTGGATTAACTCATCCAATCATTAAATCAAAGACTCAATTCATAGCTTTCAAAACCATTTCCAAAGATTCATTTATAACTTGGAAAACCCTTTCAACAAAAACTAGAAGATCTTTCGTTATATGAAAGCTATTATCATTCGAAAGAAAAGAGTTTTCATTTCGAAAAAATCCAATCAAATATGCACAAGTTATAGTTTTTAAATTACAAACTTGGTTTAAATTTAAATTCCTAAAATAATACTTTTAAAATACTTTAAAGTTGGTTTAAAATCCATATATTTCATATAACTTGTATAACCTTTCCAAAACATATTTCCAAAACAATTTCAAAACTCAATCAAGATATATTACATTTAAACTAAGTTTCAATTTCAAACTTCCTTTCAAAAGCTTTTCATATTTTGTGACGACCCAGAATTTTCAGCTATTTAAATCAGAATAATTAATTGGTTTCAAAATAACTAAAGGTAAAATTTTAACTTGAATTCAAATATTATTATATAGCAATTGAGTTATTAGATTAATAAAATTGAAATAGGGTGAATTATTGAATCTTCAGTTTTAAGCCTTTTAAAAATAATTTGAAGGCTTATAAAATTTATAATGATGATACTGAAGATAATAGAAGGATTGGAATTTAATTTAAAGGTGATTTGTTCAGTTTTGAGAATATATCGTTTAAATTGAATTTAAAAATAGCCTTTCGAGGAACAGTCTCGGAATTCGATGAAACCAGTTCCATTGGATCCGAAATCGTTAGTTATTATCGGATTTCAATTTTTGTAGCAATCGGGGTTGTCGGTTGACCCTGGCAGCTTAAAACGCTTCGAATTATTTTAATCGATTTAGTTTAAATTTGATCGTTTTCTTCGGTAACTCGCACATACGATCAATTTGGCCTCTGGAACACATTCCATTGCATTTGGAATGCGGGTAAAACCTTATAAACGCCCGCTGGCATGTCTGATTTGGGGTTTGGGATTTCGCGTTATACTTAACGTGATGTTTGGAAGTTTTATAATATAAATTAATTTAAAGTAATTCGGAAGGATATTTTCATAAGCAACGTCGTGTTCAAGAAGCCTCTCACCATCCTATATTTTATTTCCGTTCCTCTTTATTCTCGAAGGACAGCAAACTCGAAAAAATGGCCGAAGCCTTTGAAACTTAAAAAAAAACGAGAAGAAAATTGTTAAATGGATCTGCTCGCTATTCAATTTCAATCGAAGCCGAATCTTCATTTTCCGAAACCATAGGTTGCTCGCTCTAGTTCGAAGCAGGTCGCGACACAGTTCGAGAGGAGGAGGGGTCGTTCGAGTTGCGGTGGATGCGATGTTTGGTGGCGTTGTGGCGTGGGCAGTAGGAGCCGGTTGCGATCGAACGCAAGCTCACGAACGACTCGAAGCGAGTCGCGTTGTTGACAGGCAGCGGTGATGTCAAGCAGCACGCAAAACTAGGGTTTTCGCTAATTTTGAAGGCAAGGACGCCGCCGTGGGTTCGTCAAGCAACTGAGACGGTGAGGTTAATGATCGTGTAGGACAAGTCGTAAAGGAAATGGACTGCGAAACAATAAAGGTGAGTAAATCTCACACTGTTGGATTTCTATTTAAATTTTAAATGGTTAAATTTACATATCTGGTTGAATGATTGAATTAATTTGATACGCATTGTGAATTGATGGTCTGGTGATTGTGATTTTGGATGATTCTCGAGTTAATTATGGTTTGACTCGAAATATTGAGATTTAAGTTGTGTAAAACTTAAACCATAAAAATGAGTTGTTTTTATTTAAATATTAATAAGGATTTAATAATTTGTAATTCATTAAATTAGCAGGGCAATTAAAATGGATAAATTAGTTAATTTAGTCAATTAGTGATTTGGAGCGATTAATTTAGTAATTAAAGGTTTGAATTAATTAATTGATTTAAAGTTTAAGGTAATCCATTAAGTTTAATTAATCCAGAATAATCAATGGATGGTTGGATAAGCGATTACTTAATGTAATTAATAAAAGATGATTACTTGTGTAATCAATCAAGAGATTAATTAAGATAGATTAATTAAGATGAATTAATCAGGAATAAGTGACTTAAGAGGAGTTAATTAATATATGTAATTAATACTTAATGAAATAAAATAGTTAATCAATAAAATTACTTATTGATTTTGGTTAAGTATAATTAATATCGTGAAGTTAATTTAAGATAATTACTTGAATGTAATTGACAAATAATTAGTCCAGGGTGATTAATTAAGATGAATAGTAAAGGGCTGACTAATTAATTGATTTGGAATTAATTAATATTGAATGAAGGAATCTAAGTAATTTAAGTTTGAAATTCAATTAGGATCAATTGAATTGATTTGTATGAGATTAAGCATTGCTTATGAATGAATAAATGGTATTGGATGTTTTGGATGAGTGAATATCTTTGATATGGAATGTTGTGTATTTCATTTGAATATCTTAGGTTAGAATATCATGAGTTTCGAAGAGACCAGATTCGGGTATTGGGAAATACCCGAAAGCACTTTGAATTTTATAAATTGATTTGAGAAATCAATATGGTGGAATAAAATTAGATTATTTTATCTAAGTTTGGTACTTAGAAATTTATAAATGAAATAAGCATTGTCTATAGCAAATTATGAATTGGTTAAATTGGTATATGTTACCTCGGGTTTATATAAGTTGTTGCTTTGGTATTCCATGATTAGTTGGGTTTACTCACGCTGGTTTCCAGCCTGACCAGGGTGGTACTTTGGTGTAATGCTAGGGTCAGACTGAGTATTACAGATTTTCAAGTAGGCACGTTCTGGAGCTCAGGAGGCGAGCTGGATGGAAATAGCATATGGAATATTTCCGCTGTATTATATTATTGTTAACCTGAGACATGACAATTGTATATATATAACTCAATGACTGTATATATGTGATAACTCTGATGTATATTTAATGTAATCGACAGATATAGTATTCTTTTGTAAACTGTTATTATTTATTAATATATTTTATCCGCTGCGAATGTGAGTTGTTGATGTTTCTGTTCTTCTTCTTCTATCTCTTTCTTCTTTTTCATAACTATCTGGGATTTTCGATGTCGGAAATTCCGGGTCGTTATAGTTGGTATCAGAGCCAGGTTAAGCGAGAACCTTGGCTCTGGTGGGGTTTACTCATTTAATAGAGTCCGTAGTACTCTATAATGAGTTGAGTGAATATATATATATGAGGGCGTACTTGTTATTTTCTTATATAAGAGTTTTAAATGGTTTATATAAAAGTATAGTTTGATATATAAAGCAATATTTCCTTCTAATAAATATTACGAAGATTGGTTGTTAAATTACTGAAATTAAGTTAAGAAGTAATATAAAATACGACCAAATTGAGACTTATAACCGAAGTTGAAGAATAAACTAATATAACAAAATGGAATTTGAAATATAGATTGTAAATGTAATTTATAAATTGAAATAAACTTCATAAATAAATGAGATTATAATTTGAAATAGAATTCCAGGGAATATTTGAAATAAAGTAAGATGGAAATTCCAGAGTAATGTTTAAATATGAATTGGATGGATGGGGAATTTCGAATTTTTGGGAAAATTTAGAATTCCTTTGGATTTGGAAGTGGTTTTCAAAGGATTTGGAGAAATAATAGTATTATTTCAAAAATATTTTTGGTGTTGAATTTGAAATCTGGAAGATTTGAAATTAAAAATGTTTGGAAAAGTTTTTAAGAAGATAAAAGCATTTAACTCTTTCGGTCACTGGAAAATAACTTCGATGATGACTGCAGCATCATCGATGTTCATTTTCGAGTTTCTAGAAGAGAAATTGCTACCAAATTGTTTTAAGTTGGAATTGTTTGTGAACTGGGTTTGGTTTTGAATTCAAAGGGATAATTGAATTTGCCGAAGAATTTTTGGATATAGTGAATTCGAAGGTGATATTGAAATTTTGGGATTTTGTTTTAAACTTTGGGATCTTGATTAAAATGTTTGTGGAATAATAAAATATATTGGTTAAATAAAATGTATAACTCCAAGTTAAAAGCAAAATGTGAATGTAATTGATTATAAATAGAAGTTGTAAAGTTTAAATTATAATTAAAGTTGTACAAGTTTAAAATTCAAATGGGAAATTTGTATTGGATTAACTGGAAAAGGGTATTGAACTTGAAGAGAGTTTAATTGATATTAGTCCAGATTTATCTGAATAATTTGGAATTGTAATTAAAGTGGAATTGGTTTAAGATCAAATGGAATTTGATTTGAAGTTGGAAGGAAATTGAGAATCAATTAAATTTGAATTGGGAATGAATCAAGTCCAATGGAAATTGGAGTAAATTAAATTGGAGTTGGGTTAATTTAAATGGAGTGGAAATTTAAATTGAATTGTTGGGGAGGTGAACAGTTTTGACTCTAGACTGTTTTTAATATAACTTGTTTTGATAAACTTATTTTTCCAAGCTCTATAACCTTTCTTTCTTAAAGCCAAATTATTTTATACTTGTTTTACAATTATTTTGGAGCTACTTAACCATTTTTCAACTATTTTCTAAAACCAATTACTAATTTTCAACTAAGTTACGAATTAATTTCTATTTTACAACTATTTCGCAATTATTTAAGATTTCTATAACTATTTAACTATTTTCCAACTCTTTTACAATTAGTCAATTATTCTACAACTATTTTGCAAACTATTGATTATTTTTCAACTACTTATCTATTTTCAAAATTTTCAAGCTATTCCCTAAATATAAACTGGTCGGAGTTCAAACTGTTATTGATTAAATACCCAACTGGGATAAGAATTGAGGTAATATCCAAATAAGGATTAAGGCAAATGTGGATAAGTGAATGGAAATTTAAGTGAATGTGAATAGAAAGGAAATTGATATTGGAAAGAGTAATCAAATGTGTATTTGATTTTGGGTAAACAAAGTTATATCTTTGTTATATATTGTTCCCTTGTTGAATCTATAGCCAGAAGGGAATGGTTTTTGAAAATGTTTGAAGTATAAAAGGAATTTTGTACAAGTTTGAAAAGATCCAATGTTTTAAAAATTTATATATAAAGGATCTTATGAGGATTTTGGAAAAGGTTTTGGGAACCTTTGGATTTGGAAAGGCTTTTGATTTTTGGGTAAAATCAATATTGGAATTTGAAAAGCCTAGTTTGAGAATTATCGATTTTGGGATAATCGATTTTGTGTAAAGGAGCTTTGTATGAGATCATACTAGGTGTATGATTTGAAAGATACTATATATGTATAGTATAAAGTGTTTTGATCATGGCTCTGGGGAAAAAGGCGCTCCCTTGAAATGGACTTCTCAGGAGTGCCACCGGGTGTTGTGCCTTGAGCCCCAGGGGGGTTCTAAAGTTGATCCTGTGAGGAGTCCGGACAAAACTAGTTCCTGAGGATTATGAGTAGTGTGTACCATAGCGGAAGTCGTGTGTGCCGCTGAGAGCCAACAGTCTGCGTTTGATTTTATATCCGTAGACTGCGACCTATGTAGGAGTGGAGAGGTTTCATTTCGACAGCGAAAATCAGAGGGCGCGGGGAGTCTGCAGTTGCATGGACTTTTGCTGCGATGACAACGTAACTCTGGATGTAACTGTGATCTGTTGTGTGGGATCCATGGCGTAATCGAGAGGCCGCGGAGAGCCTGCATGATGCAGCGGATAATTAACAAATCGATATAGATCGATGAAAGTAGCAAACGGTGGATTGAAGATACTGAAACGCCCAAATTCGTTGATCACAAAGATACCGAATTCTAGCTATCTTCGACACGTTGATCGCGCACGATACCGTGAAAGAAGATCTACAATTCTTCAAACGTTGATCAAGCGCACTTGATACCGTGAATTGGCTTCAACAATCGTTGATTCGAGCGCACTCGAATAACCGAAAGTGGAGATAGGAGATTATACTCAGCTACCAATTTAGGACGAAAGCACACAGCAATCAAACAAGAATTTTATTCAACAAAAATCAACTACTTCAAAAGTTACAACACACTCGCTATTTATAGCATTTTTGACCCAGACCCTTAAGTCGTTGCCGACCTAGTTCCCACGACTCACGACTCATCCTTAGGTCGTATGCGACCTAACACATCACATACATACACGACTCAAAGCAACTACATCACAACAGCCTTCGGCCGACTCAACACTTGAACGGCTTAAGGAAACACACAAATATACAACACCTAGGTCGTATTCGACCTTACTACTCACGCGACTTAAGAAGCTAACGACATACGACTTAAAGACAGTACCAACATATTACAATACATCACACCTTAGGCCGACTCATCGACATGCCGACCCATGACGTAACTTCTTGCCGACTTACGACTTAACTTCTTGTCGGCTTACGACTTAACGACATAAGAGACATGTTACGACAAAGATACAACGACTCATACACATATGTACAACATATTCTACACAAATGACTCAAAGCTTCACCGAGCTAATTCTTCTAACGACTTAACTCTTCAACCATATTCCGTTAGGTCACAACCGACCTAAGTCTTCTTTCTTAGGTCGTTGCCGACCTAAACCCTCTGAACGACCTAAACCCGAAGCTTCCTCCCGCGACCTTAGGCTTTCCTCTCCTGCTTGACTCGTGAACGACTTAAGACCTAAAACCGAAGCTTCCTTAACTCGAGAACGACCCAAGTCTTCCTCCTTAAGTCGTGTACGATTTATCCCCTGAGCTGCATCATCCTCCCCTGGTTGAGAAAAATTCGTTCTCGAATTTGTAACTTCTTCCACATCAGATTGTTCATCTCCATAATATGGCAAAAGGTGCTTAACATTGATCACGTCAGACGTGTACACATCCTCCGGCAGCTTCAACTTATAAGCATTTTCATTGATTTTCTTTAGAATTTTAACTGGGCCAATTTTCCTAGCTTTCAACTTGTTATAAGCGCCCACTGGAAAACGATCCTTGGTTAACACAGCGTAAACCAAATCACCTTCGTTAAATTCAACACTTCGTCGCTTCAAATCTACAGTTCGCTTATACTTTTCATTTGCTTTCTCCAATCGCTTCTGAACGATTTTATGACATTCAGTCAATCCATTAACAAAATCTACAGCTCGTTTAACCGTCTCCTTCGGTTGTGGTAGTACCGTTAGGTCCAACGGTCCCCTTGGTAAATTAGAATATACAATCTGAAATGGATTGAATCCCGTACTACGATTCACTGCATGATTATGAGCAAACTCTGCTTGGCATAACTTCATGTCCCAACTCTTTAGATTGTCCTTCACAAGACATCGTAACAAATTTCCCAACGATCTGTTAACAACTTATGTCTGTCCATCTGTTTGCGGATGATAGCGCTGCTAAAGTTTAACTTCGTTCCAACCATCTTCCACAAACTTAACCAAAAGTGACTCAGAAAACGAATATCCCTATCCGACACAATAGATTCTGGCAATCCATGAAGTCGATAGATTTCCTTGAAAAATAACTGAGCAACATGAACAGCATCCGCCGTCTTCTTACAAGCAACAAAATGTACCATCTTCGAGAAACGATCCACTACAACATATATCGAGTCATTTCCCCTTTGCGTTCTCGGAAAACCCAATACGAAATCCATACTAACGTCTACCCATGGTTTTGTAGGTATAGGTAAAGGCATATACAAACCCGCATTTGTAGCTGTTCCTTTCGAAACTTGACAAACGTGACATCTCTGAACAAACCTTTCAACTTCCTTCCTCATCGACGGCCAATAATAAGACTGAGAAATCAACTGCAATGTTCGATCTCTACCCACATGTCCTTCTTCGTGCAACTTTTTCACAATTTTAATTCTCAAGCTGCAATCTGGTACACATAATTGATTCCCTTTAAACAGAAAACCATCCACTAATACAAATTCATCAGTATCTCCATCCTTAACTTTCTCAACGAACTTTGCAAAGTAAGGATCCTCCTCAAACAATTCTGGCAATAATTCAAATCCTGTCACCTCAATTTTCATTGTCGTTAATAAATGACTCCTCCTACTCAAAGTATCAGCTACACGATTCGTTATTCCTGATTTGTGCTTCACGACAAAAGTAAACTGCTGCAAATAGGCAATCCATGATGCATGCCTTGCGGAAATCTTATCCTGCCCTTGCGAATGCTTCAAAGCCTCGTGATCAGTGTAAAGAACAAACTCTTTCTGAAATAGATAATGTCTCCAGTGCTTCACAGCTTGAACAATTGCATAAAATTCAACATCATAAGTACTATATCTCAACTTAGCTCCTGATAACTTCTTACTGAAATAAGCAACTGGTTTTCCACTCTGACTCAATACTCCACCAGTCCCAACTTTAGATGCATCAGTATGTAGCTCAAATAACAACTGAAAGTCTGGTAATACAAGAATTGGTGCTGTCGTCAAAAGTCCTTTGATTCGTTCAAAAGCAAACCCTTCTTCCTCCGACCAAGAAAACTGTTTCCCTTTCATACAATCAGTAACTGGAGCCATCACGCTACTGAAGTGTGGAATGAATCTTCGGTAGAATGACGCTAGCCCATGAAAACTTCTCACTTCCGTAATTGTCTTTGGCTGTGGCCAATTTCTGACTGCTTCAACTTTATTTTGGTCCACCTGTATACCTTCCTTCGAAACAACATAACCCAGAAATAAAACACTATGCGTCATAAACACGCATTTCTTCGTAGCAGCAAAAATTGTTCCTCACGAAGAATAATCAGCACTTCCCTCAAATGTTGAGCATGCTCCTCCATACTACTGCTATATATCAGAATATCATCAAAATATACCACCACGAATTTCCCAATGAATGGTCTAAAGATTTGATTCATCACCCGCATGAACGTACTAGGTGCATTTGATAAACCAAATGGCATAACCAACCATTCGTATAGACCCTCCCTGGTTTTAAAAGCAGTCTTCCACTCATCACCCGGTCTAATACGAATTTGATGATATCCGCTCTTCAAATCAATCTTCGAAAAGATAGTTGCTCCACTCAACTGATCTAGCAAGTCATCTAACCTCGGCATTGGGAATCTGTACCTCACAGTGTTCTTATTCAGTGCCCGACTATCGGTACACAACCTCCATGTTCCATTTTTCTTACGTACCAACAAGGCTGGAACCGCACAAGGACTTAGACTTTCCTGCACACACCCTTGCTCTAATAGTTCTTCCACTTGCCTTCGCAACTCCTCATGTTCCTTTGGACTCATTCGATAATGTGGTCGATGCGGCAACACAGCTCCTGGAACAAGATCTATTTGATGTTGAATATCCCTCAACGGTGGTAACTTTGTTGGCAACTCTTCTGGAAATACATCTTCAAATTCTTTCAAAACTGGCTTCGCTTCTTCTGGAATTTCAACTTCTTCATGACTCTCTCGTCCAATCAACAAATAGACTTCAGGCTCCTCTTCAACTTCTTTAACAAACTCCTTCAAAGATAGCAAAGTTTTCAGCTCTTCAATCTCCTCCAACTTGCTTTCCTTCTGTTGTTGCTTCTTGGGAATTAAAGTGATCTTAGTACCTTCAAACATGAAACTGTAGCTATTAGCACGTTCATCATGTTGTACTGCTCTATCAAACTGCCATGGTCTGCCCAATAACAGATGACACACATCCATGTCTACAACATCACACCAAATTTCGTCTTTGTATTTCTTCCCAATTGAAAAATTCACACAAGTCCTTCGTCCAACTTTCACCTCATCACCTTTCCTTAACCATGCTAACTTGTACGGTTTAGGATGCTTCTCAGTTTTCAAGTTCAACTTCCTTACTGCTTCAGTAGAGATAATATTATCACAACTCCCAGCATCAATGACGAACTTGCAAACGTTGCCCAGAATAGTGCATGTGGACTGAAATATGTTATTCCTCAACCAAATGTTTTCCTCGTCCTGTTTCGGTGCCAAATAACTTCTCCTCATCATTAAATTACACCCCTCATCTCCGGACAACTCTTCTTCCTTCTCAACATAAGGTGAATCAGAACATTCAGCTTCCACATCCTCTTCTTCAACCTCTGCAACCATTGCTCTCCTTTTCGGCTTCGGACATTCATTGCTTTTGTGACCCAACTCCTGACAATTGTAACATTTGAAACTGCTATTAACCTTTGCCTTCTCAACCTCCTTCACCAAATGTTTACTGATAGGTTTAGAAACATTAGAACTTCCACTAACTCCCTTCACTTGATTGTTGGAATTGGTAAACACACCACCTCCACGCCTTCCCTGCTTCTCCCAAGCCAACGCTTTCTGGTGTGCTTCTGCCACGGATCTCGGATCAAACATATTAACCATATCCTGGATCTGCATTCGCAAACCTCCAACAAATCTTGCAGTCAACTGTTCTTCTGTCTCCATAATATCATTCCTGGCAATGAGTTGGTGAAATTCATCTGCATAATCATTAACTGACTTCGTCCCCTGCCTCAAATTCTGCAACCTCTGATACATAAGTGATTGATAATTGTAAGGCAAGAATGTAGCTTTCATCAACTTCTTCATCTTATCCCAAGATTCAATCTTTGACTTTCCCATTCTCTCCCTTGTAAGTTTAGTTTGCTGCCACCATGCCAAAGCTCTCCCCCTAAACCTAGTAGCAACCAACTTCACTCGACGATTCTCCGGAACCTCTTTGAAATCAAAGATCTCTTCAACATTAGACAACCAATCAAGAAATTCTTCTGCTACCATTCCACCCTTGAATTCTGGAATTTCCATCTTCATACCCGATTCCCATCGACGATCATCATCTACATCTCGATATGAGTTTCGAATTTGGTCTCGATCTCGATAATGAATGCTAGCTCTATCACCCTCTTCATCAAAATCAAATGTACGGCTATATCGATCTCGACCATCAACATCCCTTCGATCACGCATGTCTCTTCTACTATGTCTCTCTTCATCTCTATATGGCTCATTTTCAAACTCTCGTGGAGTTCTCCTCTCTTCATGTCCATAGTCTTGGTGATCTCCCCTTGATGAAATTGATGTTTCTCTTCGTTCTCTAAAAGATTGTGGTGATACCCTTCTCGCTTCCGTAACCGATGGTGAAACTCGGTTTCCTCCATGGTTCGAGATTGGTGATCTCCTCCTTTGATTTTGATTCAAATCATTCATCAACTTCTCTAACTTTCCAATGCCTTCATCAAATTTCTCATTAATGCGTTGTTCCATTTGCTCGGCTTCTTCTCTTTTATACAACGCTTCAACATTTTGATGTCGATTAGCTCTCCTCGGCGGCATGACTGACCCAAACACAACTACTTCACAATCAAACTTCAACTCTAACTTGTACGACAAGTCACGGCCTTCAATTCAAACAAACTTCACCAGGGCTCGGCTACTTTTCACAAGTATACACGGCCTACCTTCAACACATGCAAATGCAAACTTCAAACTCCTTGGCTCCAACACTCGGCTTAGCTATAATTGGCTAAGTCAAGCTCTGATACCAAACTGACGCAGCGGATAATTAACAAATCGATACAGATCGATGAAAGTAGCAAACGGTGGATTGAAGATACTGAAACGCACAAATTCGTTGATCACAAAGATACCGAATTCTAGCTATCTTCGACACGTTGATCGCGTACGATACCGTGAAAGAAGATCTACAATTCTTCAAACGTTGATCAAGCGCACTTGATACCGTGAATTGGCTTCAACAATCGTTGATTCGAGCGCACTCGAATAACCGAAAGTGGAGATAGGAGATTACACTCAACTACCAATTTAGGATGAAAGCACACAACAATCAAACAAGAATTTTATTCAACAAAAATCAACTACTTCAAAAGTTACAACACACTCTCTATTTATAGCATTTTTGACCCAGACCCTTAAGTCGTTGCCGACCTAGTTCCCACGACTCACGACTCATCCTTAGGTCATATGCGACCTAACACATCACGTACATACACGACTCAAAGCAACTACATCACAACAGCCTTCGGCCGACTCAACACTTGAACGGCTTAAGGAAACACACAAATATACAACACCTAGGTCGTATTCGACCTTACTACTCACGCGACTTAAGAAGCTAACGACATACGACTTAAAGACAGTACCAACATATTACAATACATCACACCTTCGGCCGACTCATCGACATACCGATCCATGACTCAACTTCTTGCCGACTTACGACTTAACTTCTTGCCGACTTACGACTTAACGGCATAAGAGACATGTTACGACTCAAAGATACAACGACTCATACACATATGTACAACACATTCTACATAAACGACTCAAAGCTTCACCGAGCTAATTCTTCTAACGACTTAATTCTTCAGCCATATTCCGTTAGGTCGCAACCGACCTAAGACTTCTTTCTTAGGTCGTTGCCGACCTAAACCCTCTGAACGACCTAAACCCGAAGCTTCCTCCCACGCCTTAGGCTTTCCTCTCCTGGTTGACTCGTGAACGACTTAAGACCTAAAACCGAAGCTTCTTTAACTCGAGAACGACCCAAGTCTTCCTCCTTAAGTCGTGTACGATTTATCCCCTGAGCTGCATCACTGCAGTTACATGGACTTTTGTTGTGACTGCAACGTAACCCTGGTATGTAACTGTGACCATGGATGGGGTTGATGATTTTCAGAGCATTGCCACCAAAGATATTTCCTCTATTTTCAAATTCAAAAATTGTTTTCTATAATTTCAATAAAAATTATTTTTCCAAGTATTTTCACTAGATGTTGAAAACGGGTTTACCAAGTACTTATAGATTTTCAGCTTTACGCCTGATCAACGTATGACTGGATTTCTGTGAGAACAAGGACGGACTGGTTGAGACATCGAGTTATAAGAAATATTTTATAAAAGCTATTTTAAAAGGCATTTCTAAAATTTTAAAATAGAAAGTTGGAATTTTGGAAATCAAAGGGAATCCAAACTGAAATTATAAAATAAAATTTAAAACTCGGAAAAATTTGATGAAGTGATTCTTTATAATTAAAAATCGAATATTAAATTAAAAGTGGAAGTAAGCTAATCAGCTAAATAAATTATTTAATAGAATGTTAATAAATTTAACTCGGTTAAATAAATTGGTTGTAAGTAGATAATGGGTTTGGAAATGAATTCGAATTTTAAATAGAATTTGACTTAGATTTGATAATGAATTAAATAAGAGGAGATATTGTAACAAAATAAAATAGAGTTGGATGGGAAAATATGATGGTATGAATTACAAATAAAATTCAAGTGTGATTTGAATAATATTTAATGAAATTTGCAAGTAAATTGGATATAAGGGAAGTGATGTCACATGAATAATATCTAATGGAAGTGTTGTTGAATGAAATGGTTTGGGTTTCAAACAAAACCCAGGTAGGTAGAAATAAATTGAGAATGGCCTTGTATTAATAAAATAAACTCGATAATGAATTAAGTAAGTAAATTTAAAATTTAAAATGGGTTAATATGGAATTAAATAATAAATGGATGAAGTCTGATTGAATAAAAACTAAATCAAAGATGTGATTGGAATTGGATTATCAGACCGAACTTAAGTTCGGTGGCATAATAATTTGAAGTATAAATGAGTTAAGTATGAGTTGGATGTTATTTTGATAAATTGAGAAGGTGAATTAAAATTAAAATTTAAGTGGATGGGCTAACTAAAATTAATGGGATTTGATTTGATGAGAATCAAATTGAATGGAAGTGAACTTAAGTTGATGTTAGAATAAATTAAAGTAATTAACTTAAGTTTAAAATTTATGGAAGCTTGGCTTCAAATAAGGGTAAAAGCCCATTTAAATAAAAGCTTGGATTGAATTAATTTGGGAATGACTAGTAGTATACAAGAATGAAATGTGGCGAACTAAATGAATGGGTGTGAATAAATTAAAATGGCATGGAATTAAATAAAATTGAGTTGGAATCAATTTAAATTGGTTATAAAACTTAAGTAATTATTTATTCACATGGATATCACCAAAATTCGTAGAAATGATTATCGTTTAACATAAACAAGATTTAATTAAATTCTATAAATGAATGGAAGCAAATATAATTGATTTTTGAATCAATTGATATGAATATGAGTAGTTTGGAATTATAAATGAATTGCTGGTAAGTGAGTGAGTTGTATATTACTTAAATTGAATGCAAGGATAAGAAAAGTGAGTGAAAGCAAATAAATTGATTTTAAGAGCAATTGAAGCGACTATGAGATTGTTTCGCTTAAAAAATGAGTTGAATGTAAGCAATTGTGGTGTAAACCCTTAAAATTAAATGAATGGCTTATGAATTGGTTGAAAGCAATTGAATTAGCTTTAAAGTTATATTAATCGCTTATGAGAAGCGTTTGGTGCTTGTTGTTTATGTAATGCATGTGTTTAGCTATGGAAAGTAAGTGAAATGTTAATAGATTCTCTATATATGGCACTTACATATTTAAATTGAGTAAGTACAGGTACAGGTAAGCCGTTTGGCTAGATTTGGGGTATGCTAATTGCAAATATAAATAAGCTGCTTGCTTAAAATGCTAAATAAGGTACGCCTACGCAATAAAAATGGGAAATATGAACTGTTTTTGCTTTTTTCGACCGTGTGGGTCGATGTATACATATTTATATCTATTGTCAAATTGCAAAAGCTTCTCCATACAAGGGAGACTCTGCTAAAATTTTCTAAAAATTTTGGGAGTTAGAAAATTTATGGAAATTTTTGGTTAACGACAAACCAATTTCAAAATTGGGAATTAACGTAAACTAGTAAATGGAACTAATATGAATCAGTTAAATAAAGATAAAACTCAATATTAGAAATCGAAAATAAATTGAAATCACATGGAAACGGGAAAAACAAATTGAATAGGAGTAAATATGAAAGCGTATATATGAGAATGTATAAAATGATTTATAAGGTTACGATTGGATATTGTTGCTAAGTGAGATATGCAGGTATTAAAGAGAAAAGAGAAAATTGGATTTGATTCCAAAAGATAAATTCGAATTGCCCGACAAAAAGGTATGTATTTAAAATTCTGCATGGAATTGGATTGTGTTTTTTATGTAGCCACTTGGCTTTTGTTTTCTTTTTGGAAGTTGGGAAGCCCGTAGAGGCCTTTTGTAGTAGTACCGAGCTAGCCGTGCAAAGGAGACGCTGGCAAAAATTTTCGGAAATTTAGAGAGTTAGAAAATTTTTGAGAAAATTCTTGATAATTCAAAATTTGATTTTTAAATTGAAATCTGAATGATTGAACAAAGGGGTACTGTAGAAAACTTTGGGAGAGTTTGGGAAGTTGGTAAGAATGATAAGGGCTTTTTATGAAAGATAGTTGGTAGGATGTTGAACTGTTTGGTTTTGGGGAAAAAGGTAAACGGGTATGGGACATTCTTTCTAACTGGTAATTTCGGGGACGAAATTCTTTTAAGGGGAAAGGAATGTGACGACCCAGAATTTTCAACGATTTAAATCAGAATAATTAATTGGTTTCAAAATAATTAAAGGTAAAATTTTAACTTGAATTCAAATATTATTATATAGCAATTGAGTTATTAGATTAATAAAATTGAAATCGGGTGAATTATTGAATCTTCAGTTTTAAGCCTGTTAAAAATAATTTGAAGGCTTATAAAATTTATAATGATGATACTGAAGATAATAGAAGGATTGGAATTTAATTTAAAGGTGATTTGTTCAGTTTTCAGAATATATCGTTTAAATTGAATTTAAAAATAGCCTTCCGAGGCACAGTCTCGGAATTCGACGAAACCAGTTCCATTGGATCCGAAATCGTTAGTTATTATCGGATTTCAATTTTTGTAGCAATCGGGGTTGTCGGTTGACCCAGGCAGCTTAAACCGCTTCGAATTATTTTAATCGATTTAATTTAAATTTGATCGTTTTCTTCGGTTACTCGCGCATACGATCAAATTCGCCTCTGGAACACATTCCATTGCGTTTGGAATGCAGGTAAAACCATATAAACGCCCGCCGGCGTGTCTGATTTGGGGTTTGGGATTTCGCGTTATTCTTAACGTGATGTTTGGAAGTTTTATAATATAAATTAATTTAAAGTAATTCGGTAGGATATTTTCATATGCAACGTCGTGTTCAAGAAGCCTCTCGCCGTCCTATATTTTATTTCTGTTTCTCTTTATTCTCGGAGGACAGCAAACTCGAAAAAATGGCCGAAGCCTTCGAAACTTTACAAAAAAAAAACAAGAAGAAAATTGTTAAATGGATCTGCTCGCTATTCAATTTCAATCGAAGCCGAATCTTCATTTTACAAAACCCTAGGTTGCTCGCTCCAGTTCGAAGCAGGTCGCGACACAGTTCGAGAGGAGGAGGGGTCGTTCGAGTTGCGGTAGATGCGATGTTTGGTGGCGTTGTGGCTTGGCCAGTAGGGGCCGGTCGCGATCGAACGCAAGCTCACGAACGACTCGAAGCGAGTCGCGTTGTTGACAGGCAGCGGTGATGTCAAGCAGCACGCAAAACTTGGGTTTTCGCTAATTTTGAAGGCAAGACCGCTGCCGTGGGTTCGTCAAGCAACTGAGACAGTGAGGTTAGTGATCGTAAAGGACAAGTCGTAAAGGAAATGGACTGCGAAACAATAAAGGTGAGTAAATCTCACACTGTTGGATTTCTATTTAAATTTTAAATGGTTAAATTTACATATCTCGTTGAATGATTGAATTAATTTGATACGCATTGTGAATTGATGGTCTGGTGATTGTGATTTTGGATGATTCTCGAGTTAATTGTGGTTTGACTCGAAATATTGAGATTTAAGTTGTGTAAAACTTAAACCATAAAAATGAGTTGTTTTCATTTAAATGTTAATAAGGATTTAATAATTTGTAATTCATTAAATTATCAGGGCAATTAAAATGGATAAATTAATTAATTCAGTCAATTAGTGATTTGGAGCGATTAATTTAGTAATCAAAGGTTTGACTTAATTAATTGATTTAAAGTTTAAGGTAATCCATTAAGTTTAATTAATCCAGAATAATCAATGGATGGTTGGATAAGCGATTACTTAATGTAATTAATAAAAGATGATTACTTGTGTAATCAATCAAGAGATTAATTAAGATAGATTAATTAAGATGAATTAATCA
Organism: Allium cepa; assembly: GCA_030765085.1. Taxonomy (NCBI): domain Eukaryota; kingdom Viridiplantae; phylum Streptophyta; class Magnoliopsida; order Asparagales; family Amaryllidaceae; genus Allium; species Allium cepa. Next base: position 422,538,672 of record CM060946.1, on the reverse strand, counting down.
GGAATAAGTGACTTAAGAGGAGTTAATTAATATATGTAATTAAGACTTAATGAAATAAAATTGTTAATCAATAAAATTACTTATTGATTTTGGTTAAGTACAATTAATATCGTGAAGTTAATTTAAGATAATTACTTGAATGTAATTGACAAATAATTAATCCAGGGTGATTAATTAAGATGAATAGTAAAGGGCTGACTTATTAATTGATTTGGAATTAATTAATATTGAATGAAGGAATCTAAGTAATTTAAGTTTGAAATTCAATTAGGATCAATTGAATTGATTTGTATGAGATTAAGCATTGCTTATGAATGAATAAATGGTATTGGATGTATTGGATGAGTGAATATCTCTGATATGGAATGTTGTGTATTTCATTTGAATATCTTGGGTTAGAATATCATGAGTTTCGAAGAGACTAGATTCGGGTATTAGGAAATACCCAAAACCACTTTGAATTTTATAAATTGATTTGAGAAATCAATAGGGTGGAATAAAATTAGATTATTTTATCTAAGTTTGGTACTTAGAAATTTATATATGAAATAAGCATTGTCTATAGCAAATTATGAATTGGTTAAATTGGTTTATGTTACCCCGGGTTTATATAAGTTATTGCTTTGGTATTCCATGATTAGTTGGGTTTACTCAAGCTGGTTTCCAGCCTGACCCGGGTGTTGCTTTGGTGTAATGCTCGGGTCAGACCGAGTATTACAGATTTTCAGGTAGGCACGTTCTAGAGCTCAGGAGGCGAGCTGGATGGAAATAGCGTATGGAATATTTCCGCTGTATTATATTATTGTTAACCTGAGACGTGACAATTGTATATATATATTTCAGTGACTGTATATATGTGATAACTCTGATGTATATTAAATCTAATCGACGGATATAGTATTCTTTTGTAAACTGTTATTATTTATTAATATATTTTATCCGCTGCGAATGTGAGTTGTCGATGTTTCTGTTCTTCTTCTTCTATCTCTTTCTTCTTTTTCATAACTATCTGGGATTTTCGATGTCGGAAATTCCGGGTCGTTGCATATTCAATCCATTTCCATTTCCATAAACCATTTGGATCCAAAATTCAACATTTTTTTAGCAAAGGCTAGCGCGGTTGACAGGACCCCTACCTGTTTTATTGCAAGGATAATAAAAGGAAAGGAAGCTCAAAACATACTCAAAGCCCCAAAAAAGAAAACCACGGAAGGAAGAACAGTAGAAGAAAACACAAAAACACATGGAAACACAAGAAGAAACAAAAAAGAGGAGACACTAAAGCAACCCAAAGAAAGGCACACCTATCTCCAATTCAGACACAAAGAAGGAGGAAAAATGGATGCCTCAGAATTGTAGCATGAGTATCACTTTTCGTGTAATTCCATAGAATTCCACCAGCTCTCCTCTTCCTATCAAAACAAATTACATTACGTTCTTTCCAAAGCACATAGAAGCATTTTTTCATGCATAGGGTACACATGCTCCCATGATTCAAGCCCATATTAAGCATGATAGTTCTCGTAAGCAATGCATTATGAACCACTTTCCATAACTTGAAGTTTTCCTTTGGGCTAGAGTCATCGTTCCATATTATCCCCAGCCACCTGCAATTGGGCACAGTTCTTAACCCAATAAGAAAACTATAAGCATGAGAGACAGAATGGAGGCTGCAATTCCAAAAAACATGGCCAGCATCCATAGTTTCAATACCAACACCCTGGATTTGGTTCCACACACCCCTGAGTTGTTGATTAGAAGTGTAAGGAAGCTAAAGATTGCCATGTAATAAAAAGTAAGTAGCCTTTGCATTGACAGGAATACCAGACTGATGGACATGTTGATGTGTTAAAAAATTGATAAGGATCAAGCCAGGGGACACCCATTGTTCATTCCAGAGCCTAACATCAGATGAGGAAGCCAACTTCATACAAATGAATGGAAGAAAAATAGACCTTAAAGCTTGTAACTTCCTTCATGTCCAACTACATAATTAAGGAACCATTACACTCCAAAAGTTATTGCAACCAATTCTATAAGTCCACACCCATCTCACCCAAACACTACCATGCCTAGATAGAACTGCATTGAAGTGGGCACTAAGGGTAGCCAAATTCCACTTCAGAATGTTAATTACTCCCAAACCTCCCTTGTCTCTGGGCTGTTCGATGAGATTGAAAGAGCAAGGAATAGCCTTCTTACTATAAATAGAACCACACCAGAGAAAGTGCGACATAGAACTTCTAATCATTTTCAAGAGTTTTGTAGGCAGAATGAAGGCCTTGGCCCAGTAAACTAGCATGGAAAAGGAAACTAATTTAATGAGAATAAGTCTTCCAGCCTGTGATAAAGAACGATTTGACCACCAATCCATGACAGATGTGATTCTAGAATAAAGAGGGAGGCAGGCAGAAGTGGTTAGTCTGGAAGTTAAAAGAAGGGGACCTAAATATGACTACTAGCATCCATAAGCTGAAGACCAGAAGCTTGCAGAAGAGAGGAGGATAAGCTAGAATCAATGCCAGAAAAGTTGATGCTGGATTTAAACAAGTTTATCTTAAGACCAGACATCAGGTGGAAAGAAGGCAACATGGACAGAACATAGAGGAAGGATGAGAGATGAGGTTTAGTAAATATCAAGATATCGTCAGCGAACATTAAATTTGTAACATTATGGAACTTGCACTTAGGGTGGAAGGAGATCAGATTGGCAGAAAACTTACTGTTGAAAAGAGTAGTTAAAGCCTCCATAACTAGAATGAAAATATAAAAGGAGATAGGATAGTCTTGTCGAATCCCCTGCCATGCTTTGAAATACCCCACAGAATGACCATTAAGTATAAGCGAGAAGCTTGGAGTTGAAATGCATTCAAATATCCACCCCACAAAAGGTTTAGGAAAACCCATTCAAGCCATAACCCTAACAATTGAAGACCATTGTACAACATCATAAGCCTTCAAAATTCAACTTTTAAAACCATTTCATAATATTAAATTCAAATATCTGTGGCTTAACCAATTTCCTCATGCAATCCATATTTTTACGTGTATTGTGCAGTCCAGGGGTTTTACACAATAGTGCAACATCATCAATCATCACAATCCAAACACAGAAATATTGATAAGCGGTATAATCCTATAACACTTATCTTCATTAATAGATTCATAGATAAATAATATAAATTTATCACAAATAAATAAATTACATTCATCACAGCTCAAATCAAAATACTTGTATCACAAAGCATCACAAATCAGGGATATCAAACTATTTAAAACATTCCATGCAATCTAAACACCCATAAGTAAGGCTGACTATTCATCTAATTAATTGAAACCAGATTAATCACTAATCCAGGTTAATTGAAATTAATTAATTAGAAATTATTTTAATTAATTAACCTTTAATAATAAATTAGTTAACTTTAAATTGTTAATTAATCAACTTTAATTAATAAATGAATCAATCTTTAATCATTAAATAATTGACCCTTAATTATTTAATTATTCTTTAATTAATTATCCTTAATTAATTACACTAATTAATTAATCCTTAATTATAAATTAATTAACTTTAAATTAACAATTAATTAACCTTTAATTAATTATTCTTCAATTAATTAAGTGATTATAAATCATTTATCTCAATTAATTATTTAATTATTAATAAACCTCATAGTTAACATCATTAACACATAAATTAATTCAAAGGATTAAGGTCAATTTAAAACATCATTTAATCTTAATCAATTTATAATTACATTATTTATTTAAAATAATTAATTTATAAATAATGTTACAAATTAAATAAGTTAAACTTAATTACATTTTTTTAATATCTTACTTAAAACCTTTATTAATTCAATACTTAAATTAAAATCATTATTTAAAAACATGGATTAAAATGTTTAAGATTTGGATTTGGTTTTAAAGTAAAAACTTCTTTACATGTCAAACCCGAGAAATACCCGAGTGTCCCCCGAGCTAAAACATTACTTACTTCGAGTCTTCCCCGAGTGCCTCCCAAAAATTTTGTTTTAAAACTTAGAATTATGTTTATGTTTTTATTACCTGGTAAAACACAAAAACACACGAAAAAATGCTCGAGCCTGCACCCAGTTTTCCCGAAGAATACTTCGAGACACAACCCTTTCTTCCCAAACATGCTTATTGATATACCTATGTAACTTGTGCACCTGCACCATCAATCGCCAGAGCTTTGGCCTCCAAGACCACCGTCCACCAGTCTCCTTCGATCACCCCAAGCCGTCAGACCACCCAGAAACTCGATTTTAATTCGAAAACAAGATCGAGTCATCTCGACCAAACTGGCTTAGCAAAACATCATCAGAAAATTGCCTTGCGCTATCACCTCAAGAACACCAGAGGCAAAACGATCCAGGCCCAAGCTTCTTCGATAACCTATGAGCCGTTTCCCCTACGTCGGGCTTCTTACGATTCGACATCGACGACGAAATTGCTATGAAACCCAAACCTGCCAAGAACTGGGTTAAAACAACAAAACATTGCTGCACATTCGCCATGGTGTATTATAATTTTACTTACTATTTTTCTTCATCTCCCAAACCCACTAGGAAGCTTCAACTTCGATCATGAGATCAACCAGGTCGCTGATCACCAGATTTTTCCCAAAATGTACTTTATGTTCATCCCCAACTTTCTTGCTCTATGCACCATATAAATCTTGACTTTAGTTTTTAAAAATCAACATTTTCTAAGACTTTTTAGGTTATATAATCAAATCAAATAATTAAAGAAATCAAATTTTTATCATCAGTTGAGTTCACAGCATTTCCTTGTTCCAAACAACATACACTTGATGTTTGTTTTTAAAAGTATTTTTAAAATTAAGTTTTAATGAATTTGAACACTTTTTATTTTGACATTATAATCTAACAACAATTAGATGCAGAGATTTGGGATTTTTGGACAGGTTTCTGGAAACCCGGAACTTGCAACAGGGTGAATATCACTATATGTCAACATGCATAGGGAATATATACATGCATACACATATCTGTACTCATTCAAATAAATTTTCAATCTTACTTAGGCACAAATTAAAACAACAGTTCAAAATTTCAGAGCTTTAAAAAGTTTACTCACCTTGAATTTGAAAAAAGAGAACCGTCTGGGTTTTGTAACTTAATGGCCGAAAGATGTGTTGATTGCTGAGTTTTGATTTGAAAACTGGTCTGGACTTGAATTTTTTTTGAATCTGGAATGCTATGATTTTGTTTAACCACTTGATTGCTGAGTTGATCTAGTTTAATTTACTTGGTTGCTTTGATCCTTTGAATTGAACTTTTCTGTTTGATATAATCTAAAGCTTAAACTTTGAGTTGAAAATAATGTTGAATTTCTAGATTCTTTTGCTTTTATGATTTGCTGGTTTTAAAGTTTTTTTTCTTCTCAGATTTGCTTTTGAAAATTTTGTTTTCTAGTTTATAAAGTGTTATCAGGTGAAAGAAATGAGAGGGAGAAGTTGTAATGATATATATAACTTATTTCTACTATTTTCAAAATAAAAGAAAATAAAAAGGAATTTGACACTTGTTAATTTTAATTATAAAACCCATCACACCTATATATCTACTTACTTAAATTTTTAACACCTATTAATTGATGTGCTAAAAGCTTAACACTTGTCTATTTTTATTTTTATATTGATTTTTTAATTACATTTCCTTATTTGATAAACGCATTTTCCTAATTATTATTATATACAATTTTAAAAGAAAATGTTTCAAACAAATTATACATTAAATAAAAAATCCAAATAATTTACTAAGGCATTTATTTAATTTTTTAAATTAAAGTTCAAATTTAAATTCAAATTCAAATTTGAATTACAATCCATTTATACATGTATAAATCAATACTAATTTTATTTGTCTTGAAAATTTTCATATTTAGTTACAAATTAAATTTCAAAAATTCAAATTAATTTCTAGTTTTAAATTGATAAAATTTGGGATGTTACAGAAGTCTAGAAAAACTTAAGAAGATCCGAGCTAACATGATGGATCGCTAGCGATTCACGGGTGATGGATTGCTAGCAATCCATGGCCTTAAATTATAATTGAGTCTACTCTTTTGGTTTTCTTTCCTTTCATCTATTTGAATTCCTTGTCTAAATATTAAGTCGTTTGCAGTTTGTTTCATTATCCATCTTCAAGGGTCACCTGGTCTAGAAGAATCATCCATAACTTGCACAAAAATTTGCAAAATCAAAGGAAACTTTACAAATACACTCTAGAGGGTGTTTGGGACCTACCCTCAAAATCTCAAGTTATGGGGCCAATCTACATGGGTGTCTTACGGTCCATCAAGTTAGGTCACTATCGATCCATCTAGCCTTATCCAATCAAGCCCATTTTTTTTATTTCCTTAATTTACGTCTTGTAAGTGTTCTCCCAAAATTTCAATTCAATCTGACTTTGTATGTTTTCTCGAGGTCCATTTCAAATTAACTGCTTTGGTTAAAAAGTGGGTAAACATATACTTAATTATCTTACATAGGCTTGTAATATATAATTCCTTCTCGTATGCTAGTGATAAATGGATTAAATCGAGGTAAATTAAGTGAGTAAAAATCACTACAATTCACTGTAATTAAAAAAAATTACGTGTATAACTATTTTCCATATTAATTTTAATTTCACTCAAAGAGAATAATCATATATAATTCTCTATTTTTTAACTTCATGTTACATTGAAGAGCATAATTGATTAACATGGATCCTCTAATTTGAATATTGTTTACTTGTATACATTGATAGTATGTAGGTACATCCATTGGACATGTATTACAAAACACATGATCGAATAATTATTGTGTATTTTATACACATATATAAACACATGCACATACAACTCCTAATCCCATATATTGAAAGCAAAATAAACAAAGATTTTGTACGCACATTATTAAAGTAAGCTATGGCAATCATGTTAATATCCTATTCAATAAGAAACTAATTCTAATGAGGTCGATGTCTATTTTAAATGTAATAATGTAAAACTTGAAGCAGGTCACCATGTTATATTATTAATTATAAATTAAACTAAAAGATAACATTATCTAATTTCCAAACTAATTGAGTTACATATATTTCCTAAAAGATTTATAGATTTATTTAATTAAAGATCACTATACACGACATTGGTGCATTTTGTGAAAGAAGAATCTATGGCATAATGTTCTTAATTTATTAACATTACTAGAATAAAGACTAATTATTTAAAAAATATTTTGGTGCCAATACGAATAGATTCTTTTAGATATGAACCTTTTCGTTTGACATTTACTTGTAGCCTTATTAATAACTATATCTTCATCCATAATGATCAACAAAAATCCCCAAATTGCAAAGAAAATTAAATACTGTACAACATAAGAAAAGTTCATACAAAATATGTTATAATTTCCGTAGTGTTCCATAAAATTCTGAGGAGTTCATATTTAACCTTGCATTAAATGGAAAACGTATGTGGTTTATGAAAATTTCATTTTTATGAAGCATCACCGTAGAAAAATATATTTATCTCTAGTTTGAAAAAGGTGGAAAATATTTGATATTATAAAAAAACACTTTAATTTGTGTAAAACAATATAGAGCATTTGAATAAAAGGTAATTTTATAAAAATAGATTGGACTTGGTTTTTGAAATAAACTTTTAACATACAGTTTCATACGGAAGAAAGAACGTAATGATTTTCATTATTATTTTCTTGCAAAATACAATATCGAAATTTATTGTCTATTATCTCATTATTTCCCTTAAGTTCTTTCCTTATATGATTATATTTCACATGGAAAACACATCCACTTTTCCTCTAGGAATGATAATAATTAATGATTGTTTGGTTTCTATGTGTTAATAAACCAGGTATGATGTCTACAATGGGTAAGAATGAAGTTCATAATCAAACTAAAAAATGAAGAAATCTAAGGAATGTTAATGAAATATGCAAATTGAAAATAGAAAATCGGTCTAGCTTTACCTATCACATACTTTGCAAAACATTCAAAGAATTTATAATATTCACGTATTAGCTAATGTTATATCTTCTGCAAAATATGAATGAAACTACACTCATAAATATGGGAATTGAAATTTTAAATAGAAAAATTCTGCAACTTTATTTCATATATATTGATATTTCTAGATGGGGAAAAACATTTTTATCCCTATTAGATTATGTAAAATTTTAGATTCTCTATTTCCTATGTTAATAAATAATCCAGATTTATTAAATAAGTAAAGATTTGCAATGACTCGATTTTTCTTCCCTCGAATGTCGACATTAAATACATCTGTGGTATTAATGTGTTAAATACCCAAGTGCTAAAAATACAGAAAGTTGGATAAAATATAAAATAGAATAGTATAAGAAAGAGAGAACACAACATCAGAATCTCATAATGGAACTGTATATAACGGAACGATAATATAACATACCAAAAGTTCAGTACAAGGGGTTGTTATGAATATATGAATTTTAAAGTTTCAAAACCTAAGTACTATCATGTGTTTAGACAGTTATAACTTCCTTTCCTCACAATGACGATATCACATACCTAATATAATACAACAGAAATAGAAATAAATAGGTAGTGGAAGCCCTCAACTCATCTCCAGAACTCTAAAGCATCTACACAGTCTACTCGAAAGAATACATGAGGAAATTAGGAAAAACAAAAACCAAGCTTCATACATAAGTCTTATATGACAAAATCTAAGATACATGCAACGTACAACGGTAACTATTGAGAATGTACGGATTTCCATAACGGTTTTCCCCACAAAGAAACCAACTATTCATTTAGTTTAATATAGTGGTATGATAGATAATGTCTAGAGTGTAGAATATATATCATATTAGATAGATATGGTACATACATTCATCACACAACAACACATTTACGGTACAATCAAAACCGCTAAGGTACGTTTGCATAATTGATTTTTCATGGAGTTCCCTTTGGTCAAGTGGAAATCCAATCTCTACGCATAAGGATCAGAAATTACCTTCCGAACATCGATATTTCTGGATAAAATTTACTATATGGAAGAAACAAAGGACTATGCCCAAACATAAACATGAACCACGTGCAACCAAATATCATCAACTCTAAGAACCAACATATCAATAAGAAAACACTAAATATGGAGTTGATAATACACTATCGCAGGTTAGCTAAACCCCAGATTATGCAGCCTACTCTCTCTTTAGCCATTTCAATTTCGAGCTCACGTTCGTCATTTCTCACATGAGTCTTCGTTACTTGAATAGAACATGAATACCCAACTAGATTCTAGTATTTCGAACGATTGATGAATTACACATGGACTCGAGCATCGCGACCAGATCTCGACTCTCCACAAAGATTCCCCCTTTCAATTGCTTCCAAAACATAGAACTTGTATACTAGTTTTGAAGTAGTGCTCGGTAAGTAAAACACTTAGCAATCCTACACTCTTTAAAACTAATTCTATGAATTTCCAGTAAATTCTATTCTTGTATGTTTGCAAGTATGCAAAAAATAGAGACGTTTCATATCAATGCTCCTCCTTAGCCGTTCACATTGGTATAAAATTGCACAACCTTTCGATACTTCTTAAATTGTATTTGGTATAGTTAGATAGTCATTCGATAGTCGACTAATAGACTATCTAGTAAAAAAATTACTTATACAAACCAATATCCGTCTACTTAACTCATTTTTGACATTCCAACGTATATTATCCCTTGTTCAAGAGTGAAGGTAGGTAAGTTATAGCATTGCTTGTATATCAAAGCATTTCCTAGATACTTCATTCTTGAATCTCACAGACACGTAAGTCCCCCTCGTCAACTTTTAGTATTAATTGTAGTATTATTGATTTCTATAAAAAAAAGTAAGAAATCAACATAATTGACAAGTTTCTAACATTCCCGAATTAGCCAATCCTTGGTCAAGAGGGAAGGTGGTAGGCTAGCTATTGCTCGTATCCCTACTCGAACATCAATCTTAGCACTCACGAATAGATAAGCTTACTTCATCGGCTTTTAGTGTTAAGCATAGTTAATTACCTACAAACAAGTAATTTAATTAATTTACTATGTAGCCATTAAGAAATTCCCAGCCCTTTTTTACACCTTTGGTTTTATAATTCAAAAACCGTTATAAAATGATATAGAGATCTATATATATAGTAATTCAATTATAAAACTAAATATTTAGGAAAATAATTTAAAAGATAAGATATGGGATATTTATACTAAAAAAATCAACTAACTTCCTAAAAACTATTTATACTTAAATGCTTTTAAAATATTTTAAAATACTTATAATAGGTTTGAAAACATTTACTCGAAATTTTGCTTGAAAATAACAAGTTTATAATATCCTTTAAAACTTGGTAAAACATGTTTTCCTTACTAAAAATCTCTTCTTTAAAATTCCCAACTAATCCTTAAAAAAATTAAAATATCTCAAACCACTTCTAAAATACTCCAATATGAGTTAGTTAACACTTGTAAAAATAATGGCACAAAATATTTAAATTAAAAGTCATTTTCAAACAATTGAAGTTGAAAAGTCAAGGCTAAACGAGGCAGTTTTGCACAAGTGAAGTTTTGGCTACCTTTCGAAATGTTACGTAGCCATTTACTGTCCAAACTGTTTATGCAAGCAAGCATTCGCATAAATTATCATAATTATGGTGAGAAACTCTGAAAGATAACTTTACAAAGTTTCATAGAAATTACAAAAAACAAGGCAATTCCTAAGTGCATCCATAGCAACTATCGCTATAATTGCACTTTCAATTTTGAGTCTAATCTAAACCAAAGTCCATCTGCAACCTATTTGCTTTTTTTCAAGGCCTTTCTACAAGTTGTATAAGTTCATTCAACTACATTCAAATTTGTTCATATGGATTACCTATGCCATTTTCTTTCAACGCAAGAATCAAAACCAATAATGTTTCAATATATGTCAACAAGAATTCAAAAAATATATACACAATCAACACAAGCACATATGTACTATATTCATTCATTCAAGGTGGTGAGTTAGCTCATCATTAACCCAACAAACAATCAAGTCCTAGCTAACCAAGTTCAGTCACTCCCTTGCAACAACCTTTCCTTCTTTCTTCCTCCTTGCTTTCACTTGGTTTTCAAGGAAATAATCCCACTTACTGTGCATTATCTATGGCGATGGGGAGAGATTTGTTTATTTATTCAAAATCTAATTTTTTTGAAGGTTTCATAGTGTTGTCCTAAAGCTTGCGGCAAAGATTGATTTGACTTTAATTTGAAACTATTTTCTTTAGAACATTTGAGAAGGAGACATGAAAGAGAGTTTGTTTTCACTTTGTAAATTTGTAATTTGTTGTCAAGGGTTTGCCTCTCCTTATACATGCTCAAGATGGTGTTGTCTAATCTTTTTCTCACCCTCCTTTTATGTCATGGAAGGCTCACCACCCCCCTCCAATACTTGCCTAATCACTTCCTTTTAGCTAAAGTCCACGTTTCCCATTACAAAGAAATATCTCTTATCCACTTGTAACATTATAGAATGTTCTGTTTGCTTCATAAAGAGAAGTGTTAATTAGTATATAATGTGTTTATTTGACCATTAAACAAGTGCAAAAGATTTCGAACAACTTATATCGATCAAAAAGTTTTTATCGATAAACCGATTTTTGGTCAGATTATCGATTTTTATTTGTGTAATATATTTTTGTATATAATATTAAGAACATTTATCGATAAATAATTAATTAAATGATGCTTATTAAGGTTATAAAATCCCATTACAACATTTAATTATATTTCATAATGTTTCGATATTCGAAGACGATGTGTTCGAATTTCTTGGCCCTACTTTCTCCTCCACTTGGAATATTTCATCCTTGAAATTCAAATTAGAATGTTAACAAAGGAGATTGAAGAACCAGATACATATATAGAGTGCTATTGAAACTATATACAAACTAAATTGCAAACTAAGTGACTCCGCCTCAAATGGTGAGAACACTACAATAGATATATGATACTTCAACAAGAAATCACTAGTCTAAGAAAAAATCCAGATATACTCCCTAAAACGATCCTCGGTTTCCTATATAAAATCCTGAGCATCCTCTTTGCACTATACCTTGACTAATTTTACAACCTTAGTCCTCAATCGCTTCATATCTCTATCAATGGTACAAATAGGCTGTCTCAATATAGTCAAATTTGGCTCAACCTCTATTCCTCCTGTTGCGATGTTTTCACTATCAACGAGGGATCATGCACAATCTTACGCAAATGCGATCCACGAAATACATTGTACATACCCAATATTCTAATCAACTACATACATGAGTGTACCAACCATCTCCAAAATCAGGAATAGTCGTATATAAAGGAGCCAACTTCCCAACCCTTCTAAACCGTACTACACTTCCCATTGGAGAAACTTTCATGAATACAAAGTCTCTAATTAAGAACTCGAAGTCTCAATGCCATTCGTCTATGCAGCTCTATTGTCGATTTTATGCTTCTTGATTCATTTTTGAATCTTTATGACCTTATCTAATGCCTCTCGAATCATATCCGACATAAGCACAAGATGATCCCCAATTTCTACCCAACGTGATGGAGATTTGCAAGGCCTTCCATACAAGACTTTAAATGGTGCCATTCTGATACTGATTTGATAATTGTTGTTGTATGGAAACTCAAACATGCCAAATGTTCTTCCCACGAACCCCCAAAATCTAAAACGCATCTTGAAGCAAGTCCTCCAACACTCGGTCCACCCTTTAAGTTTACCCATCAGTCTGAGGATGGTATGCCATACTCAAACTAAGTTTGGTTCCCAAATCCTTATGCAAACACTTCCAAAAATGGCTTGTGAACATTAGTCTCCATGACCCATAACATCACAAGGAATACCGTAAAATCTGACGATCTCCTTAATATATAACTTAGTCAAACTAGAAGTTTTTCGCATAGTATTAATAGGTAAGAAGTGCGTGCTCTTAGTCAATCGATCCACATTAACCCATACATCTTCATTACCTCTCCTCGACCTAGGCAATCCATCGATGAAGCCCATGGAAATCAGCTTCTACTTCCACTAACGAATTACGAGCAGTTGAAGAATCCTGCCGTTTTCTGGTGACTACACTTTACCTACTGGTAGTTAGCATCCCTGTTCCAAAAGGTAGAAACATCGCACTTATACCTTTCCACTAGAAAGTAAGCCTCATATCTTGATACCATTTAGGGACCCCTGGATACACCGTCAACCGGGAGTGATGACACTCTATCACAACCTCCTGCTTATTCCCATCAACCTTAGGAATACAAACGTTCCGTTCATCTTTACTAAACCGTGGCTATATATTTCAACTCCAAGCTACCTATCAGATGCCTCATTCTCACTTACTACTTTAGCCATTCAAGCAATAAGAGAACCTCTAGGCTAATTCTCTTATGTATGACTGAGCAAGGTCGAATGAACCTCAATGCTAACCATAATAACATACTTCATACTTAAAGCATCTGCTGTAGCATTTGCTTTCGTCGATGTATACAATATTTCTGATTATAAGCTGTAAGAAACTCTGACCACCTTTGCTACCTCATGTTTAAGTCCTTTTTCATAAAGAGATACTTCAAGGATTTACGGTTAATATATAACTATGACCTCTCACCTAGAAAATGAAGCCTCCACATTTTCAAAACAAATACAACCGCCAACAATTCCAAGTCATGAATAGTATACCTCGCTTTATGCAGTTTAAGTTGCCTAGTCGCATAAGAAATCACCCTCCTATGTTGCATTAACATAGCACCTAAACCTATTCCACATGCATCAACGTAAATATTTAATCTACCACCTCTATTTGGCATAGTGAGAACAAAAGCACAATCAACTTCACTTTTAGCTTTAAGAATTCTTACTCACATTTTTCCATCCATAAGAATTTGACACCTTCCTTCAATCTTTAAGTGAGAGGGAATCTTCAAAATACCCTGTATAAATCTCTAGTAATAACCTGCTAGATCCAAAAAGCTCTAAATACTAGTTGCACTTTTCGACCTCATCCAGCCTTGAATGGCCACAATCATAGCAAGATTAATAGAAATACCTTCCATCAAAACAACATGCCCAAATAACTTAACTTTTGATTGCCAAAGTTCAAATTTTGAGAACTTTGCCTTTAACATGTGCTATCTCAATGTTTCCAATATAATCATTAAATGGCGCGAACGTTCCTCCTCGGCATTCGAGTAGACCAGAATACCATGATATATATAAAGGACAAACTTACTCAACACATCTCAGAAAACCTGATTCATTAGGTCCACGAAATATATTGGAGCATTAGTTAAGTCTAACAACATAATTAACCACTCATAAAATTGGTTGGACCTAAAAGCTAACGAGGGTAGACTCTCCTCTACCACCCTCAACTAATGGAACCCCATAGCAAGATCAAGTTGAGAAAACCTCAAGCTCCATGATGTTGATCGAACAAATCATTTATCATAGGCAAATGATATTGATTCCGAATGGTTCAGTTATTGAGCTTGCAATAATCTACATGTGGTCTTAAGGAACCATCCACCTTCGTATCTAAGATGATAGGCACTCCCCAACTTGAACGACTTGGTTGGATCAAGCCATTCTACAACAAATCACTAATCTGATTTGTTGGTTCCAACCTCTCCTTTAGTGCAAGCCTGCAAATAGGAGACAAGATAATCTTAGCATCTTTCATCAAACTATTGTGAAGTTCTATCTCATGATGAGGTGGTAAACCTAACATACTTTGAAGACATCAACAAATTCCCAAACAATAGGGATGAACCCAACTCATCATCTGCCACATCAATAGAATAAAAGAAACTAGTTATAGGAAAGCTAGGTCCTTCACAATCTACAGTTAGAACCTTCCCCCTTACTTCAATACCACAGTTCACCTACCACAATCCAGACTACGCTATTCTACGATAACCAATCCATCCCAATCAGAACATCAAAATCATAAAACCTAGAACATACATATCCAAGGAAAGAATTTATCAAAACAAGTAACGAAACTCCTAAGAAAAACAAACTAAGATTAGCTGAGCCCTCAACAAGGTTCGACACACAAATAAAATGTAAAGCTATAACTAGTTCAAATTTCAATATATCAACAAAAGTACGAGATATGAAATTAAGAGAAGCGTCGGTGGAAAATAAGACAGGAACGGGAAAACGAAAATAAATAGAATGCCTTTCAAAACTTGCTTAAGCATCTGATGGCCTTTCATTGGATGACTGGTTTGTGGCAATTGTAGCAGCTTCGTGGTGCATACTATGCATTCCTGGTCCACGGCTCTAGCTTTGGTGCCTTAGTAGTAGGTGCCTTAACAAGTGGCGCTTTCGCTGACTATCATTCCCTAATCGATGTATAGCTCCTAGCAAAATGCTCCTTCTTTCCACACACCTATGATAGGCTAAACAAGAAATATCTCTCGACGGCTGAAACTTCTGCTTATTGTTCCTAATTGGTGCAGAAATAGACAGCTTCGGTGCTAAGCTCTCAAACCTCAAACCCATAGTAACCAAATTTACATAAGACCTCAAGATGTGATTTGTCATATTACTGTTGAATTATGGGCGCATCCCTGCGATGAACTTCTCATTTCTCTTCGATGGCATATCGGGCAAAACAAGCCTAAATCAAGACATGGCAATGAATTAGTTATCATGATATTAATAAAATCAATTCGAAATAATTTTCTTAACAATAAAAAGAACTAAAAAATGTAGTAAATATACACAAAACAAATCAAGGTTGTAATTTTGCAATTCCATATCACCTTTTTCTATCAAGTTACAATTTGAAATAAGTTGAAATGAATAATGATATAAATCGTTTGTCGAAAATTAAATCATGAAAAAATGCATGAAATTACTTGTTTAGATCTTCTCTATACCACCACTAAGAGAACATATGTTTTGTCTTATCTAAGATGTTAATTATGAGAATGAAAACATTTTGCCCAAAATTGCATGAAAAATATAAAATTAAATTTGTTGTAGTTTTCCACTAATGTACTAAAACCTACTACGGTACTACCACAACTGAACTCTATGAACATAAACATTTTATCAAAAAATGTATGCTTGAAAAATAGATGAGCTAAAGAAATTCCAGCTCTATAAATTAGTTTAATTTTTTTCCACCCGTCACAACGATGGCGAACTCTATTTAGATACATGATGTTGTTGAATAGTCCCTTAAATTAAAAAATTCCAAGGCAAAATTGTCCATATATCACTCATCTTTATACCGCTCGCCGTATTCTCCTTCTTCTGTTCCTATTTTGCAACAAATCCTAAATTTGAATTTAGGTAAGTTCTAAAATTTTGTGCTTGAATCGATGGATTATGACGATGTAATATAAATATAATGAAATCAAAAAAGGTAAAATGTGAATTTTATATAGTTTTTTTTAATTGGAAAATTCATAGTTTGCAAAAGATATAAAACATGAATTTTGTGTTGTTGTGTGATTTTGTAGGGATGATTTTTCTATGATGAAATTTTTTATGGATTAGATTTTTACTGGACAATAGCAGAAAGGGAAAATTATTCATTAAAGGTGGTATATTCAATGAAAACGTAGGTATAGTAGGTTTTTTTTAATTCTAAGGGGGCTAGTTATGAACTTTTCGAGTTTAGAAAGAATTAGCCCACAACGATAATTGGATTCAAAGCTTTTTAAACATATTTATTTTGATGGAAGAAAATTCTAGTAGTATGTGAAATTAATGAAAGATATTACATTGTGAGAGTGGGAAAGGGAATAAATTTTTAAGATGTTACTTGGAAAATTAGGAGAGTACCATTTTTACTAAAGTGGAAACAGAGCAGGTAACATGTTATTTGGTAAATCGAGAGCATTGTATATTCTATGGAAGAAATGGAGATGTCAAAACAGAAATACATAATAGAAAAGTGGAAAAAGGAAATAATATAATATAATTTAAGAGTACTCAAATTAAGTGCTTATTTTTCGTTGGGGGAAAATATGGGATAGAAGTAAAAGGTAGGTAATAAAATGTAGTATACTGGATTAAGTTTAGGAGATTCAAGTATTTAGACTGAGATTAGATAGAAAGGGAGGAGATGAACATTTAGACATGTTTTTTGTAAAATAGAAAAGTTATAGACAAAATGTAGCGTACAGGGTAAACTTACAAAGAGCTAGGTATTTGGACTTAAATTAGATTAAATTGCAAAAAGGGAGATGAAAAGGTTAACCATGCCTTTCTTATTGTAGCTAGACATATAGAATAAGATATATTGGTAATAATTTGTGCTAATATATAAAGATAACTACATCGACAACGTTGAAACCTAAAGTTGATAGAACTAAACCTAATTTAATTAAATATTTCCATACATACATACATTCACACACACACACACACACACACACACACACACACACACACATATATATATATATATATGCATTTAAAATGAAACAAGGGACCGAGAAAAATATTAATAATGCCTGAAAACAATCATACTTAACTATTTGCAAAGTGTCACCTCCATCAGTAATAAAAATAATATGTACGATCTGATAGACAATGCCCCTACGATCAGAAATAAATAACTAACGATGTTTATTCAGCGGATCTTCAATTACTCCAAATATTGTAGTAACTTTTGAATGTATAAGTTTAGCAATTTTATGTATCTAAACCCTTATCCTATGCCCATGCAAAAAGAGAGTGAAAACTATCCAAAAGCATAGATCTGCATTATTACGGACACTTCACTTTTGGATATGAAAGAGTCATTTTTTTAAATAAATTTTGTATTACTACAAGGGTGCCACTAAAAAATAGCTTCCTCATAAGGTTATATTATAAGTTGATCAATATACTCTTCTATTTTGCTTTTACCTAATTTATCTAATCACTGTTAATCTCCTTCTTTAAATTTCTCTTCCTTTCATTATCCTCATATTCTGTTAAGTATGTTGAATCGCAAAACACATAATGAAATCAAAAAGATCGTTAAGTATTTTTACTATCAAAATGACAATTCCTATTTTCCATTTGAAGTTATTAAACAAATCATGACCTTGTGTACCCAAATAATGTTCGAGTAGATGATTATTTGGTCAGTGAGAGTAGGCCCGATTTTCATAAACATGGCGTGGTACCCAATAGTCGATTAATTTAACAGATATTGGACTGTTTATAATTTTATATGTTAAATTTCTTATAATATATTTCTATTAGAAACTCTAATTTCAAATAATTCCCATAACACATCTAGGATGAAACTACGGTCACAGAAATGTCCTATCATCTTACTCATTAGTAGTATTCAAACTTAACTTTGTTTATTTTTATATTATGTAATGTCAAACAAAAATAATGTAAATATTTAAGGCAAATGCTTTTATAAATTCCCATTAATAAATTTATTATACACAATCATGCACACACACAAAAAATATGTGTGTGTGTGTGTGTGTAACTGGAGAGCCAATCGGTTATGGAAGGAAACTACGCTCATGCACAATAATAAATATTCATAAAGTAATGCATCATATATATTGAATTAATACTTGATTTCATATAAAATTAAACATTTGCCCATAATTTGATATATAGGTATCATATATTAAATTATATTCTAAAATAACAAAAACAAGAATATATGAGAATATATATAATTGTTTTTCTTGTATATTATCCTTGTTCGTACATAGTATTAACTAGATAATGAATTAATAAATATATCCAATACAACTTAGTATTAATCACCACTAACTATAATATATGTTGTTAGCAAATTTCCAGATATCATATGTTGTCATAATATCATATAAGTTAAAGTAAAATATCTATTTTGTTACGATTTTTTTTGCAAAAAACTAACAAAAGAACATATATGTTTTGGAGATCTGAAAGCCGCCGTTCTCCAATTTTTCTTGGCCAATTATTTGCCGCATCAACCTCCGCTTCACCGTGTTCCTGATGTTTACGCCACTGACGGCGGCTCCACAACCCAGTCGTCCCCCAGATCTGCCGTCTACATCCATGGATCCTCCACCTGGATTCCAACCGCTTCCATCCACAAACGATTCCCCTACCGACAAAGATGGATTCACCACAGTAGTGAGAGGAAAATGGAGACGTGATCCAAATCATTTGTCCTAGCCAAAGACTGGCATCATGGAAAGTAAAAATTCACCCCACAAAGTTGCAAACCAACCTCGTCAACCCACGACCCCAAATTTGAATAAAAGTTCTCTGAACTCAGCATATAAAAATGATGCCCACGACAAGCACCATTGTCCAAGTGGTTAATTGATTCGGCTTTGGTGCAAGAGGTCACAAGTTCGAAACTTGCTTTCGAACGTTTATTGACATGGGATATGCTGTCCCGATGATTTGTTGTATATAAAGTACCATTTCAAAAAAAAAAGCATTTAAAAAAAATGATGCCCACTCCTCACATAACGTAAACAGATCTGGTCAGAATAGGTGGAACTTTACTACCACATCCAGTCGAGCGTGGAACAAAGTGGTTAAAGGTAATAACATTACCGTTTCCATCCCATCAAAATTTTATCAGCCTCGAGAATTAAATACGTTGTTGGCCCTAAACCATACTATCCATACATTAAGGATTACATTCTTAGAGTCTGGCAACCAGATGATGATTTCTCGATCTACTCGAAAGAAAACAGTTTCTATGTGATAAAATTCAACAACAAAAAAGACCGTGACAAAATTCTAGAAGGAGGCCCATATTTCTATAATAAAAAATTAATGATGATGAAAAGATGGTCTTTGGGAATGCAACTTAATAAGGAACTTCTACACACAATCCCGATTTGGATACGACTCCCTAACCTTCCCCTTGACTATTGGACGGAAGAAGGAATTAGCCGCATTGCCTCGATACTCGGCTCTCCAATTAGATTGGATAAATTTACTGAAGGTATTATCAAAATTGCTTATGCGAGAGTGCTAGTTGAGATAAACAACTCTTTTAAATTTCCGAATAAAGTTCCCATAATAACTGAAGACGATAAAATGATCTGGCAAGAAGTGAACTATGAATGGAGACCATCGTTATGTTCAAACTGTGCAAGTTTTGTTCATGCTGAGATGAAAAAGTGTGGCAACCTAAACCGAGCAAAGTAACACCTAATGAGGATAACTTTGAAATGATGATTGGTACCAATAGGAACATTAAAGAGAATGAGCTAAACAATAATCATAGTATTAACAAAGTTTCATCTGCTTCTCCAATGATAGCAGAGCTTACGCAAGTTGAAAATTCAACAGGAAATAAGCCACAAGTCACAGATAACATGGAACCCTCTCAATTTCTCTATGAGGAAATCCAAAAGGTCCAATCAAACTCTGTTGGTTTGAATATTATTACTAATCCAAATACAATAGATATGAATATAGAATTACAAGCAACTCTACATAATACAAACAATGACAAAGCTGTGGCAAACAACGAATCTAATGAAATGTGCAAAACCAAACTGGAAGTGGACAGTAGACACGAATCCACAGAGCAAAACAACACCTCTTCCTGAATCCCCAAATCCAGTAACACGCGCAAAATTAGGACAGACGAAACACCATTTGAATTCAAAGCTACCTCCAATCCAGATGTTGTAGACAATCCTGCGTGGCATTCTATTGTTAGTCAACTAAAAGGTAAGAACAAAATCTCAAAAAAAGCAAAGTTATTGGGGATTGCTGCTCCCCTAGAAAACAGTAGCAACTCATACAGCCACCAATAGATGGAGTTCCTCTTCTGGAACATAAGGGGTATGAATGCCCCAGCCAAACAACTGGAAATTAGTAGAATATTGAGTAGCAACAAATTTTCTTTTATTAGTATTCTTGAAAATAAACTATCAACAGATAATATTGACAGATTTATGATTAAAGTTCAACCTAAATTGAAGTTCTCACATAACATTTTAGATGGACAGAAAAGTCGTATTCTTACAATTTGGGACTCCACTCAGTGGTCTAATATTACCCTTCACACAAATGACCAATACATTAATGGTATCCTACATAACTCTAGTGGCCTAAGTGTGATTAGCACATCTGTCTACGCGCACAATGAGGAAATGAGGAGAAAAGAGTTATGGAATCATATCATTGCTCTATCTATGAATGTTAACCTTCCTTGGATTGTAGCAAGAGATTTTAACGATATTCTATCATCTGCCGACAGAATGAATAATGGCATCTGCTCTGATATGGGCGATCAGGAATTTATGGACTGCATAACTAAATCGAATCTACTTGAACCAAAATTTTCAGGAAATTACTATACATGGAGAGGAGGATCTCAATTCTCTATACATAGTAAAATTGATAGAGTTTTTGTAAATTATCTATGGTCTGGAAAATTCAAACATTATGGAATAAACTTTGGTAATCACTCCATTAGCGATCATACCCCTATTATGGTAAAGCTCTCAAATCAGATAATGAGGAGAAGAAGAATACCTTTCAAATACAATAATTCATGGCATCTCCAAAGAGGATATCAAAGCAGTCTTCAACAAGCTTTGGAACAGGTGTTTCCAGGCAATGCCCTTTACAATTTTCTCTGTAAATTAAAAGCAGCAAAGGTAAATCTGAAACTCTGGAATTCAAATAGTATCAATATACACTCTGAACTAGACAAGTTAAAGGAAGAATCCAATGATATTTATAAGCGTTTAGTTCAAGATCCCTTAAACAATTATCTTATCGATGAATATGGTACGAAAAATGACCAGATATATGATATAATGAGGAGTATCGCGATAGAGAATGAGCAAAGAATGAAAATAAACTGGTTGACTAAAGGAGATAAACCCACTGAATTCTTTTTCTCGAAAATCAATAAAATTAACCCAACTAGGGGAACAATCTCATTCTCAACGACAATGGTTCTTGGTCATCAACATCAAAAAATATAGCTCATTCGGCAGCATTTTTCATATCTGTTTTCTTCGCCCATAAACTCGTTTCAAATTCCACATATAATTTGCAAGAAAATATTATCAGAAAATGCAAAAACAAATCTATGTAAACCTTTTCTTATGGAGGAAATTAAAACAGCAATTTTCCAGATTAATAACAATAGTTCCCCTGGTCCAGATGGAATGAACTCCAAATTTTACAAATTGCATTGGGAACAAATCAAATATGATATATGGAATGCAATGAATAATGTTCTACAATCTGGGAAAATTATTGGAGAAATTAATCACACGTTTATCCGTCTCATCCCAAAAAAACCAAATGCAGTGGATGTGAGTGATTTTAGAACAATCTCCTTGTGTAACGTATCATATAAAATCCTAGCAAATCTTCTTTGTAACAGAATGAAGCTATTGATGAATGATCTTATATCCTATAACCAGAATGCTTTCATACCTGGTAGAGTTATCACAGAAAACTCCCTTTTGGCTTATGAAATGATTAGAGGATTCAACAGGAAAAATTCTAACAATTTATGTCTGAAAATTGATCTGAATAAGGCGTATGACTAAATTAATAGAGCTTTTATTCATCATATGTTGATCTCTATGAATTTTCCCTCCCTATTTGTGGAACTTATATACGAATGTATCTCTACTCCCACCTTTTCAGTATTAATAGAAGGGTCACCATATGGTTTCATCTCTAGTTCTAGAGGATTACGACAAGGTGACCCCCTATCACCATATATGTTTGCCATCGCTATGGAATTTCTGACAATTAATATGGATATGGAATTTATCAAAGGTAATATCAAACCCATATACCAAACTGAACCCCTGAACCCCTGATTACGCATCTGATGTATGCAGATGACATTCTCATCTTAACCAAAGCAACTATTGAAAATGCTAATTGTATCAAGCAGGTGTTTCAAGAACTGAATACCATTACAGGGATGGAACTAAACAACAACAAAACTACATTGTTTCTTAGCAAAGTTGTCACAAACAAAGCTCAAATTGCTCATATCCTTAATTACAATATTGGCAATCTACCAATAATTTATTTGGGCATTCCTTTATCAGATAACAAATTAAGAACAAGAGACTTTGGCTGGCTGATAGACAAAATAAACAAAAAGCTTAACCATTGGCACAACAAAATGTTTAATATCAGTGGTAAAGCTGAATTAATAAAAACAGTTATTCATCCTACATTACAGTTAGAGCTTCAGTTCACACAGTTCTCAATGACAGTAACACAAAGAATAAACTCCATATGTGCTAATTTCTTATGGAAATCTAAAGCCCATCAAATGAAGTGGGAAGATGTGTGCAAAACCAAAGCTGAGGGTGGATTTGGTATAAGGAAAATCGAAGACAATTCGAAAGCTGTGGCTACAAATCTCCTGTGGAAACTGATTAATGGCGAATCACTATGGGCTAAATGGATTCGAAATAAATGCTGTAAAAATGCAAACTTCTGGACTGCTACCTTAGACCCTGCTGCTTCTTACACTTGGAATACTTTACTTAGAGCAAGACAATGGTGTAAAGGACTTATTAATAAAAATATTGTTAATGGGGACATTACAAACTTGTGGTTTGATCCTTGGATCAATGACACCTCACTAATAGAAAAAACTGGGTGGAATGCCATGGATGTGGTGAGAGGATATGACAAGAAAGTTTCTGTTCTGATATCTAACAATAATTAGAAACAAAACTTAGCACATGTCCCTATTCAGTTTCATCAAATCATCCATAATATCAACATTCAGCAACAAATGGGAAAAGACTACTGGATTTGTACCCCCGGTAACAATGATCAGTTTACCCTAAAATCAGCATGGAACCAAATCAGAAACAAGAACCTAGAACATTTTTGGACAAAAATCATATGGGGGAAAGGGTGTGCGCCTAAAATGTCAACTTGTGCACTAATGGCCATACAAGATAAACTGAAAACAAAAGACCGTGTTAGTAGATGGAACACAGCTAATGACCAATGGTGTAACTTATGTTCTAGTGACTTCGAAGATAGAGACCATCTCTTTTTCAATTGTCCTTATTCTCATAATCTATTGGATACTATCATGCAGAAAATAGGCATAGATGTAAATTGAAACTACAATATCAAGTACATTCTGGACTGCATAAGGAAGAAATAGAGGGATCAAACTCTATTAACCCAAGTTGACAACATTGCTTTCACTTCCCTGATCTGGAATATATGGTGCAAGAGAAACAATAGGATCTTCAGAGGGGTGGAAATGCCTGCTACCATCAGAAGCACCCTGATAATACAAGATATTAGAATGTTACTGCATCACTTAACTATTAATCATGAAATAAACACGGAAACAAAACGTGTCTTTGAACAATGGAACGTCGCTATGAGGTCTCCAGTTCCTCGTCAGCCTCCCTGACTTCCTCCTTCCCTATTGCAATCGTGGTTATTCTCGAGCTGGATTATTCTTCACATTATTTAGAGTTATTGACGCTTCGAGCTTCTCAGATCTATTATTTCGAACAACGCGCCATTCTCTCTCTCCTGGATGCTACCATTTCTTTTGAGATGGTTGACTCTCTGTGTTTGTTGAAAACACTGCCTTCTTTCCACGTGTTGTTTGGCCTTTGCTTTTCTAATTTTTATTTGACTTGTAGTTTGTGAGGTTGATTACTTTGTTTTTGGATCAAGTTGTTACTACGGACGTTTTTGAGTGCGGTTCTCTTTTGTTTTACTCCTCCATCTGTTAGACAACTTGGTTTTTGTAGTCACTATTTTGTAATGTTAATATATGGAAGTGATATGTACTCTTTTTCCTTGTAAGGCACCCATTTAGGTTAGGGGGATTACAAGGTTTTAATGAGGCATATCATGAAAATATATGACTGTCTGTTAATAAAGTACCCGTTTGTTTCAAAAAAAATATTTGATAAAATTAATAATAATTAAACAAAAACAAAGGTGATTATAATTCTGAACAAACAAACTAATCGAAAAGAACTAACGCAACAGTTTCCACCCAACAACCTTTGGTTCTCAAAAATAATTATTTACAGTTAATCATCTACCAAACAAATGTAAAAGGATAGAATTGAAAACCAATTGTGAATGGAAACTTGATCTGTATGGAAATGGCTTTTCAGTGTTTGGAGAAGATGAAAAAGGACAAAACAAGAGACAAATACCAAATATTTTCTTAGTTCCACAATCTCTTTTAAGATATATATATATATATATATATATATATATATATATATATAATTATCAAATTACTCAAAGTGGAAAATAAATTTATTATCCAAGTGGGGAGAGAGTGATATGCATATCTATTTACACATATTAATTAGGGAAGTTCCAAATTTATTCTTTCCTTTTATGTAATATTTTGGTAAATTATATTCATACATTGTAAATTACTATATATAAACCAAAAATTTACTAAAATAATATATATTAATATACACCATATACGTTACAGATGTACCCTTAGAATAAAACAAAAGACTTGCCTATTTCATTAACTCCCTTTTATATGTTAATTGAACTACGGAGCACTAACTCTTAAACTCCCCAAATTCTCTTTTTCAATTTATAAATTCCAAACCAAAGCACTTTGTGTGGAATGTTAATTTAATTGATTATTTATATACAATAATTTCAAAGAAAATTCTATCCAAACACATCAATTTACTTAGTCACCCCCTTAAAATACTTGAAATTTAAAAGACCAAAATATCCTTAAATCAAAAACGGTGTTTTTATTTTATTACAAACTCTGATTTACTACGTACTGACTGCGTGTGGTAAGAATACACACCATGCAAATGTGGTAAACTCTTTAAACCCTAGATCAATTACATTGCCTAACGTTGAACTCCAAGGTTGGACTTTGCATTGAGGCAAGGCTTGCGGCTTGAGGGAAGCTTACGGGTTAAGGTGAAGCTTGCAACTTTGTGTTAATCAAGTGCGGCTTGCGGTTTTAAGGCGAGGCTGTGCAGGAAGATGAAGAAATTGAGGGAGGCTGAATTTATTAAGGGTTTTCTGGTCATGTGTTATGTGTTGAAATGGGGCTGAGTGTGTTAGGTTGAGTAAACGTGTGAGGAAGAGGTAGAGTTGGAAAATAAAATAAAAATAAGATGCGGCTACTCAGTGAAAACGTAGGTATAATTTTTTTGCCAAAAGAAGAGGGGCTACTATATAAATTGATGTGTTTTAATAAAATTTGACTAATTTCAATTTAGTTTTTGAATATTAAACTTTTAAACTATACATCTTTTTATTTAAACTTAATGTAATTTAAGAAAAAGATGGAGACGAATTTCATATTTTGTGATTACTTTAGTATTGCATTTTAAATTTAAATTTTCGGGGTTTGCTTTGAACTGAAAAATACTAAAATTAGTTTAGTACAAATAAACTTTGGAGAGTACAAATGAAATATGATACCAGAAACAAAATAATGTTTAATTTAATTGATGATTTGTAGAAATTTTGGTTACTTTATTAAATAAATCATATTGACTATATACAATTAGAGAAAAAAGATTTGTATCCCATACATTTTGCATTCTTTAATCGGTTAATTCTTTAGTTAAATACGGGCATTTTTGTCCTAAGGTTTTTTAAAAATATACGATGTAGAGAATGTAATCTACACTGTCCAAATAGAATTCTCCTAATATTTATTTTTATTTTGGTTCATTAATGTCAATATATTTCGATTATAGACATTGAAATCGTAACTTTTCATCTTGCGGTCTAAATTACAAACCTACTAAGCCAACCATATTAGCTTTTTCTATATTTATATCCTCTTATAAATGTGATTCTATATCACAAAAGTTTACCGTTCTACCTTTAAGTAAAACCATATATCTCCAACATACACTCAATCTCCAATTTCAACCAAGCCGCCTTACTAAAGAAAAAAATAACAATGTTATCTCATCGAATAAAACACAAAAGCTTGTCATCTTACAATCAACCATAAATCCCTTTTACTTAATCAAACAAAATAACAAACTATAGCTGCTTCCTACAGTGATGCATCTCCCACCATAAGGTATATCAAACCACTGAACCACAAAAGAAATTTCAATACCATAGATTCCTTCCTAAAGTCTATGTGGGTTTTCCAACTCGAAACCCATCTACCCTTGAATCTGAGCTCTCTACACGATCAACATTGATACCTTAGGCATAATCAACATTAAAATCCTATTGAAAATATGATCACCAAGAAATCATCAAAAGTAGTACACACAATAACTTCTCCACCTACCCATTACTAGGCATTTCATTTGTCACTCGCTTCCTATTGCCACCTACATGACCAACCAATGTATAAGGTTTCCATGATTCATAACTCTACCCATCATAATATTCATGCATTTTGTAACAACTCGTAAAAATTTAATAGTTTTAAATGGGTTTATTTAACGTATGTAATTGAATTTTGGTGAAATTTTGAAATAATAATATTTTGAAATAAAAAGTTAATATTTTGATTTAGTATGATTAAATATAGCAAATGATAAATTTTCAATTTATTTTATGAAAGTTTATATATATTATGTAATTCTATTAAATTCAAATCAGTTAATAATTGTTGATAATAATATATTTTCCAAACTTGAATATTTTTACATAGAAAAAATTCTAAATCATGTTCTGACTGAGACGTCATTTTTCGTTTTTCCAAATTCGGACTTCTTTAGCTCCATCGATCGTATTTTCTGAGTTTTGTTGCACTTTCCCTTAGTAGAAAATTCAAAAAAAAATTATTCAATCGTACCACTGGTATCTGTATACCGTTTTGATCGTCTCGTCATGCTGATCTTCGCAGTATATTTATTTCTGTATTTTGAAGTCCGATGCACGACGAAAATGTTGATAATTGTCCGTTAACGGTACTTTTTTTCACTTTCCTCCAGTTTCAAAGTTTGAACGCGCTGCCCTAACAATGTTAATTCAGTTTTATGTGTCAGCTGAATCAAAGCAATGCGACCGCTGCTATTTAATTTCCTTAAATTTGCAGCTGAATTTCGGGGTGACCGTTGCTATTACTTTCGTTACTTTTTATTTCAATATTTAATTCATCGGTTACCATCTCATAGCCCTGACTTCCTTTCTTGCTTTGAATAATTAATTTACCTTTCCCATGTTTTAGCCGTGCATTTCGACTTTTTCTCTGCATTAAAATTCTTCTGTGCCAACGTTTAAAATAGACAGCCCGTACTTCATTTTTCCTATAGCTGTTTCATTATATAGTTGTTCATACGTTTAATAATATAGAAGGTTGTGAATAGATTTGTAAACTAAAGCCCAGACCATTTTGAATTTTACGTTTTGGTATTCATTACATTTTAACGGTTCATTTATTTCAGCTTTATAAGTTTGGTAAAGCAGGCTATCTGCTGTCACTTTCCACCTTCGCTTCTCAATTTTCTTTCTCCCTTCCTTTCATAGCAGATGCTGCTAGGGGAAATTTTTTTTGCCTTTCTTCTGTTTCGTGCGTGGCCAACCTCCTCTCACCCACCTCCACAGCATATACCCTCTCTCTCTCCAGCTCGCAAACCCACCCTTTTCCCCCTTTGTGCTTCGCCTATAGACTCAGCAGCGCCCCTCACTTATGCAGCCACCACCTTCCTCCATCATCCCCTAGTCCAAGCTCGCAACACCCCCTGCCTGCATCGACCAACCTCCTCCACTTCAGGCCAGCAAGGACACCCCTCACCGAGCCCCAGTACCACATCAACGACCTCCCCTCCATCTCCCTTCCTTCGCAAGTCTCGAACGTCGCCATCCTCACGGCTGCATTGAAATGCGAACCTTCAGCTGCCCATAATTTTTCGAAACCATGTGCGTGTTGATCATTTGAGAGCGTATATGATAGTAAGGTATTATAGATATGGGTTTTGATCTGAATTTTTTTTTTCACTTATAGTTTTGATATATAACATTGCACACATATGTGAAAATCTTAGTTGTAAGTATAATAAGCCTATATATTCTGCATATATAGTTGACAGTATAGGATACGTTATATATATTTTAAACTAAGATGTGTATGTTCGTCTATACTGATGTTTGTTATATATATTTTTAGATTTTAAATTTAAGGTCTGAAATGATTTTTATGTAAGTATCTCTCGCCTACAGTCTGCATATATTATAATATGAAAGATGATATTTTAGCATTATATTGTTTAAAGTATACATTTATTTTTAAAGTGTCTGCATGAATGTTAAAGTATAGGTATATACATGGTTATATACTATTTTACCTAGGTCGCATATTAATAAGTATATATATATATATATATATATACAATATAAGTTTACTACGATAATAAAATGTTATTTTGCATATGAATATATATATATAAGTTTATGTGAATTCATATAACCTGTTGTTAGCTCGGCCATGCAAATTTACACATTGCCTGTCATTTATCAAAGGATGTATACATATATGTTATACATTTATTTAATTATATATTGCCTGCATATGTGTATAGGTCTAGTAGTTATATATAGTATGTCTTCTATATGTGTGTTGAAAGGTTGCAAACTATCTTGCTTTTATAACAATATTTAGATTAAATAGTGTATGCAGCTTTCAATTTTTATAGAAGTGGCTACCTAGTTAGAGCTGTGTTGTTATAAGAATAATGTGAAATAAATTTTGTCACAATTTTTTTTTTTAAAAAAGTATATATTTATATGTTGTTTTTGATATATGGGTTTTGGGTTAAAACAATGATTGAAATATATATATTTAGTTAATACGTGTTTTAATTTATTTGTATATAAGTATAATATTTTCATCTTATTTTAATATATATGTCTAGATTTAGAATATGACGTGATATAGATAGTATATAGTTATATATGAGTTGCTCGTACCAATTGTCTTCATCGATCCTCTTCTGACTTGATTTCGTCAACTTCTATTTATCAGCTTCGTTCGTCGATTCGAGTTCAGTCTTGCCTATTTGAGATGCGTGCCTGGATTTCATAACCCATCTTATTTCCATTCATCTCAAACCTCGAAAGGTGAGCAATCATTCACGATTAACATTCTTTTATTTATTAAATTTGATTTCAATTGAAACGACAATTGAAATATGAGGCTGTAGTTATTTGAATTGTTATATATGCTATTATCTGTAACTGTTCACTTATGGGATATGACACCATATCCTATTGTTTATATTTATTTTTGATGATATATGCCTGTTGTTATTTTTTTTATATCTGTTATCACTCTACAAGTTCCCTGTTAGTATAGAAATCACTATGGGTTGAAATGATACATATCCGAACGGACTTTAGAATAGGAGAAAATCGTTATGGGTTGAAATGATAAACCCAAGCGATTTTCATTTAATTGAATTTGGGATTACGGGTTGAAATAATATCCACCCGTATATATTTAGTGTACGGATTGAAATGATAAATATCTGTAGCACTTGACTATATGATAGGAAATATATACAGACACCGTGGTTCATATATAAATATTTTGGAAATAAATTCTTTGTTTGGAAAGAAATATATGGTCTTAATAAATGTTAATTCTTAAATTTCTATATATATTGATTTAATAATATTTAATTTAATTAAGTTTGATTTAATACCTAAACTATGTTAATATTTATGTAAATTATATTTCAAATAGATTTTTGAAATAATTGGGAAAAATTAAGATGGGGAGATAAATTTGAGTTTATTAAATGTTATCTAAATAAGGATTTATTTAATTAAATCGATCTAAAATTTTTAAATGGGAAATTTTAAAAAAGGTAGGATTTTATAACTGGATTTTGATTTAAGCGATTAATTGCATATTTCACGTTTAAGTAAATTAAAGAAAATTTTGAGAAAAATGAAATTTAAGGTTAATTAAATAATCTTGAATCAAATGAGGAAGTATTTCAAAACTAAATAAAAATGAGGTTAAATCGAGATCTATATGAAACAGTTAAATTGAACATTTAAATTTTTTAAGCCTTAAACTATATTGGAATTTAAATGGTTTAAATTTAAGATTCGGATCTGTATTTGAAATCAATATAGTTGAATTTGTTATTTAGAAACTAAATTGAATTAAAATGAAAATTTAGGTTGAACTAAATTTGAATTTATTATTTAGAAAACTAAATTAAATAAAAATTTAGTTGAAACGTTGAATACTTAAAGGTTTAAAAATATTGAATATAAAAGGGTGTTTTGTGATTACAAATCCGAATTTGAGATCGATAAAATTGAAGTGGTTATTTTAGGAATTGAGTTGAATTTAAATTGATAAATTGAGATTGAATTTCATTTAAATGGGAAGGTCAGGTTGATGTTGAAACAATTTGTTAAGTTGAGGGAATTGAAATATTTTACGGTATAAATTATTTGATATATCTAAGTACTAGTTTGGAAAATAGCTATATTTTAAGTGAAATGATATTTGATTTTGAGGTATAAATTAAGATGAAAGAACCACGGTGTTATAGTGTATATTTCTACCCTGTAGATAGTTCCATGGACCCTTAGAGGATGGTTATTCCAAACATCCTTTAAGTTATTTGTATTTCAGTTGATATTTCACTTGAGTTGGATTTATTGATATAAGAATGTTAATCCTGACTCGAGTGTTTTGTGTTTTGCTTTACGCTCGGGTCAGACTGAGTGATACAGCATTTGAGACTCACCTTTGGAGTTCAGAGCTTCATTAGAAATCCAACTATCGATTAAGATTCCAGCCTTTCCAGTTGATTGGTTCAGAGAAGTCATCTGTTGCATTAGAGACTTCACTGCATTTGAACTATTCGGTTGTATTTTTCTAAACTCTGATGTATATAGTAGCTTCATGAACTACTATTCTTTATCTATTCCGCTGCATTATATTACTCTGTGTCTGTGATCTGTGATGATTTATTTACTATATATGTTAAGTTTTGCCAAGCTTTAATTAACAATTCGGTATTTTGAATTATTCAAGTCGGACATGTATGGTTTTATTGTCGATTTGAATGGTCCAAATTAGCGGGTCGTTACAGTTGGTATCAGAACTTTGGCTCTAGGCAAAACTTAGCATACATGGTAAATTTTGTTATCCCGCTTTTTGGCAAAGCCGTGATATCAAAAGATTGGTCGAAAACGGGAAACAGTCCGTCTTAGAGATTGGTTATACATCACTTAGCTATGGATATCGATGAATTTTGCCCGAGTCCGGATCAGGCCACGATTGATAGGACACGACAAGAAAGGTTGTAGGAGCCATCATTTCAAGTTTCAAGTCAATCCGAGTTCGTATGCTCAAGATATGATGGGTTCAGTGTGAAGAGAAGTATTCGTTGTCTGGTTCGAAACCATGAAGTTCGAACCCATCCTATTCGAAACCATCCGTGCCCTTGCCTTCGAACCCATGGTGTTCGAACCCATCAGCTAGTACCCAGCCTCGAAACCCTCCGCTTCGAACCCATCTGGTTCGAAACCGTCCTAAAGCCTTCCTTCGAACCCAGGCGATGTTCGAACCCATCTACTTCGAACCCGTGGCTTTGAAACCATCCATTTCGAACCCACCCATTGCTTCGAACACATCACCCCCTGCTATGTTCGAACCCATCGGCCACAGTTAACTTCGAATTGATTGCGTTCGAATCCATCAGTCCATTATTAGGTTGCATCTTCGTATCGATGAGCGTCGAAACATCCACGCCGGTGCTTATTTCGAACCGATGAACCTTCGAATCCATCGCGGAGCTTCATTTCGTATCCAGTATCGATACGAAGGAAGCTCCCTCCCCTCGGTTCGAACTAGACACACGAAAGCCATGTAGTTGGTTGATTCAAGCACACAACGGTCATCGATACGAAGTTAGCGAAATCCATGGATTCGAAGCGGTCAACTCGGAGATAAATCTGGATCGACGCGTGGAGTGCGCGCCACGTCACTGCAGAAACACGTGCGTACATGGGTTCGAGCCCCTGGTTTCGAAATGATCGGTTCGAAGCACACAGCTAACCAAGAAATCTCCATTTCGAACCGATCATATCTCCTAAACCACAAATCCAAATGCAACCAAATTTTCACAGTAGCTTCCATATGAGGTAAAGATTGTTCCTGCCAAGTTTCAGCTCGATTGGACCATTTCTTGATGGGTTCGAAATCACTTCGAACCGATGTCAGATCAAGACGAAACTTGGTGGGGTCGGTCGCGTGGGCCCACTCACGTGCCAGAAGGAGTCTCACGAAGTTTCAGCAAGATCTGGGCCTCCAACGCCTATAAATAGCACCCTGAAGCCTTCAGAAAGGGGATCTTCGGAGAACTTCTGCCATTGAACGCCAAGACTCTGCCGAATTCAAGTTTAACTATCAGAATCGCTGTTGTATTCAGATTTCAAAGCAATTGTCAGCTGTAATCCATTGTAATCGATTGAATCGAGCAAAGCAATAAAGAGAAACCCTTCAAAGTGGACGTAGGCACGAACGCCGAACCACTATAAATCCTGTGTTTGTGATTGTTGTTCGTGAATTACTATGATTTGTTGATTAGAGCTGAATTATATATTGATTGTTGCTGAGTTCTGTGTTAATCATTATTGATTTGAGTACGTAAACGGGTGCTTTCACGACTTTGGGTGTTTGTGACCAATTTTGGCGCAAACATTTTGGTGCTTTCACTGAGAAGGCTAATTCAGGAAGAAGTTGAATTTGAAAATTCAGGAGTTCAGATCTAGGAATTATGGCAAGACAATCGAGTAGGAGGCCAAGGACTGAGAGAAGTGAACCACAAGGAAGCCAAGAGGCTTCCTCAGGGGCAAATCAACCATCGATATACATTACTAGGGACGAGATGGAAACTATGATGAAGAGGCAAGAGGAAATGATCCAGAGTTTACTCCAACAGATAGGACAGCTCGGAGCACAGAATAGGGAAGCCAATGGAGTCCCGAACGGAGCAGGACCATCCGGAGTAGCACCTGGATTAGGGGGCACACCCTTGGAGAACGTTGATCCAGTTTCGGAGAGAGAAAGGGGAGCATCTGCGCAACCCGGTAGTAGTAGAGATGCAAACGCTCAGTCAAGGGGGCAGATCCCGGAGTTACCTCGTGAACTCGGGGGGCAGGTTGGAAGTAGTGAACAAGGATTACATCTCGGAGACAATGATCGATTAGCAGAGAAGTTAGGAGAGCTTTGAGAGGCGGTATGGTGAACAAAGATTTGGAAGATGTTAATAGAAGTCCTTTTACTTCATCAATCAGGCAAGCTAGGAACCCACCTGATTTCAAACTACCATCGTTGGATATGTATGACGGGAGAACGGACCCCACGGTCCACCTGACAAAATATATGAGGCATATGGAAGTGCTGGGGGCATCGGAGGAGGTTATGGCCCGGTGTTTTCCATTATACTTGACAGATATCGCTGCACTATGGTTTAGACAGTTGGAGAACGGATCCATCGGAACTTGGAATGGTTTAGTAGAGAGATTTATGAGGCAATTCAGGGTTCATATTACAAGACCCAAGAGCGTGATGACTCTGGCAACCCTAAAGCAGAAGGCCGGAGAGACCTTGAGAAGTTATCTAGCACGATTTAATGCAGCAGCAGCTTCAGTGGATAGAGCGGATCCATCCATGGTGGTAATGGCAGCTGTGTCCGGAATAGCTGACGGCACAGAGTTCAAGAATTCATTGACTAAAGATCCACCCACAGATCTGGAGGAATTCTATCATGAAGCAGAAAAGTTTTTACGATTAGAAGATGCGAATGCCGAGAGAGAAGAAAGAGATGGGATAGAAATTTTTGCATTTAGAGACGAAAAGCCTCTTAAAAAGGATTCGGACAAGGATAGAGGTAAAAGAAAGATTGAGAATGACAGAGACAGATCGAAGCGGCAACGAAGGGAGCCGCGATTCACCACCTACACTGAGTTGAACGAGGGCCTGGAACGAATTTATCAGGATACCAAAGAACAGATTCCGTACCGTAGGCCGATGCGAAGGGACCCTACCTCTGACGAAAGGAAATCAGATAAGTTCTGTGTATTCCATGAATTAAATGGTCATAATACTAACGATTGTAGGCACCTGAAGGATGAGGTGGAAGGGCATATCAGGAACGGTATGCTCCTTCAATATGTAAGGAGACGAGCTCCTGTGGCGGAACCAGAACGACCACCGTCCACATCAGCTAGGGGCGACCCCGAATCAAGGCACCGTATGGTTATCAATTGAGTAAGATAACGATGAACGAGTTGTAAGCTTCCACTAATGCAATTAAATCATTTACACATGTGCGAGATCGCGAACGATCTCCAGTCATGCTCTGAATGATCGTTGACCGTTTCGTAGTGGGAACTTACACTTTGACATCCATGCTTTACTTTCGTTTCATTTTGATTTGAACGTTTGGACTTTGTTTATTTGGACATTGTTTTTGGAACTCATCTGTTTAATAATTATTTGATTTTGATAACTCTGGAATGACTAAGCTACGTACACATGTATGGGGTCGCGAACGATCCCTAGGTATGCACTAAGGCGGCGATGGACCGCCCATATACACGATCCAGGAACTCACCCGAACATGACCCTGGCATCGATAACACCAAGCCCTCCCGGGCACACAAATCGCCTCGAACGGCACCCGACTTCGAACAGTCATAACTCACCTTACCTCAGTGGCTTGATCGCGAACGGTCGTCACTTGAGGTCCGACATCCGACCACGAACGGTCACGAATTCGCCTCGAACGGCACACGATCGCGAACGATCACTTCCTGCCTCGAACGCCATCGATCGCGAACGGTCATGGCTCACTGATTATAAAATCCGACCTCGAACGGTCACCACTCGCCTTGAACGGCACTTGGTCGCGAACGATCATCATTTGCCACGAACGGCAGTCGACCGCGAACGGTCCCATCTCATCATTTGCCGCGAACGGCATCGACCGCGAACGGTCCTATTTCATCTCATGCCACGAACAGTACGGACCGCGAACGGTCTCGATTCACTTCAAACAGCATACGATCCCGAACGATCGACGCATGGATTTATACACTAGACCGCGTACGGTCGCACTTCACCTCAAATGACTCGATCGCGAACGATCGTCATTTGAAGTTAGGCGCTTGACCACGAACGGCCGCGCTTCATCCCAATTAGCTCGATCTCAAACGATCGTCATTTGAGGCCACATGAAACTATTGAGTTCTTTGCAGGTTGATAATCGGATACGAACATCCAACTCAAGGCATTACAAAACACACCTTCCTACAGCAAGGCATGTTTTAGGGGGCAAAGTGTTATCCCGCTTTTTGGCAAAGCCGTGATATCAAAAGATTGGTCGAAAACGGGAAACAGTCCGTCTTAGAGATTGGTTATACATCACTTAGCTATGGATATCGATGAATTTTGCCCGAGTCCGGATCAGGCCACGATTGATAGGACACGACAAGAAAGGTTGTAGGAGCCATCATTTCAAGTTTCAAGTCAATCCGAGTTCGTATGCTCAAGATATGATGGGTTCAGTGTGAAGAGAAGTATTCGTTGTCTGGTTCGAAACCATGAAGTTCGAACCCATCCTATTCGAAACCATCCGTGCCCTTGCCTTCGAACCCATGGTGTTCGAACCCATCAGCTAGTACCCAGCCTCGAAACCCTCCGCTTCGAACCCATCTGGTTCGAAACCGTCCTAAAGCCTTCCTTCGAACCCAGGCGATGTTCGAACCCATCTACTTCGAACCCGTGGCTTTGAAACCATCCATTTCGAACCCACCCATTGCTTCGAACACATCACCCCCTTCTATGTTCGAACCCATCGGCCACAGTTAACTTCGAATTGATTGCGTTCGAATCCATCAGTCCATTATTAGGTTGCATCTTCGTATCGATGAGCGTCGAAACATCCACGCCGGTGCTTATTTCGAACCGATGAACCTTCGAATCCATCGCGGAGCTTCATTTCGTATCCAGTATCGATACGAAGGAAGCTCCCTCCCCTCGGTTCGAACTAGACACACGAAAGCCATGTAGTTGGTTGATTCAAGCACACAATGGTCATCGATACGAAGTTAGCGAAATCCATGGATTCGAAGCGGTCAACTCGGAGATAAATCTGGATCGACGCGTGGAGTGCGCGCCACGTCACTGCAGAAACACGTGCGTACATGGGTTCGAGTCCCTGGTTTCGAAATGATCGGTTCGAAGCACACAGCTAACCAAGAAATCTCCATTTCGAACCGATCATATCTCCTAAACCACAAATCCAAATGCAACCAAATTTTCACAGTAGCTTCCATATGAGGTAAAGATTGTTCCTGCCAAGTTTCAGCTCGATTGGACCATTTCTTGATGGGTTCGAAATCACTTCGAACCGATGTCAGATCGAGACGAAACTTGGTGGGGTCGGTCGCGTGGGCCCACTCACGTGCCAGAAGGAGTCTCACGAAGTTTCAGCAAGATCTGGGCCTCCAACGCCTATAAATAGCACCCTTAAGCCTTCAGAAAGGGGATCTTCGGAGAACTTCTGCCATTGAACGCCAAGACTCTGCCGAATTCAAGTTTAACTATCAGAATCGCTGTTGTATTCAGATTTCAAAGCAATTGTCAGCTGTAATCCATTGTAATCGATTGAATCGAGCAAAGCAATAAAGAGAAACCCTTCAAAGTGGACGTAGGCACGAACGCCGAACCACTATAAATCCTGTGTTTGTGATTGTTGTTCGTGAATTACTATGATTTGTTGATTAGAGCTGAATTATATATTGATTGTTGCTGAGTTCTGTGTTAATCATTATTGATTTGAGTACGTAAACGGGTGCTTTCACGACTTTGGGTGTTTGTGACCAATTTTGGCGCAAACAAATTTATTTACAAAATCCCTTTTTCTCGAGTTGAATCTCTTCCTTTTGACTCGGTTTCCTTTGAATTTTGGAATGTCCCTCGGGTCCAAAATTCTTTCTTGTCTCTCCCTATTTATATTCGTCCGATTCTGGAGTATCCCATGACTCCACTGAATGATTTGTAAAGGGGATGAAACTCCTTTACAATTGGCATTGATTCACCGGAGATTTATGTATCCCTCGGTTTAGATGCTACTATCTCTTGTTATTCCGAATTATATCTATAGCGATCGAATGTCGATTTTCCTTAGAATTCTGCATCCATTATATTGCTAAATTCACGGTTGATCCGTTAAGATCGCCCGCGATTTATAGAAGTATATCCATCTTCTATTTTGTAATTTAATTATCTCATCTTCGATCGAGTCCATCTTCGAATCAGGATTCTATTGATTGGAGTTCCTCTAAATTAAATCTCTATCTTTGTTTTGAAATCCATTCTTAAATCATCCTTTGAAATCGGGTATGTTTGTATTTTTGAAATTGTTTTATACATCGAAATTATTATTTTAATAACTATGATTCTATTTATTCTATATATAAAAAAGAAAATGTTTTCTATAAGGATTATATACCTATATATAAAACAAATAAGAAATGTTATCCTATATATAAAAGTTTGAAAGGATTTGAAATTTTGAAAATTTATAAGGAATTGATTTATATAAAAATGATTTATAACTGTAAAGTTAAATTTGAAATTCGAGAATTGAATTCCGGTATTTTGAAATTGGTTTTAAGATTTTGGAAAATATATAAGAATAATATGATTTAAAGGTATTTTCCGGATAAGAAATTTGTCAAGTGAGTTCAGATGAATTCCAATAATTTTGAAGAAGTTTCAAAGAAGTTTTCAAGGAAATAGAAGTCCAGAACTCACTTATGTCGCTGGAAAATAATTTCGGTGATGAGTGCACGCATCATCGACATTGATTTTCGAGTTTCAGAGTGGGGGAGGCCACTCTAGTAGCTTTGCTATGCGAGTGGTATTGTGAAACAAATTTCGATTTCAAATTCCGAAGTATAATTTGATATTTTAGAAAGATATAAGCATATATTTGAAACAATTTAAAATGAGACCGGTGTTCAGTCCTCGAGTTTCGGATTTAATAATTGATTTATTGATTTATTGTTGATTTTCAAATCTTGAATTAAAAATTTGATTTCCCTAACTATTTTGAATGTTCAAACACTTCCAAATCGTGATTAAATTTTCAAAGCTAAGAAATTTCGAAGAGTATAAAATGTTTGGTAAAGAATATAAATTTAGTTTTGAAATGTTTTGAAAAAAAATATAGTTTTGAATAATGGTTTTTAGAAAGGTAAATTGGATATTTCAAATAGAAATAGATAGTTTAAAAGTTTTAAAGGGATAAATTGAAAATTTGGAAACCATTTTAAGTATTATTGATTTTGAGAAAATATTTGGATTTGAAAATTAAATTGAAATTAAAAACCAGTACTTATATGGTGATTTTGGAAATGAAATTGTTTGACTTGAATTATTTTAATTTGGAAACTGGGATAATTCTCTAAACCTATTATTTCGGGAACTTTGAAATTTAGATATCTAATTTGGAAGAAAATTTGGTGAAATCATATATGATTTTGAAGCTGAATTGATATTGAAATGATTTGAAATTTGAGAACCTTATATTATTAAGCACTTGATTTGGGGAGTGGTAGAACTTATATAAAATGGATTGTATAAGTATGAAGTTGATTTGAAATCTATTGATTTGAAAGGTACTCAATTTGGAAAGAGATTTTATATAATCGAAGTCTATATAAGTATGATTTGATCTATTATTGATTTGGAAAGTATTCGATTTGGGAAAAATGGAATCCTATATATATGGACTTTATATAAGTACGATATTTGAAAGTGATTTGAAAAGGTACTATATGATATATATTTTCGAAGTAAAAATATGGAAAGTGCCTTCTGCTTGATATCCGCTTTGTGGCCACATCGTGGACTCATTCTATCGATATTATTCTCTCTGATTTTCGGTTTTTCGGATGTAATACTCGAGTGTTCCCACCGTGGCGTAACCTATGGTTTTTTTTTCTCTCGCGAATGCATAGCGCAATTGCCTGGCTAAGTCTTGGCTAGGGGTACGGATTGTTTCCTAGGGGATCCAAGCGTAACCATTGTGTATCCTACAATCTGTGTAGGCCGCGAATAGTAGCGCAAGTGCCAGGCTGAGTCTTGCCTAGGGGTACAGATTGTTTCCTGGGGGACCCAGGCGTAACCATTGTGTATCTGCGAACCATGGTCGGACAAAGGTTTTGGTTTGGTTGTTTTGTTTGGATTGTACTTTCCATATCTGTTTTAAAGGTTTTTCAAGTATTTTCACTGGGTGTTGAAACAAGTCTACTAAGTACTTGAAGAATTCTAGCTTTGCGCCTGATCAACGCGTGGCCAGAGTCTGCAAGAACAAGGATAAACTTGTTGAAACATCGAGTTATAAAAATATTTTTGAAAGAAAGATTTATTTCGATATAAAGGTATTTTATTATAAAAATATTTCCAACAAGAAATTTCTGTATTAGTTTTTAAAATTTAAATTCTTATAGTTTGAAATTTACGATTCGTGCCCGATGCTATCTTTTGAATCTACCTTATCTGCTCAGCTTTAATTATTCCCTTTGATTCTGTTTTCCGAATCTACCCCCTTTCCTTTTTGAATATATCCTTTTAAAATATGGTTTATCCATATACTGCATGGTTTAATCATAAATTTTGGTGTTATAAATATTTTAGAAGTATTAATTAAATAAAAACATATATAAAGTAAATAATTATTGATTTATTAATAACATCTGAAAAGTATGTAAATAAAATTTATAAATTGAGAATTTTGGATTTAAATGGTTACAATAGCTTCGTTGTAAATATAACTATTGATGTAAATAAATGTTTTCAAAGAGTTTCATATATTGGTAAAGGTGTCAGTTAAACATATAGATGAAATTTATAAAGGAAGCAGGAAATTTTACAAATGGGTTTTGAAAGGTATTAAAGTATTAGAGATAACTGAATTGCAAATAAAGTTTTCAAATTTCAAGTAAAATTTATATAGTTTTAAATTAATTATTTACCATTAACTTTCAATCTACTTTTATTACCGGTTGTTCTTTTCTCCTACATCCTTCCTTTTCGGGGACGAAAAGTTTTGAGTGGGGGAGAATTTAACAACCCGTAAAAATTTAATAGTTTTAAATGGGTTTATTTAACGCATTTAATTGAATTTTGGTGAAATTTTTAAATAATAATATTTTGAAATAAAAAGTTAATATCTGGATTTTGTATGATTAAATATAGCTAATGGTAAATTTTCAATTTATTTTATGAAAGTTTATATATTATGTAATTCTATTAAATTCAAATCAGTTAATAATTGTTGATAATAATATATTTTCCAAACCTGAATATTTTTACATAGAAAAAATTCTAAATCATGTTCTGACTGAGACGTCATTTTTCGTTTTTCCAAATTCGGACTTCTTTAGCTCCATCGATCGTATTTTCTGAGTTTTGCTGCACTTTCCCTTAGTAGAAAATTCGGAATTTTTTTTATTCAATCGTACCACTGATATCTGTATACCGTTTTGATCTTCTCGTCGTGCTGATCTTCGCAGTATATTTATTTCTGTATTTTGAAGTCCGATGCACGACGGAAATGTTGATAACAGTCCGTTAACGGTACTTTTTTTCACTTTCCTCCAGTTTCAAAGTTTGAACGCGCTGCCCTAACAATGTTAATTCACTTTTATGTGTCAGCTGAATCAAAGCAATGTGACCATTGCTATTTAATTTCTTTAAATTTGCAGCTGAATTTCTGGGTGACCGCTGCTGTTACATTCGTTACTTTTTATTTCAATATTTAATTCATCGGTTACCATCTCATAGCCCTGACTTCCTTT
The DNA here is from genome assembly GCA_030765085.1 of Allium cepa. Taxonomy (NCBI): domain Eukaryota; kingdom Viridiplantae; phylum Streptophyta; class Magnoliopsida; order Asparagales; family Amaryllidaceae; genus Allium; species Allium cepa. Next base: position 422,496,766 of record CM060946.1, on the reverse strand, counting down.
CTTGCTTTGAATAATTAATTTACCTTTCCCATGTTTTAGCCGTGCATTTCGACTTTTTCTCTGCATTAAAATTCTTCTGTGCCAACGTTTAAAATAAACAGCCCGTACTTCATTTTTCCTATAGCCGTTTCATTATATAGTTGTTCATACGTTTAATAATATAGAAGGTTGTGAATAGATTTGTAAACTGAAGCCCAGACCATTTTGAATTTTACGTTTTGGTATTCATTACATTTTAACGGTTCATTTATTTCAGCTTTATAAGTTTGGTAAAGCAGGCTATCTGCTGTCACTTTCCACCCTCGCTTCTCAATTTTCTTTCTCCCTTCCTTTCATAGCAGATGCTACTAGGGGAATTTTTTTTTTTCCTTTCTTCTGTTTCGTGCGTGGCCAACCTCCTCTCACCCACCTCCACAGCATATACCCTCTCTCTCTCCAGCTCGCAAACCCACCCTTTTCCCCCTTTGTGCTTCGCCTATAGACTCGGCAGCGCCCCTCACTTATGCAGCCATCACCTTCCTCCATCATCCCCTAGTCCAACCTCACAACACCCCCTGGCCGCATCGACCAACCTCCTCCACTTCAGGCCAGCAAGGACATCCCTCATCGAGCCCCAGTACCACATCAACGACCTCCCCTCCATCCCCATTCCTTCGCAAGTCTCGAGCGCCGCCATCCTCACGGCTGCATTGAAATGCGAACCTTCAGCTGCCCATAATTTTTCGAAATCATGTGCGTGTTGATCATTTGAGAGCGTATATGATAGTAAGGTATTATAGATATGGGTTTTGATCTGGATTTTTTTTTCACTTATAGTTTTGATATATAACATTGCACACATATGTGAAAATCTTAGTTGCAAGTATAATAAGCCTATATATTCTGCATATACAGTTGACAGCATAGGATAAGTTATATATATTTTAAACTAAGCTGTGTATGTTCGTCTATACTGATGTTTGTTATATATATTTTTAGATTTTAAATTTAAGGTCTGAAATGATTTTTATGTAAGTATCTCTCGCCTACAGTCTGCATATATTATAATATGAAAGATGATATTTTACCATTATATTGTTTAAAGTATACATTTATTTTTAAAGTTTCTGCATGAATGTTAAAGTATAGGTATATACATGGTTATATACTATTTTACCTAGGTCGCATATTAATATAAGTGTGTATATATATATATATACACACAATATAAGTTTACTACGATAATAAAATGTTAGTTTGCATATTAATATATATATAAGTTTATGTGAATTCATATAACCTGTTGTTAGCTCGGCCATGCAAGTTTACACACTATGTAACGACCCGTAAATTTTCGATAATTAAAATAGCTAATTTGATAAGATTTCGTGATTTAGTGTTAGAAAAAAATTTAATTCGTTTGGAATAATAATAACTGGAATGAATTGCGACAACAATTATCCAAGTAATGAAAAATAAATGCTACTTAGTGAATGCCTTTGAAATCAATAGTTGAATAGGATAATAAATGTTGAAATTCATTGGGTATAATAGAGTAATTGATTGATAAGTAAAATCTATTTAAAATCAAATATTGAATATTGAACCGGTAAAATTTTTAAATTAAATATTTGGAAATTATTGAATAATTTAATAATGGGAATTGAATAACCGTATAATGGAAATAGTTGTTCTATAATTTTAATTCGTTTCAAAAGTTAAATTTTATAAGTTCATTTTGAATATTTCAAAAGATAGTGATTTAAGAATAATCAAATTTGTTAAATTTAATATTACGAATGTTTGAATAAATTAAATTCCGAATTTAATATGATTAATTTGATATTGAAATTTAATATATGAAAATAGAGTGAATAATTGAAATTTTATTTAATATGATTCAAATTGGTTTCCAAAGTGAATGTAAGTTATATTTGGATTTTAATAGAGTTAATAAGATTTTAAAATTGGAATTTATTGGATAAATTGAATAATGGGTTTAATATGATTAAAAATGATTTGTAAAATTTTATTTTATCATATTAGAGTCATAGTGATGTTATAGAACTTTTAAAACTGAATTTAAAATTTATTTGTGAAAATTGAATATTTTAATATTTAATTAGCGACTGAAAAATAGCCAATCTTTGAACAGTCTCAGAATTGGACGAAACTAGTTCCATTGGATCCGCAATAGTTAGTTATTATCAGATTTCAATTTTCGTAGCAATCAGAGTTGTCGGTTGACCGTGGCAGCTCGAAACGCGTTGAAATTGTTTTAATATTAATTTGACGAGTTAAAATAGTCATTTTTCAAACGGTCTCGGATTTCAACGAAACAAGTTTCATCGGATCCGTAATGTCATATTATTGTAAGGTTTCAAATTTCGAATCAATCAGATTTACCGTTTGTCCGGGGCGAGCCCAAACGCACAGAAATTTGATTAACCGATTTAATTTCAAATCGATCGTTTATTGCCGTAACTCACACATACGATCGAATTAGCTTCCGAAACCTGTTCCGTTGTGTCCGGAACGTGGGGTAAACCCTAGAAACGCCAGCCGGCACGCTTCGTTTGGAGTTCGTAAAATTTTCGATGAATAGTGTTTTGGCCATTTTCTATAAAAGGACCCCCACTTTCTTTGTTTTGCAAAAACCCTAGGGTTTCAGCCCTTAGCCGCCACTTTCATTTCAATGGCCAGAAAATTTCGAAACTCCTTCTTCATTTTCCTCTCAATCCATCAACAATTAGCAAAAACTCTCAACTACAAAGTTGTAAAGGGCATCAAGATCTAGCTATCCAACGGTGGAGATCGGAAACGGAGCCACGATCAACGGCAAATTGAGATTGAAGCTGCTGCGTTTTTCACGCAATTCGAGGCAGAGGGGGTGGCCGAGCTTCAGGCTATTGATGGTGAAGGTGGAGTAAGGCGGTGGCTTCGAAGTGGTGTAACCTGATCGTGTTCATGTTCGTCGTGGAGGTCGCAAAATCAAACCCTAGTGGTGTATGAATGGGTTCAAGTTGTGTGATTTACTACCTGGAAGATGATACGCGTGCGTGAGGAGATGATGGAGTGCGGCCCAGATCTGCTATGCAGGAAATCAACGGTGATGATGGGGTGGGTTTTAAAAATTTAATTAAGCTGTAATTAATTTATATAAAATTTCGTGTTAACTTTAAACCATCATAACTTTGTCATACGAGGTCGGAATTCGACGAAACTTTTTGTGTTGGAATCGTATCGACGAGCTCTTCGCATTGCGACTGGATTGGAATCATTTGGAGCTAGAAATTTTTTTGAGTTAAATCGAACGTCGTTCGATTTGATTTAAAATCGAAAAACAATGTGAGTGTTTTATAACGCTCACAACGTACTAAATATCTTTATGCTAGTTAAATTGGAAATTATGAAGTGTTATGATTTTTATTTGTCGTTGTTTGATAAATTTAATTGCCATATAGATTGTCATTTGAATTAACCGTTGGAATTAAATTGACAGTTAAATTGAAATTGAAATTGAATTGCGATTAAATTACCTGACACTGATAACTATGAAACTGCCATGAATTGTATTGTCTATTGGATGATGTATTTTGATGGATGTTATTGGTTGATATTTAAATGTTTGGATGTTTATTTGCTTATATATACTGTTATGCATACATATGACACTATGATTTGATTTAAGTAATATATATTCATCCCTGACATTTAATTGAAATAAATAATTATTTGACCATAGGATAGAAATTATATACGGACACCGAATTGGCTAAATTAATAAATTTTGAAATCATCGATTTGAAATTTATTTAAATGTTTTGATTTAAAAGTGATAAATAGAAATCAATTTATAGAAATCGAATTTATCGAAAATAGAGTTTGGAATGTTGAAATAAAATTTTGGTTAAAAGAAATTGTTGAATAAATTTAAGTGAAGACTTTGAGATTTAAAATTTGGATATGATTGAATGTCGGAAATTTATTTGTTTTAATGATTGAACATTAAATTCGAGCTTTGAATATTACTAAGTAAAAGTGATATAAAATGATATTTGAAATTGAGCTTGAAATTAAATCATATTTGTAAGTGGGATTTAAATTTGAATATTGAAGGAAAATTTTGTTAAGTGTTAAAAATTGATATTTTGAAAAATCAAGCTAAAAATCGATATACATTGGAATTAAATAAGTTGAAGGTGAATGTAAAATTGAATAAATTTGAAGTCAAAGTTGACATTGATTTGAATTGAAATCGAAATTGAATCGGTAAATTGAAAATTGAAATTTATTTGAATTGGGAAGTTATAATTGAAATGGATTGGTTTTGAAGCTGTTTTAATTTGTTTTCCAAATTTCTCTGTTATATAAACCATTTTGAATACTTAAACTATTTTAATCTATTTTTAATCTACTTAACCTAATTTTAATTATTTTAAACTAATTTATCTATTTTAAATCCATTTTAAAGATTTTAAGTATTTTTAACTATTTTAATTATTTAAACTACTTTTAAACTACTTAAAACTATTTTCTAAAAATTTCAAGCTGGTTAATAAGGTGAAATTTTTATGTTTAAATCTTGAATTTAAATACGAATTGGGTTAAATGAAGTTGCAACCTAAATTGAAATTCGAAATGATTTTGAAAACGAAATGAGATTTTGACGCGAAAAACGTTTTTTTTGAAACGGAATATTACAGTTGAATAGATATGATGATATATGAAATGGATTTGATTTTGAAACGAATATGATATTTTGATATCAATTATGAATCAATTTGAAATGTAAAAGAGCCAACGGTGTAATAATACGTAGTTATTAAAGAGACCGGGATCGGATATGGACACTCTCTATCGATACCGAACACCACTTTAATAACTATTATACGCGGAGTGTTGATCTAAAATGAAGTGGATGGTTTGGTGAACTCGTTGACTGAAGAAAGAGAACGATATTGGATGACCCCTGACATGACTAAAACAGGAGCCACGCCGGGCCATTGAGGTTCGCCATCTCTAGCGGACACACTTCTTCGATACCATATCTATTACATTTGTGATGCGATTTGGGTGCACCCCTTGATTTCGGAGTGTTGTTTCGCGGTGTTGGGGTGGCTGCTGGCTATGCCCAACATAAGTCCGGATCACGCAACTACTACTATCCTAGTTGGTATCGTGATGCAGCTAAGGCCAGAGAAGAAGTTGTGCAAACTATAAGTCCTGAAAACATGAGTTTTTGGTGTAGTGTGATGAGTCATTCACGACTCAGTGAAGGCATGAGTCGTTACCGAGCTAAGGAAGGAGGGCCACGAGTCAACAAGCCAAGAGGGAAGGTAGTCCGACCTAAGAAAGCATGGTCACGACCTAACAACGGAGTTTTGGGTCGTCTCCGACCTAAGAAAACACAGGAAGAAGCATTCCGACCTAACAAGCTCCGACTTAATGATATTGAACGAGATAACTGTGCCGAGTTACGAACTAGTGATGTTGAACGAGATAACTTCGCCGAGTTCCGATCTAAGCAAGCTGAACTGCCTTCTATGTTAGGTCGTAGGGGATTGGGTCGTGTTGTATTTAGGTCGTTACCGACCTATAGGTTGTGTTGGGTGTTAAGTCGTGAATCTTTAAGTTGTTATATGTAGGTCGTACTTGTTAAGTCGGCCAGGTTTTTGAGTCGTTATGTTGAGTACTTTGTGTTGTAAATAGTAGGTCGGTATGTAGTTGAGTCGGTTGAGTCGCTTTGTGTTAAGTCGGTCACGACTTAAGGTGAGTCATAGGTCGGCAACGACTTAAGGACTGGGTCGAAAACTCTATAAATAGGGGCGTGTGTTGTACATTTGTTGGTTGGTTGATTTTGGAAATAAAATTTCTTGTTGATTGCTTTGTGCTTTCTTCTCCAATTGGTAGTTGAGTGTAATCTCCTATCTCCACTTACGTCATTCGAGTGCGCTCGAATCCACGTTTGCTGAAGCCGATTCACGGTATCTAGTGCGCTAGATCAACGTACGAAGAATCGTAGATCTTTGAACACGGTATAGTGCGCTATCAACGTGTTTGAGATAGCTAGAATTCGGTATCTTCGGATCAACGAATTTGGGCAATTTGGTATCTTCAACTCACCGATTGCTACATTTCACCGATTTAAGTTTTGTTTGATTAATCCGCTGCGTCATTATTGGTATCAGAGCCATACTTAGCCAATCATAGCTAAGTTGATTCTTGGAACCAAGTTTTTAAAGTTTTTGAAGTTTTTGAAGTTTGAAGGAGTTCATTGTGTTCTTGTTGAATTTGTAACAACATTAGAGTGTTTGATTCATTTCATTTTGGATCGAGGAGTTGGATATTGTTTGGATTTTGTCTTGGAGTTTTGCGCGCCAAGATTTGAAGTGTGGAGCCGCGTAAAACCATTGCCGAGCTAAAGCCTTGAAGGGTTGTAGTAAGGTCGAGCCGTGAATTGTTGAGCCGATCTAAGTGTTGCCGAGTTAAGTTCAAGGCCGAACCTTGTGAAAGTGTTGTTTGTGAAAGCTTTGGAGTTTTGTGTTTGAATTGTTGAAGTTTGAGAAGTTTTTCAATTATGCCACCAAGGAGAGCTAATCGTCATCAAAACGTTGAAGCTTTGTATCGTAGAGAAGAAGCCGAGCTTATGGAACAACGTATTAATGAGAAGTTTGATGAAGGCATTGGTAAATTGGAGAAATTGATGAATGATTTGAATCAAAGGAGGAGATCACCAAACTCGAACCATGGAGGAAACCGAGTTTCGCCATCGGTTACGGAAGCGAGGAGGGTATCACCACATTCTTGTAGAGATAGAAGAGAAACGTCAATTTCATCACGAAGAGATCATCATGACTATACACATGAAGAGAGAAGAAGTCAACGTGAATTTGACCATGAAGCATATAGGGATGAAGAGAGACATAGTCAAAGAAGCATGCATGAACGAAGAGATGATAATGATCGAGATCGATGTAGACGTACTTTTGATTTTGTTGAAGAGGGTGATAGAGCTAGTATTCATTATCGAGATCGAGACCCAGTTCGAAATTCTAATCGGGATGTTGAAGATGATCGTCGATGGGAATCGGGTATGAAAATGGAGATTCCGGAGTTTAAAGGCGGGATGGTTGCTGAGGAGTTCTTAGATTGGGTTTCAAATGTTGAAGAGATCTTTGATTTCAAGGAGGTTCCTGAGCATAGAAGGGTGAAGTTAGTTGCTACTAGGTTGAGGGGAAGAGCTTTGGCGTGGTGGCAGCAAACTAAACTTACAAGGGAGAGAATGGGAAAGTCAAAGATAGAATCGTGGGATAAGATGAAGAAGTTGATGAGATCTACTTTCTTACCTTACAACTATCAATCACTTATGTAACAAAGGTTGCAGAATCTGAGGCAAGGGACGAAGTCTGTTAGTGATTACGCTGATGAATTTTACCAACTCATTGCCAGGAATGATATTATGGAAACGGAAGAACAGCTAACTGCTAGATTCATTGGGGGATTGAGAATGCAGATCCAGGATATGGTTAATATGTTTGATCCTAGATCAGTTGCAGAAACACATCAGAAAGCGTTGGCTTGGGAGAAGCAAGGAAGGCGTGGAGGTGGTGTGTTTACTAATTCCAATAATCAAGCAAGGGGTGTTGGTGGAAGTTCTAATGCTCCTAAACCTGTTTCAAAGCCAGTGGCGAAGGAGGCTGAGAAGGCGAAGGTTAGCAGTGGGTTCAAGTGTTATAATTGTCAGGAGTTGGGTCATGTTAACGCTAAAATTTGAACGCTAACACCCCGGTGTATGAGTTATAGTTGTGAAAGCACCACCCGAAAGCTCGGGAACAGATTACAAGCAGAAAACAGTAGAAAAGCGGTAAACGACAACAATTTTATAGTGGTTCGGCTTAAGGGTATAGCCTACGTCCACTTTAAGTACTTTTATTAATGATTTCGTTACAAGCTGATACAACTCTTCTCAAGTACAATATGCTTCAAATTACAAGTGGTTTGAAACAAGTCTTAAGCTTCAATGTCGATTAAAGTCCTTAAATCCATGTTGAAGATGTGTGGTTTCTTCGTGGAGTTCTTTGATGAATTCTTCTAATCTTGAAAGCTCTAAGTGTTGATGAAGTTCTCAATGCAGCAAGGCAACGGTGTATGAAGAGAATGTGCCAAAAGTCCTTTGAATGTTGGAGGTGGGTGCCTATTTATAGAGAGTTTCGGCCTGGAATTATTGCCAAGTCCTAAGTCGTGGCCGATTTAAGTTAAGTCGCAACCGACTTAATATGAGTCGTGGCCGGTCCATCTGGCCCCTTCATGGCTTCACAGGAGTTCACTTGTACAAGTCCTAGGTCGTCTCCGAGTCAACACCACCCCTCCTTAGTAATACGGCCTCGGGTTTATATTAGGTCGTGGACGAGTTAACTTGGTAAGTCGCAATTCACGGTCCAAATGATAAGTCCTGGATCGTGTACGAGTTAAGAGGCCACTGTGCCAAGTAGCTGCATTGAACTTACCTTCCTTTGCTTAGGTCGTGACCGTCTTAACATTGGTCATAGGTCGGCCGCGACTTAGGTCGGTAGCTATCTTGGGTCGGCGTTCTTTAAGTCTTAGGTTGGTATACATGCTAGAGCATTGGGTCGGCACCTCTCTTAAGTCGGTATCCCTTTTCGGCCTTAGGTCGGCATTCCTGTTAAGGCAGTTAGGTCGGCAACCAGTTAAGTCGGCAATCTCCCTAGACTGTTAGGTCGGTATCTATGTTGAGTCGGTCCCCTTTTTAAAGTATTAGGTTGGCATACTTGTTGAAGGGTTAGGTCGGCATACCCCTTAGGCCTTAGGTCGGCATCTCTTAGGTCGGTATCGTTTCAAGTCGCTGAGTCCAAACCGAGGCGGAGTTAACAATTGCCCCTCGAAGTATACGCCTACTGGTTAGGTCGTGTGCTTCGATATCCTCTAACTCGTCCACTCTTTAGGTCGGTAGGTCCTCTACGACCTAGCAGTTTGGTCACACGCGCCGCTTCAGGTCTCTCTACTATAAGTCGCATATTCTCTCTTCTCTTCTCATTACTTACTCTCTTGCTTCTGCCATTAAAGACTTTCTCGAGCTCCAAAAGGCGATTCCATTCCAAACAATCACCGATAATCTTTGTTGTTCATCACGTAAGTAAAACCTGCTCTTCTCTTGATCCCTTATTGTCATCGATTCACGAATTCTATTCAAATCGAACCCACCTCTTGCGCGCTTTTTTACTGCGAACCTCATTGCGCCAGTAGTTTGTGAGCTCGAGTTTGCTTGGTTTTGGCTCTAAATGATCAACGAGATGATGGAGATGGTGTACTGCTTCTGGCTAGTTGATTTTGATTTGCATTAGGATGGCTAAGCATTGAATTTGGGTGATTTTGAACTGACTTAGTGGATGATCCGATAGCATGAAATAGCATAAATGAAATGAGGGTTTCTTGGTTGAGGGAGTGGCTAACGGGTTAACGGGTTGAGTGGGGCGAGGTATTGATTTAGATGCGACCCGGTGATTTGAAGTGACTTAGCTTTTGGCCGACCCAATCCTTAAATCGTGGCCGTGTTAGCACTTGGGGGAAATCTGCCAACCTATTCTTCTGCCGATCTAAGCCTTATACCGTGGCCGAGTTAATCCTTGGGGAAATCTGCCGATTTAACCTTCTACTGATTTAACCTTGAACCGCAGCCAAGTTAACCCTTAAGTCGTGACCGAGCTAAGCCCTTAGACCGTGACCGAGTTGGCTCTTAAACCGCTGCCGAGTTAACACTTAAGCTTTGGGCATGCTGACTTTTTGAGAGCATAGATCCACTTTGAGTTTCTTGAACTGCCAAACTAAGTTGCCTAAATTTTGAACTGCCCCAACTTTAAATTTGCTTGAATCTCAGTGTATTATTTCACAGATCGCATTAACTTATAAGCTGCTAACCTGCTGAAAATAACAAACAAAGAAAACCAAGGCGAAAATACTGCCATTGACTGCCCATGTCAGATGACAAATTAGTCAAGACAAGACAAGCAACTTAATTACACTGCATGAAATGTTTGTGAATCAATCAATTAAAGTTAAACATTAATGCAAAGTATCAACAATCTGAACTGATTTATCTGCATCAACATCTTACTTGCATATTTAGGCTTAAAACAATAGTCCCTGAATTTCATAACTAACGAATGCTTGCTAGTTTTCATTCCAGTTATATTTGTTCACTGCTTGATTGATTTTACACAACACTTCACACACTTTAGGAAACGTGCACCTTCATGTTTGAATACCCAGTTGTTTATGTAGAATGGCTTCCCACCGAGAAGAAGAAGCGGTAACTCAAGAGGAAGAAACTTTTCCGATAGCTGTTCCCATAGAGAATCCTTTGGAGAGAACCTCGACTATTCTAACTTCGAGAGCGTTTGTCCAGCTGCGCACTCAATTTGGCTTTGCTGAAAGTGATGTTCTTCTCCCTGGGCCAAGTGATACTGCTGACAATCCTCCCTATGGCTTTGTTGCAGTCAATTGCCAAATGTTCTTAAGTGGGGCGATTCCTCCTTTTAACGACTTCCTTCGAACTCTTCTCCTTCGGTTGACAATCTCTCCATTTCAACTTCATCCCAATGGCTATGCCATCTTGACGGGGTTATGTGTTTTGTTTAGAAGAACCCTTGATCGCCTACCGAGTTTTGAAGAAATTCGTTATCTGTGCTCGTTTGCAAAGAGTAAAGATCATCCTTCCCTCATTATTGTGAGAAGTGCCAGAAACCGCAAGCTCATTTCCGATCTTACTGAAAGCGTTCATGGATTTTTGAACCAGTTTTTCTTTGCCCGCTGTCCCTCAGGGTTTTATGCCATCTGGAGAGTAGGAAGTAAGATTAGTGTTTTTATTTTTTCCGTTTTGAAACTTTTTCGAGATCCGAACTTTCAGTTGCTAATTTCATTCTTTTTTCCTTTCAGCACTTCCTCTCCCTTCTAGAGACCCAATTCACAAGCAAGTTTTTGAGAGGTTGAGTGCCGTGGCCGCAGAAGAGAGGAGCATAAAATTTCTGTTGAGGGATGAATTTTTACATCAACATGGGCTTCTACACACTTCTCGCTCTATGCATGCTCATGAAGTTCCAACGGAAGTCCCCGATTCTCCGATAAAGACTCCTGAATCTTCGCTGGTGAAGTGCTCCACTTCTGTTGATGTTGCGGGGCCATCTGGTAAACTTGCCCCGGTTATCGAGGAAGAAGAGCCTCAGGGATCCTCTCACCATTCACAAGAATCTGGTGAAAAGGCTAAGAAATCCAGTCCTGTCAAGCAAAGCAGGGACGATACCTTCGAAGGATTGAGCGACCTCTTCGCTACTTCACAAGAGATCTTCAAAGATGACCCTACTACTGCCGGGATTTCTTCTTCAGTAGTTGAAGCTACTTCTATTTTGCAACAGCCGTCGTCGACTCAAGAGTTGACGCTAACTATTACACCCACAACCACTCCCCAAATAAAGAGTGGTTCGTAGATTAATGCGCGTAGTTTGCACAACACACACACTTAGAATTTCTCATCACTTCTATGCACTTATCTTCTTGCACTTTAAAGATTTCTAAAGCTTATTATTTTAATTCCAGATTCTCCTATGGGGCGCAGCGGCTCGTACTATGACGATTTCCAGCGCTACGGGAGGCGTAGCCAGTATGATTACAGGCGTTACCTTCCTTCTTACAGAGAGTCGGATGAAGAGAGGGCTGCCCGAAAGGCTCATGAAAGGAGGACTGAAGAAGAACATCGTGAAAGAAGGGAGAGAGAAGAGCGCCATGATTCTTGGCAAAAAGGCGATGACTCTCACAAGAGAAAATCTCATGACGATCGAGGAAAAGGTCACATGAGTGAAGACTTAAGCAAACGAGCTCGTCACAGTGAAAAGCAGGCCTCTACTACTCCTGAGAAAGTTACTATTCCTGCCTCACTCGACATTCCTTCTGACTCTCCCGCTCTTGGGAAATCAGATATTCAAACGATAATTAGCAGGCCCAAATTTCAAGTTGGACCGGGTCCAGTCACTCTGCAGAGCCGATTTCCTCAATGGTGCCTTAAGGGGGTGAGGTTCGACCTAGACTTGGTCCCCATCGACAAGTCTGCTATGTTGCGCAATCTTGATGCCGTCAAGCTCGATATCGAGAGGATGTCAAACTGGCAGAAGCTTGTCGATGAGCTTCAAAGAGTTAACCGTGCCAACATAGAGGCCATGCTTACTATGGAAAACGATAAGGCCGAATGGCAAAAGGTCGTTGAGCAACACGACACCGAGATGAGGAACATTGCTTCTTACAATGAGGAGCTTGAAGCAAAAGTCGAGGAATTGAAACATGAGCTTGCTGCTTCCTCTACTTCCTATTCTCAAAAAGAAGAAGTGCTCCTGAAACAAGTGAGAGACGCTCACGCTAGCCAAAGGGATGCCGAAGACAGGCTAGAAGTACAAAAAAGAATCAGTGAAGGCTATGCTACTGATATTGCTGAGCTCCGAAAGAAAAACAACTCCCAGGAGGCGGAGATACAAATGCTTAAGCTTCAGCTTGCCAAAACTGAAAGGGAGCGTGATGAGGCTGTCGCCGGCAGAATCGCAGCTGAAGAATCTCATGAGGCGACTAAAAACAGCATCAGCTCAACATTATTCGACTTCTACTTGCACAGCGTCTTGGGGCGTGGAAGTCTTGCCTTTCTAGGCCCCAAGTATGAAATCACACTGGCTGAAGTTTGGGAGACAGCACTTGATATGCTCGGTGGTAAAGGTGCTGGATATGCTGAGTCAGCCCTTGAAGAGCATTATCTTGATGACGAAGCCCGTGCCGCTCTTGCCAAGGGTAAGGAGCAGCTTGCCAGAGCGCGGGCCGGGATGGCGGAAGAGGAGCGTTCTGAAAAAGAAGTACCGCCTACCATCTCCGAACGTCCTCTAGTTTCTCCCGAGGTGGACATTACAGGCCCTAGTGCTCATTTGCCGCCTCCTACAAGAACTGGGGTAATCACCCCTACTGATGAAGAGGCTTTGGAGGACATTGGGGCTCAGAATTATGAGATTGAACTGACAAAGCCAATATCTTCAGGTAATTTCGACATTGGTCCGATTCAGGTGGATTGCCTGCTTATTCCTCAAAAATTTCATGAGCTTCTCGATTACCTCCTGAATCTCGATGAACCCATATCTCCCTTCTTTCGGGAAGATACTAACATTTTCAATTTTTCTTCTTCTGCAGTTGAAACAACAAGTGCCGTGCAGACTTCGCCTTCTCTGGTTATTCCTCCTCCATCTCTTCAGGTGACTCCTCCTTCTGCTTCACAACCTGGGTCACAAGAGGAGAAAATTGAGGCTCTTCATGGTTTGGATGACCCTGTTGCCTCGCAGGAGCAAAAAGATGAGGGACTCGAAGGAGGCGAGATCTCTCCGGAGCGGACTCCTTCTGACGACGTAGTTTTGTCCGCTCTCGTTACTCCGGGGAGTGAGTCTTCTTCGCAGAGAAGAAAGAAGCTTGGGACATCGAAGAGGAGGGGGAAGAAAATTATCACCACTGAAGAGGAACCGGAAATTGCGCCAGTTGTACCTCCCTCCCCTTCTTCCCTTATGCCTTCAGACCAACCTGGAAGACCCGAAAAGCTAACCACTCGGCCGGGTAAAGGGTCTAAAGGCGGCAAGAAGAAATGAAGAGTTGAGCTTTTTGATTCCTTTTTTGTGTAATGGTCGGATGTTGTGCAGGCACCGGCCCCTGCTTCTTATTTTGAAACCTGTATCTGCAATATCTGCAATTGAATAAAATGATTCTTTATTTGTACATACTTCTGTTTGAATTTGAGAATGCATTTATTATTCATTCTTACACAAGTTTATTTATATGATATTGCAGCGGGCTTATGGTATGTTGTTTGAGTATTACTTTACTGATGCAGCTATACTATTATACCATGTTGCCCCCATACCTTAAGCTTGCTACAATATTTTATACTTCGAGGGGACTTGCACTCTTATTTGCTAAAGAATAATTATTTTATTCTTTAAAGAAAATTTTTGTAGAGTACAACTCCCTTCGTATAAGTTTCTACGCTTTGTCGTTCGAAGAAATCACTTTTTTCTTTTGCTTATGTGCATATTTTACCAAGTGAATTCCTCTATGTGGTAAAGCGGACCTCTGAAGGGTACTTTAACTTCTTTTCTTTTTCTTTTTTTTTTTCCTTTTTTTTTTTGACGATCATTTTCCATAGTAGGTAAATTACTCTTCCTTTGAAAGTTAAAGTACGCTTTTGATGAGGATTTTTTTTTTATACAAAGTTGTACCTCTGAGGAGGGACTTTTCACGTTTCAACACTTGGAAGTTTTATTTCAATCTCGGTGAAACGTGTACCTCCAAAGAGTTGTGCCTTTGAAGAAAGCCTTTTCACGTTTCAACACTTGGAAGTTTTATTTCAATCTTGGTGAAACGTGGGCTTCCGAAGAGGTCTTTCTTCTTGATTGTGCCTTCGAAGAGGTCTTTCCTTTGAATTGTGTCCCCGGGAGGGGGTTGTACCTCTAAGGAGGGATTTTTCACGTTTCAACACTTGGAAGTTTTATTTCAATCTTGGTGAAACGTGTACCTCCAAAGAGTTGTGCCTTCGAAGAAAGCCTTTTCACGTTTCAACACTTGGGAGTTTTATTTCAATCTCGGTGAAATGTGGGCTTTCAGGAAGGTCTTTATTTTGTTTTTGCATTTCAACTTTGGTGAAGTGAAATTCCGAAGAGCGGTTGTTACACTTCAACTCCTGGCGAAATGTGCCTCCGAAGAGGGCTTTTATTTTGTTTACATTTCAACTCTGGTGAAGTGAAATCCCGAAGAGCGGTCATAACACTTCAACTCCTGGTGAAATGGGCCTCCGAAGAGGGCTTTTTTTTTTTTTTTTGCATTTCAACTCTGGTGAAGTGAAATCCCGAAGAGCGGTCATAACACTTCAACTCCTGGTGAAATGTGCCTCAGAGAGGGTTTTCATCGCCTGGAAGTTACTCTCTCATGGTTGGAGGGTCATGACTCCTCCAATCTTTTTTGTTGAGTAGAGAACTTTCTTTTTTGTGGCGTATGACCCATTAGAGGTCTTTTATCCTCCGAAGAGTTGCGCCTCCGAAGAGGACTTGTGCTGCTGATGGTAGCTTTGGTTGTTCCTCTGTTCACTTGCTTATGCCTTTTCAACGATCCTCTTTTTTTTTCAAGTTTTCATTCCCCTTTTCTCGCAAGTGGCTTGTTTAATCCAAGGAAGCGTACTTCATTGTCAGGCAAGTTCGTGAGAACGGGCACTAGCTTCCTAATTGGATGTTTGTTCGTTCAAACAATCTCAATTTATTAGCAAGGGCTCGTTTCTATCGAAATCATAAGCCGTTCAATTGAAGTATTTCCTATCTAGGATTTGAATTCGGGGCCTTTATGACTTGAAATTTGTTTGTTGAATGATGGTGAGAATCACTCGGTCTTATTATGCGCAAGTTTTATTTCCATTGTCTGCAAAAATTTAAATTGACATTTCAGCAATACATTTTATGTATTTTTATATCGAAAACAAAGCAAACATATAATAATAATAAGGAACACAAGATTTATAGTGGTTCGGCCATGAAATTGGGCCTACATCCACTTTATATTCTTTCATTATTTACTTGCATCAGTTTCACAATTGCTTTCAATTACAAGAATCATACATTCATAATTCTTTTTACAATGTTTCAACAAAATTTTCAAGTAAAGTATGGACGCAAATGGTTGCTGTTCCATGCCCTTGGAATTTGATCTCCATCAACAGTGGTGAGCTTGAATGTGCCGTTAAGAAGCTTCTGACCTATTACATACGGTCCTTCCCAATTTGGCCCAAACACACCTGTCGCGGTCATAATTCTTTTCAGGACTAGATCTCCAATTTCAAATCTGCGTTGACGAACTTTGGAATTGAAATGTCTGGCTATCCTTTGCTGATGAGCTGCAACTCTGAGGTTAGCTTCATCTCTTTTTTCATCAAGGAGATCCAGCGCTTCAAGTTGTAGCTTCTCATTTTCTGCTTGATTGAAATGGATTCTTCTGTGTGAAGGGACCTTTGTTTCAACCGGGATCATTGCTTCCGATCCGTATGCTAACGAAAAAGGAGTATGCCCAGTTGCAGTTTTATGAGTAGTTCTGTATGCCCATAGTGCAAGTGGTAGTTTATCGACCCAACCACCTTTTGCTCTTTCGAGTTGCTTTTTGATGGTTGATTTGATGATCTTGTTCACTGCTTCCACTTGCCCGTTTGCCTGCGGATGAGCTACTACCGAAAAGCTTTTCTGGATTTTGAATCGTTTGCAAAAATCCTGGAATTCCTCGCTTTCAAACTGAGTACCATTGTCTGTGATTATTTTCTGAGGCACACCGTATCTGCAAATGATATTCTTGGTCACAAAGCTTATCATTTTCTTAGAAGTGATAGTAGCCAATGGTTCAGCTTCAGCCCATTTAGTAAAGTAATCAACTGCAACAATAGCATATTTAATCCCTGATTTAGCAGTTGGTAGCGGCCCAATGAGATCCATTCCCCAAATTGCAAATGGCCATGGACTGACCATCTGTGTGAGTTCGGTAGAAGGTGCTCTAGGAATTTTGGCAAATCTTTGGCATTTGTCACATTTTCGGGAGTAATCTGCAGCATCTCGATTAATTTATGGCCAAAAATATCCGTATCGGAGAATTTTCTTTGCTAATGTTTGACCACCTGAATGATCACCACATTCTCCTCCATGCACCTCAGCTAGGATTGTTTTGGACTCTTCCCGGGATACACATCGAAGCAATGGCATTGAGAATCCCCGTCTGTACAATCGGCCATCCTGAATTACATAGCGAGAGGCTTTCCTTAGTAGCTTTCGTCTTTCTATCGAATTTTCTGGCAGAGAACCTCTGAGTAGGTAGTCCAGTATTGGAGTCATCCATGACTCTTGTTCTTGAGATACATTCATAATCCAGTCTATATCCATCTCGTCTATACTTGGTGCTGAAAGGACTTCTACAGGGACCAATCCCAATAGTTGAGCTTCACCAGAACTTGAATACTTTGCGAGGGAATCTGCCTTCATATTCTCTTCCCGAGGTATGTGGCTTATTGAATAGTGATCAAGTTCACATAGGAGTTCCCAAGCCTTTGACAAGTAGGAAGGCAGGTTTCCACCTTTTGCTTGAAATTCCTTCTTGACTTGGCATACAATAAGCTGAGAATCACTGAAGATCTGTAATGCTCGAATGTTTAGCTCTTTAGCGATTTTCAGACCTGCAATAAGAGCTTCATATTTTGCATCATTGTTTGTTGAAGGAAATTCCAATCTTAATGCATAACATAATGATCGACCCTCAGGAGTTTCAAGTACCACTCCGGCACCAGAACAGTAGTCATTTCTTGCGCCATCAACATACATCTTCCACTGGATTGGGGAATCATTGATCGTTTCTTCCTCACCATTATCTTTCTCTGTGAATTCTGCAATGAAATCAGCTAAAGCTTGTCCGTTGATTGCTTTTCGGGGGTGATAGGTGATGTCATATTGACTGAGTTCAATGTTCCATTTTAGAAGGCGACCCGAAGTTTCAGGGCGAAATAGGACTTGCTTTAGGGGTTGATCAGTGAGTACTCTGATAGGATGAGCTTGGAAATATTGCCTCAGTTTCCTTGATGCAACTAGTAGGCAATAGGCGAGTTTTTCCAACTTGGAGTAATTCAGCTCTGCCCCAGTGAGTCTTTTGCTGATATAGTAAACCGGATGTTGAATCCTTTTGTCTTCCCGTATCAGCGCTGCACTTAGAGCATGAGATGATTCTGCCAAGTATATAAGAAGATCCTCACCATTGCCTGGCCTAGAAAGTATTGGAGGCGTTTCCATATGACGGATCAACTCATCGAAGGCTTTTTGGCATTCGGAAGTCCATTCAAAATTCTTCTTTCCTTTCTTCAGGGCATCAAAGAATGGGATGCATTTATCAGTGGCTTTGGAAATGAACCGACTCAGGGCGGCGACCTTTCCGTTGAGACTCTGCAATTCCTTCTTTGTTCTAGGAGCTTTAACTTCTTTCAAGGCAGTAATTTGAGCTGGACTAGCCTCAATGCCCCTAGCACTGACGATGAAACCTAAGAACTTTCCGGACTCGACCCCAAAGGTACATTTCAGAGGGTTAAGTTTCATTCTGTATTTCCGGAGGACTGCGAACATTTCTGCTAAGTGTTCAATGCGATCCGCTGCTTTCCTGGACTTCACTAACATGTCGTCGACGTAGACCTCCATAGTTTTGCCCAATTGTGGTTTGAACATAGCATTAACAAGTCTTTGGTAGGTTGCCCCTGCATTTTTCAATCTGAAGGGCATAACTCTGTAGCAATAAAGTCCAACATCTGTGATAAAGCTCGTATCCTCCTGATCCGGCTCGTGCATCATGATTTGGTTATAACCGGAGTAGGCATCCATGAAAGATAACAATTCATGTCCCGCAGTTCCGTCTACCAGTTGATCGATCCTGGGTAACGGGAAGCAATCTTTGGGGCAAGCCTTGTTTAGATCAGAAAAATCGATGCACACTCTCCATTTTCCATTAGCTTTCTTGACCAGCACAGGATTTGAAACCCAATTCGGATATGTAGATTCTTTGATGAAGTTATTTTCCATGAGTCGATCAACCTCTTCTTTTAATGCTGCTGACCTTTCTGGACCTTGGGTTCTTCTTTTTTGTTTAACTGGCGTAAACTTTGGGTCAATATTCAGAGCGTGTACTGCAACTTATGGAGATATTCCACACATATCGGCATGAGTCCAAGCAAAGACATCCAGATTTGCTTTTAGGAAAGATATCAAGATATTCTGAATTGACACATTGAGCTGTGAACCCACATTTAACACCTTATTTGGGTCCTTCGGGTCAACAGGTACCGGGACTGTCGTTTCCACCGGTACCACTCTATTCTCCCCTGCACTGGCTTTTCTGGGATCCATTTCTTTCCGTGCCCCGCTGTGCTCGCCAGTGCAGGGTCCGCCCCGTAATTGCTACAAGGCTGGTTCTTTGATGCGGACTGGGGTTGCCGCATCCTTTCCCATTTCTCTTTTTCTTGACTCTCGCAGCTCTGTCAAATAGCACTCTCGTGCAGCATTTTGATCCCCTTTTATAACTCCTACTCCATTGTCAGTAGGGAATTTAATAGTGAGGCACCACGGGGCTAGGATAGCTTTGAATGCTGCGAGTGTTGGACGGCAAAGAAAAGCATTATAAGCAGAAAACTCATCGACGATCACAAATGTTTGCTTGCGGACCACTTTCCTTTCTGCTTCCCCAAGTTCTACAAGTAGATCGATGGTCCCAATTGGTTGTTTTGGCTCCCCAGTGAAGCCAGCGATCTTTTGTGATGAGGCTTGTACATCGATCATAGGGATTTTCATCTGGTCAAATGTCTTCTTGAAGAGGATATTACATGATGCTCCGCAGTCAATGAGGACTCTTCTGACAATGGCCGGTCCAATACCAGCCGAGATGACCAAGGGATCTAGGGTAGGAGCTTCTATACCTGTGGAATCTCTGGCTCTGAAAACAATATCATCGCTGAAAGTTTTCTGTTGTTTCAGGGGCGTAGTGTCTTCTAAAACAAAGACGTCTTCTTCGGCTGGAGCATATTTCAAAGCCCTGGAATATCTCTCCATCTCACCCCAGCTCTTGCCAGCTGGGTGAGGCCTTCCTGTAATGACATTGATAACGGGCCTTCCAGATTCATGTCCCGTAGCTTTCTCACCTGTCCTGGGCTGATGAACAGGAACCTGTTGCCCCTGACTTGACGATGCAGGATTGTTGCTATTCTTCTTCACAAATTGCTGCAGTTTGTTCTCTCTTAGCAACTCTTCAATCAGATTTTTCAACTGACAGCATTCATCAGTTTCATGACCGGGTTGATTGTGGAAGCGACAGAATTTCCCACTCTGTATGGCTTTTTTCCCAGTCCTCAAAGGGATAGGTTTAGGGAAATCGACGGAATCTTTAGTGGCCAGGTAGATGTGCTCCGGTGTATGTGATAATGGAGTATATTCTGATGGCTTGAAGGATCGGGGCTTCTTCAGATTACCCTGTTTCTTCCCATTATTATTCTCCCTTTTTTGCCCCACCGATTCATTCTTGCGTGGAGCGACAGTGTTGTCTTCTGCTTTCTCCAACACTGTCTTTACTGGTAAAGGACGGCTTTCCAAGCGAATGAATTCATCTGCTTTTTTGTAGAACTTTTCGAGAGAGGTTGGCTCCTTCATATTTAACCATTTCCCAAATTCCCTTGACTTATCAATAGCCCTCATCAGATAAGTCAATATCATTCGTGGTTCAGCATTGTCCACCTCAGCCAGCGCTATATTAAAGCGGTTCAAGAAGGATCTGATAGACTCACCAGGATTCTGCTCTAAACTCGATAGTGACATAATGTCCTTGGCCTTCGAAGCATATAGTCTAAACTGCTCCTTGAATTTTCTGGTCAAGTCTGAAAACTGATCGATAGATCGGACTGGCAACTTGGTGAACCATAGTAGAGCCACACCTTCCAGGTATACGGGGAAATATCGACACTTTATTTCGTCAGAGGCCCTGGCACCTGTCATGTGCCAATCATATTTATACAAGAACTCATTCGGATCACTTGTCCCTTTGTAAGCTGGAATAGTCGGAGGGACAAACTTCCTTGGAAATTCCGCCTTCAAGATTTTTTCAGTAAACGGAGTTTTACTTGGGGCGAAACCCCATTCCTTCTCATCTTCAACCCTTTGCATACTTTCTTCCATGATCTGCCGGACCATTCCAGAAAGATATTCCTCATCATGCCGAGTTCTAGATCCACCAGCCTCAGGAACTGCCTGCTCAAAGGGACTAGTAGCCCTTTCCGGAGCATTCCTCTCACTAACATCATGAATGTTGCCAGCATAGTTCCTTTCATTACCAGCTGGTTGATTGTTTGCCCCAAGTAAATCGTTCAACTTATTCAGAATCAGAGCATTCTGGGCACTTTGAGCCTCTAATTGTGCATTTTGGGCGTTTATCTGCTGGTTTAGCCCTAGAATCACAGCATCCAACTCCGCTTTCGTAACTCCAACAGACGGAGTGGGTTGATTAGGTACAGGGGAAGCGGAGGTTCCCTCTTGAATGTTTCCAGATCTGATAGATCTACTTTTCCTTCCAGGAGCCATAATCTCAGATAGACTTCTGTTTTTTAAGGAAATTCTTTCTTCAAATCTCTGTGAAGCAATGATGACAGTTTTCCTGAGTTCAGTTCTCAGTGAAAGCACCAAAAATGTTAACGCTAAAATTTGAACGCTAACACCCCGGTGTATGAGTTATAGTTGTGAAAGCACCACCCGAAAGCTCGGGAACAGATTACAAGCAGAAAACAGTAGAAAAGCGGTAAACGACAACAATTTTATAGTGGTTCGGCTTAAGGGTATAGCCTACGTCCACTTTAAGTACTTTTATTAATGATTTCGTTACAAGCTGATACAACTCTTCTCAAGTACAATATGCTTCAAATTACAAGTGGTTTGAAACAAGTCTTAAGCTTCAATGTCGATTAAAGTCCTTAAATCCATGTTGAAGATGTGTGGTTTCTTCGTGGAGTTCTTTGATGAATTCTTCTAATCTTGAAAGCTCTAAGTGTTGATGAAGTTCTCAATGCAGCAAGGCAACGGTGTATGAAGAGAATGTGCCAAAAGTCCTTTGAATGTTGGAGGTGGGTGCCTATTTATAGAGAGTTTCGGCCTGGAATTATTGCCAAGTCCTAAGTCATGGCCGATTTAAGTTAAGTCGCAGCCGACTTAATATGAGTCGTGGCCGGTCCATCTGGCCCCTTCATGGCTTCACAGGAGTTCACTTGTACAAGTCCTAGGTCGTCTCCGAGTCAACACCAACCCTCCTTAGTAATACGGCCTCGGGTTTATATTAGGTCGTGGACGAGTTAACTTGGTAAGTCGCAAGTCACGGTCCAAATGATAAGTCCTGGATCGTGTACGAGTTAAGAGGCCACTGTGCCAAGTAGCTGCATTGAACTTACCTTCCTTTGCTTAGGTCGTGACCGTCTTAACATTGGTCATAGGTCGGCCGCGACTTAGGTCGGTAGCTATCTTGGGTCGGCGTTCTTTAAGTCTTAGGTTGGTATACATGCTAGAGCATTGGGTCGGCACCTCTCTTAAGTCGGTATCCCTTTTCGGCCTTAGGTCGGCATTCCTGTTAAGGCAGTTAGGTCGGCAACCAGTTAAGTCGGCAATCTCCCTAGACTGTTAGGTCGGTATCTATGTTGAGTCGGTCCCCTTTTTAAAGTATTAGGTCGGCATACTTGTTGAAGAGTTAGGTCGGCATACCCCTTAGGCCTTAGGTCGGCATCTCTTAGGTCGGTATCGTTTCAAGTCGCTGAGTCCAAACTGAGGCGGAGTTAACAGGTCACAAAAGCATTGAATGTCCGAAGCCGAAGAAGAGAACCATGGTTGCAGAAGTTGAGGAGGATGATGGTGAGGAGGCAGAATGTTCAAATATACCTTATGTTGAGGAAGAAGAAGAATTGTTTGGAGATGAAGGTTGTAATCTCATGATGAGGAGGTCATGTCTTACACCAAAGCAAGAGGAGGATTGTAGTTGGTTGAGAAGCAATATTTTTCAGTCGACATGCACTATTCTGGGAAAAGTTTGCAAGTTCGTTATTGATGCTGGGAGCTGTGATAATATTATTTCTACAGAAGCAGTAAGGAAGTTGAACTTGAAAACTGAGAAGCATCCTAAACCGTACAAGTTAGCATGGTTAAGGAAGGGTGGTGAAGTGAAGGTGTGTCGAAGGGCTTGTGTTAATTTTTCTATTGGGAAGAAATACAAAGATGAAATTTGGTGTGATGTAGTGGACATGGATGTTTGTCATTTATTGTTGGGTAGACCATGGCAGTTCGATAGAGCAGTTCAACATGACGGTCGTGCCAATAGTTACAGTTTCATGTTCGAGGGTACTAAAATCACTTTAGTTCCTAAGAAGCAACAGCAGAAGGAGAGCAAGCTGGAAGAGATTGAGGAATTGAAAACTCTGTTGACTGTGAAGGAGTTTGTGAAAGAAGTTGAAGAGGAACCTGAAGTATTTTTGTTGATTGGGAGAGAATGCAGTGAAGAAGTTGAGATTCCAGAAGAAGCAAAGTCAATTTTGAAAGAATTCGAAGATGTCTTTCCAGAGGAGTTGCCTAAGGAGTTACCGCCACTTAGAGACATTCAACATCAAATTGATCTTGTTCCGGGAGCAGTGTTACCACATCGACCACATTACCGAATGAGTCCGAAGGAACATAAGGAGTTACGAAGGCAGGTGGAAGAGTTGTTGGAACAGGGACGTGTTCAGGAAAGCTTGAGTCCTTGTGCCGTGCCAGCATTGTTAGTACCAAAGAAGGACGGAACTTGGAGGATGTGTACTGACAGTCGAGCTTTGAACAAGATTACTGTTCGTTATAGATTTCCTATGCCAAGGTTGGATGACTTACTGGATCAGTTGAGTGGGGCAACTATATTTTCAAAGATTGATTTGAAGAGTGGTTATCATCAAATTCGAATCAGACCTGGAGATGAATGGAAGACAGCTTTTAAGACAAGAGAAGGGTTATACGAATGGTTGGTTATGCCATTTGGTTTGTCAAATGCACCTAGTACATTCATGCGGGTGATGAATCAAATCTTTAGACCATTCATTGGGAAGTTCGTCGTGGTTTATTTCGATGATATTCTGATATATAGCAGGAGTATGGAGGAGCATGTTCTACATTTGAGGGAAGTGTTGATTATTCTTCGTGAAGAACAATTTTATGCTGCTACGAAGAAATGTGTGTTCATGACGAGAAGTGTGTTATTTTTGGGATATGTTGTGTCTGAGAAGGGAATCCAAGTGGACCAGAGTAAAGTTGAAGCAGTCAGGAATTGGCCACAGCCAAAGACAATTACAGAAGTGAGAAGTTTTCATGGGTTAGCATCATTCTACCGAAGATTCATACCACACTTCAGTAGTGTGATGGCTCCAGTTACTGATTGCATGAAGGGGAAATAGTTTGTATGGTCAGAAGAAGCGGGAGTTGCTTTTGAGAAGATCAAGGAATTGTTGACGTCTGCACCAATTCTTATTCTACCTAATTTTCAGTTATTGTTTGAATTGCATACTGATGCTTCGAAGGTTGGTATTGGAGGAGTTCTGAGTCAGAATGGGAAACCAGTTGCTTATTTCAGCGAAAAGTTGTCAGGGGCAAAGATGAGATACAGTACATATGACGTTGAATTCTATGCTGTTGTACAAGCTGTTAAGCATTGGAGACATTATCTATTTCAGAAGGAATTTGTTCTTTATACAGATCATGAAGCATTGAAACATTTACAGGGGCAGGATAAGATTTCAGCGAGACATGCATCATGGATTGCATATTTACAGCAGTTTACTTTTGTCGTTAAGCACAAATCAGGGGTGACAAATCGAGTAGCTGATGCTTTGAGTAGGAGGAGTCATTTATTAACGACAATGAAAGTTGAAGTGACGGGTTTTGAGATGTTGCCGGAGATGATTAATGAAGAATCTTACTTTGTGAAATATGTTGAGAAAGTGAAGGGTGAGAGTACCGATGAATTTACGTTGGTTGATGGTTTTCTGTTTAAAGGGAATCGTTTGTGTATTCCAGACTGTAGCTTGAGGTTGAAAATTGTCAAAGAGTTACACGAGGAGGGGCATGTGGGCCGTGATCGTACTTTGAAATTGATTTCACAGTCTTACTTTTGGCCGTCGATGAGAAAAGAGGTTGAAAGATTCGTGGAGAGATGCCATATTTGCTAGGTGTCAAAGGGAACAGCAACGAATGCAGGGTTGTATATGCCATTACCAGTACCGTCTAAGCCATGGGTTGATATTAGCATGGATTTCGTTTTGGGTTTGCCTAGAACTCAAAGGGGAAATGATTCGATATTTGTTGTGGTGGACAGGTTTTCGAAGATGGCACATTTTGTTGCTTGCAAGAAGACAACAGATGCAGTTCGAGTAGCACAGTTATTTTTCAAGGAGATCTATCGACTTCATGGATTGCCAGAGTCTATTGTGTCGGATAGAGATACTCGTTTTCTGAGTCACTTTTGGTTGAGTTTGTGGAAGATGGTGGGAACGAAGCTGAAATTTAGTAGTGTTTACCATCCACAAACTGATGGACAGACAGAAGTTGTTAACAGGTCATTGGGAAATTTGTTGCGATGTCTTGTACAGGATAATTTGAGAAGTTGGGACATGAAGTTATGCCAAGCTGAATTTGCACATAATCATGCAGTGAATCGTAGCACGGGATTCAGTCCATTTCAGATTATTTATTCAAATTTACCCAGGGGACCGTTGGATTTGGCAGTAGTACCACAGTTGAAGGGAACAGTTAAACGAGCTGTTGATTTTGTTGATGAGCTGACTGAATGTCATAAAATCGTTCAGGAACGATTGGAGAAATCGAATGAGAAGTATAAGGAGTCTGCAGATTTAAAGCGACGAAATGTTGAATTTAACGAAGGTGATTTGGTTTATGCTGTGTTGACCAAAGATCGCTTTCCAGTGGGCGCATATAATAAGTTGAAAGCCAGAAAAATTGGTCCTGTCGAAGTTGTGAAGCGAATTAATGACAATGCTTATAAGTTGAAGCTGCCGGAGGATATTTACACTTCTGATGTATTCAATGTTAAGAATCTGGTGCCATATTATGGGGATGAACATTTTGATGAGAAAGAATTTGCAAATTCGAGGACGAATTTTTCTCAACCAGGGGAGGATGATGCAGCTAAGGCCAGAGAAGAAGTTGTGCAAACTATAAGTCCTGAAAACATGAGTTTGTGGTGTAGTGTGATGAGTCATTCACGACTCAGTGAAGGCATGAGTCGTTACCGAGCTAAGGAAGGAGGGCCACGAGTCAACAAGCCAAGAGGGAAGGTAGTCCGACCTAAGAAAGCATGGTCACGACCTAACAACGGAGTTTTGGGTCGTCTCCGACCTAAGAAAACACAGGAAGAAGCATTCCGACCTAACAAGCTCCGACTTAATGATATTGAACGAGATAACTGTGCCGAGTTACGAACTAGTGATGTTGAACGAGATAACTTCGCCGAGTTCCGATCTAAGCAAGCTGAACTGCCTTCTATGTTAGGTCGTAGGGGATTGGGTCGTGTTGTATTTAGGTCGTTACCGACCTATAGGTTGTGTTGGGTGTTAAGTCGTGAATCTTTAAGTTGTTATATGTAGGTCGTACTTGTTAAGTCGGCTAGGTTTTTGAGTCGTTATGTTGAGTACTTTGTGTTGTAAATAGTAGGTCGGTATGTAGTTGAGTCGGTTGAGTCGCTTTGTGTTAAGTCGGTCACGACTTAAGGTGAGTCGTAGGTCGGCAACGACTTAAGGACTGGGTCGAAAACTCTATAAATAGGGGCGTGTGTTGTACATTTGTTGGTTGGTTGATTTTGGAAATAAAATTTCTTGTTGATTGCTTTGTGCTTTCTTCTCCAATTGGTAGTTGAGTGTAATCTCCTATCTCCACTTACGTCATTCGAGTGCGCTCGAATCCACGTTTGCTGAAGCCGATTCACGGTATCTAGTGCGCTAGATCTTTGAACACGGTATAGTGCGCTATCAACGTGTTTGAGATAGCTAGAATTCGGTATCTTCGGATCAACGAATTTGGGCATTTTGGTATCTTCAACTCACCGATTGCTACATTTCACCGATTTAAGTTTTGTTTGATTAATCCGCTGCGTCATATCGCCTCATGTACCTTGTCATACTGATTATCCTATTCGCGACCACTACGTTTTGATTTGTACCTTGAGTATATGGATTGCCCTCTGGTGACTTCCGGTTTTGGGGAAACTACGGTCTTGTATATGCTTTTGGGAATATAAAATGTGTTAAGGGGGATTATGGTAACGCCTTAACGCTATTTTTATACTTTATATTACCGATAGGCATTATCTACTTAGCGTATATTACTACATAGTAGATAGTTTCATGGATCCTTGAGAGATGGAAAATCCCGTAACATCTCTTGAGTTATTGCACGCACGTTGACACTGGATAGGAGATGTCAAACCCCGTAAACATCTCTGACGCCGTTACACTCATATTTATTTACGATTGATTTCACTTTCATTAGGATATTTTAGTCCTGACTCGATTGTTTTGTCTTTACATTACGCTCGGGTCAGTCCTGAGTTTTTCAGATTTTTGAAGATCTATTCTGGAGGATGAAGACGAAGATTTGGTATACTACTACTATTATTACCCTTGCATCATGCTATCTGTTGCATTATTTTAATTGTTCTGTTGTATATGTATAACTCTGATAAATGTTGTATAAATAATTGTCAAAGTATAGTAAGCAGCTTAATGAACGGATTATTTGACTATTATATTTTATGTTGCGCTGCGAGATTCTGTGTTGTTTCATTTCATTTATTTCTCTTTCTTTTCTTTTCTTATTTATCCCAATAACCATCTGCCCTTTTGAATGGTTTGGAATCGACATGTGTATTTGATCGTCGGTTTAAACTGTCCAAAAAGGCTGGCCGTTACAGTTGGTATCAGAACTTTGGTTTAGCGATAAACCTTGGCTCTAGTGGGGAATAACTCATTGAAATAGAGGTAAACTATATGAATGAGTTGAGTGTATATGAGAGAGCGTACTTGTTATTTGATATAAAATGGTTTGTATTGTGTTAACTTTGTCCCGTTGAGTATTTATAAATTCTGGTCGATACTTAGGACGCCAAGGCGTCGATAGGAATTTCTAAACCCTCGAATAGGACAAACCAACACAATATCGTTTCGGAATATATTTTATATAAAAGAATTATTTGAATATTTATTCATTTTGATTGATTTGATTGTTAGGAGATGATAATATTAGATTATTATCGTTATTGTTTGATCAGTCAATATTTACAACAATTGATTAAATAACAATGGATATAGGAAAATGAAATCTTGTAAACACAATTGATAATGAATATAAATGAATTTTAACTTGGATTTGGGAATTTAAATTCCGGTGTTTGAAATTGACTTACAAGAATTTGAAAAATATAATATGAGTATTATATGATAGTATAATTGAGTTGAAATTGTTTTCGAAGGATTTTTTTAATGATAAGTGTTATATTCCCTTCTCTTGACGCTAGAAAATGATTTCGGTGATGAGTGCACGCATCATCGGCGTTTATTTTCAAGAGTCCGAGTGGGGGAGACCACTTAATAGCTTGTCTAAACCTTGTTTTGATTCAAATTTTATTTTATTTTGTATTCTCTATAGTATGATTTGATATATAAATTATATAAGTATATATTATTTCAAAACTTGATTTGAAATGAAACCGGGATTAGAATTCTTAAGTCCTTTAATAATTAATGATTTTTTTAATGATTGAAACGAATTTAGACTTGAATCATTAAGGAACTTTTGAATTGTGAAATGAGAAATGAACCTAAGAGCTAAATGAAAATAGCAATTGAAGTAGAAATCCCTAGAATTAGGAAATTATGAACTTAAAGTAAAATTGAACCTGTAAAACTCGCATAGTATTAAATTTCATTCTATAGCATAGATATAACTTATCAAAATATTTAAGAAGTTTAAAAATGTTATATGAATTGTTAATTGGATAATATACAAGTATAGGTTTGAATAATGAAATACGCATTTAATTAATGGTTTGCAAATATTAATAAAATTGTTAGTAAACAATTGAAATTTGAATTAACATTTAAAGGTGATTCACAATTATGTTAATATAAAATGGAAATACTATATGTGAATGTAAATGTGAAATTAAATTATAGTGAAATTTAAGTAATGACTTAAGAATTAATTAATTGAAAATTCAACTTTAAATGAAAAGAAGTTGTATGTTGTTTAACTACATTCTATTTGCATAATTATAACTTACCAAATACTTAAAAGGTTTAAAAGCCTAATAAGGATAAGTAGAGAAATAATATACCAGTGTGAGAGTGAATAATAAAATGTGAAGATCTATTGATAGTTGTAAATATAAAAGAAATTTAAGCTGTAAAATGAATGATATATCTAAGTGAATAAATAAAATTTAAAATTAATGAAATATAAAATTGGTAAATGGAAACTAATTAAATTTGAATATAACTAAATGTCAATAAACTTGGAAGTGTATGAAATTAAAGTTGACTTGGAAATGTATAATTGATTTAGTGTAGATTTTGGATGGATGTTAATGTTTGATATGCATTGGTTGTTAGATGGATGATAACTGATTAAGTAGAATTCATTAGTGTTAATGGAATTGAATAAACGGAATAAAATTTTAAAATAATTAAATTCAAATTTGAAGCAAAGTGAAATTAAATATAATTGAATTCAATTTAAATTGAAGCAAATTGACTTGAATTTAAAATGTGAATGAAACAAACTTGAATAAATCGGAAATAAATTGAATGTAAACCTATTGCATGGATGAATAAGAAAATAAATGACTTTGTGTTATGATTGTTCTTTAGAAAATTTGAAGTTTTGATGGTTTGCACTTTGAAATAATAAAAGCAAATTTTTGGGAAAAATCCAAATTTGTCCAATATATGCTGAAACGAAAACAACCATAACTTTTAAATGGCTGAAAGAAATTCGACGATCTTGGACTTTTCGGAAAGCTTAGAAACTATAGCACAACTTTTCTTTAGATAACTTGAGAAAATTCCTTCGTCTACTAAGTTAAAAACTTGAATATTACTCGCTGTCCTGTGCAAAAATAAGTAAAATCTGTAGTATACACCCTTAGTATTTTTGCTATATCTTTTGACTGGTTTATCGGATTTTGATGATCTTGTACTTTATGGAAATCTAAGAACATAAGCTAAAACTTTTGTTTTAAGTGTTTTGTGTTTTGATGTTGTTTAGAAGGTCGAAAATGCAGGTGAACGTCGCTGACCTGCGCAATTCATTGCCCAGGCTGAGGCGTACCCTCTAAGTAAAACGGCCATAATTTTTGAACGTATGGTCCGAATTCGATGATTTTGGACATTCCGCAAAGCCTGAAATGAATTCAACAACTTTTGTTTAGATTATGTTTCCGAATTTTATCGTTTATGTGTCCTAAAACTAAGATTTGTTTGATGTCCTGAAATTGGAATCTCAGTTTTGAAGCTAAATATGTTATATATATGTCGTGTAGGCTAAGTATATCGATCTATCTTTATATGCATGGTTCTAACTTAGTTATTGAGTGTTTAGTAGGTGTGGATTGCGCTTGCTTCGCATTTGGAGCTCGCTTTCGTGCTATATTAGCCGTATATGCTCGCTAACAATATATAAGGTACATATCTCGGATTACATACCGTACTTTTACACTTTTTCCCTGCGGGATGCCTCATCACTTGATGAGATGTATATTTGTGATATATATACTGTCATTTTTTTTCCGATCGAGCCGCGCAAGGAGACTCTGCCGAAATTTTCCGTAAAATCCGGGTGTTAGAAATTTTTTCAAGTTTTAAAAATTTTTATAACTTGTTTTGATTACTAACTTTTAAAGTTAGGAAGCCGTTTGGAGTAACTTAGTGGAAGCGTAGTTATGACTTTATAAATGGAATTTCATTGTTTATAAGTGGATAATTTTTAATAAAATATATCAAATGTTGGATTCTTTACTTAGTTCCTTTTCCCTTCTTTTTCCTTTTCGGGGACGAAAAGTTTTGAGTGGGGGAGAGTGTAACGACCCGTAAATTTTCGATAATTAGAATAGCTAATTTGATAAGATTTCGTGATTTAGTGTTAGAAAAAAATTTAATTCGTTTGGAATAATAATAACTGGAACGAATTGCGATAACAATTATCCAAGTAATGAAAAATAAATGCTACTTAGTGAATGCCTTTGAAATCAATAGTTGAATAGGATAATAAATGTTGAAATTCATTGGGTATAATAGAGTAATTGATTGATAAGTAAAATCTATTTAAAATCAAATATTGAATATTGAACCGGTAAAATTTTTAAATTAAATAGTTGGAAATTATTGAATAATTTAACAATGGGAATTGAATAACCGTATAATGGAAATAGTTGTTCTATAATTTTAATTCGTTTCAAAAGATAAATTTTATAAGTTCGTTTTGAATATTTCAAAAGATAGAGATTTAAGAATAATCAAATTTGTTAAATTTAATATTACGAATGTTTGAATAAATTAAATTCTGAATTTGATATGATTAATTTGATATTGAAATTTAATATATGAAAATAGAGTGAATAATTGAAATTTGATTTAATATGATTCAAATTGGTTTCCAAAGTGAATGTAAGTTATATTTAGATTTTAATAGAGTTAATAAGATTTTAAAATTGGAATTTATTGGATAAATTGAATAACGGGTTTAATATGATTAAAAATGATTTGTAAAATTTTATTTTATCATATTGGAGTCATAGTGATGTTATAGAACTTTTAAAACTGAATTTAAAATTTATTTGTGAAAATTGAATATTTTAATATTTAATTAGCGATTGAAAAATAGCCAATCTTCGAACAGTCTCAGAATTGGACGAAACTAGTTCCATTGGATGCGTAATAGTTAGTTATTATCGGATTTCAATTTTCGTAGCAATCAGAGTTGTCGGTTGACCGTGGCAGCTCGAAACGTGTTGAAATTGTTTTAATATTAATTTGGCGAGTTAAAATAGTCATTTTTCAAACGGTCTCGGATTTCGATGAAACTAGTTTCAACAAATCCGTAATGTCATATTATTGTAAGGTTTCAATTCTTGAGTCAATCGGATTTACCGTTTGTCCGGGGAGAGCCCAAACGCACAGAAATTTGATTAACCGATTTAATTTCAAATCGATCGTTTATTGCCGTAACTCACACATACAATCGAATTAGCTTTCGAAACCTATTCCATTGTGTCCGAAACGCGGGGTAAACCCTAGAAACGCCAGCCGGCACGCTTCGTTTGGAGTTCGAAATTTTTTCGATGAAGAGTGTTTTGGCCATTTTCTATAAAAGGACCCCCACTTTCTTTGTTTTGCAAAAACCCTAGGGTTTCAGCCCTTAGCCGCCACTTTCATTTCAGTGGCCAGAAAATTTCGAAACTTCTTCTTCATTTTCCTCTCAATCCATTAAAAATTAGCAAAAACTCTCAACTACAAAGTTGTAGAGGACATCAAGATCTAGCTATCCAACGGTGGAGATCGGAAACGGAGCCACGGATCGACGGCAAATCGAGATTGAAGCTGCTGCGTTTTTCACGCAATTCAAGGCAGAGGGGGTGGCCGAGCTTCAGGCTATTGATGGTGAAGGTGGAGTAAGGCGGTGGCTTCGAAGTGGTGTAACCTTATCGTGTTCATGTTCGTCGTGGAGGTCGCAAAATCAAACCCTAATGGCGTATAAATGGGTTCAAGTTGCGTGATTTACTACCTGGAAGATGATACGCGTGCGTGGGGAGATGATGGATTGTGGCCCAGATCTGCTATGCAGGAAATCAACGGTGATGATGGGGTGGGTTTCAAAAATTTAATTAAGCTGTAATTAATTTATATAAAATTTCGTGTTAACTTTAAACCATCATAACTTTGTCATACGAGGTCGGAATTCGACGAAACTTTTTGCGTTGGAATCGTATCGACGAGTTCTTCGCATTGCGACTGGATTGGAATTATTTGGAGCTAGAGAAAATTTTGAGTTAAATCGAACGTCGTTTGATTTGATTTAAAAACAAAAATCAATGTGAATGTTTTATAATGCTCACAACGTACTAAATATCTTTATGCTAGTTAAATTGGAAATTATGAAGTGTTATGATTTTTATTTGTCGTTGTTTGATAAATTTAATTGCCGTATAGATTGTCATTTGAATTAACCGTTGGAATTAAATTGACAGTTAAATTGAAATTGAAATTGAAATTGAATTGCGATTAAATTACCTGACATTGATAACTATGAAACTGCCATGAATTGTATTGTCTATTGGATGATGTATTTTGATGGATGTTATTGGTTGATATTTAAATGTTTGGATGTTTATTTGCTTATATATACTGTTATGCATACATATGACACTATGATTTGATTTAAGTAATATATATTCATCCCTGACATTTAATTGAAATAAATAATTATTTGACCATAGGATAGAAAATTATATACGGACACCGAATTGGCTAAATTAATAAATTTTGAAATCGTCGATTTGAAATTTATTTAAATGTTTTGAATTAAAAGTGATAAATAGAAATCAATTTATAGAAATCGAATTTATCGAAAATTGAGTTTGGAATGTTGAAATAAAATTTTGGTTAAAAGAAATTGTTGAATAAATTTAAGTGAAGACTTTGAGATTTAAAATTTGGATATGATTGAATGTCAAAAATTTATTTGTTTTAAAGATTGAACATTAAATTCGAGCTTTGAATATTACTAAGTAAAAGCGATATAAAATGATATTTGAAATTGAGCTTGAAATTGAATCATATTTGTAAGTGGGATTTAAACTTGAATATTGAAGGAAAATTTTGTTAAGTGTTAAAAATTGATATTTTGAAAAATCAAGCTAAAAATCGATATACATTGGAATTGAATAAGTTGAAGGTGAATGTAAAATTGAATAAATTTGAAGTCAAAGTTGACATTGATTTGAATTGAAATCGAAATTGAATCGGTAAATTGGAAATTGAAATTTATTTGAATTGGGAAGTTATAATTGAAATGGATTGGTTTTGAAGCTGTTTTAATTTGTTATCCAAATTTCTCTGTTATATAAACCATTTTGAATACTTAAACTATTTTAATCTATTTTTAATCTACTTAACCCAATTTAAATTATTTTAAACTAATTTATCTATTTTAAATCCATTTTAAAGATCTTAAGTATTTTTAACTATTTTAATTATTTAAACTACTTTTAAACTACTTAAAACTATTTTCTAAAAATTTCAAGCTGGTTAATAAGGTGAAATTTTTATGTTTAAATCTTGAATTTAAATACGAATTGGGTTAAATGAAGTTGCAACCTAAATTGAAATTCGAAATGATTTTGAAAACGAAATGAGATTTTGTTGCGAAAAACGTTTTTTTTGAAACGGAATCTTATAGTTGAATAGATATGATGATATATGAAATGGATTTGATTTTTGAAACGAATATGATATTTGATATCAATTATGAATCAATTTGTAATGTAAAAGAGCCAACGGTGTAATAATACGTAGTTATTAAAGAGACCGGGATCAGATATGGATATACTCTTTGTCGATACCGAACACCACTTTAATAACTATTATACGCGGAGTGTTGATCCAGAATGAAGTGGATGGTTTGGTGAACGCGTTGACTGAAGAAAGAGAACGATATTGGATGACCCCTGACATGACTAAAACAGGAGCCGCGCCGGGCCATTGAGGTTCGCCACCTCTAGCGGACACACTTCTTCGATACCATATCTATTACATTTGTGATGCGATTTGGGTGCACCCCTTGATTTCGGAGTGTTGTTTCGCGGTGTTGGGGTGGCTGCTGGCTATGCCCAACATCAGTCCGGATCACGCAACTACTACTATCCTAGTTGGTATCGCCTCATGTACCTTGTCGTACCGACTATCCTATTCGCGACCACTACGTTTTGATTTGTACCTTGAGTATATGGATTGCCCTCTGGTGACTTCCGGTTTTGGGGAAACTACGGTCTTGTATATGCTTTTGGGAATATAAAATGTGTTAAGGGGGATTATGGTAACGCCTTAACGCTATTTTGATACTTTATATTACTGATAGGCATTATCTACTTAGCGTATATTACTACATAGTAGATAGTTTCACGGATCCTTGAGAGATGGAAAATCCCGTAACATCTCTTGAGTTATTGCACGCACGTTGACACTGGATAGGAGATGTCAAACCCCGTAAACATCTCTGACGCCATTACACTCATATTTATTTACGATTGATTTCACTTTCATTAGGATATTTTAGTCCTGACTCGAGTGTTTTGTCTTTCCATTACGCTCGGGTCAGTCCTGAGTTTTTCAGATTTTTGAAGATCTATTCTGGAGGATGAAGACGAAGATTTGGTATACTACTACTATTATTACCCTTGCATCATGCTATCTGTTGCATTATTTTAATTGTTCTGTTGTATTTGTAAAACTCTGATAAATGTTGTATAAATAATTGTCAAAGTATAGTAAGCAGCTTCATGAACGGTTTATTTGACTATTATATTTTATCGTTCCGCTGCGAGATTCTGTGTTGTTTCATTTCCTTTATTTCTCTTTCTTTTCTTTTCTTATTTATCCCAATAACCATCTGCCCTTTTGAATGGTTTGGAATCGACATGTGTATTTGATCGTCGGTTTAAACTGTCCAAAAAGGCTGGCCATTACACATTGCGTGTCATTTATCATAGGATGTATAATATATGTTATACATTTATTTAATTATATATTGCCTGCATATGTGTATAGGTCTAGTAGTTATATATAGTATGTCTTCTATATGTGTGTTGAAAGGTTGCTTACTGTCTTGCTTTTATAACAATATTTATATTAAATAGTGTATGCGGCTTTCAATTTTTATAGAAGTGGCTACCTTGTTAGAATTGTGTTGTTATAAGAATAATGTGAAATAAATTTTGTCACAAATTTTTTTTTAAAAAAAAAGTATATATATATTTATATGTTGTTTTTGATATATGGGTTTTGGGTTAAAACAATGATTGAAATATATATATTTAGTTAATACGTGTTTTAATTTATTTGTATATAAGTATAATATTTTCATCTTATTTTAATATATATGTCTGGATTTAGAATATGACGTGATATAGATAGTATATAGTTATATATGAGTTGCTCGTACCAATTGTCTTCATCGATCCTCTTCTGACTTGATTTCGTCAACTTCTATTAATCAGCTTCATTCGTCGATTCGAGTTCAGTCTTGCCTATTTGAGATGCGTGCCTGGATTTCGTAACCCATCTTATTTCCATTCATCTCTAACCTCAAAAGGTGAGCAATCATTCACGATTAACATTCTTTTATTTATTAAATTTGATTTCAATTGAAACGACAATTGAAATATGAGGCTGTAGTTATTTGAATTGTTATATATGCTATTATCTACAACTTTTCACTTATGGGATATGACACCATGTCCTATTGTTTATATTTATTTTTGATGATATATGCCTGTTGTTATTTTTTTTATATCTGTTATCACTCTACAAGTTCCCTGTTAGTATAGAAATCACTATGGGTTGAAATGATACATACCCGAACGGACTTTAGAATAGGAGAAAATCGTTATGGGTTGAAATGACAAACCCAAGCGATTTTCATTTAATTGAATTTGGGATTACGGGTTGAAATAATATCCACCCGTATATATTTAGTGTACGGATTGAAATGATAAATATCTGTAGCACTTGACTATATGATAGGAAATATATACAGACACCGTGGTTCATATATAAATATTTTGGAAATAAATTCTTTGTTTGGAAAGAAATATATGGTCTTAATAAATGTTAATTCTTAAATTTCTATATATATAGATTTAATAATATTTAATTTAATTAAGTTTGATTTAATACTAAACTATGTTAATATTTATGTAAATTATATTTCAAATAGATTTTTGAAATAATTGGGATAGATTAAGATGGGGAGATAAATTTGAGTTTATTAAATGTTATCTAAATAAGGATTTATTTAATTAAATCGATCTAAAATTTTTAAATGGGAAATTTTAAAAAAGGTAGGATTTTATAACTGGATTTTGATTTAAGCGATTAATTGCATATTTCACGTTTAAGTAAATTAAAGAAAATTTTGAGAAAAATGGAATTTAAGGTTAATTAAATAATCTTGAATCAAATGAGGAAGTATTTCAAAACTAAATAAAAATGAGGTTAAATCGAGATCTATATGAAACAATTAAATTGAACATTTAAATTTTTTTAGCCTTAAACTATATTGGAATTTAAATGGTTTAAATTTAAGATTCAGATCTGTATTTGAAATCAATATAGTTGAATTTGTTATTTAGAAACTAAATTGAATTAAAATGAAAATTTAGGTTGAACTAAATTTGAATTTATTATTTTGGAAAACTAAATTGAATAAAAATTTAGTTGAAATATTTGGGAATTGTTTATAAGTAATATTTGGGAATTGTTTATAATTTTTTATCATGTCGTTTATGAGAAAATGCTTTTCCCTTTACAATAGTCGTAATGTAAGAACTATAGCTATTACATTTAACAGGATATGTAATTTATAAACAAAGGATTTGTATATATGGTTTTCCAATAACCTAACGTCATC
The DNA here is from genome assembly GCA_030765085.1 of Allium cepa. NCBI lineage: Eukaryota > Viridiplantae > Streptophyta > Magnoliopsida > Asparagales > Amaryllidaceae > Allium > Allium cepa. Next base: position 422,459,408 of record CM060946.1, on the reverse strand, counting down.
CAAATGCAACCTTCGCCAATTAAATATAATATAAAGCAATTTTATTTTTCGTCTATAAGGTTACCCTAAAATGATTTTTGGAAATAGAAATACTAAACCAACCTCTAACTATTTTAAAACTTAAAGTCAAATCTAATAAAACATATATGTATGTATATATGTATGCAATTAAAAAGGATATAATGTTTAAAACTTTAGCCCATAATCTAGTTAGTTGCACCAGCCTACAAGTTTGGTGCTTGCTCTTAGGGTGAATCATGGTTTCTACTTAACAAGATACATTATAAAATACAATATAACAATTTGGTTTAATGCTTCGACTAATATACGAAAAAAGCGCCATATTATTGATTAATTTTTCATTTCTTTCAAATTTACAAAAATAAAAAAAATCTAAAAAGTGATCAGTTTGTTATATAAAATAATTACTTTTTCTAGTAAAAAAATATAATAAACAAGTGAAAATGATAAATGTTACTGCTTAAAATTATTAACTTATGATAAAAGTAGTAAAAATGAACGAATCAATGAAGCTTTAGCAAACCATTTCAAAAGAATTAGCATGAACTATCATACTTTATTTTAACTGTTGTTAGTTTGTAAAGTGCGACATCAAATTTTGATTAAGAAGCATCAATTACCTAGTTTGAGAAATGGTCATTAGGTGTCTCAGACTATATATAGGTAATAGGCGTTGGCTGGAACTAGTATTCTCACATCACAAAAAATAGAGATGCAGAATTGTACGTATGTGTATGAGTTTGATTACATGTAACAATAAATGATTCCTTTTGCTAAAAGATGCTGAACAAACCCTATGTTTCTGTTATAGGTGGATGTGTGGAAGGATCCTGAAATTTAACGTAGCAAGTCAATTGTAACGCCTAGAAAAGCAACAATGCGCCATTCATAGAGATTTGTAAATCATAGCGGTTAACAATTTATGTTTATGTAGATAGACCTATGTGGACTTTGACCAAGGCCTGTATTGCTTTGGAGAATTACTTGTGCACATGTCTTGATAAGGTATATGCATAAGGTTGGCCTCGAAAAAGGCGCATAAATGGATGGGATCGAAGTAGTGATTTACTTAGTATCTTACATTATATTTGGTTAATAGGTGCAGGTTTGAATTATAATCCCACATTGTTAGGAATATAGAGACATGTTGATGGATCCTAAAATTCTACGCTGGCCACTTATATTTTCTTGCATATATCAAGCTAATGAATTAATTTGAATTCTAGCTCAATCCATGAACCGTAGTTTTGTCTTTAGGAATGCATTTAATGACATTTTATTTTAGGATATTAACCAAAAGCTTCACAACTAAAGCACACAACACTTCATTAGAAATAAAGTATTAAAAGAGCTTATTTTTCATATTTTGTCTTGCGTAAAATAGTAATTGTAGAAAAAACAATGAAAATTGACTATACTAATAAATGACCTTAGCATAATATCAGGATGTGCAAATGTAGTAAAAGTTGATTCTACAATAATGTAAGTACCTTGATCAATTCTCATTAAAATAACTATGATTGAAAATATTATAATTTTCTAAAATAATAAAAACATATCAGAATAAGATAAATGCATAATGGTGGAGGAGTAACTAAGTAAGAATGGAGTATAAACTTTTTGTATATCATGCGAAATATATAACAATTTATGGTACGAAATAAGATCAACTCTTTATTTCATGATGTTACTAGTCATAACAACTTTCACTCATTCATAAGGCTCCACTTTACGTTTTGCCATCTAAATGTGTGAAACATGATATGGTTAATAATATGGCTAAATAATTAGTTGAGCTTATTTTTTTCCTTAATTATTATATATTTTATATGATGTAGAAAGTTTTAACCTCCTTTCTTATTTTTTTGTCCCTGCACTTTTATTCATTTACTTTAGTCTATTCTTTTTTTATTATTTTTAAAGGAAAACAATATATTCGATCATTTTTATTATTTGGATCATAAATACAGGAATTAAATTAAGTTTTGGGTCTACCTTCACTATGTTTACATGTCATGAAATAATATACTATTGCGGATTTTTATTTTAGTGCATGGACTCTTTTAATTTAAAATTATTATTTTATAATCAATGAGGTGTGACAAAAAAATTATCAGTTGAAATTGTTGCTTGAAGGTATGTTAAAGAATATAAATTTCTTCTTTTGTTACACTAAAGAAGGTAAGAAATTAATTATATGGAAAGGAATTAAAATGAGGCAATGAGTGTGATATTTCGAAATCTAAAACATGATAATTGATAAATAATTGGGTTAATTAATAGGATATTGGTTTGTAGAATGATCAAATAAATATAATGATAAATATTTATGTGATATTCTCCTAGTATAATTATTTTAAAATTTGGAAAATCATTTTAAAACAAGTGTAATGTGTGTTTGTTTAAATATGTATATGAGTCAATTTAAATTGAATTTGAATTTGAGATTTGGATTTAATTGTAAAATTCAAAGAATAGACATTTTAAAATATTGGGTTTAAATTTTATGTATAAGCTTTCATATATATAATTTGTTTTATTTTCTTTAAAAAGAAATTCATATGAATGTATTTAGATAAGCATTTGTAAATTGTAAATTAATATAAAGCTTTCATTTAAACATTTAAAAAAATAAATAACACAAAATATATATATATATATATGTATATTAATATAAAACATTTTTACTTAAGTTAATATAAAAGAGAAATGCATTAATTAATAGAGGAAAGTATAACTTATATATCCATACCTAATTAATTCAAATTATAATATAAGAATTTATAAACATATTAGAAACATTTAAGTATATGTGGCTTCATTTTAAAAATGGAATTTAACAAGTGTAAAATCTTTAGATCACACATAACATTTTTAAGCAAACTAACTTCCAAACAAAACAAGTGTCACTTATTTAAAAGAAAAGAATTGATGAGATTTTATGATGCCTTTGCCCTCATCTCTATCATCTTCTTTCACATTTTAAAACATAAATCTTAAAAGATCAAAAGCTGTAAATTACTTCAAACAAAAACTGAAATTCATTTCCAATTTGCAAACTTAAGAATCTACAGCCTGTAATCATTTCAAGAATTCAAGTAAGAAAATCAGAAGCAAAATCAAGCTTACATGTTTCAATTTCAAGATATAACCTGTAATCAATTTACTCTTATCAAATGCAAGCCTGTAACCAAGACACTGTTCCAATCTGATTGTGCAACCGGGAATCAAACAAAAATCAAGTTCAAGCTCTCTGCAAATTCAAAATCGGTCACACCATTAAAATCTGGGTCTCTGTTCAATGGTGAGTAAACTGAAAACCCTGATGCATGTTGATTAATTTTTGAAGAAACTTGTGACTCATATGATTGCATGTTTGAGTTAAGGTAAAAGCTTGTAGAAACTATATGAATGTCTGGATATGAGTATGTATATGATATTTGTTTGAACTATAAGCATTAATCCACTAGAAAAATCCAAATTTGTTCTCCATAAAATCAGGATTGATCCAGTTTGCAAAAAAAAAAAAATCAAGTCCCAGGTTTTTTTTAAGACCCTTTTTCCCTCTGTTTAACAAAATAGTAAGTAAATATTTATAAATTTGGAATTACATTTGATGCATGTGTGAAAATCCTGAAGTTTACATGAACGCTTGGATTGCAATGCATATGTATATAGATGAAATGCATGTGTATATCTTGGTGAAACCTCTCTGTTGTTTCACAATATCAGAGAAGAAACATTTTAAATTCATACCATTCTATCTAAATTGAATCGAGCTTTGTTTTCTAAAGGAAATTGTCTGTATTAATGAAACATCATTTTTAAAATTTGTGCAAGGATTTATATTTGAGGTAATGTTCTGGAAATAGAAATGACAGATAAAATGAATCAAGGTCAATAAAAATCAATGTTCAAAATTTATTGTTTTGATTATATAATCCGTTTCGATCTTGCAAGACATGAATTTTAATACAAAAATCTGGATTTTTAAGTTCATATATTTTGGGAATTTCTGGATTGATCAAATTTTTTATTTTCGTCAATTGCCGTTGAACAGCGACGAGTAGCACGGTGAGATTTGGACTGGAGAGGGTTCGGGTGTAGTCAAACTCAGGAAAATTAGTGTGGGGATTTATCGGAGATCGAGGTGGTCTGAGGTCGGCTATGTAGGGTTTTGAGTGTTGATTTGTGGTGTTGGATTGCCGAGGAAATCTCGACGTCTAGAAAGCGTCGGATTTGGTCACGAGGGTGGTGATGTGTTCATTGGAGCTTAGGGTAGCTTCGGAAAGGTCGGTGGGTGGTTCCAAGGGCGCAGTCGTCGACGGCAGAGGTTTTTTTTGGCAAATTGGTTGGTTCCAGCTTTAGTCGAGAGACTCGTTTTGATTTCCGATGCGGTAGGCCGGAATTGGGTGACTGCTTGGGTCGAGAGAGGCAACGATGGCTCGTGGGAGGCGTAGGCGATGATCGGAGGAGCTCTGATCATCTGTGCATGCGTATGTGCATATGCGGTGTGTTTGTAGGTTGGAAAGAAGGAGATTTGGGGTGGGACGCGAAAAATGAAATCGAGGAATTTGGTTGGTTGCTCGAGGCAGTATTCGTGTCGTTGCGAGTTTTGATAATACTGAAATATTGAATTTAAAGTACTAACAGAGTTATAAAGGAAAAAAACTCAGGAAGGAAGGGAATTTGCTCGAGTTTTGTTCGAGCAAGTTTGTGGTGGGCTCGGGTCTAACAGTTGGTAATAGGGTTTCAAATCTAAAGTAAGTTATAAAGATAAAAAAATTTAATTAAGTAAATTTGTACTTGGTTTTAAAAGGGCAAAGAAAATGTTTTAGCCAAGTTTTAAAAGTTAAACAATTTTTATTAATTATATTATCTTATTTTAGGAATGAGATTTAAACAAAAGGTTAATACATAAGAAGAGTAATTTAAGAATTGTTAATAACTAATAAAGGTCATTAACTAGGATTGATTAAATAATTAATTAATGAGTTTAATTTAAAATGGAATGTTTTGAAATATATTTAAATTTTGTTAATGATAAGTAAGTCATTAATGACAATAATAATAATAAAGATTTATTTTTAGAAATAATTAAGATTTGGATAATTAATGACTAATTAATTAAATAAGGCAATTAAGGGTAATTAATTAGTTTAATTTAATAATGTTTAAATTTTGTTAATAAATGGTTAGAGGTTAATCAATTAAATTAGTGACTAATTAATTACTTAATGGAAGTAATTAAGGATTAATTGCTTAGTATAATTAATTAACGATTGTTTGATTAAGGAAACTAATCAATGGTTAGTTAAATTATGATCATGATTAAATAAGGGATGATTGATCAATGAAGTGATTATGAGACAATTAATTTGATTAATTAATTAAGGATCAATGTAATTAATATGGATGGGCAAAGGATAATAAATTGCGTAATTAAATAAGAGTTAATTACTTATTGTAATTAAAGATAACTAATTTTTAAATGATTAATTAAGAAGATAATTAGAGGATGATTAATTAATTGATTTGTAATGAATTAATGTTGAGTAAGTAGTATTTAAGGATGATGGAAGAAATTAATTTAATGGGAGTGGTATGGCTAATCAACCTTGTGTATGGATGATCGAATGATACTGAAAGCCTCTGATTAATTGTTATTCCTAATATGTGGTTTATGATGCTATGTAATAAGATATGTTTGATTTAAATTGTGATGATGTGGCTATCGATTGATGATGAATTACGGTGACATCCTATATTTAAAGTTGAATTGTACTTAACTTGAATAATTTAAGTTAAGATGATATTGGTTTCGAAGAGACCGGAGTCGGGTATTAGTAAATACCCGAAACCACTTCGATTCTATATGAACTTGATAAGTGGAATCAATAGGGTGTAGTGGAATGAATTAAGTGAAATGGACCATATAATCTAAGTATGATACATAGAAATGGATGTGTGAAATAAGTGATGTCTATAACGACTTGTGAAGTTGTAAATTGATATAAGTTACCCAGGTTTTAAATGAGTTCTATGCATTGGTATTTCATGTTAGATGAATTTACTCACGCTGGTTTCCAGCCTGACCCGGGTGTTACTTTGATGTAATGATCGGGTCAGACCGAGTATTACAGATTTTCAGGTAAGGACGTTCTGGAGCACAGAAGGCATGCTGGATGGCAGGGTCGTATGGCGAGTTACACTATGTTATTATATATATCTGAGACATGTTAAATTGTATCTGTCTAATGTTGTATAAAATTGCTGTAACTCTGATATATCGATGTAAAATTGATAGATATAGTTTTCTTTGGTATAATTATTATTGTTGATATTATATTTTATCCACTGTGAATGAGAGATTGTGTGTTTCTTTTCTGTTCTTCTTCTATCTCTTTCTTCTTTTTCATAACTATCTGGAATTTTCGGGATCGAAAATTTCGGGTCGTTACATTTGGTATCAGAGCATAAGGCTAAGCGAGAACCTTGGCTCTGGTAGGTATACTCATTAAGGATAGGGTAAGTGGTACCCTAGGATGAGTTGAGTATATATATATATATATACATATATATATATATATATATATATATATATATATATATGAAAGAGCGTACTTGTTATTTTCTTATATAAAGGTTTTTAAATGATTTCAAAAGTAAATGAATCTTATATAAGAAATAGATTATCTATTATATTAAGGAAATTGGTTGTAGTATTAATTAAACTAAAAAGTAATAGTAAGAATTAAGGGGTAATTAAAATACAACCAAACTGAAATTAAATTTGGGAAAGGTTTCAGGATAAGGATAATCGATTAATTTATGTAATTAATTAAACTTTATTTAATGGGATTAATTTGGAAATGATAAATTAAGAGGAATTTACTTAATGAAGTAACTAGAGGTAAGTAATTTAAAGGACAATTACTTAATGAAGGTAATTAAGAAATAAGTTAATTACCGAATGTGATTAATTGGAATAAAATAATGACATAATTAATCTAAAGAAATAACAAATAATATTATTTAATGCATTTGAATGAAATGGTCCTATTTCAAAAAAGAGTTGTTTGAAAATTTAAAAGAAATTTGTTTTGAATTAAAAACTAAAGGTGGTTTGAAATAAACTCTAAATGGTGAGTTTTGAATTTGGAATGAGATATGATACCCAAAGTGATAAGTTTTTGAACTTAATAAGTGAGAAGATTATTTATGAGAAGTTCAAAATTTGAAATGGAAGTTCAAACTAGGTAAGGTTGACTGGATTAAGTGAATTGAGTTTAACTTGGGAAAATTTAAATATGTTGGGATGTTCAACCTGATTTGTAAATTTCCAGATGAAATTAAGTTTTAACTTGGAAAGTTAAATGATTGATTATATTTGTGGGTTTGAGTGATCTCAAATTGGGTTTGAGATCCGAAAATTGGAAATGGAGTTTGAAATTGGGATTAATTCAACCTGGGGTTGAAATGAACTGAAATTGGAACTAGTTCAATTGAAATTTATTTGAATTAGTAGAATTTGAGATCAAGGTTGAATAAAGTTAAATTTGGAAAGAAACTGAGGTTAATTCAACTTGAATTGGGGTTGAATCAATTTCAATGGAAATTGAATTTATTTAAATTGGAATTAGGTCAATTTAAATGGAAGAAGAAACTTAAATTGAATTGATGAAAATGGAGATTGGGAAGTGAACAGTTTTGACTCTGGACTATTTTTAATATAAATTATTTTAATATAAACCTATTTTTCCATGCTATTTATTATATATACAACCTTTCTTTTAAAAGCCAAACTATCTTATACTTGTTTTACAATTATTTTTGAAACTGTTTTGCAATTTTCCAACTATTTTATAAATAAATTACTATCTTACTATTATTTTGCAATTATCTAAACTTTCTATAATTATTTTAACTATTTTCTACCTATTTTATACCTATTTTACAAACTAGTAATTATTTTTCAACTACTTGTCTATTTTTAAATTTTCAAGTTATTTTCTAAATAAGCTGGTCGGAGTTCAAACTGTTATTGGTTAAATACCCAATCGAGATAAGAATAGAGGTGATAATCCAAACGAATTGAAGCAATTGTAAGTAAGTGAATGGAAATCAAAGTGAGTGTGAATAGAAATGGAATTGATTTGGCTAATAACCAATAAAGATAAATACGTAGGGTGTACGTATGTTATTCTATTCGCATAGTGATTTGATCCAGATTCGAGCACATAATTTCGAGATAATTAAGTCAATCCGAGTTGGGATTTTTCACTCGATTTTGGACGACGAACCTGGATATGGATTGTTGATTAGTTCTGGATATTCTCTATCATAGTTAAGCTATGCAAGGAGAATGACGGTTTCTGATCAAGAAACCAGATCTGTGTCCGCACTAGGAAGTCGGGTGGACGATACTAGTTCGGAAGTGAAATTGTGTGATCGAGTAAGCGGTCAGATTGGTATAGCGTACGAATAATATGTGTACATTGTACGGATTTGAATAAAATTGATACTGGAAATTTGTGGATTAGAAATGTGAATTGGATTTTGAGATGAAAGTTTTATTTTGTGAAGTATATGATGAAGTAAAGTGGAAATTTGATATTTCTATGGCTGAAATTTTTTTATGGAAGTAAGTGATATGGTAAGTGGTTTTGTAAAGAATAATCAAATTTGATTATTTGATTTGGAATAAATAAAGTAATATATCTTTATTATATAACATAAACCTTCCCTTGTTGAATCTTTTGCAAGAAGAAAAGGGTTTTTGAAGATGTTTTGAAGTATAAAAGGAGTTTTATACAAGTTTGAAATGATCCAAAGTTTTAAAAATTATATATAACTCTGTATATATATATATGTGTGTATAAAGGATCTTATGAGGATTTTGGAAAAGGTTTTGGGAACCTTTGAATTTGGAAAGGCTTTTGATTTTTGGGTAAAATTAATATGAGAATTTGAAAAGCCTAGTTTGAGAATTATCGATTTTGGAATAATCGATTTTGAGTAAAGGAGCTTTGTATGATATCATACTAGGTGTGTGATTTGAAAGATACTATATATGTATAATATAAAATGTTTTGATGATGGCTCTGGGGAAAAATGCGCTCCCTTGAAATGAACTTCTCAGAAGTACCACTGGGTGGTGCTGCCTTGAGCCCCAAGGGGGGGGGTTCTAAAGTTGATCCTGTGAGGAGTCCGGACAAAACTAGTTCCTGAGGATTATGAGTAGAGTATACCATAGCGAAAGTCGTGTGTGCCGCTGAAAGCCAACAGTCTGCGTTTGATTTTATATCGGCAGACTGCGACCTATGTAGGAGTGGAGGGCTTTCATTTCGACAGCGAAAATCGAAGGCCGCTGAGAGCCTGCAGTTACATGGACTTTTGCTGTGATGGCAACGTAACCCTGGATTTAACTGTGATCTGTTGTGTGGGATCCATGGCGTAATCGAGAGGCCGCGGAGAGCCTGCAGTTACATGGACTTTTGCTGCGACGGTAACGTAACCCTGGAATGTAACTGTGACCGTGGATGGGAGTGATGATTTCCAGAGCATTCTCACCAAAGATATATACTCTATTTTCAAAAACCGTTTTCTATATTTTCAATAAAATTATTTTTTAAATATTTTCACTGGGTGTTGAAAACGGGTCTGCTAAGTACTTATGAGAACAAGGATGGACCGGTTAAAACATCGAGCTATAAAAAGTATTTTTATAAACTATTTTATGATATTATGTAAATTTGAAAAGTGTCTTAAAAAGGGTTTCAGAGAATAATATTTCTAATAATAAGGATTTTAAATTCTGGCTTCGTACCTTTTCGAGGACGAAAAGATTCTAAGGGGGAAGGAATGTGATATTCTGGAATTCTAAAACATGATAATTGATAAATAATTGGGTTAATTAATAGGATAATGGTTTGTAGAATGATCAAATAAATATAATGATAAATATTTATGTGATATTCTCCGAGTATAATTATTTTAAAATTTGCAAAATCATTTTAAAACAGGTGTAATGTGTGTTTGTTTAAATATGTATATGAGTCAATTTAAATTGAATTTGAATTTGAGATTTGGATTTAATTTTAAAATTGAAAAGATAGACATTTTAAAATATTGGGTTTAAATTTTATGTATAAGCTTTCATATATATAATTTTTTTTATTTTCTTTAAAAAGAAATTCATATGAATTTATTTAGATAAGCATTTGTAAATTGTAAATTAATATAAAGCTTTCATTTAAACATTTAAAAAAAATAACACAAATATATATATATATATATTAATATAAAACATTTTTAGTTATGTTATTATAAAAGAGAAATGCATTAACTAATATTGGAAAGTATAACTTATATATCCATACCTAATTAATTCAAATTATAATATAAGAATTTTATAAACATATTAGAAACATTTAAGTATATGTGGCTTCATTTTAAAAATGGAATTTAACAAGTGTAAAATCTTTAGATCACACATAACATTTGTAAGCAAACTAACTTCCAAACAAAACAAGTGTCACTTATTTAAAAGAAAAGAATTGATGAGATTTTATAATGCCTTTGCCCTCATCTCTATCATCCTCTTTCACATTGTAAAACATAAATCTGAAAAGATCAAAAGCTGTAAATTACTTCAAACCAAAAACTGAAATTCATTTCCAATTTGCAAACTTAAGAATCTATAGCCTGTAATCATTTCAAGAATTCAAGTAAGAAACTCAGAAGCAAAATGAAGCTTACAAGTTTCAATTTCAAGATATAACCTGTAATCAATTTACTCTTATCAAATGCAAGCCTGTAACCAAGACACTGTTCCAATCTGATAGTGCAACCGGGAATCAAACAAAAATCAAGTTCAAGCTCTCTGAAAATTCAAAATCGGTCACGCAGTTAAAATCTGGGTCTCTGTTCAATGGTGAGTAAACCGAAAACCCTGATGCATGTTGATTAATTTTTGAACAAACTTGTGACTTATATGATTGCATGTTTGTGTTAAGGTAAATGCTTGTAGAAACTGTATGAATGTCTGGATATGAGTATATATATGATCTTTGTTTGAACTATAAGCATTAATCCACTAGAAAAATCCGAATTTGTTCTCCATAAAATCAGGATTGATCCAGTATGCAGAAGAAAAAAAAATCAAGTCCCAGGTTTTTTTAAGACCCTTATTCCCTCTGTTTAACAAAATAGTAAGTAAATATTTATAAATTTGGAATTACATTTGATGCATGTGTGAAAATCCTGTAGTCAACATGAATGCTTGGATTGCAATGCATATGTATATAGATGAAATGCATGTGTATATCTTTGTGATACCTCTCTGTTGTTTCACAAAATCAGAGAAGCAACATTTTAAATTCATACCATTCTATCTAAATTGATTCGAGCTTTATTTTCTAAAGGAAATTGTCTGTATTAGTGAAACATCATTTTTAAAATTTGTGCAAGGATTTATATTTGAGGTAATGTTTTGGAAATAGTAATGACATATAAAATGAATTAAGGTCAATAAAAATCAATGTTCAAAATTTATTGTTTTGATTATATAATCCGTTTCGATCTTGCAAGATATGAATTTTAATATAAAAATCTGGATTTTTAAGTTCATATATTTTGGGAATTTCTGGATTGATCAAATTTTGTATTTTCGTCAATTGCTGTTGAACAACGACGAGTGGCACGGTGAGATTTGGACTGGAGAGGGTTGGCATGTAGTCGAACTCAGGAAAATTAGTGTGGGGATTTATCAGAGATCGAGGTGGTCTGAGGTCGGCTATGTAGGGTTTTGAGTGTTGATTTGTGGTGTTGGATTGCTGAGGAAATCTCGACGTCTAGAAAGCATCGGATTTGGTCGCGAGGGTGGTGATGGGTTCATTGGAGCTTAGGGTAGCTTCGGAAAGGTCGGTGGGTGGTTCCAAGGTCGGAGTCGTCGACGGCAGAGGTTTTTTTTGGCGAATTGTTTGGTTCCAGCTTGAGTCGAGAGACTCGTTTTGATTTCCGATGCTGTAGGTCAGAATTGGGTGGCTGCTTGGGTCGAGAGAGTCAACGATGACTCGTGGGAGGTGTAGGCGATGATCGGAGAAGCTTCGATCATCTGTGCACGTGTATGTGCATATGCGGTGTGTCTGTAGGTTGGGAAGAAGGAGATTTGGGGTGGGACGCAAAAAATGAATTCGAGGTTTTTGGTTGCTCGAGGCAGTATTCGTGTCGTTGCGAGTTTTGATAATACTGAAATTTTGAATTTAAAGTACTAACAGAGTTATAAAGGAAAAAAAATTCAGGAAGGAAGGGAATTTGCTCGAGTTTTGTTCGAGCAAGTTTGTAGTGGGCTCGGGTCTAACAGTTGGTAATTGGGTTTCAAATCTAAAGTAAGTTGTACGGATAAAAAAATTTAATTAAGTAAATTTGTACTTGGTTTTAAAAGGGAAAAGAAAATGTTTTAGCCAAGTTTTAAAAGTTAAATAATTTTTATTAATTATATTATCTTATTTTAGGAATGAGATTTAAACAAAATGTTAATACATAAGAAGAGTAATTTAAGAATTGTTAATAACTAATAAAGGTCATTAACTAGGATTGGTTAAATAATTAATTAATGAGTTTAATTTAAAATGGAATGTTTTGAAATATATTTAAATTTTGTTAATGATAAGTAAGTCATTAATGAAAATAATAATAATAAAGATTTATTTTTAGAGATAACTAAGATTTGGATAATTAATGACTGATTAATTAAATAAGGCAATTAAGGGTAATTAATTAGTTTAATTTAATAATGTTTAAATTTTGTTAATAAATGGTTAGAGGTTAATCAATTAAATTAGTGACTAATTAATTACTTAATGGAGGTAATTAAGGATTAATTGCTTAGTATAATTAATAAATGATTGTTTGATTAAGGAAACTAATCAATGGTTAGTTAAATAATGACCATGATTAAATAAGGGATGATTAATCAATGAAGTGATTATGAGACAACTAATTTGAGTAATTAATTAAGGATCAATGTAATTAATATGGATGGGCAAAGGATAATAAATTGTGTAATTAAATAAGAGTTAATTACTTATTGTAATTAAAGATAACTAATTTTTAAATGATTAATTAAGAAGATAATTAGAGGATGATTAATTAATTGATTTGTAATGAATTAATGTTGAGTAAGTAGTATTTAAGGATGATGGAAGAAATTAATTTAATGGGAATGGTATGGCTAATCAACCATGTGTATGGATGATCGAATGATACTGAAAGCCTCTGATTAATTGTTATTCCTAATATGTGGTTTATGATGCTATGTAATAAGATATGTTTGATTTAAATTGTGATGATGTGGCTATCGATTGATGATGAATTACGGTGACATCCTATATTTAAAATTGAATTGTACATAACTTGAATAATTTAAGTTAAGATGATATTGGTTTCGAAGAGACCGGAGTCGGGTATTAGTAAATACCCGAAACCACTTCGATTCTATATGAACTTGATAAGTGGAATCAATAGGGTGTAGTGGAATAAATTAAGTGAAATGGACCATATAATCTAAGTATGATACTTAGAAATGGATGTGTGAAATAAGTGATGTCTATAACGACTTGTGAAGTTGTAAATTGATATAAGTTACCCGGGTTTTAAATGAGTTCTATGCATTGGTATTTCATGTTAGATGAGTTTACTCACGCTGGTTTCCAGCCTGACCCGGGTGTTACTTTGATGTAATGCTCGGGTTAGACAGAGTATTACAGATTTTCAGGTAAGGACGTTCTGGAGCTCAGGAGGCATGCTGGATGGCAGGGTCGTATGGAGAGTTACACTATGTTATTATATATATCTGAGACATGTTAAATTGTATCTGTCTAATGTTGTATAAAATTGTTGTAACTCTGATATATCGATGTAAAATTGATAGATACAGTTTTCTTTGGTGTAATTATTATTGTTGATATTATATTTTATCCGCTGCGAATGAGGGATTGTGTGTTTCTTTTCTGTTCTTCTTCTATCTGTTTCTTCTTTTTCATAACTATCTGGAATTTTCGGGATCGAAAATTTCGGGTCGTTACAGTGAGATAATCAATCAATTCCCTAGTTGGTTAATAAATAAAGGCCTGTTATTAGACGCATGCATATTTGTGGAAAACCGAAGGCTGGAATAGATATATATTTCCATACAAATCAATGAAATGGAGGGCATTGATTTGTTAGGACATATCAGTTTCTTTAACCCTATGTAGTGATCTAATGTGTAATGGCATTCATTTATTAGAGAACCAACTCTTGTGTTTCTTGTTTAAAAACATTAATAAAACCATTAAAATTGACATACACTATTATATTGATAATGGCACCTTTACAATCCTTGTATTCAATTTTATTTTTGTTTATTTTTTATTTTTTATTTGAGGATTGTTGAAATAGGTGTGATTTATCATCTTGTTTATTATATCTCATATACATCCGATCATACACGGGATTCCATTATTAATGGATAAAACCAATACTATGGGCAATATTTCCTTAAAATTCAATGTAATGATCTTCCTTTTTTACTCCTAAAGACGACACTTAATACATCCATGGTATTCATGTGCCAGTGTCTAGCCGTACGAAAGATAAGCCATCGGTGCAAAAGTAAAAAAACAACAAGGAGAAAAAACATAAAATCTCACAATACAACGAAATTATATATAATATAAAATAAGGTAGTGCATAACATCATTCCCAAAATGAATTATAGAAGTTACAATTGAAAAAACTTCAGCTAAGGACAGTTATAACTCTTTGTCCCTATAAGACTGAAACATAATATACACACGGTGGAAATAATATGTATAACTAAATAACGGTGAAGCCACGTACTCCTTGCTCCTCCTAAATACATTCGTAAGAACCTGGGTTACTTGGCTACACATATAAATTTGTGTACCCAAGTTTTTAAGGGAAAGATAGAAAAAACTCGAAGTTGGACATGGGTCTGGTGTGAGTAAAATCAAAACAAACGAATTGATAATTATACTCATAAAACCTTTTAAAATAAAAGTATTTCATAAGACCACGCCGCATATAAAAATGGATGAGTTATTGCCTTATGATAACCAAAACATTTAAAAAAGAAAATGTAGTGATATTATAATAATGTCTAAGGGTTACAATAAATTTTTAACAAAGCTAAAATGCTTGCACTTCACATTTTAACATATTTGGGCATAACTAAGTCCATAAGGCATTTATTAGAGAATGGATTTCATATAATAACAATGCTACTAGGTTCACGCTTGCCGAGTACACCTTTAGAAAAATGTATCGATGGCCTTACATGGACCCCCGCAAACGTAGGATTGCCTACCTCTTACTATATGGTATCGAATATGTCATTGCCCCGATTGTGGTTAATAATTGTACCGGGACCACTAGCATTCATAAATACCTATCTAGATCGATTGATGATCATAATCTACTGGGTGCGACCCACAGTCTTACTGCATATCCCTTATTTTATTCATTCCCGGGTGTAAGGCCAGAGGCTATGTTTAACTTTTTAGCAAATTCAACATGGAATGCCAACACTTCCATCTAGGCTAGCATTCATCCTTACAAGTTTTTTAAGATATGGACTAACCAAAGGCACTACTTCTATTGCATTCTTTCTGGAATCACCCTGGCATTAGTAGAAAGTATCCCTTTCACTTCATAGAACTCCACCTTCCTTCATCTTGATGATGTTTCCAATTTGAATGCTTATGCCAACGAAGTGGTTTTCGGATAACTCATCTTTATCTGATTCTGAACTCTTCGAACTAACATTCGATAATTTCGATACTGGTCAAGTTATCAATAGTGGAAAAATCCACTATCTAGTGTAAGTATTGATTTACATATGAAAATTAAGACATCCTATGATTATTCCCACTTTCTGATTTCAAACATTACTATACCTTGATTAACAATGAAGTCTGAAAAGTTAGAAAACATCCTTACCTCGACATTTAATAATACTTCTCGGGATACAGATAATTTTTCATATCTTGAAATTTCATGTTTAGTATATGATAAAGTATCATCCATATACTTAATTAATCATGACCCATTTATATAAATTAATCCTCTTGTACTTATGAAGTTTCCAACATTTCAACTTCTTCATCCCTTGCCTAGAAACTCTGATTCTAGATCTCATAGATAGAGGAAAGCTACTCATCGGCTTTTAGTGATAAATACTAGATAACTTACTTTCATAAATCTTGTCAATATTTAAGCATAACTTATCACATTTTTTTGATGTTACTTAATGGCACAGACAAAAAATCCCTTGTATTTAAAACATCCTTTTAGAAGATAGTTGTTTTTAAAACAAAGCCCGAATTTTGAAACAAAGCACTTAAATTTGAACCTCTTATTTAAATAATTAAATAAATACCCTAAAATATATTTTAAATTTTCAAACTTCCCTTTTAATACTAATAATCGCATTAAAAAGACTTTCAAAAATGTCCAAAGTAGAAACTCCTTTTATTTTACAAAAAAATTATCTACAAACTGTATCCATAAAAACTATCGCTATATGGACCGTAACTTTAAAACTGTTTTGTAAACCTAAATAACTTTTAAACCCTTTCTTATTATACTTTAAACCACTTTAATAACTTTTTAAAAAAGGTTTGAAAACAAAATTGAAGTTTGAAAAATCTTTAAAAGCAGTCATAGAAAGCAAAGTAGTATACTAGTTTAAATAAACACGGGATCTCGATGTCAAACAAAAACCAATTCAAGTATTTTAGCTATACAAAGCAGCATTCAACATTTATATACATAATAACATATATAAAATTGTAATTAATATCCATGTTATCCCATTTTTTGGTCAAAACTGGAATATCAATGTTGTGTGCATTTCCACCACGACCGGAGCAAGAAGAAGCAAGCAAGCGTACATAAGTCAGGGATTTCACTCAAGGTTCAAATATAAAAGTTCATTCGGTGAAGCCATGCGAGAGTCCATTCGGTGGTCAAGTTTCGAGTTTCATTCGGCATTAGAGGTTAAGGCTTCATTCGGAAGCTTCATCCGGCATTCCCAACCCCCAAAGCCAAGCCGAACCAACTCACCTCTCATCTAACACCGAATCACCACAACTCCATGCACTACCGGACTAACTACTACCGGACCAACTCCATGCCAAGCCAATCCACTCACCACCGAATCATGTCCCACCGAACCAAACCAAGACCGGACCACCCAACTCCGAACCAGGTGACCACCGAACCAAGGCTTCTCCATCCTTCTCTCCAAGCACGACCGAACCAAGCTCCGCCGAACCAGATGTGCCAGTCCAGATTGCATCAGCCCAGGCCCATCAGCAGCTATAAACACCAAGACCCCTGCCCCCACCCTCACTCTATAAATAGAGGGGCAGGGGACGAAGCCTCCTATTAACAAACATGAGTTTAAGGCCTAAAAGGAGTAAAATGGGTTCGGCTATGGTGGGAGGAAGGATCGACCATGGGATAAATATAGGGTTTGGGCTTGATTTTGAGGGTAAGTGATGCAGAGATAGATGTTTATTTATGGATTAAATGTGTAAAAGGAGGGATTTATTAATTTAATTTTTTTTTGAGAAGCCATGAAAGAAGAAGAGAAGAGAGTGGAAAGGAAGTAAAAAGAAGTTAAAAAATTACAGAGAAAATGGAAAGAGTGGAGTTCTTTTACATAAAATTGAAATGGAAAATGACCAAACTACCCTTCGCCCCTACCCCAACCTACTAACCTTCACCAAATGATGACACATCTCCCTCCTCTATCATGATGCACATGCCAACTACCCCCCACAGTTCTCCCTGCATCACCACATCTCTCTTATGTGCGTGCTTAAGTGTTTTTATTTTATTAAGTTTAGTATATCTTAAACTTGTTGTGATATAATCACTTCATTAGCCAAAAGCATATGTTATTTGTATATATATTTACGTATATATATACCATTGTGTACAACATATTCTGATAAATTTTGGAAGACGAAAAGTCGAAAATCTGAAAAATGATCTTTAGTCAAATTTTTTATTTTTCTCTGAACTAAATATTTCTATATACCAAATTTTGGAAAAACATAACCATCATTAGTTATTACTTAAAAGAGTTCTATTTGCATCATAAAAATCCAATATTTAATTATTTAAAAATAAATCAAATTTCGGATTTAATGCGACAAAATTATGGGTCAGTATATTCTCCCCTTTTAAAAGAATTTCGTCCAAGAATTACACGAAAAAAGATAACTCAAATGGATATATATCACAATACTAAGCAACATACGCTAAAGAAATATGTACTTAGCGACTACACCACAAGTGGTGAGTACACAATCTACACACTATGCAATTACTAATCTATTAGCACTAGGGATAAGGTTATCTTATGTTATCCTCTTTTTCTAAGTGCAATCTCTATAATCTACGCTACATTGAACTTTAACTAATCTCATAACCTTATTACGCAATTGTTTCACCTGTCGATCAACAATGCAAACTGGATTCTTTATTACAATTAAATTCAGTTCCACTTCCAAATCTTTTTGAGCAGTTGGCTTAACAATAACAGATGGATCATGTGTATATCTCCTCAAACATGACACACGAAAACCATTATGTACCCATAACTTTAGGCAACTCAACTCGGTAGGAAAACGACCCAATCCTCTTAAGAATCTAAAAAGGTCCAACATATCTAGGTGCCAACTTCCCTGCTCTTCCAAACTATACAATTCCTATTATTGGAGAAATCATCACAAACACAAAATCTCTAATTGAAAATTTAAAATACCTACTCCTTTGATCGACATAGTTTTTTTATCTATCCCGAGCTTCCTTCATCCTTCTTTTAGTCATATTTACCTTCTCTGTAGCCTCCTAAAACATGTTGGGTCCAAGCACTAACTGATCTTCGGTTTCTACCCAACATGATTGTGATTTAAATGGCCATCCATAAAGAGCTTCAAAGGGTGTCATGCTAATGCTTTCTTGATAACTATGCTCATATAATAATTCCATATAGTGAAGATGATCCTCTTAAGATCCTTTGGAATTCAAAATATAAGCGCTTAAAAGAACTTCTAAAACTCTATTTAATCTTTTTGTTTGCCCATCCGTTTGAGCTTGATATGTTGTGCTCAGACTAAGATTTATTCGCAAAGCTACTTAAAACGCTTCCCAAAATTAACTAGCGAAAATTAGATCTCGATCGTTTACAATACTACTTGGAACTCTACACAATCGAACGATCTCCCTTATATAAATATATGCAAACTCGGTTAATTCCTAGTAGTTTCACCGGAATAATGTGCATGCTTTTATTAGTCGATCGACAATAACCCAAAAACATTCAATAATCTTCCTTGATCTAGGTAAAACATCTATAAAATCCACTGACACTTGCTCCTATTTCCAATTCGGAATCTCATGTGGCTGCACTGATCCTACAAAATTTATGGCATTCCATCAATAATTCTTACCTAAGACCATCAATATCCAGAACATATAATCTTTATTCATCAGTAACGTCCCATGGCTATCTACCTCAAAACTTGAACATCGTCCTTCTTCAATTTCTTGCATAAATTCTACCAGAAAACTATCTTCTCTACCACAACTACATGATAACATAATAACATCTAAAAAGAACCAAAACTACATTTCTACCTAGAGCATCCACTGCCAAATTAGCATTTCATGGTGTATATAAAATATCCAAGTCATATGCCTCTAAACATTCCAACCAATGTGGCTGCCTCGTATTCAATTCTGTCTGCACAAAAGATACTTTAAGGACTTGTGATCTATCAAAATTTCAAACTTTTGACCTAACAAGTAATGCCTCTACATTTTTAATGCAAACAGAACGGCTAGTAAATCCCAACTGTTTGCTACATATTAAAGCCCATGAGGCTTCAACTTCCTTCTAGCATAAGCAAAAACTCTTCTATGTTGCATCAATACTACACCCAATCCTAAACTGCAAGCATCCAAATACACGATCAACCCTCAATCCCCATTCGGAATAGTTAGGACTGGAGCATTGATCAACCGTTCCTTTAACTTAATGGACGCTTCTTTATATTTTGAAGTCCAAATAAATTTAGCATCCTTCTTTGTCAACTTTGTAATGTTCGAGGCTATCTTGGATAAATCTCCTGTAATATCCTGCTAAGCCTAAGAAGCTTCAGACATCTGTTGGAGTCTTGGTGTCTTCAAATCTTGAATAGCTGCTACCATTTCTGAATCAACCGAAATGCCATCATCCGATACAACATGTCTGAGCAACCTTAATAGCAATTGCTAAAAATGACCTTTAGAAAATTTTGCTTTTCAACTGTATTTCCTTAACGTTTCAAGCACCACTTCCAAATGATGTTTATGTTCCTCCTCATTCTTAGAATAAACAAGAATATTATCCATAAAGTCCAAAATAGATTTATTGAGCATATCTCTAAAAACTCTATTCATAATATCAACAAAATAGGCGGGTGCATTGGTGATGCAGCTCATACCAGATCCTTTATCGCGAATTCCTCCCTAAGTCGCGGCGAGCTTAGGTCGCTCTTCCTCCCTAAGTCGAACGAAGTCTTATGTCGTTCCTCCAGCTTATGTCGCGAGCAAACCCTAGGTCGCGAACGACCTTCCTTAAGTCAACGAAGATTACGCAGCGATATCTAAGTCGCGAGCATCTCTATTAGGTCGCTCCACCAGCTTATGTCGCGAGCAAACCCTAGGTCGCGAACGAACTTCCTTAAGTCACGAAGATTATGCAGCGATATCCCTTAAGTCGAGAGCATCTCCAGTAGGTCGCTCCACCAGCTTAAGTCGCGAGCATCTCTAGTAGGTCGCGAACGAGTAGAACTTAAGTCGTTTGTATTGTACTGTTTTGTCGCATATATGTTGTAACGTGTTGTTATGTCGCATATGTTAGGTCGAATGTGCGTTGTAAACCCTATAAATAGGGGTGTTGTGTCACTTGTAAAGGGAGTTGATTTTGAATAAAATTTTGTTGAGAGCTTTGTGCCTCTTTAAAAATTGAAAGTTGAGTGTGAGCTCCTTTCTCCATCTTCGGTTATTCGAGTGCACTCGACTCAATGAATTTGAAGCCGATTCACGGAATTTCGTGCGCGAAATCGACGTCGAAGAACCGTAGATCTTCTAACACGGCATCGTGCGTGATCAATGTGTTGAAGATAGCTAGAATCCGGTATCTCGAGAGATCAACAGATTAGGGCATTTGGTATCATCAATTCACCAATTTATCTTTGTATCGTTCCATCGTTTTGCTTCATTTGTTATTATCCGCTGCATCAATTTGGTATCAGAGCTTAATCAGTTCCTTGGCCTAGTTGAAGTTGATTCAGATCCAAAGTTAAATTCAAAGCTAGTTGGAGCCGTGCAACACTTCTGTAAGTCAAAGCCGAGAGCTAGAAGAACTAAGAAGATCAAGGCCGACTTTAAAGCAAGTTAAAGCCAGAAACGAGCTTGTTCAAGTTTGTGCGAGATTTTTTCAAGTCGTGAGCTAGGAGTTTGTACGTAGATTTTGCATCACTGAAAGTTTTGCTAGTTGAAGTGTATTTGGATTTGTTGAAGATTCGACAATGCCTCCAAGAAGAGTTAATCGTCATCATAATGTTGCAGATGTGTATCGAAGAGAACATGCTGAACAAATGGAGCAACGAATCAGTGATAAATTCAATGAGAAGTTTAATAAGGGAATTGGTAGATTGGAAAGGCTCATGATGGATATAAATCAAACTTAACAAAGAGCATCGCCGGGTTCAAATCAAGGTGGACATAGAATTTCTCCATCAAATTCCGAGAGGAGAAGAATGTCACCATTATCGGATCGGGAAAGAAGAGAACTATCAGTTGCGGGAGAAAGAGACGTGCGTGGTAGTAGAAATGTTGATGGTCAGAATCGACATCCACATACGTCAGATTTGGAGGAATCCAGTGATGGTGATAGTAGCTTCTGTCGAAACCATGGCCAAGGACGAAGTCGAAATAGAGATTTCGAAGATGATCGTCGATGGTAGTCGAGGATGAAAACAGAGATTCCAGAATTCAAAGGGGGAATGATAGCGGAAGAATTTCTGGATTGGTTATCAAATGTTGATGAAATTTTTGACTTCAAAGAAGTACCCGAGCATCGTAGAGTTACGTTGGTTGCTACACGATTGAGGGGAAGATCTATGGCATGGTGGCAACAAACTAAACTTACACGGGAAAGAATGGGAAAGTCAAAGATTGTTTCATGGGAAAAGATGAAGAAGTTAATGAAGGCTACTTTCTTGCCGTATAATTATCAGTCTCTTATGTATCAGCTCTTACAGAATTTGAGACAAGGGACAAATGCGGGTAAATGATTATGCAGATGAGTTTTATCAACTGATTGCTAGAAACGATATCATGGAAACAGAGGAACAGTTGACATCTTGATTTGTTGGAGGATTGAGAGTGCAAATTCAGGATATGATAAATATGTTTGATCCAAGATCCGTCATTGAAGCATACCAGAAGGCTCTAGTTTGGGAGAAGCAAGGTAGAAGAGGAGGTGGTGCGCTTACAAGTTCGATCAATCAGGTGAAAGGGGCTAGTTGCAATACTAAGGTTTCCAAGGCTGTTAGTAAACCAGTTGTCAAAGAAGTTGCTAAGACCAAGGTCAACAACAATTTCAAGTGTTATAACTGTCAAGAGTTTGGTCATAAGAGCAATGAATGCCCGAGGCCTAAGAAGCGAGCGATGGTTGCTAAGCTTGAGGATGAGGATGCAGAAATAGAATGTTCCAATTCACCACAAGTTGAGAAGGGAGAAGAATTACTGACGAGATACGAGGGATATTCTTTAATGATGAGGAGATCTTGCTTGATGCCAAAGCGGGAAGAGGAGACTAGCTAGTTGAGGAGTAATATTTTTCAGCCGACATGCACTATTTTGGGAAAGGTTTGTAAGTTTGTTATCGATGCAGGAAGTTGTGATAACATCATCTCTACATAAGCTGTAAAGAAGTTAGCGTTAAAGACAGAGAAGCATCCCAAACCCTACAAATTGGCTTGGCCAAGGAAAGGTGGGGAAGTGAAGGTTAGTGGAAGAACCTGTGTAACTTTTTCCATCGGAAGGAAGTATAAGGATGAAATTTGGTGTTACGTGGTATATATGGATGTATGACATTTGTTGTTGGGAAGACCGCGACAATTTGATAGAGCCGTGCAACACGATGGTAGGACTAACTGCTATAGTTTCATGTTCAATGGCACTAGAATCACTTTAGTTCCTATAAAGCGACAACAAAGTGAAAGCAAGTTGGAGGAAATCGAGGAACTAAAGACTCTATTATCTTTGAAGGAGTTTGTCAAAGAAGTAGAGGATGGGCTTGAAGTATTTCTGTTGATTAGACGTGAAAGTAGTGAAACGGTTGAAATTCCTGAGGAAGTTAAGCCAGTGTTGAAGGAATTTGAAGATGTATTTCCTAAAGAATTACCAAAAGAATTACCACCGTTGAGAGACATACAACACCGGATTGATCTTGTTTCGGAAGTTGCGTTACCACATAGACCACATTATAGAATGAGTCCAAAGGAGCACGAAGAGTTGAGAAGGCAGGTGGAGGAGTTACTTGAACAAGGGCGCATACAAGAAAGTTTAAGTCCTTGTGCAGTACTAGCCTTGTTAGTGCCAAAGAAGGATGGAACTTGGAGAATGTGTACTGATAGTCGAGCACTAAACAAGATTACAGTGAGGTACAGATTTCCGATGCCAAGATTAGACGACTTGATAGATCAGTTGAGTGGACCTGCTATCTTTTCAATGATTGATCTGAAGAGTGGGTATCATCAGATTCGAATTCGACTAGGGGATGAATGGAAGACAGCCTTCAGGACACGGGGGGAGGGGGGAGGGAGGTTGTATGAATGGCTGGTCAAGCCATTTGGTCATTCGAATGCACCTAGTACTTTTATGCGAGTGATGAATCAGATCTTTCGACCGTTTATTGGAAAGTTCGTGGTGGTATAATTTGATGATATATTGATATACAGTGGAAGCACAGAAGAACATCTACAACACTTGTGGGAAGTGTTAATGATACTTCGTCAGGAGCAATTTTACACGGCAATAAAGAAGTGCATATTCATGACACACAGTATTTTGTTCTTGGGGTATGCGTTGTCCATGGAAGCTGTCCAAGTGGATCAAGGTAAAGTTGAAGCAATCAAGGATTGGCCACAACCCAGGACTGTAATTGAAGTGAGAAGTTTCCATGGTTTAGCATCATTCTACCGAAGGTTTATTCCACATTTCAGTAGCGTTATGGCACCAGTGACAGATTGCATGGAAGGAAAGCAGTTTTTGTGGACTGAAGAGGCTGATTCTGGTTTCCAACAGATCAATACACTTTTGACTACAACACCGATTCTTAGATTCCCGGACTTTCAGTTACTCTTTGAGCTGAATACTGATGCGTCTAAAGTTGAAATTGGTGGAGTGTTGAGTCAAAAGGGTCGTCCAATTGCTTATTTTAGCAAGAAACTTTCTAGAGCCAAAACAAGATACAGTACCTATGACTTGGAGTTCTACGCTATTGTCCAAGCCATAAAGCATTGGAGACACTACTTGTTTTATAAAGAGTTTGTGTTGTATACTGACCATGAAGCATTGAAACATTTGCAGGGACATGATAAGATTGCAGGCAGACATGCTTCATGGATCGCATACTTACAACAGTTTACATTTGTTGTAAAGCATAAGTCGGGAGTTACAAATCGTGTGGCAGACGCATTGAGTGGAAGAAATCATTTGTTGACTAACATGAGAGTTGAAGTGATGGGGTTTGATGTATTTCCAGAATTGTTTGTTGAGGATCCTTACTTTGCTAAGATTGTAGATGAAGTCGAGAAAGGGAAGACGGATGAGTATGTGTTGGCAGATGGTTTTCTATTCAAAGGAAATCGGTTGTGTATACCAGAGTGCAGTTTGCGAATGAAAATTGTGAAGGAATTGCATGAAGAAGGCCATGTGGGAAGAGATCGTACCTTGCAGTTGATTTCTCAATCATATTTTTGGCCTTCCATGAGAAAAGAAGTTGAAAGATTTGTGCAGAGATGTCACATATGTCAAGTTTCCAAAGGAACAGCTACGAATGCAGGATTGTATATGCCATTGCCCGTGCCTACTAGACCATGGATTGATATTAGCATGGATTTGTTTTGGGTTTTCAAAGAACTCAACGAGGAAATGATTCTATATATGTTGTGGTGGATAGATTATCGAAGATGGCACATTTCATAGCTTGTAAAAAGACCGCCGAGGCAGTCCGTGTTGCTAAATTGTTCTTTAAAGTGGTTTATCGACTACATGGGCTACCTGTGACCATTGTTTCTGACCGGGATACTCGATTTCTAAGTCATTTTTGGTTGAGTCTGTGGAAGATGGTTGGGACTAAGCTGAATTTTAGTAGCGCCTATCATCCACAAACGGATGGGCAAACGGAAGTGGTGAACAAACCTTTGGGAAACTTGTTGAGATGTCTTGTGAGATGACCCTACTTTTCTAGTGGCCAAATCATGGACTAATTTGTTTTTTTTCTTCTTTTTGGCATAAAGAAATATGCTAAATGAAAACACAGGGTCATCTATCTTCAAAACCAAAACCAAAACCAGGATCCACTATTACCAATATAGAAATATTGGTGTATTCTTAAAACATAGATTAGTATATATGAAGATATACCAATCTCTTTAGTTACTAAATCAGAGTTTAAGAAAAATTAGCTAAAGCATTCAGACATAGCATTTTGATATAAAGATAAACCCATTTCCTTCTTATGAAAATTATTTGCAATATGACACAAAAGATACACAAGCAGACAGGAAATATTAGAATTCCTGATTATATCATAAAAGTCATAGAGATCCTTTACTTAACTCAACTCTTGTTATAGCACAATTATAGGTGTGGCTGCGCGTACACACACATATAAATACATGTGTGCACGGCCTCGCCAACACACAAGCTCAAGCAATGATATTAATGAATAGGAAATGAAGCCTTGGCACCAACAAGATATTAATAATTATATGTATAAACAAAAGATTACCAATCCAACTATATAAAAATGAGGTCATCGAGTTTCCTCTTTCTCATTCATGCAAGTTATATTCAGACATAAAAGATGAATTTACATCAACTATCTTTCTTTAAAACAAAAACATGTCACTGATGCAAGAACAAAAGCTATTCTGCATCATACAAATATTTTTAACACAAACAATTGGAAGCTTACAAGTTCCTTTTACAAAAGTCTCAAGATAATACATGGACTTGTAATCCATTTCCAGAAATCTAATGAATATAAAACAGTTTACTTTCTTTTGCAAAACTATTCAAAACTGAGCTTATTCATTTCAGAAATATAAAGTAAGGGCATGCACATATATTAATTTATATGGCAAGTCCTCAATACAATTCGAGAGTCTATCACATGAACATATATTAGCTATACGCTATATTCAGATTCGAATAGCAACAGCCACTTAACACAGAAGATTTCATTTCCAAAAAATCATAATGCATTTGAAAGCATTAAAAATCCATCTTTCCTTCAAAAGTCTACGGCATCAAATATGCCAAAACATATAAATATAGTTCAGACTTGTAAGTCATGCTGTTAAAACCACTAAATACATTTCAGATATATAAAGCACATGAGGCTGTAAGTTCTCAAACTCATTTCAGAAATTATTTCAAATTCTTATATAAATCCAAATTCCACATAAAACTTCATTTTTCCAGAATAAACATCTTATATCAAAGAACACATATCTATCAAAACTCAGATGCTCAGATGAAAGATCATATCTCAAAAGTGTGGATTCAGATCCATATAATCTCCCAAAACCATAAGTAACTTGATCTCAGGAAAAAAACATAACATAGAGAAATATATATATACATATCTCATCTTTGCTTTTCACATTCAGGGCATTGAACCTGCCAAAAACAATAAATATATATATATTCTCAGATATGATAATTACATACTAAAATCAAACTCCAGATCCATATATACTTATGCATAAATACAGAAATAACCCATCAAAATAAGTTTATAAAGGTTTTTCCCCAAAACTTCTGAAAGGAAACTTGAACAAAATCCATAAAATCCTTTAAATCACAAAACTCAGCAGATCTATGGGTCTGCACATATACACAAGTGTAAACACTTGTGTATACTGCCTTGACACCAGTTATTCTCCAAATACAGATTTCAGAAAATATATAAAAAACTGAACAATCCCAGTGTTACAGTTTCAAACTTGCAATTACATATAAGACAATACAGTTTTCAAGTTTTATATACAAATCAATCTAACACATGATGGTTCATTGTTCATGGCGTTACATACATATTTTAGTTCAGCAATACATATGAAGTGACAATGAAAATACTTAAATACTTTCTTCATATCATCTACATGCAGTGATAAATCATTTTAACTCCATCTCTTAAATCATCATCTCATCAATATGTGCATAGAAACCTGTAAAAACATCATCCCGAACTGCCTCGTTGAATGAGACACCCCAGGAGATTGTCGAGACAATCAACAGGGTCAGACATGATACGTCTGGTATGAGTGCACTTAAACAATTCATTTGGCAGTAATACATAGTGTTAAATCAGTGTATCGTGACATGATAGTGAATAGATATCATCTCAGGTACAGATATGAATATAATCAGACTTAATCATCATCAATATATGGATATGCAAGCAACCAAGGCCAAGCAATCATTAACAAGCATCAATACACGCAAAGCATCCATACACACAAATTTATTTGCAGAAATATAACTACGGCTGCCTGAGATAGGACTTATTGCCAAATCAAGGTTAAGAACACTCACGTAGCTATATGAGATGTCAATCCCCTAGATATTGCCATAGCTTTCCCCCTTTTTCTTACGAATCCAACGCCATTCGATACAGCAAGATAATTTTTCCCCAATCTGATTTCTAGGGCTTCGGCCATTTTTTAGTTTTGTTTTGAAACGAGAGAGTTGAATGAAAACAGCGGCCACCTCTTTTCTTTCTTTTTTTATAATCCACTCACGGCTAGGGTTTTAATAGTTGGGAAATCACAAATTTACCCCCAAGTCATGCCAAATGTGTACACCAATATACTTCAATACTTTACACTTGTTTAAATCACAATATCATCGTTGTGTAAATATTGTGGGTCATTACAAATACCCCACCTTTTTGGAATTGTGTCCTCACAATTCACTCTTACTCGTTCTAGCATCCCAAATATTCATTAAATTTTGCGGAGTGGCTGCAATACACACGTGTATAAATATACACGTGTGCACTGCCTTGCCAACTCGAGTGCACCAGCAAATTTCAATCAACATGTTTCATCATCAAATGAACAAGTACAAGGGTAATTGCAACTGTCATACAAACAGAACATAAATAAGAAAGCGACATATTCAAACAACTCAGTGCATCTGAAAACAGCAACCTCAGATGGATGTATGGGAACTTACACATAGACTTGGCAAATGCAAGACAACACAAAATGACAACAGCAGAAGTGATCAAGGCAAAGCACATGTGTGCAGCATCAAGTAGTTTCAAGTACATGGACATATATATAGGGAACTGCCACTGCATGCAAACAGCAAATCAAGTCTAAAGTCTCAAGTACAACGGCAGATTTCAGATGCAACAGTGTTTGGACCAAATCTATGCATACAGTGTAACTCAGGGGTGCACACAGGATGAAGTGAATATGCATAAATATGGCAGTGTACAAATGAGAGCAGGAAACAGTGCCACTGCATTCATCATAATAGTGTTCACATTCAGTTTTAAACTAAACCCTATTGGCAAATTGGTTTAGAAAATTCTAGAATCAATACAGATTTTACTTTCTGCTTTTCAAAGCAATTCTAATGTCTCAAACATATTTATACACCAAGCTTACTCAACCAGAACCAAACAAATATTAATTCAGTAACAGTTCATATGTTTTGTCATCAGGTTATATGTTGCTTACAAATGCATTCCTACTCACGATTCATATTGAAGTCATTTTAAAGGTAATGCTCATTCATCCATGGCTATACACACCATCTTCAGGCAAAACATATCATCTATATGCAAATCAAAATAGAGATCAATACCCTTATATAATCTGTCCTTATTTAAATGAATTTTTAATCCAAAACAGACCCCATTCTTGGCAATCAAAGCAAAATATCATAAACATACGTATGAATTAAGTTTATACAAACAATACTCAATCAATACAAACAACAAACAACCACTTAATACTGGTATATTTTTTTTTTCAGTTCCAAAAAGAAAACCAGACATCTATAAGAACATCAACTAATTGCTTGCCATCAGAAATCATCCAACAAGTATCTTAGCAGAAATTCTTATTTCAAGAATTCATAACAACCATCACCCAAATCACACAAGCATCTCATAAATATGAACAAGCAAAACCCACATCATTGAGCTAAGGCATCAAAACTGAGTCTGCATACCAGAACTCACCATACCCCTAGCCTAATCACCTCTGCTTGTGGGTTCATTTCATATCAATTTTTTTTTTAAGGTCCAATATCACATTCATGGTTGCACTGGTGCACACTGCCTGGAACATCTGTTTGATTTCCAGCACACTACAAGCTATTTGGACATGAACATGCCATGTGCAAACTCACACCCCATCCTTGATGCAAGCCAACCACTATGTCATACCCACTTCCCTCATACCCAACCTGATAGAGGTGACCCAATTCCTTAGTTTAATTACTAAGTTTTCCTTTCATGTGTGCAGGTCTCAACTATACTGTATCATGCTCAAAATCTTTATGTACCTAACCAGTAAATGCAAACAGTTTTCATGCATCCATGAAACATTCATCCATTCATACATTTCAACAATAAATTAATCACATCTGTATATCATTTCAAGTCAATTTTTGTTCAGAGACAGGCCTTTGACTAAAGCATAGATCAAATATTTTAGGAGATAAAATACCACTGTGGTTCCCAGTAACAAGATCCTTGCAGTCAATTTATATATATTTTTCCAGTGAATCTTGTCTACAAAGGTTTCACATCCATATTATTTAAAGCAACATAAACTGTTCAGGTTATTGTTACTGGCATTAAAATAGTGAACATGGAGGTCATAAGAACCAAATCTAACAACCAGCAAGGCATCCAAACATTTCACATAGATTATATCATCACAAAGAAACTCATCCAACGCATTTGTGGCTAACAAAACTTATTTTCATTCATATAAAACTAACATACACCTAATCATAAGTAGCTATAAGTGTTCCTTTCGTCTTCACTTCTGTCATTGGGCTATATAAACTTGCAGGTAAATCATAGGGATTTTGCATATCAGAAAATTCTTATGTTTTTCATATTTTATATTACAATCAACATGTGACCAGAGATGTTTATATGCATATTTTTTTTTTTGAGGAAATACTTAGGCAACTAGAGCTCAGCACATGGTCAAACCATTGCACTCTTATCCCCTTATTAAATACAAGACATAAGCAAAAGAACTTCCCTCCTTTTACTGCCTTGTACTTAACCAATCTTAGATCACACTTGACTGTAATGATAATATAATTCATTTTTTTTTCCAGGTTATAAACATAAGAAAATTTATCTTCCTCTAAGGGACATGTTTTATAAACTTCCATCACAAAGTTATATGCAATTATCAAACATATTCAAGAAATGCAGCTTAACAATTATGCATCCAAATCAGACAATTCACTTTTCAATGTTTATTCCTATAATGACCTATTGCAATTGATACTGGCATTTGACATTTATTTTTTTCTTAAGGTATTTCTCAAGTAACTATGATCAACATATATTTAAATATTATATCAAGCTAGATCATAATTTTCACTTGCTATTTATCATTTGATTGGAAGCTCAGCACATGTATAACATTGCACTTCTAATCTTTTTAAGTTCAAGGCCTCAGCACATATACACTTGTATATTACAGCCTATATTTTTTTTTTGAAGTTTTACCAAATATCAACATCACTTGCACCAGCTCATTATTGTGTTTATCAAGTTCTCAAACATATACTTATTAGTTATGGTGTAACAGTGGTGATTTCAGATTTAAATCAAAATAAATAAATACACCATCTACATTGAAACAAAGCAACATCCATGAAGTCCACAAAGAAGTAAAACTGTAATTTTAGCCATCTTTTAGATCAGATATAAACATAGGTGTCTTAATCCAACTTTTCTTGTATTAGAAAACATTTATAAATTCAATTTCTCTCATTTTAAATTTCTTCTTCCTAGCTTTACTCAAAAACAAGCTTTTATCTTATGATTTCTCTGCTTATGCAGGGTTAAACCAAATTAATCTCACTTAAATTTTTAATAAACATCATTAACATTGATGTAATCCAAATAGATCATCCAGAGCAATCAATTCAAACAATGCAACCAAAACAGTCAATACAAACAAGTTCACACAAATTAAATTTTTTTTTTTTTTTTACTATGTTATCTACCAACATAGCTCTGATACCAAATGAGATGACCCTACTTTTCTAGTGGCCAAATCATGGACTAATTTGTTTTTTTTTTCTTTTTGGCATAAAGAAATATGCTAAATGAAAACACAGGGTCATCTATCTTCAAAACCAAAACCAAAACCAGGATCCACTATTACCAATATAGAAATATTGGTGTATTCTTAAAACATAGATTAGTATATATGAAGATATACCAATCTCTTTAGTTACTAAATCAGAGTTTAAGAAAAATTAGCTAAAGCATTCACACATAGCATTTTGATATAAAGATAAACCCATTTCCTTCTTATGAAAATTATTTGCAATATGACACAAAAGATACACAAGCAGACAGGAAATATCAGAATTCCTGATTATATCATAAAAGTCATAGAGATCCTTTACTTAACTCAAATCTTGTTATAGCACAATTATAGGTGTGGCTGCGCGTACACACACATATAAATACATGTGTGCACGGCCTCGCCAACACACAAGCTCAAGCAATGATATTAATGAATAGGCAATGAAGCCTTGGCACCAACAAAATATTAATAATTATATGTATAAACAAAAGATTACCAATCCAACTATATAAAAATGAGGTCATCGAGTTTCCTCTTTCTCATTCATGCAAGTTATATTCAGACATAAAAGATGAATTTACATCAACTATCTTTCTTTAAAACAAAAACATGTCACTGATGCAAGAACAAAAGCTATTCTGCATCATACAAATATTTTTAACACAAACAATTGGAAGCTTACAAGTTCCTTTTACAAAAGTCTCAAGATAATACATGGACTTGTAATCCATTTCCCGAAATCTCATGAATATAAAACAGTTTACTTTCTTTTGCAAAACTATTCAAAACTGAGCTCATTCATTTCAGAAATATAAAGTAAGGGCATGCACATATATTAATTTATATGGCAAGTCCTCAATACAATTCGAGAGTCTATCACATGAACATATATTAGCTATACGCTATATTCAGATTCGAATAGCAACAGCCACTTAACACAGAAGATTTCATTTCCAAAAAATCATAATGCATTTGAAAGCATTAAAAATCCATCTTTCCTTCAAAAGTCTACGGCATCAAATATGCCAAAACATATAAATATAGTTCAGACTTGTAAGTCATGCTGTTAAAACCACTAAATACATTTCAGATATATAAAGCACATGAGGCTGTAAGTTCTCAAACTCATTTCAGAAATTATTTCAAATTCTTATATAAATCCAAATTCCACATAAAACTTCATTTTTCCAGAATAAACATCTTATATCAAAGAACACATATCTATCAAAACTCAGATGCTCAGATGAAAGATCATATCTCAAAAGTGTGGATTCAGATCCATATAATCTCCCAAAACCATAAGTAACTTGATCTCAGGAAAAAAACATAACATAGAGAAATATATATATACATATCTCATCTTTGCTTTTCACATTCAGGGCATTGAACCTGCCAAAAACAATAAATATATATATATTCTCAGATATGATAATTACATACTAAAATCAAACTCCAGATCCATATATACTTATGCATAAATACAGAAATAACCCATCAAAATAAGTTTATAAAGGTTTTTCCCCAAAACTTCTGAAAGGAAACTTGAACAAAATCCATAAAATCCTTTAAATCACAAAACTCAGCAGATCTATGGGTCTGCACATATACACAAGTGTAAACACTTGTGTATACTGCCTTGACACCAGTTATTCTCCAAATACAGATTTCAGAAAATATATAAAAAACTGAACAATCCCAGTGTTACAGTTTCAAACTTGCAATTACATATAAGACAATACAGTTTTCAAGTTTTATATACAAATCAATCTAACACATGATGGTTCATTGTTCATGGCGTTACATACATATTTTAGTTCAGCAATACATATGAAGTGACAATGAAAATACTTAAATACTTTCTTCATATCATCTACATGCAGTGATAAATCATTTTAACTCCATCTCTTAAATCATCATCTCATCAATATGTGCATAGCAACCTGTAAAAACATCATCCCGAACTGCCTCGTTGAATGAGACACCCCAAGAGATTGTCGAGACAATCAACAGGGTCAGACATGATACGTATGGTATGAGTGTACTTAAACAATTCATTTGGCAGTAATACATAGTGTTAAATCAGTGTATCGTGACATGATAGTGAATAGATATCATCTCAGGTATAGATATGAATATAATCAGACTTAATCATCATCAATATGTGGATACGCAAGCAACCAAGACCAAACAATCATTAACAAGCATCAATACACGCAAAGCATCCATACACACAAATTTATTTGCAGAAATATAACTACGGCTGCCTGAGATAGGACTTATTGCCAAATCAAGGTTAAGTACACTCACGTAGCTATATGAGATGTCAATCCCCTAGATATTGCCATAGCTTTCCCCCTTTTTCTTACGAATCCAACGCCATTCGATACGGCAAGATAATTTTTCCCCCAATCTGATTTCTAGGGCTTCGGCCATTTTTTAGTTTTGTTTTGAAACGAGAGAGTTGAATGAAAACAGCGGCCACCTCTTTTTTTTTTTTTTATAATCCACTCACGGCTAGGGTTTTAATAGTTGGGAAATCACAAATTTACCCCCAAGTCATGCCAAATGTGTACACCAATATACTTCAATACTTTATACTTGTTTAAATCACAATATCATCGTTGTGTAAATATTGTGGGTCATTACATCTTGTGAAGGATAATTTGAAGAGCTGGGATGTGAACTTTTGTCAGGCAGAATTCGCACATAATCATGCTGTTAATCGAAGTACTGGATTCAGTCCATTTCAAGTAGTATATTCAGCCATTCCAAAGGGACCATTGGATTTGTCGACAGTTCCACGTCAGAATGGGGTTGTTAAACGAGCTTGTGATTTCGTGAATGAGTTGTAGGAGTGTCACATGATTGTTCATGAACAATTGCTTAAGTCAAATGAGAAGTATAAGCAACTGGCAGATAAGAAGCGAATGAGTGTGGACTTCAAAGAGTGTGATTTTCTTTACGCAGTATTGACGAAAGATCGTTTTCCAGTTGGAACTTACAACAAATTGAAAGCTCGAAAGATTGGTCCAGTAGAAATCTTGAAGAAGATCAATGATAATGCTTATCGGTTAAGATTGCCGGATCATATCCATACCACCGATCTTTTCAACGTCAAACTTTTGATTCCATACCATGAGAATAAGCAATTCGAAAAAGAGCAAAGTGAGAATTCGGGGTCGAATTCTTTTCAAACAGGGGAGGATGATGCAGCGCATACCAGATCCTTTATCGCGAATTCCTCTCTAAGTCGCGGCGAGCTTAGGTCACTCTTCCTCTTTAAGTCGAATGAAGTCTTATGTCGCTCCTCCAGCTTATGTCACGAGCAAACCCTAGGTCGCGAACGACCTTCCTTAAGTCGCGAAGATTATGCAGCGATATCTAAGTCGCGAGCATCTCCAATAGGTCGCTCCACTAGCTTATGTCGCGAGCAAACCCTAGGTCGCGAGCGACCTTCCTTAATTCGTGAAGATTATGCAGCGATATCCCTTATGTCGTGAGCATCTCTAGTAGGTCGCTCCACCAGCTTAAGTCGCGAGTATCCCCAGTAGGTCACGAACGAGCAGAACTTAAGTCGTTTGTATTGTACTGTGTTGTCGCATATATGTTGTAACGTGTTGTTATGTCGCATATGTTAGGTCGAGTGTGTGTTGTAAACCCTATAAATAGGGGTGTTGTGTCACTTGTAAAGGGAGTTGATTTTGAATAAAATTTTGTTGAGAGCTTTGCGCCTCTTTAAAAATTGGAAGTTGAGTGTGAGCTCCTTTCTCCATCTTCGGTTATTCGAGTGCGCTCGAATCAACGAATTTGAAGCCGATTCATGGAATCTCATGCGCGAGATCAACGTCGAAGAATCGTACATCTTCTAACGCGGCATCGTGCGCGATCAACGTGTTGAAGATGGCTAGAATCCGGTATTTCGAGAGATCAACGGATTTTGGCATTTGGTATCATCAATTCACCAATTTATCTTTGTATCGTTCCAACGTTTTGCTTCATTTGTTATTATCCGCCGCGTCAATTGGTCCTCTAGATGTTGTTAAAGGTATACTATCCCGTGCTATCCTTAATTGTTGAAATCGTGTAGCAAGATCCATTTGAGAGGATACTTTAGCACCATGTAATCGGTAGAACATTTTGTCTATATGGGTTAAGGGATACTAATTTTGAATTTTTTTAGCTTGCAATAATCGGTACAAAGTCTTAAAGAACCATCTAACATCGCAACACAAACTATAGCTCCTCTAACTTGAGCGATAAGATCCAATATATCCCTTATTTTACAAATGATCTGTCCGGTTTCATAAATTTAATTTCTCCCACGAAGCCATCTTACGAAGAGGATGAATAGTAGTTTTCAACTAGGAATTAATACGATACGAAACTCAGTCTTCTAATGTGAAGGCTGACTATTAACTTTTTCAAAAATATCACAAAAATACTTAATAATCAATATGGATCTATCTCTTTTTGGGACAAATCTAAAGCATATAGGAAACTACTCATCGGCTTACTACGCTCCTTACATGACACCTCAACAACGTTCCATAATTTGGTTTTAAATAAACCATTCGCCCAACACAATCTAGGATAACTTTATTCTCTAATAGCCAATCCATACCACGTAAAACATAAAAGCCCTTAAAATCTAAGATAACAAATCACAAGAAAATGGTGGGCAAGGTAGGTAATATGCACATTTTCATAAACCATGCGCATATTAGTTGTACGATCTATGGGGTTAGAAATAAAAACAGGATTTTCTAAATTTTTAAGAAAGTTGCCATCTACCTACCAATTCTTTAGAAATAAAACTATAGGAAGCCCCAATACCAAACAGTTGTTAAACATAAATACTATTAACATATAAAGTACGTACAAGAACTCTTTTCCCTTTGCCTTTCAAATTCTTTGAAGATGTTGGTTCATCCTAGATGACATAACCCTTGCCTTGTTGACACTTCTTTATTTGTGGTCAATACTTCACCACAAGCCCTAATTGGTGACAGTTGTAGCAAAGCGTTTTCTTAACCATTGGAGAGATATGTTAGTCGCTATGCACTAGATCGATGATGGCCAAATATATAGACACGGAGTTGACGTGCAGTAATCAAGGAAACAACAGTATAAATATAATAGAAGTGGGAATAAATAGTAAAATAAAGCAAAACGCAATCATACCAAAGTTTTTATATTGGTTCGGACTTCTGGTCCTAGACTCCTTTTGGAATTAAATATAAAACACCCTCACTTCTCTCGGAGAAATAGGCACCTGAGCAGCAGAATAGGATTTCAATACACTTTCCTGAGCAGCCGAATGGGACTTTAATCTTTTTTTTACAAAGAAATAACTTGAATATATATTGCGTCTTCGATACACCGAGCAGTCGAACTAGAGTACAACTTCTATAACCTTTAAAAATGTTGCAGAGTGAGTGTGCAGAGGTTAGGAAGTGGAATAAGACTAAACTCAAATATTATGGAGTGAAAGAGCGCTGATCTAAGTTTGCTTTTGGAATGGATCTTTGAAATTTAGAAAGCAATATGAGAGTAATTGGAGATATGCGTTAATTTTGATTTTGAGATGGTGTGTGGCCTATATAGGAGTGACAAGAAGTTATCGAACAAGAGTAATCCTTCAACAATTCAGTTCAGAAGAGATGCATCCATTAGAACTTCCCAATGCTTGAAGAAAATGCATGAATGGGCACTTGAACTATTATTGATACAGCGGTAATTAACGGCTACTTGCAACCTTGAATTCAAAAACATCCATAGTGCAATTGGTAAGCAGCCGACAGTCCTCCGACACGTTCCGGGTTCAAGTACTATCTTATTGAATTTTTCTTATTTCCAATTTTCACTCCCCATTATATAGTTTGCACACAAGCTTATAAATGGATGCTGCTGTGGCGTGGTTGGTAGGGAGTATGCGATGTTAGCATGGCCGCTTGGGTTTGAATCCCACTTCTATTGAAATTATTTTACTAATTCTTTGCATATTATGATATAATACTACAAAGCAATGTTTAAACAAAAGCGGTTATGATGTATTTGGTAAGTGTGTGGTATCTCTTCTTGATGACCTGAGTTGAGTAAACTATTCGATATGTATTCGAATCCTACCGCTTGAAAAATTTTGTCCCTTTATATTCTTCAATGTAGCTTGCTAACCTTATCGTTCATTGTATGGCTATTTATCCTGAAATTACTCAATAAACAATTGGTAGCATTGTCATATAATTGTAATCATCAAAATAATAAAATTATATATTTTTTTACATTATCTTCCTTTTAATGATGACACCTATATGATAGTCTAAAATAATATTATATTGCTCCCCTCTAATATTTTCTCCCCCTAAATTTATGTAATCCCCTTAGTGATGTGCCTAAATTTCTCCGACTTTGTCATCAACTAAAAGGTTGAATCATTGGTTTAGGGTTGTATATTAATTTAATCCGTTTTGTCAAAAAACAATAAGAAAATTTGTAATTATTTTCCAATTTCATGAATATTTTAATAAAACGGACATGGTATTGGTTGAAGATAGGTATTTTAAAAAAAATGAGTTATACAATATTAAGTATGGCTATACCTTTTAAAATTATTTTTTGTTTCAAAATATAATTCTATTTCCTTGAAATAATTTCAAACATATATAACATAAAGCAAAATGTTTAAATATTTCTAACGCTTTTGAAAACAACGTCTTATACGAAAAGAGTATCGAGTATTATTATTTTTTTAAAAAAATATTACTTTGTGATACTCTAAAATTAACAATACCAAACTCAAATTATACATGAAAAGGAAAATGAATTAGATTTATCGAATTTGCTGTAGTTCCATTATCTATAAATGCTCTTTTTCCATTAGATGTGTTGGGAAATATCTAAAGGAAGAAGAAGGAGTGAGATAATTCGCTAATGGAGATTGAGAGAATAATTTATAACGGAGGAAGTAGCTTTATTTTCTTTGCACTTTTTTTTTGTTTTCTTACAGAAGGAGTGAAAACATACATATTTATAGTGTGATACAATCGCTAGACTTTTTTTAATCACTCATATTCAAGAATTTTCTTTGTAAAGCATATTCTAGAATTCTCAAAATTACATATCTGGTAAGTATAGATTTTTCTGTATTCTTAATTTGATAATCAACATAACTAACGTGTCCTAAAAACCAATTTTATTTCCAACACCCCCAAACTTGGTTTTGTAACTCTTATCAAAATTCACAATCTTTGTATTTTACGTGCTTCGCTAGAAATAAAAAGATTATCCTAACTTTCTTTTTTTTCTTCTTCTTTATCAATGCCAAGTTCTTGGATGCAATTTCCTGAATCTTTAGTGTGCTCCATTTATTTTGTCCTTCATCATTAACATAGAATACTCCAAAAAGTAAGCGTTCTAACTTCCTCTTAGTCCAGTGTCATAAATTTTGAATGAGTCCTATATGTTATCTTTCCATTCTACCTTAAATTTACTCTTGCAATCTTTAACCAATCCAATATCTTCATGAAATTCATCCTTGGTCTCTTTGACTTCCGCTTTGATCTTTTCCCTTTTACTTCTTTATTATTCTCCATTTTCATTTCTTAACATTTTTGCTCATATTTTAAATCTCCTCCAATCTCTTGAATTTCATATCCTTTAGTACTTTTCATTGTTGGAATCTTCTATTCTTAATTTATTTTCTTCATCGTCTTCTTTTCCATCCTTTAATCGTTTTTCTTCGTCTTTCACTTTCTCTTTCTTTTCAACTTCTTCTTCCACCTTTTCAATTTTTACTACCTTCATAGCCCCCATTTTCACTTCATTGGTTTTTGAAAGGTCTTCACCTGCAATTTTTATGAATTTCTCTTCGGTTATCTTTGATGACTCTTCTACAACAATCTCCTCCATGTATGTAATTGTTTTCTCTTCCTCTCCCATTGCAGTATTCTCTCTTATTTCATTGTTTTCATTTTCATCCTTCTTATCGTCTAACATATTTTCTTCAACACATCGTATTTCATTCTTTTTAGCTCCTATATCCAAGTACCATGCCTTCTCATTTTTAATTTCAACTGCTCAGAGTGCTTACAAAAGTATAGAACGTTCTTCATCTTCTTTAACAAAGATTGATCTTTCTTGAAGCTAAGTGAAAGGAGATCTACATTCAAAAGCAGAATGCCCAAATTTATTACAACTATAACATTTTATTTGAGATTTTTGATACCTTGGTCTTCCATTGCAATTTGTGTTTCCTCCTTGTTCTCGATCTCTTGGGTTAAATGTGTTTTTCCTTCACTCCTCTCTATACTAGCATTCATTTTCCATATGACCAGGTTCGTGGCAATTAAAAGATTCAAAATAGCCACGACCTCTTTCGCTTAGGCTCCGCCTTCTTCCATTTTTAAATGTCTCGTTTTCTCACAAGGTGAGTTTTGTTTGAAGAGTCTGCTCTAATGGCTCATCTTTAACATTTCTCTTCAATTTTTCTTCATGAGCTTGCAGTGAACCCATGAGTTGATCAACGGTCATAGATGCTAGATCTTTAGATTTTTCAATTGCTACAACTATGTAATTAAATTTCGAATTAAAAGATCGTAGAATTTTCTCAACAACTCTAGAGTCTTCTATTTTTTCTCCATCTCTTTTCATTTGATTGACAATAGAAAAAACTTGAGAAAAACAATCATCAATTGATTCTGATGATTTCATACATAAAGATTCAAACTCACCTTGCTTAGTTTATAGTCTAATTTTCTTCACTTTATCGATTCCTTCAAAAGCGTTCTCCAAAGTCTCCCATGCTTCCTTGCTAGTTTGTGCATTAGCTATCTTCTCAAACATGGCATCATTCAAACTTTGTTAAATGAGCGTCAGAGCCTTTCAATCCCCCTTCTTTAAATTCTTCAAATTATCCCTTTAAATTTGGGATAAAGTGGAAATATCAAAGAGTTCTTCATACCATTTTCTACGATATCCCACGAATCTTGCGATCCAAGCAGCACCTTCATGCGAATACTCCAACTTTCATAATTATCCTTCTTTAATAAAGGAACTTGAAAAAGGGTCTTTCCGTTTCCCATCTTCCTTGATTAGCAACCTTGCTCTGATACCACCGTTGGGAAGTTTCTACAGGAAGAAGAAGCAGTGAGAAACTTTTAATTTGCTAATGGAGATTGAGAGAATATTTTATAAAGGAGGAAGTAGCTTTATTTTCTTTTCACTTTTTTTGTTTGCATACAAAAGGAGTGAAAACAAACATATTTATGGTATGATACAATCTCTAGACTTTTCTTTAATCTTTCATATTCTAGAATTTTCTTGATAAAACATATTCTAGAATTCTCAAGATTACATATCTGGCAAGTCTAGATTTTTCTCTATTCTTAATTTGACATTTCCATTAACACAAATATTATAATCAACGTAATTAACGTTTCCTAACAACCAAATTTATTTCCAACAAGATGTACAAATCATTAGTTATTTGAAATCCATCTCATCCTTTTATCGTTCTTAGTTACCTACAATAAAATAATTTATATATTTTGGTACCCACTTTCATTATTAAGATCCAAAGGGTTAGAAAGAAGGTAACCATACCCAAGTGGGCTTGGTTGAACCTTTGAAAGTAAATTTTTTATTATTAATTACTGTATCGAAATAACCATCTTTGTATTTTTCTCGGTTTTTCCAATTAATAGGAACCTAAATACTTAGATAATTTTTATTCATATTTCCCGTCAGTGATTTTGTACTTCTAGAGATATTGAAAACATTATTGGTCATAGTTGTACTTGAATTTCTAAAAAAGTTGCATTTAGACTTTATTCGAAACCTAGTACAAGCACTTACATTTTTACTATACATAAAAGCAAATCTAGTGCTATTTTTACAATTAGTTTGATTACATCCTAAACCACGTTCATCATGTAAAGGTCTAGAATTAGATAAATCATGTTTAAATCATTTTGACCATTATTAAATTTTCACTAACTCATTTTTAAGTTTTTCAAATTTTGTTTTGAATTCACGATTATTATTTTCAAAAGACATATTACTTTTTTCAAAATTCTAATTTTCTTATTTAATTCAAAATTCTCGTCTTTTGACGTACAATTCTGATTATTGAGAAGAAAATTTTGAGATTCTAAGTTAACTAAAAAGGATTGTAATAATCATTTTGTCTTTTCAAATGAAAATTTTCTTTTGAAAAGTTTTCTATCTTGTTTTTAATAAGGTGTTTAGTTCATCTAGAAAATCTTTAAGAGTTATAAATTTATTTTTTAAAACACTAATTTGATTTTCTAAATTCAATTTCTCATTTTTCAATTTCTCATTTTCAAGTTCGATAGATTTCATCTTTCTTAAAATAATAAAATTAAGCTTTGAAATCTTATCACTTACTAACTAATTCATTATTATCTTTTACTGAAATTTGTAAATCAAAACATACCTTTTAGTAGTCCTTATTAGTGGCTTTGATGGGGATTTTTCTTTTTGTGTTTCGACTGGATCTTTTTCTGGCTATTATTCTATGATGTTGTGACGATCGATAGAATTCCGCTTTGGTATCACTTGTTAATCGCTATGTACTGGACCAATGATGGCCAATAAAATAGACGTAGAGTTGACGTGAAGTAATCACGGCAACAACAATATAAATATACTAGAAGTGGGAATAAATAGTAAAATAAAGCAAGAAGCAATCCAACCAATGTTTTTATATTGGTTTAAACCTCCGGTCCTATGTCCAGTCCTGGACTGTTTTGAAATTAATTATCAAACACCCTCACTTCACCCAGGGTAATATGCACCTGAGCAGCAGTATAGGATTTCAGTACACTACCCGAGCAGTCGAAAGAGACTTTAATCTTCTCTTTTACGAAGAAATAACTTGACTATATATTATGTCTTCAATAAACCGAGTAGTCAAAGTGGAGTACAACTTCTATAGCCTTTAGAAATGGTGAAGAGTGAGTGTATAGAGGTTAGGAAGTGGAATAAGACTAAACTCAAATATTGCGGAGTGAAAGAGCACCGATCTAAGTTTGCTTTTGGAATTAATATGGAGTTAGAAAGCAATATGAGATAATTAGAGATATGTGTTAATTTTAATTTTGAGATGGTGTGAGGCTTATATAGGAGTGATAAAATGTCATGGAACAAAAGTAGTCCTTCAGTAATTCGGTTTAGAAGAGATGCATCCATTAGAACTTTGCAACGCTTGAAGAAAATGCATGAATGGACACTTGAACTATTATTGATATAATGGTAATTAACGTCTACTTGACACCTTGAATTTTA
Organism: Allium cepa; assembly: GCA_030765085.1. NCBI lineage: Eukaryota > Viridiplantae > Streptophyta > Magnoliopsida > Asparagales > Amaryllidaceae > Allium > Allium cepa. Next base: position 422,416,353 of record CM060946.1, on the reverse strand, counting down.
AAACGTCCATAGTTCAATTCGTAAGCAGGGTGCATTCATCCCATACGTTCTGGGTTCGAGTTCCTTCTTGTTGAATTTATCTTATTTTCGATTTTCGCACCTCATTATACAGTTTGCTAACCAGTTTATAAATGGATGCAACTATGGCATGGTTGGTAGAGAGTGCATGTTACCATGGCCACCTGGATTCGTATCCCACTTCTGCCCACATTATTTTTCTAATTCTTTGCATATTATGATACAATAATATGAAGCAATATTAAAAAAAAGTGGTGATATTGTCTTTTGTAAGTGTGTGGTATCTCTTCTTCGTGACCTGAGTTTAATTCCCCCTTTTTCCATATTTTTACAGCATTGACGCAAGTTCAAACTTTGCCTACTCTATTTTTTTAATATTTATTTTCCACTTCCTTCATTAAGTATATTATTCGATCAGTATCCGAATCCTACTGCTTGAACCATTTTTTTCTTCTATATTCTTTAGTGTAGCTTGCTAACTTTATCATTCACAGTATAGCTATCTAACCTGAAACTACTCAATAAACATGTTAGTAACATTGTCATATAATTGTTATCATCAAAACACTAAAATCATGTTTTTTACAAGATAGATCATGCCTATTGCCTCGAAGATTTAGAGTTCTTAAAAAATTTAGTAAGATGGTCTTTCTGCTTACACTTATGACACTTAACATCCTTATATTCGTATCCTTATTCTCCTCCTAGCTTCCCTCTTCTTTTCTTCTTCCATTATAGGTTAAACTTTCTCTTGTTCGGGTTGCTATTACTATTTTTGGGTGCTACTGTTGGCTTTTTCTTCTCAAGAACTTATTACTGCATTGCTATATCCACTATGTCCATAAAAGATCCCTTCAAATGAGCAGTCATTTTCTCCTGAAATCCTTCCCTCATCCCACGTACAAACATCACATTTTTCTTAAGATGGTATCAATCAATTTCAGACCAAATCACGATAACACATTAAACTTGGTTTTATATTCAAATACCGAGAACTCTCCTTTCTTAAGATCCAAGAAACTCATATACCTATGAGTCCCCTTGTTATCCCTCTTTTTGGCAAAGCCGTGATACCGAAAGATTGGTCAAAAACAAAAAACAGTTCGCCTCATAGATTGGTCGTACCTCGCTTCGCTATGGATATCGGTGAATTTTGTCCGAGTCCGGATCGGGCCACAATTGATAGGGCATGACAAGAAAGACCATAGAAGCCAACGCCTCAAGTTTCAAGTCAATCCGAGTTCGTATGCTCAAGATATGATGGATTCAATTTGAGAAAGATACCCATTGTTCATTTCGAACCCATCACCATTCGAACCCATGAACTTCGAACCCATCACTGCTTGCTACCATATTCGAATCCACCAGCCATTGCCTGCTTCGACTCCATCACCTTCGACTCCATCACCTTCGACTCCATCACCTTCGACTCCACCACCCATCTCCATCGGCCTCGCATCCATCGGCTTCGACTCCATCAAGTAAACCCCCAGATAGCCTTGCATCCATCGGCATGGGCCCCCCGTCACGTGCCAAGCAGCCTCCCCAGGTTTTGAGCGGGATTTCAGCCTTCCACGCTTATAAATAGAGCCCCCGGTCATTCAGAAAAGGGGTCGAAGATTTGGAAGAGAGAGAACAAGCCTAGACTCTGCCAGATTCAATTCTAGGTCTTTCCAACATCATTGTAATCAAGTGTGAAAGCTATACCTTGCTGTAATCTGCTGTAATCAATTGAAAATCATCAAGTGAATCAATAAAGATAAAAACCTTCAAAGTGGACGTAGGCACGAACGCCGAACCACTATAAATCCTGTGTTGTTTACTGTTATCTGTGATTTGCTGCATTTACTATCTCTTAGATCTGAGTTCTGTGTTTGTTATTGCTGGTTTGTGTTGATAAACGGGTGGTTTCACGGTATTGGGTGTTTGTGACCATTTCCGGCGCAAACATTTTGGTGCTTTCACTGAGAACTGAACTTAGGAGTTCTACCAATTGATAGTTGATTCAGAGAAAATTTGAAAGTTTAGATTTGAGAAATTATGACGAGACAATCGAGTAGAAGGCCAAGGCCAGAGAGAAGCGAACAACAAGGAAGTCAAGAGGCTTCCTCGGGAGTGAACCAACCATCGATCTTCATCACTAGGGACGAGATGGAGACCATGATGAAGAAGCAAGAGGAGTTGATTCAGAGTTTATTTCAACAAATAGGACAGCTTGGAGCACAGAATCAAGGAGTAACCGGAGTCCAGAATGGAGCAGGACCATCCGGCGTAGCACCTGAACTAGGGGGCACGCCCATAGAGAACGTTGACCCAATTTCAGGGAGAGAGAGAGGAACATCTGCCCAACCCGGGGGTAGTAGAGGGGTGAACTCTCGATCAAGGGAGAAGATCCCAGATTCCCCTCGTGGACTTGGGGGGCAGGTTGAAAGTAGTGAACGAGGATTACATCTTGGAGACAACGACAGTTTGGCAGTGATGGTTAGGCGAGCTTTGAGAGGCGGTTTGGTGAACAAAGATTTGGAGGATGTTAATAGAAGTCCTTTTACTTCAGCAATCAGGCAAGCTAGGAACCCACCGGATTTCAAATTACAATCGCTGGATATGTATGACGGGAGAACGGACCCCACGGTCCATCTGACAAAATATATGAGGCATATGGAAGTGCTGGGGGCATCAGAGGAGGTTATGGCCCGGTGCTTTCCACTGTACTTGGCAGATATTGCGGCGTTATGGTTCAGGCAATTGGATAGTGGATCCATTGGAACATGGAATGATTTAACTGAGAGATTTATGAGGCAATTCAGGGTTCACATTACAAGACCCAAGAATGTGATGACGTTGGCGACTTTAAAACAGAAGGCTGGAGAAACATTGAGAAGTTTCCTGACACGGTTCAATGCGGCGGCAGCTTCGGTGGATAGACCGGATCCATCCATGGTTATGATGGCGGCTGTGTCCGGAATAGCAGATGGCACAGATTTCAAAAATTCATTGACCAAAGATCCACCTATGGATATAGGAGAATTCTATCACGAGGCGGAAAAGTTTTTACGATTAGAGGATGCAAATGCGGAAAGAGAAGAAGGAGATGGGATAGAAGTTCATGCACTCAAAAACGAAAAGCACCCTAGAAGGGACTCGGACAAGGATAAAGGTAAAAGAAGGATTGAGAATGACGGAGACAGATCAAAACGGCAACGGAGGGAGCCACGATTCACCACCTACACTGAGCTGAATGAGAGCCTGGAATGAATTTATCAGGATACCAAAGAAAAGATTCCGTATCGTAGGCCAATACGAAGGGATCCAACCTCTGACGAAAGGAAATCAGATAAGTTTTGTGTATTCCATGAATTAAATGGTCATAACACTAATGATTGTAGGCACCTGAAGGACGAGGTGGAAGGGCATATCAGGAACGGTATGCTCCTTCAATATGTAAGGTGGCGAGCTCCTGCGGCGGAACCAGAGCGACTACCATCCACTTCAGCTAGAGGCGACCCTGAATCAAGGCACCGTTTGGTTATCAATTGAGTGAAATAACGATGAACAAGTTGTAAGCTTCCACTAACGCAATTAAATCATTTACACATGTGCGAGATCGCGAACGATCTCCAGGCATGCTCTGAGTGATCATTAACTATTTCGTAGTGGGAACTTACACTTTGACGTCCATGCCTTGCTTTCGTTTCATTTTGATTTGAACATTTAGACTTTGCTTGTTTGGACATTCCTGTTTTAAAACTCATCTGTTTAATAGATATTTGATTCTGATAACTCTGGAATGGCTAAGCTACTTACACATGTATGGGGTCGCGAATGATCCTTAGGCATGCTCTGAGATGGCGATGAACCGCCCTGACAAACGATCCAGGAACTCACCCGAACGTGACCCTGACATCGATAACACCAAGCCCTCCCGGGCACACAATTCGCCTCGAACGGCACCCGACCTCGAACGGTCACAATTCGCTTCGAACGGCACTCGACTTCGAACAGTCACTACTCACCTCACCTCAGATGGCTTAATCGCGAACGGTCGTCACTTGAGGTCCGACACCTGACCGCGAACGGTCACAAATTCGCCTCGAACGGCACACGATCGCGAACGATCACTTTCTACCTTGAACGGCACCGACCGCGAACGGTCATCGTTCACTAATTATGAAATCCGACCTCGAACGGTCATCACTTGCCTTAAACGGCACATGGTCGCAAACGATCATCATTCGCCACGAACAGCAGTCGACCGCGAACGGTCCCATCTCATCATTTGCCGCGAACGGCATCGACCGCGAACGGTCCTATTCCATCCTATGCCACGAACGGCGCGGACCGCGAACGGTCCCGATTCACCTCAAGCAGCATACGATCCCGAACGATCGACGCATGGATTTATACGCTCGACCGCACACGGTCGCACTTCACCTCGAATGACTCGATCACGAACGATCGTCATTTGAAGTTAAGCGCTTGACCACGAACGGCCGCGCTTCATCCCAAATAGCTCGATCCCGAACGATCGTCATTTGAGGCCATATGAAACTATCAAGTTCTTTGCAGGTTGATGATAGGATACGAACATCCAACTCAAGGCATTACAAAACACACCTTCCTACCGCAAGGCATGTTTTGGGGGGCAAAGTGTTATCCCGCTTTTTGGCAAAGCCGTGATACCGAAAGATTGGTCAAAAACAAAAGACAGTTCGCCTCAGAGATTGGTCGTACCTCGCTTCGCTATGGATATCGGTGAATTTTGTCCGAGTCCGGATCGGGCCACAATTGATAGGGCATGACAAGAAAGACCATAGAAGCCAACGCCTCAAGTTTCAAGTCAATCCGAGTTCGTATGCTCAAGATATGATGGATTCAATTTGAGAAAGATACCCATTGTTCATTTCGAACCCATCACCATTCGAACCCATGAACTTCGAACCCATCACTGCTTGCTACCATATTCGAATCCACCAGCCATTGCCTGCTTCGACTCCATCACCTTCGACTCCATCACCTTCGACTCCATCACCTTCGACTCCACCACCCATCTCCATCGGCCTCGCATCCATCGGCTTCGACTCCATCAAGTAAACCCCCAGATAGCCTTGCTTCGGATCCATCCGTGACCTAACTTCGAATCCATGGACCGAGCCTTGCTTCGACTCCATCCAAGTCACCTCGCCCCATGCCGTCTTCGAACCCAACATGTTAAAACAACTTCGAATCGATCCAAGGTGACGCATTTGGATCGATTCGAACGAATACCATTCCATCGATTCGAAGATGACCTTCGAATCCAACAACTCAAAGCCATCAGCGGCTAAGCTAACACGAGCTTGGGTCGATTCGAACCGATCAATTCGAATTGATCGATTCGAACCGATTGATTCGAATTGATCGATTCGAACGAATCAATTTCATCGGTTCGAAGCAACCAGCATGCCGAAGATCCACTCTTGAATCGATCATATCTCTCAATCCCTTGATCCATATGCCATGAAATTTTAACAGGAGCTTGATTATCCGCTGAAGAATGTCCACGCAAAATTTCGCCTCGATTGGATGCATTTTTGATCGATTCGAACCTCACTTCGAATCGATCCCAAACTGGGCACGGATCCCGAGAACGCGGGCCTGTGGGCCCCCCGTCACGTGCCAAGCAGCCTCCCCAGGTTTTGGGCGGGATTTCAGCCTTCCACGCTTATAAATAGAGCCCCCGGTCATTCAGAAAAGGGGTCGAAGATTTGGAAGAGAGAGAACAAGCCTAGACTCTGCCAGATTCAATTCTAGGTCTTTCCAACATCATTGTAATCAAGTGTGAAAGCTATACCTTGCTGTAATCTGCTGTAATCAATTGAAAATCATCAAGTGAATCAATAAAGATAAAAACCTTCAAAGTGGACGTAGGCACGAACGCCGAACCACTATAAATCTTGTGTTGTTTACTGTTATCTGTGATTTGCTGCATTTACTATCTCTTAGATCTGAGTTCTGTGTTTGTTATTGCTGGTTTGTGTTGATAAACGGGTGGTTTCACGGTATTGGGTGTTTGTGACCATTTCCGGCGCAAACACCCCTCTTATGGCAGCGGGCATGAATTTGTCATCAAACACCTCCTTAGACCTAGCCAAAGATAAATATTACTCTTGAACACTCGATGTAACTAAGTCCCACCATGTTGCCACCCCATCTTGTAACTTCCTAGGCGCCAAGACACGCTTCTGCTCATCCAAAATATCCAACCCCTTGAGAAGCATTTCACAAGAATGAAACCAAGCTAGGAATTCAATAATGGATTTTGTGTCTTTGAATAGCTTTCCTCCTAAATTACTACAGTCTTTACACAAAGATGCAAATCTACACAGGGCTGCACTAGTGCTTCCTCTTCAGTTGATTCAACCCTTGCAACATTTGGAGCTCGACCATTGGTGGTTGTGGTGCTATTGGCTTCTCTCCCCTATCTTGTGACGACCCGGAATTTTAGGAAATATCAATTTAATAATTTGTATTAATAATTAATTTGATTTGATGATTTTTCTTTATAATTTTAATTTAAATTGATAAATTTAATCTTTTAAAGGTTAATAAATTTTTAATCTGGCAATATTGATAAGAATTATTTTTCAAAGCTAATAAATTTTTATTCTATTTATAACATATATATTTGATATATATTGTGAATAAAAGATCTTTTGTTTTAAATAAAAGACAAATTTTCAAATTGTAATATATATGTAAGTATATGTTATAATTTGGAGTTGTTTTGGAATTTAATTTAATCTACTAATAATTTATATGTGTATGAATTGTAATTTAAAGCCTTAGAATTTATATTTTTCAAAAGCTGATTTAAGTTTAATTCAAATTATTTCAAAATATAAGATAATTGTTTATTTTAAATATGATAGTTTAAAAAGAATTTAATCAAAGTTTTGTTTTCTTTTCTTTTAAAGTGTTTGAATTTAAAATAGTTATAAATATAAATGTTTTAGATTTTAAAAATACATGTATAAGAATTTATTTGTATTATAATTAGTTTTAGGATATTTTCTTTAAAAAGCAAGTTTATATTTACATATGTAATTATTTATTAATAAAGTAAATTAAATAAGTAAGTTATATTTACATTTAAAATTAAATAAAAATTCAATTAAAAATATTTAAGAAACATGTGTAACTGTCTTAAGTCATTCTAACAACACATGCAAGTCAATTAAGATATATAAGTGACAAGTGTCTTCATTTAAAATTTATTTTTTTTAAATTTTTATTAACATAACAAAATTCATTTAAACATAAAGATGTTCGTTTTTCTCTTTCAATTTCCAAACCTTCACCTTCTTCTCATTTCACTTCTTTTTCTCTGTCTTCATTTCTTAACTCAAATTAATGGCAACTAGTAAACTACTTTCAAATCTGAAATTAAAACTAAAAGCAAATCAAAATCTGAAACTAAAATCTGCAAGCAAAGTTCTTCACAGCAAAATCAAAACTACAACTTTCTAACCTGCATTCCAAGTGAGGATCAACTCAGCAAGTTTAGATCGTCATATTGAAGCATGCAAAGGGATTCATCTTCAACAGAAACAAAATCAATGTCTTTTTCAGATTTAAATGTTCAAACGTGGAAATTAAACATGTTCTGTGCTCTGCAAAATTAATGGGTGAGTAAATAATTGTTATCCCGCCTTTTGGAAAGGCCGTGACACCAAGAACTCGACTAGAAACCAAGGACGGTTCGTCTTGAAGATCAGTTATACATAGGTCTACTATGGATGTCGGTAAAAAAAATTTGAATCCGGATCGAGCTACAATTTATATGACATGACAAGCAAAGCTGAGAAAGCCAATGTTCCAAATTTCAAGTCAATCGGAGTTCGTATGCTCAAGATATTGATGGATCACGGTTGAGAAATCCAAAATTGCATCGATCATAACTTGAGATCTACAAGTCCAAATGCCACCAAATTTGGACTGGAGCCGTCTGGCAACCTAAGGAATGTTCACGCAAAATTTCAGCTCCATCGGATGAGTTCTTGATCGATTCGAAGTTGCTTCGTACCGATCACGGACCAACGTGCATCGATCATATCTCGAGATCTACAACTCCAAATGCCACCAAATTTGGACAAAAGCCAACTGGCAACATAAGGAAGGCTCATGCCAAATTTCAGCTCAATCGGATGAGTTCTCGATCGATTCGAACTTGCTTCGTATCGATCACGGACCAACTTGCATCGATCATATCTCGAGATCTATAAGTCCAAATGCTATGAAATTTTCACAGTAGCTTACTGCCAACATGAGGAATGTTCATGCCAAATTTTAGCCCAATCGGATGAATTCTTGATCGATTCGAAGTTGAGTTCGAATCGATCCTGGACCGAAAAACTCCAACTTGCATCCATCATAACTCGAGATCTACATGTCCAAATGCTATGAAATTTTCACAGTAGCTTACTGCCAACATGAGGAATGTTCATGCAAAATTTCAGCTCAATCTGATCAAATCTTGATCGATTAGAACCCGAGTTCGAATCGATCCCAAAGTGGGCCCGGATTTCCAAAATCCAGGAGTGTGGGCCCCCTCACATGCCAGAAGCGGTCTCCCCGAATTTTAGGCGAAATATCAGCCTCCAGCACTTATAAATAGAGCCCCCGGTCATTCAGAAAAGGGGTCGGAGAATTTTGAGAGTAAAAGAGCGCCCGAACTCTGCCACGTTCACTCCAGAACGCCATTACTGCCATTGATCTCGAATTTAAACTTATTATCTGCTGTACTTCGTTATCAAAATCTTGTAATATTCAAGTATCAAGCAATAAAGTGATAAAACTTCATAGTGGACGTAGGCAACACGCCGAACAACTCTAAAACTTTGTGTTTCTGTGAATTTTCTTATATGTTTATTGGTGTATTTGTTAGATCTGCTTCATTTTACACTTATTCTCTTCATTTTATCTCTTCAAACACATCCGAAGAGTGTTATGCCCAATTCTGGGGGGAAACCCCCCCGACCCTAGCCGCAGCGCAGAGCACCCGCATAGTTAATCCAAGCCTCGACTTAAATAAAGGAACATTCTGATCGTTCCATGACTGGACGGGAAGTAGGAGATTACAATAGCAATTTTTGAGTTGCAATCAAGGAATGGGTATTGAAATACTATTCAGCTGGTGCTCCCAGAGGCTGGAGAACCTAGCTAATAGGCCAAGAACTAGAGTTGATTAATGTATCATGCTTCTAAGGTGGACTGCAACTTCCTCCAATTGACCAGCTTTTAAAACTCCTAAACTGACAATTATGGTACGATGGCTAATATGACAACTGCTCTACACTGTCAACTCTGCCAATTCAAAGCATAGTTGGTCACCACTGAATCATCTTCAAATGCCCACATCTTAATCATTCCACATCTTTACGAATAAAGCATGACATAAAACTCTAAGATGACTTCCTAACTATCTTATTTGAGCCTCTTTCCTGGTGAAAATTAGAAATAATCACCAATCTGTGAGCCCATATTAATCTACTCACCATCCAATCGACATTACCAACCACTCGAACATTAGGCAGTCGGGCATACATCATTCACCAGTATCACAAGACCCCGTAACCATAAAATGGACTTGATAATGTTGATTCGAGTATCGTTCCCAGTCAGGACCTATTCATTGAGACCATCCTACATGTAGAATTTCCAACTAAAATTCAGCATGCCGACTATGTCCATGTACTATGGAAATTCAACCTCCGCCACTACCTCATGAAGTGAGAATGGTGAATGCTGTCCACGAAAAGTGATGAATGCCATCAAATGCGTTGTATCCCCTATTCCTCATAGAAGACTGTCAATCGTAGTTAGGCATATCATTTCTACTTCTCATATTTCTAAAGGGAATAAAGAAGCTGGCAGCCAATGAACTGATCAAAATCCATAGCCCGTTGCTGCCAACACTAATAAATGAAATCAGCACAAAGGCTTATTTCCAGAGTTTGATAATAAAACTGGTGGATAGTTGCCGACGACTACACCAACATGTCCAGACCAACATTACGTTGATGAATCAGACGAAGGATCAACTTGGCGACATAAAAGGGAACCTGCTCCATACTCTAAATCGGGAAGCTCCTCTTCTTTATATGACTATCATGGATGCCAACGCCATAAGGCTGCTCCAGAAAGGATAGCTCTGGCAATATGTTCAAGCCCCATAAAATGAAGAGCCGGGAACACCCGACCTCAATCGGAACTTTGATCAAACCGAACCATTTGCGTTAGACTCCCAACTGTGAAAGGCTGGACCGAAGTGCAATAGCGAGCATACGACGCCGCTTCACTTATCAATGAGATTTTATCCGATCTCTTTTGAATTATTTCTATTTCTATTTCGTTTATGTTGCAAAATATAATCGAGTTGAATTAAACTACTTGCAAATGATGCAGGTAACCGAGTACTTAAGGATGGGTTCAAAACAACCTTCGTGGACTATGATAAAGTTGTTTAGGTATCATCATGAGGAGCATGATTCAACCACTCGCTGGCTGCTCTATGCACCTGACTTGGGGGCAGGCCATCAAAGCGGAAGAGACAGACAAGTTCAGGGCTCCAATACGAAGTGGATGCAACCGACCATCCACTCACATGCCTATGCAATTTAATTAGGAGATTTGAGAAAGACTTGGAGTTATATGTCCCAACCATGCACTCTCCATCTCTTACTTGAAGCTCGCCAAAATACTTATGCTTCTTCTGATGCCCAGTAAAATCGAAATCACACCAAAGATGGACGTGACGTGACCGTCCATGCATCCAATCCTGCATTGGACACTTGGGGTTTTTTAAGAGCACATATTTATAGCGGATATGGTTTGACCATTCACTCCCCAGTTTGCAACAATGATTCGACAAAACAATCATGCCTCAAACCGACTTTATCAGGGGCCAACCCTCAATTTATAGTCATCAACAACTTACTGCTTACTCGCTAATCATCATGAGCCATCATTCCAACTCTCTTCCTCAACTCGACTGGAAGAGCGCAAAGCGTAAAGTGGACGTGGCTCGACCGTCTACTCTCCAACTCTTGCCCCCAACTTAAGGGAAAATACACAACTCAAAGGGGATGTAGTTCAACCATCCTCTCCTCTGCTCGAGCTCAAAGCTTGCCAGAACACTAATCTTACTCCTTAGGCTTGGCAGAAGCAGGATCCAAATGAACACGGATGCGATTGATCCGTCCATAAACTAAGTCTCCTCCTTCGTTGATGGAAGATAAGTGGAAAGTAATCGAGATCCCACCGATCATTTGCTAAGAGAAACCCACCTCTCGGGGGCAATCCATCGCATCAATGGCCGAACTGGATCGACACACGACAGTCCTGCAATCAACTCTAGGTTCCTAGAGTGTGAACCGGAGTATAAACACTAACTCCACTTTCCTAGAGTGCGAATTGGAGTATAAACATCAAACCCATCATTCCCAGAGTGTGAATTGGAGTATAAACATCCAATAAATCGTTCCCAGAGTGCGAACGGACTCCAACTTCCTAGAGTGTGAATTGGAGTATAAACATCCAATAAATCGTTCCCAGAGTGTGAACGGACTCCAACTTCCCAGAGTGTGAATTGGAGTATAAAAATCCAATAAATCGTTCCCAGAGTGCGAACGGACTCCAAATTCGCAGAGTGTGAATTGGAGTATAAACATCCAATAAATCGTTCCCAGAGTGTGAACGGACTCCAACTTCCCAGAGTGTGAATTGGAGTATAAACATCCAATAAATCGTTCCCAGAGTGCGAACGGACTCCAACTTCCCAGAGTATAAATTGGAGTATAAACATCTAATAAATCGTTCCCAGAGTGTGAACGGACTCCAAATTCCCAAAGTGCGAATTGGAGTATAAACATCAAATCCATCGTTCCCATAGTGTGAACGAATTCCTAAAAAGCCCAAATAGGTGTGACTGACCATCCATTGGCTCACTCCAACTTCCCAGAGTGTGAATTGGAGTATAAACATCTATTCCAGGTTCCCGGAGTGCAAACCAACCCATCAATGCGAACTCCAGGTTCCCAAACATGAATTGGAGTATAAACATAAATTACAGGTTCCCGGAGCGCGAACCGAAGCATCCATGCTAACTCCAGATTCCCAGAGCGCGAGTCGGAGTACAAACATCAATTCTAGGTTCACGGAGTACGAACCGACGCGTCCATCCAGACTCCAATTTCCCAGAGCATGAATTGGAGTATAAACATCTGTTTCAGGTTCCCAGAGTGCGAACCAAAAACACAAATTCTAACTCCAGGTTCCCAGAGCGTGAATCGAAGCATTAACATCAATTCCAGGTTCCCGGAGGGCGAACCGGAAAATACAAATGTCAATTCCAATTCCCCAGAGCGTGAAGTGGAGTATAAACATCAATTCCTGGTTGCCGAAGCGCGGACCAAAATACAAATGTCAACTCCAAATTCCCAGAGTGTGAATTAGAGTGCGAATGCCAAGTCAAAGTTGTGAACTGGAGTATAAACATTTAATAACTCTAAGTCCCTAGAGTGCGGACTGGAGTATAAACACTAAAATGGGTGTGATCGACCATACATCAACTAACTCCAGATTCCCAGAGTGCGAACTCGAGTATAAACATCAATAAACTCCAGATTCCCAGAGGATGAATTGAAATATAAAACAACGAATCACTCAAGTCCTGAGAGCACGGACTGGAGCACGAATGCCAAATGGGTGTGACTAACCACCCATCAACTAATATCAGATTCCCAGAGTGTGAACTGGATTGTAAACATCAACTAACTCTGGTGTCGAAAGCACAGACTGAAGTATAAAGACCTAGTGGGCGTGACATACCACCCATCAACCAACTCCAATCCTCGAAGCATGGATTGGAATATAAATACCAGAAGGGATGCGATTTTATTGTCCATCTATCAATTCTAATTCCGTAGCAAGTTCTATAGTACAAAAAGCGGATGTGGTTAGACTTTCTTCTTTCCAACTCTTACCCTGACATGGGGGCACACTTATCATAAAAAATCGGTTGTGATCCGACTATCTAGCACTAAGCGGGCATGACATGACCGTTCGTGCATCAACACTTATTCCCGGCACGGGACCTATAACATAATCTTTTAGGGATGCACTCCAACCCAGCAAGACAAGATTTCTTCCTTGATTCGACAGGGTGATGTAGATTCGCAAAACGGACCTAGCTGAACGCCTTGTTCTAAATGGATGTGACTACCCATCCTAACGCAAATGAACATGACACGACCATTCATCCGCTAACTCTGGCCAACGATCTAGCGAGTTGTGCATGCAACATGGACGGATGTGACCCAACCATCTGCCAATCAACTCCTTCCTCCAATTCAGTAGGAGAAACATCAAATTAAAGTTGCTGCAATGTGACCGACTACACTTCGACTTTCGCCATTGACAAGTTCCAGAGGAATTAATCGAGGAAAATGCGGTTGACCATTTTCTGCTAAAATTCTTGGTCCCCAGAGTGGGGACATGGGTATGAACATCAATTAGGTGTGACTAATGGCCCTTCAAATGGCTCTAGTCCCCAGAGTGCGACTGCGACCATAGATAGATGAAGAATGTGATTCGACCATTCATTCACCAACTCCGACCTAATGTCGAGAGAGGAGTATAAACTCGCTACAGATGCAATTGAACCGTCCACAAACTAACTCTGCTAACCCAAGACTGGGGGAAGAAGAACAAATCATTGAAAGAAGAGAAATGAGACTCACTACATTGCTAGCTATTCAAATTCCTTTGCAGCTTAAGGCAACGACTGCAAGGAGGCCTTAATGCTAACCAATCAGAATGATGCTCGAAGTTACGAGAAGCCAAATATATCGTACCGCCAGATCGACGGGCAATATCGATCTGCACCTTTCATATCATACCAAAGGATCGATAGGCAATGAGGTCCGTCCATTCTACATTGTGTCGCTAAATCGACGGCCAATATTGATCCTCTTCGACTACAATTCGATGTGACCCGAGCACCCATCGAATACCTTCGACCACCAGAGCATGGATAGAACCGCGAATGAGTGTGACTTGACCATTCGTCCTCCGTCGCCTTCCATCGATCCGCCAGGAAGTGCATGAGACTGGATGAGCATGACCTGACTGCATTTGAGCTGACTTTGTCCCCAGATCTGACAGGAGAACTTAAATCGAAACGGATGTAGTTGATCACCTAACTCCAAAAGAATACAATGCGACCATTCATTCTTTGGCTCTTAACGAAATCTGACAAAACGAGCAATTCAAAACAAGTACAACCTAAACGTCCGCGCACCGATTCTTACCCTCGGTTCGACAAAGCATCAATCCTGCATTGAATCTTACTGGAAAATTTATTCTTCATATGTTTCCCCGAGTATGAAAACATAAGCAGCAAAGTGAATGTCGATAAGGCAACGAGATATTCTGCCTAGAGGAAAGAACTTGGACAGAATGCAGGATAAGGCACAACTCAGCTTTCCATTGATTAACTCGATCCTATGGTTCAGTGGGACAGAATGCGAAATTGAAGCGGACATTATCTACCTTGCTGGCACGCATGAGAATTAAGATGAAAATAATTTGATCGTTCGTCGAACAACTCTGGCTCTTACGGCTTGGACTACAGTATAAACACAGCAGAAGCTAGGCTCGATCATTCGCATAATACATCCATCAACCCGAGACTGGGGGCATGAATGTGATCATCCAAGAACTGGATACGACTACTCAATCCTATAGCTCGTGCCTAGTATTCATAACAACTTTAAGTTACGACCGAAAGGATGCTTAGAGATAGAATCATCAGATCGACGCCTGGACTTATGGGAAACTAATCATCATTCTGACCCTCCCGATGTGCAATGGATTGCAAGTACATTGAATGGAAAGCGCATTGCTCGGAAAAACAAGTAGATTCCAACTCATAGCCGGAACCAGCTATGCTGCAGCATGCGACACAAGGCTAAACTCTACTATGCCTTTAATTCCACATCCCTACGAGCCTGATCATTTACCATTGCAAATAAGCACATGAAGTGCCTACAACCCATCATAGGTATTGTAGATCAAATCACAACTCTTCGCAAGGATGATGCAAGAGTCAACTGCATTGCTCCAGGTGAATTTGATATGTCCGCTTGGACTCGATCTCATATATACATATGGACCCTCACCAACTATTGAGAACCTTGCATTAAATGTCAACCCGAAGCATGTCTCGGTGAATAAAAACGAAGCGACACGGATCTAGAAAGATCTGCTGCACTAAAGGAGGAGGCGAATCTACTCAAAACCAATAGGTTTATCCACGATGCCCTCTACCCAAAATGAGTATCCAATCCTTTACTTACGAAAGAGACAAATGGAGAGCTGCAAACGTACGTCGACTACTCAGATTTGCACGAGGCATGGCGAAGCATAGCTTTCCATATCCAATGATCAACTAACTAATTGACTCGATCATCAGACATGAATTACTCTCATCCATGTACGCAAAATACCAAATAAAATTAGATATTGAAACATGTCCCAGATAAGGAATACAACTGTTTCGTTACTGACCCGAGCCTATAGTGCTATGCTGCAATCCATGGATTCAAACTTGAGAATGCTTATGCTACTTACCAAAAGACGATTAATAGATCATTTGAAATTCAGATCGGCCGATCAATGAAAGTATATGTGGTTGATATGCTCGTGAGATCACGACCATCAAGCAACCGCATCGATCACTTAGCAAAGATATTTAGTGCTATCCAACAACCGCAGAATGAAATTTAATCCTTTGAAAGGCTCTTTCAGCGTTGTATAAAATGAATTCTCGGGTTTCGTCATCAATTCTCATAGGATTGAGGCTAATGTCAGAAAATGCTGAAGATTAGAGTCATCCATATATGGAGGAAACCAAGCAGCTCTGATAGATCGCTCAGAGAGGCCTCCCATTTTACCCAAGATGTTGGATCGTGAAGATCTATACCTTAATTAGGTCATGTCAACACACGCCATAAGCATTGCAATGCTAAGTGAAGAGAAACTAATCTAAAGACCAGTATATGATAAAAGCTAGCCATTGACGAGCTTACTGTGCTAATGTCTGTATCAACCAACCGTTATGATAGGTCCAATGACAACCTTAGATATTTGAAAGGTTACTCAAACGGGATATCAAGCTAAGCCAATTTGATATCACTTATCTCCCTTAGAGAGCTATCCATGGTCAAACATTAGCATACTTCATATCTGAATTCACTGCATCAAACGATTATCTGAAGAACAGTAGAGAACCGTCCAATCGATGGAGAACATACATAAATGGAACTCCTATCAAAGACTATCTACTGTGAGGAATTCTTCTTGAATAGGGGAATGAGAGATGGCATGTCCTCCGCGAAGCATCACTGCATGATTACGTCTGAATCGTTCGACTTCGACGACACAGAGCATTACTTTTGTGTCCATCAATCCAAGATCCAATATTACATATCCATCGATATGAAGCATACATTCTAACATCTCAAATCGATCCAGGAGAGGATCAATACAAAGGAAGAATCCAAAACAACCATGAAGTATTGTTGCAACTCGAATTTCACATCGATTCAGGAGAGGATCGATACAGAATTCGATACGAGAAGACCGACAACGACTTGTTAACGTGCGAACGTCAACAAGAGTCAGGTTAACATATATGCATGTACGTTGAACTAATTTTCAATTTTAGAAATCCGCAGGTCGAATGCCCACCTGATGACAATTACAACAACAAATAGGTAATCGTTATCATACAACAATCGGTTACAACGGTACACCAGTTGGTAGTCAACAGTTCATATTACTAAAAAATCAGTCAAGGATCACAACTTCCAACAAGAAGACGATAACTGTTTAACAAGTTAAGTGGAACTATTCAGTGAAGATGGAAGTTTTCAAAACACGTCATGTTCACACAAGACGTACTTTGGGGGTCAAATGTTATCCCGCCTTTTGGCAAGGCCATGACACCAAGAACTCGACTAGAAACCAAGGACGATTCGTCTTGAAGATCAGTTATACATAGGTCTACTATGGATGTCGGTAAATTTTTTTCGAATCCGGATGGAGCTACAATTTATATGACATGACAGGCAAAGCTGAGAAAGCCAATATTCCAAATTTCAAGTCAATCGGAGTTCGTATGCTCAAGATATTGATGGATCATGGTTGAGAAATCCAAAATTGCATCGATCATAACTTGAGATCTACAAGTCCAAATGCCACCAAATTTGGACAGGAGCCGTCTGGCAACGTAAGGAATGTTCACGCCAAATTTCAGCTCCATCGGATGAGTTCTTGATCGATTCGAAGTTGCTTCGTACCGATCACGGACCAACTTGCATCGATCATATCTCGAGATCTACAACTCCAAATGCCACCAAATTTGGATAAAAGCCAACTGGCAACCTAAGGAAGGCTCATGCCAAATTTCAGATCAATCGGATGAGTTCTTGATCGATTCGAACTTGCTTCGTATCGATCACGGACCAACTTGCATCGATCATATCTCGAGATCTATAAGTCAAAATGCTATGAAATTTTCACAGTAGCTTACTGCCAACATGAGGAATGTTCATGCCAAATTTTAGCTCAATCGGATGAATTCTTGATCGATTCGAAGTTGAGTTCGAATCGATCCCTGACCGAAAAACTCCAACTTGCATCCATATAACTCGAGATCTACATGTCCAAATGCTATGAAATTTTCACAGTAGCTTACTGCCAACATGAGGAATGTTCATGCAAAATTTCCGCTCAATCTGATCAAATCTTGATCGATTCGAACCCGAGTTCGAATCGATCCCAAAGTGGGCCCGGATTTCCAGAATCCAGGCGTGTGGGCCCCCTCACATGCCACAAGCGGTCTCCCCGAATTTTAGGCGAAATATCAGCCTCCAGCACTTATAAATAGAGCCCCCGGTCATTCAGAAAAGGGGTCGGAGAATTTTGAGAGTAAAAGAGCGCCCGGACTCTGCCACGTTCACTCCAGAATGCCATTACTGCCATTGATCTCGAATTTAAACTTATTATCTGCTGTACTTCGTTATCAAAAACTTGTAATCTTCAAGTATCAAGCAGTAAAGTGATAAAACTTCATAGTGGACGTAGGCAATACGCCGAAACACTCTAAAACTTTATGTTTCTGTGAATTTTCTTATATGTTTATTGGTGTGTTTGTTAGATCTGCTTCATTTTACACTTATTCTCTTCATTTTATCCCTTCAAACACATCCGAAGAGTGTTGTGCCCAATTCTGGTGCAAACAATAATTTTAAAAACATTTTGATCTAGGTTTTTTTACTACATGCACGTGATGATCTGAAAATTTATCTTGATGTTGCATGGAAATTATTCAGTTTTTATTATTGAATTTATAGTTATATTTATATATGTGTTAAAATGCCTGTAAACACCCTGTTTTTGTTTTTATTCCGGACCAGGATTTATTTCAAAAATCCAAATCTCCCACTAACATAAATTCTTGACCTTGATGATTGAATAAAAGTTGTATGTTATTATTTGATGAAATTTTTAAAAATAGTTCCGGTAAGTTTAAATTTATAAATAGAATTTAAAATGGTAAATACACGGAAACTTAAATTTTTGTTAAAAATCAACTGCCTTAAATTCTAATTTGAATTACATGCATGTAATCACGATGGAAAATCATGAATTTTGATATGTAATTTGTAATATTTAGTTGGGTATTTCGTGTGAATTTTGGGTTTGTTCGAAATTGGGAATTTGGGCGATTGCCGATGAACGACACGGCTAGGTTGTTTGATTTTTGGTATGAAGGTAGTTCGATTGATTGCGAGTATAGGAAAATACGCCTGAATTTTTCATAAGGCCAGATTGAGCTGCTTAAATCGAAGTAGGGTTTTGGTTTCCTGTTTTGAAGGCGTCACATCTGTAGGATTTGCGTAGTGTATGAGGGACCGGAGGCGATCGCGACATGGGGGATGGTGTCGCGGAGGTCCGGTTATGCTTCGGAGTGATCGTTGGAGCTTCCGGTGGTTGCTATGGCCAGAGGCGATGGGAATTTTGGTTCGATGTTTTCTGTAGTTTCGAGCGTTTGGTTCGAATTTGATTCGAGAGTGTTTCGTTCGATCTGGGTTGAGAGAATGGTCGACGTGGTCGCCGCCGACTTGGTGATGGCCGGAGGAAGGCTCGACGTCGATGGGTATGCCGTGCAACGTGCACCGTGTACATTTTATACACTGGGTAGTTTGAAGTTTAGAGAAGACGAAGGATGCTCGGGTGATGCTCGTGTTATTCTCAAGGACGACTCGAAGTTGTAGCGACTAGGTTTTGCTTCGGGACAGTCTCATGTGATTTGTGTGTTTGTCTTGAGTTTTTTGGTCGTGTGTGTTTTTGTTAGTACTATGTAAGGATGTTAAGTTTTGTAAAAATTAAAGATAATGTCGCAAAGTATATTTGAGTTTGAATAAAAGAAATTAGGCTTTAAATTATAAACAAGTTTATGAAAGTAAACAAATTTATAAAAGTTAAACTTGTTCTTTGTAAGTAAAAAGTTAATCAACTTTTAAAAGTATTAATTGAATTTAGTTTCAAATTTAAAATGTTTTAAGATGGTTTCCTTTGAAAGTAAAGTATTAACTGAATTTATTTTAAATTTAAATTGTTAAGATGTTTGTTTTTGAAAGTGATTATGTTAAATTTTGAAATTCAATTAAACGAGTGTTTTGAATTTAAATGTTAAATCAAAGTTTAAAGTAAATTTTAAAGTAATGTTTTAATAACTAACGTTTCAAAATTTTATTTAAAATGAATAAGTTTAAAATTAGATAATTTAAAGTGTTTTAAATTTTAAAATTGATTTCTAAATGTTTTATTTTCAAATAAGGTTATTGTGATATTTTTTGTAAACCAGATTGAATAATTTGTTTTTGAGTTGCTAAAATTTGAAAACTTATTTCAAATAATTTATTTACGAAGATAAATGTGGTTAATTTACCTTTGTTATGAACTTATGGATACTCAATTAATATAATTTGTTAATAAGTAAAAGTTTAATTAAGATTAATGTTTTCTTAATTAATTAAGGATTTTGAATTATAAGAAGTTGATTAATTAATTGTATAATTAATTTTAAATAATTAGTTAATTGTTTATTTAATTTAAAATATTCACTTAATTATGAATTAATTAAGTGTAATTACTTAATGAAGTAATTAATGATTAATTTTTGAATATAATTAAGGAAAGAGGAAATTACTTATGGTTGTAATTAATGGGAAATTACTCATGGGAGTAATTAGATGGAAGTGATTAATGGATAATCACTTGGTGTTATTAAATAAGGAATTGACTAATATAATTGTTTTGAAGTTAATTAATTATAGATTAATTAATTAAATAATAAGGATTATTTAGATGGAATTAATTACTTGTTAAAGTAATTAAGATAGTAATCAAGATTTATTAATGGAAGTAATTAGAAGATAATTACTTATGTAAGTAATTAAGGGTTAATTACTTAATTAATTTAGCAAATTAATTAATTAATGAATGAGATTAATTTAAGATTATTTACTAACTGTAATTAACTAAAGTAATTAATTAAGGATTTATTAATTATTTTAAATTGAATAATAATTACTTAATGAAGTAATTAAAGATTAATTAATTAGATTAATTAATCAAAGGGTTAATATAATTAATTAAGATGTTAATTAATTAAGATAAGTTATTACAAATTGTTAATTACTGTTTATGATTAATGAGATGATTAATTACAAGTTAGTTAATTTATTAAAGTGTTAATTAATTAATAAGGATTATTAGTTAATACAATTAATTAATTAATCAAGGTTGGTTAATTTAAGTGTGATTAATTAATTGTAATTAATTGAGGTTTAATGTAATTAGTTATAATTAATTAATTAATGGAAACAAATGGAGGATCATTAATTATCGTAGTTAATGATAGTAATTAAAGGTTAATTACTAATTACTTGAGTGTAATTAAAGTACAATTAATCAAAGAATATTAATTAAGGAAGATCATTAAGAGATAATTAATTTATTCATTTGGAATAAATGAAGAAGGATTAAGGTAATCCAATTGATTTAAGGTTAATTAATTTTTTTTATGGATGATTGGTTTATATTGAATGATTGATATTGAGTGATTGGTTGATACTGGATGATTTGGATATCTCTGTTATGTGATATGCTGCTTTGTGAGACGAATGTTGATATGAATTATCTATTGTGATAATGTGATCATCTATCTGTTTATTTCATCCTGAATATAAGTTAATTGTTTTAACCCTTAAACAACTTGGACTTTAAAATGGCGTTTCGATCTTGGTGAGACCGATATCAGGTTTCTATATTTGGATATACGAAAACCACATCGATCCAAATTAAACGTTAGGTCGTGAATCCAAGTGGAGCTTAGTGAAGACTCGAGGTGTAAGAACTATTCGTCAGTATAACTCTGGGGGTGATTCCATGATGAGTTTGATGGCGTTAGTACTTACAGGTTCGAGATGGTGATTTAGAGTGCAAGGGCTATGATCGTTGACTCTGAGGGTGATTCCAAAATGAGTGCAACGAGATAATGCCTTCGGTTTCATTCGAACCCGGAACGAACTTATATGGATCGAATGATTTCAGAACATCATCAGGTGGACGATGAGCATTATAAGATAGATGTGTTCTATAAAGGTAATCGCAGCTTCAAGCCTCATCAACCCGGGAATGGATAAAACAGGGGAGGTGCAGCAAGGCTAGGTGGGTAGCACCCGTTTCAGGGTGAGGTCATTCCGATCTAGATGACCCTTTTATTTCGGTTTTGTGGGTGGTTGGTCACGCCAACCACGGTGTGATCTTACCCGGGACTGTTCAGTAAGGAATGGTTCCGGCTTTGTGATGCAGGGGATTGGGCGTAATCCTCGGTACTGTGATCTAGGCCACGTACTATGACGGGCGATACCCCGGTAGCCCTGCCATTGATGGAAACCCATTCTTCCTACGAGACCCTACGGTTTTGTTTTTATTACCCACTTTTGTGGCTAGTAGCTAGAATTTAATCATGTAACAATTTCGGCTATTTCTTATTTACTTGAAAACCCTAGACGCTATTATAATATCACTGGATTTCCTATCAAATGTTTTAGTTAGCGTAAGGTAAAAACTTTTCCATGTTTATGTGTGGGAAGTCTTACGTGATACCTTTTCTTTTCAAAGGAGTTTCTAAAGTTAAGCAATTTTAACCCGTTTACTCACACCATACACATGTCTAACCCAAATGTTTATTTTCTGTTTTATTAAACTCTTGGGTACTCATATTATGTATGAGCAGTCGGGTGATTCAGGTTTGCTTGACGAATTCTGGAGGAGATGTGGAGCAGGAGGCTTCCACGTATAGATATATTATGGTTACGTTGTGTTTGTGTTGTGTTTGTGTGATATCTGTATCTTGTGTTCTTGAGTTGTATAGTTAGGCAGATGTTTATAACTGTCTAATATGTGTTGTATAAGTTGTGTAGTCTGATGTAATATGATACTATGTAATATTTTATGTGATATATTATATTTCATTCGTTCCGCTGTGAGTTATCTGATGTTGTTGTGTTTCTTCTTTCTCTTTCTTTTCTTCTTCTATCCTTTTCTTTCTTAATTACTGATGTGACTTTCTGGAGTTAGAAAGTTGGGTTGCTACAGGTGGTATCAGAGCATTAGGTTGAGTGAATACCCAGGCTCTGGAGTAGTGTCTTTCTTGAGAGAGCGTACATGTAATTTTTGTTAGGAAATCTATTCTATGGTTTCGATGATAACAACTATACAATGGAAATCGTATGTATATATATATCTATATTTACAGGTAGTTGATGAAGTAGCATCAACAAAGAGATAGAAACAAGAATCAAAAGGCAAACAAATCAATAGAAGTTGAAATGGAATGCACAGACACAAAGAAAGCAAGAATACACACTTTCAGACGTCTGGGTGCACTTACCAGACGTCTGGATTGTTCCACTGTATTGCAAATTAGTATAAAACAGACGTCTGATAAAAATACCAGACGTCTAATGATATTCTATGGTTCTATATTTCAGAAAGAATCAGACGTCTGGTATTAAACTCAGACGTCTGAAAAACAACCATACACAAAAATATATATGAAGGGCAGACGTCTGAAACATGCTCTCAGACGTCTGATTTTGAATTCAATAGAGCAATTTCAAACTCCAACTGTCACACTCGAAGGGACATGTCTGCTTCTTCTTACCGCAACTCTTCATCATCATCAGAAGCGACTTTAGGGAGATTACAACGGATACAACTATACAAGATAACCCTTCATCAGTATAAATAGCATCAGAAATGCAAAGAAAAGATATAATACTTACTTATGCTATTGATTTCTATACTCTGACTTACATCTGTTCTCAAAGCAATCAACTACTTACACTTCCACATATTCTGGATTACACATTCAACACATTCTAGATAAATATATTGGAAGCACTTGTATTCAACAGTCAACATCAGTGTTATAAGTACACATCTTTGACAAAGAAACTCTGCTATTGTAAATCTGTTCCTCCGGGTCAAGTGAGGGTTAGTTAGTGAAAGGAAATTCCGAAGAGGAGCTTCGGGACTGGACGTAGGACGGGAGGTCCGAACCAGTATAAAATCCTAGTGTGATTAGTTTAATTTACTTTACTACTATTATCTATCTAGCTTTACTGTTGATTACTTATACTTGCACATATATATCATACGATCCACTCATATAGACTTTCAATTGGTATCAAAGCAAGGTTTGATCAAAGAGCGGTAACACGTTTTTGAATCTTTTTAAATATGGCAAGTATTTTTCAAGAAGGACAATCCACAGCACGACCCCCACTTTTTAATGGCTCTAACTATGCATATTGGTCAACACGTATGAGAATTTTTATGGAAGCTAACGGTCTAGAAATTTGGTCAGCCACTCAAGATAAATATGAAGCACCCACTACTGTTATGAACACTTGGACCGATGCACAAAAAACCTTAGCATCAAACAATGCTAAAGCTATGAATGTTTTATTTTGTTCTTTAGAAAAAAATGAATTTTCATGTGTAATGCTATGCACCACTGCATTTGATATTTGGCGTACCTTACAAATTACACACGAAGGTACAACGAAGGTCAAACAAACTAAAATTTCAATTTTGGAAAAGCAATTCTCATCTTTCAAAATGAAACAAAATGAAACTATAGTAGACATGTATTCTAGATTTCAAATTATTCAACATGATCTTATGGAATTAGGAGTTAAGTTTACTAATTTTGATTTAGTTTCTCGAATACTCAACTCTTTAACACCTGGCTGGGAAAGAAAGGTATTGGCTATAGAAGAGGCTAATGATCTTTCCACCCTCAAAGTTGAAGAGTTGATAGGAAATTTGATGTCCTATGAAGCAAGTTTGCAGGCACGAAAAGAACTAAATTCGGAAAAGAAGAACATAGCATTTCAAGCAACAAAGAATGATGACTCGGATTTAGATGAAGATGAGATAGTATTCATTGCCAAAAACTATAATAGATTCAAGAAATTTAGAAAGATGACAAAATTTCAAAAAGAAGGAAAGTCCAACTCCACAAATCAATCTCAAATCAAATGCTATGAATGTGATTAATACGGACACATAAAGAAAGATTGCCAAAACTCAACAATGATAAAAAGAAGAATAAATTTGAAAAATTCAAGAAGAAGAAAGCTTTCAGAGTAACATGGGATGATTCAGATTCTTCATCATCAGAAAGTGATAGCGATAGTGACTAAGAACAAGCAAATGTGTGTTTTATGGCACAAAACGATGAGGTATGTCCGGAACTTAGCTATGACGAATTATTTGAACTAAGCATGGAATTGGATGATAAATTTAGACAGGTTAAAAAATTGAATAAAAAATATATAGTTAAAATAAATAGATTAGAAATTGAAGTAGGTATGTTAAAAGATGAAAAAATCATTCTAGAAGAAGAACTTGAATTATCTCAAGAAAAATTCAAAAGTAATTTGATAATGAATGAGGCTACCACTATAGAGCTTGAAAGCACAAAAAAAGCAAACGATAATTTTTTGAAAGAAAATACCAACCTTAAAAATAATATTGAATTGTTTAAAATTGAAAATGTAGAACTAAAAGAAAAGGTAGATAAGATTACAAATAATGTGTCAAAATTTAATAAAGGAAAACAAGATTTGGAAAACCTTATAAAAATATCAAAACCATCAAGCAACAAAAATGGAATAGGGTTTAAAAATTCCTCTAAACAAAAAGAAAAGGTTGCAAAAAATCTTAGTTATAAAAAAAAATAAAAGTTTACCTAAGTCTACATTTATTACCAAAACTACAAAAATTTGGATTCCTAAAACAAATAATCATTTAATTAGACAAAAGTATATCAATAATTATATAGAGAATGTGGTCTATAATAAAAATTATATTTATAAAGGTACCAAACCATCTTGGGTATGGCTACCTTCTCCTAACAAATAGGACCCTAATAATATATGGGTACCAATTGAAACATCTTTTATTTTGTAGGTACCCAAAATAAAAAATAAAGAGAAATGGATACTAGATAGTGGCTGCTCTAAACATATGATCGGAAATTCAAAGATGTTATCAAATATATCATACATTGATGGTGGAACGGTAACATTTGGAGACAATTCAAAAGGATACGTCATGGGCATTGGAGAAGTCATCAACTCTGGTATATCAAATTATCCTATTATTACAAATGTTTTATTAGTAAAAAAGCTAAAACACAACTTACTAAGCATTAGTCAATTATGCGATAAAGGTTTTCAAATAAATTTTGAAAAAGATAAATGTAATATTTTAGATAATAACATAGAACTCATTTTTGAAGGATTTAGAAACAAAAATATTTATGTATTAAACATGAATATAAATAAAAATTCAAACTTATGCTTAACCGCCAAACATGATGATCCATGGTTATGGCATAAACGATTTTGTCATATCAACTTTAAAAGTATTAATAAATTAGCAAAATATGAAATAGTAAGGGGATTACCTAGAATAAATTTCAAAGTAGAAAATTTATGTGATGATTGTCAAATTGGAAAACTAAAGAAAAGCTCGTTTAAATCTAAGAATAATATTTCTACAAAACAACCATTAGAACTGTTACACTTAGATTTATTTGGCCCTACACAAATTCGGTCTATAAATCACAACAAATATGTCTTTGTAATAGTTGATGATTTTTCAAGATATACATGGACTTTGTTTTTAAAACATAAAAGTGATACTTTTGGAATGTTTAAAAATTTTGCTAAAAGAATTAAAATACAAATGAACTTAAAAATTAAAAATATCCGAAGTGATCATGGAGGAGAATTCGAAAGTGATCTTTTTACAAATTTTTGTAATAAAAAAGGAATAACTCACAATTTTTCTTTACCTCGAACACCGCAACAAAATGGTGTCATAGAAAGAAAAATTCGTACATTACAAGAATGCGCACGAACATTACTAAACAGTAGTGGTTTACCAAAACACTTTTGGGCTGAAGCTATTGCGACATCTTGTTATGTATTAAATCGTGTAACAATACGTCTATGACTAAACAAACTTGTTTTGAAATATTTTTTGGTAATAATCCTAAGGTATCATACTTTAAAACTTTCGGGTCAAAATGTTTTATTTTAAATACAAAAGATAACTTAGGTAAATTTGATCCAAAAGCCGATGAAGGTATCTTTATTGGATATTTGGATCGGAGTAAAGCATATAGAATTTTTAATAAATGAAATAATACCGTTGAAGAAAGTTTACACGTTTCGTTCGATGAAAATCTTTGTAATCTTCAAACTAACGATGAAGAAGAAGATATTCCACTAATAAATCCAACAAATACCATTAATAATGACATAAATATTGAAAATAACACTCTTGTATCACCTCCTAGAATTCTTAAAAATCATCCAATAGATAATATTATTGGAGACCTTAATACAAGAGTAACTAGAAATCATCTCAATCATATAAGCCATATAGCATTTGTGTCAAACTTTGAACCAAAAAATTATAAAGAAGCATCAAATGATAATTTTTGGATAATAGCTATGCAAGAAGAATTAAATCAATTCGAACGTAATAACGTATGGGAATTAGTACCACGACCTAAAGATCAATCGGTAATAGGAACAAAATGGACATTTAAGAACAAATCAGATGAAAACGGAGATATTATTAGAAATAAAGAACGATTAGTTGCTCAAGGCTACAATCAAGAAGAAGGAATAGATTACGATGAAACCTTTGCTCCTGTAGCAAGATTGGAGGCCATTCGTACATTACTCGCATTTGCAACATATAATAATTTTAAACTATTTCAAATGGATGTCAAAAGTGCTTTTTTAAATGGGTTTATCAAAGAAAATGTATATGTAGAACAACCACCACTATTTGTTCATGAAAAATATCCCGATCACGTATTTAAATTACACAAAGCTTTATATGGATTAAAACAAGCCCCACGAGCTTGGTATGAACGTCTTAAAAATCATTTAATTACATCAGGTTTTCAAATAGGCAAAATTGATACAACTTTGTTTATTAAAAGAGAAAATAATGATATTTTAGTAGTGCAAATCTATGTCGATGATATCATTTTTGGCTCAACTAATGAAAATTTATGCAACCAATTTTCAAATATTATGAAAAGTGAATTTGAAATGTCCCACATGGGAGAATTAATTTTTTTCTTAGGTTTACAAATAAAACAACTTGATAATGGTATTTTTATTCATCAAGAAAAAATTGTAATAATTTATTAAATCATTTTGAAATGAATAAAACCTCAAGTAAACCAACTCCAATGAGTACCACTGTTCACTTAGAAAAAGATGAAAACGGAAAAGATTTTGATGAAAAGAAATATCGTAGCATGATTAGTTCTCTTCTCCATTTAACGACTAGTCGACCTGATATTATGATGAGTATATGTCTTTGTGCTCGATTTCAAGCCAAACCAAAAGAGTCACATCTAAGAGCAGTTAAGCGAATTTTACGTTATCTTTCTAGTACTAAAAATTATGGGTTGTTCTACCCTAAAAGATCCTCATTTGAACTTATCTCATATAGTGATGCGGATTTCGGAGGATGTAAAACAGATCGTAAAAGTACTAGTGGAACTTGTCATTTTATCGGACAATCATTAGTTTCTTAGTTTAGCAAAAAACAAAATTGCGTTTCCTTATCAACTTGCGAAGCCGAATACATCTCCGCAGCACTAGCATGTGCTCAAGTAATATACATGCAACAAACACTAAAACTGTTCAATAAGGAAATTTATTATTTACGTTCAATAAACATGTGATCAAGTAATATACATGTATCTATAAGTATACGTGTTTTTGTAACAATAAGGAAATTTATTATTTACGTTCAATAAACAAAATTTCTATCATTTTTTTGACAATCTACAAACATCAGACGTCTGCCAACAGCTACCAGACGTTTGATACTATGATATTATACTAAAACTGTTGATATGTGCATATATCATACGTCTGAAATAATGCCAGACGTCTGAAATATGCCTCTTCCTTCTCAAAAATAAAATTATGAACATTTCAGACGTCTGGAATGATAACCAGACGTCTGTAAAAGTTCTCTGTTTCAATCTCAAACCAAAACAGACGTCTGCTTTAAATTCCAGACGTCTGAAATTTTTCTCTGCTTCAAAATATTACAAGTAAACTGAAAACCAGACGTCTTAATCAAGATCTCAGACGTCTGTTTTTTTAACTACTGGACAAAAATTAGGGAAAACTAGACATCTTATTCGTTTTTCAGATGTCTGATTCCCAATCTACCATATAAAATCGACCAGATAACGTCATTTTTTTCTACTTCAAAAACAGTTTTTTTTATCTTCCCACGATCTTCTCAAATAGAATTTTTTCCTCCAAATCATATAGCATTTTTTAACAACAATGCCGCCTCGTACTAAAATCCTACTAAAAAGAGAAAGCAAGATCAACCAACGACACCGCAAGTTTGTTCCGATGATCAAATCGAACGTTGGATGAATAGAGCTCCTCATTCGCTAAAAAGGTACGAAGAGATTCAAAAAAAGAAACTTCATACAGGTCCCTTCTACAATTTATTAAAATTTCCTATGTATGACCTAGACGAATTATGTGAAACAACCGGTTTAGAAACCCTAATTTCTTTTCAAACAAACGATATTCAAATTGACCAATTAGCATCTTCCTATTCTACTCAAATTTAGATAGCACCGCAGTTTGGAATACTGAGAATGAAGAAAATTGGCTTTGGTCCAGTGTATATGGAAACACAATTCGATTAACCCCTGGCTTAATAGGTCGAACACTTGGTTGCTCTGACACCGGGGAAGACCTGTATAACATTCCCGATATGAGATTTAAGCCTAGGGATAGTGTTACACATCAAATTTGGGAAGATAATATGCCAAAATTTGCTTCCAAGTATTTACGCCCGAAGGCTCGACTACTAACAAGGATGATAATAAACACCATTATTCCACGATTAGGTAGTCACGAGCAAATCACAGAAATGGAGCATAAAGCATTGTATGCTATATTTAGTCGGACAAGAGTGAATTGGGCAAAATTTATTTTCGATGAGCTTAAGCAATTTTGGAATCGCTCTCGACCTTCCATTACCCACTTTTATTATGCGGCTTCTTCGGGCTAATAACATTCAATCGTATTTATCAACATTCGAAGAAATTTCACCCAAATATTCTTCAACAAAAATTTTCTCCTTGATGCACTTGCCCGAAATTCCCCCGGAATTCATGACAATTGAGGATTGGACGCGCAATCGACAATCTCGACGTATTGATCCTCCTCCTCAACCACCCATGATTCCTTCTCAAGGAGAAGAACAAAAAGAAGCGACTCCTCCTCCTCCTCCTCCTCCTCAACCTTTTGATTACCCGGGACAAGAGGATATTATGGAGACTCGACTAGAAACATAACCAAATGAAAGTATTCGGGATCTCACTCTTCGAAATCAACACATACTGTCCCAAAATCAAAGACACTTGGCTAAGCGAATTAACAACCTTGAAGTATCGTTTGCTACTCACCTAGCCACAGTTGAAGATTCCCTTTCAACTGCTTTGTCAGTGCTGAAAGAAGTATTACAACAGGTCCGTGGTCCAACTCCACCCTCTGAGGATTGGCCAACTCCCGTTCCTTCCCCTCCTACAAAGCACTCTAAATTATTTGAGGACGAACCTCAAAAGGAAGCTATGATATCTCCTTCAAAAACTAGTACTTCTACAAAAGAAGATCAAAACGAGGATGATACAAATCAAGCTTCACCAAAGGAAGGTGATCCAAAACTAGCTTCACCAAAACAAGATGACCCAAATCAATCCTCTCTGAAATAAATTTAAGTTTACTTTTGTAGCTATTTCTGTAATAGAACAATGCATGTAAACTTTTTCTTATTAATGAATATTTTTCTGACATATTGGCTTAATTGTTATAAATTCTTTTTGATAATGTCAAAGGGGGAGAAATATTACTATGAGAATAAGCATATATTCAGGGGGAGATTTCAAATCTATATACAAGTACATTGAATAAGTTGTCGTCATCAAAAAGGGGGAGATTGTTAGGAAATATATTCTATGGTTTCAATGATAACAACTATACAACGGAAATCGTATGTATGTATATATCTATATTTACAGGTAGTTGATGAAGTAGCATCACCAAAGAGATAGAAACAAGAATCAAAAGGCAAACAAATTAATAGAAGTTGAAATGGAATGCACAGACACAAAGAAAGCAAGAATACACACTTTCAGACGTCTGGGTGCACTTACCAGACGTCTGGATTGTTCCACTGTATTGCAAATTAGTATAAAACAGACGTCTGATAAAAATACCAGACGTCTGATGATATTCTCTGGTTCTATATTCCAGAAAGAATCGGACGTCTGGTATTAAACTCAGACGCCTAAAAAACAACCATGCAGAAAAATATATATGAAGGGCAGACGTCTGAAACATGCTCTCAGACGTCTGATTTTGAATTCAACAGAGCAATTTCAAACTCCAACTGTCACACTCGAAGGGACATGTCTGCTTCTTCTTACCGCAACTCTTCATCATCATCAGAAGCGACTTTAGGGAGATTACAACGGATACAACTATACAAGATAACCCTTCATCAGTATAAATAGCATCAGCAATGCAAAGAAAAGATATAATACTTATGCCATTGATTTCTATACTCTGACTTACATCTGTTCTCAAAGCAATCAACTACTTACACTTCCACATATTCTGGATTACACATTCAACACATTCTAGATAAATATATTGGAAGTACTTGTATTCAACAGTCAACATCAGTGTTATAAGAACACATCTTTGACAAAGAAACTCTGCTATTGTAAACTTGTTCCTCCAGGACAAGTGAGGGTTAGTTAGTGAAAGGAAATTCCGAAGAGGAGCTTCGGGACTGGACGTAGGACGGGAGGTCCGAACCAGTATAAAATCCTGGTGTGATTAGTTTAATTTACTTTACTACTATTATCTATCTAGCTTTATTGTTGATTACTTATACTTGCACATATATATCATACGATCCACTCATATAGACTTTCAATTTTTATATATAACTATATATATATATATATATATATATATATATATATCTGCCTGATCTGTTGGGTCATCTGTTCGGATTTTCCAATATTAATTTTAGAGGTAGATGGAGTAGTGGTGTGTATGTATGTAACACAACTACCACTGAATGGAGAGGTCCATATGTTTGAGGTTGGAAGTATTTGTCGAGACTGTAGACCTAATACTGTCTCAAGTAAGATTTGTAACTTGGAGTAAGGATTTCTCTGATCTCCGAAGGAGATCTTTTAAAGATTCGGAGTCCATCTTTGAAGTGTATGTTTGGATCTGTCGGAAGTGTAGAAGTATGTGATGGTATCTTGATAACTGCGTGATGAGATGTAGTATCCATGGATATTTTCAGAGGATGTTTTCTCTTGAAGTAGTTTTAGAGGTAGTTGAGGAGCAGTCTTTACCTGCTGCAGGGAAGATTCGTTTGTGTAGATGTTATCTAGATCTTTAGCAAGGAGATTGGCTGTTCTGGAATACGAGACTAAGGTCTATAAGTTGTTTCGCTTCGTCATGGCCTCATTTGTGATTTCCTAAGGAGAGCGACTTGTTGATGCTTGGTTTGGAGCCTAAATTTCTTGAGAGGTTGTCTGCCATCTCGAAGGTCCGTTGTGGGGTTGTTGATCATTTTGGTTTTTTAGGAGCCTTTGGATTAGAAGTTTTTGTTTAGCTGTGGTAGCAGTGCAACTCGAAAATGTTCGATGTGCTAATGAGAAGGTCTTTTAGCTTTGCAGAATCATCGAGGTAGAGTTTGGAAGCAGCAGTGTGGCCATTTCTCCAATGGTTCAGGAATCTTAGTGGTTCTTCTTTTAGCGGTCTAGGCAGTTGGTGAAAGTTTTCTTGAGGGTTAAGCTTGTTTGGAAAAACTTAAGGCTGTTCTAATTGGTAAATAGAGGACAGTTCCTTTGGAATACAACCTAGGTCGGATCGCAAAAGTGACTTGCGATTAGTTTTGGAATTTTTCTTGGGCAATCTTTTGTTTGAGACAAAGGATTCTCATGTAGAAGTAGGAGCTACTGAAGTAATCAGAAGTTTGTCTGCATCTGGAGTTGAGTTCCATATTGAATTGGTTCTAGAAGTAATTTTGGTAGTTAGCCTAGTAGTAAAGATGGTGTAGCAGCTCAGGAATTTTTTTGGAGTTTGGTTTGATCAAATCTAGTTTATGAGTTGGATTTCTGTTATGAGGACGTGTGGCTGAGTCAGTTGGGTCACTCAAATTTTATGGATTTGATGAACAAAGTTTTCCCGGATATATAGGATAAGTTTGTACTCATGTTCATCAACAGTATTCTCATTTATTCCAGAATCAGAGTTGTGCAGCGGAAGCGGGGGTAGCAGCTGTGCAAGGAAGGAAGCAAGTTCAGTTTGCTATTGCTTAGGAAGTAGAGCTTGTGTTTTGGATTTCGACGGATTTTGGAAGACTTTTCTGTTGGATAGGATCTAGAAACTAGTTTGTTTTGGTCTAGTTGTTTCAGGAAGCATCAACATAGGTTGAGCTGAATTGTCTGTTGAGTTGGGAGTTTGGAATTCGAAGTTGGAGACTTCATTGTTGTTAAGGTTTCTCTGGTAAAGAGAACAGTAATTATGTAAGATTGGTTGGTTAGTTCAGAGGCATTTGAGATTTCTTATCTGTGTTATTGATAGGATAAGATTGAATTGCCAGTTTGGGTAGCTAGAATTCATTGTATTTCACGTATCTCTGAGGGAGTATGCGTATGATTCATTGTTGGTTATAGAATCAGCAGTTCAGTTGGATTTGAAAGTTGTGCTAGAATTGGGTATAATCTGATGTTCTGTTCAGATTGATGGATCTAGAGATGTGAGGAGCTCTAGATTTTGGTGGTGTAGTTTGTTAGCTTCTGTAGAGCGAGTCTCCCAGTGATTTTTACTTGGGAAACTCTAGATAGTATTAGAAGATTTATTCTGATTTGTGTCAGGATAATTATTTAGGTTTGTTTGTTTGATTGATTGCTGTGGTTGTTAGTAACTGGTTGATAGGTATGCTTTGCTGTTTGAAATTAAAATCTTTGTTGGGTTATTAAATTACCTTTGCTTTTAAATTTCGGGGACGAAATTCTTTTAAGGGGGAGGAATGTGACGACCTGGAATTTTAGGCAATATCAATTTAATAATCTATATTAATAATTAATTTGATTTGATGATTTTTCTTTATAATTTTAATTTAAATTGATGAATTTAATCTTCTAAAGGTTAATAAATTTTTAATCTAGCAATATTGATAAGAATTATTTTTCAAAGCTAATAAATTTTTATTCTATTTATAATATATATATCTTTGATATATATTATGAATAAAAGATCTTTTTTTTTAAATAAAAGATAAATTTTCAAATTGTAATATATATATATATATATATATATATATAAGTATATGTTATAATTTGGAGTTGTTTTGGAATTTAATTTAATCTATTAATAATTTATATATGTATGAATTGTAATTTAAAGCTTTAGAATTTATATTTTTCAAAAGCTGATTTAAGTTTAATTCAAATCGTTTCAAAATATAAGATAGTTGTATATTTTAAATATGATAGTTTAAAAAGAATTTAATTAAAGTTTTGTTTTTTTTCTTTTAAAGTGTTTAAATTTAAAATGGTTATAAATGTAAATGTTTTAGATTTTAAAAATACATGTATAAGAATTTATTTGTATTATAATTAGTTTTAGGATATTTTCTTTAAAAATTAGGTTTATATTCACATATGTAATTGCTTATTAATAAAGTAAATTAAATAAGTAAGTTATATTTACATTTAAAATTAAATAAAAATTCAACTAAAACTATTTAAGAAACATGTGTAACTATCTTAAGTCATTCAAACAACACACGTAAGTCAATTAAGATATATAAGTGACAAGTGTCTTTATTTAAATTTGTTTTCTTTAAATTTTTATTAACATAACATGATTCATTTAAACATAAAGAAGTTTGTTTTTCTCTTTCAATTTCCAAACCTTCACCTTCTTCTCGTTTCTTTTCTTTTTCTTTGTCTTCATTTCTTAACTCAAATTAATGGCAACTAGTAAACTACTTTCAAATCTGAAATTAAAACTAAAAGCAAATCAAAATCTGAAACTAAAATCTGCAAGCAAAGTTCTTCACAGCAAAATCAAAATTATAACTTTCTAACCTGCAATTCAAGTGAGGATCAACTCAGCAAGTTTAGATCATTATATTGAAGCATGCAAAGGGATTCATCTTCAACAGAAAGCAAAATCAAAGTCTTTTTCAAATTTAAATGTTC
Organism: Allium cepa; assembly: GCA_030765085.1. Taxonomy (NCBI): domain Eukaryota; kingdom Viridiplantae; phylum Streptophyta; class Magnoliopsida; order Asparagales; family Amaryllidaceae; genus Allium; species Allium cepa. Next base: position 422,381,279 of record CM060946.1, on the reverse strand, counting down.
AGAACTAGAAATTAACTTGTTCTGTACTCTGCAAAATTAATAGGTGAGTAAATAATTTTAAAAATAGTTTGATCTGTTTTTTTTTTCTACATGCATGTGATGATCTGAAATTTATCTTGATGTTGCATGGAAATCATTCAGTTTTTATTATTGAATTTATAGTAATATTTATGTTATCCCATTTTTGGTCAAAACTGAAATATCAATGTTGTGTGCATTTCCACCACGACCGAACCAAGAAGAAGCAGCCAGCAAGCGTATATAAGTCTGGCATTTCACTCACGATTCAAGTATAAAAGTTCATTCGGTGAAACAATGCGAGAGTCCATTCGGCACTCTAACACTCAAGCCCATTCGGCAGTATGAAACGAGATCTCATTCGGCATTCGAAATACCATGGCTCATCCGGCATTCCCAATGCCGAAGTCCATTCGGCATTCCCAACTCCACTGCCAAGCCAAACCACAGCCTCCACCGAACCAGAATTCCACCGGTCCATCCATGCAACCACCTGACCAAGGTCTCATCTCCCACCAACAACCATCGGACCATGTGCTACCGGACCAACCTCCTCCAAACCAACTCCTACCGAATCAATCTTCTCCAAGCTCGACCAAACCAAGGTATACCGGACCAACCTCCTCCAAACCAACTCCTACCGAATCAATCTTCTCCAAGCTCGGCCGAACCAAGGTATACCGGACCAACCTCCTCCAAACCAACTCCTACCGAATCAATCTTCTCCAAGCTCGGCCGAACCAAGGTATACCGGACCAAACTACCAGGCCAGATTGCTCCAGCCCAGGACCACCAGCAGCTATATACTTCCAAGACCCCTGTCCCCAACCTCACTCTATAAATAGAGGGGAAGGGGTACAACAATGGGGGACAAGTTTGAGAGCTCAAGCACGGAAGGAACTTTCAAAAAACTTTCATATACTTGTATACAAAGCTTTGTACTTGTAATCTGGAGAGAAAAGGAGAATAACATATAAAGTGGACGTCGGCATGTTCTGGCCGAACCACTATAAATCTGTGTGTCTTTTACAGTGTTTGTCCATTTTTTGCGCAAACATTTTGGTGCTTTCACTGAGAACTGAACACAAGGACCTACCGCTTGGAAGTTGAATTTGAGAGTTTAGAGATTCAGATTGGAAGAGTCATGGCGAGACAATCAAGCAGAAGGCCAGAGCAGAGTTAACAGGAAGGGAGTCAAGAGGCTTCCTCAGGAGCAAACCAAGCTTCAGCCTTCATCACCAGGGATGAGATGGAGGCTATGATGAGAAGACAAGAAGAGATGATCCAGAACTTGCTTCAGCAAATTGGGCAACTTGGAGCACAAAACCAAGGAGCAACTGGAGTTCAGAACGGAGTAGGACCATCTGGCGTAGCACCAGAGCTAGGGGGCACTCACGCAGAGCATGTTGATCCGACCCCGGGAAGAGAGATGGGGGCATCCGAGCCACCTGGTAGTAATAGAGGAATGAAAGTTCAGCCAGGGGGGCATACACATGAAAACTCCCGCGGACTCGGGGGGCAGGTCGAAGGCAGTGAACGAGGACTACAGCTTGGAGACGATGACAGATTGGCGGAGAAGGTTAGAAGAGCTATGAGAGGCGGTTTGGTAAACAAAGACTTGGAAGATGTAAACATGAGTCCTTTTTCTTTTGCAATTAGGATGGCTAGGAACCCACCAGAATTCAAGCTACCATCAGTAGAGATGTACGATGGGAGGACAGACCCTGCGGTCCATCTTACTAAGTATATGAGGCACATGGAAGTGCTGGGGGCATCACAGGAGATCATGGCCCGGTGCTTTCCACTGAATTTGACGGACGTTGCAGCGTTATGGTTTAGGCAACTGGAGAGCGGCTCCATAGGAACGTGGGCAGATTTAACTGAGAGATTCATGAGGCAATTCAGGGTTCATATTGCGAGACCCAAGAATGTGATGACTTTGGCAACCTTGAAGCAGAAAACTGAAGAGACTTTGAGGAGCTTTCTAACGCGATTTAATGCGGCGGCAGCATCAGTGGATCGACCAGATCCATCTATGGTCATGATGGCGGCTGTATCTGGAATAGCTGATAGTACAGAGTTCAAGAATTCATTAACCAAGGACCCGCCTATGAATCTGGGAGAGTTCTATCATGAGGCTGAAAAGTTTCTACGTTTGGAAGATGCTAGTGCAGAAAGAGAGGAAGAAGATGACGTTTACGCAATCAAGAGCGGAAACCCACCTGGAAAGGGTGCGGAGACTAGCAAAGGAAAGAGAAAGGCTGAGGATAATGATGACAGGTCAAAGCGGCAACGGAGGCATCCGCGATTCACCACTCACACTGAGCTGAATGAGAGTCTGGAACGAATTTATCAGGATACCAAGGAGCAGGTTCCGTATCGTAGACCAATGCGAAGGGATCCAACCTCTAACGAAAGAAAATCAGATAAGTTTTGTGTATTCCATGAATTAAACGGTCATAACACTAATGATTGTAGGCATTTGAAGGACGAGGTGGAAGGGCATATCAGGAACGGTATGCTCCTTCAGTACGTGAGGAGGCGAACTCCAGCAGTGGAGCCAGAGCGACCACCGTTTACATCGGCTAGAGGTGACCCTAGATCGGGGCACCGTTTGATTGTCCATTGATTGCTTGATTAAAATAACGATGAACAAGTTGTAAACCTCTCGCTAACACGGTTAAATCATTTACACATGTGAGCGATCGCGCACGTTCCATAGGCATGCTCTGAATGACTACCAGCCGCGTTATAGTAAGAGTTTACGCTTTGTCATCTTCATTCTGTTTTTTTGCTTTGATTTTGATTTGAACATTTAAATTCTTCCTGTTTGGACATATCTTCCGTAAGGTTCATATGATTATTGCTTTAACATTTACAATTCTATGGAAAAATTACTTATATGCCCGTGGATCGCGAACGGTCCACGAGCACCTCTTGCATGGCAGCGAACTGCCGAAGTCTTTGATTCGGAAACTCCCCCAAACAATAACTCCGGCACTGATAATATTAAGTCCCCCCCGGGCACACTCATTTGCCTCGAACGGCACCCGACCGCGAACGGTCACAACTCGCCTCGAACGGCACCCGACCTCGAACGGTCACAATTCGCCTCGAACGGCACCCGACCTTGAACGGTCACAACTCGCCTCGAACGCCACCCGACTTCGAACAATCACAATTCGCCTCGAACAACACCCGATTGCGAACGGTCACAATTCGCCTCGAACGGCACCCGACTTCGAACAGTCACAAACTCGCCTCGAACGGCACAACTCAACTCGCCACAAATGGCTCGATCGCGAAAGGTCGCCATTTGAGGTCCACCTCCTGACCGCCAACAGTCGCACCTTACCGCGAATGGCTCGATCTCGAACGATCGTCATCCGAAGTAAGGCGCTTGACGGCGAACGGTCCCATTTCATCTTTTGCCGCGAACGGCACCGGCCGTGAACGGTCACATTTCACCCCAAGTGGCTTGATCGCGAACGGTCGCCATTTGAGGTCCGTCCTCTGACCGGGCTCGGTCGCACTTTACCTCGAATGGCTCGATCCCGAACGGTCATCATTTGAAGTAAAGCGCTTGACCGTGAACGATCACATTCCACCGCAAATGACTCGGTCTCGAACGATCGTCGCATGGATTTAGACGCTTGACCGCAAACGGTCGCACTTCACCTCAAATGACTCGATCGCGAACGGTCGTCATTTGAAGTTAGGCGCTTGACCATGGACGGTCGCGCTTCATCCCAAATAGCTCGATCCCAAACGGTCGTCATTTGGGGCCATATAAAATATCAAGCTCTTTACAGGTTGTCAACAGGATATGAACATCCAGCTCATGGCATTACAAAACACGCATTACAAAACACGCCTTCCTACCGCAAGGACATCAACAGGATATGAACATCCAGCTCTTGGCATTACAAAACACGCCTTCCTATCGCAAGGCATGTTTTGCGGGGCAAAGTATTATCCCATTTTTGGTCAAAATTGGAATATCAATGTTGTGTGCATTTCCACCACGATCGAACTAAGAAGAAGCAGCCAGCAAGCGTATATAAGTCTGGGATTTCACTCACGATTCAAGTATAAAAGTTCATTCGGTGAAACAATGCGAGAGTCCATTCGGCACTCCAACACTCAAGCCCATTCGGCAGTATGAAACGAGATCTCATTCGGCATTCGAAATACCATGGCTCATCCGACATTCCCAATGCCGAGATTCATCCGGCATTCCCAATGCCGAAGTCCATTCGGCATTCCCAACTCCACTGCCGAGCCAAACCTCAGCCTCCACCGAACCAGAATTCCACCGGTCCATCCATGCTACCACCGGACCAAGGTCTCATCTCCCACTAACAACCACCAGACCATGTGCTACCGGACCAACCTCCTCCAAACCAACTCCTACCGAATCAATCTTCTCCAAGCTCGGCCGAATCAAGGTATACCAGACCAACCTCCTCCAAACCAACTCCTACCGAATCAATCTTCTCCAAGCTCGGCCGAACCAAGGTATACCGGACCAAACTACCAGGCCAGATTGCTCCAGCCCAGGACCACCAGCAGCTATATACTTCCAAGACCCCTGTCCCCAACCTCACTCTCTAAATAGAGGGGCAGGGGTACAACAATGGGGGACAAGTTTGAGAGCTCAAGCACGGAAGGAACTTTCAAACAACTTTCATATACTTGTATACAAAGCTTTGTACTTGTAATCTGGAGAGAAAAGGAGAATAACATATAAAGTGGACGTAGGCACGTTCTGGCCGAACCACTATAAATCTGTGTGTCTTTTACAGCGTTTGCCCATTTTTTGCGCAAACAATTTATATATGTGTTAAAAAGCCTGTAAACACCCTATTTTTGTTTTTATTCCGGACCAGGATTTATTTCAGAAATCCAAATCTCCCACTAACATAAATACTTGACCTTGATGATTGAATAAAAGTTGTATGTTATTGTTTGATGAAATTTTTAAAAATAGTTCCTGTAAGTTTAAATTTATAAATAGAATTTAAAATGGTAAATACAGTGAAACTTAAATTTTTGTTAAAAATCAACTACTTTAAATTCTAATTTGAATTACATGCATGTAATCACGATGGAAAATTGTTAATTTTGATATGTAATTTGTAATTTTTAGTTGGGCATTTCATGTGAATTTTGGGTTTGTTTGAAATTGGGAATTTGGGCGATTACCGATGAACGGCACGGCTAGGTTGTTTGATTTTTGGTAAGAAGGTAGTTCGATTGATTGCGAGTATAGGAAAATACCCCTGAATTTTCCTTAAGGCCAGATTGAGCAGATTAAATCGAAGTAGGGTTTTGTTTTCCTGTTTTGAAGGCGTCGCATCTGTGGGATTTGCGTAGTGTATGAGGGACCGGAGGCGATCGTGACATGGGGGATGGTGGCGTGGAGGTCCGGTGATGCTTCGGAGTGATCGTTGGTGCTTTCGGTGGTTGCTATGGCCAGAGGCGATGGGATTTTTGGTTCGATGTTTTCTGCAATTTCGAGCGTTTGGTTCAAATTTTGATTCGAGAGTGTTTCGTTGGATCTGGGTTGAGAGAATGGTCGACGTGGTCGCCGCTAACTTGAAGATGGCCGGAGGAAGGCTCGACGTCGATGGGTTTCTCGTGCAACGTGCACCGTGTACATTTTGTACACTGGGTAGTTTGAAGTTTGGAGAAGACGAAGGGTGCTCAGGTGATGCTCGCGTTATTCTTAGGGACGACTCGAAGTTGTAGCAACTGGGTTTTGCTTCGGGGTAGTCTCGTGTGATTTGTGTGTTTGTCTCGATTTTTTTGGTCGTGTGTATTTCTATTAGTACTGTGTAAGGATGTTAAGTTCTGTAAAAATTAAAGATAATGTTGCAAAGTAAATTTGAGTTTGAATAAAAGAAATTAGGCTTTAAATTATAAACAAGTTTATGAAAGTAAACAAATTTATAAAAGTTAAAACTTGTTCTTTATAAGTAAAAAGTTAATCAACTTTTAAAAGTATTAATTGAATTTAGTTTCAAATTTAAAATGTATTAAGATGATTTCCTTTGAAAGTAAAGTATTAATTGAATTTATTTTCAATTTAAATTATTAAGATGTTTGTTTTTGAAAGTGATTATCTTAAATTTTGAAATTCAATTTAAAAGAGTGTTTTGAATTTAAATATTAATTCAAAGTTTAAAGTAAATTTTAAAGTAATGTTTTAATAACTAACGTTTCAAAATTTTATTTAAAATGAATAAGTTTAAAATCGGATAATTTAAAATGTTTTAAATTTTAAAATTGATTTCTAAATTCAAATAAGGTTATTGTTATAATTTTTGTAAACCAGATTGAATAATTTGTTTTTAAGTTATTAAAATTTGGAAACTTATTTCAGATAATTTATTTATGAAGATAAATATGGTTAATTTATCTTTGTTATGAACATATGGATACTCAATTAATATAATTTGTTAATAAGTAAAAGTTTAATTAAAATTAATGTTTTCTTAATTAATTAAGGATTTTGAAATATATGAAGTCAATTGATTAATTATATAATTAATTTTAAATAATTAGTTAATTGTTTATTTAATTTTAAATATTAACTTAATTATGAATTAATTAAGTGTAATTACTTAATGAAGTAATTAATGATTAATTTTTGAATATAATTAAGGAAAGAGGAAATTACTTATGGTAGTAATTAATGGGAAATTACTCATGGGAGTAATTAGATGGAAGTGATTAATGGATAATCACTTGCTGTTATTAATCAAGGAATTGATTAAGATAATTGTTTTGAAGTTAATTAATTATAGAGTAATTAATTAAAGAATTAAGGATTATTTAATGATGGAACTAATTACTTGTTAAAGTAATTAAGAGAGTAATCAAGATTTATTGATGGAAGTAATTAGAAGATAATTACTTATGTAAGTAATTAAGGGTTAATTACTTAATTAATTTAGTTAATTAATTAGTGTGGTTAATTAATTAATTAATGAGATTAATTTAAGATTAATTACTAAGTGTAATTAATTAAGAATGTAATTAATTAATAAGGTAATTAATTAAGGATTTATCAATTATTTTAAATTGAATAATAATACTTAATAAAGTAATTAAAGATTAATTAATTAGATTTATTAATCAAAGGTTAATATAATTAATTAAGATGTTAATTAATTAAGATAAGTAATTACAAATTGTTAATAACTGTTTATGATTAATGAGATGATTAATTACAAGTTAATTAATTTATTAAAGGGTTAATTAATTAATAAGGATTATTAGTTGTTATCCCGCCTTTTGGCAAGGCCACGATACCAAGGAACTGGCCGGAAAATAAGGGTCACATGTCCTCAATTTTGAATGATTGTTGGTTTACTACAAATATCGATGAATTTTGTCCGAATCCGGATCGGGCTACAATTGATAAGACACGTCAAGCGAAGCTGTGGAAACCAACGTTCCAAATTTCGAGGCAATCCTAGTTCGTATGCTCAAGTTATCGCCAATGGAAAGTGGAGGAGACAACCTCAGTTCGAATCGATCAGAAGAAGTTTAGGTCCGAACCCATAACATAGCCTCACGATTGAATCCATAACCCATGCATTGGTTCGAATCCATCCTCCCAGAGCCCCATGAAGAGCTCCTTTGCTTCGACTCCATCGGGCAAACCCTCACTTCGAATCCATCCAAAGCCTTCCCTAGTTCGAATCCATCAGAGTATCCCTATCTGCGAGTCCGTCAAACTGGAACCCTTCGAATCCATGAAGTTCAAGAAGCTTCGACTCCAATTCATAACCATCCTTCGAATCCATGAAGTTCAAGAAGCTTCGACTCCAATTCATAACCATCTTCGAATCCATGGAGCAAAGAACTCTTCGTATCGATCGAACCATGGGATGCCTTGATCGATACAAAGGAACGCACTTGTGATCGAATCGAAGGAGCATACCTTCGAACCCTTCTCTTCGAATCCATCAGACAAGCGCGGCTAAAACCACTCCGAGTCACCATATGGATTCGACCCTATGGATTCGAACCATATCGATTCGAACGAATCCATACGACGAGGAGCACCATCTTGAATCGATCATAACTTGAGATCTACAAGTCCAAATGCTATGAAATTTTCACATGAGCTTGCATATACATAGAAGAATGTCCACGCCAAGTTTCATCACGATTGGACACTTTTTTGATCGATTCGAACCAAGGGTCGAATCGATCCCAAAGTGGGCCCGGATCTCCAGAATTCGGCCATGTGGGCCACCCACACGTGCCAGAAGTGGTCTCCCCGAATTTTAGGCTAAATATCAGCCTCCAGCACTTATAAATAGAGCCCCTGGTCATTCAGAAAGGGGATCGGAGAATTTTGAGAGTAAGAGAACGCACGGACGTTGCTAGAATTGCTTCAGAGCACCACAACTGCCTTTGATTTCGAATTTTGGCTTACTACTTGCTGTACTTTGACATTAAAAAGTTGTATTCTCCGAACATCAAGCAATAAAGTAACAAAACTTCATAGTGGACGTAGGCAAAATGCCGAACCACTCTAAATCGTTGTCTCTTGTGCAATTTACTTCCTGCTATTTGGAGTTTTTGTTAGATAATTGTAACAGCCCGCAAATCCGTACCCCTTAAGTCAACACTATTCTACCTAAATCAACTCAAGTTGTATAGAAAATACGAACCATTTGAGTTAAAGAAGAAGAGGTAGAAGAAGAGAATAGAAAGCAACAAAAGAATCTAACCATCGCAGCGGGATAAAATATAATAAGTAAATATCTTTACTCAAAATCAAATATTTCTGTTTACATATATTACATCATCGGAGTACATCAATCTCATCTCACATCAATAACATACAATGGATACATAACAACTCAACACAGCGGAAATATATATATATAAGTACGAGAGTACGTATCATCATCCAGCTCGTCTTCTGAGCCCACAGCATCATATCCTGTATTCTATAATACTCGGTCTGACCCGAGCATTACAGTTAAATAACACCCGAGTCAGTCTGGAATACCAGCGTGAGAAAAATCACACCCAATTTATTATTAAAGTTTCAAAAATTCTTTGAAAACAAAGCATCTCGTAAGACCACGCCACAAATAAACATGTCGGGTTTTTACCTTACGATAGCTAAAACAATTTTTATAGAAATCCTCTGATATTATAATAGGGTCTATATACAAATACTTATAAAATAGCCGAAATTGTTACATTATTAAATTCCAGCTACTAGCCACAGAGTGGATAATACAAACAAAACTCGTACAAGGCTCGTAGGGAAAATGGATTTCCAACAATGACTAGGCACTGGGGTACCACCTGTCACAGTACGGGGCCTAGATCACCGTACCGAGGATTACTCCCTTCATCCCCTGCAACACAAGGTCGGAACCATTCCTTACTGAACAGTCCCGAACAAGATAAACCCCGTGGTTGGCGCGACCAACCACCCACTAAGCGGAAATATATAAAAAAGGACATCTAGACAGGGGAAATATCTTGTCCTGCTTGGGCATGACCCACCTAACCTTGCTGCGTATCCCCTGATTTTCAGTCATTCCCGGTTGATGAGGCTTGAGGCTAAGTGTTACCTTTAGAACGTTTTCACTTAGAATGCCCATCGCCCACCTGACGATGTTTCGCAAGCATTCATCCATACAAGTCCGTCCCGGGTTCGAACGGAACCGAAGGCACTATTCCTACTACATCCATTTTGGAAATATCCTCAGGATTAGTAGCGACTAGCCCTTGCACTTTACTGCTCCAGCTTCGACTCCGAACACGTTACGCGAAACGTACAAACCAGATCGAAGTGGTTTTCGAGAAATTAATCTCGATCCCGGTCTCTTCGAAACAATCAACGCATTTGTCCAATATTGATCGTCGGTGATTTAACTATCAATTAATATTCACAAACATCCATCAAACAATAAATAATTTTTCAAATTATTTATTTATCTTAAAATATCCTCAAAGATATATTTCTATTTTCAATCCTTTGAAAACAGTTTTCAAACCATCTTTCTTTCCAGCATCAACTTTCCCAAATATTTTATATTCCCTCTGAAATCACCAAGCACAAAAATAGATTTTTAAAATAATTTTAAACACATTACTTTGAAAATATATACTATTAACATTTAAGTTAAATTGCTTCAATATTTGTAAAATACATACTATATGAGTATTTGAAAATAAAGTTACTTAATAAAATATAAAACTAGATTTTCACTTTTGAAAACAAAATACTAGGTCACTTTCTAAGTAATTACTACTATAATAGATTTAGGAAAATACTTACTATTGAATTTAAATATTAGAAATAATCAATTTTCTAAAACTTGCTTTTTACAACATCTTTAAAACCTTTAAATTTATTTAAGAATTTACTTTAAACATGTACTTGGTTATCCAGAGTAAAATCCTAGCTTCAATCACTTAAATCAATTTCCCAAATTGATTTCCAATTTATTTCCTTGGATTTTCAGAATCTATTAATTTTAGATCTCATTTCTTGATTTCAAATTTTTAGATTTCTCAATTACTTCTTTATTCTTTTAAATAAATTTAAACTTTGAATTTTAAAATAATTCTTTATTTCTTTAATTGATATCACTTAAGTTTACAATTCATCAATTTCATTTTATTCAAAAATCCATTTCTCTTCATACTCGAGGTTATTTATTATTATTTTCATATTACTTCTATTTCTTTTCAATTCATTCTTAATTTATTCAAACTTTCTATAATTATTTCGCTTACAAATTTACTTCCTTTTAATTTCTTTTCAACAATCCAATTCATATATTTTGGTAATTCATTATACCCAAATATCCAATCAAACCATAACATTCAATATTCCAATATAACTCATCATATGATATCAAATAATCAAAACAGAGAATATTGAATAATTTAAATAAATGTGAGGGGTCCAGTTGGATCCCTCCAACCTGTTTTCCCTGCATTCACAAATGTTAGCACAATATAATAAGCCAATTTCAAAATATCATACTATACCACATCAATCAGTTCAGCCATTCAAACAATTATTTAAATTTAGTCATTTAAATTTAAATATAACTGAGTGAGATTAACTCACCTTATTCCGTTTGCATTCCATTTCCTTTACAACTTGTTCTTCACGATCATTAACCTTGAATAATAATTTATATGATTTATTAATATTTGAACTTATTGAAAATAAATCCCATTTATAAATTTGATTTAAATTGATTTCTTTTAACTTATTTATTTATTTTTTCCTTCCTTAAAACTACTTATTCCAAAAATAACCTGTACATATTAAATTCAAATAATATAAATTTCCTTCCCAAACCTATATATATGTATTAATTAAAGTAAAATAAACAGAACTGTTTTAAAATTTCCTTTACCTACTACCCTTACGGCGATAACTGCCTCCGACTCCATCTTTCAGAGACCACAGCAACAACGCAGAAGCTCAAAGTTATCGAGAGACGGAGATCTCTAGGCCTTTATAAACTGAAGCATCGATCTCCTAGAGTTGTACGGCCCAGGCATACTGGCGCATCAAAGTCGCGATGAACATCTTCAGATCCAATGACGAAAAGACTTTCCACTAGAACACAGCAGCAAGTCCAAGCAAACCATCAACTCAGAACGACACTCCCACGGCTCCAACTCGTCACGGCAGCGATGTTCAGTACTCAAATCGACAGCGTCCATCCTCCAGATCTTGTCGAGGTAGAGCAGTTGACGAAGGAAATAGTCTCGACTTCGAGTTTGAACGGGGATGAAGAAAAATCGGCTCGATTCCCAAGATTCATTTATAACACGACTTTTGTTTTTTTTCGATCGATTTAAAGAAAAAGGGAAAGAGGGATGCTCGAACAAACATGAGGAGAAATCGGGGTTTCATTGCTGGAGAGGAAGACACGGTTTTGATTTAAGGAAAAGGAAGAATGTCTCGCTCGAACACGAGAGCAACGTTTTATTCGGCCATTATCTTGGATTCGAAACGAAAAAGGAAAGAGAGGCTTCGTTTTGTTTCCTGAACAAAGAAAAATATCTTCCCCTTTTTAATTATTGAACGAAGAAGCGTATTGGAGAAGGAACAGCAAAGCTCAAATGTTAAGAAAGCTGGACCAGTCAGCAATATAGTATAAATTATATTTGAATTCTCGATATAAATTTCACACGTTTACATATCGTACGCTCACAACAACTCCGATCACCATGAAATTTGAAACCCGTTAATAACTCAATATTACGGATCCAATGGAACTGATTTCGTCGAATTCCGCGACTGTGCCTCGGAAGGCTATTTTTAAATTCAGTTTAAACGATATAAATTTCAACACTTAACAAACCACTGTTAATTTTAATTTTACAACTTCTATTATCCTCAGTGCTATTAATATAAATTGTTTTCAAGCCTTCAAATTATCTTTAATAGGCTTAAAATTCCAGATTCAACAGTTGAACCAACTTCAACTTATTTAATTCAATAATTTAATTATCAAATAATTGGTAATATTCGTAATTCAAGTTAAAATTACTTTATTGATATTTAAAATCAATTAAATATTCCGAATTTAAGTGCTCGAAAATTACGGGTCGTCACATTCCTCCCCCCTTAAAAGAATTTCGTCCCTGAAATTACTAATTAGGAAGAATGGTCCAATACCCGTTTATCTTTCCTCAAAACCAATAATTCAACATCTTACCAACGATCTTTCATATAAAAGACCCATTATCTTTCTTTCTAACTTCCCAACTTTTTCTTAGTTTCCAAATAACTTTACTTATTCAACTATTCAAATTTAATTTCAATCCACATTTTGAATTATCAAAATTTTCTCAAAATTTTTCTAACTCCCTAAATTTCCAAAAATTTTTGCCAGCGTCTCCTTTGCGCGGCTAGCCCGGTACAACTACAAAATGGCTCTACGGCCTCCCAAATCCAAAAAGAAAACAAAAAGCCAAGTGGCTCAATCCAAATCCAAATCCAAATCCCAATCAAATTCCATACCAAATTTAAATACATACCTTTTTGTCGAGCATTTCAAATTTTATCTCTTGAAATCAAATCCAATTTCCTTTTCCCTTTTATCATACCTGCATATACTGCTTAGCACTAATATCCAATCACAATATTCCAAAACATTTTATCGATTTTCTCACAAAACGCGAATATCTATTCATTCTAATATTATCTTAGGATACATTTGTAGCATCAATTTCCAATTAAGAATTCACCATTCCCTTCTTAAGTTAATATAAACATTTTATATGTTTCTTATCTTTATTTCTCTTTACCTCTTTTAGTTTATACTTATTTCTATTCAAATCGATTTCCACATTACATATGTATTTCATTTATTTTCAACTTTGAATTTTTAAATTTTATCCTTCATTTATAACAAATTTAAGTCATTACGTTAATTAGTTTCATTTACTAACTTAGTTTAGTTTCCAATTCTAAATAGTTTTGTCGTTAACAAAATTTTCCAAAATTTTCTAACTCCCAAAATTTCTGAATTTTTTTGGAGAAGTCCCCTTTGTACGGAGGAGCTTTTGCAATTTGACAAAAGAGATAAATATATATACATCGACCCACCCGGTCGGAAAAACCAAAAACAGTTCATATTTCCTATTTTTATTGCGTAGGCGTACCTTATTTAGCATTTTAAGCAAGCGGCTTATTAATTTTAGCAAATAGCACAACCAAATCCAGCCATACGGCTTCCAGGTACCTGTACTTACTCAATTTAAACATGTAAGTACCAAATACATGAAGTTTAACAGCATATCACTTACTTGCAATAGTTAAAACATATGAATTTTAAAAGAAATTCACACCAAACATTTTTCCATAAGCAACTTCTACAATTTCCATGTTAATTCAACTGTTCCAATTTATTTATAAACCATTTTTATGAAATTTGAATGGTTTTCAATCCATTCATATACGACCTCATCACTTTTAAATGGTTTTAATCTCAATCACTTATATTTAATTTATTTTTAAGCAAACTGAGCTCATATTTAATTTAAATTGCTTTCAAAATCAATTTATTTTACTACTCTCACTCATAGAATGTTTAATTACCCCATTTCCAACAAACAACAATTTATTCCATGAAATTCGATGAGATTTATGTGAATAAATAAGTATTTATGTTTTACAACCAATTTAAACTCAATTTTATTCTTAATTCTATTCCATTTCCAAATTTATTCACAACCCAATTATCCTCGCTTCCATTTCAGATTTGAATACATTCACTTGTATTTCATTTATTAACCCAACTAGTTTCATTATTCAAACAAGTTCCATTCAAAATCATTAATAATTTAGGTTCATCTTATTTACCAATTAAACTTCCCTTTTATTTTAATCCATTTACAATCATTCATTTAGCTCGAAGACAATCCAGGCTATTTCATTCAATAACCATTTCTCAACTTATTTAAATCACATTTCATTTGATACTTATTTATTCCATCCATTTATATTTATTCAATAATATTAATTTATCCACATTCACTTAAACCATTCTAATAAACTTGAAACATTCTATTTTCCTTATTGTCTTGAGTTATTTCAATCCCTTAATAATTTAAATGGTTTACAACTATTTATTTAAGCATTTTCACTCCATTAAATATTATCGGCATCACACCGAAATTTTTCTTTTATTTCAATTAAAATTTATTTCTACTTGATTTAAATCCAATTCACTATTATTAATCTAAATTTTAAGTTGAATTCAATCTAACTCCTTTCATTCTTTAGCTTAAGTTTATTCACTCCAATTTTATACTTAAGCTCATTTTATTTTCAAGTAAATTTTCTTATTCAACTTAATTCTCTCCCAATCAAATCTCAATTCAAACCTGCAACTTCATTTGATTGGTTAATATCAAATTTAACTTTTTAGATCCAACTCATTTAATTGATTACATGGCCATCTCCAATTTACTTCCACTTATTTGGATTTTATTTGCAATTCATACCATTACTATTTTAATCCATTTCATTTTTATTCTATACTTCCAAATTATATTTATTTTGTTAACACCTCAAGTCTAATTTTAATTAATAACTCAAGTTCTGATTTTATTATTCACTGTTAATTTATCATCTAATTTATTAACTCACAATTCAGTTTCATTCTCATTTTCTTTCACTTCATCAACAATTTGAATCCATTTTAATTTAGAACTTGAGTTTATTTCCAAACTTTATCATAAAGTCACAATTCGATTTCATTAACTAATTTACTAACAAATTTGTTTTTCCTTTATTTATAATCCAATACTTGAATTTTAACTCCAAATATCACTCCACTAAATTTTGTTAGTTCAATTTAGTTTATCATTCAAGTTTGGATTTTCTTTACATTCTCCAATTCATCAAAATATTAAATTTGGGCTTTGTATTCCATTTTAAATTTTATAAGTTATCACTTATTATTTTATACAATTCCATTCATCATAAGCTTGAATATATTCACCTTTTATTTTTAACTCAAGCCTTCTATTTATTTATTTCAACCCAATCCTTATCCAACTTATTTTCCATTTATTCAGGTAAGAATTTAATTTCATTAATTAATTCAATTGAATTCTCATCCCAACTCAATTTTACTTTAACTCGGATTTATTTAACTCAATTCGATTTCAACTCAATTCGAATACAATTGGATATTCTTTCATCTTATTCAATTAATTTCAATCCAGTCAAATTTTTTATATATTTTCAAATCCAAGTTGATTTCATTTTTAACTCTTCTCTTTAATTTTAATATTCCAACATTCAAAGCTTATATTTCCTTCCTGATTTAAAACTCAACTCAAGTTTATAAGCTTACAATTTATCTCAACAGGATTTTTAAACTCCCGGCTTTGGCTTCAAATCATTTTGAAATCTCCAATATCTCAAACCACATTTCTCAAAAATTTAATCCAATCCTGGCTTTCATTTCCAACAAATTTCCTTTGAAATTTTCAAAAACATCTGCTTTCCTAAACAAATCAATTTGGTAGCAATTCTTCACTTAGAAATTTCGAAAATGAATACTGATGATGCGGCCGTCATCATCAGGATTATTTTCCAATAATCCAAGTGATTTCATTGCAATCTTACTTTCAAAATCCATTTATAACAATTCCCTTTCAGAAATATCTCCAAAACAATGTTATCATTTATCTTCAAAACACTTCCAAATTTCCGGGATTTAAATTTCCAAATCCTGCTCAAATCAAATTTTTTTTTTTCTATAATACATTTGCATAGCTTATGTTCATGCAAATTCTCATTTGATTATATTTCAATTTATAATTTTACATTTACAATTCATATTTACAAATTTCATTTCATCATGAATTTATTCTTTCAAACTTTGATTATATTTCCATTTTCTAGTTAAATTTTCACTTAACAATGATAATACTTTAATATTATCATTTCTAACATCCAAGCAACCATATATTAGATAAATAGTTTAAGAAAACTTTTTCTTATATCAAAATATATTTTTGGGCAAAATTATTTCATTCACCCATATTTAAAACAATATCGTGTCGATTGCTCTATTCAAGTGTTTAGAAACCCCTTCAATACAGTTGCGCAGACTGTGTCGACGAAGGTTCATATGCCACTCAATAAACCAATCAACACATTATTAAAACAATTTATATTCACTAACAAATACACGCTCATATCTATTAATACGCTCAAACTCATTTTAGAGTACCATAGACTCTAAATTAAATGTGTAAATCCCACCAGAGCCAAGGTTATCTCCAACCTAAGCTCTGATACCAAGTGTAACAGCCCGCAAATCCATACCCCTTAAGTCAACACTATTCTACCTAAATCAACTCAAGTTGTACAGAAAATACGAACCATTTGAGTTAAAGAAGAAGAGGTAGAAGAAGAGAATAGAAAGCAACAACAGAATCTAACCATCGCAGCGGGATAAAATATAATAAGTAAATATCTTTACTCAAAATCAAACATATCTGTTTACATATATTACATCATCGGAGTACATCAATCTCAGCTCACATCAATAACATACAATGGATACATAACAACTCAACACAGCGGAAATATATATATATATAGAAGTACGAGAGTACGTATCGTCATCCAGCTCGTCTCCTGAGCCCACAGCATCATATCCTGTATTCTATAATACTCGGTCTGACCCGAGCATTACAGTTAAATAACACCCGAGTCAGTCTGGAATACCAGCGTGAGAAAAATCACACCCAATTTATTATTAAAGTTTCAAAAATTCTTTGAAAGCAAAGCATCTCGTAAGACCACGCCACAAATAAACATGTCGGGTTTTTACCTTACGATAGCTAAAACAATTTTTATAGAAATCCTCTGATATTATAATAGGGTCTATATACAAATACTTATAAAATAGCCGAAATTGTTACATTATTAAATTCCAGCTACTAGCCACAGAGTGGGTAATACAAACAAAACTCGTACAAGGCTCGTAGGGAAAATGGATTTCCAACAATGACTAGGCACTGGGGTACCACCTGTCACAGTACGGGGCCTAGATCACCGTATCGAGGATTACTCCCTTCATCCCCTGCAACACAAGGCCGGAACCATTCCTTACTGAACAGTCCCGAATAAGATAAACCCCGTGGTTGGCGCGACCAACCACCCACTAAGCCGAAATATATAAAAAGGGACATCTAGACAGGGGAAATATCTTGTCCTGCTTGGGCATGACCCACCTAACCTTGCTGCATATCCCCTGATTTTCAGTCATTCCCGGTTGATGATGCTTGAGGCTAAGCGTTACCTTTAGAACGTTTTCACTTAGAATGCCCATCGCCCACATGACGATGTTTCGCAAGCATTCATCCATACAAGTCCGTCCCGGGTTCGAACGGAACCGAAGGCACTATTCCTACTACATCCATTTTGGAAATATCCTCAGGATTAGTAGCGACTAGCCCTTGCACTTTACTGCTCCAGCTTCGACTCCGAACACGTTACACGAAACGTACAAACCGGATCGAAGTGATTTTCGAGAAATTAATCTCGATCCCGGTCTCTTCGAAACGATCAACGCATTTGTCCAATATTGATAGTCGGTGATTTAACTATCAATTAATATTCAAAAACATCCATTAAACAATAAATAATTTTTCAAATTATTTATTTATCTTAAAATATCCTCAAAGATATATTTCTATTTTCAATCCTTTGAAAACAGTTTTCAAACCATCTTTCTTTCCAGCATCAACTTTTCCAAATATTTTATATTCCCTCTGAAATCAACAAGCACAAAAATAGATTTTTAAAATAATTTTAAACACTTTACTTTGAAAATATATACTATTAACATTTAAGTTAAATTGCTTCAATATTTTGTAAAATACATACTATATGAGTATTTGAAAATAAAGTTACTTAATAAAATATAAAACTAGATTTTCACTTTTGAAAACAAAATACTAGGTCACTTTTTAAGTAATTACTACTATAATAGATTTAGGAAAATACTTACTATTGAATTTAAATATTAGAAATAATCAATTTTCTAAAACTTGCTTTTTACAACATCTTTAAAACCTTTAAATTTATTTAAGAATTTACTTTAAACATGTACTTGGTTATCCAGAGTAAAATCCTAGCTTCAATCACTTAAATCAATTTCCCAAATTGATTTCCAATTTATTTCCTTGGATTTTCAGAATCTATTAATTTTAGATCTCATTTCTTGATTTCAAATTTTTAGATTTCTCAATTACTTCTTTATTCTTTTAACTAAATTTAAACTTTGAATTTTAAAATAATTCTTTATTTCTTTAATTGACATCACTTAAGTTTACAATTCATCAGTTTCATTTTATTCAAAAATCCATTTCTCTTCATACTCGAGGTTATTTATTATTATTTTCATATTACTTCTATTTCTTTTCAATTCATTCTTAATTTATTCAAACTTTCTATAATTATTTCGCTTACAAATTTACTTCCTTTTAATTTCTTTTCAACAATCCAATTCATATATTTTGGTAATTCATTATACCCAAATATCCAATCAAACCATAACATTCAATATTCCAATATAACTCGTCATATGATATCAAATAATCAAAACAGAGAATATTGAATGATTTAAATAAATGTGAGGGGTCCAGTTGGATACCTCCAACCTGTTTTCCCTGCATTCACAAATGTTAGCACAATATAATAAGCCAATTTCAAAATATCATACTATACCACATCAATCAGTTCAGCCATTCAAACAATTATTTAAATTTAATCATTTAAATTTAAATATAACTGAGTGAGATTAACTCACCTTATTCCGTTTGCATTCCATTTCCTTTACAACTTGTTCTTCACGATCATTAACCTTGAATAATAATTTATATGATTTATTAATATTTGAACTTAATGAAAATAAATCCCATTTATAAATTTGATTTAAATTGATTTCTATTAACTAATTTATTTATTTTTTTCCTTCCTTAAAACTACTTATTCCAAAAATAACCTGTACATATTAAATTCAAATAATATAAATTTCCTTCCCAAACCTATATATATGTATTAATTAAAGTAAAATAAACAGAACTGTTTTAAAATTTCCTTTACCTACTACCCTTACGGCGATAACTGCCTCTGACTCCATCTTTCAGAGACCACAGCAACAAGGCAGAAGCTCAAAGTTATCGAGAGACGGAGATCTCTAGGCCTTTATAAACTGAAGCATCGATCTCTTAGAGTTGTACGGCCCAGGCATACTGGCGCATCAAAGTCGCGATGAACATCTTCAGATCCAACGACGAAAAGACTTTCCACTAGAACACAGCAGCAAGTCCAAGCAAACCATCAACTCAGAACGACACTCCCACGGCTCTAACTCGTCACGGCAGCGATGTTCAGTACTCAAATCGACAGCGTCCATCCTCCAGATCTTGTCGAGGTAGAGCAGTTGACGAAGGAAATGGTCTCGACTTCGAGTTTGAACGGGGATGAAGAAAAATCGGCTCGATTCCCAAGATTCATTTATAACACGACTTTTTTTTCGATCGATTTAAAGAAAAAGGGAAAGAGGGATGCTCGAACAAACATGAGGAGAAATCGGGGTTTCATTGCTGGAGAGGAAGACACGGTTTTGATTTAAGGAAAAGGAAGAATGTCTCGCGCGAACACGAGAGCAACATTTTATTCGGCCATTATCTTGGATTCGAAACGAAAAAGGAAAGAGAGGCTTCGTTTTGTTTCCTGAACAAAGAAAAATACCTTCCCCTTTTTAATTATTGAACGAAGAAGCGTATTGGAGAAGGAACAGCAAAGCTCAAATGTTAAGAAATCTGGACCAGCCAACAACATAGTATAAATTATATTTGAATTCTCGATATAAATTTCACACGTTTACATATCGTACGCTCACAACAACTCCGATCACCACGAAATTTGAAACCCGATAATAACTCAATATTACGGATCCAATGGAACTGATTTCGTCGAATTCCGCGACTGTGCCTCGGAAGGCTATTTTTAAATTCAATTTAAACGATATAAATTTCAACACTTAACAAACCACTGTTAATTTTAATTTTACAACTTCTATTATCCTCAGTACTATTAATATAAATTGTTTTCAAGCCTTCAAATTGTTTTTAATAGGTTTAAAACTCCAGATTCAACATTTGAACCAACTTCAACTTATTTAATTCAATAATTTAATTATCAAATAATTGGTAATATTCGTAATTCAATTTAAAATTACTTTATTGATATTTAAAATCAATTAAATATTCCGAATTTAAGTGCTCGAAAATTACGGGTCGTCACAATAATCCACGTTTTAATTTACTTTCTTCATTTATTATCTCTTCAAAAAACTTCCGACGAGTGTTGTGCCCAATTTTGACACAAACACTTTGGTGCTTTCACTGAGAAAAACCCAGTTTTTTTTCTCCTGATCCTTGGATCTATCTTCGATACCGGATTGCATAAATCTAAGAGAGAGATCCAGACCTCGTATTCAAACTCCTTCCGTTCTATTCAGATTTGTTAAAAGTCTAGAAAAGGATTCAACGCTTCAAGATGGTAAGTACAGGAACCACTTCTAACATTGGTGATCAAGAAGATCGGGAAAGGCAAAATCCCACACAACTACAGTCTACCAGTCAAGATGCTGTTTGGGATACGGATCAGTCAGGTCCGGTCAAAAGACAAGAGTTCCAGGCGCTACTCCAGGAACTAACCCAAAGCCGACAACATCTAACTGAGCAGTTGCGCGCTAACGCTGAGTTGACCAATCAACTAAATCGCCAAAAGCGAAGAAGATCCAGAAGGGATCAAGCTCCTCATTCTTCCACCGAAAGCTCCGCATCATCTGACTACAATAACAGATCTACCCGTCCCAGGCTAGACGGAAACCATGCGCAAGCTGTTGACTATCAACAGGCATTAACCGTTGGGCAATTAAGAGTTGGCCCATCTACCAGCTTCCATACTGGACCCTCCTCCCGAGGAGGCACTATGCCACAATACACTGTAGATGATCGAGCTGCCACAGCCGCTGCAGTTGACATAGGAGTTGATGCCCGAGATCACTCCAATCAAAATTATCATCAGCAGGGACAGGCTCCAGAGCCATATGTCCCAGAGGACGTCGAGCCAAGGAGGCGAGATACGGATCGTCGACAGCGCCCGATCCCACCTCGCACTGTGGAACCCGACCACACTTTGGCTCACCACACACAGAATTTTCCAATGCAGACTTCTCAGCCATGGTACGACAAATGATTCGTGAAAGTCAAGGCCTAACGAATGACGATTGCGGAATCTCCCGAAGTCATACCCCGTTTACTGATGAAATATTGTATGCTGAACCTCCTCGGCGATTCACAATGCCAACCCTGCCCATGTATGAAGGAAATTCCGACCCAAATCAACATATTTTGAAATACGAATGGTCGATGACTGCTGCGAGAGCTGATGACGCAGTGAAATGCCATAGTTTTCCCATTTCCTTGGGGGGAATTGCGACAATGTGGTTTACACGATTACCGCCACAGTCTATTTCTTCATTTGATCAGTTAGCTACCAAATTTGTTGAACAATTTCGCATGCATATTGCCCGACCTAAAGATGTTAACACCTTATCAAGTGTCACTCAAGCTCCCGGAGAAACACTTAGACGATATTTGGAGAGATTCAATACTGCATGCGCAGAGATCACCAACCCCAATGATAATTCTATTTTAATGGCTTTAACTAAAGGAATCGACCTTGATTCCGAGTTTGGAAATTGGTTAGCTGGAAAGCCTCCCGCATCGTTGGACCGTTTCTATTCCAAAGCCGCTCAATTCTTGAGGCGAGAGGATGCGAAACAGTCTAGGTAGCAGGACGATACAAGGCCCAGCGGTGAAAGGATTCAGAGTAATGTTGCGGTTAAACAATCCGGAGAAAGTTCAGGAAAAGTCGAGTTGAATATTCAAAATAAACAGACTGAACGATCGAGAAACGGTGATACCCGAAGCAAGAAGCAAGATCAGAATCGTGGTCCGAGGCGTAGGGCCGTAATGTTTGACAGTTATACACCGCTTAACACATCGTTGGAAAACGTATACCTACAGACTTGCAATACTATGCAATACAAGAAGCCTGCTCCGAAGCCTTCGTCGGAAAGGCAGATTCAAACAGGAAAATTCTGTAGATTTCATGAAAGTTATGGACATAATACCAATGACTGTAGACATTTGCAAGACCTCATTGAAAAGTTGATCAGAGAAAGAAAGTTGGACCAGTTTGTTCGGGCGCCGCAATCTGGTGGAGCAGGCCCATCTAATCAAAATCGAACGCAGAATCAGGAAAGACAAGGTGGACCCGCTCGTACGGGCGGAAGGTTGGTTATCAATACAATAAGTGGTGGTCCCCATCCAGCAGACAGAAGCTGGAGAGAAATGGAGTCATATGCTAGCCCGATCAGGCATGTGGACTTTGAATGCTATAGTAACTCAGAAGACGGAACACCGGCTAAACAAGAAAAGACAATGCATGATGAAATCGTATTTAGAAATCGAGATGCCGATAAAGTCGAAGCTCCCACAATTGACCCGTTGGTCATATCCGCTCAAGTTGGTCCTGCTTGGATGAAGAGGATCTTGGTAGATAGTGGGAGTTCTGTGAACATACTGTTTAAAAGAGCATACGATTTAATGAAGATGGAAGCTAAAGACTTAAAACCTTGTCAATTACGAGTCCATGGTTTCAACGGAAGTGCGACAATACCAACCGGAATGGTTGAATTGCCGGTGGAGTTGGGTGTGGGAGAGTGCCGAAGAGTCCGGATGTTGCAATTTGTTGTCTTAGATATTCCTTCTCCGTACAATGCTTTTTTGGGCCAACCGGCCCTTGCTGAATTTAGGGCTGCTATTGCCCCATGGTGTTTAGCTCTGAAGTTCCCTACTGACCACGGGATAGGAGTTGTACAAGGAGATCAGGCTGTTGGAAGAGCCTGTTATGTTGCTGAGCTGCGGGAGGCGCAGCGAAAAGAAAAAGGAAAGGGCGTAGAGGAATCACTCTGCGTCTGTTTCACTGACGATTGACAATTAGCGCCTGGGCCTCGGCCTGGGCACCACAACCAATTCCAAAAGGATCTTGATCCAAGGGACAATGATAATAAAGAAGAATCTACGGAAAGTCAAGCTTCTCCGGCCGAGCTAACCATTGATGTCCCGATTGACGATGATCACAATGACTCGAGAATGTTGAAGATTGGGTCTCAGCTTAACCAAGAGACACAACAGGAATTGGTTGGTTTTCTCCGGACGAATCTCGACGTATTCGCCTGGATGCACTCTGATATGTGTGGAATCTCGCCGGACATCGTGAGCCACACTTTGAACATTGACCCGCGGTATATCCCGGTCAAGCAGAAGAGACGTGGTATGGATCCAAAGAGATCTGCCGCCCCGAAAGAAGATGTCGATAAGTTGAAATCAAATGGGTTCATTAGAGACGCTTTATACCCAGAATGGGTGTCCAATCCCGTACTTGTCCGGAAACCAAATGGGAAATGGAGAACGTGTATCGATTACTCTGACCTGAATAAAGCCTGCCCGAAAGACAGCTTTCCACTTCCCCGGATCGATCAGCTGGTAGATTCAACCGCCGGACATTAATTATTATCCTTCATGGATGCTTACTCGGGTTACAATCAGATACCCATGCATGTACCCGACCAAGAACACACAAGCTTCGTAACCGACTTAGGATTGTACTGCTACGAGGTCATGCCTTTTGGATTAAAGAATGCTGGCGCAACTTATAAACGCTTAGTCAACCGAATGTTTGCCAATCAGATTGGGAAGACTATGGAGGTCAATGTAGATGACATGTTGGTGAAATCGTGATACTCTGATGATCATGTCAAAGACTTGGAGTCAATGTTCAATATCCTCCGGAAATACGGGAAGAAGCTTAATCCACTTAAGTGTCATTTCGGAGTCGCATCCGGAAAATTCCTTGGGTTCATTGTCAATGCCCGAGGAATAGAGGCCAACCCCGAGAAGATCTGGGCTATCAGAAATCTTCAAACTCCAAGAACCATAAAGCAAGTTCAGAGTCTTAATGGGAAAGTTGCAGCACTGAGCAGGTTTATCTCAAAGTCGACCGACAAATGCATTCCCTTCTTCGATTTGATTCGAAAAGGGAAACGAAACTTCGAATGGACTGTAGAATGTGAGGGTGCATTTCAATCGCTAATCCAACATCTTTCCGTACCACCAATCCTTTTAAAGCCTGTAGATCATGAACAGTTATATCTTTACCTGGCGGTATCGGAAAATGCAATCAGTGCGGCATTAATTCGGGAGGAAGACTGAGTGCAAAAACCGGTCTACTACGTGAGTAAACGATTGACCGGAGCCGAGAGAAATTATCCGAAGCTTGAAAAGTTGGCATATTGCCTAGTCATTGCCTCGAGGAAGCTCTGTCCATATTTCCAGGCTCGTCCTATTACTGTGTACACCGATCAGCCGTTACGACAGGTCCTCACGCGGCCTGAGACGTCTGGTAGGTTACTAAAATGGAACATCGAACTGAGTCAATTCGACATCACTTATACTCCAAGAAGAGCCATTCACGGTCAAGTCCTAGCAAATTTTATAGCCGAATTCACTGTTCCTAAAGACTTGGCCGAGACTAGGAAATCTCCCGAATACATCTGGAAGCTGTACACCGATGGTGCGTCAAACAATCGGTGCTCAAGGGCTGGGGTAGTGCTTGAGACCCCCGAGGGACGATCCATATGTTATGCTTTAAAATTCGAGTTCCGCGCAACCAATAATGAAGCCGAGTACGAAGCTCTACTTACCGGACTAAAGCTTGCCCGTGATCTGAAAATCATCGCTGTAGAGATCTACTGTGATTCCCAGTTAATAGTATGTCAAGTTCGAGGAGAATATCAGGCCAAAGACCGAAGATTAGCCGCTTATCTAACTCGAGTTCTGGAGATGCTTGATCAATTCGATTATTATGCCATTTTCTACATACCCCGAGAGCACAATCAGAAAGCTGATTCATTGGCAAAGTTAGCGAGCATGGGTGAGGCTCAGCAGTTGGGGGTTGTTCCGGTTGAAACCCTATCCTCTCCGAGCATTGATCGAAGGGAGACTGACTTCACATTTGAAGCTACCTCCAATAGGGAGTCGTGGATGACTCCTTATCGAGATTATATCGAACGTGGTGTATTGACCGAGCGACGAAGCAAGAAAAGACAATTTCTACGAAAGGCCTCACGGTTTGTCATTCAAAATGGTGTCATGTACCGGAGAGGATACTCTGTTCCTCTCCTCAGGTGTATCACGCACGATGATGTCAAATGAGTGTTACACGATGTACACGAAGGAGAATGTGGCGATCACACTGGGGGGCAAGCACTTGCAAAGAAAATACTTCGATATGGGTATTATTGGCCTACTGTTAATCGCGATGCTGCAGACTATGCTAAAAAATGTGACAAATGCCAGAAACACGCTCGAATTCCTAGTGCCCCGCCTACTGAGATAACCCAAATGGTTAGTCCCTGGCCATTTGCGATATGGGGAATAGATATCATCGGCACATTGCCTCTGGCCAAAGGTGGCGCGAAGTACGCCATCGTCGCAGTTGATTATTTCACCAAATAGGCTGAAGCTAAACCCCTTGCGACAATTACGACAAAGAAAGTAATCAACTTTGTAGTACGTAACATCATCTGCTGTTTTGGTCTCCCACATACTATCATCACCGATAACGGAACCCAATTCGACAGTGCTGAATTCAAGAATTTCTGTCAACGATTCCACATCCATAAGAAATTCTCTGCAGTAGCGCACCCTCAAACAAATGGTCAAGTTGAAGCTGTTAATAAAGTTATCAAATCCATTCTAAAGAAGCGACTGGAAAAGGCTGGGGGCAAATGGGTCGACGAACTTCCTATGGCATTATGGGCCTATCGAACAACTCATAAAACTACAACCGGTCATACCCCGTTTTCTCTATCCTACGGCTCTGAAGCCGTTATTCCAGTCGAAATGGAAGTGCACTCTCATCGCGTAACGTATTATGATCCGAAAACAAATGCCATACTGCTTGCTGAATCTTTGGATTTACTCGATGAGAAGCGCGAAGAGGCTGACTTGAGGGCAGCCGCATATCGAAGTCAAGTCGCCCGACTGTACAATGCCAAGGTCCATCCGCGAACCTTCGAACTCGACGATCTCGTACTCAAAAGGATCTATCCGGTCCCTTCGCACACGAAGCCAAATTGGGAAGGGCCGTATGTGATTTCACAAAAGCTCGGAGATGGCACGTTCAAATTATCGACCGTTGACGGTCTTACTTTGCCGAGAGCTTGGAATAGCGAAAGTCTTCGTCGCTACTACATATAAAAGACTTTACTTATTTATTTTTTATCGATTTATTCCTTTGCATTTTATTCTAGCATTTCGAGATTCAAATTTGTAATAAGGCAACTGACTTTGCCATATTTTCTCGTTTCAGCAATAAAATGCCATCTCTTTAAGCCAGAGCTATGATTTACTGAATATGACGTTGTAACGACCCGTAAATTTCCGATAATTAAAATAGCTAATTTAATAAGTTTTCGTGATTTTAGTGTTAGAAAAAAATTTATAAGTCGTTTGGAATAATAATAAATGGAATGAATTTCGACAACAATTATCCAAGTAATGAAAAATAAATGCTACTTAGTGAATGCCTTTGAAATCAATAGTTGAATAGGATAATAAATGTTGAAATTCATTGGGTATAATAGAGTAATTGATTGATAAGTAAAATCTATTTAAAATCAAATATTGACTATTGAACCGGTAAAATATTTTAAATTAAATATTTGGAAATTATTCAATAATTTAATAATGGGAATTAAATAACCGTATAATGGAAATAGTTGTTCTATAATTTTAATTCGTTTCAAAAGTTAAATTTTATAAGTTCATTTTGAATATTTCAAAAGATAGTGATTTAAGAATAATCAAATTTGTTAAATTTAATATTACGAATGTTTGAATAAATTAAATTCCGAATTTGATATGATTAATTTGATATTGAAATTTAATATACGAAAATAGAGTGAATAATTGAAATTTGATTTAATATGATTCAAATTGGTTTACAAAGTGAATGTAAGTTATATTTGGATTTTAATAGAGTTAATAAGATTTTAAAATTGGAATTTATTGGATAAATTGAATAATGGGTTTACTATGATTAAAAATGATTTGTAAAATTTTATTTTATCATATGAAAGTTAGAATGATGTTGTAGAACTTTTAAAACTGAATTTAAAATTTGTTTGTGAAAATTGAATATTTTAATATTTAATTATCGACTGGAAAATAGCCAATTTTTGAACAGTCTCAGAATTGGACAAAACTAGTTCCATTGGATCCGTAATAGTTAGTTATTATCGGATTTCAATTTTCGTAGCAATCGGAGTTGTCGTTTGACCGTGGCAGCTCGAAACGCGTTGAAATTGTTTAATATTAATTTTGCGAGTTAAAAATAGTCATTTTTCAAACGGTCTCGGATTTCGATGAAACTAGTTTCATTGGATCCGTAATGTGATATTATTGTAAGTTTTCAAATTTCAAGTCAAACGGATTTACCGTTTGTCCGGGGCAAGCCAAAACGCATAGAAAATCGTTTAATCGGTTTAATTTAAAATTGGTCGTTTATTTCCGTAACTCTCACATATGATCGAATTAGCTTCCGAAACCTATTCCATTGTGTCCGGAACACGGGGTAAACCCTAGAAACGTCGGTCACCGCGTTTCGTTTGGAGATCGTTTGAAAGAGCATGTAAATTTTGGAACTAATAATAAAATAATATATAAAATCTTATATAAACGTTTGCACAGTGAAACCCTAAGGGGTTTCGTGGCCGCCTCTTTCTGATTAATGGCCGAAATTTTGCCGACCTTCTTCCGTTAATCTCTCACAATCCATACGATATTTCAAGAAACTTTCAACTGGAGATTTGTAGAGGACATCACGAACTTCAAATCCATACGGTTGTTTGCGTGAATCGTTGTCATTTGGAAGCGCTAGGGGGCCGCGTTCGGCTTCGCGTCGCGCACGTCGTTCGACAAATTTATGGTGCCGAGCTTCGAGCTATTGGGGCCGTGAGTGGAGACGACAATGGCGCTCATCGTGGCGACGGTGGATCGGGTTCCGGTTGGGTGTTGGCGACGTGGTATGGAGCCCTAGTTTTGGTGATGGGTTTCGGCTACCTGATGAGCTCGCGCGTGATGTTTGGGGAGGAAGCTTTACGTTGGGCCGGGCCAAATTTTGGGTATGGGTTGTTTAAAGTGTTAGTTAAATTATTTTAAATTAAATTTTCGATCAACTTATAACCGGTATATCTCCTTCGTACGAGATCGGAATCGGATGAAACAAGCGGCAATGGGATCGTGGCGACAAGCACTATGCTCTGGGATCGATTTGGAGATGTTTAAAGCCTGTTAAAATTTTAGATCAAATTGAACGTCGTTTGATTTGATTTGAAATTGAAATTCAAGGTGAGTGTTTTATAACGCTCACACCGTACTAAATATTTTTATGCTAGTTAAATTTGATATTATGAAGTGTTATGATTTTATTTATTGTTGTTTGATAAAAATTTAATTGTCATATAGCTTGTCATTTGCATTAACTGTTGAAAAATTAAATTGACAGTTAAATTGAAATTAAAATTGAATTGCGAATAAATTACCTGACATTGATAACTATGAAACTGCCATGAATTGTATTGCTTATTGGATGATGTATTTTGATGGATGCTATTGGTTGATAATTGAATGTTTGGATGTTTATTTGCTTATATAGATCCTGTTATGCATACATATGATACTGTGATTTAATTTAAATAATATATACTCATCCTTGACATCTAATTGAAATAAATAACTACTTGGCCATAGGATAGAAAATTATATATGGACACCGAATTGGTTAAATTAATAGTTTTTGAAATCGTCGATTTGAATTTATTTAAATGTTTTGATTTAAAAGTTATAAACAGAAACCGATTTATAGAAATTGAATTCATCGAAAAATTGAGTTTGGAATGTTGAAATAAAATTTGGTTAAAGGAATTTTGTTAAAGAATTAAGTTGAGACTTTGAAATTTAAAATTTGGTTATGATTGAAGTTCGAAAATTTATTCGTTTAAGGGATTGAACCTTAAATCGAGCTTTGAATATTATTAAGTAAAAGTGATATAAAAATGATATTTTGAAATCGAGTTTGGAATTGAATCATATTTGAAATTGGAATTTAGACTTGAATATTGATGGAAAATTTGTTAAGTGTTATAAATGGATATTTTGAAATCAAGCTCCAAATCGATAAAAAAATTGAAATTGAATAAATTGAAGGTGAATGTAGAATTGAATTGATTTGAAGTTAAAGTTGACGTTGTTTTGAATTGAAATCGAAATTGAATCGGTAAAATGGAAATTGAGATTGATTGGAAATTGGGAAGTTGTAATTGAAATGGATTGGTTTTGAAGCTGTTTTAATTTGTTTCCAAATTACTCTGTTATATAAACCATTTTGAATACTTAAACTATTTTAATCTATTTTTAATCTACTTAACCCAATTTAAATTATTTTAAACTAATTTATCTATTTTAAATCCATTTCAAGATTTTAATTATTTTTAACTATTTTAATTATTTAAACTACTTTTAAACTACTTAAAACTATTTTCTAAAATTTCAAGCTGGTTAATAAGGTGGAATGTTTATGTTTAAATCTTGAATTTAAATACGAATTGGGTTAAATGAAGTTGCAACATAAAATTTAAATTCGGAATGATTTTGAAACCGAAATAAGATATTGAGACGCAAAATGATTTTTGAAAAGGAACCTTATATTTTGAATGGCTATGTCGATATTTGAAATGGATTTGATTTTGAAGTGAATATGACATTTGATATCAATCATGAATCGATTCGAAATGTAAAAGAGCCAACGGTGTAATAATACGTAGTTATTAAAGAGACCGGGATCGGATATGGACATACTCTCTGTCGATACCGAAAACCACTTTAATAACTATTATACGCGGAGTGTTGATCCAGAATGAAGTGGATGGTTTGGTGAACGCGTTGACTGAAGAAAGAGAACGATTATTGGATGACCCCTGACATGACTAAAACAGGAGCCGCGCCGGGCCATTGAGGTTCGCCACCTCTAGCGGACACACTTCTTCGATACCATATCTATTACATTTGTGATGCGATTTGGGTGCACCCCTTGATTTCGGAGTGTTGTTTCGCGGTGTTGGGGTAGCTGCTGGCTATGCCCAACATCAGTCCGGATCACGCAACTACTAGTATCCTAGTTGGTATCGCCTCATGTACCTTGTCATACTGATTATCCTATTCGCGACCACTACGTTTTGATTTGTACCTTGAGTATATGGATTGCCCTCTGGTGACTTCCGGTTTTGGGGAAACTACGGTCTTGTATATGCTTTTGGGAATATAAAATGTGTTAAGGGGGATTATGGTAACGCCTTAACGCTATTTTGATACTTTATATTACTGATAGACATTATCTACTTAGCGTATATTACTACATAGTAGATAGTTTCACGGATCCTTGAGAGATGGAAAATCCTGTAACATCTCTTAAGTTATTGCACGCACGTTGACACTGGATATGAGATGTCAAACCCCGTAAACATCTCTGACGCCGTTACACTCATATTTATTTACGATTGATTTAACTTTCATAAGGATATTTTAGTCCTGACTCGAGTGTTTTGTCTTTTCATTACGCTCGGGTCAGTCCTGAGTTTTCAGTTTAGGTTGAAGATCATTTCCTTGGAGGACGGAGACGAAGATTTGGTATATTATCTACTACTATTATATTCATTCCATTCCGCTGCATTGTTGTATGATATTTGTTGTGTATGTAACTCTGATAAATGTTGTATAATAATAATCAAATGTATTCATTTCAAATGTATTCATTTAATTAACAGCTTCATGAACTGTTATTTTATTATTATACTTTAGCCTTCCGCTGTGAGATTCTGTGTTGTTTCATTTCCTTTATTTCCCTTCCTTTTCTTTTCTTAATTACCCCAATAACTATCTGCCCTTTTAATGGTTTGGAATCGACATGGGTATTTGATCGTCGGTTTAAACTGTCCAAAAAGGCGGGTCGTTACAGTTGGTATCAGAGCTTTGGTTTAGCGATAAACCTTGGCTCTAGTGGGGAATAACTCATTGAAATAGAGATAAACTATATGAATGAGTTGAGTGTATATGAGAGAGCGTACTTGTTATTTGATATAAAATGGTTTTATATTGTGTTAATTTGTTCCGTTGAGTATTTATGAATTCTGGTCGATACTTGGGACGCCAAGGCGTCGATAGGAATTTCTAAATACTCGAATAGGACAAACCAACACAATATCGTTTTGGAATATATCTTTATATAAAAGAATTTTTCGAATATTTATTTATTTTGATTGAATTGATTGTTAGGAGGTGATAATATTAGATTATTATCGTTATTGTTTGATTAGTCAATATTTACAACAATTGATTAAATAACAATGGATTTAGGAAAATGAAATCTTGTAAACACAATTGATAATGAATATAAATGAATTTTAACTTGGATTTGGGAATTTAAATTCCGGTGTTTGAAATTGACTTACAAGAACTTGAAAATATAATATGAGTATTATATGATAGTATATTTGAGTTGAAATTGTTTTCGAAGGATTTTTTTTTATGATAAGTGTTATATTCCCTTCTCTTGACGCTAGAAAATGATTTCGGTGATGAGTGCACGCATCATCGGCGTTTATTTTCGAGAGTCCGAGTGGGGGAGACCACTTAATAGCTTGTCTAAACCTTGTTTGATTCAAATTGAATTTTATTTTGTGTTCTCTATAGTATGATTTGATATATAAATTATATAAGTATATATTATTTCAAAACTTGATTTGAAATGAAACCGGGATTGGAATTCTTAAGTTCTTTAATAATTAATGATTTTTTTTTTATTTATAATTGTAATGAATTAAGACTTGAATCATTAAGGAACTTCTGAATTGTGAAATGAGAAATGAACCTAAGAGCTAAGTGAAATATCAATTGAAGTAGAAATCCTTAGAATTAGGAAATTATGAACTTAAAATAAAAATTGAAACTGTAAAACTCGCATAGTATTAAATTTCATTCTATAGCATAGATATAACTTACCAAAATATTTAAGTTCAAAAATGTTATATGAATTGTTAATTGGATAATATACAAGTATAGGTTTGAATAATGGAATATGCATTTAATCAATGGTTTGCAAATATAAATAAAATTGTTAGTAAATAATTGGAATTTAAATTAACATTTAAAGGTGATTCACAATTTTGTTAATATAAAATGGAAATAGTATATGTGAATGTAAATGTGAAAAAAAATTATAGGGCAATTTAAGTAATGGCTTAAGAATTAATAAATTGAAAATTCAACTTTAAATGGAAAGAAGTTGTATGTTGTTTAACTACATTCTATTTGCATAACTATAACTTACCAAATACTTAAAAGGTTTAAAATGCTAATAAGGATAAGTAGAGTAATAATATACCAGTGTGAGAGTGAAAGATAAAATGTGAAGATCTATTGATAGTTGTAAATATAAAAGAAATTTAAGCTGTAAAATGGATGATATATCTAAGTGAATATATAAAATTTAAAATTAATGAAATATAAAATTTGTAAATGGAAACTAATTAAATTTGAATATAGTTAAATGTCAATAAACTTGGAAGTGTATGAAATTAAAGTTGACTTGAAATTGTATAATTGATTTAGTGTAGATTTTGGATGGATGTTAATGTTTGATATGCATTGGCTGTTAGATGGATGATAATTGATTAAGTAGAATTCATTAGTGTTAATGGAATTGAATAAACGGAATAAAATTGTAAAATAATTAAATTCAAATTTGAAGCAAAGTGAAATTAAATATAATTGAATTCAATTTAAATTGAAGCAAATTGACTTGAATTTAAAATGTGAATGAAACAAACTTGAATAAATCGGAAACAAATTGAATGCAAACCTATTGCATGGATGAATAAGAAAATAAATGACTTTGTGTTTATGATTGTTTTTTTTAGAAAATTTGAAGTTTTGATGGTTTGCACTTTGAAATAATAAAAGCAAATTTTTGGGAAAATCCAAAATTGTCCAATGTATGCTGAAACGAAAACAACCATAACTTTTAAATGGCTGAACGGAATTTGACAATCTTGGACTTTTCGAAAAGCTTAGAAACTATAGCACAACTTTTATTTAGAGTGTCTTGAGAAATTCCTTCGTCTACTAGGTTAAAAACTTGAATGTTACTCGCTGGCCTGTGTAAAATAAGTAAAAATCTGTAGTACACACCCTTAGTATTTTCGTCATATCTTTTGGCTGGTTTATCGGATTTTGATGATCTTGCACTTTCTGGAAAGCTAATAACTTAAGCTAAAACTTTTGTTTGAAGTGTTTTGTGTTTTGATGTCGTATAGAAGGTCGAAAACGCGGGTGAATGTCTCTGACCTGCGTAATTCATTGCCCAGGCTGAAGCGTATCCCCTAAGTAAAACAGCCATAACTTTAGAACGGATGGTCCGAATTCGACGATCTTGGACATTCCGGAAAGCCTGAAATGAATGCAATAACTTTTGTTTAGATTCTGTTGTCAAATTTTACAGTTTAGGTGACCTAAAACTAAGATTTGTTTGCTGTCCAGAAATTGAAATCTCAGTTTTGAAGCTAAATATGTTATATATATGTTGTGTAGGCTAAGTATAGCGATCTATCTTTATATGCATGGTTCTAACTTAGTTATTGAGCATTTTAGTAGGTAGCAAAGGGGTTGCGCTTTGTTGCGAAGCTCGCTTCTACGCTAAACGCATAATGTAAGTAAATTGCTAATAAATGCTAAATAAAAGGTACGCTTACGGTTTTGTATGGTACTGGTGATAGATATATGTTGTTTCCCCAGATATGGGATGCCTCATCATTGAGATGAGATGTATATTTGTGATATATATGCTATTATATTTTTTCGATCGAGCCGCGCAAAGGAGACTCTGCCGAAATTTTCCGTAAATCCGGGTGTTAGAAAATTTTCAAGTTTTAAAAAAATTTTATAACTTGTTTTGATAACTAACTTTTAAAGTTAAAAAGGCATTTGGAATAACTTAGTAAAAGTGTAGTAATGACTTTATAGATGGAATTTCATTGTTTTATAAGTAGGTAACTTTGGATAAAATGTATCTAATGTTGAATTCTATACTTAGTTCTTTTTCCCTTCTTTTTTCCTTTTCGGGGACGAAAAGTTTTGAGTGGGGGAGAATGTAACGACCCGTAAATTTCCGATAATTAAAATAGCTAATTTAATAAGTTTTCGTGATTTTAGTGTTAGAAAAAAATTTATAAGTCGTTTGGAATAATAATAAATGGAATGAATTTCGACAACAATTATCCAAGTAATGAAAAATAAATGCTACTTAGTGAATGCCTTTGAAATCAATAGTTGAATAGGATAATAAATGTTGAAATTCATTGGGTATAATAGAGTAATTGATTGATAAGTAAAATCTATTTAAAATCAAATATTGACTATTGAACCGGTAAAATATTTTAAATTAAATATTTGGAAATTATTCAATAATTTAATAATGGGAATTAAATAACCGTATAATGGAAATAGTTGTTCTATAATTTTAATTCGTTTCAAAAGTTAAATTTTATAAGTTCATTTTGAATATTTCAAAAGATAGTGATTTAAGAATAATCAAATTTGTTAAATTTAATATTACGAATGTTTGAATAAATTAAATTCCGAATTTGATATGATTAATTTGATATTGAAATTTAATATACGAAAATAGAGTGAATAATTGAAATTTGATTTAATATGATTCAAATTGGTTTACAAAGTGAATGTAAGTTATATTTGGATTTTAATAGAGTTAATAAGATTTTAAAATTGGAATTTATTGGATAAATTGAATAATGGGTTTACTATGATTAAAAATGATTTGTAAAATTTTATTTTATCATATGAAAGTTAGAATGATGTTGTAGAACTTTTAAAACTGAATTTAAAATTTGTTTGTGAAAATTGAATATTTTAATATTTAATTATCGACTGGAAAATAGCCAATTTTTGAACAGTCTCAGAATTGGACAAAACTAGTTCCATTGGATCCGTAATAGTTAGTTATTATCGGATTTCAATTTTCGTAGCAATCGGAGTTGTCGTTTGACCGTGGCAGCTCGAAACGCGTTGAAATTGTTTAATATTAATTTTGCGAGTTAAAAATAGTCATTTTTCAAACGGTCTCGGATTTCGATGAAACTAGTTTCATTGGATCCGTAATGTGATATTATTGTAAGTTTTCAAATTTCAAGTCAAACGGATTTACCGTTTGTCCGGGGCAAGCCAAAACGCATAGAAAATCGTTTAATCGGTTTAATTTAAAATTGGTCGTTTATTTCCGTAACTCTCACATATGATCGAATTAGCTTCCGAAACCTATTCCATTGTGTCCGGAACACGGGGTAAACCCTAGAAACGTCGGTCACCGCGTTTCGTTTGGAGATCGTTTGAAAGAGCATGTAAATTTTGGAACTAATAATAAAATAATATATAAAATCTTATATAAACGTTTGCACAGTGAAACCCTAAGGGGTTTCGTGGCCGCCTCTTTCTGATTAATGGCCGAAATTTTGCCGACCTTCTTCCGTTAATCTCTCACAATCCATACGATATTTCAAGAAACTTTCAACTGGAGATTTGTAGAGGACATCACGAACTTCAAATCCATACGGTTGTTTGCGTGAATCGTTGTCATTTGGAAGCGCTAGGGGGCCGCGTTCGGCTTCGCGTCGCGCACGTCGTTCGACAAATTTATGGTGCCGAGCTTCGAGCTATTGGGGCCGTGAGTGGAGACGACAATGGCGCTCATCGTGGCGACGGTGGATCGGGTTCCGGTTGGGTGTTGGCGACGTGGTATGGAGCCCTAGTTTTGGTGATGGGTTTCGGCTACCTGATGAGCTCGCGCGTGATGTTTGGGGAGGAAGCTTTACGTTGGGCCGGGCCAAATTTTGGGTATGGGTTGTTTAAAGTGTTAGTTAAATTATTTTAAATTAAATTTTCGATCAACTTATAACCGGTATATCTCCTTCGTACGAGATCGGAATCGGATGAAACAAGCGGCAATGGGATCGTGGCGACAAGCACTATGCTCTGGGATCGATTTGGAGATGTTTAAAGCCTGTTAAAATTTTAGATCAAATTGAACGTCGTTTGATTTGATTTGAAATTGAAATTCAAGGTGAGTGTTTTATAACGCTCACACCGTACTAAATATTTTTATGCTAGTTAAATTTGATATTATGAAGTGTTATGATTTTATTTATTGTTGTTTGATAAAAATTTAATTGTCATATAGCTTGTCATTTGCATTAACTGTTGAAAAATTAAATTGACAGTTAAATTGAAATTAAAATTGAATTGCGAATAAATTACCTGACA
The DNA here is from genome assembly GCA_030765085.1 of Allium cepa. Lineage (NCBI taxonomy): Eukaryota > Viridiplantae > Streptophyta > Magnoliopsida > Asparagales > Amaryllidaceae > Allium > Allium cepa. The sequence goes on along the minus strand of CM060946.1, from coordinate 422,344,121 downwards.
TTGATAACTATGAAACTGCCATGAATTGTATTGCTTATTGGATGATGTATTTTGATGGATGCTATTGGTTGATAATTGAATGTTTGGATGTTTATTTGCTTATATAGATCCTGTTATGCATACATATGATACTGTGATTTAATTTAAATAATATATACTCATCCTTGACATCTAATTGAAATAAATAACTACTTGGCCATAGGATAGAAAATTATATATGGACACCGAATTGGTTAAATTAATAGTTTTTGAAATCGTCGATTTGAATTTATTTAAATGTTTTGATTTAAAAGTTATAAACAGAAACCGATTTATAGAAATTGAATTCATCGAAAAATTGAGTTTGGAATGTTGAAATAAAATTTGGTTAAAGGAATTTTGTTAAAGAATTAAGTTGAGACTTTGAAATTTAAAATTTGGTTATGATTGAAGTTCGAAAATTTATTCGTTTAAGGGATTGAACCTTAAATCGAGCTTTGAATATTATTAAGTAAAAGTGATATAAAAATGATATTTTGAAATCGAGTTTGGAATTGAATCATATTTGAAATTGGAATTTAGACTTGAATATTGATGGAAAATTTGTTAAGTGTTATAAATGGATATTTTGAAATCAAGCTCCAAATCGATAAAAAAATTGAAATTGAATAAATTGAAGGTGAATGTAGAATTGAATTGATTTGAAGTTAAAGTTGACGTTGTTTTGAATTGAAATCGAAATTGAATCGGTAAAATGGAAATTGAGATTGATTGGAAATTGGGAAGTTGTAATTGAAATGGATTGGTTTTGAAGCTGTTTTAATTTGTTTCCAAATTACTCTGTTATATAAACCATTTTGAATACTTAAACTATTTTAATCTATTTTTAATCTACTTAACCCAATTTAAATTATTTTAAACTAATTTATCTATTTTAAATCCATTTCAAGATTTTAATTATTTTTAACTATTTTAATTATTTAAACTACTTTTAAACTACTTAAAACTATTTTCTAAAATTTCAAGCTGGTTAATAAGGTGGAATGTTTATGTTTAAATCTTGAATTTAAATACGAATTGGGTTAAATGAAGTTGCAACATAAAATTTAAATTCGGAATGATTTTGAAACCGAAATAAGATATTGAGACGCAAAATGATTTTTGAAAAGGAACCTTATATTTTGAATGGCTATGTCGATATTTGAAATGGATTTGATTTTGAAGTGAATATGACATTTGATATCAATCATGAATCGATTCGAAATGTAAAAGAGCCAACGGTGTAATAATACGTAGTTATTAAAGAGACCGGGATCGGATATGGACATACTCTCTGTCGATACCGAAAACCACTTTAATAACTATTATACGCGGAGTGTTGATCCAGAATGAAGTGGATGGTTTGGTGAACGCGTTGACTGAAGAAAGAGAACGATTATTGGATGACCCCTGACATGACTAAAACAGGAGCCGCGCCGGGCCATTGAGGTTCGCCACCTCTAGCGGACACACTTCTTCGATACCATATCTATTACATTTGTGATGCGATTTGGGTGCACCCCTTGATTTCGGAGTGTTGTTTCGCGGTGTTGGGGTAGCTGCTGGCTATGCCCAACATCAGTCCGGATCACGCAACTACTAGTATCCTAGTTGGTATCGCCTCATGTACCTTGTCATACTGATTATCCTATTCGCGACCACTACGTTTTGATTTGTACCTTGAGTATATGGATTGCCCTCTGGTGACTTCCGGTTTTGGGGAAACTACGGTCTTGTATATGCTTTTGGGAATATAAAATGTGTTAAGGGGGATTATGGTAACGCCTTAACGCTATTTTGATACTTTATATTACTGATAGACATTATCTACTTAGCGTATATTACTACATAGTAGATAGTTTCACGGATCCTTGAGAGATGGAAAATCCTGTAACATCTCTTAAGTTATTGCACGCACGTTGACACTGGATATGAGATGTCAAACCCCGTAAACATCTCTGACGCCGTTACACTCATATTTATTTACGATTGATTTAACTTTCATAAGGATATTTTAGTCCTGACTCGAGTGTTTTGTCTTTTCATTACGCTCGGGTCAGTCCTGAGTTTTCAGTTTAGGTTGAAGATCATTTCCTTGGAGGACGGAGACGAAGATTTGGTATATTATCTACTACTATTATATTCATTCCATTCCGCTGCATTGTTGTATGATATTTGTTGTGTATGTAACTCTGATAAATGTTGTATAATAATAATCAAATGTATTCATTTCAAATGTATTCATTTAATTAACAGCTTCATGAACTGTTATTTTATTATTATACTTTAGCCTTCCGCTGTGAGATTCTGTGTTGTTTCATTTCCTTTATTTCCCTTCCTTTTCTTTTCTTAATTACCCCAATAACTATCTGCCCTTTTAATGGTTTGGAATCGACATGGGTATTTGATCGTCGGTTTAAACTGTCCAAAAAGGCGGGTCGTTACAGACGTACAATATCACGATGCACGGAGAGCTAAGTTCCATTACGCAGAGGGATTTATTCAAATAGGGAGTGACTGCGATAAGACCGGTCACTCGCTAAGTGAAACCCGAGCTCGGGGGCAGAACACTACATCAACATAAACAGGGATTGATACACGACAATCCCTCTTCTAACTCCAAATTCCCAGAGTGCGAATTGGAGTATAAACTTTAACTCTCAGTTCCCGGAGCGCGAACCAGAGTATAAATCCATCGCTCCCAGAGTGTGAGCCAACTCCAAATTCCCAGAGTGCGAATTGGAGTATAAACTTTAACTCTCGGTTCCCGGAGCGCGAACCGGAGTATAAATCCATCGCTCCCAGAGTGTGAGCCAACTCCAAATTCCCAAAGTGCGAATTGGAGTATAAACTTCAACTTTTGGTTCCCAAAGAGCGAGCCAGAATATAAAACTCTATCTCCGAATTCCCAGAGTGTGAAGTGGAGCATAAGCACCAATTTTTGGTTCCCAGAGCGCGAACCGGAGTGAAAATCACTAACTTCAAATTCCCGGAGTGTGAATTGGAGTGTAAACGTCAATTATCGGTTCCCGAAGAGCGAACTAAGTCATAAACATTAATAATTAATAAGTTCCCAGAATATGGGCCGAACTGATAATTGCAAATTGTGTGAAGTCTCCGGAGCGTGGACATGCGTTCAAGGCTTATGACATATGTGAGCACGAGCTAATCAACACAATACATAAGCGAAAGAGAAAAGAGTTGTTTTCCATTTTATCAACAAACGAAAAAGAAGTTTGACTACATGACAAAACAAAAAACAGTCCATAAAGTGGGTGCCAAGTCCACGCTTATACACGGCCTAAAAAAAGGAGAAGAAAAAAGAATTGCCATTTCACAACCGCATGGTAAAACGAGAAGTTCACACCTTCTTCTTCCGGGGTCTCTTCTTCGGAGTTGAGCCGCTAGACCCACTACCCGGCTTCTTGCGAGATTTTTTGTCCTTCTTTGGAGCATCCTCAGGATCAGGCATAATGTCCACGTCTTCCTCAGAGCTGGAAGGGATAGAGATCCTTTTGTGAGGACGAACCGGAGGCAGAGAAGCCGTAACAGGTGGTGAAGCTTTGACACTAGAAGTTATAGCTGTGCCGGTGGGAGAAGTAACCATTAAAGGAGTTAAGTTTGGCGGAGCGACATCACTTCCGGGACCACCGACCGTTGTCACTACAGCCATGAACGAGCTAAAAGTTGGCAGCTGAACACACTGACGGTCGGCATGAATGAGCTAAAAGTTGGAGCAACTCCACCCATTGCAAAGGAAGGATTGTTAAAGGATTCACAGGGTTGCTTGAGAAGCTCCTCAATCATCTGAACATCAGACGACATTGAACTCCCTCTCCCATCTCGCCGGTTACGGCAGTAGTTGTAATAGCCTCAGTAACGACAGCTCCTTGCATTGGCTGCGAAGTTTGTGGTACTGGAAGTGCTGGCACATCACTCCCAGTCACTGATCGAAAAGAAATGAGAATAATTAGTCAAATGATCTGTTCCAAGTTCGTCATTCTAAAAACACTTAAGCAACATTTGAAATACCTTCTTTGCCTCGGCTCGGTGATGAGACAAGTTCGGAAACAGTAGTTGTACCAAGCGACAGTTCCGGTCGATCCGGGTTATAAGCAGGAACAACATGTGGACCAACTATAGCAGTAACTCCAGACGAGGTCGGGACATCAACTGAAACATCCTCACTGCAATGTGTAGCTCCAGAACCCTCGCCAGTCTCCACATGGTGAAAACCGAGTCTCTCTCTCTCAGCAGAAATCATCGCTTCATGGAGAAGTTTCCTTTCCTGCTCGCTCAACAAGTGAGAATCGAGTTCAAATTCATCCACGGCACCTTCAGGGAGAGATGCTTTCTTGTTCGCCACCAATTTTCTCCAAGCACTAAGTAGAAGCGTAGAATAATCTTCGAGCCACGAGAGATTCCTGTGCTCAAGCACATTAGCATTGTAAGTGTCAAGAAGATCATCAAACTCGGCTTCTACTCTGAATATCTCTGCCTGAACTCTCCCTTCCACTTCTGCCTCCACCGTTTCAACTTTAGCAACCGCCGCGTCTCGCTCATCTCGGAGAGACACGGCTTGCTCGCACGCTTCTTGTGCGGCCATGTCAGCATCATCTTTTTCCTTGTTCAAGTCGACAAATTGAGCCTTTAACTCCTCAAGTTCTTTGACCTCCGCATCCCGCTCGGCCTCAACATTTTTATACCGATGGCCCAAATCTTCAACTAAAGTGCAATGCGCTTGTTGCATTTTCGCCATCTCTGCTAATGTCTCATCGACCTTTTTCAGTGACTCAATCTCTGCCTTACAAGAGGATTCCGTCTCAGACCGAAGTATATCAACAATACGGTTCTTCTGAGCCAAGTCGACTTCCAGTTTCTCAATAACTTTGGCTCGTTCGAAGGCTACTTTCGAAGCTTTAACAGCCGCCCTATACCATTCTTTATATTGAGCATAAAAATCATGGGTATAGCTGAGGGCGGTGTTCACAGCCTCTTCGGGAATTCTTTTGAGATTGGGTGGAAAGATATAGGCATCGAAGCATATTTCTGGAAAATCTTTCTTCAGTTGAGCAATTCTTATAGCCCCTTCACCAGACGGTTCAAGAGGGGCCTCCTCCACAGTTACGGTCGTAGCCGTATTAGTCCTTGAACGATGTGGACCAGGTTTTGAAATTTGTTGAGATGGCTGTTGTCGCGAAGGTTCGACTGCAGGTGCCTGGCCTCTGGATGGCGGAGGAGAACGAGAGGATGAACGGTACCTTCGGTCCCTATCAGAACGCTCCTGGCTAGAATAATATCGGGAATGGTCCCTTTCACGATGCTCTTGCTCATAATACCTCCGTTCACGATCACGGTCAGAATCCCTACGGCGAGACTCGTAATAAGATGAAGAATGATGCACTCGCCGAAGTCTATCAAGTGTAGAAGGACGATCCGACATGGCACCTGTAAAGAAGAAACAATTCGGTTAAGTCCCAAGAAAAAGCATTGCAATGCATGTGGAAGTCGTGAAGTGTTGTGAAAAGTGTATAAATGCGCAAACCCCCCGACTAACCAGAAGCGTCGATTACACTAACGGGTAAAGATTCGCTTATATTAAGCGCTCCGCGGAGCTCTTCCAACCCAGACCCGTGGTGGAGAGATACGTAGTCCGGAATGGGAATATCGTCCAGCCGTGTGAAAAGGTCACCGGACTGGCGATGAGAGGCGCTGGAAACAGTAACCCCAGGTTTGGAACGGGTTACGACTACAGACTTCCATCTCTTAAACTTAGGTACAGCAGCCTTGCCTTTCTGACCCTCTTCTATTCGGGAAAGGTCGGCTGCTATCTCAGTGTCCGTGGGCGTTCTTTCATCATCGGTCACTTCTCTTATCACAACGCCAGGTTTTCTTTTTGCCACCTTCTTCTTCTTCCTCGAGGCCGATTTTGCCAACCCTTCAATTACAATACTCTGGCTCATCCCAATCAAACCCAATGTCCTTAAGTTATCGTTGGTCAACAGCAAGTCAATGTGTCTTAAGTCGCTTGGAACCCTTTGCAAGCTTTGAACGACGCCTCTATAGTACCCACCGGTAGGTCTCGAAATGATGGCTGTAAGAGTAATAGAGTATTAGTGTAAGTATTAAAAGTGGCCATTCAAAGATAAATTATGATACTTACGTCTGGATAACCATCTCCTGGCAAACCCTAGGGGGCATCGAACAAAAAACCACTCGTTCTTGAAGTAGCTAAGCCTGGTCCAGGCCCCAGTCACAACCTGACAGTTTCTAACCGCTTCCAGAAAAGTGAAAGACAGGCTATCACCCCTACTCTTGAAATTGAATATGTGCCTGATCTCGTTAGGCCTTGGCGGGCGAAAAAGGCAATCCATAAATATGACAAAGACGCTGTTCAGTAATGCATGCCCGTTGGGATGGAGTTCTGAAGGAGCGATTCCTAAATACGACAGCATCTCTCTGATGTATTGGTTAAAAGCAGGAAGAGATCCAGCCACGCAGGCATGACGATAAAAGGCAGTATATCCTTCAGGTGGGTTATGTGGTCTGTCACTGGCACTAGGTAATAAAACATCGTCCAGGGATATGTTATGTTTCGAACATATCCGGTCCAACAGAGACTCCGAGATATTGGACTGGACAGAATCGACAGGATCTTCGATAAATATGGCCTCCGGCAACTCATCCGGAGCCGGATCTATGACTTCACGAGGGATTTCCGGAATCTCAAGCGCTGGAAGAGGCAAGCTTTGTGCTTTTGTTGTTGAGAACTCGAAGATTCCATAATTAACTAACTCACCAGAAAGCGGCGTTAAATACATAAAAAGCCCATGCATTCCCCCGGTGTAAAGTGTATGAGTATGTCGTGCAGTGCAAGTGCTATGCAAAACTTAAGCAGATTTCACAAGTTGAAACAAGATGTCTGAACGACAAAACTTTGGAATTTGAGAATGAAAATGACCGTCACTTTCACGCTGTTAACCCTTAATTTCCTACGACTCAAAAACTGCACGACTCAAACAGATTACGTGACTTAACAAGTCAAGGATTGGCCGACTTAAAGGAGTCAACGACTTAAGGAAGTGGACGGTCTACGACTCAAGTTATGGACGACCTAACGGTTTAGCGAGTTGAATGACTTGGTGACTTACGACATAGAGAAATCTGTAACTTAACGGTTTAAAAGAGAAGGGATGCTTCATGACCTAAGGCATCCACGACTTAATGTTTCTACGACTTAAGGGGGTATACAGTTTACGACTTAAGGAAGCCCACGACTCAAGGACAGGATGACATAACGGTTCAAGAGAGAGCACGACTTAAGAAGGAAATGAGTTAACGACTTAAAGCTATCTACGACTTACGACCTAGCATGTGTCGTGAGCGACTTAAGCAAATATGGCGCTGCTCCTTACTTAACACAGTGACCTCTTAACTCATACATGATTCAGGACTTGGGTTATTATCTGAAGGGAACAAGCTTATCAGCTAACTCGTACACGGCTCACGACCTAGCTTGAATCGTCCACGACCTAAAGCTACTGAGTGAAGGTTCAATGCCGCATCAAGAGGACCAGTTGACTCATTTGCGACTTAGATGTTGACTCGTGGGCGACTTAGGACTTGTACAAATGAACTTTTGTGAGACCGTGGGGCTGGGCCAGACAAGTCGGCCACGACCTACCATAAGTCAATGACGACTTACGACTCAAGAGGAAAATTTTCCTATAAATACCAACCCACTTCAAACATGAAGGGGGTCTTTTTGGGCTCATTCCGGAAACACCGATACTCTGCTGAATTCTTAACTCACCCGATACTTCAAATACGAAAGGCATCTCAACAAACTTCAAGAAGAAATCTAACGCAATCAACATGGATTCAAAGAATTCTTCTACATCGAAGTTCTAGTTGTTTGTCTCATCAGTGTTGTAATTGGAGATTGTTATAAAGTTGTAATCAATTCAGTAATAAAGAGAATTAAAGTGGACGTAGGCTTACTCTAAGCCGAACCACTATAAAAACTATTGTCTTTTCTGCTTTCTCTGTGACTTTTCTACTTGTTTTTAGTTCCCGTGTTCACGGGTGGTGCTTTCGCTCAACTTCAATCTACACCGGGGTGTTAGCGTCCGATTATTACGTTAACATTTTTGGTGCTTTCACTGAGAATTGAACTCGGGGTTGCTTCATTTTTGCTTCACAAGGGTTTGTAGAAAGAATCTCCTTCAAAACCAGAGCTCTGTAAGAAATAATGGCCCCTAGAAGAAAGCGTAGATCTGTTAGCCTCGATGATGTTCGTGAAAACACTGCCATTTCTCCTCCATTAAGTCAGACAGCTCCAACTATTGGAATTACAAGGGCAGAATTGGATGTTGTAGTTTTGGGGCTAAGTCAGCAGTTGAATGCCCAAAATGTACAGTTAGAAGCCCAGAATGCCCAGAATGCCTTGATTATGGATAGGTTAAACGCCCTGCTTGAGACAAATCACCAACGACAAGACAATGAAACAATCTTTGCTGAAGATGCCCGTGACTCCCGAGAGAAAGGTATTCCTCAAAGAGCAGACGGCACCGCTGCAAGGGCACCTTCCCAAGCTGAAGGGTCAAGGCCACAGCCAACTTTTCAAACTTCCGAAAGGGCAGCTAACTTCTACCAGGCAAAGCCTCTAAACGATGAGGAGTGTCTATCAGGAATGGTCCGCTCAATCATGAAAGAAAGCATGCGGAGGCATGAGGATGAAAATGATTGGGGGTTCGCTCCGAGTAAGACTCCGTTCACCGAAAAGATTTTAAAGGCGGAGTTTCCCAGGAAATTTGTACCTCCTACCATCCCGGCCTATCGAGGGACAAGTGACCCTAACCAATTTCTATACAGATACGATTGGCATATGACTGGGGCACGAGCATCGGATGAGATTAAATGCCGATATTTTCCAGTATATTTAGAAGGGGTGGCTTTGCTTTGGTTCACCAAGCTACCGGTTCGGTCCATAGACCAATTCTCCGATTTAACCCGAAAATTTAAAGAACAATTCAGGTTGTATGCGTTAAAGGAAAAGGATATAATGTCACTGTCCAGCCTAGAACAAGCACCCAGAGAACCCATCAAGTCCTTTTTGAACCGTTTTAATATAGCTTTAGCCGAGGTAGACAACGCGGAGTCCCGAATGATCCTAACATACTTAATGCGGGCCATCGACAAGTCAAGTGAATTCGGGATGTGGCTTAAAATGAAGGAACCAAACTCACTCGAGAAGTTTTATAAAGAGGCCGACGAATTCATACGCCTAGAAAATCTCTCGGTGCCAGTAAAAGCAGTGGTGACCGAAGTCAAGAATAAGGATGTCATCTCTAATAAGAGAGGATTTGGAAACCAGAAAAGGGAGAGTGACGAAGGAAAGAAGCAGGGAAATAGGAAGAAACCTCGACGTTTTAATCCTTCAGATTTCACCCCCTTAACTGATACACCGGAAAAAATCTTCTTGGCAACAAAGGATGTTGTCAAATATCCTAAACCACCTGAGATGGGGGGTGCAGTGCAAAATGGGAAATTCTGTCGATTTCACAACCAACCCGGCCACGATACTAACCAATGTCGCCAGTTAAAGAATGTGATTGAAGAATTGCTGAAACAGAATAAACTTCAACAATATGTGAAGAAAGACGGAATTGACCCAACCTCGTCCACCTAGGGACAACCATTTCTTGCTTATCGATCCAGCTCAGGCAACAAAACTACAGAGCAGGAATCCGAGAAGCTGGTCATTGACTGACATATGAATCACGAGATCTTGGGACAGCATTCACTTACACCCATATTTTACTTAATAGCATTGCTTAAATTCATAAAATGATTATGGATGTGTAATTCTTGTACTGTTAACCACTGTAAAGTGGATGTGAATCAGTAATGAGCAACTATAAATCTTGTGTTTCTTAATGCCGTAAAAATGCCTGTATCATTTCGATATGCAAATATTACTACAATGTCGATTTAACATTACAGGCTACGAAGGTAAAGCTTTCTCATTCGACACATCATAAAGCAAAGTGATTCCTACAAATCACAAAGTAAGCAAATGACAAGCCACAAATGTTCTGAATTCAAATATTTCGAAAGAAGTGCGATTTGCAAACGATTGAGGATTCCACCAAAGAGGGCACCTTTCTAATAAAAAGGTTTTGAACTTTTGCTAACCAACCACGGTCGTTTGTGTAAACGAACATCCGGTGAAGCAACTTACATCTGCCCCGTGGATTCACTCAGCAATAAAGCGCACTTCTCTAGCGAAAAACAAATAAAAAAGGGGTATGTGCTTGAAGTGATAGCGAGGAATCACTAAGGAGCGCAGGATAAAAAGACTCAAACGCTACTCTTTAGAGTCCAACGTGCTCTTTAGAGTCCAAATGCTTCTCTTCGGAGACCAAATGCTACTCTTTAGAGTCCAACGTGCTCTTAAAAGTCCAAATGCTTCTCTTCGGAGACCAAATGCTACTCTTTAGAGTCCAACATGCTCTTTAGAGTCCAAATGCTTCTCTTCGGAGACCAAATGCTACTCTTTAGAGTCCAACGTGCTCTTTAGAGTCCAAATTCTTCTCTTTGGAGACCTATGCTACTCTTTAGAGTCCAACGTGCTATTTAGAGTCCAAATGCTTCTCTTCGGAGACCAAATGCTACTCTTTAGAGTCCAACGTGCTCTTTAGAGTCCAAATGCTTCTCTTCGGAGACCAAATGCCAACGTGCTCTTTAGAGTCCAAATGCTTCTCTTCGGAGACCAAATGCTACTCTTTAGAGTCCAACATACTCTTTAGAGTCCAAATGCTACTCTTTAGAGTCCAAATCAGAGACCTCCTTATAGGCACAACTCTTCGGACGCCCATTTCACCACAGTTGAAATGCTAAAAGACCTCGAGCGGGTTTAACCAGAAAAAGAGAGATCTTTCTCGATACAAAGTTGCGGATTGATCGGTTGATACACTCCCGTGAATCCGTCCAACTGAGAGAAAGAAACTCCAAACTTCCAGGCAAAAAACCTACTCAGAGGCACACATTTCACCGTGATCGGTGATACACTCCCGTAAGACGAAATGTGAAAAGCCCTCTTCGGAGGCCCGCTTCCCAGCGAACAGGGAAAAACAAAAGCCTCTCCCAAGGGGCAGAAACAAAAGACCTCTTCCCATAGGCACAATCAAACTAAAAGACCCCTTCCCAGGGGCACAATCAAACAAAAAACCTCTTCCCAAAGGGGCAATCAGATAGAAAGTACTCTTCGAAGGCACACATTTCACCGAGATTGAAATAAAACTTCTATGTGTTGAAACGTGAAAAAGCCCTCCTCAGAGGTACAACTTTTCAAAGAAGCATTTCGTCAGAAATGCAAAGCAAAGATCAGAAAGCCCTCTATTGAGGCATAATAAAAAAAAGGAGAACCCCTCTTCAAAGGCATACTTTAGCTTTCAAAGGAAGACTGGTTCTTCTATTCTAGAAAATACTCTTCCTTAAGAAGAAATTAAAGTGTCCTTCAGAGTCCTGCTTTACCACATAGGAGAATTCACTTGGTTAAAATGTGTGTATGCACAAAAGAAAAAGTGATATCTTCAAAGGTTGAAGTGTAGAAACTCATATGAAGGGAGCTGTACTCTAGTCTGAACAAAATAATATCCCTCCAAATACGAAATAATTATTCTCCAGAAAATAAGAGTGCAAGTCCCCTCAGAGTATAAAATATTGCAACGAGCTTATGGTATAGGGGCAACATGGTATAGCTACATTGGTAAAAATTACGCTCAAACAGCATACCACAAGCTCACTACAATATCATATAAAGAAACTTGTACAAAAATGAATAGTAAATGCATTCCCAAATACAGATAGAAGTTTGTACAAACGAAAAAAAAATCATTTTATTCAATACTGTCAAAATTTTGTATAGGTACAGGTTTCAAAATAAAAAGAAAAAGAAAAGCGGAGGCCGGTACCCGCACAATCTCCGGCCAGTACATGAAAAAAGCAAAAAAGCGATATAAAAAGCACAGGACCAAAGCCATCATTTCTTCTTCCTCCCGCCTTTTGAGCCTGCACCTGGCCGAATGGTCAACTTCTTAGGCCGGCTTGTAAGAGTAGGAGAGGAAGGGGAAAGGGATACAATAGTTCTTCTCCCGCTTGTGTCTCGCTAGCAGAATCCTCCTTCTTCTTCTTAGAGACTCCATGCTTCCCTCTCTTCCTGGAAGAAGACCCACTACCTGGAGAGAAAAGTGTAATTAATGGTTCATCATCGGAACCAGTTGGTTCTGGAGTCTTCTCACTCCCTTCAGTTTCTTCTCCCCTGTGTTCTTGTGAAGCAATGGGATCGTCCAAGTCTTGGAGAGCTTCTATTTGCTCCTCTTGTGATCCTGGTTGCGAGGCAGAAGGAGGAGTGACCTGAAGAGACGGAGGAGGAATAACTGGAGGAGAGGAAGTCTGAACAATGCTCGATGCTTTCTCTACAGAAGAAAAGAAGTTAAAGTCAGTAAAGAGAGGAGATAAAGGCTCATTGAGGTTCAGGAAATAGTCGAGAAGCTCATCGAACTCATAAGAGGCAAATGAGCAGTCTACTTGGGCAAGATTAACAGTAGAGTTACCTGGAGAAGTCGGCTTCCTGATATCAACCTCATAAGCCTGTTCTTCGGCACTCTCTTCGCCTTCATCTCCACCCTGTGTGCTTGTGATCTCTGTGGTAACTTTAGCAGGGGATGGAGAATGAGAACTGGAGCCGACAATGTCAATTTCAGCCGAAGGTGAAGGTGAAGGCTGAACTGGAACAGTTGAAGTAGTTTTTTCTAAACGTTCTCCTCCTGCCATTTCGGCTCTTAATTTTGCAAGTTGTTCTTTTCCCATGGCGAGAGCGGCGCGAGCATCATCGTCCAAGTAATGCTCCTCAAGAGCTGATTCGGCATAGCCAGCACCTTTACCGCCAAGCATATCAAGTGCGGCCTCCCACACTTCAGCCAAAGTAATTTCATACTTGAGACCTAGAAAGGCGAGACTACCGCGCCCCAAGACGCTATGCAGGTAGAAGTCAAACAATGTCGAGCTGATGCTGGTCTTCGTTACCTCATGAGATTCTTCAGCTGCAATTTTACCGGCAACGGCCTCATCATGCTCTCTTTCAGCCTTGGAGAGTTGAAGATTTAGCATTTGAATTTCCGCCTCCTGAGAGTTGACTTTCTCCCGTAATTCTGTAGCCTCAGCACGATACCTTCCCGTTGTTTTCTGCTCAGCTTCAAGTTGTGCCTCGGCATGTCGCTGAGCGGCGTGAGCATCACAAACTTGCTTTTGAAGTACTTCTTCTTTTTGAGTATATGAGGTAGAAGAAGTAGTAAGCTCTTGTTTAAGTTCCTCAACTTTCGCTTCAAGCTCTTCATTGTAAGTAGTGATGCTCTTCATTTCGGTATCATGCTGCTCAAGTACCTTCTGCCATTCGGCCTTAACATTCTCCATGGTCAGCATGGCCTCTATATTCGCACGATTGACCCTTTGAAGCTCATCAACAAGCTTTTGCCACCATGACATCCGCTCGATATCAAGTTTAATAGCATCAAGATTTTGCAGCATTGCTTGTTTATCAATAGGGACCAAGTCAAAATCGAACCGCACTCCCTTTAGGCACCAGTGCGGGAACCGGCTTGGCAGAGTAGCCGGGCCTGGTCCAACTTGGAATTTAGGCTTGCTGATTATTGTCTGAATGTCTGTCTTCCCGAGAGTAGGAGAGCCAGAAGGAATGTCAAGTGAGATGGGGGCAGTGGCCTTTTCAGGAGTGGTAGTTGCATGCTTCTCACCGTGCCTGGCACGCTTGCTTGGGTCCTCAACTGTATAACTTTTCCCCCGGTCATCATGGGATTTTCTATTGTGAGAGTCGTCACCTCTCTGGGAAGAATCGTGGCGCTCCTCCCTTTCTTTCCTCTCGTAACACTCTTCTTGAGCCCTCCTCTCCGGAGCCTTTCGGGCGACTCTCTCTTCATCAGTTTCTCTATGAACGGGAAGGTAGCGCCTATAATCATATTGACTATGCCTCCCGTAGCACTGAAATTCGTCATAGTAAGAGCCGCTGCGTCCCATCGAGGAATCTGAAATAAAAAAAAGCCTTAAAAGTCTTCAGAGAAAAGAAGCATAACTTTAGAATCTTCAAAGTACAAAGAGTTAGGAGTATAAAAGTGCCGAAAGATTCTAAGTGTGTGTGATATGCAAGCTACGCGCATCAATCTACGAACCACTCATTGATTGCGAAGTAATCGTGGGGGTAGTAGTTAACGTCAACTCTTAGGTCGACGGAGCTTGTTGCAAAGAAGAAGTCGCTTCCACTACTGAAGAAGAAACCCTAGTATTGACAGGTTCGTCTTTAAAGATCTCCTGTGAGGTGGCAAAGAGGTCGCTCAACCCTTCGAAAGTGTCGTCCCCGCTCTGCCTGACAGGGCTTGTTTTCCCGGCTTCTTCGCCAGACTTCTATGAACGTTGGGGAGATCCATGAGTCTCTTCTTCCTCAATGACCGGGGCAAGTGTGGATTTGCCAGACGACCCCCGCAATATCGACAGTAGTAGAGCACTTCACCAGAGAAGCCTCGGAGGCAGGTTCTTTTGGTATGGGTTCGTCAGAAGAAACTGGGGCATCTAATGCTTTAGGTGGGGAGTCTGAAACCTCATGGGGGTGTGTGGAGCGAGAAGGGTGAAGAAGTCCGAACTGGTGAAGGAATTCGTCGTTCAACAAAAATTTCATATCCCGCTCTTCAACCGGTACAGCTACGAGCCTCTTTAGAGTTGGCTTGTGGTTGGGATCTCTAGAAGGAGGGGGAAGCGCTGAAATGAAAAAAATGAAGTTAACACTTGGCAATTCGGACTTCACAAAACTCAAAGTATAGAAGGGGTAGAGGTAGATGATCTTACTTCCTTCCCTCCACACAGCATAAAACCCCGGGGGGCAGCGGACAAAGAAGAATTGAGTTAAGAACCCATGGGCAGTGTCAGGGAGGCCAACGATCAATTTACGATTTCGGGCGCTTCTCACGATGGTGATAGAAGGATGATTCTTAGTCCCAGTAAAGGAGCATAGGAAGCAAATCTCGTCAAAGCTTGGAAGTCAGTCAAATGTTCTCCTAAATAGCACGCACAACCCCATCAGAATGGCATAGCCATTGGGGTGTAGCTGGAATGGGGAGATAGCTAGTCGACGAAGAAAATTCTGGAGAAAGTTGTTGAAAGGGGGAATGGCCCCGCTTAGGCACATTTGCCGGTTAACCGCTACAAAGCCAGTAGGCGCCACATCAGTAGTGTCAATTTTCTCAGAAAGAATGGCATATGCTTCAGCAATGCCAAACTGACCACACAACTGACGAAAAGCTTTGTACGATAAGGTGGTAGGGGCTCTTTCTGGAGGATTGACTAATGGAGCTAGAATAAGAGTGGCCTCTCCAGCCTGGGATGTTATATCTTCTTGCTGAGAAGTCATTCTACACAAGCAACTGGATATTCAAATATGAAGGTGCACGTTTCCTAAAATGTGTGAAGTGTTGTGTAAAATCAACAAAGCAATAAGCGAATAAAACTGGAATGAAAACTAGCAAGCATCTGTCAGTTATGAAGTCCAGGGTTAGTTGTTTTAAAATATGAAAGAGAAATGTAGATGCAAACAAATCAGTTCAAGATAGCAATGCTTTGCATTAATATTTCACTTTAGTTGATTGGTTCACACCATTTCATACAGTGTGTTTAAGTTGATTACTCTATGTTGACTAATCTGTCATTTGATATGGGTAGTCAGTGGCAGTATATTCGTCCCAATTTTCTGTAAATAATGTATTGAACAGATTGTTAGTTAACACAAGTCAAAAGTGATCTGCGAAAGAATGCAACAAAGTTCAAGCAACAATTCAAAGTTCAAACAAAGCTTAAAAGTACAAGTGCTAACTCGCCAACGACTTAAGAAATTTTTTCTACGGGTTAGGTTGAGTCGTTGGTTCTCTGGCTAACTCGTCCGCGACCTAAGTCATTAAGTTAAGTTAGGTCGTGTCAATCTTGAGTTGTTGAAACTTTAAGTCGGCTGCGCTCTAAGTAGTAAGTCGTGGAAGATAAAGGAAACTTCAATGCAAAGCAACGAGAAACTCTCAAGTCCTAACTCGGCCACGACTCTTGGTTTAAGTCGTAAGGTATGTTAAGACGGTTCATAATTAAGTCGCTAAAGTTGCTGGATCACGCAGAGGTGCCAAATTATACCTAAGGCGACATTCCACTCTCTTTAGCCAACATACCCTCTTACTCCTAACCCGTTAACCTTCTAACCCGTTAACCTTCTAACCCGTTAACCATCTAACTCCTAACACGTTTAACTCCTAATCCGTTACTCACAATGGATAACCCTAGCTCTACCACACTACTAGATCGCCTCAAATCATGAATCATTGCAAGATAGATTGAACCGCCTGCCTTAAGTCCACCAGTATAACAATATTCGCGAGGGTCAAGGGGGAAAATCGGAGATAAAGATCGACAATGATCGGCAATTGGAAAAGAGGCAAAATCTCTTACGCAGTGTGACGATGAAGATTGTAGGAACTTGATTGGTTGCGAGGTAAACTGGTTGGATCTATTTCTGAAAGCTTCAAAGGTCAATAATGGCGGAAGAAAACACGGAAACAAGTAGGTGAAGAAGAAGCGACCTAAGCCTTTTATATCTCGAGGCAGAGGAATTTGAACCGGCACACGCGTTAAGATAAGTCGAAGCACACAACCTACGACCTAGGCGTGTACTTCGAGGGGAAAATGTTAACCCTCAATTTCCTACGACTCAAAAACTGCACGACTCAAACAGATTACGTGACTTAACAAGTCAAGGATTGGCCGACTTAAAGGATTCAACGACTTAAGGAAGTGGACGGTCTACGACTCAAGTTATGGACGACCTAACGGTTTAGCGAGTTGAAGGACATGGTGACTTACGACATAGAGAAATCTATGACTTAACGGTTTAAAAGAGAAGGGATGCTTCACGACCTAAGGCATCCACGACTTAAGGTTTCTACGACTTAAGTAGGTATACAGTTTACAACTTAAGGAAGCCCACGACTCAAGGACAGGATGAATTAACGGTTCAAGAGAGAGCACGACTTAAGAAGGAAATGAGTTAACGACTTAAAGCTATCTGCGACTTACGACCTAGCATGTGTCGTGAGCGACTTAAGCAAATATGGCGTTGCTCCTTACTTAACACAGTGACCTCTTAACTCATACACGATTCAGGACTTGGGTTATTATCTGAAGGGAACAAGCTTATCAGCTAACTCGTACACGGCTCACGACCTAGCTTGAATCGTCCACGACCTAAAGCTACTGAGTGAAGGTTCAATGCCGCATCAAGAGGACCAGTTGACTCATTTGCGACTTAGATGTTGACTCGTGGGCGACTTAGGACTTGTACAAATGAACTTTTGTGAGACCGTGGGGTTGGGCCAGACAAGTCGGCCACGACCTACATAAGTCAATGACGACTTACGACTCAAGAGGAAAATTTTCCTATAAATACCAACCCACTTCAAACATGAAGGGGGTCTTTTTGGGCTCATTCCGGAAACACCGATACTCTGCTGAATTCTCAACTCACCCGATACTTCAAATACGAAAGGCATCTCAACAAACTTCAAGAAGAAATCTAACGCAATCAACATGGATTCAAAGAATTCTTCTACATCGAAGTTCTAGTTGTTTGTCTCATCAGTGTTGTAATTGGAGATTGTTATAAAGTTGTAATCAATTCAGTAATAAAGAGAATTAAAGTGGACGTAGGCTTACTCTAAGCCGAACCACTGTAAAAACTGTTGTCTTTTCTGCTTTCTCTGTGACTTTTCTACTTGTTTTTAGTTCCCGTGTTCACTGGTGGTGCTTTCGCTCAACTTCAATCTACACCAGGGTGTTAGCGTACGATTTTTACGTTAACACACGCCACCCAAATGCTACTGACCAATTCAAGTTTAAATTCGTTATATTTTGTTTAAGTCATGGTGCCATCGACGAGCTCCAAAAGAGAGGTCAAGTAAAATTTGATTATGCAAGGCCAAAGCTCGCCGGAGTCAAGTATGCTAAAGTTCAGTGAGTTCGTTAAAGTTAAACTTGAAATTGGTCGTAGTTCAGATATTAAAGCAAATCAGAAGAGTGGGAGTCCCAGAAGCAAGAACGTTCGAATCGACACGAGTCGAATCGATGAACTTCGAATCGGTATGCCCCAACTCCATGAAGTTCGACTCGATGAGACCTTGGGACAAATGAGCAGTTCGAATCCATGAAGCCCTGCATGACTTCGAATCGATCAAAGTTGAGCTCCTTCGAATTGATCAACATATCGTTACTTCGAATCGATCAACATATCGTTACTTCGAACCGATCAATATTAAGCTCCTTCAAATTGATCAGAATATCGTTATTTCGAATCGACCGCCGCGAGCCTTTTTTCCATTTCTTTTATAACCATCGATTCGAAGCTATGCATTCAAAATCGACACGAATCGCTCATCCTTGGATCGATGCGAAGCAATGAAAGACGACACTCTGATCGATACGACTCGAATGGCCTCATTCCTCAGTTCTATCGAGTCGACCCACTTCGTCCAGATCTCACCACTCCTCAAAACTTTCAAGAGGAAGATATTGAATCGATGTCAAAAAAGTTGTAAGTACTATCATTCTCATCTCGAATCGATCCCTTGATTACCTGAGTTGATTTGGTTACGAATGGAAGCGTGAAGGGGTTCGATCGATTCAAGAAAAGCACGTTTGTCTTGGCCCTGGAGAGATCGATTCGAAGAGGAGGCTATAGCAACAATGAAAAGTAAAAAGTGAAAGTGGCGCCGGCTTCACGTATTTATATGGGTCTCACATAGGAAATGGGACGATTCGTCTCCCGGTCAGAATGACCGACCCCAACCGGTCACGCGCTGGTCGATTCAAACAAGCCACGTTCGAATCCATCACGTTCATACCCATCGTGTTCGAACCGATCGCATTCGAATCCACCAATACTCCGAATCCATCCATGCAGTGTCGATACGAGGCATCATTGATACGAAGGAACAACCGAACAGAGGCTGGATTGAAAGTCTTATCGACTCAAAGCACGAGGTCCATCAGGCCATCGATTCGAACAAACATAGCTTCGAATCCATCAAAGACCACCGATGAAAATGGACGAAATCGTTTCAATGTGAAAATTACTTGTCTACCTTTTACATCGATTCAGGAGAGGATCGATACAAGAGGACGTTTATAGACAATTATAAAACAGTGTCTCAACTCGAATCTCAAGATCGGTTCAGGAGAGGACCGATGCAGAATTCGATAACAAACCAAACTGGCAATGACTGGCAATCGCGCAACGTTAACCAAAACCAAAGTGGTACATATATGCACATTTGTATGACTAACACTTGACCTTTAACATTTACAGTGATGAAATGTTCACCTCGTCATGGTTACAACGACTGAAGACTTTCAGAAGAGCATGTCCTGATTGTCCATCGTGAAACTGCAGCTTTTCAAAGCACGTCATGTTTACACAAGACGTACTTTGGGGGGCAAATGTTATCCCGCCTTTTGGCAAGGCCGAGATACCAAGGAACTGGCTGGAAAATAAGGGTCACATGTCCTCAAATTTGAATGATTGTTGGTTTACTACAAATATCGATGAATTTTGTCCGAGTCCAGATCAGGCTACAATTGATAAGACACGTCAAGCGAAGCTGTGGAAACCAACGTTCCAAATTTCGAGGCAATCCGAGTTCGTATGCTCAAGTTATCGCCAATGGAAAGTGGAGGAGACAACCTCAGTTCGAATCGATTAGAAGAAGATTAGGTCCGAACCCATAAGATAGCCTTCACGATCGAATCCATAAACCATGCATTGGTTCAAATCCATCCTCCCAGAGCCTTGCCTCGAACCCATGAAGAGCTCCTTTGCTTCGACTCCATCGGGTAAGCCCTCACTACGAATCCATCCAAAGCCTTCCCTAGTTCGAACCCATCAGAGTATCCCTATCTGCGAGTCCATCAAACTGGAACCCTTCAAATCCATGAAGTTCAAGAAGCTTCGACTCCAATTCATAACCATCCTTCGAATCCATGAAGTTCAAGAAGCTTCGACTCCAATTCATAACCATCTCCGAATCCATGGAGCAAAGAACTCTTCGTATCGATCGAACCATGGGACGCCTTGATTGATACGAAGGAACGCACATGTGATCAAATCGAAGGAGCATACCTTCGAAACCTTCTCTTCAAATCCATCAGACAAGCGCGGCTAAAACCACTCCGAGTCACCATATGGATTTGACCCTATGGATTCGAACCATATCGATTCGAACGAATCCATAGGACGAGGAGCACCATCTTGAATCGATCATAACTTGAGATATACAAGTCCAAATACTATGAAATTTTCACAGGAGCTTGCATATACCTAGAAGAATGTCCACGCCAAGTTTCATCACGATTGGACACTTTTTTGATCGATTCGAACCAAGGGTCGAATCGATCCCAAAGTGGGCCCGGATCTCCAGAATTCGGCCATGTGGGCCCCCCACACGTGCTAGAAGTGCTCTTCCCGAATTTTAGGCGAAATATCAGCCTCCAGCACTTATAAATAGAGCCCCTGGTCATTCAGAAAAGGGATCGGAGAATTTTGAGAGCAAGAGAACGCACGGACGCTGCCAGAATTGCTTCAGAGCACCACAACTGCCTTTGGTTTCGAATTTTGGCTTACTACTTGCTGCACATTAAAAAGTTGTATTCTCCGATCATCAAGCAATAAAGTAACAAAACTTCATAGTGGACGTAGGCAAAACGCCGAACCACTCTAAATCGTTGTCTCTTGTGCAATTTACTTCCTGCTATTTGGAGTTTTTGTTAGATAATCCACGTTTTAATTTACTTTCTTCATTTATTATCTCTGCAAAAAACATCCGATGAGTGTTGTGCCCAATTTTGACACAAACATTAGTTAATACAATTAATTAACTAATCAAGGTTGATTAATTTAAGTGTGATTAATTAATTGTAATTAATTGAGGTTTAATGTAATTAATTATAATTAATTAATTAACGGAAACAAATGAAGGATCATTAATTATTGTAATTAATGATAGTAATTAAAGGTTAATTACTGAATATGGTTAAGGTTAATTACTTGAATGTAATTAAAGTATAATTAATTAAGGAAGATTTATTAAGGAAGATCATTAAGAGATAATTAATTTATTTATTTGGAATAATGAAGAAGGATTAAGGTAATCCAATTGATTTAGGGTTAATTAATTCAGTTTATGGATAATTGGTTTACACTGAATGATTGATATTGGGTGATTGGTTGATACTGGATGATTTGGATATCTCTGTTATGTGATATGTTGCTTTATGAGATGAATGTTGATATGAATTATCGATTGTGATAATGTGATTCATCTATCTGTTTATATCATCATGAATATAAGTTAGTTGTTTAAACCCTTAAACAACTTGGACATTAAAATGGCGTTTGGATTTCGGTGAGACCGGGATCGGGTTTCCATATTTGGATATCCAAAAACCACATCGATCCAAATTAAACATCAGGTCGTGAATCCAAGTGGAGCTTAATGAAAACTCGAGGTGTAAGAACTATTCGTCAGTATAACTCATAGGGTGATTCCATGATGAGTTTGACGGTGATAGTACTTACAGGTTCGAGATGGTGATTTAGAGTGCAAGGGCTATGGTCGTTGACTCTGAGGGTGATTCCAAAATGAGTGCAACGAGTTAGTGCCTTCGGTTTCGTTCGAACCCGGAACGAACTTATATGGATCGAATTCTTTCATAATATCGTCAGGTGGACGATGGGCATTCTAAGATAGATTTGTTCTATAAAGGTAATCGCAGCCTCAAGCCTCATCAACCCAGGAATGGCTAAAACAGGGGAGGTGCAGCAAGGCTAGGTCTGTAGAACCCATTTCAGGGTAAGGTCATTCCTGTCTAGATGTCCCTTTTATTTTGGTTTTATGAGTGGTGGGTCGCGCTAACCATGGGGTGATCTTACTCGGGACTGTTCAGTAAGGAATGGTGCTGGCTTTATGCTGCAGGGGATTGGGCGTAATCCTCGGTACTGTGATCTAGGCCAAGTACTGTGACGTGCGGTACCCCGGTAGCCCTACCATTGATGGAAACCCATTCTTCCTACGAGACCCTACGGTTTTGTTTGTATTACCCACTTTTGTGGCTAGTAGGTGGAATTTAATCATGTAACCATTTCGGCTATTTCTTATTTACTTGAAAACCCTAGATACTATTATAATGTCACTGGATTTCCTATCAAATGTTTTCGTTAGCGTAAGGTAAAAACTTTTCAATGTTTATGTGAGGGAAGTCTTACATGATACCTTTTCTTTTCAAAGGATTTTCTAAAGAGAAAATTTAAGCAATTTTAACCCGTTTACTCACAACATACCCCTGTCGAACCCGAGTGTTTATTTTTTGTTTTATTAAACTCTTGGGTACTCATATTATGTATGAGTAGTCGAGTGATTCAAGTTTGCTTGACAAATTCTGGAGGAGATATGGAACAGGAGGCTTCCACGTGTGGATATATTATGGTTCCGCTGTGTTTGTGTTGTGTTTGTGTGATATCTGTATCTTGTGTTCTTGAGTTGCGTAGTTAGACAGATGTTTATAACTGTCTAATACGTGCTGTATAAGTTGTGTACTCTGATGTAATATGATACTATGTAATATTTTATGTGACATATTATATTTCATTCGTTCCGCTGTGAGTTTTCTGATGTTGTTGTGTTTCTTCTTTCCCTTTCTTTTCTTCTTCTATCCCTTTCTTCCTTAGTTAGTGATGCGACTTTCTAGAGCTAGAAAGTTGGGTCGCTACATGTCTTCCTCTGTTAATCATTCTTACTACCTAAGTATAGCAAGATGAATATGGAATAATCTAGACGATGTTATCTTAAGAGAAAAGGTACCAAATCCAACATATCAAATCTAATCAAGATAATACACACACACACACACACATATATTTATTACAAATATATGCTCTCGTGGACTAAACTCATTCTAGGGTGTTACTAACCCTATTTTTATTGAGTTGACCCCAAATATGGCCTAGGTGTTCGCTCAACCTAAGCGATACCACATGTAATAATGTGCATATCTTACTTCTAAAGATGGTAATTAATACATCCACGGTATTCGTGTGCCGATCATCTACATGTATGAAAAACAAGCATTTAGGGTAACAGAAAAGACAAGTGGAAAGAAACAAATAATCTCATAATGCAAGGAAACTATATATATTGGAACATAAGGTAGTACATATCGAAAATGAAAAATTAGAGTTAATATAGAATTAACTTCATTTTGGGATAGTTATAGTTGGCTACCCCCATAATGCTAATATATAATACACATACACGGTGGAAATAACATAGATAAGTAGATAATGACAATGACCCTTGCTCCATGCTCCTCCAAAATGCACTTGTAGGAAACCAAGACTGCATAACTACTCATAAAAATTTGAGTACCAAAGAGTTTAAGGCAAAAAATGAAAAAGTCCAAGACATGGGTCTGATGTGAGTAAATTCAAAATAAATGAATAGTCATACTTAAAAAACCTTTTAAAATAAAGGTATCTCATATGACCATGCCCTACATAAACACAAACAGATTCTTACCTTACGATAACCATAACATTTCAAGTAGAAACTCCATGTCTATGATTTAAAATAACTTTAACATAGCTAAAATGATTGCATCTTACATTGCAACATATTTGGGTAGAACTGAGTCCGTAAGGCACTTAGTGGAGCATTGATTTCATATAATGATAACATATTGGGTTACTGCCTACTGTAGTACACCTTTGAAAAAACCTACCAAGGACCACATATGGCCCCCCTCCAATACAGGAACGGGCTACCCCTTACTGGATAGTATCGAATATGTCACCACCTCTGCTGCGAATCAATAGTCGTACCAACGCCAATGGCATTCATAAATTCATAAATATCAATCTAGATTCGGTGATGACCATATCCTAATAGGTATAATGCACATAGCCCTATCGCATATCCCCTGCTTTAGTCATTCACGGATGTGAGGCTCGAGGCTACGTTTACCTTTTTAGCAAATCCCACTTGAAATGCTAGCCCTGCCCTCCACTTAAAAATGCAATGTTAGCATTAATCCATACAAGTTGTTCATGATATGAACAAACCAAAGGAACTACTTTTACTACATCTTTTTTAGAATCATCATCGGGATTTGTAGCATGTAGCCCTTGCACATCAAAGAGCTCCCTCTTTTATTACATCATCTTCAAGGAATCTCTAATTCGAACACTGAAGCCGGTTCAAAGTAGTTTTCGAATAAATCATGCTTATCTTATCCCGGTCTTTTCAAACCAACATTCAACAATTTCAAAACTAGTCAAGTTATCGATAATGGAGAAATTCGCTATGTAGTGTTAAGTATTGATTTGCATATTAAAAATAAGACATCCTATATTTATCCTCACTTTTCAATTTCAAACAATACTATTCCTTGATTGACAATGAAGTCAAACAAATTAGAAAACTATCCTTGCCTTGAACTCAATCTTACTTCTTGGGATAGTGACGAATTT
The DNA here is from genome assembly GCA_030765085.1 of Allium cepa. Taxonomy (NCBI): domain Eukaryota; kingdom Viridiplantae; phylum Streptophyta; class Magnoliopsida; order Asparagales; family Amaryllidaceae; genus Allium; species Allium cepa. The sequence continues at coordinate 422,319,427 of CM060946.1, read as the reverse complement.
CCATACCTCAAACTTTATTGTTTAGTATACAATGACGTACATTCCATATACATAATTAATCGTAATTCATTTACCTAAATTAACCCTCTTATACTTATCACGTTTCTGGCATTTCGACTTCTCTATCCCTCGCCTAGAAACTCTAGTTCTGGATCCCATGAAAAGAGGAAAGTCTACTCATCAACTTTTAGTTCTCAACACAAGATGACTTACTTTCCATAAAATGTGTCAACATTTTAGCATAGCTTATCAAGTTTGTTTGATGTTACTTAATGTCACAGACAAAGAAATCCCTTGTATTTAAAACATCTTTTTAAAAGATAGTTGTTTTAAAACAAAATATGACCTCTATAACAAAGTGGTTAAAATTTAAATCTCTTATTTAAATAGTTAAATAAATACTTGAAAATAAATTTAAAATTTCAAACTTCTTTTTTAATACCTAAAATTGCATTTAAAAGACTTTTCAAAAATATCCAAAGTAGAAACTCCTTTTATTTTACACAAAATTATCAATTTACAAACCACATTCATAGTTGCTATTGCTGTATGAACCATAACTTTTAATACTTGTTTTGTCAATCAAAATAACTTTTAAAACCTTTCTTATTATATTTCATTCCACTTTAATAAATTTGTAAAAAGGGTTGAAAACAAAAGTGAAGTTCGAAAAATCTTTCATAAACATTCTTAGGAAACAAAGTGGTAAATTAGTTTAAAGGAACATAGGATATCAATGTCGAACAAAAACTAATCAAACCAACATTTATATACATAAGCACATATATAAAAATGTTTTTAACTCCATAAGGTATGGAAAAATTGTCCTTTGCATATTATCACATATGCACTTCGAAATATGTCACAGCAACTATTCGCTACAATTACTTCGACTTTATTTCAACTCCCTTGCAAAAATCCGAAGTGTCATATACTTTCAAGCAGAAACCAAGCCAAACTATAACATTCCAAACGCATATAAACATAAGCAATCAAACAAGATCATTATAACAAATTATAAAGATTTGAACTTTATTTTTAAAGTGATCTTTACTCATCAATAATTGATACACGCTTGCAACTAAAACTACCACAACTTTTAATAGACGGCTAGAGCAAGCTTCCTTTTACTAAACTTGATCTTTAAGACCCAAAAAGAGAAACAGTTTCAGCCATTGTGCTAACAGAGCTCGACCATGGGAAAAATGCAAGGGTTTTGACTTTATTTTGAAGATAAGAAAGTAGAGAAGGATGGAAGTGATTTAATTCACTTATTTAAGGATTAAAAGTGAAAAAGGAGAAGTAGATTACCTGAATAGTCGGATAGATATCTTGTAACAACCCGTATATTTGTACCATTTAACTTGACAATAATACAAAACACGAATCGTTATGGGATTATAAATACATAAATGTAAATGAGAATCAATACAACATCACAAACATAGAACGGTCACAGAATAATGCAGCGGAAAATACATTGTCATAATAGCAGTTGATGAAGATACCACATGAAGTACAACAATGTCACAACATAAGGTGACTGAAAGGAAATACATAAATGCCCAACGGTCTAGTACATCAATACTGGAATACAAATAGACTGATAAAGATAAATGCTAAGACTTCAGCATCTTCAACCAACCTTGCTCAGCAACTGGATAGCTTCAGACTGACCCGAGCATATACCAAAGAGAAACACTCGAGTCAGGACTCAAAATCTTATAAAGGATAATCAAGTGCAGGGAATAAAGTCCATAACTCAAAGATGAATAAAATAACAGCTCTAAGGATCCGATAAACTATCTGTATATACAATAGAATACGATATGTAGTTAATGTCTAATCAGTAAAGTACGATATTAAAATAGCATTAAGGCGTTACCATAATTCCCCTTAACACATTTTATAATGTCATAGTCTATACAGCACCGTAAACCCCACCGTAAACTAGTGGTTATCAGAGGGTACCCCATAGGTATAACATAAAACAAAATGTAGTGGTCATGAATAGGATAATCAGTATGACAAGGTACATGAGGCGATACCAACTAGGATACTAGTAGTTGCGTGATCCAGACTGATGTTGAGCATAGCCAGCAGCTACCTCAACACCGCGAAACAACACTCCCAAATCAAGGGGTGCACCCAAATCGAATCACAAAAGTAATAGATGTGGTATCGAAGAAGTGTGTCCGCTAGAGGTGGAGAACCTCAATGGCCCGACGCGGCTCCTGTTTTAGCCATGTCAGGGGTCATCTAATATCGTTCTCTTTCTTCAGTCAACGCGTTCACCAAACCATCCACTTCATTCTGGATCAACACTCCGCGTATAATAGTTATTAAAGGGGTTTTTGGTATCGACAAAGAGTATGTCCATATCCGATCACGGTCTCTTTAATAACTACGTTTTTTTACCCGATGGTCGGTTAAATTAACGTTTAAACAAATCAAAGTCCAAAAGTCAAGGTGCAAATTTGACTTCCAAAATTTGACATTTCACTATTCAATTTATTTCTGATATTTAAAACATATTTCCAAATGCAATTTTTAGTTCAAACATTTGAGTTAACAATAAAATTAAGCATTCAAGTTCAATTTAATAAGATCTAAATTTCGCTTATTAAATTTAGTTCATAATCAATGAATTCAAGTTAATGTCAATTTAGTTCGAATCATTAAATCAAATTCTATTCATTTCAATTCATATTTACATTCACTTTAATCATAAATTCGATTAAATCAATTTCATTAACTAAATTCATTTTTATCAAACCTTCATTTGATTTATTTACCAATTTAATTAAATTTCTTTTTAAAGAAATCTGTTTCCATTTATTTGGTTCAATGATCTACACATCACAAATAAGTTATTTCCGAGTTACAAATCAACTCAATCCGTTCTCCGCTTACAATGTCCAGATTTGATTAATTCATTAAATTTAAAATCATTTAAATTTAAATTATCACTAAACTAAATCCATAAAACTTTAGTTAGTTTTGTATTCCACTTAAGTCAAATTTTTCTTAATCTCGAATTAAATTTATAACAAGTTTCAAATCTATTTAATTAAAACCGAGTTTAAATCTAAATCTAACAAATCTAATAAATTTTTAAATTATTAAATTCTAGAGCTTACTTGTTTCTAAATATCATTTCAATTAAATTAGCCAATTCATTTTATTCAATTGAACAGGTTTATTAATCCGTTTCAATTAAATCCATTAATTTATTTCAATTAAATCCATTAAGTTCGTTAGTGAATTTACAAACCAATTGTTAAGTTCATTTCTTAATTTAAAATATATTTCAATTTCAAAAATGATTGTTGTTGACCAATCGGGTTTCTTACTTTTAATTATTTATCCTAGGCCAAGTTATTTAATTGGGTATCTATCATTTCAACCGAATATCATTAAACATAAAGCAAAGCATAGCAAAGGGAACTTGGAGTGTGATAACTGGGATGGTGTCAAAGTAAATAAACAAGCAATAGCAACCATACATAACAATTCATCAATTTATTAAATAATCTCGAAATAATCATATTAATTTACATTTGTTATTTATGCAAATTAATATAATTATTCCTAGAATCCACACAATCATTTCATTGCAGATTAAAGATTATTACATTATGGTTTTCACTTGGTGTCCATTATCAAATTTCTACATCAATCATACCTTCAAGGGTTCAAAGTGAGGTTAACGCTAATTCCACGTGTCGATTTATTTAACATTTAAAGGGGGTCAAGTTCAACATATATAATCCATTTTACATTGTTAACTATCCTATATTAAATTCAATTTCATATTAGTTATTGCTTATATTAACAACCAAATTCAACATCACATAGCAAATTTAGTGTCACAACTATTTACCATAAACCGGCATCAAATCATAGTCTATCACGTTAAATCTTTTTAAACAATACATGTTGTTAATTTAGAAATTTTAAATACTATCATACTCAATTTTAACTTGTATAGCAATTAATAGTTTTATTTCAACAATTTTAACAATCAACAATTTAATATCCAAATTGATATTAACAACAATTATCACTTGATTATCATCGCATAATAGATTGAGTCGTGAATGAAATATACACCTTTCGTGGTTAGAGAAGAGAGATCAAAAGGCACGAAGAAGCACGGATGACCAACATAAATTTACCACAGCTAAACATAGAGAGAAGGATACTGCTTGTTCAAATCAACAGAGGAGACACAGTTACCAACTAACAAAAGACATAAACATATATATTAACATATATATGTTCTTACCTAAGCAAACCAGATAAAGAAGGCTAGAATCAAGGTATATCGAGTTGCTGTTCGACTGGCACTGGAGCTGCTGTTCAATACCAAAACGTGCGTGAGATACTCGATTCACAGATATATACATAAACCAATATACAGAGAGAAAAATATAAACAACAGCAAGTTTATATCATTTTTTTTGATGATTTCTTTTTGCGCAACATCGGGCGGCCAAGGAGATGGCGAAGCAAGGGTCGAAGGGGGCGAGATGAGGTTTCGCGCATGGATGACGGCTCGCTCGGGAGGGGTGGCGTAGGCGAGGTGGTGGTCGAGGTCAGCGGCAGTGGGTGGCGGTGCGGGCTGTGTCAGTGGGATGCGGCGGAGCAGGGTGATGTGGCGGAAGGATAGTAGAAGTGGGTGGTGGGACGCGGAGGCCGGTTGTGGGCAGTGGGACGTGGGGAGGCGGAGCAGTGGCGTGGCGGAGGCGGGCGAAGTGGCGTGGCGAACGCGGGCGAAGTGCCAGTGGCGGAGGCGGGCTGTGGGCAGGCAAATGGGTGGAGAGGGGAGCATTTTGCGAGTTCACATTTTCTGGCGGGAGACAGAAAAGTATAAAAGAATTATGAAGAGGAGGGAGAGAGAGAGTACGTACCAGAAAAGTGAGCAACTACAGAAGTGAGTAATTAATGAAAGTGGAGGTAGCAGATATATACAGAGAGGTTTACAGAGAGGTTTACAGAGAGGTTTAAAGTCCCAAGGTCAATGCAATGATGTCCTCGGTAAATGTGATGGCTATTGGGTTTCTTAGAGAGCTGAATGGTCAAGGACTCCTAGAATTCTGAACAGTGTAGAAAGTTGGATACCGGTTTGTGCCGCGTAACGGACCAGATTGTACTGCGTTGAACAATTATAATTCACAACATCGAACTCTGATTGACACAAATAAATATAACGTTTTGATAAGCATGACGAGGCGGACACAATGGTACGAAGATATTGATGGTTTGACATTGTTTGTGAAGTGGTTAATCTTATTGAACCATTTGCTCGAGCGAATAATTTAACTAGCAATTAAAAGCGAAATTTGACGAAATGAAATGCACCGTCACGATTAGACTATTTTTCTTATGCAATGTGAAAAATATTTGAGTTCTGACAATAGGAAATTTATACTTAGAATTCAAACTGGGTCTGAATTTCAGGGTCGTTATATTCTCTCCTACTCAAAACTTTTCGTCCCTGAAAAGGGAAGATGTAATGAGTAGAAGAATAAATTAAAGAGATATGATGGATATAGAATAAATTATGGAACAGACTATAAAACATAGAATAGAGTTTACCTTCAACAAACAATTCTGGATTAGAATCCCGAATACTCTGCTCAGTTTCCCAAGTACAATCACGATCTTCGAGACTCCATTGGACTTTGACTAGGCTGACGGATTTTCTTCTACGCTGCTTCGTATCCCTATCAATAATACGAAGTGGTCTCCTCTCTATTGTCAAATCCGGCTCAATATCAACCTCATCTAACTGAGCAATAGGAATGGTCATGGATGGATTGCGCACAACCTTCCGAAGATGTGAAACATGGAATATGTTGTGCACGCCCTCAAATTTCTCTGGCAGTGTAACTCTGTAGGCTAGTGTACCAATTCTTTCAGTGATAGTGAATGGTCCAACAATCTAGGAGCGAGCTTCCCTCTATGACCAAATCGAATAACATTCTTCAAAGGTGATACCTTAAGAAATACCTCATCCCCAACCTGGAATTTTAAATCTCTTCTACGCCCATCTGCATAGCTCTTCTGCCTATCCTGTGCAGTCTTCATCTTCCTTCTGATCTCATTAACCTTCTCGGATGCTTCCATAATCTATCTGGGCCAAGAATTAATCGATCACCATGCTCAATCCAACAAGCTGGCGATTTGCATGGCCGTCCATATAAAGCTTCGAACGGTGCCATATCGATACTTGCCTAATTATAAAGATAGTTAAATTTCAATTCAAATTTTCTTATTTAAATAGGTAAAATTGAATTGAAAATTTATGATTTACCTGATAACTGTTATTATAAGTGAATTCGACCAAATGGAGATGGTCTTTCCAAGATCCACTGAAATCAATAATGAAAGCTCGGAGCAGATCTTCCAAAATCAGATTTACCCTCTCAGTTTGGCCATCTGTTTGAGGATGATAAGCTGTGCTCAGATTCAGTTTAGTGCCCAAGACGTCTTGAAATGCCTTCCACAATTTACTAGTGAACAAAGGATCTCTATCGCATACAATGCTAGATGGAACTCCATGAAGTCTAACAATCTCTCTCATATAAATCTCGGCCAAACTCGAAGCAGTACGAGTGGTCTTAATAAGAATAAAGTGAGCAGATTTGGTCAACCTATCAACAATCACCCATATACTCTAGTTACCTTTTCTGGTCCTCGGTAATCCATCAACGAAGTCCATAGAAATCTGATCCCATTTCCAACGTGGAATCTCTAGGGGTTGAAGTAATCCTGCCATCTTCCGCTGATCAGCCTTGATTTGCTGGCAAGTGGTGCATCTACTAACATATATAGAGATATCTCTCTTAATCCCACTCCACCAATATAAACGCTACATATTCTGATCATCTTGGTGACACCAGGATGAAATGAAAGTGATGACTGATGGTTCCCTCTAAGCACTTCTTGTCTCAATCCATCGACATTAGGAACACAAATACGGTTGTCAATCCTCAGAACTCCATTACTATCTATCTGTGCTCCCATTTTACTGTCGGCATTTCCAACTCTACCAAGAACTAACTCCTTCATGCAATAGAGTAAGGTGTCCTCATATTGCTTAGCTTTGATGTAATCCATAAGAGATGGGGAGATAACAAGCTAAAATAGCATGCGTTCGACAAGATTACAACATGACAATGCTTTGCTACGACTCAAAGCATCAGCTACAACATTTTCTTTCCCCGGAGTACAATTTATATCGAGATCATATGCAGCTAAGAATTCGAGCCATCGAACTAGTCTCCGGTTCAAATCCTTCTGAGAGAAGATATACCTCAAGGACTTATGATCAGTGAATAATTCATATTTCGTTCCCAATAGATGATGCCTCCATAGTTTCAAAGCAAATACAACTGCAAGAAGCTCTAGATCATGAGTTGCATAGTTTACTTCATGGGTCTTCAACTGACGACCAGCATAAGCAACAACCTTAGCATTTTGCATAAGGACAGCGCCTGAACCTTCTCGACAAGCATAGGGATAGACAGTTAATCCTTCACTCCCGTCAATTACCGCAAGAACTGGGGCTGAAGTTAACTTACATTTCAACTCATTAAAAGCTGATTTGCTCTTCTCACTCCAAATAAACTTGACATCCTTTCGAGTTAAAGCAGCAAGTGGGGTGGAAATCCGGGCAAAGTGCTCAATAAATCTGCGATAATAACCGGCTAAGCCCAAGAAGCTACGAATCTCTGTAGGAGTTTTGGGAGTCTCCCAATCCTGAAGATAAATTTCCAAATTAGAAAGGAATAAGATGGATCGAATAGAACTAACGAATAGGATAGAACTTACATTGATTACGACAATCTTAGCTGGATCGACCGAAATCCCATTTTCAGAAACAATATGGCCAAGGAATCGTAGTTCTTCTCGCTAGAAGTGGCATTTTGAGAACTTGGCTTTAAGCTGATGATTTCGGAGAGTTTCTAGAACATAAGAAAGATGTGTCTCATGCTCTTTCTCATCTTTGGAGAAGACGAGAATATCATCAATGAAGACAAGAACAAACTTGTTAAGGACATCATGAAAAACTCGATTCATCAAGTCGACGAAATAAGCAGGGGCGTTGGTTAACCCGAATGGCATAACCTTCTACTACTCTGAGTTGGTGGAACCCAGTGGCTAGATCAAGTTGTGAGAAGACTTTAGCTCCATGGAACTGATCGAATAAATCATTTATGTGAGTCATCGGATAGCGATTTTTGAGAGTGCATTTGTTTAGTTCTCTGAAATCAACACACATGCGAAGAGATCCATTTGATTTAGTGACAAATACGACTGCGGTGCCCCATTCAGAGCAGCTTCTCCTAATCAAACCCTTAGCAAGCAGATCATCAATTTGAGTTTTTAGTTCAACCTTTTCCTTAGGAGCCATCCTTCTGTGAGGAAGAACTGCGGGAGTAGCTCCAGGAATAAGGTCAATGCGGAAATCGATCTCCCGTTTAGGCGGTAGATAGTTGACCTCTCCAAATACATCGGGAAATTTTTGAACAATAGGAGTGGTACTAAGATCATCCGGGTGAGCATCAAGAGAGAATATGAAGCTTCCGGCATATATCTGAGGTGATTTGCATTCAATGACAAGCGGTAGGCCCTTGTCATTGACTAGAGAAACAGAACGAGCTTTGCAAGAAATAACAGCATGGAATTTTCTTAACCAATCAGCACCAAATAAGATGTCAAATGCTACGAAGCCAAGCACATAAAAATCCCAAGTGAATCGATATCTTCCATACAAAAGCACAACCTCTTTACAAATTCTACTGAGGTTGGCAAATCCTCCAATAGGGTTGGAGACACATAAGGAAGTAGTAGCAAGAGTAGGTTCTAATTTGAGCTTATTACAAAGATCAATAGATATGAAGCTATGAGAAGCACCAGTATCGAATAATACCCTAACAGGTAAATCATGTAATGAAAAAGTACTTCGTAAGGTACCTCGGTCATCCTGAGCAGGTGGTGGAGGTGGTGCAGGAGTGGTGAAGCAAATACTCTAGATGGTGTGCCTCTCTTCCTCAATTGGCAGTCTTTCTTGAAGTGACCAGGCTGGAGGCTGGCATGGCATAAATCACTCCTCATCTGAGAAGGTGGTGGAATAGCAGCTCTGATAGATGGACAGCTATTAGCATAATGGCCTTTCTTATCGCATTTGAAGCAAGTGATATTAGCAAGGTCGATTGGGCTTTTCTGGGCATATCCTAATCCTGTAGTCTTTTGCCAAGCTTTCTTTTGTTGATCAAAGTTCATCTTCCTCTTTCCAAGCTAGCTAGAAGAGGACTGAGTAGGAGTAGCCTTGGCAGTGGTTCCCCTTGGCTTTGCCTCATATCTAAGAGCATAATCAACAAGCTCTGTGAAAGTGCAGTGAGTGTAGCTAGTAAGCAAGTCATAGTACTCTGTTCTAGCTCCCAAAATGAACTTCTCGTTCTTTAGAAGTGGTGTATCGATCAAGCCAGGTCCGAACTTTGAGAGTTCGTTGAATTTCCTCTCATACTCAGAAAAAGTCATGATGCCTTGCTTAAGGTCCATAAAAGCTCTATAAAGTTGGGTTCTCCCGGCAGCTGGCATCCATTGTGCCGAGAAAGTATCCCTAATCAAAAGATAGACTAGATGAATAACATTCCAAAGATTGAAATAAGAAATTAGACTACGAAATCCAAACAAATTTATACCTAAACTGGGCCCAAGTGATGGTGTTCTCCTCGATACGAGTAGTAACAAATTCCCACCGATCTTGTGCGGCATCCTGAAGTTTCCAAGCAGCAAGCTGACACTTTTGAGCATCAGTGATTTCCAATCCAGAAAATATCCTCTCTAAGCCTTTGAGGCATTACTGAGCTTCGATAATGCCCTCGGATCCGGAAAACTTAATACCCTCTAGCTGTGTATACTCCTTACTAAGAGTGGTGAATTTGACTGGAACTGGGGTGGCAGGTGCAGCCCGGGCAGGACCGTTGCCTCTTCCTCCCCTATTGTTTCTTCCAGTACTCATCTGAAGTATTGAAAGACATTTAGAACCAAGGATAGAAAAATCATAAAGCTTAAGGAAAAATCTAATTAGCGAATCAAAAGAAGTTTGAATTAAAAGGGTCTGGATATTGAATCGATTCTCCTCACTCTAGGGTATTGCTACCCTATCTCTAATGATTTTATATAACCCAAACTAAGGTTTTTAGGGAAACCAATGCTCCGATACCAACTGTAACAACCCGTATATTTGTACCAATTAAATTGACAATAATCCACACATGTCAACTTAAATAATACAAAACACGAATCATTATGGGATTATAAATACGTAAATGTAAATGAGAATCAATACAATATCACAGACACAGAACAGTGAAAATACATCATCATAATAGCAGTTCACGAAGCTACTACATGAAGTACAACAATGTCACAACATAAGGTGACTGAAAGGAAATACACAAATGCCCAACAGTCTAGTACATCATTACTGGAATATAAATAGGCTGATAAAGATAAATGCTAAGTCTTCAGCATCTCCAACCAACCTTGATCAGCAACTGGATAGCTTCAGACTGACCCGAGCATATACAAAAATGAAACACTCGAGTCAGGACTCAAAATCTTATACAGGATAACCAAGTGCAGGGAATAAAGTCCATAACTCAAAGATGAATAAAATAACAGCTCTAAGGGTCCGATAAACTATTTATATATACAATAGAATATGATATGCAGATAATGTCTAATTAGTAAAGTACAATATTAAAATAGCGTTAAGGCGTTACCATAATTCCCCTTAACACATTTTATAATGTCATAGTCTATACAGCACCGTAAACCCCACCGTAAACTAGTGGTTATCAGAGGGTACCCCATAGGTATAACATAAAACAAAATGTAGTGGTCATGAATAGGATAATCAGTATGACAAGGTACATGAGGCGATACCAACTAGGATACTAGTAGTTGCGTGATCCAGACTGATGTTGAGCATAGCCAGCAACTACCTCAACACCGTGAAACAACACTCTCAAATCAAGGGGTGCGCCCAAATCGAATCACAAATGTAATAGATATGGTATCGAAGATGTGTGTCCTCTAGAGGTGGCGAACCTCATTGGCCCGGCGCGGCTCCTGTTTTAGTCATGTCAGGGGTCATCCAATATCGTTCTCTTTCTTCAGTCAATGCGTTCACCAAACCATCCACTTCATTCTGGATCAACACTCCGCGTATAATAGTTATTAAAGGGGTTTTCAGTATCGACAGAGAGTATGTCCATATCTGATCCCGGTCTCTTTAATAACTACGTATTTATTACCCGATGGTTGGTTAAATTAACGTTTAAACAAATCAAAGTCCAAAAGTCAAGGTGCAAATTTGACTTCCAAAATTTGACATTGCACCATTCAATTTATTTCAGATATTTAAAACATATTACCAAATGCAATTTTTAGTTCAAACATTTGATTTAACAATAAAATTAAGCATTCAAGTTCAATTTATTAAGATCTAAATTTCGCTTATTTAATTTAGTTCATAATCAATGAATTCAAGTTAATGTCAATTTAGTTCGAATCATTAAATCAAATTCTATTCATTTCAATTCATACTTACATTCACTGGTATCATAAATTCGATTAAATCAATTTCAATAATGTTAAAGCAAAAAATGTGCACTAACAACCCGGTGTAAGTTATAGTATAGTGAAAGCACCACCCGTTGGTATGGGAACTGAGAATAAGCAGAAAATAGCAGAGAAATAGTAAAGAGACACGGTTTTTATAGTGGTTCGGCTTAAAGTCAAGCCTACGTCCACTTTAATCCTCTTTATTGCTGATTCGATTAAAACTTTTACAATGATCTTTGATTACAACACAACTAAGACGAGTAGCTAGAACTTCAATGTAGAAGAGATCTTCGAATTCATGTTGAATGTGCTGGATCACTTCCCAAAGTTCGTTGAAGCATCTTCGGTGTTTGAAGTGTTGGATGAGTTGAGAAAACAACAAAGTATCGGCCTTTTAGAAATGATCCAACAGTCCCCCTTTCAGTTGGAGCAGGCGGGGTATTTATAGGGAAAATATGGATGTAGGTCCTAGGTCGTGAGCGACCTAGGGGACACGAGCTACGGCTCATCATGGTTGCACCGGATCACTTGAACAGGCTGGTAGGTCGTGGGCGACCTAAGGGAGAATGGTTGGCGACATAATCATGTCGAGGTACCAAGTGGAGCGACCTAGGCTGGTCGTTGGAGTAGCAGCGATCTAGTGCTGGTTCGACCTATAACCAAGTGACATAACGATATGAAGCTTGTGGCTCGCTAGGTCGTTAACTCGCTAGGTCGTTAACTCGCTAGGTCGTTAACTTGCTAGGTCGTTAACTCGCTAGGTCGTTAACTTGCTAGGTCACATAGGTCATTTAGTTACTAGGTCGCTAGGTCGTTGAGCTCCTCTGTTGCGATATACTGCTGTCTTGTATTGATTGCTAGGTCGCTTAGGTCGTCACAAGTTAGCTCGCCATAGAACTTCATCCTCGTTAGCTCGCTCGCACTTTATCTCATTAGGTCGCTTGAGTGTTAACCCGTTAGGTCTCTTGGCTCCATAATTCGTTAGGTCGTTAGGTCGCTAACTGTTGCCACGTTAACTCGCTGGAGGCTTTAGATCGTTAGGTCGTTTTTCTTTCGAGTGCTTGAGTCGCCGTTCAGAGTGGTGCTAACAATTAACTAAATTTCTTTTTATCAAAACTTCATTTGATTTATTTACCAATTTAGTTAAATTTCTTTTTAAAGAAATCCGTTTCCATTTATTTGGTTCGATGATCTACACATCACAAATAAGTTATTTCCTAGTTACAAATCAACTCAATCCGTATTCCGTTTACAATGTCCAGATTTGATTAATTCATTAGATTTAAAACCATTTAAATTTAAATTATCAGTAAACTAAATCCATAAAACTTTAGTTAGTTTTGTATTCCACTTAAATCAAATTTATCTTAATCTCAAATTAAATTTATAACAAGTTTCAAATCTATTTAATTAGAACCGAGTTTAAATCTAAATCTAACAAATCTAATAAATTTTTGAATTATTAAATTCTAGAACTTACTTATTTCTAAATCTCATTTCAATTAAATTTTCCAACTCATTTTATTCAATTAAACAGGTTTATTAATCCGTTTCAATTAAATCCATTAATTTATTTCAATTTAATCCATTAATTTATTTCAATTAAATCCATTAAGTTCGTTACTTAATTTCCAAACCAATTGTTAAGTTCGATCCTTAATTTAAAATATATTTCAATTTCAAAAATGATTGTTGTTGACCAATCGGGTTTCTTATTTTTAATTATCTATCCTTGGCTAAGTTATTTTAATTGGGTGTTTATCATTTCAACCCAATATCATTCAATATAAAACAAAGCATAGCAAAGAGAACTTGCAGTGTGATAACTGGGACGGTGTCAAAGTAAATAAACAAGTAATAGCAATCATACATAACAATTCATCAATTTATTAAATAATCCCGAAATAATCGTATTAATTTACATTTGTTATTTTTGCAAATTAATATAATTATTCCAAGAATCCACACTATCATTTCATTGCAGATTAAAGATTATTACATTATGGTTTTCACTTAGTGTCCATAATCAAATTTCTACATCAATCATACCTTCAAGGGTTCAAATTGAGGTTAACGCTAATTCCACGTGTCGATTTATTTAACATTTAAAGGGGGTCAAGTTCAACATATATAATCCATTTTACATTGTTAACTATCCTATATCAAATTCAATTTCATATTAATTACTGCTTATATTAACAACCAAATTCAACATCACATAGCAAATTTAGTGTCAAAACTATTTACCATAAACCAGCATCAAATCACAATCTATCGCGTTAAATCCTTTTAAACAATACATGGCGTTAATTTAGAAATTTTAAATTCTATCAATACTCAATTTTAACTTGTATAGCAATTAACAGTTTTATTTCAACAATTTTAACAATCAACAATTTAATATCCAAATTAATATTAACAACAATTATTACTTGATTATCATCGATAATAGATTGAGTCGTGAATGAAATATTCACTTTTCGTGGTTAGAGAAGAGAGATCAAAAGGCATGAAGAAGCACGGATGACCAACGTAAATTTACCACAGCTAAACACAGAGAGAAGGATGTTGCTTGTTCAAATCAACAGAGGAGACATAGTTACCAACTAAAAAAAGACATAAACATATATATTAACATATATATGTTCTTACCTAAGCAAACCAGATAAAGAAGGCTAGAATCAAGGTAGATCGAGTTGTTGTTCGACTGGCACTGGAGCTACTGTTCAATACTAAAACGTGCGTGAGATACTCGATTCACAGATATATAGATATATATATATATATATATATATATATATATATATATATAAACCAATATACAGAGAGAAAAATATAAACAGCATCAAGTTTTATCATATATTTTTTTGATGATTTCTTTTTGCGCAACATCGGGCAACCAAGGAGATGGCGGAGCAAGGGTCGAAGTGGGCGAGATGAGGTTTCGCGCATGGGCGAGGGCTCGCTGGGGAGGGGAGGCGGCAGCGAGGTGGTGGTCGAGGTCAGCGGCAGTGGGTGGCGGTGCGGGTTGTGTCAGTGGGACGCGGGGGCGGCGGAGCAGGGCGACGTGGCGGAGGGAAAGGCGAAGTGGTTGGTTGGACGCGGAGGCGGGCTGTGTGCAGTGGGACGCGGGAAGGCGGAGCAGGTGGCGTGGCGGAGGCGGGCGAAGTGGCATGGTGAAGGTGGGCGAAGTGGCAGTGGCGGAGGCGGGCTGTGGGCAGGTGAATGGGTGTAGAGGGGAGCTTTTTGCGAGTTCACATTTTCTGGAGGGAGATAGAAAGTATAAAAGAATTATGAAAAGGAGGGAGAGAGAGTACGTACCAGAGAAGTGAGCAACTACAGAAGTGAGTAATTAATGAAAGCAGAAGTAGCAGATATATATATACAGAGAGGTTTACAGAGAGGTTTAGAGTCCCAAGGTCAATGCAATGATGTCCTCGGCAAACGTGATGGCTAATAGGTTTCTTAGAGAGCTGAATGGTCAAGGACTCCTAGAATTCTGAACAGTGTAGAAAGTTGGGTAACGGTTTGTGGCGCGTAACGGACCAGATTGTACTGCGTTAAACAATTATAATTCACAACACCGAACTCTGATTGACTCAAATAAATATAACGTTTTGATCAGCGCGACGAGGCGGATACAATGGTGTGAAGATATTGATGGTTTGACATTGTTTGCGAAGTGGTTATTCTTATTAAACCATTTGCTCGAGCGAACAATTTAACTATCAATTAAAAGCGAAATTTGACGAAACGAAATGCGCCGTCACGATCAGACTATTTTTCTTATGCAATATTGTGAAAAATATTTGACTTCGGGCAATAGGAAATTTATACTTAGAATTCGAACTAATAGGTAAATGCGACGAACGAAATTGACTTCCATATTATTCGACGAAATTTGGCATAGCCTTTGTTTATCTAGCCGCATTCCAAATGTGATGTTTGAATAGCAACGGAAGTTGTTTGTGAAAATTCGGATTTCTACACTAAATAAACGATTTTTAAGATTTTAAACTGGGTCTGAATTTCAGGATCGTTACATATCTCGCACTGGATGAAGGAATCAACAAAAGTATGTTGACAACCACCGTTTGGCGCATGTAGAGAGAACGGAACATAAGGACTTTCGAAAAAAAGCAAAAACTAGAATTAGAACTTTCAGAGAAGTAGTTATCACAACAGAAAGGGTCAAAAAACGAACCAGCTTAGAGGAACATGAAAGATGATAATTGGAGAACTGGAGCTTGAATGCTAATCGGGGAGGAAATCTAGCAACGACCTGGAAGCCGCCATGAATCGCGCTGAATAGCCCTAGCAATTTGGGAAAATTTCTCAGTTAGATAGTTTATATCATTTGAACTGTGTTTTGTAGTTGAATTGTGGATCTATTATTTAACTTTGGGCCGCGCAACCCATTAATAAAGATTAACCACTTTTCAAAAAAATGATTAAAGAAAATATGTATTTTTAATTTAAAGACTGATTAAAAATTCAGTTTAATTATAAAAAATTTATTATGCGTTCCTGATGTTCTCACTTTGTTATATCAAGAGTATATATGGTGAATGATTTATTATTAAATATTGACTGATATTTTTGTGTACACACACACATATATTTGATTACACTTTTCTGATTTCTCTTTTCTTTTGTACTGAATTGGATATTATGAATGATTCACCCTTGATATTGATTTGATTAATGTTTTGATATGATATGGTGATGACATCCATCCACATGGATTAGCAATATTCCTATTTCTAGGATATATTTTTTTATGACGATTTTAATTCTATATAGTGAGGAATGTGAATAATTAAAGTTATAATACCATTCGGTATGAGACTTTCAATATTATTTCTCCTGTTATCCTTTGGACTCGTTATATAGAAAATTATGGAGATTAATTGTATTTTACGAGCACTGAATAAATGACTGAATATCACACAATGTATGAGATGCTGTTGTGATATTTATTTGATTATTCATTGTTAGAACATGATACTCACGTGATTGGATTAATATTATAAGTGTAGGGTGATGCTGAGGGTAGGAGCCCTTATATTAGTATTATATGCCACTATCACGATCTACTGCCAGATTATTGACGAGGGAGGACCAAATGGCTAGTATCCACCTAGCGGCCTGATCGCAGGTTGCATTCCAAATCTGCGACACCATAGTGAGTTTATTTATTAGGTTGGGTGAACCATAGGGTAGGTGCCTATAGCTCACTGGTCACTTAGGCTCGCAGTCTGTTACATATGAGGAAAAGTATTGCAAGGTTGTGACCGAATGCTTCGCATACACGAGAATTAGGCAGATATGTGTCACGTTCGCCAACGAGGTAAGAAAGGACGTAGAGTCGGGTTAGGTGACTAATATGTTTGAGCCGACATGCAGCGGTCAGTCTCCTTTCTAGTTCTAACAGAGTGGTAGAGTCGCATATACTATTGATAAACCTCATCCAAGTATGGATATGGGTTAGGCGACCCCGATTTTGATGCATATATGGATTTACATGGGAATTCATGTCTTTCGTACGGTTATCCCACATCACTATATATTATAACTATTCATATATAAGTGATGAGATTATATCTAGAAAAATGTCTAGAGTATGGCGAATTCTTGTATCTTTTAGGATTATGATAGGCAACCGATCGTATTTGTCGTCATTGATGTTCTTATTATTGAGATTGACAAATATATTTGGGCATTACTATGTACTAGCTTAACTATACTAAGTGATGTCTCATTTACTAATGATATTTGGATCTTTATTATGATTTCTGGACATGGATGATTGTGACACCCTATCTCCATACCCATACTAGCTAAGAGTATTACAAAGTAACACTGTCAAATAATACAGTGAAAGAGGATATATGTGGTACATACGTGTATATTCCCTTGGACCGACATTGTAACATTTTAAAACATCAAATAAGTAATTTTATCTACACATACATAGTATCGGTATAAAATAGTAAACTCGTGTGCCTCCAAGATAGAACAATACATAATTTGTAACAAATAATGGAGAACACAGAGTTAGCACAAATTATAGTATGTAGTATATGCTACTGTTTAAATACAAATATCTTAAATCCATAAAATAAATTAGAATTGGTATCAAAAGATATCATCACCCTTATAAAACAAACCGATAGAAATCAGAAAGGCTATCTATAATGGGTAAATCATCATTACAATACGACTATATCGTATAAAATGAAATCCTCAAGTGAAAAGAGCTAACACAAAAAATCTCTAATGGGTAGATCGATAAAAAAATGTCAAATAGCTCATCAAATCTTCCAAATGATATCCAATACTATACGAATCACAAAGGTAATCCAAAACAATCCAAGTCACAATCAATAATAAAGGCTATCTCAAAATATCAGATTATCAAATAGTATCGATATACAGAGACTGACTACACTTTATATTCAACCAGTCTCTAGCCTAGATAACTCATTATTAGATGAGGGCCAATCCACTACACACTCACAACCTTGAACCAAAAAGGGAGACTGATAGCACATAGCATGCTCCAGAGACCAAGTCTAATCGCCTCCCGTAGAGTACGGCCTATCACTAAAGTCTTCAGTTTGCTCGACGGACATCGTGACCACATCCAATAGGGGCTCGTCTATGCAAAGCCTTGGTTATGACCTTGCATTGCCCCTATCGATAACAGACTGATAACCTATGTGATATAGGAGATGTAGGGAACTTGCCCTATCAACTACCAACCCTGTGATGCACATCGAATATAATAACAAACAATGGTTCCATGGATCTGGGGTGTGACTCCACGATCAGGCCGCTAGGGTGGATAGTGGCCAATCTGGTTCACTACTGCACCATAAAGGGAGCCGTGCACAAATGGACGACATATAACATCATATTCTATACCTACATATAGCTCTAGATATAAGCCGATACATGGCTCCAAAAAGCCAGCACATGACTGTAATATGCTAGAGCTCTAAACTCTTGCCGTTACAGGGCTCTAACCATAAGCTAACACATGACTATAATATATTCCTACCATAATGGGTATCACAATAAACACACGAGTGTATGCATGCTCGAGTGTCATTTACTTACAATGAATAATCAAATAAATAATATAACAACATCCCATACTATACAGCGTGTTATTTGGATAATTATTCAAAGCACATAAACTACGCTCGATGCATATTAGGTACCCCTACATAACGAGTCCGATGAATAACCCAAAAAGTGTTACCCGAAGTCCTATAGCGGACGTTATCACTAAACCGTTTATTCAAATTTTTCATCGCACAGAAATATAACACAATTAAATAATATCAAAAGAAAATATATAATTTTATGCAGACATATAAGTTGGTATCAAATGACGATCAATAACATAATTAAACTTTCATTAGTCATTTATTGATCTTAGTAAATAACGTTCATGTATGACAATTATAACCTGACAACCATAACAAAAGTAAACAAATAAATTTCTTAGGCAATGAAATAATCAAGCTAGCAAAATTCAAACAAAATAGGAAGAAGGAAAATGAAAACCTGTAAAAACGTGAGTGGAGCATCACTATTAGAAAGAAAATGGGTAATTTATTGATTATACATAATGGTATGTATTTATACCTGAAACTTGCGCAAACTACCCACGTTATTGCTCTTCAGCATAAAAGAACAAGCTGCACACCTAAAAACACATCACACATGCTAGAAATAAACAGACAGCACACACACTAAAATACATTTGAACTCAAGCCTCACACACCTTAACACACAACACCCAGCACGCATCTCCATTTAACAGCCACATTCGCATCGCATATTGAAAACCAAATTTCATGCAAAAGGCTCTAACTTGAGAAATATTTGCTACATAAGTATAAATTATTTTTCAAGTTATATATTAAAACAAATAAAGTACCAGGTAAATCGATGACTAGTAGCATCTATGTTCTGTCATGTTCAATCCCTAGCGTAGTAATAGTTTCCATTGTATATATAATATACCTATATATTTTCTTACTCGACTAGCAGATAGAACACACAAAACAACACACATATATAATTATTTCTATACAATACCGCCTAGCTTAAAAATATGTAGGGTCTAACTTTTAATGCTTGAATACAGTTACAGGGACACATGCACATCATTTAATTACATGCACACAGTTTTGTGTGTGTGTATAAACTGACTTTTAACAACTCACGTTCTAGCTAGCACTAGTGCACCGACTAACTCATATGTAAATGCATTCACATAGAAGGAAGATGTTGTTTCCTCTCTGATTAAACAGAAACATGAGGGAATTAATATTTGTAAGGCTATATCCATGGCCATTTATCACGGTATATAACTTGTTCAACCTTTGCAGACTTATTAAACAGAACTGATATTCTTTTTGGTCTTTTCTCACACAAAGAACTGCAAATATACTGATTCAAACTCTTAACTTGCAACTGAAATAATGAACTTAGACACCATGGTGAATGCGAAACACTCACTTGACAGGAAGATAACATTTATCTTGCTATCTCTTTCTTCTTGCTCCCATGCCCTTCTCTGTAAAATTACTTCCTTCTTATATTAATGAACCTTTCTTAATTCCGAGCTTGATGATGGGTGTAGAGTTCGTTGAGGGATAGTATTATTGATTATAGGTATTCTATGGTTTTTATTTTTTTTGTTTTTATTTCATTTTATTTTCATTTACTTATTTTTTTGAATTTAAGCGGCGGTAGAGTTAGGATAAGTTTATCCATTCTCATTTTCCCTAAAAACGTAAATAATGAATGTCAGTATTGTATTCATAGAATGGGTAGAAAAGTCTGGAATAAGCAAATTATAGAATTGTAGAAATAACGTTATTAATTTCCTAAGGGATGGATTTGGGCTTAGTTGTACTGGGCCTGGTTTATTCTCTTCTTTTCTTTAGTTTATATGTAATATATAATATTTATAGAATTCGAATTCAAGCCCAACGATAACCACAAATCAATTCTATCACATAAATCACTTTTTAATAATTCATTCGTTAATTGCTTTCTAATCTATGTTGATAATTTACTTATCAACATAAGTTTATATTTCAAAATTCTAACCACTAGTTTAGTTTCAAATAATTAATGCTACTCTCATTTTATTTATCAATTAATCATCAATTAATTACTTTTTGACAAAGGGTTGTTATAATGATTCATCCTTTTGTCGTTCATTCCGTGATTTCTAATTTGATGTGCTTTTATATGAGTGATGACATCTTTATGTATAGTTCATGATATTTGCCATTTTGTGATTCATTGGGAATTGTTTGTGACACTATAATTATATATTGTATATTTATTAGTATTTACGTACATACATGCACACACATATATTGACATATGGAATTGGTAGTTACTTTAATACACTTCAATAAAAAATGTTATCGTATTTCTCATGGATATTATATGTATGAGTAACCCCTTGATTTAGTCATATTCTGCCTGTGTGTTATTTTGGTACTACTTAGGTCAGTTCGAGACTTTTCCAGTATAGAAACAATATGTCCGGCTTGTGTTTTGTGGGCATAGAGGAGACTTGATATTTAGGATTACTGTATATTCTTAGTGTGATGTAGACTCGTTCTATACTTGATATAGCGATGGTTATTGACTATTAATTAAATTCTTTGAGATCATTTGTATTCACACTGCCCCATATACTTGAATATATTTCATAGTATATATTATTGTTGCGATACTACCTTTGTGTCCTCTGATATTTGTTATATATCATGTATAGTTCTATCAAGAAGACACACTTGTTTATTGTTTTGTACCAATACTGTGTACATTTAGGTGAGTTATTTATTTGAAGTTTAAAGACGTACCAGCATTAGCCCAAGTGAATATTCATGTATATACACCATGTAGCTTTATTCTCTATATACTCCAATGGTATTTCCTAGTAATACTCTTAGATAGTATGGGTTTAGAGGTAGATGTTACATTTTGGTATTATAACTGGTTCAAAACAATGCATAATACATGCTAAAACCATGTATATATGTTTTAATGATGACAACTGTACATATATCCTGTATGTTATATTGTGTAGGTATCGAAAGATATTGAATCGAAGAATCAAGGAGAATAGCAAAACGGGTCATCTACATATTAATAGACAAGAATATACATATCATCTAGTTAAATGTATGTATTTGGTCTTAGATTTATTTGTAAATTCTCTAAGATGGTCCATATGCACATACACATCTTATTTGCATAAAAGAATTTCAAAAATAAGAGGTAAATGTTGAATTAAAGAAGATCTACTATATAATATTTTATTTTATATCGGTTCAGTTGATTGAAATTAATTATTTTCAATCGACTGAGGGTATACGATTGAAAATATGAACCAATATTTTTTTTGCACAACTTATTTTTTCCATTTATTCTTAATATTCATATTCAGTAGACTAAATTTTATTCTCAATCGACTGAATATCTTGTAATGGCTACTATCTGAAATGACACTTCGAATAGTTATAATCCTTCAAGTGCAACTGTACGATAAGTTATGGCTTCTCTGAATGACTACAACTCTTCTATGCAACTCTTTGATATCTATAAATATAGTTTAACATTCGAAAATCAAGATAAATTGGGTTCTTGAAATCTTTTCTTTCTTAAATAGTCTTTGCTTTCAAACTATTCCATTCACTTATGAAACATAATTTATACTTCCATAATCACAGTGTATGCATCTTGAGTCATCAAAAAGATTATAGGAAGTCAAGTGTTATCGGTCAAAATCGGTGTTGAAGGAGCATGGGTTTTTCAATTCGAAAGGCTACTGCATAACACATTTCTTAGGCCAAGGGAGGGTATATCAGTTAGTGGAAATTCCAAAGGGGGGCTTCGGGACTAGACATAGGATAAGAGGTCGAAACTATTATAACAACTTTGATGTGACTATTCTTGCTTTACTTTACTATTTATTCTATTATTTAGCTTGACGTTGAACATACGCTTGAATAGACAACTTAGATATATTATGTTACATCCTTGCGCCCTTTCATCAAGTATTAGAACGGATCATTTCAATAACCGTAACAAAGATTTGGAATAATACTACTATTGCGAGCACTTTTTTGGAAAATTTGTCAACTACACGGCTTCCACTATTCATCGGGTCTATCTAGGCATACTATTTTGCACTGTATATTTTTATTGAAGCTAATGTTCTTGAGTTTTGACAAGCTACTCAAGCTACTCAAGTTACTCAAACTCCTAAAATGAATAGTTGGTCAGATGCTTAAAAGAAAGCAGTTATGAATGTTCTTTTCTATTCACATGATAAGAGTGAGGTTTCTGCAGTTATATTTTGTAAAACTGCATATGATATTTGGCGTACACATCAAATCACACATGAAGGCATGAGAAAAGTAAAACAAACTAAATTTTTTATTATATTAAATCATTTTGCATCATTCAAAATGAAAGCAAATGAAACTATTGTAGATATGTATGCCAAATTTCAAAAAAATCAACAAGATCTCAAGGCTCTATGAGTTACTTTAACCGAATTTTATCCTGTTACATGTATTTTAAATTCTTTAGCTTTTGAATGGGAAAGAAAAGTATTAGTAATAGAATAAGCGAATGCCTTTTCTCGGCTCAAAGTTGAAGAATTAATTGGAATCAGATATCGTATGAAGCAAATATGCAGGTTAAGAAAGAAAAAAACAAGGGGAAACAAAAGTACAACTTTTCAAGCTAATGATGATGACTCATACTTAGATGAAGATGATATCATGTTTATTACCAAGAACTACAACAAATTCAAGAAATTGAAGAAGAAATTACAAAAGGGTAGAAACTCTACCTCAATCACTTGCTTTGAATGTGATAAATTCGGGCGCATGAAAAAAGATTGTCCATGATTGAAAAAAGATAAGTAGGAAAACAAATTTGAAAATTTCAAGAAAAAGAGAAATGCTTCCCAAATTACATGGAACGATTCTTATTCATCTTCTTCAGATAGTGGAAGTGATAGTGGCATGTGTTTGCACCAAAATTGGTCATAACACTCTTCGGGAGTTTTTGAAGAGATAATAATGAAGAATATAAATTGAAACCGAGGATTATCTAACAAAAACTCCAATCAACAGGAAAGTAAATACGTAGACAAGCAATTTAGAGTGGTTCGACGTGTTGCCTACATCCACTTTGAAGTTTTTTGCAGTTTTGTTGATTCTCTTTCAATAATTACAAGTTGTTACAGCAATTGACAGCATCTTACAACTGGAAATTCATAGTTGACAGCAAGAATATGGTGTAGGATGATGGAGATCTCGATCCGATAGAGTCGGGGCGCTTGAGAGTCAAAAGATCCTTTTTCTTTAAGATCTGGGGCTCTATTTATAGGCGTAGCAGGCTGAGACTTCGCTCAAATCTCGGGAGACTTTTTCTGGCACGTGAGTGGGCCCACACGACCAACCTCAGGAAGTTTTGACTTGATTGGCGATCGATACGAAGTCATTTCGTATCGACCAAGATGATATCCAATTGAGCTGAAATTTGGTGGAGACATTCCTCAGCATGTATGCAAGCTCCAGTGAAAATTTCATGGCATTTGGATCAGTGGATTGGGAGATATAGTCGATGCAAAATAAGTATTCTCGAGTGGCTGTTTGGTTCGAATCCATCACTTCGAATTGATTGTTTCGAATCGATGATGGTACGCGTCCTCGTGATGACGTGGAGCGCAAACTTCGTCTCGATCCGGTCTTCACTCCGAGTTGACCGCATCGACTCCATATATCTCGGCTTGTTCGTATCGAGGGATAACACGTCACCTATGCTTGTTGACTCGATGGATACGAATTGCTCCGCCCAAATGGATTCGAAGAGTGGCTTCCATAATGGACACGAAGCAGAGTATCTGGATGTATACGAATCAAGGCACCTCGATGGGTTCGAAGGGATGCTTCTATGATGGATGCGAAGAAGACACTGGCTGATCGTTATGAAGCGCATCATCTGCTAGTAGGTACGAAGTCCATCGATACGAACTCGATGGATTCGAACACGGCCAATCCTGATCGATATGAACTCATGGGGGTTGACCGGTACGAAGTAGGTTATCTTCCGATGGATGCGAAGTTGGGGGATGCCAATGATTCGAATGAGATCGAGTCAAAACGAGGCTTCCCGATGGATTCGAATAAAATCGAGTTGAACCATGGCTTCCCGATGGATTCGAAATTAATCGAGTCGAACCGAGGCACTTCGACGGATTTGAAATTGATCGATACGAACTGCAGCACTTCGATGGATACGAAGTTGCTGAAACCTGATCGATACGAATGTGATGGATGCGAAATCAACAATGGCGATGGATACGAAATCTATGCCGTTTCCTCTAGATTGAATCGATCATAAAGTGAGCATATAAACTCGGATTGACTTGAAATTTGGAATGCTGACTTCTATGGCTTTGCTTGTCATGTCCTATCAATTGTAGCTTAATCTGGACTTGGACAAAATTCAGCGATATCCATAGTGAAGCAAAGTATAACCAATCTTTGAGACGATCTGTCTTTTGTTTTCGATCGATCTTTTGGTATCACGGCTTCGCCAAAAAGAGGGATAACATTTGCCCCCCAAAGTGCATCTTGTGGAAACATGACGCGCTTTGAAAAGCTGCAATTGCTGTTTGAAAAATCATTGCTCTTTTGCTAAAGGTTGTAACCTTGCGTTGATATAATTGTTTGCTGTATAATAATGCTTAGCTGTTTGCTGTCGTAATCATAATGAGATGAGTATTCGATCCCTGTGAATGTTGAAAATTGAATATTAGTCCGAGATACATGCATATATGTTAACTTGACTCTCGTTAACGTTGCGTGTTCACGAGACATTGTCAATTTAGTTTTTTATCGAATTTCGTATCGATTCTCTCCTGAACCGATTTGAAATTCGAGTTAAAACAATGCTTGATGGTTGTTTTTGGTTATCCTCTTGTATGATCCTCTCCTGAATCGATGTAAAAGGTTGAAAAGTAGTTTTTCATATCGATGCGAGTTGAAATGATGGATACGAAATGACTTCGTATCGATGAGGTTTTATGGATATGAAAATTCGTATCGATGAGTTTTGATGGATACGAATTTCTGTTAGTATCGACGAGTTTTGATGGATACGAATTTCTGTTCATATCGATGAGTTTTGATGGATACGAATTTGCTGTTCGTATCGATATACAGCGGATGGAGTTGCGAACTTGTTGATGCTAACAAGGGCTTCGGGCCGATGGATTTCACAATCTTCAGCCGTCCTTGTTGCGTGCTTCGTATCGATGGATTTACTGTCCATTTCAAATCGATAGAAATTCTTGGTCCGATGGATTCGAATAGGGCGTTCGATTCGATTCCGCGGTTTGACCGGTTATGACCGGTTAAGTGGACTGGGAGGCGAATCGACCCAGTTTCTTCTAGGCTTTATATAAATACTTGGGACTTGGCCATATTTCACTTTTTTACTTTTACTGTTGGCTTATACCTCCTGTACTTTCGTATCGATAGAGGGTCCAAGAGAAAGAAATGCTTTAGCCTCCAAATCGATTCAATCTTCCCAGCCTCGAATCCTAATTTGAACTTAGGTAATTAATTATGAATCCAAATGGAAAAGTTATCCCAGATTCATTTTTTCTTCTTCAATCATCTCTTCTGGCAACATGTGAAACCAGATCTGGGGATGGATCTCGATCGTAAATGGCCACGGCTATGTTCATATCGATCGAGGAAGAAGGAATTAAGGACTTTGAACAATTGATCGAGGGTAGCTTGGCCTCCACTTCGTATCGATGAAAACAAAACAGGTGTTTGATTACGTATCGATTGCTAGGTGTTGGGTTCGCATCGATGTTGTGTTGGTTGAGGAGTGATGGTTGTTTGCATGATCGATGCGAAGCTCTACGGTCCCCAATTGATACGAGGTTGGCGCAATTTAACCGATACGAGGGATATCGATTCGATCCTGAGTGATATAAGGTGTATCAATTTCGAATCGATGCGGTACAAGGCACATCGATTCGAACTCGATCGATACGAAGTGTATCGATTCGAAATTGATCGATACGAAGTGTATCGATTCGAGCTCGATCAATATGAAACGTATCGTTTCGAACATAATCGATGCGAAATGGAGGCTTCTGACCCTTTACTGTCTAGAACTGTGGTGATCGATCCCAAGCCGAGGTTCGATGAATTAGAGAACCTTTTGCATATTTGAAATCTTGACTCCGGCGAGCTTCATTCTCGCATATCTGGGCTTAGCTGTTAAACTGCACACTTGACTATCCTTTCGAAGCTCCTCGATGAAACTATAACTTAACAACGTGATAACGAACTTTAACTCGAATCGATTACCAACATCTGGATGATACGGTCGTTACGGTCAGGGATGACGGTCACTCCTACTGGACTCTGATTATCTTTGTTGCTTGCATGTTTTCTTTAATTCTGCAAAATCTTTTCCAGTAATGCACAGCACTGCACAACACACTCTTACACGTGGGGAATACACGGGTTCTTTATCGCCTAAGGATAATTTCTCATAAGTTAGCTAGTTATGAAAACTTCAAGTTCGCAGCCGCAAGAAGCTCAGAGTTCAAGCCCTCCCATGCTTGAAGTACCAGAGATTGAGATTGAAGTTATCGGTCCAGCTCCGGACGAGTTACCTGATGCATCCTTCATTAGTAACCCATCAGACTCTGCTCCGTCCAACATTTCGAAAGACATGCTAGGAAGAATATGCTTAAGGCATGGTTTGTCGATGGAGGACGTATTATTGCGGGACCAAATGATAGACCGCACAATCCACCGAAGGGATATATCGCATTCAATCGCCACGCGTGCGCAGCTGGGACACTCCCTCCGTTTAACCACTATATAAGAGAAGTATTATCTTTTTTGGGGATCGCCCCATCTCAGCTGCATCCGAACGGATATGCATCACTCAATAACTTGTTCATTGCATTTATGGAGTATCTCTATCGACCGCCACTCCCAATTGAGATCAGATACTTGTTTAACTTCAAGAGTCGGGCTGATAGTCCATCTTTCACATTCCTGGAGGAGGTAAGAAATTTCCAAGTGATCACAGGGGCTTGGACTAGATCGAGCTACTTCAGGACGGAGTGGTTTTATGTTAGATGTCCCCAGGGTTTGCTAGCCGATGGCTATTTAGACGTGAGTATTGCTGTCTTTTCGGGTAGTTGATAAAACTGATGTATTTGAAGTCGAACTCTCATCTTTTTTACTTTTCAGCCATAATCCAGCGACCCCAAGGTGAACGTTTCAAGGAGATAGTTCGGGTTTTCCAAGAAATCCCAAGCGAAGAAAGCAATATCGAGTTGTTATTGACAGATAGGAATCTTAGGATTCTTGGACTGATCGAACGAAGACAAAGTATAATGCTCGACGGTGTCTTAAGGACTGCCTCAAAAGAGCGAGTTAAACGAAGAAAACCTAAAGTTGTCATAATTGAGGAGGCTGACTCCGAGAGAACTCACACCGATGAAGAACCATTGGGTGAATCTGCGGATGTAGCCCAGGGTACCGAAGAGCAAAGAAAACGCAAGGCAGTCGTTGTTAAACCACCTAAAAGGGGAAGATGGAAATTGGTTGTCACGGCCCGACCCGCCTTTAGAAATAGAATTTCGGAGATGTCTCCCCCAAGAACTGAGAGTCTTTATGAAGGGCTCGCCGATCTTCCAATTTAGGACGATGTGTCCTTGCAGCATGATGCCGGATTGGAAGAATTTTCAGAAGCTTTAGTTTTAAGCGAGTCTCTGCCCACTAGTGCAGTTGACACATCTGGTTGGTCGGTGGTTGCACCTACATTCACACCTCATGGCACTACACGATTTCTGAGTGTAATACGTTCACTGTGAGAGATTACTAATTTCGTTTTACGCTTTTGCTTCGCAGATACCATGTCTGGTAGTGGCTCGATGCTTAGCAGTCTTCATAGCAAACGCAAGTCTTCTTCATATTATGAATCATATAGGAGAGAAGGAGATAGAGACTATGACCATGGGCGCTCGAGTCATGAGCGCTCTGATAGAGACAATGATTATAGGCGTTAGTCTCGATCTCGCACGCCACCTCCTAGAGCTCCCGCACTGCCTCCGGTTCATGTTTCAAGGCCTCCAAAAACTTCACGGCACAAGCCGTCTTCCCAATCATCGAGGTCTGGCACTCATCGTAGAATGGTGATCGCGGCTTCCCCGACAACAGAGAAGATATTGACGGAGCCTTCGGGGGAAGGAGCTGTTAGGCTTGCTCAGCTGAAGAAAGATTTTCCTAAAATTTGCTTTGACGGTTTTGTCTTCCCCTCGCATCTAAAAAGGATACCGGCGTCAGTTGCACCTATGATGCATGATTATCTCTCAGATATATTTTCCCAGTATCAGGAATAGTCAAAAACCGCAAAGAAAGCGTCAAAGGTGGCCTTCGACCGAGCGGCCATGATTGAGATGTTGTAAAATGAACTTGGTCAAAAGGACCGAATTATTCAGGCGCTCAGCAGTGAGGCCGAGTCTTCTCGAAAATTAGAGTTTGAGGCTCTTAGAAAAGCTGATGAAGCTCAGGCAGAAATGGATAGGATGATGCGCGAGCATTACGCTACGGTGGAGGACATGGGCCACCGAAACACCGTTGTAACCGCCAAGCGGGATGCGGCCTTGAAAGAGAAAAACGAGCTCAAGGCCAAAGTTTCGAAGATTATGAAGGAAAGGGACACTGCTAATGTTTCCGTATAGGAAGCGTGTGCTTACGCGGTGGAATCTCAGAGAGAAAGAGATGCGGCCTTGGAAAAGGTCCGCGAGATGGAAGCCGAAGTCGATGAGAAAGTTCGTCAAGCAGAGATCAAGCTAGAGATGGAAATAGAAGAGCTTCTCATTACTTATAATGCTAATGGACTGAGGCATAGAAATTTGACGTGGCTTGACGATTATCCGACACACTTATTCAACGCCTGGAATTTGTTAGTCGAAGAAGAGAGCCCGGCACAGCCGGGTGAAGCTGTTGATGAGTTCGAGTTGGAGAACCGTATATTGAATGATGATGAGAAGAAGGTTCTCTACGATTTTTTGATCTCCCATGCAAAAGAGAGACTGGGTACCCAACACTTAGAGGTTGGTGAGGGTTCTGGCGTCGCACACTCAGCTATAAGTTCCCAGATGATTACTTCATCTGGATCAGAGCCGACGCCAGCGATTGAGCCGCAGTTGGTCCCAGGCTATGACCTTGAGAAGCCACGCTTATCTCCCATAAGGGAGCATTCTTCTGAAGTTGTTCAGTCAGCTACGAGTTAAGAAAAGGAAGGTATCTGCACAAATCTACTGTGTGTCTGAACTGAAGTATTTTGTATCGAAGCGTGTTCTGACAATTTCTTTTCTTTCTTATCCAGCAAGCAAAGTTACACCGACAGCGCCTCCTGCAAGCCAACAATCGCATCAAGTGCAGGAGGTCATCACTACTTAGGCGGTTATCACGACTACGGTAGCGCCGACGGAGACGGCACATGCGGGTTCAATTACTTTCGACGAACAGATGATGAATGAACTCTTGGGCCAACACAGTGACCCTTTTGCTGACATACCATTTGTTCTTAGTGCGTTCCCACCTGTTTCTATTGTATCGTCACTGTCCACCACTACCTATCGTGAATCCCGTGCCGCTCGTGAAGTTGAGATACTTGCTCAAATCAATTCAGAGATCGAAGCGGCAGCACACGATGGTAATTCTGAGAGTGTTACGACGGCGGTCGGCCACACTCCTCTTGTGGTGATATCTTATGGGGACACGCTTGTCGGAACCAGCGCGCCCATTCCGCCCCCGATGTTAGACCCGGCTCCTATGACTCCTCCAGAAGAGAATATTCCTTTAAGTTCAAGTTCGGAGCAATACATCGATGTCATGCCTTCGCCAGAGGAAGATCCGCCAAAGGGTACGGGTCGAAGCGGAAGACTGTTGGTGGTTCCAGTGGTTCAGCGTTGAAGAAAAAACCAAAGAAGAAAAAGTAGATAATCCCCCTCTGGCGCATTTTTGGCAGTTAGGAAGTCACCTTTATTCTTCTTTCTTAGGCTATGTATAGATGCAGGCTTGGGCCCCCGCTAGTAGGAATTTTTTGGAATAACTTGTACATGAATCTTCACATACAGTTAGTTGAAATAAAGTTTTGTTTCTTTGCTTCAACTCTCATTTCTTTTGTGCTTATGTATTTGCAGTATTTGGCTTTTAGTACAGTGTACTTGTGGTGTTTTTTACCGTCAAGTAGAGTTCGTTTTATTTGCCAAGTCTGAAAGTCTTGATCACATGTCGTGATTGATGAATGAGTTGAACTTTGTACATTGTATTGCTTCGGTTAGTGAATAACACTTAAGCTTTTTGCCCCCTGTCCCGGGGAACAGCATTTGTATTTCAGTGGTCGATCGCTCCTATCGCAAATCTTGAGCACATGTCCACACTCCGGGGAACCTAGGATAATTTGTGATCGATAATCTAGTTCGCACTCTGGGAATTTGAGAGTTATCGATGTTTGTAATACAGTTCGCACTCTAGGAACTTTGACTTGGTATTTGTACTCTAATTCACACTCTGGGAATTTAGAGTTAGCATGTATATTTTGATTCGCGCTCCGGGAACCTGGAATTGATGTTTATACTCCAATTCATGCTATGGGAATTTGGAGTTGGCATTGATGTTTCGGTTCGTGCTCCGGGAACCTGGAATTAATGTTTGTGCTCCAAATCGAGCTCTGGGAATCTGGAGTTAGCATTTACTTTTCGGCTCGCACTCCGGGAACCTGGAATTGATGTATGCCCTCCAATTCACGCTCTGGGAACTTGGAGTTAGCATTTATGTTTCGGTTCGCACTCCGGGAACCTGGAAGTGATGTTTGTTCTCCGACTCGCGCTCTGGGAAACTGGAGTTAGCATTTGTATTTTGGTTCGCACCCCGGGAACCTGGAATTGATGTTTATACTTCAATTTGCGCTATGGGAACTTGGAGTTCGTTCACACTTTGGGAACGATAGATTTGATGTTTATACTCCAATTCACACTCTGAGAATTTGGAGTTCGTTCTAGGAATGATGGATTTGATGTTTATACTCCAATTCACACTCTGGGAATTTAGAGTCCGTTCACACTCTAGGAACGATGGATTTGATGTTTATACTCTAATTCACACTCTAGGAATTTGGAGTCCGTTCACACTCTGGGAACGATGTTTATACTCCAATTCACGCTCTGGGAACTTGGAGTCCGTTCACACTCTGTGAACGATGGATTTGATGTTTATACTCCAATTCACGCTCTGGGAACTTGGAGTCCGTTCACACTCTGGGAACCATGGATTTGATGTTTATACTCCAATTCACGCTCTGGGAAATTGGAGTCCGTTCACACTCTGGGAACGATGGATTTATACTTCGGTTCGCACTCTGGGAACCTAGAGATGATGATTATACTCCAATTCGCACTCTTGGAATTTGGAGTTAGTTGTAGGACTGTCGTGTGTCGGTCCAGTTTAGCCTTTGATGTGATGGCTTGCCCCCGAGTTGAGGTTTCACTTAGTGAGTGGCCGATCGTATCACTGTCACTCGCTATTTGAACAAATTCCATCGTGCGATAGAACTTAGCTCTTCGTGCATCATGATTATTGAATGTCGCATTCGATGAATCACAGCTCTAGCTTGAAGAGATAGTAATTTATTGCTGGAACGGAAAAACATGGCAAAATCAGTGCCTTATTACAAATTCAATCTTCAGAATGTAAAGGAAATTGCAAAGTATTCATAGATTGAATAGAGCCTGTCATATGTAACAGTGACGAAGATACTCATTTTTCCAGGCTCCTGACAAAGCGGGTCCGCCACTAACGGCGTTTATCACCAATCTCCCACCGGGGCGGGTAGAGTCCTCATGTCTCGGTCGATTGGGTTAATTATTTTGATTTGATGGTCCCGCTTCTCCAGGCTACGGCGCTCGAACAAACTGTTCCAGCTTCCTTTCTCTAATCAATTTTTCTACGAGATCTTGTAAATGACGACATTCATTCGTATTGTGCCCGTAACTTTCATGGAACCTGAACGATTTTCCCGTCTGGATTTGCCTCTCCGACGATGGTTTTGGTGAAGGTTTTTGGTACTGATTTGTATTACAGGTTTGTAAATAAAAGCTCTCCAGTGATGTATTCAAAGGAGTACAACTGTCAAACATAGGATTCTTGCGCTGTGGGCCGCGATTTTGATCCCGTTTTCTAGTTTGATTCACGCTCTCTCTTCGTCGAGTTTGTTTGTTTTTAACGTTCAACTGAACTTTTCCGAAGCTCTCACCGGACTGTTTGATTGCAACATTTCTTTGGATCCCTTCAGTGCTTGGCCCTGCATTAGTCTGCTTCCTAGACTGTTTCGCATCTTCCCTTCTTAGGAATTGAGCCATCTTGGCGTGGAAACGGTCCAATGATGCAGGTGGTTTTCCAGCCAACCAGTTGCCAAAATCAGAATCGGGGTCAATCCCCTTAATCAACGCCATAAGGATGGAGTTATCATTCAGATTGCTGATTTCTGCACAAGCAGTATGGAATCTCTCTAAGTGGTGTCTAAGAGTCTCTCCATGAGCTTGGGTGACGCTAGACAGAGTGTTGACATCTTTTGGCCTTGATACGTGCACGCGGAATTGCTCAACAAATTTTGTGGCCAACTGGTCAAAGGAGGAAATGGACTGAGGTGGCAATCGAGTGAACCACATGGTAGCGATCCCCCCAAGGGTTATAGGGAAACTACGAAAATTCACTGCATCGTCGGCTCTGGCAGCGCTTATTGACCATTCATATTTTAGAATATGTTGGTTGGGGTCGGAGTTTCCTTCGTACATGGGTAGAGTCGGCATCCTGAATCGCCGTGGGGGTTGAGCAATAAGAATATCGTTCTAAAAGGAGTGTGACTTCTGGAGATTCCCCAGTCATCATTCGTGAGACACTGGCTTTCGCAGATCATCTAACATATCATGGTCGGAATATCCGGCATTTGTGTGTTCAGTGCGGCTCGTGCCGGAGTATGGTGATGTTCCATATTATGGGGTTGGACCGGATGGTGTCGACGGTCTAGGTTTTTCCTTCTTGGCTCATAATCTTTTAGGACGTACGGTGTTAACGATAAAAATAGCTTTAACGCTAACACCCGGTGTAGCTCGTGATGAAGTGAAAGCACCACCCGCTTGCACGGGAATCAAAATAAACAGAAAATAGTAGAAAAGTAAAAGAGACAGAGATTTTTATAGTGGTTCGGCTTCTAACAAGCCTACATCCACTTTACATCTTCCATTATCTTCTTCGAGCACATCTTTACAGGATCACAACGCTTTACAACACGATTTACAGATTACAACACTTTACAACATGATTTACAACACTATCGAAGAAAGAGATTAGAACTTTGATGATGTATTGCTTCTTGGATTCATGTTGAATGAAGTAGATCTCTTGATGAAGATTCTTCCATGGATCAAATGCTGGAAGAGCAGAGAAAATGGCAGAGTATAGGCGCCTTGGAATTCGGAAAAGTCCCCTTGTCGTTGGAGTAGGCGGAGTATTTATAGGAGAGTTCGGAGTTAGGTCGGCTGGGTATAGGTCGTGAGCGACCTAAGGTAGGTCGTAGGTCGTGGGACGACCTAGTGGTGGCGACCTTACAGCACTTGATCTCTTCTCAATGTAGCAGTAGGTCGTAGAGCGACTTAAGGAGAGTGGTAAGCGTCTTAACATGTTGAGGTATCAAGAGCGACCTACATGGTAATGGTGCAAGGTAGGTCGTAGGTCGGTAGGGACGACCTAGTGAGATTGGCATTAGGAGCTATGGCATGGAGCGACCTAAGGGAAAAACGAGGTATATTTTAGGTCGTGAGCGACCTATGAGTTAAGGAGGGGAGTTAGGTCGCAAGCGACCTAACTTTGTTGAGGTGCTTTTTTAAGTCGCGAGCGACTTAACCTAGAGGGAGATAGGTCGCTAAGTCGTGTACTTTCTTAGGACGCGAGCGACTTAACCTGGAGGGAGATAGGTCGCTAAGTCGTGTACTTTCTTAGGTCGAGGGGTTACTGTAGCTTCCGAAATGGTTGGGTCACTCTATTCTTTAAGTCGTAAGGTGTTAACTCGTTTAGTTTTAGGTCGCTGGACCACTTTATGCCTTAAGTCGCTGAGCCGCTTAGGTCGGTCATGCTTTAGGTCGCGAGGTCTTCGTTGTAGCTTAGGTCACGAACTCCTTCAAGCAGTTAGGTCACTGGAAGCTCTAACCCGTTAACTCGCTGGAAGCTTTAGCTCGTTGGAGACTCCATGCTCTAAGTCGCATACCGTTTTGGACGGGGCGCTGCCCCGCACCCCGCCAGGGACGCTGCCCCCGGACCCCTGCGACCTGACCGGTCAGGTCGAAAATCATAGCGGTGGCGTTGCCCCCGCACCCC
The DNA here is from genome assembly GCA_030765085.1 of Allium cepa. Lineage (NCBI taxonomy): Eukaryota > Viridiplantae > Streptophyta > Magnoliopsida > Asparagales > Amaryllidaceae > Allium > Allium cepa. Next base: position 422,284,235 of record CM060946.1, on the reverse strand, counting down.
CAACTTGGGGGGTTGGCTCCCCCACTGGACCCCCCCTCCGTAGGGGATCTTAGATGAGAAATCATTCAACAGAACTTGCTTTGTTGAGATGCTGAGTTGACCAATCTTTGAGACGAGCTATCTTGCTTTTCTCGGTCGATCTTTGGCCGTGATATCATACGGTTTTGGAGTACGTCCACGATGTTGACGGCCCAGGTTCGACTGATTTTGGGTATAAACTCCTGGTTCAACCGCGACGTTAGTGGCGTGGTATTCTGTGGTATGGTGAGGAGCGGCACCTCGGGAGGAGGGTCCGGTATGGAAACTGGCCGATGGGCCAACTCTCAATTGTCCAACGGTCATTGTCGGTTGATTTCCAGCAGCTTGTATGTGACTCCCATCTAGCTGGGGTTGTGGAGATCGATGGTGATAGTCAGAAGATGAAGAATTTTCGCTGGAGGTGTAAGAAGCATGGTCTCTCTTGGATCTCTTTCGCTTCTAGCGATCCAGCTGGTTGATCAGCTCGGCGTTAGCGCGTAGCTGTTCTGTTAGTTGTTGTCGACTCTGGGTCAGCTCTTGGAGTAGCAACTGGAACTCTTGCCTAGTAACCGGACCTAATGGTTCGGAGTGTCCAGTAGCGTCTTGGTTCGAGGGAGGTAGTGGCGCAGGATTCGGTCTATCCTGTTCTTCTTGATTGACAGCATTAGAGGTGGTCCCCGTGCTAACCATCTTGAGGGTTGAATTCCTTTCCTAGACTTTATGCAAATCTGAATAGAAGGGAAGGAACTTGGATTTGATGATCTGGATCTCTCTCTTAAATTTATTAAATCCGGTATCAATGAGAGATCCAAAGAGCAGGAGAAAATCTGGGTTTTCTCAGTGAAAGCACCAAAGTGTTTGCACCAAAAATGGTCACAACACTCTTCGGGAGTCTTTGAAGAGATAATAATGAAGAAATAAATTGAAAATGAGGATTATCTACCAAAAACTCCAATCAACAGGAAAGTAAATGCATAGACAAGCAATTTAGAATGGTACGGCGTGTTGCCTACGTCCACTATGAAGTTTTTTGCAGTTCTATTGATTCTCTTTCAATAATTACAAGTTGTTACAGCAATCGACAGCAAGTTACAACTGGAAATTCGAAATTGACAGCAAGAATATGGTGTAGGATAATGGAGATCTCGATCAGGCAGAGTCTGGGCGCTTGAGAGTCAAAAGATCCTTTTTCTGTAGGCTCTTGGGCTCTATTTATTGGCGTAGGAGGCTGATACTTCGCTCAAATCTCGGGAGACTTTTTCTGGCACGTGAGTGGGCCCAGGTGACTAACCTCAGGAAGTTTCGACTTGACCGACGATCGATACAAAGTCATTTCGTATCGATCAAGATGACGTCCAATTGAGCTGAAATTTGGTGGAGACATTCCTCAGCATGTATGCAAGCTCCTGTAAAATTTCACTGCATTTGGATCAGTGGATTGGGAGATATAGTCGATACGAAATGAGTATTCTCAAGTGGCTGTTTGGTTCGAATCCATCTCTTCGAATCAATTGTTTCGAATCGATGATGGCAGGCGTCTTCGTGATCACGTGGGGCGCAAACTTCACCTCGATCTGGTCTTCACTTTGAGTTGACCGCATCAACTCCATATATCTCGGCTTGTTCGTATCGAGGGATGACACGTCATCTAGGCTTGTTGACCCGATGGATACGAATTGCTCCGCCCAGATGGATTCGAAGAGTGGCTTCCACAATGGACACGAAGCAGGGTATCTAGATGGATACGAATCAAGGCACCTCGATGGGTACGAAGGGATGCTTCTATGATGGATGCGAAGAAGACACTGGTCGATCGTTACGAAGCGCATCATCTGCTAGTGGGTACGAAGTCCATCGATACGAACTCGATGGATTCGAACAAGGCCAATCCTGATCGATACGAACTCATGGGAGTTGACCGGTACGAAGTAGGTTATCTGTCGATGGATGCGAAGTTGGGGGATGCCAATGATTCGAATGTGATCGAGTCGAAATGAGGCTTCTCGATGGATTCGAATGAGATCGAGTCGAACCAAGGCACTTCGATGGATTCGAAATTGATCAATACGAACTGCGGCACTTTGATGGATACGAAGTTGCTGAAACCTGATCAATACGAATGTGATGGATGCGAAATCAACAATGGCGATGGATACGAAATCTGGGCAGTTTCTTCTAGATTGAATCAATCATAACGTGAGCATATGAACTCAGATTAACTTGAACTTTGGAATGATGACTTCTATGGCTTTGCTTGTCATGTCCTATCAATTGTAGCTCAATCTGGACTCGGACAAAATTCAGCGATATCCATAGTGAAGCAAAGTATAACCAGTCTTTGAGACAAACTGTCTTTTGTTTTCGATCGATCTTTTGGTATCACAGCTTCGCCGAAAAGCGAAATAACTGCACTGGACAATCAAAAGTTTGTTTCACGACCACCAGTTAGGTAAATCTTAAAATTCCTTACGGTAAGATTTTGGAGGTAAGTATTGAACTAGATGAAAAACTAAGCGATTTTAAACAAATTATATAAAGAGAATATTGGTAAATTAATAGAGCCGAACTAGATATTGGAATCCATAAAAATGAAAAAATATTTTAGAAGAAGAACTAGTGATTTCACAAAAATTGTATGAGAGTTTAACTTCTCAAAATACCGCATTAATTGATCAAGTTAAAGCCGGTAAAGTTGAGAATGATAAATTTAACCAAGAAATTTGCGGATTAATGCTAAAAATGAAATTGTAGAGTTAAAGCAAAAATTAAAAACTAACCATGTTTCAAAGTTTAATAAAGGAAAACATAGTTTGGAGGATTTGACTAAAATCTTAAAACCATCTAGCAAAAAAATGGACTTGCTTTTGAAGCAAAACAAAATAATCACGAAAAATATAGCACTTGGCACAAAAAATTTTAAAAAATCTAACAATAATGCTAAAATAAGGGTTTCAAACTCAAAAAAGCATAAAGATTTGGATCCCGAAAACAAATAATAAATTGAATAGACGGAATTATACAAATGATTTTCTAGTAAATGTTATTCATTATAGAATTTATATTTCTAAAGGCCCCAAACCCTCTTGAGTACGGCTAGATTCTTCCACCAAAACATAGAATCCTAATGTTGAAAGTGGGTACCAATAAAATCTCGTATTCTTTTGTAGGTGCCTAAAAATAAAATAATAAGAAAAAACGGATACTCGGTTATGGATGCTCTAAGTACATAAACGAGCAATGAGAGTATGTTGACTAATATAACAACTATTGATGGCGATACCATGAAAGATGACTCGAAGGGATTCATAGTTCGAATTAGAGATGTCATCAGTGTCGGTATATCTAATTCTCCTTTAATTACTAACGTATTATTAGTAGAAAATTTAAACTGCAATCTTTTAAGTATAAGACAGTTTTGTGACAAAGTTTTTAAAAATTATTATAAAAGGTAAAAAAAATTAATTCTTGAAGAATAAGAAAAGAAAATATCTATATGTTGAATATAAATATCAACCACGACAACGGTATGTGCTTAGTTGCAAATCACAATAATCCATGGCTCTAGCGTAAACGTTTTTGTCGTATTAACTTTAAATATCTTGATAAACTAGCTACAAATGAAATATTAAGAGGATTTCCAAAAACAAATTTTAAATTTAATAATTTGTGCGATGCATGTAAATTTATAAAATTGAAGAATATTTCTTTTAAATCTAAAAAGGAAATACCATCAAAACAACACTAGAACTACTACGATTAGATTTGTGGTCTTACAGAAGTAAGATCAGCAAATCGTAATAAGTAGATTTTCTAATTGTAGATCATTACTTTAGATTTACTTTGACTTTATTTTAAGACACAAGAGTGGGACATTTAAAATGTTTAACTATTTACTAAAAGAACTCAAAATTTTAAATTTTAAAATTAAAATTATTAGAAGTGATCATGGATGAGAATTTGAAAATGAATTATTTGAAATTTTTTGCAATAAAAAGAATATTATTTACAATTTTTCTTTTCGACAATCACCACAACGAAATGATGTTGTCAAATGGAAAAATCATACTCTACAACAATGTGCATGAACATTGCTAAGCAGTAGTAACTTTCCAAAAAAATCAGTCGAAGCCGTTGCTACTACTTACTATGTACATAATTATGTGTCCTTAAGACTTATGACAAAAAATCTTTGTATGGAATGTTTTATGGAAACAAACAGAAAGTCTCTTATTTTCGAATTTTTGATTCAAAATGTTTTATATTGAATATTAAAGATCAATTAGGAAAATTTGATTCAAAAGTCGATGAAAGAATTTTTACTGGCTATTTGGAATGAGGCAAACCCTATAGAGTTTTTAATAAATGAACCAGTACTATTGATAAGAGTTTACATGTTTCTTTTGATGAAGATTTTAAAAATAATAAGAATGAAGATGAAGAGTTGTTAGAAATAAACCAAACTTCAGTTCTAAAAAATAATATTAATAATAGGAGTGAAAATGAAAATATAAATAGTAATAATTCCAATAATGCCTTAAGGTCCCCTCTAGAATTTTAAAAGACCATCTTATCACATTATACTTGGAGATGTAAACATTAGACTAACAACTAGAAGTAAATTAAATCAAATGGGTCATGTAGTGTTTGTTCCGAATATCACATAGTAAAATTATGATGAAGTTGTTAGGGAATAATGCAAGAGAAACTTAACAATTTAAACGATGCAAAATTTGGAAACTCGTATCAAGTTCAGATGATAAATTCGTTATTGGAAAAAAATGGTTATTTAAAAATAAATCCGATGAAAATTGAAATAAAATTCACAATAAAACAAGATTAGTAGCTTAGGGATACAATCACGAAGAAGGAATTAACTATGAAAAGACATTTGCTCCTATAGATTAGAAGAAAAACAAATTTTACTTACATCCGCTTATCACCACAATTTCAAATTGTATTAAACGAATGTAAAAATTGCTTTTCTAAATGGCTTTATTAAAGAAAATGTTTACGTTGGTCTACCACCTTTATTCGCTCATGAAAAGTATCCAAATCATGTTTTCAAACTTAAAAAGGCACTATATGATTTAAAATAAGTACACCGTACTTGGTACGATAGACTAGAAAAATCATTTGTTATCTTCTGGATTTCAAATTGGTAAAATTAACGCTACGTTATTTAATAAAAAGGAGAACGATGACATTTTAATTGTTTAAATTTACGTTGATAGTATAGTAATTGATTCTACAAACGAGAGCATGTGTAATTATTTTGCTAATATCATGAAAATCGAATTTGAAACATCAAATATGAAGGAATTAAATTTCTTTTTAGGTCTACAATTTAAACAATTAGAAAATGGAACCTTTTACTATCAAGGAAATATTTTAGAGAGTTATTAAAATGTTTTTAAATGGATAGCACTTCAAGCAAGCAAATTCTAAGGAGTACGAATTTACACTTAAATAAGGATGAAACTGTAATGATTTTGCTCAAAAATTGTACTGAAGTACGATAGGTTCTTCATTGTATCTTACTACTAATGGATGTGACATAATGATATGGGTTTATCTACGCACTTAATTTCAAGCATTACCCAATAAAATCACATCACCAAGTAGTGAAACAACCATTGAGATACCTAACCAATACTAAAGATTACGATCTCTTTTATCTGAAAGGCAGTTCTTTCGAATTAGTTTCAAATAATGATGTCGGTTTTGGAGGTTGCATGATGGATTGAAAGAGTATGAGTGACATTTGTCATTTTTTTGGTCAATCATTAGTTTCGTGGTCTTATAAGAAACAAAACCGTGTTTCACTATCGACATGTAAAACCAAATATATTTTAGCTACCTTGGTATGTACTCAAGTTATTAATACGCAACAAACATAGAGATTTCAAAAGAATTATAATAAAATTTCATATATATTGTAATCATATAAGTGTTATCATTCTCTCAAACAATCTTATTAATCAGTTTCAAACAAAACATATTGATATGCGTTATTAATTTTTAAGAGATATACGTCTATTATGTGAGGTGTTTGCTGAGCATTTGCTTTCGTCTACCTTTGGTTTATATGTACTGTTGTGCAGTTTGTTGTGCTAATTTTTGAATAGCTTTTGATTGGGTTATAGGGCTTGCTACATGTCTTACTAGTTTAATGTATAACTATGTCCTATATTATGCTGAGTGAGTAATATGTAATATGTTTATGCCATTATATGTTGTTGTAATATAATCATGTTACTGCATCATTGGTTACTGTTGTTCCTTGCTAGTTGTCTCTTCGTATGTTAGTTTTGGTTAATTTTAACAATTGCTATTAAACTACTCAGTTAATCGACTATTGGTTAATTGATCAATCTTAATCGGTTAACCGGTTTACGTAGATGGTTAACCGCAGTTAATAATTTTCGGTTCGGTCGAAGTAAGCTACCTAGTTTGATTTTCGATTCGGTTAATCGAACCTTTTAATATGGTCGCTTAAATCGGTTAATTAATCAATCAGTTGGGTCAACCGACTGTGGCCACCCCTATCATTTTGATACTGAATGGATAAAAGCTATTTTAAAGATGAGAGTATATTGGCATAATAATTTGCTTGAGTGATGGGATATGTTTTCATTATTGTTAAGAATGATTTATAGAGGTTAATATATTAATTAAATAAATGATTTCAAGGAAATAAGTTCGCATTTTAGCCTAAAGTTTTATATAAATCATCCGAAGGAAATTATTACTAAGTAATTTGGGTTTGCCAAAAATTGTTGATTGAACATATTTTGATAAATGAGCTTCTATGTTCTTTGTAATATTTGATCGGTTAATTTGCATATGCATCATTATCATCTTGAATATGCGATTATATGATTTTTGTTTGATGATAATAAACACATATATATATTCGTGTAAATGTATTTGTTAATGTACTATTATAGTTTTCATAGATTAAATAAATATTTGCTGAATAAAAATAAATAACAAAGAATTTGAATTCAAACAGAATTTTTTATTCAAACAAATATTTATTACAATCTTTGAATAGTACAAAGTTCAAGCTCTCACTATATATATTCAATTACAGTACAACTTTTATTACATCACAATTTCACATTTACAGTTGACCTCACTACATATCACTCACACTCGTATTTATCTTCAACTTTATTCCAAATTGAATCCAGCATCTGAGCAATCTGCAAAAATAAATATTGACGCAGTAAAATTGAATAGGAAATATTTTTGCAGTATAAAACAAAATGTGAATTTTGAAAATAATATTTTCCTCGGTTATTTGGGTTGTTCGTTATCACTTAATTTTCAATTCATCACACACGAACAGCTTGTGACATACACAGTGTATCATTGTATATGCCACAAGGCCGTGCACACGGATATATATAGTTGATGAATTTACAGGGAAAGGAGAGCACAGTTCAAACCCAAAATACCGGATTCAACTCAAGTGCAATAAAATGATGTAACAACTTTCAGCACAAGGTCAAATCCGAGCTACAAGATGGATTCAACTCAGGTGCAATTCGAAAATCAATCCAAATGCAATAAAATGGTCGGGAGCAACATATCATAGATAGTACACATGCCCAGCCTTACGCCAACATGAAACAAGAGCCAACATGAAACAAGATCAAGTCCAGCTACCACATAAAGGAATAACCACATCAAACATCAATGAACCAACTGTGTATACATGAAGGTCACAATAAAGCATGAAGCAGCTCATATATACAACAAACACAGAGGCAACTGACGTCACAAAAGAGTTCAACATGACTCAAAGTACAAGTCGATGCAAACATACATGAACACATATATAGGAAGTGCACATGTGAAACAGACTACAAGTACTACATGAAACAAATATCCAAACTGCCTCAAATGGTCAAGACAACAACAATGAAGCTGCAATAACTCAAAACAACTAAAAACTGCAAATACAAGGGAAGGAAAATATGAAGCAACTTGATGAATATATATACATGCGTGAACATTTAAGTGGTATGGAACCAACAAGAGTACAACAGTGCAGACCACATAATCAAGGACAAACATGGATTCAAATACAACGTAGCAATGTGAATGAATAATAACTTCATTCGTCCTAAACTTCAAACTCAAGAGAAAAAAAATTCAACTGCACCCAAATTCTTTACCAATGAATCAAGATGCAGAAGCTTCCAGTTCCACTCATGGGCATCTAGATAGTATTTCAAAGCTGGCTTTAGCCTCGTTACATGTAAATTCCGTAGTATACGAATGTAAAATGCCGAGGGAACAGGTGGAATCTGTGCAAAACATAAATACCCTCACTTTCTACTCCAGACTAATACATGCTGCAGTCGAGTCTATTAAGGCCATGATCAATGAATGGAACACCATGTTTCCAAATTGGGAAGAGATCAAACTAAAGCTTTTGATTATTGTTGCAAGAAAGCTTGTGACGTTTACAAATGAATCAGAACCATGTTTTCCAATACTATTTTGACAAGTTCTACATCTAACAAGATAGGTGGTTCAAAGAAGGTTCAGATATGGAAGAAACAATGCGATAAAAACATAGAAATATATATATATGCAGCAGAGACAATATCAAAGCACAAGTGATGGCCGAAGTTGATACAGAATCATGGAATCGCATACATAATATCCACTGTCGAAGTCAACATAACATCAAATGCAAATCAAGCCGTTGTGGCCACAGAATCAAAACAGTGATGTGATGACCACGGCAACTAATTGACCAAGTCAGAAATCAAGCAAATTATACAATTAAAAAGGTCAAAAATCAAATCCAAAGTAAAATAGGAAAGTCACTACCGTAACAACCAAGGAAGGATCGAACGGTTTGAAATCAAAACCGTGCTAATGAAGTAAATGAAATTATTCGACATGAACAAGTCAGAACATATCATCAGCATTAAAACAAAATCGAATGGCCGAGAAAAATCAAGTGACGAATTCAAGCAAATGAATACGAAAAAAATTCAAGGGTCTCAAATCATATATAAATAGGTAACATCATCGGCAAGGAAAAAAGGCATCGAGTTCGAGTATTGAAACCAGAAAGCAAAAGGCAAAAATTACATACCGAAGCAAAGACGAACTCAATCAAGCAGCCGAAAGCATCTCAAGAGACAATCAACCAACAAAGCAAGAAAATCGAAATTAATCGATCTAATTAAAGTCGGCAACCACAAATTTCTCCAAATCCCAAATTTTTAAGGAAGAGGAACGAATAAGAAACGAGAGCCGCCATTGTCAAGGAACGGGCCAAAATAATATAAAAGAATAAAAGGGGGTCGGCCTTTATTTTTAGTTGTTGGGCTTATAATTATATAAGGGTTTTTAAGTTAGGGTTGTTTTAAATTTTAATTGCTTTTAATTTGTAATTTCTTTTTAAACCGTTGTAAATTCTAGTCGTGTGACTAGGGGACAAACTACGTGGCGTAGTTTAAGAATTCGCAACTCAGTGCCTGAGTTGTGGCAGGGTTTTGAGCGTAGAGTTAGGTTAGTCAATAGCAGGTGTCGTGAGTTTATGTGTGTAAGCCTGTGACTACTTAATTTCTAGCAGAAACCTTGGGGGCAGCACGTAGGCAGGGTTTTGCCGAAGCTGGGTAAATTCTATGTCGTTCTATTTCTGCATTTATTATTCTGCTATTATCTGTGCTGTTGTATTTCTGATTTATCCGTGTTAAAATAATTTTATAAGCTTCCGCAATTAATTTTATAATTATCAGCATCACCCTATTCACCCCCCAGGGTGAAATCGATCCTACGAGTGGTATCAGAGCTTGGTACAAAAGCCATTTTGTTTTAAAAATTTGATTTTTTCAAAAACCAAATTTTGTTTTAAAAATCTGAATTTTAAAAATGGCTACTTTTGTTAAGGATCGTTCCAATATTATTCCTCCTAATTTTGATGGAATGGATTTTTTAAATTGGAAATTGAAAATGGAATTTTATTTAAAATCTGTTAATGTTAAATATTGGGATATTATTGAAAATGGGTGTGATATAACAGATACGAAAATATCTCGATTAACGCTCTTGCTATGCATATATTATATTCTCATGTTAATCAAGATAATTTTAATTTCATCTCCCACTGTGAAAATGCATAGGAAATTTGGAATACTTTTGATGCAATATATAGTGCACAAGTCAACAACAATGAGAAATCCACCCCAACCAACTCAGTTAAAGAAATTTGCTTAATAGGATTGGTAAAAGGTAGTTGTGATGAGGACGATGATAATGGAGCAGCTGAGCTGGCACTATTAACAAAGAGATTCAAAAAGTGGAGCCACAAATATGGAAATCCAGCTCCAAATCAACAATTGAAAAGCAGAATAATCAAAGCACTAGACAACTCAAAAGAACACGGGATCATTTGTCACAAGTGCAACAAACCCGGTGATATCAAGCCCAGTTATCCCCGAATTCAATTCGACAAAGAAAAGAAATCAAAAAGAAGAATTTTTGCAACCATGTGGAATAAAAGCGATAGCAGTGACAGTAAGAAAGATGATTTGTGCCTTCGAAGTGATATAACTGATAGCGATGATGATGAGCCAAGCGAGGTATCAAAACTTACTCACTCAGAATTACTTATATATTTCGACGAAGTAAATGGCTGTTTTGAACGACTTAGGGAAAAATACGCTAAACTTAAGTGACAAAAAGATATTTTGATAGAATTAAATGAACAGCTTGAACAATTTGTTAAAAATTATCAAAACAAGTGCCCTAAGTGTCATAAGTGTCCAACATTCGAAGAAGAGATTAAAAAATCAGAAAACATAATTAAAACGCTTGAAAATGAAATTTTTATTTTGAAAAAAAGTGAAAATACAAGAAGAGAAAATTCTATTAAAAGGTGCACACAATTGTTAAACGAAAATGAATCTCTCAAAACACAAGTCCAACAACTGTCAATGACTTTAGATAAATTTTCCAAAAGTGAAAAATCATTGAATATGCTCTTAGGGAAACAAACTGTTAATACAGTTAGACAATGACTTGGATTTAATCAACCTGAACCTGTTAAAAGAAAAATTAATCAAGTCAATCAATGTGCATAATTTGTAGAAAATTTGGATACAATCAAAATAATTGTTGGTATAGACCCAAACCCGTAAAAACTATACCAATTTGGGTTCCAAAATGTACAGATATAAATTCTCTCAAAGTTAAACAAATCTGGGTGCCAAAAGGAACATGTATAAATAGTTTTGGGTCTCCATAAAATTACTTTTCAAAATATTCTGCCACTAACAACAATGGACGTATAAAACAAATTGGTCACAAAAACCTTTCATCGTGCAGGTGTGGTGGTAGGCTAAGGAACAACAATTGTGTTACTTGAATTCTGGCTGTTCCAAGGACACAACGAGCGTCAAAGCAAAGTTTCTTAGCCTAGTATAAAGGTGACAGAATCACAATGGGCATCAACGAATAAAAAAAACGTAATGGTAAAAGAGGTAATGGTATATTCATCTTGAACGATATATCAATGTGATAATCTGCACCATATCTGATTTGATTTAATTCAGCAAGTTGTTGATAAAGAAATAATTGATGATAATGATTCTGACTTATTGTTGGCCAATTATATTCTTATGCCAAGAAAACTATAAAAATCTCAAGAATCTTTGAACTACTTCATATATATATATATGTGTGTGTGTGTGTGTGTGTGTGTGTGTGTGTGTGTGTGTGTGTGTATGTATGTATGTATGTATGTATGTATGCATGTATGTATGTATGTATGCATGTATATGTATATATATATATTAGTTTGGATCAATGATAGTGTTTTATTGGTTGATAATACATTAGGTTATTTTACGGCTAACTCTGTATTCACGGTTTTAGATTAATTACACGGCTTCAATTCAAATTCAAGAGAATGCCAATGATTTTGATAATTTGTTTTGCAAACTTCATGGTCTGGTCTATCAAATTCAATTAGTGATAATTTTGAGTGAAAAATAAATTCAGATGCTAATTACACTGGTAACCTAGTTGATAGAAAATTACTAGTGAAACGTGATTTGCTGAGACATTTAATAACTCCATCGTTTTTCAAGAAAATATCTGCATATTTTTCATTTCAAATGATTTTCAAATAGCAGAAAATTTTCTTATAAAACCCCTACTAGAAAATCATTTTTGACCTTGTTTTCATATTGATCATTTTACAAAAATTGATTTTATAATTATTTTTGAATTTGATTTTAAATGATTACATCGACTAATCTGACTCCCTAATGATTATAGAAAAGATGAATAGTGATTGAAAAAGTGATGAGTGTTAATATAAATAATACATTATAACTCGAGACGGTATAATTAGTAAATTTCTTTAGAAATTTAAACAAGAGTTATAAAACTTTTTGTTGGTGAAAATTGCATGACCATCTCTATTTCTATCATATTTCTAACAACCAACACTCGTCAAAATTCTATATAGTTTGTCGATATGTGGTACTTTAAACAGGAATCATTCGTTTTCATTTTATATTTCTTTTTTAAAAATAATAAGAATAATAATAAAATAAATAAATGCCTTAGTATTCACTCTCATTTAAAAGTCCTCATGGTTATGCATGGGTGAATTACTTGGAATTTGTTATGTGCTTCCATGCTCATTTAAAATTCCTCACGGTTATGCATTTATGGAACGCATATCAAAATTTATTTTCAAAATAAACAAGTTGATTCTATTCCCATTTAAAAGTCCTCACGGGTATGCGTGGTTAGAAGATACTTAAATTCATTTTTTAAATAAAATTAGAATGCTACTAATCTCATTTAAAAGTCCTAACGATTATGCATGGTTAGTATATATTCAAATTCCTGATATAAATATACCACAAATAGACCCAACTGTATGGTTTTATATGATGACATCATTCCCACCATTCTAAAAGTGGAATATGCGCCTAATAAAGTATTTATGATTTTTATTTGATTTTTAATGAAATTTAATTATATTCAATTGAGTTTTAATGTTGGATTAATATCGATCACTTTATCTCTATTTTCTCTAACACTATTACTTTTTTGCTGATAACAAAAGGGGGAGAGAACATTTAAGATTTTGTCAAATAAAATCATAGCAAAGGTCAAATATTTTCCATTTACATCTACGCTCATTTGCATATTTTTTATTTGTATGCATATATGTAGGGGGAGCTTTGTGTAGAGAGGAAACATTTAAATAGGGGAAGCAATTAGAGTATATCAATGATCAAATACATCTAACATATTCAAAATCTTAAATATATGTTTGTTATCATCAAAAGGGGGAGATTGTTGAATATGCGATTATATGATTTTCTGAAAGTCGCTATGCTCCGATACCAAATGAAAGTGCGGTGTGTATACAATTATATGTGCTAATATAGTATACACGGATCGTGTAATATGGATTACAATACAAATGCAGAAATAGATGATAATAGCATTGTAAATAAAAAATAGAAAAATCACACCAGAGATTTTTATACTGGTTCGGAGCACCGTCCTACGTCCAGTCCCAGACTCCTATCTGGATTTTCACTATTAACTACCTCGCTTCACCCGGAGGAACAGGTTTACAATACCCGAACAGCCGAACGGGATTTCACGCCTCTAATACACTGAGGACTTCAACACTTGCCTCTTACAACACCGAGGACTTCAACACTTGCCTCTTACAACACGAGGACTTCAACAAAAGAACAAATACAATTGTTGTTGACAACTTGTGTTCTTGAAAACACGGATTTGTCACTAGTAGTACACCCTTCCTATAATCTTATCCTCAAAGAATATGAACGATGTTTTGTAAAGATTAAAGAAGGTATTTACTTATTGAATCAAAAGATATGAAATAATTTCAATGATTCAATAAGCTAAATTAATTTTTAGAATGCAGGAGTGTTAGAGATTAGATTAGAGAGCATATATGATCGTGTAAAAACTTGTGTTTGAATCAATGATTTAGATGAGTATATATAAGAAGAAATAGTTGTAACTCTTGGTGAAACAGTTGCCATTAAGAGTTGTGATTATTGGTGAAAGGTAGGAGATGCAACTTTTGGAGAAGAGAAGTGTCTTTTGAAAAACTTGCTTTCTGTTTAAAAACGGTCGACAGGTCAAAAAATGACCGGTAGACAGGATTTTAAATATATAGTCGTTATGTGCATGTGTGCACGTTTACTGTGCAACTTTACCAGAAACGGTCGACCGCCCCATTTTCAACCGGTCGACCGGTCTGTGTAAATTTTCACAGTGAATGTGCAATGATGTTTAAATGTATATATATCGACTATATTTGAAATGCATGATTATTTGAGGATAGATTTTAACATAAATTACTAACATACCAAATAATCAACCTCTAATATATGGAGCTCTTTGTGTTTCTTAAACGAATAACTTCTTTTTGTCGATCACGGCTTATTCCTTTGTCAGAAATCAAAACTCTATAAAAATCTTGACTCAACATTCTCCCCCTTTTTGATTGATGACAACATATATCTGAAGTTCTGAATCTCCCCCTGAATATGTGATCTCCCCCTGAGATTTTGTCTTATATATATATATATTCCTGCAAATAATTGTTAGCACTTTCTCCCCCTTTGTCATCGACAAAAAGGAGTTGTTAAATGGAAGATGTAAAACAGATTATAGGCAACATAAAACCATAGGCAACATAAAACCACTATCACAGATCAAAAGTAACATTCACACAAGTGCCAGATAATGTCTTTAAAGCTCCACCTAAGTATAACATCTCCACCTAAGTATAACATCTCCTCTTAAGTATAATATCTCCCTCTATTTATATGCATATGAATTTCTCCCCCTTTGTCATTATCAAAAAGAATGAGGAAATATATAAAATTATATAAAATATCTTGTATATAACGAGATGAACTCATTATTAATTATGAAGGAAAAGTAAAATAAATTTTACCATATTTACCGAAGTCCATATTTTATTGTAAGCACGTAATTCTATTAAACATATAGAACATTCTTTGAAATTCCAAAATCTATCCTTTTCCTTTTGTTTCTCTGAGTACCTGAAAAAAAAAAAATAATTTTCGGTACCCACTTACTATGTTAGGGTCCGGGGGGTTAGGTCTTTGGAAACCATACCCATTTGGGTGTGGTTGAACCTTTATAAATATAATTTTCATTACAAATTACATTCTCATAATAGTTGCTAATATAAACTTGTTTATCATGATCAATCATATTAGCTGGAATCCATATCTTAATACTATTAGTCATTAGCTTAGTACTTGAAGAATAATTTCTATCATTTCTAAGCAAAGTACTATTATGACTATAACTGGTTTTAAAACTATCTTGATTACTAGTACTAGCACTAAAGTTAGTATACATGAATGCATATCTAGTACTATTTTTACTTTTAGCTTGTTTATAGCCTACACCACTTCTATCATTGTGAGCTTTTGAATTCTTAACATAACCTAATCCCTTCTTATTTGAAGCAGGTTGAGAATTTTCAATAATCCTGGATAAATTTTCTCTCCCTTTATTAAAATTGGAAATATTTTTAGTAATGTCATCAAGCTTAGTTTTGAGACTAGTGTTATCTAACTCAACAATTT
Source organism: Allium cepa (assembly GCA_030765085.1). NCBI lineage: Eukaryota > Viridiplantae > Streptophyta > Magnoliopsida > Asparagales > Amaryllidaceae > Allium > Allium cepa. The sequence goes on along the minus strand of CM060946.1, from coordinate 422,268,558 downwards.
TAATTTTTGTTTTTAACTCATGATTTTCAGAAGCTAGAGCATTATTCTTTTCTTTTTGAGCTTCTATTTCTTGACTTAATAGAGCGAGTTGAGAATTGTCTGAATCTTGAATTTTCTCAAGTTCTTCTTCTAATATTCTCTTCTCGTCTTTAAGCATATCTCTTTCGAATTCTGCTTTCTTCTGATTTTCTAGAGCTTCCTTATATTTTCTTTTGAGACTTTTTAAAGTGTCTAGAAGTTCTGAATTTATTTCTATCATATCATCAAAAGTTAGATCACTAACCTCGTTATCTTTTGCCATGAAGCATTTGTTTGTTTGCTCCTTTGATTGTTCTTTATTGCTCTTCCTCTTCTTATTGCCTTGACTAGATCTCTTTGTAGCCATTTATTCTAGGATGTTGTTACGATCTCTAGAAAACCAGGCTCTGATACCAATTGAAAGTCGCTATGCTCCGATACCAAATGAAAGTGCGGTGTGTATACAATTATATGTGCTAATATAGTATACACGGATCGTGTAATATGGATTACAATACAAATGCAGAAATAGATGATAATAGCATTGTAAATAAAAAATAGAAAAATCACACCAGAGATTTTTATACTGGTTCGGAGCACCGTCCTACGTCCAGTCCCAGACTCCTATCTGGATTTTCACTATTAACTACCTCGCTTCACCCGGAGGAACAGGTTTACAATACCCGAACAGCCGAACGGGATTTCACGCCTCTAATACACTGAGGACTTCAACACTTGCCTCTTACAACACCGAGGATTTCAACACTTGCCTCTTACAACACGAGGACTTCAACAAAAGAACAAATACAATTGTTGTTGACAACTTGTGTTCTTGAAAACACGGATTTGTCACTAGTAGTACACCCTTCCTATAATCTTATCCTCAAAGAATATGAACGATGTTTTGTAAAGATTAAAGAAGGTATTTACTTATTGAATCAAAAGATATGAAATAATTTCAATGATTCAATAAGCTAAATTAATTTTTAGAATGCAGGAGTGTTAGAGATTAGATTAGAGAGCATATATGATCGTGTAAAAACTTGTGTTTGAATCAATGATTTAGATGAGTATATATAAGAAGAAATAGTTGTAACTCTTGGTGAAACAGTTGCCATTAAGAGTTGTGATTATTGGTGAAAGGTAGGAGATGCAACTTTTGGAGAAGAGAAGTGTCTTTTGAAAAACTTGCTTTCTGTTTAAAAACGGTCGACAGGTCAAAAAATGACCGGTAGACAGGATTTTAAATATATAGTCGTTATGTGCATGTGTGCACGTTTACTGTGCAACTTTACCAGAAACGGTCGACCGCCCCATTTTCAACCGGTCGACCGGTCTGTGTAAATTTTCACAGTGAATGTGCAATGATGTTTAAATGTATATATATCGACTATATTTGAAATGCATGACTATTTGAGGATAGATTTTAACATAAATTACTAACATACCAAATAATCAACCTCTAATATATGGAGCTCTTTGTGTTTCTTAAACGAATAACTTCTTTTTGTCGATCACGGCTTATTCCTTTGTCAGAAATCAAAACTCTATAAAAATCTTGACTCAACATTTTCGTTTGATGATAATAAATATATATATATATATATTCGTGTAAATGTATTTGTTAATGTACTATTTTATTTTTCACAAATTAAATAAATATTTTCTGAATAAAAATAAATAACACAGAATTTGAATTAAAATAGAATTTTTTATTCAAACAAATATTTATTACAATCTTTGATTAGTACAAAGTTCAAGCTCTCACTATATATATTCAATTACAGTACAACTTTGATTACATCACAATTTCACATTTATAGTTGACCTCACTACGTATCACTCACACTCGTATTTATCTTCAACTTTATTCCAAATTGAATCCAGCATCTGAGAAATCTGCAAAAATAAATATTGACGTAGTAAAATTGAATAGGAAATATTTTTGCAGTATAAAACAAAATGTGAATTTTGAAAATAATATTGCCTCAGTTATTTGGGTTGTTCGTCATCATTAAATTTTCAATTCATCATACACGAACAGCTTGTGACACAAACAGTGTATCACTATATATGCCACAAGGCCGTCCACACCGATATATACACTTAATAAATTTACAGGGGCAGGTGAGCATAGGTCAAACCCAAAATACCGGATTCAACTCAAGTGCAATAAAATGATGTCACAACTTTCATCACAAGGTCAAATCCGAGCTACAAGTTGGATTAAACTCTGGTGCAATTCGAAAATCAATCCAAATGCAACAAAATGGTCAGGGGCAACATATCATAAATAGTACACATTCCCAGCCTTATGCCAACATAAAACAAGAGCCAACATGAAACAAGATCAATTCCAGCTACCACATAAAGGAATAAACACATCAAACATCAATGAACTAACTGTGTATACATTAAGGTCACAATAAAGCATGAAGCAGCTCATATATACAACAAAAACAGAGGCAACTAACATCACAACAGAGTTCAACATGACTCGAAGTACAAGTTGATGCAAACACACATGAACACATATATAGGCAGTGCACATGTGAAACAGTCTATAAGTACTACATGAAACAAATATCCAAACTGCCTCAAATGGTCAAGATAACTACAATGAACTGCAGTAACTCGAAACAACTAAAAACTGCATATACTAGGGCAGGAAAATATGAAGCAACTTGATGAATATATATACATGTGTGAACATTTAAGTGGTGTGGTACCAACAGGAGTACAATAGTGCAGACCACATAATCTAGGCCAAACATGGATTCAAATACAACGTAGCAATGTGAATGAACAATAATGTAACATCCCGTATTTTTAAGCCATTGAATTTGAACATTTAATTCATTTTAAATGTTGAATATGGATTATAAATTGAATCTTGAAATAAAATAAGCTATAATTTTTAGTTATAGTAATTCTATTCAATGTCAAATAATTGAGAACAATAATCAAGTATTGAATCGGGAATTTAATTGGTAACTGAATAATACTAACTCAATATTAGAATTGGGGTAATTGGTAATTTCGAGTGTAAATGGAGATAAAATTAGATTCTAAAATTGAATTTAGGTCTAATTGGGTTTGAGTTTTAATATTGGACCATTGGGAGAAATTACGAGTTAATAGATTTAATTTGGGATTTTATATTAATTAATAATAGAATTTAATAATAAAATATTGCCATTAATCAAATTTTAGTCCGAAATGAGCCAAAATGATTTTTAATGCGAATATAAATTTTATACGAGTTATAATACAGTTAATAAAGTTTTAAAAACGAAATTTTAAGCGTTTTCGACAATTTGGATAATCGCCCGATTTAATAGACGAGTTAAAATAGCCTTCCGGGGCACAGTCTCGGAATTCGACGAGACCAGTTCCATTGGATCCGTAATAGTTAGTTATTATCGGATTTTAATTTTCTTAGTAATCGGAGTTATCGTTTGACCGTGGCAGCTCGAAATGCATCGAAATCGTTTTAATCGATTTAATTTGAAATTGATCGTTTAATTTCGTAACTCGTATATACGACCGAATTAGCTTACGAAACTTGTTTCATTGTGTCCAAAACGCGGAAAAACCCTAGAATCGCCTGTCGGATCACGAAGTTTGGAGGTCGTTTGCGTAAACGGTTAAATTGAGAATTTTTTTTAATTAAATAATATTAAAACTATTATATATATTTAAAAATCTCTAAACCCTAATCATATTCATCAGGCCGCCGCTTCCACCTTTTCTATAGCCGAAATTCTTCGATTTTTCGTCTTCAATTTTCCATCAATCTACAAGCTAATTTCAGAAATCATCAACTAGATAATTGTAGATCGTTAAGGGATCTACAGATCCAACGGTCGGGATGTGTTATGACGAAGTGAATTGATGGATTCGTCGACTCGAACGTGGTATGGTTGCGCACGGAATACGATGAGCAGAGACCACCGAGCTTGACATGATTTCAGGCGAGGGTAGAGGCGGCCATAGGCTTCGAAACGTTGGGTCCCGATCGTTGAATAGTCGAGAGAAGGAGGAGCGGCATCTAACCCTAAAATTCGAGTTTGGGTTCGGCTATTGCATTGGAGCGACGACGCGAGGAAGCTGATATGCGGCCTTCATTTTGCTATCACGTGGCCGTCCATTATTTTGGTAATTAATTAATATTAATAAAGAAAATTGTTTTAAATTTGAATTCAAACTTCAAAATTTAATATCTCGCTCGTATGTTATCGGAATTTGACGAAACAGGGAACGCCGGAATCGCAGCGACGAACATAACGCAATGATGTAGTTCGGGAATCATTCCGGGCAAGTAGAAATTCGAGTTAAATCGAACGTCGTTTGGTTTAATTTGAATTTCTAACGCTCGCCGAAACTCAAGGTGAGTTAATCTCACTCACATCTGGAATGTTAGCTGATTTAAGCAGTTGATATTTAAATAATTGTGTGATTGGTTGAAATGTTTATTTATATCAGTCTGGATTGATATATATATATTGTTGTGCTAATATTTGTGGATGCAGGGAAAACAGGTTGGAGGGATCCAACTGGATTCCTCACAATGTAGTAATTATCTTTATAATTGATAATGATGCATGTTTATATATTGTGATTGATAAATTTGGAATTTAATTATATTATGATGTTGTTGGATAAACTATAAACTTAGAAGGTTAATTATAAAGAAAATAAGTTGGGTTTTAAAATAAATAAATAAATAAATAATCAAGAAATTGATAAATAAAGAATTTAAAAGAATTAAAATTTGAAACTATAAGGAATGAAAATTGAAAATTTGGAATGATAACGAGGAGAAACGTTATCAGTTGATAAATGTGAAATTAAATTTATGTTATTAAAACGTAAACCTGTATTGAAATAAATTGACAGAATTTATAAGAAGGATCTTCTTGGATGCTTATGTGGGAATGAGATTCCCTGGGAAAACCAAGTTCGAGTTAGAACATATTTTTATAAAAAGAATGTTTTAAAACTTCAAACTTGTTAAAAGAATGTTTTGGAAATTATTATTTTCAAAAGTCACTATTTATAAATTAGCAATAGTAAAGTAATTATTCTTTTTACAAATGGATTTGTTTTAAAAGGCCAGTTTTGACCTAACTTATTTGGAATTAGTATAAACTTTTTTTCAACTCTATTTCTAAATTTAGTTTAACTAAAACCTTATTTTAAATCAAGATATATCTTATAAAATGGTTTTATTTTAAATATTTCGAAATTATTATTTTTGAGTAAGTAACTAGAAGTAAATTTACATATTTTAATGTATATTTCAATATGAAATGTTTTAACTGTTTTTAAATCTAAATGTTTTGAACTTGGTTAGTTCCAATGGGAATATATGGTAAAGGATTTACCTTGTAAAGGAAGAACTTTGGGAAATTGTTTTCGAATGTGTTTTGGAAATTTGAAAATATATTTTAAAGATATTGAGGCAAATAAATAATGTGGGAATTATTTATTGTGTGATGGATGTTTATGAATATAAATTGATAGTTAAATCACCGACTATCAATATTGGACAAATGCGCTGATCGTTTCGAAGAGACCGGATCGAGATTTATTTCTTGAAAACCACTTCGATCCAGTTTGTACGTTTCGTGAAAAACGATTTTGGATTCGAAGATGGAGCAGTGAAGTGCAAGGGTTAGTCGCTACTAATCCTGAGGAAATTTCCAAATGGATGTAGTAGGAATAGTGCCTTCGGTTCCGTTCGAACCCGAGACGGACTTGTACGGACGAATGCTTGCGAAACATCATCAGGTGGACGATGGGCATTCTAAGTGAAAACGTTCTAAAGGTAACGCTTAGCCTCAAGCCTCATCAACCGGGAATGACTGAAAATTAGGGGATATGCAGCAAGGTTAGGTGGGTCATGCCCAAACAGGACAAGATATTTCCCCTGTCTAGATGTCCCTTATATATATTTCGGCTTAGTGGGTGGTTGGTCGCGCCAACCACGGGGTTTATCTTATTCGGGACTGTTCAGTAAGGAATGGTTCCGTCCTTGTGTTGCAGGGGATGAAGGGAGTAATCCTCGGTACGGTGATCTAGGCCCCATACTGTGACAGGTGGTACACCAGTGCCTAGTCATTATTGAAAATCCATTCTCCCTACGAGCCTTGTACGAGTTTTGTTTGTATTACCCAATTTTGTGGCTAGTAGCTGGAATTTAATGAATGTAACAATTTCGGCAATTTTATAAGTATTTGTAAATAGACACTATTATAATATCAGAGGATTTCTATAAAAAGTGTTTTAGCTATCATAAGGTAAAAACCCGACATATTTATTTGTGGAGTGGTCTTACGAGATGCTTTTTTTTTCAAAGGATTTTGAAACTTTAATAATCAATTTGGATGCATATTTATTATCAGCTGGTATTCCAGACTGACTCGGGTGTTATTTCATTATAATGCTTGGGTCAGACCGAGTATTATATGTTCAGGTCAGGATGCTACGGAGCAGGTGAGGAGCTGGAGTCCGAGACGTATTATATATACCTATATATATATATATATATCCGCTCCTGTGATTGTATGGTAGGTCTGATTTGTGATTGTTGATGAATGAGATACTTTGATGATATGATGTATAAAACAGTAAAAGATTTCATTTTGTGTAAAGTTCTATATTTACTATTATATTTTATTCCGTTGCGACTGTGAGATTCTAATATTGTTTAGTTCTTCTTCTTCTATCTCTTCTTCTTTAACCCTAATGGTTCGTAATTCTATGCCACTTGAGTTAATAGAGGTAGAATAGTGTTGATTCAAGGGGTACGGATTTGCGGGCTGTCACACTTGGTATCAGAGCTTAGGTTGGCGACAACCTAGGCTTTGGTGGGAAAATTACTCATTAAATAGAGTCAATAGTACTCTATAATGAGTTGAGTGTAATAATAGCTATGAGCGCGTACTTGTTAGTGGATATAAAATTGTTTTTTTATACTGTGTTGATTTATCGGTTGAGTGTTTATGAATTCTGGTCGGTGCGGGAAGTACAACCGTATCGATAGGGGTTTCTAAACCCTTAAACAAGATAAACCGACATAGTATTGTTTTTAACGTGGGTAAATGAAATAAATTTACCCAAAATTATATTTTGATATAAAGGAATTTTCTGAAATTATTATATATATTTGTTTGTTTGGTTGGTAATACTGTAATCAAATATGAATCTAAAATTTGATTTAAATTTGAAATGAGATGATACATAAACCAATGGGAATGTAATATATTAAATTGATCTACAACCAAACGGAATTGATTAAATATGGTTCAAATAAGAAGAAGAAGTGAAATTAAAATTAAAATTAAACCAGAATTTAAATCCCGGAAATTTTGAAAAGGAATTTAAATGTATTGAAAATAAAGTTTGGAAATCTAAAATCTTTGGAATGTTTGGATGCTTTTTAAAGTGTTTGAAGGCAATAATGGAATGTTGATTTAGGAAAGAAGAAGCATTGAACTCACTTCAATCGCTGGAAAATAATCCTGATAATGCTGGCCAAATCATTAAAATTCATTTTCGAGTTTCTAAAGTGATGGATTGCTTCCCTAATACTAGGTTATGATATTGTTTGGACTAGTTGGGTATAACAGTTGTTTTGGACATTTCAAAAATGGGAAATTTGTTTTGGTATAAACAAATTGTTTTGGAAAATTCACAATGGAGAAATTGTTTTGATACAACTAAGTTGTTTAGAGATCTGGAGATTTGATTTGAATATCAAATGGGAATGTGTTGATTTTGCTTTAAAATGATTTTGAAATAAATCCGGGTAAATTGAATTTTGGAGATTCTGTTTAGAATAAAAATGTGAAAGTTAAAATGAATCAACTATATAACTTGTAAATAAAGTTGATTTAAAAAGAATTGGAGTTGGTATTAAGTAAGAAAGAAGAAATGAAAATTTTAATCCTGGAATTAAAACTTAACTTGAGTAATTGAAAGTGAATAAAATATGTTGAAGTGAGTAGAAGATTTGAATATAACTTGGATAAGTTAAATAAATTGGACTTAGAATTAAATTGATTTTGGTGGAATTAAAATGTAAGTCGGCTTTGAAATTGAGGGTCATTGTGAAATGGATTGTACCCATAAGTTATTAAGTTGTATACGTATAATTTGAGATTGAGGATTTAATATTGTGTAAGAAGGTAAATGAAAGGAATTTGTATCCTTAAGAATTCAGTGATACACATATATATAATTTGAAATTGTGATTATATGCTGTAAATGGATTCAAAGGAGCAATATGAGCTTTAAAATAAATAAGTTGGTGAACTTATATAAATAAGAATGAAATTATAAACACAATGGGGAAATAGTTGAGAATTTGAAATGGAATTAAATTGAAAGAAAATTTAATTCAGAGAAGTAAGGTTGATATTATGTGAATTAAATTTTGACTCAACTAAATTCAAAGGGATTATTTGAGAATGAATTAAGCATAAGCTGAATTAAATAAATAGCAGCTTGAAGATGAATTTAGTATAAGCTAAATTAAATGAAAATAGTACGGGTATAGTTTTGGAAGCTTGTTAATAATTGAAGGGTAAAATGGAACCTAGTTCTTGTTTAGAACATTTGAAAATGGTTGTATTGTAAATAAGTTCAGTATAAATTTGAAGAGTGTATTAAAACCTCATATGGATTAGGATAGAGACTAATTGAATTACAATTAAATGGGATTTGTATTATAATGGATAGAATTTTGATAATTGTTCAAAATTTGGAAAGTAAATAGAAATCCAACTGTAGCATGGGATTTAAGTTTGTGGTAACAAATACTGAAGTGTGAAATAATTTAAAATGGTTTCTTTGCTAATAAAATAAGTCAAAAAAATGGATTTAATAAATAGGCAAAGTGCATTAAAGTTTGTAAATGAATTGGAATTTGATTTGGATGAGAATCAAATGAAGATTAAATTTGCTTTATAAGAAGATAATGGAAATATTGTGAAAGAACTTAAGCAAGCTGAATGGTAATTGTGATTAAGCTTTATAATTTTGTCTGGATAAATTTTGTTTGAGTAATAAATTTGAATTGCAAGTGGAATGGTTTTAATAATATTGTGATATGAATATAAGAGTTGTCCATAAATCCAGGATGGAATGATAAAAGTAAACTTAAGTTGAATAATGGTTTGAAATATGAAAATCAAGACTTAGTTTTAAAAATAATAATAATAATAATAATAAGAACAATAATAAAATAATAAAAATAAACTTAAGATGAATAATAAATTTGAAAGGTGAGAATAAGGATTGATTTAATAATTGAAACGGAATAAGCATGTTTGGATTATGAACCATGCAGAATGGAATAAAATTAATATAAATTAAACTAGAATTAATTGTAAATGGTTATAAGCTTAAGTGGCAATTGTTTTTCTTGAATGGCATGAAAATTTACATGTATTCGGAATTGAGTTGTTTAAAAAGCAATTGAAATCGATTTTGTATGAATTTATATGGATTAGAATCTAATTCAAAGAGTTTTATATGAATGCAAGTAAATTGGTTTAAAAGAGCAAATGGAATTGATGTTAAATCAATTGGAATAAATTGACATTTTAATAAGTAATGTTTGCATATGAATAGTAATGGGTCATAACAGAAATGCGAATGTTTCCAATTTAAAATAGAATTTGATTGTAAATCAAGTTGGGAAGGTAGGTTAAAATAAAATTTAAGAAAGGCATAATTAACCATATTGAAATGAAAATGAATTGAATAAAACCTTTGGATTGTTGAAAAGAATATGGTTAATATTGTTAAACCATGAAGTTGGGTTTGTAAAGCAAATTAAAATGATGTAGGAATTGAGAAATTTGTTATAAAGGTGGTTAACATGCATAATTATGAAATTGCTTGGTTTAGTTATGGAATGGATATGTTTGGCTTGCATTTATATAGGAAATGTTATTAAAATGCTCATATCTTTGAAATCTGATAAGTTGTTTGAGTTTAGTACAGGTACAGAAGACGTTTGAGAGAGTTGAAGCGCATATATGCTAAAATATTAGCCACTTGCTTTTAAAATTTGCTAAAAAGGTACGCCTACGCTAATAAAAATGGGAAATGATATATATATTGTGATATATTTTGGTTTTCGACCGTGTGGGTCGATGTATATATATTTATTTGTATCGCGATATCACGAAAGCTCCTCCGTACAGGGGAGACTCTGCCAAAATTTTCCGAAAATTTTGGGAGTTAGAAAATTTTTGGGAATTTTGAAAATTTGTAATTAACTTGGAAAGTTATAAGTTAAAAGTAAAGCTTTAGAGAAATGAAGCGCATGGGTTTGGGATTGAGCTATAGAGTTTTTGGAAAGTGTATATAAGTTTTAACTAAAGAAATTGGGTTAAGTTAATGAGTGTAGGAACATTTTCTACCTTAGCAAATTTCGGGGACGAAATTTTTATAAGGGGGGAGGAATGTAACATCCCGTATTTTTAAGCCATTGAATTTAAACATTTAATTCATCTTAAATGTTGAATATGGATTATAAATTGAATCTTGAAATAAAATAAGCTATAATTTTTAGTTATAGTAATTCTATTCAATGTCAAATAATTGAGAACAATAATTAAATATTGAATCGGGAATTTAATTGGTAACTGAACAATACTAATTCAATATTAGAATTGGGGTAATTGGTAATTTCGAGTGTAAATGGAGATAAAATTAGATTCTAAAATTGAATTTAGGTCTAATTGGGTTTGAGTTTTAATATTGGACCATTGGGAGAAATTACAAGTTAATAGATTTAATTTGGGATTTTATATTAATTTAAAAATAGAATTTAATAATAAAATATTGCCATTAATCAGATTTTAGTCCGAAATGAGCCAAAATGATTTTTAATGTGAATATAAATTTTATATGACTTATAATACAGTTAATAAAGTTTTAAAAACGAAATTTTAAGCGTTTTCGACAATTTGGATAATCGCCCGATTTAATAGACGAGTTAAAATAGCCTTCCGGGGCACAGTCTCGGAATTCGACGAAACTAGTTCCATTGGATCCGTAATAGTTAGTTATTATCGGATTTCAATTTTCATAGCAATCGGAGTTGTCGTTTGACCGTGGCAGCTCGAAACGCATCGAAATCGTTTTAATCGATTTAATTTGAAATTGATCGTTTAATTCCGTAACTCGTATATACGATCGAATTATCTTACGAAACTTGTTCCATTGTGTCCAGAACGCGGAAAAACCCCAGAATCGCCTGTCGGATCGCGAAGTTTGGAGGTCGTTTGCGTAAAGGTTAAATTGAGAAATTTTATTAATTAAATAATATTAAAACTATTATATATATTTAAAAATCTCTAAACCCTAATCATATTCATCAGGCCGCCGCTTCCACCTTTTCTATGGCCGAAATTCTTCGATTTTTCGTCTTCAATTTTCCATCAATCTACAAGCTAATTTCAGAAATCATCAACTAGATAATTGTAGAACGTTAAGGGATCTACAGATCCAGCGGTCGAGATGTGTTATGACGAAGTGAATTGATGGATTCTTCGACTCGAACGTGGTACGGTTGCGCATGGCATACGATGAGCAGAGACCACCGAGCTTGACATGATTTCAGGCGAGGGTAGAGGCGGCCATAGGCTTCGAAACGTTGGGTCCCGATCGTTGAATAGTCGAGAGAAGGAGGAGAGGCGTCTAACCCTAAAATTCGAGTTTGGGTTCGGCTATTGCACTGGAGCGACGACGCGAGGAAGGTGATATGCGGCCTTCATTTTTCTATCACGTGGCCGTCCATTATTTTGGTAATTAATTAATATTAATAAAGAAAATTGTTTTAAATTTGAATTCAAACTTCAAAATTTAATATCTCGCTCGTATGTTATTGGAATTTGACGAAACAGGGAATACCGGAATCGCAGCGACGAACACAACGCAATGATATAGTTCGGGAATCATTCCGGGCAAGTAGAAATTCGAGTTAAATCGAACGTCGTTTGGTTTAATTTGAATTTCTAATGCTTGCCAAAACTCAAGGTGAGTTAATCTCACTCACATCTGGAATGTTAGCTGATTTAAGCAGTTGATATTTAAATAATTGTGTGATTGGTTGAAATGTTTATTTATATCAGTCTGGATTGATATATATATATTGTTGTGCTAATATTTGTGGATGCAGGGAAAACAAGTTGGAGGGATCCAATTGGATTCCTCACAATGTAGTAATTATCTTTATAATTGATAATGATGCCTGTTTATATATTGTGATTGATAAATTTGGAATTTAATTATATTATGATGTTGTTGGATAAACTATAAACTTAGAAGGTTAATTATAAAGAAAATAAGTTGGGTTTTAAAATAATTAAATAAATAAATAATCAAGAAATTGATAAATAAAGAATTTAAAAGAATTAAAATATGAAATCTACAAGGAATGAAAATTGAAAATTTGGTAAATTTGGAATGATAACGAGGAGAAACGTTATCAGTTGATAAATGTGAAATTAAATTTATGTTATTAAAACGTAAACCTGTATTGAAATAAATTGACAGAATTTATAAGAAGGATCTTCTTGGATGCTTATGTGGGAATGAGATTCCCTGGGAAAACCAAGTTCGAGTTAGAACATATTTTTATAAAAAGAATGTTTTAAAACTTCAAACTTGTTAAAAGAATGTTTTGGAAATTATTATTTTCAAAAGTCACTATTTATAAATTAGCAATAGTAAAGTAATTATTCTTTTTACAAATGGATTTGTTTTAAAAGGCCAGTTTTGACCTAAGTTATTTGGAATTAGTATAAACTTTTTTTCAACTCTATTTCTAAATTTAGTTTGACTAAAACCTTATTTTAACTCAAGATATATCTTATAAAATGGTTTTATTTTAAATATTTTGAAATTATTATTTTTGAGTAAGTAACTAGAAGTAAATTTACATATTTTAATGTATATTTCAATATGAAATGTTTTAACTGTTTTTAAATCTAAATGTTTTGAACTTGGTTAGTTCCAATGGGAATATATGGTAAAGGATTTACCTCGTAAAGGAAGAACTTTGGGAAATTGTTTTCAAATGGGTTTTGGAAATTTGAAAATATATCTTTTAAAGATATTGAGGCAAATAAATAATGTGGGAATTATTTATTGTGTGATGGATGTTTATGAATATAAATTGATAGTTAAATCACCGACTATCAATATTAGACAAATGCGTTGATCGTTTCGAAGAGACCGGGATCGAGATTTATTTCTCGAAAACCACTTCGATCCGGTTTGTACGTTCGTGGAAAACGATTTTGGATTCGAAGATGGAGCAGTGAAGTGCAAGGGCTAGTCGCTACTAATCCTGAGGAAATTTCCAAATGAATGTAGTAGGAATAGTGCCTTCGGTTCCGTTCGAACCCGGGACGGACTTGTACGGACGAATGCTTGCGAAACATCATCAGGTGGACGATGGGCATTCTAAGTGAAAACGTTCTAAAGGTAACGCTTAGCCTCAAGCCTCATCAACCGGGAATGACTGAAAATCAGGGGATATGCAGCAAGGTTAGGTGGGTCATGCCCAAGCAGGACAAGATATTTCCCCTGTCTAGATGTCCCTTATATATATTTCGGCTTAGTGGGTGGTTGGTCGCGCCAACCACGGGGTTTATCTTGTTCGGGACTGTTCAACAAGGAATGGTTCCGGCCTTGTGTTGCAGGGGATGAAGGGAGTAATCCTCGGTACGGTGATCTAGGCCCCGTACTGTGACAGGTGGTACACCAGTGCCTAGTCATTGTTGGAAATCTATTCTCCCTACGAGCCTTGTACGAGTTTTGTTTGTATTACCCACTTTTGTGGCTATTAGCTGGAATTTAATGAATGTAACAATTTCGGCTATTTTATAAGTATTTGTAAATAGACACTATTATAATATCAGAGGATTTCTATAAAAAGTGTTTTAGCGATCGTAAGGTAAAAACCCGACATGTTTATTTGTGGCGTGGTCTTACGAGATGCTTTTGTTTTTCAAAGGATTTTGAAACTTTAATAATCAATTTGGATGCATATTTATTATCAGCTGGTATACCAGAATGACTCGGGTGTTATTTCATTATAATGCTTGGGTCAGACCGAGTATTATATGTTCAGGTCAGGATGCTACGGAGTAGGTGAGGAGCTGGAGTCCGAGATGTATTATATATACCTATATATATATCCGCTCCTGTGATTGTATGGTAGGCCTAATTTGTGATTGTTGATGTATGAGATACTCTGATGATATGATGTATAAAATAGTAATAGATTTCATTTTGTGTAAAGTTCTATATTTACTATTATATTTTATTCCGCTGCGACTGTGAGATTCTGATATTGTTTACTTCTTCTTCTTCTATCTCTTCTTCTTTAACCCTAATGGTTCGTAATTCTATGCCACTTGAGTTAATAGAGGTAGAATAGTGTTGATTCAAGGGGTACGGATTTGCGGGCTGTCACAAATAACTTCATTCGTCCTAAACTTCAATCTCAGGAAAGAAAAGAATTCAACTGCACCCAATTTCTTTACCAATGAATCAAGATACGGAAGCTTCCGGTTCCAGTTCCACTCATGGGCATCTAGATAATATTTCAAAGATGGCTTTGGCTTTTTTACATGTAAATTCCATAGTAGACGAATGTAAAAAGCTGAGGGAACAGGTGGAATCTGTGCAAAACCTAAATAACCTCATTTTCTACTCCAGGCTAATACATGCTGCAGTCGAGTCTATTAAGGCCATGATTAATGGAACACCATGTTTCCAAATTGGGAGGAGATCAAACTAAAGCTTTTGATTATTGTTGCAACAAAGATTGTGACGTTTACAAAGGAATCAGAACCATGTTTTCCAATTCTATTTTGACAAGCTCTGCAACTAACAAGACAAGTGGTTCAAAGAAGGTTCAGATGTGGAACAAGCAATGCGATAAAAACATAGAAATACATATATGCAGCAGAGACAATATCAAAGCAAGTAAATAAAGAGTCATGGAATCGCAAACACAATATCCAGTGCCGAAGTCAACATAACATCAAATGCAAATCAAGTCATTGTGGCCACGGAATCAAAACAGTGATGTGATGACCAAGGCAACTAATTGACCAAGTCAGAAATCAAGCAAATTATACAATTAAAAAAGTCAAAAATCAAAGCCAAAGTAAAATAGGAAAGTCACTACCGTAACGACCAAGGAAGGATCGAACGGTTTGAAATCAAAATCGTGCTAATGCAGTAAATGGAATTATTCGATATAAGCAAGTCAGAACTTATAATTAGCATTAAAACAAAATCGAATGGCCGAGAAAAGTCAAGTGACGAATTCAAGTAAATGAATACGAAAAAAATTTAAGGGTCTCAAATCATATATAAATAGGTAACATCATCGGCGAGGAAAAAGGCATCGAGTTCTAGTAATTAAACCAGAAAGCAAAAGGCAAAAATTACATACCCGAAGCAAAGACAAACTCAATCAAGCAGCCGAAAGCATCTCAAGGGATAATCAAACAACAAGTAATCAAATCGAAATCAATCGATCTAATTAAAGTCGGCAACCACAAATTTCTCCAAAGCCCAAATTTTTGAGGAAGAGGAACGAACAAGAAACGAGACCCGCCATTATCAAGGAATGGGCCAAAATAATATAAAAGAAGAAAAAGGGGTCGGCCTTTATTCTTAGTTGTTGAGCTTATAATTATATAAGGGTTTTTAAATTAGGATTGTTTTAAATTTTAATTCTTTTTAATTTGTAATTTCTTTTTAAACCGTTGTAAATTCTAGTCGTGTGACTAGGGGACAAACTACGTGGCGTATTTCGAGAATTCGCAACTCACTGGCTGAGTTGTGGCAGGGTTTTGAGCGTAGAGTTAGGTTAGTCAGTAGCGGGTGTCGCAATTTTACGTGTGTAAGCGTGTGACTACTTAGTTTCCAGTAGAAACCTTGGAGGCAGGACGTAGGCAGGGTTTTGTCGAAGTTGGGTAAATTCAGTGTCGTTGTATTTCTGCATTTAGTATTCTGCTATTATCTGTGCTGCTATATTTCTGATTTATCTGTGTTGAAATAATTTTACAAGCTTCCGCAATTAATTTTATAATTATCAGCATCACCTTGTTCACCCATCCTCTAGGGTGAAATCGATCTTACATATCATGCTTATATTACTAGGACCCAACATTTTATTGTAGGATTAGAGGGCAGAATTACCAGTTTGGTAGTTCCAATAGTGAAAATGGTTTATAAAAACCCTACCACGATACTCAGATTAGTAAAAAAACATTACAAGTAATGTCGCCTGCTAATCCGTAGAATGTGGCTTGTTAAGGACAATCGAATGTAAATATATCTTTATACTAATACTGACCCATCAATTATACCTTTTAACTTAATATCTGAACTATGTTTGATGTGTATAGTGCTAATACAAAGTAATTGACACACCGATTTCTCATAATTGAAAAATATATCTTATAAATATTAGTTGCATATCACAGTGGAAAAAATCTCGAAATATGCATATACGAATTTTAAGTTTACTAAATGAAATACTAACTCGATTGTTATACAGTTTTACAATTCTTTAATCTTAATTGTACATCTTATAAACATATTCACAATTTTACTAAATGAGATAAACTAAAAAGTCAAAGGTGTTATATCCTAGCTAGCCCAAAAATCCAAAGGTCAACTTGTCCTGTAACCTGAAAAGTCTCGGCCTGAGCCGAGCAAAATAACACTCGGATCAGACTATCTTTAAATATCCAATACGGTGAGAAAATGATATAACATAAGAATAGACAACATATAAGTAAGTACCAATGTCCATGATGTAACAAGTCATGAAATTAATTAACTCAGAACGGGGTTATAAATTTAAGTCCCAAAAATGAACTAGTCACTGAACATAGAATAAAAGAATTAACTTACTTAGCATCAATCACAAGACACAAGAATATTTATTTATTTCACGAACACAAGACACAAGAATATTTATTTATTTCACAAATATAGAATAGTCGCAGAATCCAAATATCCAAAATCCAAGAGATCTTACTCAAAACGATCGTAACAATTGTACACAGAACCATAGCAAACAAAGAATTTGGTATCGCACGAACCGATCCGATATCGAGAATTTCACATAAGACGGGAATCACAAGATCACAAGACGATCTTAAGGATTGCAGCCATGATCGAATATTTCATATTTATTTTAGATTGTTATAGTTGAAAAGAAATCCAAGAGTAACTTCTTAAAGACCTAGCAGCCGCTCGTCGCACACCAAAGAAGAGTAAACTCTAAAGTACCAAATACTATCGCATATATTAATTACTACGATTTAACTAATACATCTCATACCGTATGGCGAAATTCAAGTATTTACTAAAAGCTAGTAAATATCACTTATTACAGATACCAATGGAAAACCTGAACCATATTCTCTTAAGGATCTTGCAACCACTTGTCGCACATTAGAAGAGAATACAACTCTAAAGTGTAAAATACTTTCTAATAGCATTCACATGAATTTAACCAAGGCATCCCATACTAGCGGCTTAAGTTCGAGTATTTATTAATGCGTTAGTAAGTTCCACTCAAACATTCTATTCAAAGAGTTTTACCATATTGGATGAAGTGTTATTCGAAAGCATTTAAACCTATCGATACACTAAGTCAATTACTAGTACTCTTCAAACTATAGAATTAAGGTTCTCAAAACCATTTATTTTAAATTCTCCTCCAAATTCAGAGGTCAAAAAGAAATTGTTGAACTTGCATATAAATGGCCAAAGGCTAAGTTAAATAAAATCCAATAAGAATTTATGATTTTGAAAGTAAATAATATCATTTGTCATATGAAATGATTTGTAAAATATTTTGTGTAAAAGGTTACTTTCAAAAAATTTCATTCAAAATCCACAGAATCATTTATTACTCAACTATATGTATTTGCTCATTACTTGATAAAATATATTATAAATTTGAATAAAATTGTATTTATATATAGTTGTTCCAAAATCCAATTAAAAGATATTTAGTTTGACAACAATATTTCAAAAGTCTCAAAAATAAGTAAGCTTTTATTTATGAAAATATAAATAATCATATTTCAAAACCATAGTGATTTACAATCATTAGTTTAGAAATATCAAAAGTTTATATTTCAAAATCATACTTTTAGATCTATAAACCACTTCTAATAGGTATATTCAATTTATATAATTACTTATTACAATTATTTATGAAAAAAAATTTGATTTGGAAAAAAAATTAAAAATTGATAAATTATATTAACTTTCTTTTATAAATGGCTATATATGTATGTGTGTGCGTGAGTGGTCGCAAAATTCATGTAAACTTAGATTAAAATAAATCACCAAATAGAGTTGAAATTCATAAAATCAGAGCCAAAACTGAAGCAGACATATTACAAAACAAACGAGCATCAAATATGGCAAGGACGCATGAAATAAAGCACAACAAATATCTGGGACGTATGAAATTAGAGTAAAGGCCAGATTGTGCAAAATTAAAGTAACAACACGGTTGCGTGCTGAATTTTCAAGGCCATAGGCTATGTGCGTACAAAAATTAAATGCAACAAAAGAAGCAACAAATATCTGTATTCACAAAAAGGAAAGCTACACTTGATTATACTTGATTCTCTTTCTAATTTAAATATGAAATTTTTTGTCTTTTTTTATAAGACAGAAAGGAGCCCTGGCTTTATTTTCCCAAATTTGTTTCTCATATATACTGTAAAGGAACGTACAAGAATTGTGGTTATGAGAAAAATGCCTAGAAAGCTTCTAATTTCTGTTCAAGTAAGATTATGAGCTTTAATTAGGCCTACTCAACATATAAAAAATTGCCACTATTTGTTTTGTTATAAATATATCTCAAAATTTTCACTATTGAATCATTATTTAACTTTCTAATTTTCTCTAATTTTTAGATAATAATTTAGACTTTATTCCAAAAGAATCTATCCATATTTTAAACATAATAATCCCAATAATGTTTATAAATGATTTTAACACTTTGAAATTACTTAACATAATCAAGTTTCACATTGTTTAAGAATTAAGCAATTTAAAACAATTCAATTTAAATCGTTAATTAATTAACTCAAAAATCCGGGTTGTTACATGGTTAGACTTAACTCCTTAGTGAGTGAAATTGCATCCAAGAGATCGGATAGATTTCATATATTAAGATGTCAAAAATTGATTAAAAAATATGATTGAAGGAATGTTATTAGTGTTAACTAACATATTCATACTACTCCCACGGAAATTATAGTTTCAGATATGTTATTAAAGAAAATAACAGGTTAATAGTGATCCCTTGAAAATTATGATTTGAAATACCTCATTAGAGAAATCTAATAGTTTCTCAGTGATTCTGTGAAAACTATATTGGAATGATGTTATTAGTGGAAACTAACAGGTTCATAGTGATCCCATAAAATCTATGATTAAATATAGTTTATTAGTAGAAACTAGTGGGTTCATTGTGTTTCCATAAAAACTGTGATTTGAGATAGGTAGTCTTCCAGAGATGAGCTAGATGTTTCACTCGAGCTAAGTCCAGATGAGTTGGGATAGATAGTCTATTTTGCAAAGGGTAAACCTTAGGTTTGCATAGCCTTTGGCGGACAGATTAGTCAGACTTAACCATGTTGCATACATGCATATTATCATGTTATGATTATTCTAACCATTATGGTTACAGGTGCATGATTTGTGACTGACATATTTGGATAAGACACTAGTGACGGAAAAACTCGTTCCGCTAAGAAGCGTGGTCTTACTATATGTCTATTATGGTTCAAGATGGTTTATTATTATTTACACCAGACTTTTTGCCTGACCCAGAATTTTTGTTTTCCCTAAACTTTCATGTACTCATTTAAGTAGGTCGAGAGCAGGAATTTTGAGGTTAGACATATAAACTTCCAGAGATCTGTTGGAGGCAGGCTATCTATTATTAAGAGTCTTATTTTCCGCTGTTATACGTGTTTGAAAGGATGTAATGATAAAAGTTATAATTATCAAGTATTAGACTGTGATCAACCAAGCAGACACTTCATATGTCGCTCTTGCAGTAATTTATAATTATTATACTTTCTATGAAAGTGGAATTGACAAGGATCGTGTATTGAATGTGAACTTTTATTCTGAAATGAAATGTGGAAGTTTTTCTTAAATAATTGAGTTTTGTTAAATCTCGTATTCATGTGGTTTTTATGTTATTGAAACGATTAACGTGAACGCATTTTGTCATTGAAAGTTAATGCTATGAATGATTAAAGTATCCATAACGCTTAGTTTCGAGCCTCAAAATTGGGGATGTTAAAGAAAATGGGATGCTGAGCGAAGGTTGGTGCACCATTAGTTGGTTGGTACCAAATTACGTAGTAGGAGCAGTACGAAGGTTGAGAACATCATTGATGCTAAGCGATCAAGATGGAAAAGATAGGGGTTACATTTAAATAGCTATATTTCGTACTAGTGTAGGTCACACTGGATCGTAAACCACCATTTTTATTTGCAAGTTTGTTTGTTTACGAGGTTAGGATAGCTAACCCTTTTAAAGTGGTGTTTCAAAAATGAATGGGGTAACCCATGGAACCAAGCCCATATATTTATAGTCTGTGAAGCTGAGTCCATAATAACATGGAGCTGACTCTATAATAGTAGGAAGAAGACTGGTAGAAAATACCCAACACGAAATAGAATATGGATAAATTATTGAGAAGTCATTATTAGGCAGTATTGTAGTCCTCGGTATGTGTGGCGACATGAACATGATACTGCTTTGGTGGTGGACACCGACGGGTTGTTGAGCTATGGATACCAGAGGGATCGGATCTTGGTCTAATGGGGGACCATAATACTTTTATGTGTGTGTGTGTTTGTGTATGTACGTATGTAGTTATAGTTTACTACGGGAAAATGGGGTATATCATATACGTACATGAAGTCGAGATGACTAATCAAAAATGAAAAGACATAACATGCGATAAAAGGCAATCAACATAAACTGGTATTGTGCATAAAGTCTATAACTTACCAGTAACTAGAAGTTGTTTTGACTCCTCCTCATTTCAACCCCATAGGATCTTAAGTGGTCGGGTACTGGTATAAGGTGGGAACGGTCGAAGGAAAGGTTTCTTATACATGCTTAATGCTGACAAGGAGACTAGACATTGGAAGTGTCAACCTTGGTCAGTAATTATGTGATTTATTATACTTTACTATTCTATTGTGAGTTATACTATTAGTGCTCTGATATGCATTCATTTGTTTATTTTATAGAACACTAAACCAATGATTCGTTCTTTAATGGACTTAGCTTTATGTTTTAGCAAAAATCTGGACCTGCTAAGGTGTGGGTTGTTACATTTAGTATTAGATCTTAAATTAGTCAATCTTGAAAATTAGGAAAAGTTGAGTGAAGATAATTGTATTATTTCTATAAATATAAATATATTATACGCCAAATCGTAAAAATTCCAACTATATAGTAGTTGCAGCCATACATTGAAATATGGACTAGCCAATCATGAATCAGAATAATGGAAGGAGTTGAAGAGGTACACCTACCCCGGTTACACTTTTGGAAGGTCGTATGAAAAGGCATTGAGTTATGAAGACCATGAGTGCAGCTTGTGGTTGGTCCATGAAGCTGGATAATACATGACTCTCTAGTTGGGTCCTCGATTGTCCAATAGCTGCAAATACTTTCATGATCGTCGATGTATAATAGGTTAAAATAAGAGGAAAATAAGAATCCATATTTTGTAGATATCCAGAAGTAATGGAGTTCCTAAAAGAGCATGTGAAATAGTGCCACTCCATGTTAACAGCCGGGTTTTAATATTTGGAAGAAGATAAGTCAGCAAGTTGAAGAAGAAAAGTCCAAAAGAAGGGATAAATAGAAACTCACTCAAAGTTCGACCCAATAGAAAATAGTTGTAAAAGTTGAGAAAAATACATAAATGATATATTTGAAAAGGTAAATAATTAAATACTGGTTTTTGGAAGAATATTTAAATAATAAAGAATTTTTTTGTTGAGAAAAAAAAATATAAATATAAGTATTTAGTTAAATTGAATTTTTTCATAAATGAGTTTTACAAAAGCTATTCATTTGGAAAAATATGTGTAAAGCATATATAGCTTGCTAGTTTCTCAAAGAGGAAAGAAAAAAAATTAAGTTGAGAAAATTATTTTTTGGATCGGACAAAAGGAAGTGGTACCGGTTTTAAATTGGGTCAATAGTATGGGAAAGAAAATTTACACTACTAACATGAAAGTAAATAAACAAGAAAATAACATGTATTAAAGTTTCATAAAAAAAGAAATTACATAAGAAGAAAATGGCTAAGTAGTCATGAAAAAAAGGGAGCTTCTAATTTATTTTTGATCCTAAACTAAAGGGGCTAAGAGGAAGAGAGATTAATTACATGAACATAAGGGGTATTTATACATACATGTATGAAACCCTAATCCATATTTTTAGAGAATGCCCAAAGTACCCCTTACGAAGTGTGGTGGACCTGTAATCATTAGCATGTGTTAATCCTCAATTAAATGTGCATGAATCTTTAATGGCAATTAGCATGTGCATTAGCTTCTAATTGTACATCAAGGTTGTTGGGTAGGTGGGGTCTTCCATGTTCACCGGTTTGAAATATTTCTATCTTCATTTGCTTATGTTACCTTGTGCATGCATATCTCTTTATGAAACCACTTTTAATTGAATTCAAATTCTGACAAAATAACATAGAAATTTCCAAGCAAATTTTCTCAAATTTATATATGCACAAAATTGATCATTTTTCGCCTATATGAAGAGGAATATGTGAGGATTTGAAAATAATTTGAATTTTTGTTTGAACATGTTAAACACCATATATGATCATTTATTTAATTAAATTAGATTGAGTATAGAAGTAAAAATATGCACATTTACGTGCATATCAATATCCCCACACTTATCTTTTTAATCTTCCTCGAATAAAGAAAAACTAAGATAAATCAATTTTCGTAGAGAGTACGATTGCATTGAGCATATGCAATGAGCCGTTAAACCTCTAGGTGTCCCTAGTAGGGAGAGTGTTGTCTGGTGAGGGTTTTCAGCGGATACTGCCCACAAAATTCAAATGCGAAATGAGAAATTTCCTAAATGCAAGATTAATTTATAAAGACATGAATGTAAGTTTTTAAAAAATATTTATAAATAAAGAATTTACTTTTTAAATCAACATAAGTGAGTT
The DNA here is from genome assembly GCA_030765085.1 of Allium cepa. NCBI lineage: Eukaryota > Viridiplantae > Streptophyta > Magnoliopsida > Asparagales > Amaryllidaceae > Allium > Allium cepa. Next base: position 422,245,216 of record CM060946.1, on the reverse strand, counting down.
AGATATAATATTCGATCGTAAACATGAAATTTCAGTCATTTACCCATCTTAGACTTCAAACAAAATCTCACTTCACATTACATTCAATTCAAGCTTAACCAGCTGTTTCGGCTTAAAACATAGTGCAAATATGAAATGAATTCTTTAATTGATTGCTCGAGTTTGCAATGTATTATCTTCATTTCATTTTGTATAACAAGTAAAATCCATGATCTAAGATGATGCTTGGGTTTCAATTGCTTACTCTCTCTTTATTTGAAAGAAATATTAACATTAATATTATTTACACACCTAACTCAAGTAAACTGAGGCCAGATATATCACCCATGCACTGCCTTTCGAGCTTACGTGAAGGGAGTACAGAGCATGGCAAGTGTGCACATTTACGTGCATACACCTATTGACTGTACGTGGTTTTTATTAGGTTTATTTACTTACACACCTAACTTAGGTAAACTGAAGCCAGATATACCACCGATGCACTGTCTTTCGGGCTTACGTGAGGGAGTACAGAGCAAGGTGAGTGCACACACTTTCGTGTATACACCTATCGACTATAGGTGGTTACTGTTATTATTTTTCTTTTTCTTAGTTTTTCTTTTTTCTTCTTCCTTATTTGAAAGAGAGAGAGAGTTTTGCAAAATCAACTTAGCACCACTTAACTTTAGAGATTAAAAATGTTATCGCAAATACTTTAAATCAACCACTCTTTTAAATAAGGACTTCAATTTAGAATAAATTTCATAACCATCACCTACGAATCGTTCTGTATAGTAGTTACACCAAAGTTGCTTGAAATTTAAACTTTACTTCTCATTATTCATCAAGTTAAGTATTTTTTTTTTAAAAATTCAATCTAATAACCAAAACCGTATGCTTACTCCGTCATGCCCAATTAAAAGTAAATTAAAATGCAAATATTTTAAATGAAAAACAAAGGAAAAATTGCAAAATTAAAGCATGTAAAACAAAAATAAAAAAGTGACACCCCCCCCACACTTGACTTTGAATGTTTTCGCATAGCCAACCCAAGTAAAAGTAGAAAAATAAATTAAAAAATGGTCTATATTTACAGGAAATGATTATTTACACAATATCAAAAAATATGCTGTTAAAGAGTAAATGAAACGGTCTTTCAAAGATTGTTGCATTTGTCTCGTCAAGTATAAGAGACACAGCTTAAGCACAGTAAACCAAATCATAAAAGATTTCGGAGTTGAATGTCGATTTGGAAAACCGAATGTCGTTTTATTAAAAATCATATGAGTTGTTTTATTTTCATTTATTGTCGGGGTCGATAATAAAGTTGATTGAAGTTCCGGGTTATTTTCTCCAAATTGATATTTAAACTTATCATTGAAAACTTCTTCAGAATTATTGATTTAGAAATCAAAATGGTGGTTTAGATCTTCCCCTTCAGAATTTAAAAACCCATCTTCGAAAGTACAAAGATTTCGTGTTCATTAAATTCATCTTTCTTTGTTGGATTATCAACAACTTCATTGCATGAATCAATTTCAAACTCTAAAGTTGTATTCACATTTTCAAAATCGAAAAAAGGAAGATCGAAATTTAAATTTGATTCCACATTTTCAAAAGAATTGAAATCCAACTCAATTACCGTATTTTCAACACCTTCATTAAGACTGTTACTTTCAATTTCCAAAGTTTTTATTTCAAAATCGTCAATTTTGGTAAAAGGAGGATTATTATTTGACTCGTCACAAGTTGAGATTTTCTTTTGTTGCTCAAGAATTTTTTTGTAGGTTTCACGCAACAAATTCATGTGATTGCTATAAATTTCACCCATTTGCTCAACAAAATCAAATTTATAATTATTAATGTTAGATTTTTTTAATTTGAACTTCTTGAGAAAAAGTATTATCAATTTCGATAAACGATGGTTTATCATTTGATTCTTCAAACATTGGGATTTGATTTAGTTTCTCACGAATATTTTTGTAGGTTTCAAATAACGTATCCGTATGATCATTGTAATTCTCGTTCATTTGCTCAACAAAATCCAATTTATAATTAGTAACTTGAGAATTTTGGATTTGGATTTGTTGTGAACTAAAATTATCAACCGCATCATAGTCGATATTATTTCCATTGCCAAAATTATTTGAAAATTTGTTTCCATTTTTGTCTCGGTTTTGAAATTCATTTGAAGTTCGAAATTGAATTAGCATGGACTATACTCGAAATCATTTGAATTTTGAAGTGAATTCAAATTTTGATTGTTTTGAAAACTTTGATTTGAGTTACCGCACAAATATGAATTACACAACTCATTTATCCTTTGATTTTTTGTGTAGAGAGTTCAAGTAAAGATGATATCATTTCAATGATATTTCCGAGTTTTGAGGGTTGCTCATTATTTTTAAAACTTTGTTGTTCAAAGTTCGAATTGTTTACACAATAGTTGTTGTTGAAATTTCCATAAGAATTTGGAGTGAAATTATATGGATAATGTTGATTTTCACAACTTTCATAATATTCTTGCGAATAGGGAAATTTAAACATTTTCAAATTTTTTTTTTGGATTTGTTTATAAAGGAAAACTGTTTAGCAAAAGGAATTTATTTTTTCAAAAGGAAATTTTGATTTTGTTTTGTTTTTTGATTTTAATTTTTTCTTGTTTTTGAAAAGATATTATATTTTTTTGGTTTTTTGTTTTTGTTTTAAAAGTGTTAAAAGAAAGGATTTAAAAATTGAGTTAAGGAATATTTACAATTTTTTTTTTAGTTTTTGATTTTGAATTTTTTTTTTAAATATGCATGAACTATGCAACTAAATGAATGCAAGAGTTCAATTACAAATTATCCATCCTAAATAGCTTCTAACGCAAATTATATAATCGCACTTTATCTTAAATCAACAAGATAGTTCTTAGTCAGGTAACAGACATGATTTATCGGTGCACCATGAATCACTATAGCAATGCTGCCTAAGGCTTAAGTACCTTTAGAGAAACAACCACTATAATGTTTAAGAATCACCATAATATTTATAAATGGTTATTGCTCTACCGTGGCCTAGACACCAAGAAATTAAACTGTTCAAAGAAGATAACTTGTCAATATACAATTAAGTGTTACCGATGTTTAACCATTATTGTTAATCAAAATTTACTGATGAAATCTAAAGTTGAAATTAAACGTGAATTAACAATGCGACTACAATGAAATTGTTTTTGTCTTTGATTTTGAATTTTGTTTTTTAAAATGCAAACAACCAACAATTCAAATAAAAAAGTGATAATTTTTAAAGCAAGCAATTTGTTTGGCAAGAAGAGCGGCAGTTTTCAGCAAGTTATTCTTCTCCTTGCAATTTTCTGCTATGGAAACTTGAAAATTGTTATCCCACCTTTTGGCAAGGCCGAGATATCAAAGAATTGATTGAAAACCAAGGATCGCTCATCCCGAATATCTAGCACGTATAGGTTCGCTATGGACATCGATAAAAAAATTCCGAGTCCGTGTCGAGCTACAATTTACAAGACATGATAAGCATAGCTATAAAAGCCAACGTTCCAAGTTTCAATTCAATCGAAGTTCATATGCTCAAGATATGATCGTTACAATTTGAGAGAGCAAGCTGTTCGAATCGATCGATAGCCGCCTTATTCTTATCCGTAAAACAATCAGGAAACGTCTGACTTCGTATCGATCATGTTCGCATCGATCGGAGCACACTATTTCATATCCATCGGTTGAAGAGCGATGTTCGAATCCATCGAGCAATAGTAGTTCGTATCCATCAAGCCTCAGCTTCTTCGTACCCATCAAGGTGCAATACTTCATATCCATCGAGGGAATCAGCCTCAATCATATCGATCTGCGATTGTATCCATCGGCAAACGAGTACACTTCGTATCGACCAACAACCAAATGGAGCCTACTTCGTATCCATCCGGGCCCTCCTACTTCGTATCCGTCGTTGGCAACATGAATGTACATTTCGTATCGATCGATCTTCAGACATGTTTCGTATCGATCGATCACGGATCGATATGAAATCAGCGTTTCCCGTCGATACGAAGTGCAATTCAATCTATTGATGCGAGCAAAACCATACGACCAAAACGTGCTGTACATCTGGATCGATACAAACAAGGTCATTTCTATCGATACGAATTGTACAACTTCCATCGGTACGAATGAGGCAACGTTCTTCGATACGAGCGAGACGAAAGCTTTGGAACGACTCAGTCAACTTGGCATCGAAAGTGGATCGATCCAGGTATCACGCACCATGTCATCTCCTGAGCACATGCCCAATATCGATTCGAATTAATCGATACGAAATGTATCGGTTCGAACGCGACAGCATAAAGGAAATGCAATCTTGCATCGATCAAAAGTCGCAATCTACAAGTCCAAATGCTACGAAATTTTCATAGGAACTTACGTATGACCTAAGGAAGGTTCATGCCAAGTTTCGACTTGATTGGGTCAAATACTAATCGATACAAAATTCGTTCATATCGATCGTGGATCGAGCCGAAACCTAATGGGATCGATCCATGGGCCCACCCACGTGCCAGAAGGAGTCTACCGATATCTGAGAGAGATATCAGCCTTCTACGCCAATAAATAGAACTCCAGGGCCTACAGAAGAGGGATCGTTTGGCTCTTTGACGTCCAGACTCTCTCGAATCCAACTTCGCAATCCATAGCTGCTATTGTACTCGAATTTCAACATTTTAATCCATTGTAATTCACTGTAATCAGTTGTAATCATCAATAGAATATCAGCAAAGTCATCAAACTTCATAGTGTACGTAGGCGATATGCCAAACCACTCTAAATTGCTGTTTTCCTGTGCATTCCTATACTTGTTTTTGAAGTGTTTGTTAGATAATCCTCATTTTACATTTCTATTCTTTATTTTTATCTCTTCAAATACTTTCAAAGAGTGTTGTGCCCATTTTTGGTACAAACGCTGTGGTGCATTCACCGAGAACATACAGTTTTCTCCTGCTCCTTGGATCTACTATCGATATCGGATCGTACAAATCCAAGAAGAAGATCTAGATCTCAAGTTCATAATGCTTCTAACCTATTCAGATTTGCATAAAATCTATGAAAGGACTTCACTACTCGCCATGGCTAGCACAAGGACCGCCTCTACAACTGCAGATCAGGAAGGATGGGATAGACAGAATCCCGCATAATTGCCTCTATCCAACCAAAATGCTGCCGGACCGTCAAATTATTCTGGTCCTGTCACCGGATAGGAGTTTCAAATGCTTACGCAAGAACTAACTCAGGCAACTTAACGAACAACTACACGCCAATGCAGACTTGAATAATTAGCTATACCGCCAAAGGCGTAGAGGTTCCAAAAGGGGTCATGCTTCTCATTCCTCTACGAAGAGTTCAACCTCATCCGACTATCACCACCTATCTGCGCGCCCACGGCTAGACATGAGTTACGCTCAGGATACCAGACATCGACCTACACTGAACATCGGACAACCCAAAGTTGGCCCGTCAACTAGCTACTAGGCTGGACCCTCCTCCCAAGAAGGTACTGCTTTTTATTATACCATAGACATCCACGCTACCATCGGCACTATTGCACTAGGGGTTGATGCCCGGAATCAACCAGATGTGAACCATCGTCAGCATGGACATGCTCCCGAAGCCTACGCTCCGGAGAGCTTCGAGACAAGGAGGCAAGATACAGACCGTCGACAGCGACCGGTCCAACCTCATATTGTGGAATTCGACCACACCTTGGTCTAGCAAGCGCAAAATGTGCAGATGCTGGACATTCCCACAATGATCCGTCAAATGATTCGAGAGAGTCAAGGTCTCACAAATGACGATTGGGGAATCTCTCGGAGTCATACTCCCTTTACTGACAAAATACTTAATGCTAAATCTCTTCGGCGATTCAAGTTGCCAACTTTACCATTTTATGAAGGGAATTCAGATCCCAATCAACATATCCTGAAGTATATATGGTCGATGTGTGCTGCGAGAGCTGATGATGCAGCAAAATGCCGAAGCTTCCCGATCTCCCTAGAGGGCATTGCTACTATGTGGTTCACTCGATTGCCGCCTCGATCCATTTCCTGCTTCAACCAATTGGCCACTAAATTTGTGGAACAATTTTGCATGCATGTCGCAAGGCCGATAGACGTTAACACCATGTCTAGTGTCACTCAAGCTCATAGAGAGACACTTTGGCGTTATTTAGAAAGATTCCATGCTGCTTGTGCAGAGATCAGCAACCTAAACGATAACTCAATTCCCATGGCTTTGATAAGGGGAATGACCCCGATTCAGAATTCGGCATCTGGTTGCCGGAAAACAACATGCGTCACTGGACCGTTTCAATTCCAAGGTAGCCCAATTCTTAAGAATGGAGGATGCAAAACAGTCAAGGAAGCAAGATGACGTGTAACGACCCAGAATTTCTATTAATTAAAATTTGTATATTTAATTGCTTTTAAATATTAATAAGTGAAATTTATAAGTTGAATAAATTTTATTTCGAATAACTGGATTTAATTGGTTAATTAAATCGACAAATTAATATTGGAAATTACAGAAATAATTGAAAATTGGGTTTAATATGATTAAAAAAGATTTGTAAAATTTTATTTTATCATATTGGAGTTAGAATGATGTTATAGAACTTTTAAAATCGAATTTAAAGTTAATTTGAGAAAATTGAATATTTTAATATTTAATTGACGAGTTAAAATAGCCATTTTTCAAACAGTCTCGGGTTTTGACAAAACTAGTTTCGTCGGATCCGTAATGTGATATTATTATACGGTTTCAAATTTCGTGTCAATCGGATTTACCGTTTGTCCGGGGCAAGCTAAAACGCATAGAAATTTGGTTAACCGATTTAATTTTAAATCGATTGTTTATTGCCGTAACTCGTACATGTGATGGAATTGGCTTTCGAAACCTATTCCATTGTGTCCGAAACGTGGGTTCAACTCTAGAGACACCGGTCACCGCGCGAAATTTGGAGTTCGGAAAATCGGATGAATAGTGATTTTCGGTAAAATTTCTATAAAAGGACGTCAACACCTTCAATTTGTCAAAACCCGAACTCAGCAAACCGTGGCCACCATTTTTCATTTCCAATGGCCAGAAACGCGTGAATTTCTTTCCACGATCTCTCTCAATCCATGCAATATTTCACGAAGCTTCCAACTACAACATTGTAGAGTGTAGCGAGATCTCTCCATCCATACAGTTATGATGGGGTAAAATGTAGCGAATCGATCGTAGTTCTCTCGCGTTCGACCGGAAGTCGCGCACGTTGTTTGAGACAAATAGGGTGCCGAGCTTCACCGTTCTTTGGCCTGAGGTGAAGGCGACTTCGAGCTTTGAAGGGGGGTTGGCCGATCGTGTTGTAGTGGAGGTTGGTGGTTGTAAAAATTCGAAGAAATGTTGCGGCTCATGGGTTAATTCGAACGAAGGTTACGCATGGGAGGAGAAGCACAAAGTCATGGCCTTGATCTCGTGTAGAAGTTTGGATGGCCCAGATCTGTTAGGATAAAATTAAAAATTGAAATTGTAAATAAATTGTATATTAAATTGTACGATCTTTAAAATGCAATATCTTCTTCATACGAGGTCGAAAAATTACGAAACAACTTGCGTTGGATTCGTATGGACGGACACTACGTGATGGAGCTGGATTGGAGTCGTTTGGGGCTAGTGAAAATTTCGGGTAAAATTAAACGTCCGTTTAATTTTATTCGAAATAAAACGCTACAACTGATATCGGAAACTCAAGGTGAGAACTTCTCACTCAAACGAATCTGTTTCGATTTATATTTTAAATTGTCAGATTTAAAATTGCTTGATTGTATGCGTGAATGATAAATTGTTATCTATTGGTTGTTAAAATAGACATTATGCGCCGTTAGTAAGCGGATGGTATTTATTAAAAACACATACAACGATAATTCCATCTTGATTGGAAATTGTATTATATATGTACTTGGAGTTGATTTTCCCGCAGTATATAGCGGATGAGACCCTATTGCGCCGCATAATAGCGGATAATATTTTATAAATCCCATATACCGTGATATTCCGTATTGGAACGGAATTGGTATTGTGCTAATGTTTGTGGATGCAGGGAAACAGGTTGGAGGGGTCCAACTGGATTCCTCACCAGTATTTATTTTATTACAGATATTGTGATGTTTGTTGATTATCATATTGATATAAGATATTTGGATGTCGTGTTTGACTATTTGGTGCTGTTGCATCATCAGATCCATTTTTTAAAGTTTAAAGTAACGATTTTGATTTTAAAATGATTTTTAAAGTAATTTTTGAAAATATGCATTTTATTAAATTTTTGAATTGATTCATTTTAAATAATTAAAACGTTATAAATTTTTATGTTATAAAAATTAAGATTTTTGTGAAATATAACTGAAATGTTATTTTTGAAATAAGTAGTTAATAAATTTATAAAATGGTTTAAATTTGGATTTTTGAATTATTACAAACGGTTTATATAAAAGATTTATAAAATTGATATTTATGAATTTAAAATATTGGAATTATAAAACGAGTGCTATAATTGTTATGAAATGAATAGATGTTGTAAAATAAAAGATTTATAAGTAATTAACTTATAAACTTTGACTTTGGCGTTTAAATGGGATATTAATAGAAATTGTTAATAAAGGAGATTTTATAAGTTGAAGTTGTTATAAAATATAAATGAATCTTATAAGTAATAGAAGTTTTAAAAAAAAAAGATTTTGTAAACAAATAAATTATAAGTATTTAACTTATAATATGGACTTTTGGTATATAATTGAGTTATATAAATTGAATTGGATTAATAAAGGAGATTTATAAATCGAAGTTTATAAATAGGAATGGAATTTATAAACATTGTTTATAAATTCGAAATCATTTGAATTTGATAAATTAAACGTAGAAGTTATTAAAGGAGATATATTTGTGATTTTGGACAGTGAATATATTATTAGACAAAACGAATACGTTTTGGGGAAGTGATGTTTTAAATAGAATTAAAAAGATTTAAAGATGTTTTAAAATGAATTAACTATCGAAACCATAGATTTCAACATTCATTGTTGAAATAGACGTTTTCGAGAAAGAGAAGGATATGGTGGACTATAACACTGTTGTTATAGTAAATGATTTCCAAAAGAAAATGTTTTATATAGTATTGGGATTTATATATCTATTTTAAGTTCGAATCCCTATGCTAGTGATTTTGGGTTGTCGTAACGATGTTTTACGCAACTTTCGTTTTGGCCCAAACAAATGTGTTTAAGAGAATGATTTCTTAAAGAATGAAATATATACTTAATTTCGATTTAAGTATATTGAATATCTTCCAATTGTTGAAAATAAGTGGATTGTAAATTACTTATTATTAAATAAGTATGGAAATGTTTTCCAATATGAAGTGAATATTTTGAGATTTTATCTTTTAGAGATAAATTGAAAATGAATATTAGAAATCGATTTGGAAATCGTATATTCATAGATATTTTGGGAATTGTAAATTCACTATGGAATTTATAAAAGAAAGGGAAATTTGTTTAAAAATAAACATTGATTTATTTTTTGAAGTGGGGAATAAATTTACGGATTTGGAACGTAAATAAAAAGTAAATCGGTAAGGATTTATTTAATTGGTTTAAATGAACCATTTTGAAATGAAAGTATTTCCATGTAAGGAAAATGATAGAAATTTGTTTTCAAAAGTTGTAAAGGTGAAAAGTGGTTTGAAAATTTGTTTTCAAATGGTTGAATTGTGAAAAATTATATATCTAGCAAAGATATTTTTGGAAAATAAATATGGGAAATTATTTGGAATTTGGTGATGTTGAACGCGCCTATTGATAGTTAAATAACCGACTATCAATATTTACCTTTAAATAGGTATTTGTTGTGATTTGCTTGAATTGGAATGCCATACTTATTTTTGAATAAGCGCTCACTGTTCGGGTTAGTCGGGAAAGGACCTTGGGGTCATATAACCCATTCCGAATATGTGATACGTCATTATGGATTGCATTTGATGACCAGTGTTGAAGACTGGATATTTATGAAAATGGAAGGATTACCGTCGAATGTTTCTGCATCGGCTGATCCCCGATAGAGAAATTTATTACCCTTTGTGATGGGAAGTCCGGTTGTGATTAGTGAATATCCAGATTGCAAGGACTTCTTTGGAAGTGCCTTCGGTTCCGTTCGATCCCGAAACAGGCTTGTATGGATGTGTGTGTCTGACGTTACAATTTGAGATGTAAAGCTGGTTTTCTATCAAATATATCTCCGTTGGTGGCGGAGAATTTATTCTCTTAGCTTAACACCCTTGAGGTTATGTAGTTGATGGTTACTAGTAATACATTCCCAAATTGGTAATGTGGCATACGAAGTGCTGTTGAGCATTTGATGATCAAAGCACAACTTTTGTATAAAGCGTGGCTTTGTGGAAGAGACTTCGTCGGACCTCACACCCCGAAAATGGTCAAAACAGGAAGGATGCGGCAAGGTTATTAGGGGGTAGCTCCCCTTTAGTGTATGTCATTCCTTCTGGATAGAGGTGGTATCATGGTATGGAGCCCAGATACTTAACCTATGTTGTTGCTGCAAATTTATTGCTTTGTGGTTGTTGGAAATCGAGGATCCTCAGATATAGATCGGTTACGGTCGGGGAATGACATATTCGTGTAGTAGTTACCCTGTTTGAAGGGTAACCCGGCCTTGTGTTGGCAGAGATCTAATCGTAACGTTAGGTTCTCGGGTCGTCTTTCCAGAGGCATACCCATGTGGCAATGGGAAGTTCCTTGGCCTGACCTTTTGTTGGAAATCCAAAAAAACAATACGATCTTGTACGGTTTTAGTTGTTGAACCTATCATTCACTTATGGTGGCGCCCCACTGTTTGGATGGTAGCTATAGTAGGCATACGATAATGGTCATATGTTGGCTAAGATTTATATCTTTACTTTCGATTGATTTTTCCTACACTATGCACTGGTAATAATATCAAATTTTTCTTTTTAATGCTTATCAAGCATCTTTGACTATCATAAGGAGAAATCTCCTCCGAGTCTGCGTTTGCGTTATGTGTGTGTGCGGGAGGCCTTATGGTAGTCTCATTTTCTAAAAAGCATTGCGAATCTATTTTAAAATTGTCTTGTACTTTGTTTTAAAAATAAACTGTTTTAGTTCTCACACCAGTCACATGACTGACTCGGAGTTTATTGTTTTCCTTCCTAAACTCTGGATGCCCACCAATTTCCACACGGGCAGTCAAGAGTCAGGTTTATCAGGATATTCTGGAAATTCAGGAGTTGCTGGAGGCAAGCTGGATGGCATGGCATATTCACTAGTATATAGTATTTCTTTTTCGCTGTTTATTGTTTGTTGTTGTACACTATGATGATGAAATGTAATGTAATGTGATGTAATGTGATAACTGATATAGTTCTTTGTTTAAATATTATTCATTTATTTATTATACGTTGTTCCGCTGCGATTGTGAGATTCTGATATTGTTCTATTGTTTCTTTCTGTTCTGTTCTGCTCTACCCTTTTCACTCTTCTTCTACCTTTTTCTTCTTCTTTAACCCTAACGGTACGGTTTTCCGGCATTCGATTGCTCGGCAGTTGATACAGTGGACGTATTAATGTCGGTTTTCGAGCGTCGAAAAGTCGCGTTGTCACATTTGGTATCAGAGCACATGGTTAAGCGACAACCATGGCTCTGTTGGGTGTTACTCATTAGGGATAGAGTCAGTAGTACTCTAGAATGAGTGTGAGTGTAATAATATATATGAGTGCGTATTTGTAAGTGAATATAAAATTGTTTTATATTGTGATGATTGGTTTGTTGAGTGGTATATGGATTCTAGTCAACACGAGTAATTAACGTTGTTGATAGGGATCTCTAAACACTTGTACAGAACAATATGACACGATATCGTTTTAAAAATAGGGTAAATGAAATAATTTTACCTTGATTATATTTCTTTTTATAAAGAAATAATTTTTCTGAATTATTAAAGTGTATATAAATTGATTGTTTAGTTGTTGAAAATGTAAGATATATGCAAGTTAATAAAAGTTGTTTGAATAAGTTAAATGAAACACATTGTAAAAGAATGAATTGTATAAGCAAATGAATTATAAGTATGGAAGTTATAATTAAAATGATTTACAATTGTGAAATATTCTTATATATAAGAAATGAAATTATATAAGTAAAAGGTTTGTAAATGTGATTTATAATCTGAAAATAAAATTCCAGAGAAGTGTTTGAAAGGATTTGATATTTTGGAAAATTGTTTTGGAGAAATTATGATATAGGGGAAACACTCACCGCGCTTAACTCCACCACCTGCCGCGACCTAGCGAACTCCATAGGTCGTGAACGACCTAACTCCACCACTTGCCGCGACTTAACAAATGCCATAGGTCTTGAACGACCTAAATCCATCACGCGACCTAACTTTCTAAAGACATCCCTCCCGCGACCTAATTCCACAAGCAAACGACCTGACTCATCTCCTTAAGTCGCGAAATCCACCATAGGCCGCTTCGTTGCTTCAACCTAAATCGCAAACGACCTATGCCCTAGTCTCTAAGTCGCGAACGACATATGAAGCTCTAGTAAGTCGCGAATTGTGTCTTATCGCCTTCTGTTGAGTCGCGAGACAGTGATGAGTCATAGACGAGTTAGCATGAGTCATTACCGAGTTATCCTTATGTTACGAAGAAGGATGTAAGTCGTTGTTTATTCCTTAAGTTGTGAAGCTTTTCTCTAGGTCGTTGCCGAGTCACCATAAGTCGTTGCCGCAAAACTCCATTAAGTCGCTGCATAATTGTTGTTCTTAAGTCGTGTATACATTGTGTTGTATTTTTTTTAAGTCGTGTTTTGAGTTGTAAGCCTATAAATAGGCAAGACATGTCATTTGTAAATGTTTTGTTGAAATTGAATAAAATTTCCATTTGATTGCTTTGTACTTTCTTTAAATTGGTAGTCGAGTGCAAATCTCCTATCTCCACTTCGGCATTCGAGTGCGCTCGAATCAACGAACGTTGAAGCCGATTCACGGAATCAAGTGCGCTTGATCAACGTCGAAGAATCGTAGATCCTTCATCACGGTATCGTGCGCGATTAACGTGTTAAGGATAGCTAGAATCCGGTATCTCTTGAGATCAACGGATTTGGGCATTTTCAGTATTGTTCAATCCACCGATTGCTAATTCCATCGACATATCAAGTTATTGTTAATCCACTGCGTCAGTTTTGGTATCAGAGCTAGACTTAGCCAATCATAGCTAAGCCGAGTCTTGGAGCCAAGTATTTGAAGTTTGAAGTTGTTCATCGTGTTCATGTTGAAGTTGCAACAAGATTGGAGTATTTGATCCATAACCTTTTGGGTCAAAGTGTACAAAACCGTTGGAATTTAAAGCGTGAGCCGAGAGTTGAAGCGTCAATTTTGGTATCATTTGTTGAAGTTAAGCCGTGTATACTTATGAGAAGTGGCCGAGCCTTGTGAAGTTGTTTTTGAAGTTCGAAGCAAGCTTGAAGCCGTGCTAGTTGATTTGAATTGTAGTTTTGGAGTTGTTTTGTTTGAAGATTTTTGAAGTCAAATTTGTTGAAGTTTTGATTTGTTGAAGTTTGGAGATTTGTTGAATTATTTGTGAAGTTCAATCATGCCACCGAGACGAGCTCAACGTCATCGCAATATTAATGCCTTGTATGGAAGAGAAGAAGCTGATGAAATGGAGCAACGAATCCACGAGAGTTTTACTGAGAAGTTGAATGAAGGAATTGGTCGCTTAGAGAGAATGATGCTAGAAATGAATCAAAATAGAAGAAGAGTTTCACCTAAATCGAGCCATGGGAGAAGTAGAGCTTCGATAAATTCAGATCGGGAGAGAAGGGAAGATCAAGATCATAGAAGTATTGATAATCGTGATAGGAATGTTGATCGAAGGAGTGGCAGTAGAGATGTTGGAGGTCGTGATCGACATCGATATACTTCAGATTTTGATGAGGAGTTTGATGGTGATAGGGGAAGTGTTCATTATCGAGATAGAGAGAAAACACGACGTCAGAATCGAGATGTAGATGATGATCGTCGATGGGAATCGGGAATGACGATGGAGATTCCAGAATTTAAAGGCGGGATGGTTGCTGAGGAGTTCTTAGACTGGTTGTCAAATGTTGAAGAAATTTTTGATTTCAAGGAGATTCCGGAGAATCGTCGAGTGAAGTTGGTTGCTACTAGATTGAAGGGAAGAGCTTTGGCGTGGTGGCAGCAAACTAAACTTACACGAGAACGGATGGGAAAGTCGAGGGTTGTAGATTGGGAGAAAATGAAGAAATTGATGAGAGCTACGTTTTTACCATACAACTATCAATCACTTATGTACCAGAGATTGCAGAACCTAAGGCAGGGGACGAAATCAGTCAATGATTACGCCGATGAATTTTGCCAACTCATTGCCAGGAACGATATAATGGAGACGGAAGAACAATTGACTGCTAGATTTGTTGGAGGGTTACGAATGCAGATCCAGGATATGGTTAATATGTTTGATCCGAGATCTGTGGCGGAAGAACACCAAAAGGCGTGGAGGTGGTGTGTTTACTAATTCCAACAATCAAGTGAAGGGTGTTAGCGGAAGTTCTAATGTTTCTAAACCTGTCAGTAAACCTGTAGTAAAGGAGGGTGAGAAGGCGAAGGTTAACAATGGTTTCAAATGCTACAATTTCCAGGAGATGGGTCGTAAAAGCAATGAGTGTCCAAAACCGAAGAAACGAGCTATGATAGCTGAAGTTGAAAGTGAGGATGCTGTTGAGGGTAAAGATAGTCCAGTTGAGGAGAATGAACAGGATATCGCATCGGGAGACGAAGGGTGTAATCTAATGATGAGGAGGTCTTGTTTAACACCAAAGCAAGAAGATGAAGCTAGTTGGTTGAGGAGTAACATCTTTCAGTCGACATGCACTATATTGGGAAAAGTTTGTAAATTTGTGATTGATGCAGGAAGTTGTGACAATATTATTTCTACAGAAGCGGTGAGAAAATTGAAATTGAAAACGGAAAAACATCCAAATCCTTATAAGTTAGCGTGGCTGAGAAAAGGAGGAGAGGTGAAGGTGGATAAACGAGTTCGAGTTCCATTTTCTATTGGGAAGAAATATAAAGACGAAATCTGGTGTGATGTAGTTGAGATGGATGTTTGTCATTTACTTTTGGGAAGACCGTGGCAGTATGATCGAGCAGTGCAGCATGACGGTCGAACCAATAGTTCTAGTTTTATGTTTGAAGGCGTTAAGATTATTTTAATTCCAAAGAAGAGACAGCAGGGAAAGAGTAAATCTGAGGAGATTGAAGAGCTAAAAACTTTGCTATCATTGAAAGAGTTTGTTAAGAAAGTTGAAGAGGAACCTGAAGTATTCTTGTTAATTGGACGAGATTGTAGTGAAGAGGTTGAAATCCCAGAAGAAGCGAAGCCAGTTTTGAAAGAATTTAAGGATGTATTTCCAGAAGAGTTGCCCAAGGAGTTACCGCTACTAAGAGACATTCAACATCAAATCGATCTTGTTCCGGGAGCAGTATTACCGCATAAACCACATTATCGGATGAGTCCGAAGGAACATGAAGAATTGAGGAGGCAGGTGGAAGAGTTGCTTGAGCAGGGACGTGTGCAGGAAAGTTTGAGTCCGTGTGTTGTGCCAGCTTTGTTAGTACCGAAGAAGGACGGAACGTGGAGGATGTGCACTGACAGTCGAGCCTTGAATAAGATTACTGTGAGATATAGATTTCCAATGCCGAGGTTGGATGACTTGCTAGATCAGTTGAGTGGGGCTACTATCTTTTCAAAGATTGATTTGAAAAGCGGATATCATCAAATTCGGATTAGACCTGGAGACGAATGGAAGACAGCCTTCAAGACGAGAGAGGGGTTATACGAATGGTTGGTTATCCCATTTGGTTTATCAAATGCACCTAGTACATTCATGCGGGTGATGAATCAAATCTTTAGACCATTCATTGGGAAGTTCGTGGTGGTTTATTTCGATGATATTCTGATCTATAGCAGGAGTATGGAGGAGCATGTTCAACATTTGAGGGAAGCGATGATTATTCTTCGTGAGGAACAATTTTATGCTGCTACGAAGAAATGCGTGTTCATGACGCATAGTGTTTTATTTCTGGGATATGTTGTGTCAGGAGAAGGTATACAGGTGGACCAGAATAAAGTTGAAGCAGTCAGGAATTGGCCACAGCCAAAGACAATTACGGAAGTGAGAAGTTTTCATGGGCTAGCGTCATTCTACCGAAGATTCATTCCACACTTCAGTAGCGTGATGGCTCCAGTTACTGATTGCATGAAAGGAAAATAGTTTGTATGGTCAGAGGAAGCGGGGGTTGCTTTTGAGAAGATCAAGGAACTATTGACGACAGCACCGATTCTTGTTTTACCAGATTTTCAGTTGTTGTTTGAATTGCATACTAATGCGTCGAAGGTGGGAATTGGTGGAGTCCTGAGTCAGAGTGGGAAACCCGTTGCTTATTTTAGTGAGAAATTATCAGGAGCAAAGATGAGGTATAACACGTTCGATGTGGAGTTTTACGCAATTGTTCAGGCTGTTAAGCATTGGAGACACTATCTGTTTCAGAAAGAATTTGTTCTATACACTGATCATGAGGCGTTGAAGCATATGCAAGGGCAGGACAAGATTTCAGCAAGACATGCATCGTGGATTGCCTATTTACAGCAATTTTCTTTTGTTGTCAAACACAAGTCTGGGGTGGCGAATCGTGTGGCTGATGCTTTGAGTAGGAGGAGTCATTTATTAACGACAATGAAAGTTGAAGTGACAGGTTTTGAATTATTGCCAGAGATGATTGAAGAAGATCCTTACTTTGCAAAGTTTGTTAAGGAAGTTAAGGATGAGAATACCGATGAATTTGTATTAGTTGATGGATTCTTATTCAAGGGGAATCGATTATGCATTCCAGATTGCAGCTTAAGAATGAAGATCATCAAAGAGTTACATGAAGAAGGCCATGTAGGCAGGGATCGTACGTTGCAATTAGTTTCTCAATCTTATTTTTGGCCGTCAATGAGGAAAGAGGTAGAGAGATTTGTGGAGAGATGTCATATCTGTTAGGTTTCGAAGGGAACGGCTACGAATGCGGGGTTGTATATGCCATTAGCCGTGCCTATTAAACCATGGGTTGATATTAATATGGATTTTGTGTTGGGTTTGCCGAGAACTCAGAGGAGAAATGATTCTATATTTGTTGTGGTGGACAGGTTTTCGAAGATGGCACATTTTATTGCTTGTAAGAAGACGGCAGATGCTGTTCGTGTTGCTCAGTTGTTCTTTAAAGAAATTTATCGTTTACATGGGTTACCAGAATCTATTGTGTCGGATAAAGATACTCGTTTTCTGAGTCACTTTTGGCTAAGTTTGTGGAAGATGGTCGAAACGAAGCTGAATTTCAGTAGTGCGTACCATCCGCAGACGGACGGACAGACCGAAGTTGTTAACAGATCGTTGGGAAATCTGTTGCGATGTCTTGTACAGGATAATTTGAAAAGTTGGGATATGAAGTTATGTCAGGCAGAGTTTGCTCATAACCATGCTGTTAACCGAAGCACTGGTTACAGTCCATTTCAGATTGTATATTCAAGTTTACCAAAGGGGCCATTGGATTTAACGATAGTGCCACAACCAAAGGGAACAGTTAAGCGAGCTGCTGATTTTGTTGATGGGTTGACAGAATGCCATAGAATCGTTCAGGAACGATTGGAGAAGACAAATGAGAGGTATAAACAAATGGCAGATAAGAAACGAAGAAGTGTAGTCTTCAGAGAGGGTGATTTTGTTTACACGGTATTGACGAAAGATCGTTTTCCAGTTGGAACTTACAATAAGTTGAAAGCACGAAATATTGGACTAGTAGAAATCTTGAAGAGAATCAATGATAATGCGTATCGATTAAGGTTGCCAGGAGAAATTCATACTTCTGATGTGTTTAATGTGAAACACTTGATTCTGTATTATGCTGATGATCAAGAAAATGCGAATTCGAGGACGAATTCTTTCGTACCCAGGGAGGATGATACAGGGGAAACACTCACCGCGCTTAACTCCACCACCTACCGCGACCTAGCGAACTCCATAGGTCGTGAACGACCTAACTCCACCACTTGCCGCGACTTAACAAATGCCATAGGTCGTGAACGACCTAAATCCATCACGCGACCTAACTTTCTAAAGACATCCCTCCCGCGACCAAATTCCACAAGCAAACGACCTGACTCTATCTCCTTAAGTCGCGAAATCCACCATAGGCCGCTTCGTTGCTTCAACCTAAATCGCAAACGACCTATGCCCTAGTCTCTAAGTCGCGAACGACATATGAAGCTCCAGTAAGTCGAGAATTATGTCTTACCGCCTTCTGTTGAGTCGCGAGACAGTGACGAGTCATAGACGAGTTAGCATGAGTCGTTACCAAGTTATCCTTATGTTACGAAGAAGAATGTAAGTCGCTGTTTATTCCTTAAGTCGTGAAGCTTTTCTCTAGGTCGTTGCCGAGTCACCATAAGTCGTTGCCGCAAAACTCCATTAAGTCGCTGCATAATTGTTGTTCTTAAGTCGTGTATACATTGTGTTGTATTTTTTTTAGGTCATGTTTTGAGTTGTAAGCCTATAAATAGGCAAGACATGTCATTTGTAAATGTTTTGTTGAAATTGAATAAAATTTCCATTTGATTGCTTTGTGCTTTCTTTAAATTGGTAGTCGAGTGCAAATCTCTTATCTCCACTTAGGCATTCGAGTGCGCTCGAATCAACGAACGTTGAAGCCGATTCACGGAATCAAGTGCGCTTGATCAACGTCGAAGAATCGTAGATCCTTCATCACGGTATCGTGCGCGATCAACATGTTAAGGATAGCTAGAATCCGGTATCTCTTGAGATCAACGGATTTGGGCATTTTCAGTATTGTTCAATCCACCGATTGCTAATTCCATCGACATATCAAGTTATTGTTAATCCGCTGCGTCAAATTAAAGCTCTAAATACTTTTTGGTCGCTGGAAAATAATTCCGATGATGATTGCAACATCATTGGTGTTCATTTTCGGGTTTCCGAAAGAGGAATTGCTGCCAGATTATTTTAAATAAAGGTTGTTTGGAAAATTTGGGTTTGGCTTTTGAAATTCAAAGGATAATTGAATTGGTTTCAAAAATGGTTTTGAAAGGTTGAAAAGACTCTTGAATCCTATTTAATTTTTTTTATGGGAATGATAAATGAGTTTATAACTTATACAATTTGAATTTTAATAGAATAAATTTAACTTAAAGGATGGAGTTAAATTAAAGGAAGTATAAGTGAATCAATAAAAAAATCCAAGTGGTAATTGTTGAATATAACTTGTATAACTTATGAAATGAGAAAATGAAAGTAAAACAAATTGTTAAAAATGGTTAAACAATTTTGCTAAGCAAAATAAATCTGGATTTGAACAAATGATGAAAATTTGACTTTGGTAAATGTAACGACCCAGAATTTTAATTAATTAAAATTTGAATATTTAATTAATTTTAGATATTAATAAGTGAAATTTATAAGTCGAATAAATTTTATTTCGAATAATTTGATTTAATTGGATAATTAAATCGATAATTTAATATGTTAAATTACAGAAATAATTGAAAATTGAGTTAAATATGATTGAAAATGATTTGTAAAATTTTGTTTTATCATATTGGAGTTAGAATGATGTTATAGAACTTTTAAAATCGAATTAAAAGTTTATTTTTGAAAATTGAATATTTTAATATTTAATCGACTAGTGAAATTAGTCATTTTTCAAACAGTTTCAGAATTGGACGAAACTTGTTCCATTGGATCCGTAATAGTTTGTTATTAACGGATTTCAATTTTCGTAGCAATCGGAGTTATCGTTTGATCGTGGCAGCTCGAAACGCATCGAAATTATTTTAATATTAATTTGGCGAGTTAAAATAGCCATTTTTCAAACAGTCTCGGATTTCGATGAAACCAATTTCATTGGATCTGTAATGTGATATTATTGTATGGTTTCAAATTTCAAGTCAATCGGATTTACCGTTTGTCCGGTGCAAGCTAAAACGCCTAGAAATTTGATTTACCGATTTAATTTTAAATCGAACGTTTATTGCCATAACTCGCATAGATGACCGAACTAGCTCCCGAAACACGTTCCATTGTGTTCGAAACGCGGGGTAAACCTTAGAAACGCCAACCGGCACGCTTTGTTTGGAGTTCGGAAAATCCGGGATGAATAGTGTTCGTGAAATTTTCTATATAAGCCCATGTTCTTCATAAATTTGCAAAAATTATTAACCTAGGTTTTCATGAAAGCACAGCCGCCTCTTATATGTTCAATGGATGAAACACACCCTCCTTCTCCCTCTTTTATCTCTTCATCCATCAACAATTAGCGAAAACTTCCAACATGAAACTTGTAGAGCATGAAGAGATCTTGAAGACGAACGGCTATGATCGTGTTTGGAGCGACATGGTGGGAGCTACGGGGCGGTGTATGGCTACAGTTCAGCCTCGTTTTGCGTGCACAGATGGAGGTTGAGCTTCACAAGGGGGTGGCCGAAAGTAGCTTGCTCAAAGGGCTTCGATGTGGACATGTTTGATCGTGGTGGATGTCGACGAGGAGGTTGCATAATTTAACCCTAATTGGAGCTTGATGGGTTTCTTAGTTCGGCTTCTACCTGTAGAAACGTGAGAGAGGAGATGAGGAAGGGGACGGGCTAGATTGCAGGTTGAAGGAAATCTAGTGGCTGAGATTAGATATAGGTTAAAAATTAAAAATAATGTTGTAAATTTAGTATATAAAATTCGTGTAAGTTCTAAAAATCATATCTTTTTCATACGAGGTCGAAAACGGGCGAAA
This sequence comes from Allium cepa, assembly GCA_030765085.1. Lineage (NCBI taxonomy): Eukaryota > Viridiplantae > Streptophyta > Magnoliopsida > Asparagales > Amaryllidaceae > Allium > Allium cepa. The sequence continues at coordinate 422,224,243 of CM060946.1, read as the reverse complement.
CCAGTTGCATTGGAATCGTATGGACGAATACTACGCTATGGAATTGGATTGGAGTCGTTTGGAGTTAGCAAAAATTTTGGGTAAAATTAAACGTTCGTTTAATTTTATTCGAAATAAATCGCTAAAACGAAATTGAAATCAAGGTGAGAACTTCTCACTCAATCGAATCAGTTTCGATTTTTAATTTTAAATAGTTAGATTTAAAATTCTAGAATGTATGTTTGAATGATGATTGTTATCTATTGATTGTTAAAATAGACATTATGCGCCGTTAGTAAGCGGATGTTATTTATTAAAAACAGATACCGCGAATATTTCATAAACAGTGAAATTGGTATTATTTATGTACTTGGAATTGATTTCCCGCAGTATATAGCGGATGAGACCCTATTGCGCCGTCTATTAAGCGGATAATATTTTAAATCCCATATACCGCGATAATTCCGTACTGGAATGGAATTGGTATTGTGCTAACATCTTTGGATGAAGGGAAACAGGTTGGAGGGATCCAACTGGATCCCTCAATAGTATTTATTTGATTATGGATATTTTGATATTCGTTGATTATCATATCGATATATGATGTCATTATTGTCGTGATTGACTATTTGGTGTGTAGCATCATTAGACCAATTTTGGAATTTTAAAATGATTTTTTAAAGTGATTTTTGAAAGTATACATTTTATAAAATAATTTTGGAATTGATTCGTTTTAAATAAATAAACGTATAAATTTTAATGTTATAAAATTATGATTTTTGAGAAATATAGTTAAAAGTTGATTTTTGAAAATATGGGGTTAATAATTTTATATAATAGTTTAAATCGGGATTTTTGAATTTATTATAAAAAGTTTAAATATAGGATTTATGAAATTTGATTTTTTTTTTATAAATCAAAATGGTTAAATTATAAAGGAGATTAAAGATGTTTTAAAATAATAGTATAAATTGATTTATATAAGAAATTTATAAATTGATATTTATAAATTAAAATATTTGAATTATAATACGAGTTTTTATAAGTGTTATAATGAATTGTAAATGAATTTCATAAATGAATGAAATTTATAGGATTATAAACGGTGAAGTTATAAATGGAATTTTATAAGCAGTAGGTTTATACAATTTATAAGGTTATTAAAGGAATAGATTTGGGTAAATAAATGAATCTTATAAGTTATAAGATTTATAACTTGAGAAGCCTTAAAAAGAACGATTTTGTAAAATAATCGTTTTATAAGCATTTAACTTATAATATGAACCTTTGGTTTATAATTGAGTTATAAATTGAATAGGTTAATAAAGGAGATTTATAGAAGGAAGTTGTTATAAAATAAATGAAAATGGAATTTATAAACGTTGTTTTATAAATCCACAAACGGCTTATTTTGATAAGTAAATTGTTATAACTTATTAATGGAGTTATATTCACGTTTTAGACAGTGAATAATCCTTTAAAATAAAATGTATAGAAGTGATGAAATTGGTTAACGAAGTATATTCACGTTTTTGAATAGTGAATAATACGTTAAAGAAAATGTTTTGGATGTGATGTTTTAAATAGAATTAAAACGATCTAACGATGTTTTTGAAATGTGTTAAGATTCGAAACCATAGATTTCAACATTCATTGTTGAAATAGACGTTTTCGAGAAATAGAAGGAAATGGTGGACTATAACATTGTTGTTATAGTAAATGATTTCCGAAAGGAAATGTTTTATTTAGTATTGGGATTTATATATCTATTTTAATTTCGAATCCCTATACTAGTGATTTTGGGACGTTGTAACGATGTTTTACGTAAAATTCGTTTTGACCCAAATAAATATGTTTAAGAGAATGATTTCCTTAAAGAATGAAATATATACTTAATTTCGATTTAAGTATATTGAATATTTTCCAAGTGTTGAAAATAAATAGATTTGTGAATTACTTATTAATAAATAAGTATGGAAATGTTTTTCCAATGTGAAATGAAAAGTTTTGAGAATTTATTTTTTTGAAGATAAATTGAAAATGAATAATTGAAATCGTTTATTCATAAATATTTTGGAATATAAATTCACTATGGAATTTATAAAAGAAAAGGAGATTTTGTTTAAAAATAAATATTGATTTATTTTTGAAGAGTGGGAATAAATTTACAGATTTGGAACGTAAATATAAAGTAAATCGTTAAGGATTTATTTAATTGGTTTAAATGAACCATGTTGAAATGAAAGTATTTCCGCATAGGGAAAATGATTGAAATTTGTTTTCAAAAGTGGTAAATGTGAAAAGTGTTTTGAAAATTGTTTTCAAACGATTGAAGTGTGAAAATTATTTATCTTGTAAAGATATTTTTGGAAAATAAATAATTTGGAAAATTATTTGGAATCTGGTGATGTTGTGCATATCCATTGATAGTTCAATAACTGACTATCAATATTTACCTTTGAATAGGTATTTGTGGTGATTTTCTTGAATTTGAATGCCACACTTATTTTTAAATTATAGCGCTCGTTATTCGGATTACCCATTCCGAATAGTGATACGACGTAATGGATAGCATTGATGACCGGTGTTGAAGACCGGATATTTTTGAAAGCGAAAGGACAACTCATCGAATGTCTATGCATCGACTGGTCCCCCGTACAGAGACTCCATATGTGATGGGAAGTCCGAACATGATTAGTGAATATCCGGATTTCATGGACTTCTTTGTAAGTGCCTTCGGTTCTGTTCGATCCCGGAACAGACTTGTATAGATAGTATGTCTGACGTTACAAATTGAGATATAAAGCAGATTTCTTTCAAATACATTTCTGTTGGTGGCGGAGAATTTATTCTTTTAGCTTAACACCCTTCTCTGAGACGTACGAGCTCAGAGGTTATGTAGTTGAAGGTTATCAGCAATATATTCCCAATTTGGTAATGTGACATGCTGAGTGTTGCTGTGAAATGATCATTGTTTGATCATTTGTGATATGATCATTTGTTTGATCATTTATCTTTGTGATCATTTCTATGATCATTTGTTGACCCAAAGCACAGCTTTTGTATAAAGCGTGGCTTTGTGGACGAGACTTCGTCGAACCTCACACCCCGGAATGGTCAAAATAGGAAAGATGCGACAAGGTTATGAGGGGTAGCTCCCTTTAGGGTATGTGCATTTCCTTCTGGAAAAGGGTGGTATCATGGTATGGAGCCCAGATACTTACTCATGGTGAAACACTTATTATTTTGGTGTGATGTTGGTTACGAGCGCTCGGTTAAAGGTCCCCAAGGACCGGGGGATGGCATACTCGTGTCAGTAGTTTCCCAGTTAGGGGTAACCCGGCCTTGTGTTGGCAGAGATCCGGTTTGGTTCTCGGGGACGTCCTTCCAGAGGCGTTCTCATGTGGCAATGGGAAGTTCCTTGGCCTGACCATTTGTTGGAAATCCAAAGAAACAATACGATCCTTGTACGGTTTTAGTTGTATAACCTACTACGGAATGTGGCGGTAACCTGCTATTGAACATAGTAGCTATAGTAGGCATACGATAATGGTCGTATGTTGGCTAAGATTTATATTCTACTTTCGAAATTATTTTATACACTATGCACTAGTAATAATATCAAATGTTTCATTTTAATGCGTATCAAGCATCTTTGACTATCATAAGGAGAAATCTCCTCCGATTCTGCGTTTGCATTGTGTGTGTGCGGGAGGCCTTATGGTAGTCTCATTTTTAAAAGCATTGCGAATTGACTTTAAAATATTCCTGTTTTGTTTTAAAAATAGTAATAAAGAGAAACTGTTTTAAGTTCTCACAGCAGTCACATGACTGACTCGGAGTTTATTGTTTTCCTTCCTAAGCTCTGGGTGCCCACCAATTTCCACACGGGCAGTCAAGAGACAGGTTTATCAGGATATTCTGGAATTCAGGAGTTGTTGGAGGCAAACTGGATGGCATGGCGTATTACTAGTATATAGTATTTCTTTTCCGCGGTTTGTTGTTGTTTGTTGTTGTACACTCTGATGCAATGAAATGAAATGTGATGTAATGTAATAACTGATATAGTTCTTTGTTTAAAGATTATTCATTCATCTATTATATGTTGTTCCACTGCGATTGTGAGATTCTGATATTGTTCTATTGATTGCTGTTCTATTCTATCTTCTTATCTCTTCTTCTATCTTTTTCTTCTTCCTTAACCCTAACGGTAGGGTTTCATGAAAGCGCAGCCGCCTCTTATATGTTCAATGTCTGAAACACACCCTCCTTCTCCCTCTTTTATCTCTTCATCCATCAACAATTAGCGAAAACTTCCAACATGAAACTTGTAGAGCATGAAGAGATCTTGAAGATGAATGGCTATGATCGTTTTTGGAGCGACAGGGTGGGAGCTACGGAGTCGTGTATGGCTGTAGTTCGGCCTCGTTTTGCGTGCACAGATGGAGGCCGAGCTTCACAAGGGGGTGGCCGAAAGTAGCTTGCTCAAAGGGCTTCGATGTGGAAATGTTTGATCGTGGTGGATGTCGACGAGGAGGTTGCATAATTTAACCCTAATTGGAGCTTGATGGGTTTCTTAGTTCGGCTTCTACCTGTAGAAACGTGAGAGAGGAGATGAGGAAGGGGACGGGCTAGATTGCAGGTTGAAGGAAATCTAGTAGCTGAGATTAGATATAGGTTAAAAATTAAAAATAATGTTGTAAATTTAGTATATAAAATTCGTGTAAGTTCTAAAAATCATATCTTTTTCGTACGAGGTGGAAAACGCGCGAAACCAGTTGCATTGGAATCGTATGGACGAATACTATGTCTGGAATTGGATTGGAGTCGTTTGTAGTTAGCGAAAATTTTGGGTAAAATTAAACGTCCGTTTAATTTTATTCGAAATAAATCGCTAAAACGAAATTGAAATCAAGGTGAGAACTTCTCACTCAATCGAATCAGTTTCGATTTTTAATTTTAAATAGTTAATTTTAAAATTCTTGAATGTATGTTTGAATGATGATTGTTATCTATTGATTGTTAAAATAGACATTATGCGCCGTTAGTAAGCGGATGTTATTTATTAAAAACATATACCGCGAATATTTCATAAACAGTGAAATTGGTATTATTTATGTACTTGGAATTGATTTCCCGCAGTATATAGCGGATGAGACCCTATTGCGCCATCTATTAAGCGGATAATATTTTAAATCCCATATACCGCGATAATTCCGTACTGGAACGGAATTGGTATTGTGCTAACATCTTTGGATGCAGGGAAACAGGTTGGAGGGATCCATCTGGATTTCTCAACAGTATTTATTTGATTATGGATATTTTGATATTCGTTGACTATCATATCGATATATGACGTCATTATTGTCGTGACCGACTATTTGGCGTGTAGCATCATTGGACCAATTTTGAAATTTTGAAATGATTTTTTAAAGTGATTTTTGAAAGTATACGTTTTATAAAATAATTTTGGAATTGATTCGTTTTAAATAAATAAACGTATAAATTTTAATGTTATAAAATTATGATTTTTGAGAAATATAGTTAAAAGTTGATTTTTGAAAATATGGGGTTAATAATTTTATAAAATAGTTTAAATCGGGATTTTTAAATTTATTATAAAAAGTTTAAATAAAGGATTTATGAAATTTGATATTTTTTAATAAATCAAAATGGTGAAATTATAAAGGAGATTAAAGATGTTTTAAAATAATAGTACAAATTGATTTATATAAGAAATTTATAAATTGATATTTATAAATTAAAATATTTGAATTATAATACGAGTTTTTATAAGTGTCAGAATGAATTGTAAATGAATTTCATAAATGAATGAAATTTATAGGATTATAAACGGTGAAGTTATAAATGGAATTTTATAAGCAGTAGGTTTATAAAATTTATAAGGTTATTAAAGGAATAGATTTGGGTAAATAAATGAATCTTATAAGTTATAAGACTTATAATTTGAGAAGCCTTAAAAAGAACGGTTTTGTAAAATAATCGTTTTATAAGCATTTAACTTATAATATGAACCTTTGATTTATAATTGAGTTATAAATTGAATAGGTTAATAAAGGAGATTTATAGAAGGAAGTTGTTATAAAATAAATGGAAATGGAATTTATAAACGTTGTTTTATAAATTCGTAAACGGCTTATTTTGATAAGTAAATTGTTATAACTTATTAATGGAGTTATATTCACGTTTTAGACAGTGAATAATCCTTTAAAATAAAATGTATAGAAATGATGAAATTGGTTAACGAAGTATATTCGCGGTTTTGAATAGTGAATAATATGTTAAAGAAAATGTTTTGGATGTGATGTTTTAAATAGAATTAAAACGATCTAACGATGCTTTTAAAATGTGTTAAGATTCGAAACCATAGATTTCAACATTCATTGTTGAAATAGACGTTTTCGTGAAATAGAAGGAAATGGTGGACTACAACATTGTTGTTATAGTAAATGATTTCCAAAAGGAAATGTTTTATTTAGTGTTGGGATTTATATATCTATTTTAATTTCGAATCCCTATACTAGTGATTTTGGGACATTGTAACGATGTTTTACGTAACATTCGTTTTGACCCAAATAAATATGTTTAAGAGAATGATTTCCTTAAAGAATGAAATATATACTTAATTTCGATTTAAGTATATTGAATATTTTCCAAGTGTTGAAAATAAATAGATTTGTGAATTACTTATTAATAAATAAGTATGGAAATGTTTTTCCAATGTGAAATGAAACTTTTTGAGAATTTATTTTTTTGAAGATAAATTGAAAATGAATAATTGAAATCGTTTATTCATAAATATTTTGGAATATAAATTCACTATGGAATTTATAAATGAAAAGGAGGTTTTGTTTAAAAATAAATATTGATTTATTTTTGAAGAGTGGGAATAAATTTACGGATTTGGAACGTAAATATAAAGTAAATCGTTAAGGATTTATTTAATTGGTTTAAACGAGCCATGTTGAGATGAAATTATTTCCGCATAGGGAAAATGATTGAAATTTGTTTTCAAAAGTGGTAAATGTGAAAAGTGTTTTGAAAATTGTTTTCAAATGATTGAAGTGTGAAAATTATTTATCTTGTAAAGATATTTTTGGAAAATAAATAATTTGGAAAATTATTTGGAATCTGGTGATGTTGTGCATATCCATTGATAGTTCAATAACCGACTATCAATATTTACCTTTGAATAGGTATTTGTGGTGATTTGCTTGAATTTGAATGCCATACTTATTTTTAAATTATTGCGCTTGTTATTCGGATTACCCATTCCGAATAGTGATACGACGTAATGGATAGCATTGATGACCGGTGTTGAAGACCGGATATTTTTGAAAGCGAAAGGACAACTCGTCGAATGTCTTTGCATCGACTTATCCCCGGTATAGAGACTCCATATGTGATGGGAAGTCCGAACGTGATTAGTGAATATCCGGATTTTAAGGACTTCTTTGTAAGTGCCGTCGGTTCTGTTCGATCCCGGAACAGACTTGTATGGATAGTATGTCTGACGTTACAAATTGAGATATAAAGCAGATTTCTTTCAAATACATTTCTGTTGGTGGCGGAGAATTTATTATTTTAGCTTAACACCCTTCTCTGAGACGTACGAGCTCAGAGCTTATTTAGTTGAAGTTTACCAGCAATATCTTCCCAATTTTGTAATGTGACATGCTGAGTGTTGCTGTGAAATGATCATTGTTTGATCATTTGTGATATGATCATTTGTGATATGATCATTTGTGATATGATCATTTGTGATATGATCATTTGTTTGATCATTTATCTTTGTGATCATTTCTATGATCATTTGTTGACCCAAAGCACAGCTTTTTAAAGCGTGGCTTTGTGGACGAGACTTCGTCGAACCTCACACCCCGGAATGGTCAAAATAGGAAAGATACGGCAAGGTTATGAGGGGTAGCTCCCTTTAGGGTATGTGCATTTCCTTCTGGAAAAGGGTGGTATCATGGTATGGAGCCCAGATACTTACTCATGTTGAAACACTTATTGTTTTGGTGTGATGTTGGTTACGAGCGCTCGGTTAAAGGTCCCCAAGGACCGGGGGATGGCATACTCGTGTCAGTAGTTTCCCAGTTAGGGGTAACCCGGCCTTGTGTTGGCAGAGATCCGGTTTGGTTCTCGGGGACGTCCTTCCAAAGGCTTTCTCATGTGGCAATGGGAAGTTCCTTGGCCTGACCATTTGTTGGAAATCCAAAGAAACAATACGATCCTTGTACGTTTTTAGTTGTATAACCTGCTATGGAATGTGGCGGTAACCTGCTATTGAACATAGTAGCTATAGTAGGCATACGATAATGGTCGTATGTTGGCTAAGACTTATATTCTACTTTCGAAATTATTTTATACACTATGCACTAGTAATAATATCAAATGTTTCTTTTTAATGCATATCAAGCATCTTTGACTATCATAAGGAGAAATCTCCTCCGATTCTGCGTTTGCATTGTGTGTGTGTGTGCGGGAGGCCTTATGGTAGTCTCATTTTTAAAAGCATTGCGAATTGACTTTAAAATATTCCTATTTTGTTTTAAAAATCGTAATAAAGATAAACTGTTTTGAGTTCTCACACCAGTCAAATGACTGACTCGGAGTTTATTGTTTTCCTTCCTAAACTCTGGGTGCCCACCAATTTCCACACGGGCAGTCAAGAGACAGGTTTATCAGGATGTTCTGGAATTCAGGAGTTGCTGGAGGCAAGTTGGATGGCATGGCGTATTACTAGTATATAGTATTTCTTTTCCGCTGTTTGTTGTTGTTTGTTGTTGTACACTCTGATGTAATGAAATGAAATGTGATGTAATGTAATAGCTGATATAGTTTTTTGTTTAAAGATTATTCATTCATCTATTATATGTTGTTCCGCTGCGATTGTGAGATTCTGATATTGTTCTGTTGATTTCTGTTCTGTTCTATCTTCTTATCTCTTCTTCTATGTTTTTCTTCTTCTTTAACCCTAACGGTATGGTTTTTCGGCCTTTGATTGCTCGACAGTTGATACATTGGACGTATTGATGTCGGCATTCGTGGAAGAAAAATCGCTAACGTTACAGTAAAGGTTAAACAGAATTAGAATCTGAATTGAATTTATAAGTGGAAATTTGAGTCAAGCTAAGCAAACGATGTTTGAAATGGAATATAACTTAAATAATGTTGAATAAAGTTGATTTTTGTATCGAAGTAAATTAATGAAGTGAAGTCATTAAGAATTTGAACTTGAGTTATGTAAATGAAGTTCAACTTGAAATGTTAAATGAAATTCAACTTTATGTGGTTAAAGGAATTAGCAATTGAATTAATAAATGGATTGAATGTAAATCAATTGAATGTAAATAAAATTTATATGAGATAATGGATGAAGGTGTTAATTCATTAAAAGCTAATGTTATTGGAAGTTGAATAATTGAATGAGAATAAATTTAATATAAACCAATAGGAATTAAAAGTAAGAGTGTTGGACCAAACTGTATGTAAATTAAATAATTTGGTAATGTTGGATATACATTGGTTGTTAATTGATTGTGTATAATTCATTAAGTGTTAATGAAATTGAATTAGTGGAATTAAAAGCTATGTAATTGAATTCAAATTGGAAGAAAATGAATTTGAGTAGAATTGAATTTGATTTAGAAGTGAACTAAAGTAAATGTAAATTAGTGAATGCAAACTAATTGAAATTGAATATGAATGTATATTGATTGGTTATGGATTTGTTGGATGTTAGTTGGATGATAGTTGTTTGATGATTGCATTTGTTGCTTTTGTTGCATTTGCTATATTGGCATATGTAGTTGTTGTAGTGATATATGTTGTATATTGATATTATATTCATATATACATGTTTCTCATGGTTTGTTGAATGTTTAGTAGGTGCGGATTGCGCTTGCTTGGCATTTGGAGCTCGCTTTCCCGCTATATTAGCCATATACGCTCGCTAATAATAAATAAGGTACATATCTCGGATTAAATATCGTACTTGTACGCTTTTTTCCCTACGGGATGCCTCATCACTTGATGAGATGTATATTTGTGATATATATACTGTCATTTTTTTTTTGGATCGAGCCGCGCAAAGGAGTCTCTGGCGAATTTTTCTGAAAATTTATGGCGTTATAATATTTTTGAGAAAATTGGAATTTTTTTGAAAACTAAGTTGGATTTGGAAACATAGTAAAGATATGGTAAGAAGTTTAACTATGGATTTTGGGAAAGTTAAACACTTAAGAGATTTGAAAAATCCAATTTGAATGGTTTGTTTTGGAAAGTTAATGGATTCTGTAACCTTTTCTTACTTGGTAATTTCGATGACGAAATTGTTTTAAGGGGGAAGTTTTGTATGGACCCAAAATTTCTATTAATTAAAATTTGTATATTTAATTGACTTTAAATATTAATAAGTGAAATTTTTAAGTCGAATAAATTTTATTTCGAATAATTGGATTTAATTGGGTAATTAAGTCGATAATTTAATATTGGAAATTACAGAAATAATTAAAAATTGGGTTTAATATGATTAAAAATGATTTGTAAAATTTTATTTTATCATATTGGAGTTAGAATGATGTTATAGAACTTTTAAAATCGAATTTAAAGTTAATTTGTGAAAATTGAATATTTTAATATTTAATTGACGAGTTAAAATAGCCATTTTTCAAACAGCCTCGGATTTGGACGAAACTAGTTTCATCAGATCCGTAATGTGATATTATTGTATGGTTTCAAATTTCGTGTCAATCGGATTTACCGATTGCCTAGGGCAAGCTAAAACGCACAGAAATTTGGTTAACCGATTTAATTTTAAATCGATCGTTTATTGCCGTAACTCATACATGTGATGGAATTGGCTTTCGAAACCTTTCCATTGTGTCCGGAACGTGGGTTAAACCCCAGAGACGCCGGTCACCGTGTGAGATTTGGAGTTCGGAAAATCGGATGAATAGTGATTTTCGTTAAAATTTCTATAAAAGGACCTCAACACCTTCAATTTGTCAAAACCCTAACTCAGAAAACTGTGGCCGCCATTTTTCATTTCCAATGGCCACGATCTCTCTCAATCCATGCAATATTTCATGAAGCTTCCAACTACAACATTGTAGAGTGTAGCGAGATCTCTCCATCCATACGGTTATGATGGGGTAAAACGTAGCGAATCGATCCCAGTTCTGTTGCGTTCGACCGGAAGTCGCGCACGTCGTTCGAGACAAATAGGGTGCTAAGTTTCACCATTCTTTGGCCAGAGGTGAAGGCGACTTCGAGCTTTGAAGGGGTGTTGGCCGATCGTGTTGTAGTGGAGGTTGGTGGTTGTAAAAATTCGAAGAAATGCGGTGGCTCATGGGTTAATTCGAACGAGGGTTATGCGTGGGTGGAGAAGCACAAAGTCACAGCCTAGATCTCGTGTAGAAGTTTGGATGGCCCAGATCTGTTAGGTTAAAATTAAAAATTGAAACTGTAAATAAATTGTATATTAAATTGTACGATATTTAAAATGCAATATCTTCTTCATACGTGGTCGAAAAATTATGAAACAACTTGCGTTGGGTTCATATGGACGAACACTACACGATGGAGCGGGATTGGAGTCGTTTGGGGCTAGTGAAAATATCTGGTAAAATTAAACGTTCGTTTAATTTTATTCGAAATAAAACGCTAAAAACTGATATCGGAAACTCATGGTGAGAACTTCTCACTCAATCGAATCTGTTTCGATTTATATTTTAAATAGTCAGATATAAATTGCTTGATTGTATGCGTGAATGATAAATTTTTATCTATTGATTGTTAAAATAGACATTATGCGTCGTTAGTCAGCGGATGTTATTTATTAAAAACATATACCGCGATAATTCCATCTTGATTGGAAATTGTATTATATATGTACTTGAAGTTGATTTTCCCGCAGTATATAGCAGATGAGACCCTATTGCGCCGCATAATAGCGGATAATATTTTATAAATCCCATATACCGCGATATTCCGTATTGGAACGGAATTGGTATTGTGCTAATGCTTGTGGATGCAGGGAAACAGGTTGGAGGGGTCCAACTGGATTCCTCACCAGTATTTATTTGATTACAGATATTGTGATGTTTGTTGATTATCATATCGATATATGATATTTGGATGTCGTGTTTGACTATTTGGTGCTGTTGCATGATCAGATCCATTTTTTAAAGTTTAAAGTAACGATTTTGATTTTAAAATGATTTTTAAAGTGATTTTTGAAAATATGCATTTTATTAAACTTTTGAATTGATTCACTTTAAATAATTAAAACGTTATAAATTTTTATGTTATAAAAATTAGGATTTTTGTGAAATATAACCGAAATGTGATTTTTGAAATAAGTAGTTAATAAATTTATAAAATGGTTTAAATTTGGATTTTTGAATTATTATAAACGGTTTATATAAAAGATTTATAAAATTGATATTTATGAATTTAAAATATTGGAATTATAAAACGAGTGTTATAAGTATTATAAAATGAATAGATGTTGTAAAATAAAAGATTTATAAGTAATTAACTTATAAACTGGATTTTGGCGTTTAAATGGGATATTAATAGAAATTGTTAATAAAGGAGATTTTATAAGTTGAAGTTATTATAAAATATAAATGAATCTTATAAGTGATAGTAGTTTTTTTCAAAAAAAAGATTTCGTAAACAAATAAATTATTAGTATTTAACTTATAATATGGACATTTGGTATATAATTGAGTTATATAAATTGAATTGGATTAATAAAGGAGATTTATAAATCGAAGTTTATAAATAGGAATGGAATTTATAAACATTGTTTATAAATTCGAAATCACTTGAATTTGATAAATTAAACGTAGAAGTTATTAAAGGAGATATATTCATGATTTTGGACAGTGAATATATTATTAGACAAAACGAATATGTTTTGGGGAAGTGATGTTTTAAATAGAATTAAAACGATTTAAAGATGTTTTAAAATGCATTAACTATCGAAACCATAGATTTCAACATTCATTGTTGAAATAGACGTTTTCGAGAAAGAGAAGGAAATGGTGGACTATAACACTGTTGTTATAGTAAATGATTTCCGAAAGGAAATGATTTATATAGTATTGGGATTTATATATCTATTTTAAGTTCGAATCCCTATACTAGTGATTTTGGGTTGTCGTAACGATGTTTTACGCAACATTTGTTTAGGCCCAAACAAATGTGTTTAAGAGAATGATTTCTTAAAGAATGAAATATATACTTAATTTCGATTTAAGTATATTGAATATCTCCATATTGTTGAAAATAAATGGATTGTAAATTACTTATTATTAAATAAGTATGGAAATGTTTTCCAATATGAAGTGAATATTTTGAGATTTTATCTTTTAGAGATAAATTGAAAATGAATATTAGAAATCGATTTGGAAATCGTATATTCATAGATATTTTGGAAATTGTAAATTCACTGTGGAATTTATAAAAGAAAGGGAAATTTGTTTAAAAATAAACATTGATTTATTTTTTGAAGTGGGGAATAAATTTACGGATTTGGAATGTAAATATAAATTAAATCGGTAAGGATTTATTTAATTGGTTTAAATGAACCATTTTGAAATGGAAGTATTTCTGCATAAGGAAAATGATAGAAATTTGTTTTCAAAAGTTGTAAAGGTGAAAAGTGATTTGAATTTTTTTTTTCAAATGGTTGAAGTGTGGAAAATTATATATCTAGTAAAGATATTTTTGGAAAATAAATAATTTGGAAAATTATTTGGAATTTGGTGATGTTGAACATGCCTATTGATAGTTAAATAATCGACTATCAATATTTACCGTTAAATAGGTATTTGTTGTGATTTGCTTGAATTGGAATGCCACACTTATTTTTGAATAAGCACTCACTATTCGGGTTTGCCGGGAAAGGACCTTGGGGTCGTATAACCCATTTCGAATATGTGATACATCGTTATGGGTTGCATTTGATGCCCGGTGTTGAAGATCGGATATTTATGAAAACGGAAGGATTACCGTCGAATGTTTCTGCATCGGCTGATCCCCAATATAGATATTTATTACCCTTTGTGATGGGAAGTCAGGTCTTGATTAGTGAATATCCGGATTGCAAGGACTTCTTTGGAAGTCCCTTCGGTTCCGTTCGATCCCGGAACGGACTTGTATGGATGTGTGTCTGACGTTACAATTTGAGATGTAAGGCAGGTTTCTATCAAATATATCTCCGTTGGTGGAGGAAAATTTATTCTCTTAGCTTAACACCCTTGAGGTTATGTAGTTGATGGTTACTAGTGATACATTCCCAAATTGGTAATGTGGCATACGAAGTGCTGTTGAACATTTGATAATCAAACCACAGCTTTTGTATTAAGCGTGGATTTGTAGATGAGACCTCGTCGGACCTCACACCCCGAAAATGGTCAAAACAGGAAGGATGCGGCAAGGTTATTAGGGGTAGCGCCCCTTTAGTGTATGTCATTCCTTCTGGATAGAGGTGGTATCATGGTATGGAGCCCAGATACTTAACCTATGTTTTTGCTGCAAATTTATTGCTTTGTGGTTGTTGGAAATCGAGGATACTCGGATATAGATTGGTTACAATCGAAGAATGACATATTCGTGTAGTAGTTACCCAGTTTGAAGGGTAACCCGGCCTTGTGTTGGCAGAGATCTAACCGTAACGTTAGGTTCTCGGGTCGTCTTTCTAGAGGCGTACCCTTGTGGCAATGGGAAGTTCCTTGGCCATACCCTTTGTTGGAAATCCAAAGAAACAATACGATCTTGTACGGTTTTAGTTGTAGAACCTATCATTCACTTATGATGGCGCCCTACTGTTTGGATGGTAGCTACAGTAGCATACGATAATGGTCGTAAGTTGGCTAAGATTTATATCTTTACTTTCGAATGATTTTTCCTACACTATGAATTAGTAATAATATCAAATGTTTCTTTTTAATGCGTATCAAGCATCTTTGACTATCATAAGGAGAAATCTCCTCCGATTCAGCGTTTGCATTGTGTGTGTGTGCGGGAGGCCTTATGGTAGTCTCATTTTCTAAAAAGCATTGCGAATCTATTTTAAAATTATCCTGTACTTTGTTTTGAAAATAAACTGTTTTAGTTCTCACACCAGTCACATGACTGACTCGGA
Organism: Allium cepa; assembly: GCA_030765085.1. NCBI lineage: Eukaryota > Viridiplantae > Streptophyta > Magnoliopsida > Asparagales > Amaryllidaceae > Allium > Allium cepa. The sequence continues at coordinate 422,209,080 of CM060946.1, read as the reverse complement.
GTTTATTGTTTTCCTTCCTAAACTCTGGGTACCCACCAATTTCCACACGGGCAGTCAAGAGTCAGGTTTATCAGGATATTCTAGAAATTCAGGAGTTGGTGGAGGCAAGCTGGATGGCATGCCGTATTCACTAGTATATAGTATTTCTTTTCCGCTATTTATTGTTTGTTGCTGTACACTCTGATGATGAAATGTAATGTAATGTGATGTAATGTAATAACTGATATAGTTCTTTGTTTAAAGATTATTTATTTATTTATTATATGTTGTTCCGCTGCGATAGTGAGATTCTGATATTGTTCTGTTGTTTCTTTCTATTCTGTTCTGCTCTACCCTTTTCTCTCTTCTTCTACCTTTTTCTTCTTCTTTAACCCTAACGGTACGGTTTTCCGGCATTCGATTGCTCGGCAGTTGATACAATGGACGTACTAATGTCAGTTTTCGAGCGCCGAAAAGTCGCGTCGTCACATAACGTAGGGCCGAGTATGGAAGGGATCCAAAATAAAGTTGCGGTCAATCAGTCCGGAGAGAGCTCTGAAAAGTTTAGTTGAAAATACAAAATAAACAAAATCAGCAGCAAGAGAATGTGAATCAAAATAGAAAGCAAGATCAGAATCATGGCCCACAATGCAAAACTCCTATGTTTGATAATTGCACTCCTTTGAATACATCGCTGGGGAATGTGTATTTACAAACTCGTAATAACATTCAATATAAGAAATCTGCACCAAAACCATCATCAGAGAGGCAAATCCAGAGGGGACAATTTTTTATGTTTCACGAAAGCCATGGCCACAATATAAATGAATGTTGTCATTTGCAAGATCTCATTGAGAAGTCGATTAGAGAAAGAAAGTTGGAACTGTTTGTGCGGGCGCCGTAGTCTAGAGGTGCAGGCCCATCAACTGAAATTTATGCATCAAACTAGGAAAGACAGGAGGAACCCACTCGTACCGACGGGAGGTTGGTAATAAATACGATAAGTGGTTTTCCTCATCCAGCAGACCAAAACTGGAAGGAATGGACTCGTGTGCCAGTTCCACTAGGCATGCGGATTTCAAATGTTGTTTTAATTTGGAAGATTGAGCTCCAACCAAATGACAGATAGAGATAACTGACGACATCGTGTTTCGAAATAGATATGCAGACTGGGTCGGAGCCTCAACTACTGATCCACTGGTCATATCAGCTTAAGTAAGTCATGCTTGGATGAAGAGGATTCTAGTCGACGGTGGAAGTTCTGTGAATATAATATTTAAGCAGGCTTATGATCGGATGAAGATGGAGGCCAAAGATTTGAAACCTTGTCAATTCCGTATTCATGGCTTCGACAGGAATGCAACCATACCCACTGGAGTGGTAGAACTACAAGTGGAGTTGGGAGTTGTAGAGCACTGGAGAGTCGGTTGGTCGTTGCAATTTGTTGTATTAGACATAAACTCCCCTTACAACGCTTTCTTGGGACGACCAACCCTTGTCGAATTTAGGGCCGTTATTGCCCCGTGGTGTTTAATTTAAAAATTCCCTACCGCCTATGGAGTTGGAGTTGTTCAGGGGGATCAGGCTGACTTTAGAGCAACCGCATACCAAAACCGAGTCCCCCGATTGCATAATGTCAAAGTCTGACCCCGAACCTTCATACTCGACGGTTTCGTCCACAAAAAAGTCCACCCGGTACCTTCGCACACAAGAGCAACGTGGGAAGGGCTATACGTGATTGAACGAAAGCTTGGAAATAACACGTACAAGTTATCAACCATTGGCGGTCCAACTTTGTCAAGAGCTTGGAGCGGCGAGGATCTTCGTCACTGATGCATATGACAGGTTTATTTATTTAGTCTATTAGTCTTTTGCAATTTGTTTCTGCATTTTGAAATTTGAATTTGTAATAAGGCAACTGACTTTGCCGCATCTTCTCATTTCAGCAATAAAATGCCGTCTCTTCAAGGCAGAGCTACGATTTATTGAATGTGGCATACAACCGTCACGACTCACGAAGAGCTAAGTTCCATCATACGTTGGAATTTATTCAAATAGGGAGTGACTGTGATACAACCGGCCACTCACTAAGTGGAACCCCAAGCTCGGGGGCAAGCCATCATGTTAAAGACAAAATAGGATTGATACACGATAATCCTCCAACCAACTCAAGTCTCCTAGAGTGCAAGCTGGAGTATAAACTCATAAATGTGTTTCCGAAGAGGGTGGACCCGTCCACCAAACGACTTCGATCGTATTCCAACCAAGTTCGAGGAGGATGGGTCCGTCCATCTAACGACCTCACTTGTTAACTCGGGGTGGATGTGAACTGACCATCCATGATCCCGATAAATCCATAATTCTCGAAGTGCAAACGAAATCCTAAAATTTCCTAGCAGATGTGACGGACAATCTGTAGGACAATTCTAAACACCCAAAGTGCGTGTTGGAGTATAAACTCATAAGTACGGCTCGAAGAGGGCGGACCCGTCCACTTGAAGACTTCGACCGTATCTTAACCAATTCGAGGATGATGGGTTCGTCCGTCTAACGACCTCACTTGTTAACTCGGGGTGTATGTGAATCGACCATCCATGATCCTAATAAATCAATCGTTCCTAGAGCATGGACGAAATTCTAAAAGCCTAAACAGTTGTGACTGACCATCTGTCGGCCAACTCCAAATTCCCAGAGTGTGAATTTGAGTATAAATGTCAACTCTACGTTCCCAGAGTGTGAATAGGAGTATAAACGTCAACTCTAAGTTCCAATTCTAAGTTCCCAGAGTGCGAATTGGAGTATAAACGTCTACTCCAAGTTCCCAGAGTGCGAGTTAGAGTACAAACAACAAATCCAATTTCACGGAGTGGGAACTGGAGTACAAACATCGATTGTCTCAGGATTCCTATAGTGCAAACCAGATTATCAATCACAAATATCTCTGAGTCCCTAGAGTGTGGTCAGAGTATAAACATAACTCGAGTGTGATTGACCACTCGCAAGATAACTTAAGTCCCTAGAGCGTGGACACATACTCAAAAATTAAAAAGGCGTGATCGTCCGTCAGCATACGAATGCAGGTCCCCTATGTATGGATGTGATCGTTATTAAATGAGTAACTGTGATTCAATCACTCAACTCTCACTTATTTTAGCAATCGATTCAACAATGTTAAGCTCAAAGAAATGATGGCGAAAAGTGATCGCTAACCGATCTTTGCAACTCATCCCCTGAACTGGGGGTAGAGCTTAATTGTTAACCATTCATCGGAGAAGTGCAATGTGAAAGTTCAACCGAATCCCTAGTTATGACTCATGTATGTGATTTCTGGACTTAGCAAGTAAAAACAAACTCGACTCAAAGGGTGTAACTTCGCTAGTGCACTGCACTGAAATTCAAATACTCGAACACTTAAGCATAAAAGACAGTAATAGAGTTAAGGCCAAACAAACTTTTATTCCAGCCGTCTATGAAAAAATTATTATGCAAGTCTTTTCCAAAATTCCCACTAGTAGGGCCCGAACCCGCATCTATATACGGCCTACGAAAGGAAAGCAAAACAAATTTCTATGTGCCAAAAATGCTCCGAAGAGGACGATCTACTCTTTCTTCTTCCTCGGCTTCTTCTTCGGTATAGACCCGCTAGAGTCGCTAATGATTTTCCGCTTGAGCTTTTTCCTTTTGGCGGACGGTCTCCAGACGGGAGCATAATATCAACATCCTCCTTCAAACTCGAATGTATCGGAATGCTTTCTACAGGTGGAGTCGGGGGGGTTGGATCTACTATAGAGGGCGGAATGGGCACACTGTATCAACAATTTTACGACCAGGTGATATCATTCTCAGCGGAGCTGGACCGGCGCCACCATTCCACCTCCAGAACTACCACCATGTGTTGCTGCCTCTATTTCAACATTGATTTTGGCCAGTATTTCTTCTTCGCAAATCGATTGAGCTTCGCTGAGGCAACGGTGGTTTGCATTGAAGAGCCAAAAGCAGGCACAAGTCCACTTATGACAAATGGTAAGTCCATAAAGGGGTCACTTTTGCGACCGAGGAGTTCATTCATCATCCGCTCGCCGAAAGAAAGTGCGCCCCCCTGTGTTCCATCGATCGGCATAGTCGTCGTTGTGATAGCCGCTTCAGTAATAATGGCTTCCTGCACTTGGTGCGATTCGTGGGTTGCAGGAGGCACTATCAGTGTAATTCCAGTCATTGGACGAAGAATGAGAGAGACCGTTAGTAAACGCTTCAAGACAAGCTGCTTATTTCAAATGCAAGTGAGATATGTTCACAGTGACTTCCTTAGTTTGACTCGCGGACGATTGAGCGGCTTCGAGAGGTATGCTCTTTAATAGGGGATAGCTGTGGCTATTCCAGATTATATGCAGGAACCAACTGGGACTTAACCGCTGGTGTAGGTATAGATCGAGGTGGAGCAGTAATCTCAAGGCTCGCATCGTGATGCTCAACACCTGAATCTTCCCCTACTTCTGAGCGCTGGGCACCGAGCTTCTCCTTTTTGTGCGAAATCATTGACTCATGGAGAATCTTCTTTTCATCCTCAGTCAGCACACGATTCGCGAGCTCAAACTCATCGAATGATTCGCCCAAATGCACTGCCTTCTCCTTCTCGACCAATTAGCTACAGGCTTTATAGAGATGTGTCGAATAGTTTACGAGCTAGGACAAATTTCTATGTTTCAGCACGTTAGAGTTATAGGTGACAAGAAGGTCTTCTATATCAGCCTCCAGCCTGGATTCTTCCATCCGAACTTCCTCCTCAACCTCAGCCTCCACCATGTGGACTTTCTCCACAGCCTTATCCCGTTCGCCTTGAAGCACCACGACTTGATCGCATGCCTATTGTGCTGTGGTGTTGGCGTCGTCCCTCTCTTTAATGATTTTGGAAAGTTTAGACTTAAGCTCATTAATCTCTTTGAGGGCCGAATCTCGCTCGACAGTGACGGTGGTGTTCCAATGACCCATTTCTTCCACTAGGGCGTAATGTGATTCCCTCATCCTCTCCATGGCCGAGTTGCCCTCGTCGGCCTTTTCAAGGGACTCCATTTCTGATTTTTAGGAGGGCTTAGCTTCAGTATTGAGCACCTAGATGATACGGTCCTTTTGAGCAAGCTCCTTCTCTAACTTCTCAATGGCAGCTGCCAATTCAAAGGCCACCTTTGATGCTTTTTTCATGGCCTTCCCCCACTCCTTGTATTGAAAGTAAATGTCAGGGACGTAGTCGTGCATCGTGCTCTCAGTCTCTGCCAGAATTATCTTTAAGTGCGGAGGGAAAATATAACCATCAAAGTAGATGTCTGGAAAATCCTTTTTAAATTGAGGAAGTTTAATTGCTCCTTCCCTTGTAGGCTCAGTAAGGAACTACTCTGCAATTATGAGAAGACGGATTGTGTCCTGAAGTTTGCTTGTGTCCTGAAGTTTCCTAAGGACGTGAGACATAAACATGACGCTGTACAGGGTTCCTCGGAGGGGGAGAATGAGATCCTGATCAGTGCCCACACTCCCTATCTCTGTCGTGTCGCTCCTGACTGGAGTACCCACGGTCATTGTCCCTATCTGACTCACTCTTGCGAGGCTCATAATATGTAGAAAATCGACAAGCTTTTCGAAGATTCCTTAACATTGAGCCTCGGCCGGACTTTGTATCTACAAAGTAAAAAAAGAATGGATTTAGTAATCTTCGAAAGTAAAAAATTTATGGCCGGGAATTGTGTAGTTCCATGAAGTGTATATGTACGTGCAACCCCCCGACCAACCTGAAATGTAGACCATGCTTATGGGCAGAGATTCACTTAAATCTAACACACACTGAAGCTCATCAAACCCGGCATCGTCTTGGAGTGACACATAATCCGGGATTAGGATATCAGCAAGCCCTTCGAAGAGGTTTTCCACCTGTGAAGGTGGAGCCTCTGAAAATTTAATCCTAGGAACAGGCAAAGACACAACCAAAGATTTCCGTCTCCCAGATTTAAAGCATTTGAAAGCAGCTTCCTTGCCCTTTCTGTTTCCTTCAAAACCCTGACAGGCATCAGAAGGCCCGGCCACAAGCTCATCACCAGTGGGTTTCTCTCAGGATCAACCCCTTCGGTTATAACAACTCCGGGCATCTTACGCCTAGCTCGCTTCTTTGAGACAACCCTTAGCGTTCTATCGAGCACTATACTTTGGCTACGCTCGATTAATCTAACGATTCTCAAATTTCTATCTGTCAGAACCGATTCGATGTCCCTTTCTTCACTCGTAATTCTTGGAGAACCCGAACTATCTCTTTGAAATGCGCACCTTTGGGCCTTGGAATTACAGTTGTAAAAAAGGAAAAAGATATAAGTTTAACATCAATTATGATTGTCTTATTAGCTATATGAGAAGACTGCGGTACTTACGTCTGAATAACCATCGACTGGCAAATCGTAAAGGGCATCGAACATAAAATCATTATGTTTTAAAGTAACTTAACCTGGTCCATGAACCCGTAACTACTTGGAAGTTTTTGACCGCTTCTAGGAATGTGAAAGAAGGGCTATCTCCTCGGCTCTTGATGTTGAATAAATATCTAATCTAGATCGGGGTCGTGGGTCGAAAGAGATCCTCCATGAATACAATGAATAAGCTGTTCAACAGAGCATATCTGTTGGGGTGTAGGTTAGATGGAGCGATTCGTAGAAAAGATAACACTTCCCTAGTGTATTGGTTGAATGAGGAAAGTGTTCCAGCTTCGCATGCATGACGATTGAATGCGGTAAACCCTTCCGGTGGATAGTGCTGTTTATTAGTCTGTCCTAGTAAAAGCACATCGACTAGTGACAGGACATGCCTTAAACATATTCGTCCCAACTTGTCTTTGGAAACATTGGACGGAACGGATTCTGGCGGATTACTGATGAAAGAAGCATCAGGTAGCTCATCCGAAGCTGGATCTATGTCTTCGGCCGCGATGGTCGGTGTCTCGATGATTAGGGGAAGTGAACTCTAAACTTCCTGCTGTTGTGAGCTTGAAGGTTCCATAACTATCTAATTTATGAGAAATCATCATTAGATGGTAATAAGCCTGGGCATCTCTCAGTGTGAAGTATGTGAATGTGTTGTGCAGTGTAGTTCTACATACTGCTAGAAAGATTCTACAGAGCTTAAGAAAATATTTAAACGACGAGACTTCGAAATTCAACTAGAGTGACCATCATCGCCAACAGTCACAACTGTGCCATCCAGACGTTAGCGATCGATCCAAGTTGAAGTTAGTTATAAGTTCATTAAGTCACTGTTCCATCGACGAGCTTCGAAGGATAGTCGAGTATGTCGTTCAATAGTTAAATCCATATATGCAAGAAAGAAGCTCGTCGGAGTCAAACGTTCGAATGTTTAAAAATTATAAATCCATCAAAAATTCAAACTTGGATCGTTCCAGAAGACCCATGATTTCGTATCAATTGGGATTCGTTAACCTTGCATCGATCGGTTCGGATTGTAAAACGTATCGATTTGGAATTGCTGACTTCGTATTGGTCCATGTCCAGAAATTTGGTATCGATCTGGAATCATCACCTTCGTACCGATCCGTAACCACAACCTTCTTGTCTGTCTAAGGCCGTTAACTTCACATCAGTCAATGTGCAGAGATTGTCGATATGAAGTTTGAGAGCCCTCTATCGATGCAAAATCAGAAAGTGCAGATCGATAAGAAACATCACAATACAACCGATGCGAAGTTAAGCACCTTCTTCTCCAATCCATCGATACGAACAACGAAGTCCTCCGCCTAAGATTTTGAAGACCAATTGTCTGGGTCGATTCGAAACAGGCCGTCACCACTCCATCATCGATGCAAAAGCAAAGCTTAGTCGTTCCCACGACAATTCCTTCATATCCATATACTTCGACTTCTTCAAAGCTTTGTAGGGATCACATCTCCAACCCACTACCTCGTATCGACCATCTACGGCAATCACCTCACCGGAATCGGCCATGGAAGTGACTAGATTGGAAAGGAATTTTGTGTCTCATCCATTTTAGTATAGATTCATTAATTAAATTACCTAGAATTAGTGTTTGGTTTGGAGATCTGAAGGCTCGATTCGGTTGGTAAGCAAAGACAGTTATGAATTCTTTTTTTAGAGCGATACAAAGACAAGGGTGAATAGAAAAAGGAAAGTGAAAAATGGCGAGGACCGAGCCTTTTTATACTAAAGAAACGACCATTACCTCCCAGTCAAAACGGCCGGTTACAACAGGTTTACCATCGGACCGATACGAATTGGCTATTCGTATCGCTCAACTTAAGCTTCATCGGTACGAAGCATTTCAACATAGACCTTTCAAAAACTCGTGATTCCATCAATGCAACAAGCCGTCTTCATGTCCATTCCCTCGGTGACCACTAGATCTCGTATCGACCTGCCACTATCAATACGAAGTGTTTAAAAGAACTGACTACTTCGTATCGATAATCATCGATGTGAATAAGCCATGAGGAACCAACTACTCTATTCGTATCCTTTGTGCATCCATCGACATGAAATCACAACTTCATACCCATTGCTATAGAGACCACCGAAATTAGTATCTGTCGATGCGAATATTTACTTCGTACCCATCAATGTGACTTCCATCAATACGAAAACTACCTTTCGACCTTTTACATTGATTCAGGAGAGGATCGATACAAAGGGACATTCCAAACAACCATTAAACATTGTTGCAACTCAAATTCCACGTCGATTCAGGAGAGGATCGATATGAAATTCGATGCGTGAGGACTGATAGCGACATGTGAACGTGCGAACATTAACAAGAGTCAGGATAACATATATGCATGTATGTCGGACTAATTTTTAATTTCCAAAATTCACAGGTCGAATGCTCACTTAATGAACAATTACAACAACAAATGGCCGATCAATATCATACAACAATCAGTTACAGCAGCATACGGTACAATAGTTGGCAGCCTACGGCTCATAGTTTATGACTCTATGGATCAGCCAAGGATTACAACTTCCATCGGGAAAATGATAACTGCTTAACAAGTCAGATGGGACTATTTAGAACGAAGGTTGTAGTTTTTCAAAGCAAGCCACGTTCACACAAGACATGCTTTGGGGGGCAAATATTATCTCGCCTTTTCGCAAGGCCTAGATATCAAGGAATTGACTATAACCCAAGGATCGCTCATCCCGAATATCGAGTACGCACAGGTTCACTATGGTTATCGATAAATTTTGTCCGAGTCCGAATCGAGCTACAATTGACAAGACATGATAAGCATAGCTATGAAAGCCAAATTTCCAAGTTTCAAGTCAATCGGAGTTCATATGTTCGAGATAAGATTGTTACAACTCGAGAGAGCAAGTTGCTGGAATCGATCGATAGCCACCTTATTCGTATCCATAAAACAATCAGGGAATGCCTGACTTCGTATCGATCATGTTTGCATCGATAGAAGCGCATTATTTTGTATCCATCGGCTGAAGAGCCATGTTCGAATCCATCGAGCTAGAGTAGTTCGTATCCTTCAAGCCTCAGCCTCTTCGTACCCATCAAGGTGCAATACTTCGTATCCATCGAGGGATTCAGCCTCATTCGTATCGATCCCCATTCGTATCCATCGGCACACGATTACACTTCGTATCGATCAGCAACCAGATGGAGTCTACTTCTTATGCATCCAAACCCTCCTACTTCGTATACATCCATGGAGACACGAATGCATATTTCGTATCGATCAAGCTTCAAACATGTTTCATATTGATCGACCATGGATCGATATGAAATTAGCATTTCCCAACGATACGAAGTGCAAATCAATCTATCGATGCATGCAAAGCCATACGACCAATACATGCCTTACATCCCGATCGATACAAATAAGGTCGTTTCTATCGATACAAATTGTAGAACTTCCATCGATTCGAACAAGGCAACGGTCTTTGATACGAACGAGGTGAAAGCATTGGAAGGACTCAATCAACTCGGCACCGAAAGTGGATCGATCCAGAAATCGCGTACCACGTCATTTTTTGAGCACGTGCCCAATATCGATTCGAACGCGACAGCCTAAAGGAAATGCAATCTTACGTCGATCATAACTTGCAATGCATAAGTCCAAATGCTATGAAATTTTCACTGGAACTTTCATACGACCTAAGGAAGGTTCATTCCAAGTTTCGACTCGATTGGGTCAAATCCTGATCGATACGAAATTCATTCGTTTGATCGCGGCCAGAGCCGAAACTTCATGGGATCAATCGCGTTGGTCCACCCACGTACCAGAAGGAGTCTCCTGAGATCTGAGCGAGATATCAGCCTTCTACGCCTATAAATAGAGCCCAAGGGCCTATAGAAGAGGGATCTTTTGTCTCTTCGGCATCCAGACTCTACCGAATCCAACTTTGCACTCCATAACTGCTGTTGTACTCGAATTTCAACACTTTAATCCGCTGTAATTCACTGTAATCAGTTGTAATCATCAAGAGAATATTAATAAAGTCGTCAAACTTCGTAGTGGACGTAGGCGATATGCTGAACTACTCTAAATTACTGTTTTTCTATGCTTTCTCATACTTTAGATAATCCCCATTTTACATTTCTTTTCTTCATTTTTATCTTTTCAAATACTTTCGAAGAGTGTTGTATATTTTCTGTGCGTTCTCATACTTGTTTTGGGAGTGTTTGTTAGATAATCCTCATTTTACATTTCAATTCTTCATTTTTATCTCTTCACATACTTTTGAAGAGTGTTGTGCCCATTTTTCGTACAAATAAAAATTAAAACAAGATATATATATATATACACAATTTTTTATTAAAGAGAAACTAAAAAAACATATAACAAAAAATTCGAATTAAATAAAAAAAATTGAAGGAAAAATAAATAGAGGAAAACAAAACTCAAAACAAAAGAAAATTGAAAACAACAAAAAGAAAAGCGTAAACAAAGCAACTCTTTCTATTTATAAACAGAATAAAATGGTAAATTAAAAACTTGTTGAAATTTTAAACAAAAGAAAATCAGAATTATTGAATTTTTTTAAAGCATAGAAAAACTAACAAAAAACTAGGCGAATTTTTTAATAAGGATGGACTAAAAAATTAAAACAAACAAATTAAAACAAAAAAAGAAATTAAAAAAATACACATTCCCTTAATATCACAATAGGACTTCCCTACTAATACCCAGCCCTACATGCCCAAAAACTAATTTACTCAAAAAAAGATTTTAAAGAAAAACGAAACACCACTTAGTTAACACACGCCTTCCAATTACAGTGACCCAAATCCCCTTCGCCATAAAAAAAACCAATCCAAAGATAGAGAAAAAAGGAAATCGCAAATTCCAAATCGTGGATTTTTTAAAGAAATGAATGAAAATCGGTTTATGGGTGGTTGTTGTGATGGGAGTTTGTAGCAATTTGAATGATATTCGTAGCTCCCATAAGGAGTGGTCGATTGGTTCGCGGTTGCTCTAGTGGTAGATTCTGATGGTTGTCGATGATTGGAGATTGAAGTTGCGATGTGGGTTGGAAGATGCAGTTGGGTCAGAGCTGGATTGGGGTGGAGATGTGTGTAGTCGAGACTATAGAGGTCGATTATGGGTTGAAGTGGTGACAATGGTGATTGCAGTAGTGGAGCAACAATTGTCAGTTATTATTTGGATATGCAAGCTGCAGCGGGTTGTAGTGGCTGAAGTATCAGTGCAGTGGAGTGATGTGTAAATTTTAAGCATGTTGTAAGTAGTACAGATGTGCGTTGTGAAGTTGTTCGATGGAAGGAGTGTGATATGGTGGATTGACATAATTGTGAACTAAAATAGTCAAACAGAGAAGCAGTGAGTAGCTGTATGGAAGTATGTGATTGTAGTCTCGTTGTTTTCAACGGCGAAGTATACAAGGGTAGGAGTTACTTTGGTTGCTTGCTATAGTGACAGAGAATATGAGGTTGTGTGGCAACAAGTAGAGGTTGACTGGTGATGTGTTTTAGTGATCAAGTGGTGATGAAAAAGGGGGAGTAGAGGTGAATGGTTGACTGGTGGTTAGATGAAATGTTGTTGAGTAAGTGATGAACTAGTTGAGCAAGTGATATGAAATGTAGTAGTAATAGCAGATGTTGATAGGAGAAGTGATCAGGTTGCAGATAGAAGGAGGGTATGGCCGTGATTGTTGGTCGGCAGAGATGAATGAACTGCAGTGTGTAGTGAGTCTAGTGATGGATAGGTGATACCACACTGATGGCAAAAGAGGAATGTTGTGTTGTAATGCACAGTAATCAGATATGTGATGGTCAGGTGGATGTGGCCTGCTGGATATGTGATGGCAATGGAACCTTGGCATGATAGTGCCAAGTTGTGTTTGTGAGTGGATGGACAGTGGGCAGTAAAGTATTGGCTAGATAATTGAATAGTGATAATATATTTCGTTATGGTACTAATAGTAAATGTTGGATTTGAATTCATATGTTATGTGATTGGTTGAACGTATGTTATGTTAGTGATAAATATGGATAATGGTTATATTCATGTTGATTTAATAATCCCTTTGTTAATAAGACCATATTTTAGTGATATGAGATATTTTAGAAAAATAAGTCTCTTTTCAGTTAGAAGTGAAATTACAGTAAACAAAAGAGAATTTTGAATTTGAAGTGAAACGGATTTAAAAATGATAGTTAAATTGAAATTGAAATTATGATGAATAGCGAAATTGAAATTGAAATCGAATTTGAAAATAGAAGTTGAGATTAAGGTTGAGTTTAAGTTTAAATTGAAATTAGATTTGAAATCTAAATTTTAAATGAGTTTAGTTTGAAGTTAGAACTGAAATTGAATTGAAATTGGAATTTAAAATTTAATATTAAAATAATTGTAATATAATAATGTTATAATATGGTAATAGTGAAAATTCATTTTTAAATGCTTTAAAAAGTAAAAATATCGATTTAAAATGATTTGAAATGGTTTTATAAGTGATAAAATCCAATTTGAATAGATTATTTCAAATATTGAAAAATAAGTTAAAACTAGGTGCGTCGCGCAACTGTAGTTCGCGATTTCGCATCAAAAAGTTCAAATGAATGTATAAAGCGGAATATAGCCTGGAATTTTTCGAGATAAGAAAATTCTGGACTATTATATCCATATCTTCTAAACGAAGAAAGACAATCCAGATTTCGTCTTATTGATTTTGAAAGAAGTCCGAATCAATTTTTTAGAAAAATCGCGCTAGCGCAATTAAGTGACCATAACAGAAAATCCAATAGATGAACGTTTTTATATTGGAAAAAATATGGAATAAATTTGATAAATCTATTTAGAAATTTTAAAGGAGCTTTGGATTGGAAAATATGAATTATTGAATGTCTAAAAGTTGATTTGATCAAATAGCTTATAACACTATCCGCAACACGTTTATGCTGCGAATTGCATAACTTTTTGAATATGAGTTTAAATGCAATGACTTTTCCCAGAATCAATTATGAATGTTTTGAAAAGAAGAGTTAAGTGTTTAAAAGATAATTTGGAATTTTTATAATCAATTCCAAAATTAAGTTGAAGATTTATGTATGTGGAGACGACTAGTACATTTGTCCCGCCTACCTGTGAGATATGGGAAGATAAAACAAGGTTTTTAACTAAGGTTAGGGATGTAGCAACCAGTGCCTTGAACTTATCTGGCCTATGTTTTCATTTCTTAGGCGAGGGGTGGAACAGATCGAAAGTAAAGTCCGGATGCTCTTAAATAAAAAGATTCTGTTAAGTTTCCAAAATAAAAGAAGATTAGTATTTCCAAAATTTAAGCAATCTCCGGAATGAATGATTTCTATTTACTGAAAAATGTTTTTCTAAGACTGAATTTTGGGTTTATCATAAAAGATATATTAAATAACATTGTTTTTGACCCGCTAAAAAGTTAAGAAATTTGGATCGAAAGTTAAGTGAGGAAATTTGAGATATTATCCAAAGTAAAAAAATGAATTACTTAGAATTATTCTAAATCAAAAGAAAGAGATTTCGAAATCATCCAAGAAGAATTAAAGTGAAAAGTGACTTAATAAATCCTATATACTCATATTCACTATTTATCGATAATTGGATTTCGAAGGAACCGGGGTCGGAATTTTGTGATTACTATCCGAAAACCACTTAGAACCAATATATACGTTCGAATGTGAAGACTTGTTGAAGATAATGATCATTGAAGAAAGTGGATTTTCATAGCATGAAGACTGCTTGTTGAACATGCTCTGTTTTGCTACCATTGTATAGTTATTTATAGCAGTGGTCTCCTCGTTGTGGAGATTTTTCGAATTGCAAGGACTACTCGCTGCTAGTGGTAGTAGGAGAGTGCCTTTGGTTTGTCATGTTCTTGGACAGCTTGTATGGACGTTTGTCTGACATTGCATTTCTAAAGAATACGTACATTGGTTTTTACAAATGTACATTAGTGGTGGCCGAGAAGGCAACTTCTCTTAGCCTAACACCCTCCTTGAGACGTACGAGCTTAAGGGTTGTATTTTTGTGGAAGGCAGTTAGTGGATAATGGAAATGGAAAATATGGCATTCAAAGTATGATATGTGCTATGTGCTATGTGAAAAGGTAATCGTAACCTCAAGCATCATCGAACCGGGAATGACTGAAATAAGATTGGATGTGGCAAGGCTAAGTGGGTCATTCCCAAGTAGGGCCTGGTCATCCCCTTCTAGATATATTTGTTCCCGCTATGACATTTGGGATGTAAATTAATGTGGTTATGGAAAAAGAGCGCTCGGTTAGAGGTCGGTAACGACCGGTGGGGTGATATGTTCGGTACTATCTAGTTATCGAGGTAGGCCAGTCTTCTGTTGGTAGAGGTTCCTTTGTGCTGTTCCTCGAGGCTACCATCTAGAGATGTACCCATTTCGGATGGTAGATCCTTCACCTGGTCATTTATATGGAATTCCATTTTCCAATAAGAACCTGCAGTTTTGTTTGTATTGGCGTAATGAGTAGCCTCGAAATGCTATATGGGTAACCATTGCGGATAAGATTAATAAGTTTATTTGCAAATGTTTTTAAAGAATGTCATTAGAAATAATATCAAAAGGTTTTGATATAAAAGTGTTTTAGTTATCATAAGGTAAAATCCCGTCTGTGTTTATATGTGGGTATAGTCTTATGAGATACTCTTTCTTTTCAAAGGATTTTATTCAAAGGCTGATATATGACACTATCATTTATTATTGAGTTTTTCTCACACTGGTTTATCAAGCCTGATCCGGGTATTTTCAATACTCGGGTTAGATCCAAGTGGTTTCAGTTTTAGTAGAAGAAGGTTGGAGTTTGCAGAAGAGAGCTGGAGATATTCATCTACATATGGATGAATTCTATTAGCCCAGCTGTATTTAGTATTTTGTCAGCAGTTGTAAGAACAGATGTTTATAACTGTCCAAGCTGAATTTAGGTTGG
Organism: Allium cepa; assembly: GCA_030765085.1. NCBI lineage: Eukaryota > Viridiplantae > Streptophyta > Magnoliopsida > Asparagales > Amaryllidaceae > Allium > Allium cepa. The sequence goes on along the minus strand of CM060946.1, from coordinate 422,193,640 downwards.
ACTCTAATATATGTTTCTAAAAGTTTTCCGCTGTAAAGACATTTGTTCAATATTATATGTTATTCCATTCATGTGAGATTCTGTTCTGTCTATTTTTCTTTATTACTCTTCTTGTTCCGTATTTTCGTGTAATTTGAGTTGGACATGTGTGATTTATTGGCGATTCAAAGGGAACGGAAAAACGGACGTTGATAGGTTTGGTCGATGTTTGAAGTGGTTGAGATGTTTTGTAATTTGAAGATGTATGGGATGATGGTTGCTACTATTAGGAGACGTGGTATGTTGTAATGACTTATGGCAGTAGGTACTGTTAGTGAATGTTAGAGAAGAAGTGGCAATGCCACTGTTAGTGAATGTTAGTGAAGTGTATGTCAAAGAAGTACAGGGTTGTTTTGTCAGGTGGAGATGGTCTCGAGCATGCATGAAGTTTGTTAACCCCGCCTCGGCCATGGCTCACCGATCCAGAATAATGAGCGAGCTAATGTTCTGCCGATTTAACAAGGGGAGACCGACCTAAGGCTTCAAAGGGAGACCGACCTAAGGCTTCAAAGGGAGACCGACCTAAGACCTAAGAGAGGTGCCGATCTAACACTTTAACAAGGTCGCCGACTTAACCACCTTAATAAGGTTACCGACCTAACAGGTTAGAGGGGCATGCCGACCTAAGGCTTTAACATGGATGCCGATTTAACGCCTTGACAAGGTTACCGACCTAAAATGCAGCCGACCCATGACCAATGTTAGGCCGGACATGAATTGAGCAAAGGAAGTCAATGCCGCTGCAGGGCACAGTGATCTCTTAGCTCGTACACGACCTTGGACTCATCAGTTGGGTCGCGACTTATGACTTACCAGACTAACTCGGCCGCGACCTAAAAGCCACTGAATGAAGAACCCGATGCCGTGTTACTAGGAAGGGGAGGAGTTAGCTCAGAGGCGACTTGGGACTTGAACGAAAATGCCTCTGTGAAGCCCGGGCTCGCTTTAAACCGGTTGCAACTAGTTAAGTCGTCCACGACCCAACTTAAGTCGGTCACGACTTGCGGCCTAAGGGAAAAATTTGCCTATAAATACAAGACCATATCCAACATTCAAGGGACTTTTGGCCAATCATTTCAAGCGCCAATACTCACCCGACACTTCAAGTTCGAAAGGCATCTCAACTAACTTCAAGGGAAAATCTAACGCAATCTACATGGATTCGAAGAATTCTTCTTTACCAAAGTTCTAGTTGTTTGTCTCGTCGTAATTGTAATTGAAGATTGTTGTAAAGTTGTAATCGGTTTAGCAATAAAGAGAATTAAAGTGGACGTAGGCTTGCCTTGAGCCGAACCACTATAAAATTGTTGTTATTCACTGCTTTTCCTGTGACTTTCTGCTTATACTCTGTTCCCGAATCATCGGGTGGTGCTTTCACAACTACACTTTATACACCGGGGTGTTAGCGTTCAAATTTTAGCATTAACATTTTTGGTGCTTTCACTGAGAATTGAACTCAGGGACAATTATCATCATTGCTCCACGAAAGTTTGTCGAAGTAACCTCTCTGAAGACTAGAAGTTTATCTGAAATCATGGCTCCGGGGAGAAAGAGTAGATCCGTTAGATCTGGAAATGTTCAAGAGGGAACCTCCGCTTCCCCAGTATCTAATCAAGCCACTCCACCTGTTGGGGTTACAAAAGCGGAGTTGGATGCTGTAATCTTAGGGCTGAACCAGTAGATAAATGCCCAAAGTGCACAATTGGAGGCTCAGAATGCCCAAAATGCCCTAATTTTGAATAAGTTGAATGACTTGCTTGGAGTAAACCGTCAACCAACGGGTAATGAAAGGAACTTTGCTGGCAACATTCATGAGGATGAAGAAAGAAACATTCCTGAGAGGGCTGCCAGCCCCTTTGAGCGGACATTTCCTGAAGTTGGTGGATCTAAAGCTTGAAATGATGAGGGGTACCTTTCTGAAATGGTTCGACAAATCATGAAAGAAAGCATGCAAAGGAATGAAGACGAGAAGGAATGGGGTTTCGCTCCAAGTAAAACCCCGTTTACCGAAAGGATCTTAAAGGCTGAGTTCCCAAGGAAGTTCGTCCCTCCAACTATCCCAGCTTACAAAGGAACAAGTGATCCGAACGAATTCTTGTATAAGTATGATTGGCACATGACAGGTGCCAGAGCTTCTGATGAAATAAAGTGTCGATATTTTCCTGTATATTTGGAAGGTGTAGCTCTGCTTTGGTTCACCAAGCTACCAATTCGGTCCATAGATCAGTTTTCTGACCTAACCCGGAAATTCAAGGAGCAGTTCAGACTATACGCTTCAAAAGCCAAAGATATCATGTCGTTGTCAAGTTTAGAGCAGAATCCAGGGGAAACTATCAGATCTTTCTTGAATCGCTTTAATATAGCGCTGGCCGAGGTAGACAATGTAGAACCACGGATGATCTTGACCTATCTGATGAGGGCCATCGACAAGTCGAGCGAATTTGGAAAATGGCTTAACATGAAGGAACCAAATTCCCTTGAAAAATTCTACAAGAAAGCAGATGAGTTCATATGCCTGGAAAGCCGTCCTGTACCGATAAAGGCAGCATTGGAAAAAGATGAGAATAACATTGTTGCTCCACGCAAGAGTGAAACTGTAGGACAGAAAAGGGAAAATAACGATGGGAAGAAACAGAAAAATCTGAAGAAGCCTCGTTCCTTCAAGCCATCGGATATACTCCTTTATTGGATACGCCGGAGCGTATTTACCTTGCCACTAAAGATTCTGTTGATTATCCTAAACCTCCCGTTCTGAGAACCGGGAAAAAAGCTGTACAAAGCGGAAAGTTTTGCCGCTTCCATAATCAACCCGGTCATGATACCGATGAATGCCGCCAATTGAAAATTTTGATTGAAGAATTGATAAGGGAAAACAAGCTGCAGCAATTTTTGGAAAAGAATAGCAGCAATCCCGCTTCGACTTGTCAGGGGCAATGAGCTCCTGCTCATCAACCCAGGACAAGTGAGAAGACTGCAGGGCATGAATCCGGAAGGCCTGTTATCAATGTCATTACGGGAGGACCTCACCCAGCAGGCAGGAGCTGGGGTGAGATGGAAAGGTATACCCGAGCATTGAAGTATGTACCGACCGAGGAAGATGTATTTGTTTTGGAAGGTGCTATGCCCCTGAAGCAACAAAAAACTTTCAATGATGATATTGTGTTCAGAGCCAGGGATTCCACAGGTATTGAAACTCCTACCTTGGATCCCTTAGTCATCTCAGCTGGTATCGGGCCAGCTATTGTCAGAAGAGTTCTCATTGATTGTGGCGCATCCTGCAATATCCTCTTCAAGAAAACATTCGACCAAATGAAGATCCCTATGGCTGATGTGCAAGCATCATCGCAGAAAATCGCTGGCTACACTGGGGAGCCAAAACAGCCGATAGGAACCGTTGATTTGCTTATAGAACTTGGAGAGGGAGAAAGAAAAGTGGTCCGCAAGCAAACTTTTATGATTGTCGACGAATTTTCTGCTTATAATGCTTTCCTTTCCCTCCAACTCTGGCAGCATTCAAAGCTGTTCTGGCCCCATGGTGCCTCACCATTAAATTTCCTACAGATAATGGAGTGGGAGTTATAAAAGGGGATCAGAATGCTGGGCGGGAGTGTTATCTGACAGAGCTACGAGAAACAAGGAAAAGAGAAATGGGAAAGGATGCGGCAACCCCAGTCCGCATCAAAGAACCAGCCTTGTAGCAATTACAGGGCGGACCCTGCACTGGCGAGCACAGCGGAGCACGGAGAGAGATGGATCCTAGAAAAGCCAGTGCAGGGGAGAATAGAGTGGTACCAGTGGAAACGACAATACCAGTACCTGTTGACCCAAAGGACCCAAACAAGGTGTTGAATGTGGGTTCACAACTTAATGTGTCAATTCAGAATATCTTAATATCATTTTTAAAGGCAAATTTGGATGTTTTTGCTTGAACTCATGCCGATATGTGCGGAATATCCCCAGAAGTTGCAGTACACGCTCTGAATATTGATCCAAAATTTACACCTGTGAAGCAGAAAAGGAGAACTCAAGGTCCAGAAAGATTAGCAGCGTTAAAAGAAGAAGTTGATCGGCACCTGGAGAATAACTTTATCAAAGAATCTACCTATCCGAATTGGGTTTCAAATCCAGTGCTGGTTAAGAAAGCCAACGGAAAATGGAGAGCGTGCATCGATTTTTCAGATCTAAACAAGGCCTGCCCCAAAGACTGCTTCCCATTACCCAGGATCGATCAACTGGTAGACGGAACAGCGGGACACGAATTGTTATCTTTTATGGATGCCTACTCTGGATATAACCAGATCATGATGCATGAGCCAGATCAGGAGGACACGAGCTTTATCACTGACGTTGGTCTTTACTGCTACAGAGTTATGCCCTTCGGGCTGAAGAATGCAGGGGCAACATACCAAAGACTTGTTAATACTATGTTCAAACCGCAATTGGGCAAGACTATGGAAGTCTACGTCGATGACATGTTAGTAAAGTCTAAGAAAGCAGTGGATCACATAGAACACTTAGCAGACATGTTCGCAGTCCTCCGAAAGCACGGAATGAAGCTCAACCCTTTAAAATGTTCATTTGGAGTGGAATCCGGAAAGTTTTTAGGTTTCATCATGAGCGCTAGGGGCATTGAGGCTAGTCCAGCTCAAATTACCGCCTTAAAGGAAGTCAAAGCTCCTAGAACGAAGAAGGAATTGCAAAGTCTCAATGGAAAAGTCGCCGCCTTGAGTCGGTTCATTTCCAAAGCCACAGATAAATGCATCCCATTCTTTGACGCCTTAAAGAAAGGAAAGAAAAACTTCGATTGGACTCCCGAATGCCAAAAAGCCTTTGATGAATTGATTCGCCATATGGAAACGCCTCCAATACTTTCTAGGCCTGGCGTTGGCGAGGATCTTCTTATATACTTGGCAGTATCATCTCATGCTTTAAGTGCAGCGCTGATACGAGAAGACAAGAGGATTCAACATCCAGTTTACTATATCAGCAAAAGACTCACTAGGGCAGAGATGAATTACTCTAAGTTGGAAAAACTCGCCTATTGCCTACTGATTGCATCCAGGAAGTTGAGGCAATATTTCCAAGCTCATCCTATCAGAGTCCTCACTGATCAACCTTTAAAGCAAGTCCTGCTTCGCCCTGAGACTTCGGGTCGTCTTCTAAAGTGGAATATTGAACTCAGTCAATATGACATCACTTATCATCCCCGAAAAGCAATCAACGGACAAGCTTTAGCAGATTTCATCGCAGAATTCACAGATAAGGGTAACAGTGAGGAGGAAGCGATCGACGATTCCCCAATCCAATGGAAGTTAAATGTCGATGGCGCGAGAAACGACTACTATTCTGGAGCCGGAGTTGTACTTGAGACCCCTGAAGGTCGATCATTATGCTATGCACTAAGATTGGAATTTCCTTCAACAAACAATGAAGCAGAATACGAAGCCCTTATCGCTGGCTTAAGGATTGCTAAAGAACTAAACATCCGAGCGTTACAGATCTTCAGTGATTCTCAGCTTATTGTATGCCAAGTCAAAAAGGAATTCCAAGCGAAAGGGGGGAATCTGCCCGCCTACTTGTCAAAGGCTTGGGAACTCCTGGGTGATTTCGATCATTACATGATAAGTCACAGTCCTCGAGAAGAAAACATGAAAGCAGATTCTCTCGCAAAGTACTCTAGCACAGGCGAAGCTCAATTTCTGGGGTTAACTCCAGTGGAGGTACTGTCGACTCCGAGCATTGATGAGATGGATATTGATTAGATCATGAGCGCGTCTCAAGAGCAAGAATCATGGATGACTCCAATAACAGAATATCTGCTCAATGGCTCTTTACCGGAAAATTCAAAAGAACGAAAGAAGCTACTGAGGAAAGCCTCTCGCTATATAGTCCAGGATGGCTAGTTATACAGACGGGGATTCTCAATGCCGTTACTTCGATGTGTATCCAGGCAAGAGTCCAAAACAATCCTAGCTGAGGTGCATGGGGGAGAATGTGGTGATCATTTAGGTGGTAAAACTTTAGCGAAAAAGATTCTTCGATACGGATATTTTTGGCCAGAAATTAATCGAGATGCAGCAGACTATTCCCGAAAATGTGACAGATGCCAAAGATTCGCCAAAATTCCTAGAGCTCCTTCCACTGAACTCACACAGATGATCTGTCTTTGGCCGTTTGCAATATGGGGGATAGACCTTGTAGGACCGTTACCAACTGCCAAATCTGGAATTAAATATGCCATTGTTGCTGTAGATTATTTTACTAAGTGGGCAAAAGCTGAACCACTGGCTACTATCACCTCAAAAAGGATGATAAGTTTTGTGACTAAAAGTATCATTTGCAGATATGGTGTGCCTCAAAAAATAATTACAGACAATGGTACTCAGTTGGAAAGTGAAGAATTCCAAGATTTTTGCAAACGATTCAAAATCCGAAAAAGCTTCTCAGCAGTAGCCCATCCGTAGGCAAACGGGCAGGTGGAAGCAGTAAATAAAATTATCAAGTCAACCATCAAGAAGCAACTTGAAAGAGCAAAAGGTGGTTGGGTCGATAAGCTACCGCTAGCACTATGGGCATACAGAACAACCCACAAAACTGCGACTGGGCATACTCCGTTTTCATTGGCATATGGATCAGAGGCAATGATTCCGGTAGAAACAGAGGTCCCTTCACATAGAAGAATCCATTTCAATCAAGCGGAGAATGAAAAACTACAGCTTGAGGCACTAGATCTCCTTGATGAAAAAAGAGAAGAGGCTGAGCTCGGAATCGCATCTCATCAGCAAAGGATAGCCAGACATTTCAATTCCAAAGTTCGCCAACGCAGCTTTGAAATTGGAGATCTAGTCCTAAAGAGAATTATGACAGCGACAGGTGTGTTTGGGCCAAATTGGGAAGGACCGTATGTCTAGGTCAGAAGCTTCTGGACGGCACATTCAAACTCACTACTGTCGAAGGAGATCAAATTCCAAGAGCTTGGAACAGCAATCACTTACGTCCATACTTTACTTGATTGCTTTGTTGAAATATTGTAAAAAGAATTATGAATGTATGATTCCTGTAATTGAAAGCGATTGTAAAACCAATGCAAGTGAATAATGAAAGACTATAAAGTGGATGTAGGCCCAAATTCTTGGCCGAACCACTATAAATCTTGTGTTCCTTATTATTATTACATGTTTGCTTTATTTTCGATATGAAAAGTACATTAAATGTATTACTGAAATGTCGATTTAAATTTTTGCAGGCAACGAAAACAAAACTTGCACATTACAAGACCAAGTGATTCTTGTTATCATTCAACAAACAAATTCCAAGTCACAAAATTCCCGAGCTTAAATCCTAGATAAGAAGTGCTTCAATTGAACGGTCAATAATTTCGCCGAAAACGGGCTTTAGCTAATAAATTGAGAAGTTTGAACAAACAAACATCCAATTAAGAAGCTTATGTCCGTTCTCGTGAACTGGCCTAGCAATGAAGTACACTTCTTTGGATTAAACAAGCTACTTGCAAGAGAAGGGAGTGCAAGCTTGAAAAGAAAAAAATAGAGGATCACTGAAAAGGCATAAGCAAGTGGACAAGGAACAACTAAAGTCCTCTTCGGAGGCACAACTCTTCGGAGGATAAAGACCTATAACGAAGCATATGCCGTAAAAAAGAAAGTTCTCTACTCAACCAAAAAAGATTGGAGGAGTCATGACCCTCCAACCATGAGAGAGTAACTTCCAGGCAATCTTCGGAGGCCCATTTCACCAGGAGTTGAAGTGTTACAACCGCTCTTCGGAATTTCACCTTACCAGAGTTGAAATGTAAAACAAAATAAAAGCCCTCTTCGGAGGCCCATTTCACCAGGAGTTGAAGTGTTACAACCGCTCTTCGGAATTTCACTTCACCAGAGTTGAAATGTAAAACAAAATAAAAGCCCTCTTCGGAGGCCCATTTCTCCAGGAGTTGAAGTGTTACAACCGCTCATCGGAATTTCACTTCACCAGAGTTGAAATGTAAAACAAAATAAAAGCCCTCTTCGGAGGCCCATTTCACCAGGAGTTGAAGTGTTACAACCGCTCTTCGGAATTTCACTTCACCAGAGTTGAAATGTAAAACAAAATAAAAGCCCTCTTCGGAGGCCCATTTCACCAGGAGTTGAAGTGTTACAACCGCTCTTCGGAATTTCACTTCACCAGAGTTGAAATGTAAAACAAAATAAAAGCCCTCTTCGGAGGCCCATTTCACCAGGAGTTGAAGTGTTACAACCGCTCTTCGGAATTTCACTTCACCAGAGTTGAAATGTAAAACAAAATAAAAGCCCTCTTCGGAGGCCCATTTCACCAGGAGTTGAAGTGTTACAACCGCTCTTCGGAATTTCACTTCACCAGAGTTGAAATGTAAAACAAAATAAAAGCCCTCTTCGGAGGCCCATTTCTCCAGGAGTTGAAGTGTTACAACCGCTCATCGGAATTTCACTTCACCAGAGTTGAAATGTAAAACAAAATAAAAGCCCTCTTCGGAGGCCCATTTCACCAGGAGTTGAAGTGTTACAACCGCTCTTCGGAATTTCACTTCACCAGAGTTGAAATGTAAAACAAAATAAAAGCCCTCTTCGGAGGCCCATTTCACCAGGAGTTGAAGTGTTACAACCGCTCTTCGGAATTTCACTTCACCAGAGTTGAAATGTAAAACAAAATAAAAGCCTTCTTCGGAGGCCCATTTCGCCAGGAGTTGAAGTGGAACAACCGCTCTTCGGAGTTTCACTTCACCGGAGATGAAATGCTAAAAAAAAAAAGAGAGCCTCTCCTAAGGGGCAGAAACAGAAAGACCTCTTCCCAGAGGCACAATAAGACAGAAAGACCTCTACCCAGAGGCAGAAATGAAAAGACCTCCTCCCGGAGGCACAATCAAGCAGAAAAGACCTCTTCGGAGGCACACGTTTCACCAAGATTGAAGTAAAACTTCCAAGTGTTGAAACGTGAAAAAGTCTTCCTCAAAGGTGCAACTTTTCAAAGAAACAAAAATCAAGAAGCCCTTTACTGTGGCAAGTAAAAAAAAAATCCTCATTAAGAGCACACTTTAACTTTCAAAGGAAGGGTGAATTACTTGTTCTAGAAAATTCTCTTCCTCAAAAAGAAGTTGAAGTACTTTACAAATACCCGCTTTGCCACATAGAAGATTTCATTCAATAAAATGTGTATATGCACAAAATAAAGAGTAATATCTTCGAAAGTTGAAGCATAGAAACTTATTCGTGCTCTATTTTTTAATGAAATCATATTCCTCCAAATGTGGAATAATTATTGTTAACGCTAAAATTTGAACGCTAACACCCCGGTGTATGAAGTGAGATTGTGAAAGCACCACCCGATAGCTCGGGAACAGATTATAAGCAGATAACAGTGAAAAAGTAGTAGACAGCAGCAATTTTATAGTGGTTCGGCTTAAGAGAGAGCCTACGTCCACTTTGAATATCTTTATTGACGATTCGATTACAAATCAATGCAGTTACACCTTGATTACAACACACTTTGAATTTCAAGTGACTTAGAACAAGTAGTCTAAACTTCAATGTTGATCTGAATCTTTGAACACAGGTTAGACATGTTTGATTTCTTCGTGAAGTTCCTTGAAGGTGTTGAAGTAGTTCAGAATGCAGCAGAGTAACGGCGCTTGAAATGAATGAGCAAAAAAGTCCCCTGAATGTTGGAGGTGGCCATGTATTTATAGGCAAATTTCTGGGCTGGAATTGCTAAGTCATGAGCCGTGACCGACTCAGGATGAGTCGTAAGTCGTGACCGACTTAAATATCACGAGTCAGCAGGCAGTGACATAAGGGAAGCGGCATTGAGTTTGCTTCTTGTTTGCTTAGGTCGCCAGCGACTTATAATAGGTCATTAGACATCTTAAGTTACTTGAATCGTTGGAAAACTTAGGTCGGTCTGTCACATGAGTTGTTAACTCCATGAGTCGTTAACCCGTTGAGTCGGCCGTTACCTTTAAGTCGCTAAGGTTATAACCCGGTGAGTCGCTGTCACTCCTGAGTCGTAACTAGATAGGTCGTTGATTCGGTCCATATGTTAGGTCGGTAATCAGTTGAGTCGGTGTTAACTCCCTTGAGTCGTAACCCTTTGAGTCGCTCTGAGCTTTAGGTCATTGACTTATTGAGTCGGTGACTCGATGAGTCGTGAGGCTTCCTGAGTCGTCTTGTATGAACCGTGAACTTTGTTGAGTCAGTAACTCAATGAGTCGGCTTGTATCATGAACCGCTAACCTCTATGAGTCGTTCCATTCCTCTAAGTCGCCTTGAGCCTTAGCTCGTCAGCTAATTGAGTCGCTACCCGTTGAGTCGGTCCTTTCCTTAAGTTGCTGAAGCCCCCTGAGTCGTAAATCCAATGAGTCGTTAAAGACCTTAAGTGGATGAGTCGGCCCAAGTTTCATCTCGTTGGCAGAACAGGGTTACATTTGCCGCTCGAAGTACACGCCTAAGTCGTAGGTCGTGTGCTTCGACTTATCTTAACTCGTATGCCGACTCAAACTCTACTGCCCAACGTTATAAAAACCTGAGTCGTTCACCTTTTCTTCTCATTCCCTAACCTTTAAACCGTGTTTGCCATTAACGCGCATTCAAGCTTTCAAAAGCGATTTTCAACCAAATTCTCCATCGATCATCACTATTATCATATAGCGTAAGCGATCTCGCTCTCCTTATGATTTTCGATTATCCCTAGCTTATGCGCCCCATCTCCATCTTCGATTTGCCACTTTGAGCCCTGCGAATTTGGTTGCTCTGGTCGTCAATGGACTTAGGGTTATTTGTTCTGATGGTTTACGATTCGAGGCGGTTTAGTGGTGCGATAGAGCTAGGATTGTTGAGAGCTTATTGGGTTAATGGGTTAAAAGTTGGAAGATTAACGGGTTAGGAGTTAGGAGTGAAATGGTTTATGGATTAGAAGGTAACCTAGTTAGGAGTTAGGTGATTAGTAGGTCAGATTGATTCGAATACTGCCTTAGGTACGACTCGGTCATTTTTGTATGATCCAACAACCATGATACGACTCAACATGCTCCACGAACTAAGCTTTGAGTCGTGGCCGAGATAAAACCCTTGAGTCGTGGCCGAGAGAAAACCCTTGAGTCGTGGCCGAGATAAGACTTGGAGATTTTCTTATTACTTTGAACCAGAGCTTCTTTAACATAGTCCACGACCTAAGCCTTGAGTCGTGGCCGAGATAAGACTTGGAGATAATCTCCTTATTTCTACGACTCATGACTTAGGGCACTGCCGACTCAGAATTTTTGAACCGTTGACGAGTTAGGACTTGCGTGAATTCTGTTTGAACTTTGGACCATTGCATTAACTTTGAACTGTCGAATTTTATTGCATTCATTCACAGGTTATCTTGACTTGCAGGCTAACAACCTGTTCAATACAACATTCACAGAAAACTGGGACGAGTATACTGTCATCGACTGCCCATATCAAATGACAGATTAGTTAATAACAGATAATTAACTTAAACAAATCGTGTGAACGAAATGCTATCGATTTCAAGTAGAATATTAAAGCAACACTGAAATAATCAATTGAAACTGACCAGCCTGCACTAATATTATGCTTGAACTCTAAATTAACAAGTTCTGAAATTACCATAGTCGATCAATCGTCAACCAGTTTAATTCCAGTTATATTTACTTGTTATTTTCATTAGTTCTGCACAACACTTCACACTTTTAGGAAACGTGCACCTTCGCATTTGAACACCCAGTTGCTTGTGTAGAATGACATCTCAACAAGAAGAACCGATGGGCCAGGCTGAAGATGTCTTCCCAGTAGCCACCTTGTTGGATAATCCTCCGGAGAGAACTCCCACCACTCTGAATCAGCGGGTGTTTAATCAATTGCTCACCCAATTTGGCATTGCCGAAGCTGATGCCTTACTGCTGGGGCCAAATGATACTGCAGATAGGCCCCCTTCTGGCTTTATTGCTGTCAACCACCAAATGTGCTTGAGCGGTGCCATACCACCTTTTAATGACTTCCTTCGGCAGTTCCTGCTTCGATTATCTATCTCTCCATTCCAATTGCACCCCAACGGTCATGCCATTCTGATGGGGTTATGCGTGCTATTTAGTAGAGTTCTGGACCGATTATCGAGCTTTGAGGAAATCTACTACCTCTGCTCATTCACAAAGATTAAAGATCATCCCTCTATCGTAATCATAAGGAGTGCACGAAACCGAAAACTCATCACCGATCTTTCTGAAAGCGTTCATGGATTTCTAAATCAGTATTTCTTTGTTCGTTGCCCTCCGGGGTTTTATGCCATCTGGAGAGTAGGAAGTAAGATTTTCCTGTTTTTATTTCTCCATTCTTGGACTTTTCAAAATTTGAGTTGCTGAATGCTAACTTTGCTTCTTTTCCCTGTTTTAGCACTTCCTCCTCCCTCTAGAGATCCATGCTATAAACAAATTTTTGCCGTGGCGGCAGAAGAGAGGAGTATAAAGTTTTTGTTAAATGATGGATTTTTACATCAATATGGGCTTCTTCATTCTTCTAGCTTCACTCTGCCTCGTGAAGTCCCAACTGAAATTCCTGATTCTCCGACGGAAACTCCTGATGCCCCGGTCTCTATTAAAGAGCACATGCAGGGAGGAACCTCTATAGAAACTTCACTAGTAAAGTGTTCAATTCCGAAGGATGTTGTGGGGCCGTCTGACAAGTCTGTACTTGCCCCAGTTACCGAAGAGGAAGAACCTCCACGATCTTCCGGAAAATCTACTAACGAAGGAGTTAAGAAAGCAAGTCCCAAAAATCATGATGGCGATGACGTTTTCGAGGGGTTGAGCGATTTAATTGTGACTTCTCAAGAACTTTTCAAAGATGATGTTTCCAAAACCATCTCTTCTGTAATCGAGGCGACATCTTCTCTACAACAAATGTCAACTCCTCCTACTCAAGTTATCACTACCTCTATTCCACAGAGTGGTTTGTAACTCGATGCGTGTAGTTTACACGTTACACAACACTTAGGATTTTTTCATCACTTCTACGCACTTATCTTCTTACACTTTAAAGATTTTTAAAGCTTATTATTTTTATTCCAGATTCTCCAATGGGACGCAGCAGCTCATACTACGATGATTTCCAGCGTTACGGAAGGCACAGCCAGTATGATTATAGGCGTTACCTCCCTTCTTACAGAGAATCCGATGAGGAGAGGGCCATCAGGAAAGCAGACGAGAGACGAGTGTATGAAGGACGTCACCGAAGGGAACAAGAAAGACATGACCCTCCTCACAGAGATGACGATACTCAAAAAAGAAAGACTCACGATGAGAGAGGTAAAGGTCACATGGACGATTCTTCTAGCAAGCGGGCTAGACTTACTGAAGAAACAATGCCGACAGTTTCTGAACATGTTCCTGCTCAATCTCCTGCCCCCGTTCGTTCCGACATTCAAACAATCATCAATCGGCCCGCATACCAAGTTGGGCAAGGTCCTCCCACTCTTCATAGTCGATTCCCTCAGTGGTGCCTGAGAGGGGTTCGGTTTGATCTCGACTTGGTTCCTCTTGACAAATCGGCTATGCTGCGAAATCTTGATACTGTCAGGACCGATATTGAAAGAATGTCGAACTGGCAAAAACTTGTCGACGAGCTTCAAAGGGTTAACCGAGCCAATCTCGAGGCCATGCTCACAATGGAGAACGATAAGGCTGAGTGGCAGAAAACTCTCGAACAGCATGACGCCGAAATGAGAAGTATTGCTTCCTATAATGAAAAGCTGGAAGCGGAAATGGAAAAGCTTAAGGAAGAATTAGTTACTTCATCACCTTCCTATTCTCAAAAGGAGAGCATGCTTCAACAACAAGTACGAGATGCGCATGCCAGTCAAAGGGCAGTTGAAGATAAGCTTGCACACAAGGAAAAAGTCATAGAAGAATATCGTGCTGAGACTTTACAGCTGCGAGAACAGACCGGCTCTCAAAGCTTGGAAATAGAGTTGTTAAAAACTCGACTTGCTATGGCCGAAAAGGAGCGTGACGAGGCTGTTGCTGGTAAACTCGCGGCCGAAGAGGCCCATCAAGCAACCAAAGCTGACATTAGCTCCACATTATTTGATTTTTATCTGCACAGCATTTTGGGGCGTGGCAGCCTTGCCTTTCTAGGCCCCAAGTATGAAATCACACTGGCTGAAGTTTGGGAGGCAGCACTTGATATGCTCGGTGGTAAAGGTGCTGGATACGCTGAGTCAGCCCTTGAAGAGCATTATCTTGACGATGAAGCCCACGCCGCTCTTGCCAAGGGAAAAGAGCAACTCGCCAGAGCGCGGACTGGGATGGCGGAAGAGGAGCGTTCTGAAAAAGAAGTACCGCCTACTGCCTCCGAACGTCCTCTAGTTTCTTCTGAAGTTGACATCGCAGGTTCTAGTGCTCATTCGCTGCCTCCTACAAGAACCGGGGTAATCACCCCTACTGATGATGAGGCTTTGGAAGACATTGGGGCTCAAAGTTATGAGATTGAACTAACGAAGCCAACATCTTCAGGTAATTTCGACATTGGTCCGATTCAGGTGGATCGCCTGCTTATTCCTCAAAATTTTGATGAGCTTCTCGATTACTTCTTGAATCTCGATGAACCCATATCTCCCTTCTTTTGGGAAGATACTAACATTTTCAATTTCTCTTCTTCTGCAGTTGAAACGCCAAGTGCTGTGCAGACTTCGCCTCCTCCGGTTATCCCTCCTCCATCTCTTCAGGTGACTCCTCCTTCTGCTTCACAACCCGGGTCACAAGAGGAGAAAATTGAGGCTCTTCATGGCTTGGATGACCCTATTGCTTCGCAGGAGCAAAAAGATGAGGGGCTTGAAGGAGGCGAGATTTCTCCGGAGCGGACTCCTTCTGACGACGTAGTTTTGTCCGCTCTTGTTACTCCAGGGAGTGAGTCTTCTTCGAAGAGAAGAAAGAAACACGGAACATCGAAGAGGAGGGGGAAGAAAATCATCACCACTGAATAGGAACCGGAAATTGCACCAGTTGCACCTCCCTCCCCTTCTTCCCTTATGCCTTCAGACCGACCTGAAAGACCTGAAAAGCTAACCATTCGGCCGGGTAAAGGGTCTAAAGGTGGCAAGAAGAAATGAAGAGTTGGGCTTCGGGCTTTTTGATTCCTTTTTTGTGTAATGGTCGGATGTTGTGCAGGCACCGGCCCCTGCTTTTTTATTTTGAAACCTGTATCTGCAATTGAATAAAATGATGCTTTATTTGTACAGACTTTTGTTTGAATTTGAGAATGCATTTATTATTCATTTTTGCACAAGTTTATTTATATGATATTGCGGAGAGCTTGTGGTATGTTGTTTGAGCGTACTTTACCGATGTAGCTATACCATTTTGTGTGTAACTATACCATGTTGCCCTCATACCATAAGCTTGCTGCAATATCGTATACTTTGAGGGGACTTGCACTCTCATTTTCTGAAGAATAATTACTTCATTCTCGAAGAAAATTTTCGTAGAGTGCAACATCCTTCATATAAGTTTTTACGCTTCGTCCTTCGAAGAAATCACTCTTTTTTTTTTATGTACACATTTTGCCAAGTGAAATCTTCTATGTGGTGAAGCGGGCCTCTGAAGGGTACTTTAACTTTAATTCTTCCTTTGAAAGTTAAAGTATGCCCTTGATGAGGATTTTTTTTAAAAAAATAGAAATTTGTGCCTCTGAGGAGGGATTTTTCACGTTTCAACACTTGGAAGTTTTATTTCAATCTTGGTGAAACGTGTTCCTCCAAAGAGTTGTGCCTTTGAAGAAAGCCTTTTCACGTTTCAACACTTGGAAGTTTTATTTCGATCTCGGTGAAACGTGGGCTTCTGAAGAGGTCTTTCTTTTTAATTGTGTCCCCGGGAGGGGGTTGTACCTCTGAGGAGGGATTTTTCACGTTTCAACACTTGGAAGTTTTATTTCAATCTCGGTGAAACGTGTACCTCCAAAGAGTTGTGCCTTCGAAGAAAACCTTTTCACGTTTCAACACTTGGAAGTTTTATTTCGATCTCGGTGAAACGTGGGCTTCCAGGAAGGTCTTCATTTTGTTTTGCATTTCAACTTTAGTGAAGTGAAATTCCGAAGAGCGGTTGTTACACTTCAACTCCTGGTGAAATGTGCCTCCGAAGAGGTCTTTTATTTTGTTTGCATTTCAACTCTGGTGAAGTGAAATTCCGAAGAGCGGTTGTTACACTTCAACTCCTGGTGAAATGTGCCTCCGAAGAGGTCTTTTATTTTGTTTGCATTTCAACTCTAGTGAAGTGAAATTCCGAAGAGCGGTCGTTACACTTCAACTCCTGGTGAAATGTGCCTCAGAGAGGGTTTTCATCGCCTGGAAGTTACTCTCTCATGGTTGGAGGGTCATGACTCCTCCAATCTTTTTTGTTGAGTAGAGAACTTTCTTTTTTGTGGCGTATGACCCATTAGAGGTCTTTATCCTCCGAAGAGTTGTGCCTCCGAAGAGGACTTGTGCTGCCGATGATGGCTTTGGTTGCTCCTCTGTCCACTTGCTTATGCCTTTTCAGTGATCCCCTTTTTTTTTTTTTTTAGGCTTTCATTCCCTTTTCTTACAAGTAACTTGTTTAATCCAAGGAAGTGTGCTTCATTGTCAGGCAATTTCGTGAGAACGAGCATTAGCTTCTTAATTGGATGTTTGTTTGTTCAAACGATCTCAATTTATTAGCAAAGACCCGTTTCTGTCGAAATCATAGGCCATTCAATTGAAGTACTTCCTATCTAGGATTTGAATTCGGGGCTTTTGTGACTTGAAATTTGGCGAGAATCACTTGGTCTTTTTATGTGCAAGTTTCACTTCCATTGTCTGCAAAAATTTAAATCGACATTTCAGCAATACATTCTATGTACTTTTTATATCGAAAATAAAGCAAACATGTAATAATAATAAGGAACACAAGATTTATAGTGGTTCGGCCAGGAAATTGGGCCTACATCCACTTTATATTCTTTCATTATTTACTTGCATCAGTTTTACAATTGCCTTCAATTACAAGAATCATACATTCATAATTCTTTTTACAATATTTCAACAAAATTTTCAAGTAAAGTATGGACGCAAATGATTGCTGTTCCATGCCCTTGGAATTTGATCTCCTTCAACAGTGGTGAGTTTGAATGTGCCGTCAAGAAGCTTTTGACCTATGACATATGGTCCTTCCCAATTTGGCCCAAACACACCTGTCGCTGTCATAATTCTCTTCAGGACTAGGTCTCCAATCTCAAAGCTGCGTTGGCGAACTTTGGAATTGAAATGTCTGGCTATTCTTTGCTGATGGGCTGCAATTCTGAGGTTAGCCTCATCTCTTTTCTCATCAAGGAGATCTAGCGCTTCGAGCTGTAGCTTTTCGTTTTCTGCTTGATTGAAATGGATTCTTCTGTGTGAAGGGACCTCTATTTCTACCGGAATCATTGCCTCTGACCCGTATGCCAATGAAAACGGGGTGTGCCCAGTCGCAGTTTTGTGAGTGGTTCTGTATGCCCATAGTGCCAGTGGTAGCTTATCGACCCAACCACCTTTTGCTCTTTCAAGTTGCTTCTTGATGGTTGACTTAATAATTTTGTTCACGGCTTCCACTTGCCCGTTTGCCTGCGGATGAGCCACTGCTGAGAAGCTTTTCCGGATTTTGAATCGCTTGCAAAAATCTTGGAATTCTTCACTTTCAAACTGAGTTCCATTGTCTGTAATTATTTTTTGAGGCACACCGTATCTGCAAATGATGTTTTTAGTCACAAAACTTATCATCTTCTTCGAGGTGATAGTAGCCAGTGGTTCAGCTTCTGCCCACTTAGTAAAATAATCTATAGCAACAATGGCATATTTAATTCCAGATTTGGCAGTTGGTAACGGTCCTACAAGGTCTATCCCCCATATTGCAAACGGCCATGGACTGACCATCTGTGTGAGTTCAGTGGAAGGAGCTCTAGGAATTTTGGCGAATCTTTGACATCTGTCACATTTTCGGGAATACTCTGCTGCATCTCGATTAATTTCTGGCCAAAAATATCCGTATCGGAGAATTTTCTTTGCTAATGTTTGGCCACCTGAATGATCACCACATTCTCCTCCGTGTACCTCTGCTAGGATTGCTTTAGACTCTTCCCTGGATACACATCGAAGTAATGGCACTGAGAATCCCCGTCTGTATAACCGGCCATCCTGGGTTATGTATCGAGAGGCTTTTCTCAGTAGCTTTTGTCGTTCTTTTGAGTTCCCTGGTAAGGATCCATTGAGCAGATATTCTATTATCGGAGTCATCCATGATTCTTGCTCTTGAGACATGCTCATGATCCAATCAATGTCCATCTCATCAATGCTAGGAGTCGACAGGACCTCCACTGGAGTTAGCCCCAGAAATTGAGCTTCGCCTGTGCTAGAATACTTTGCGAGAGAATCTGCTTTCATGTTTTCTTCTCGAGGAATGTGACTTATCATGTAATGATCGAAATCACCCAGGAGTTCCCAAGCCTTTGATAAGTAGGCGGGCAGATTCCCCCCTTTTGCTTGGAATTCCTTTTTGACTTGGCATACAATAAGCTGAGAATCACTGAATATCTGTAACGCTCGGATGTTTAATTCTTTAGCAATCCTTAAGCCAGCGATAAGGGCTTCGTATTCTGCTTCATTGTTTGTCGAAGGAAATTCCAATCTTAGTGCATAGCATAATAATCGACCTTCAGGGGTCTCAAGTACAACTCCGACTCCAGAACAGTAGTCGTTTCTCGCACCATCGACATATAACTTCCACTGGATTGGGGAATTGTCGACCGTTTCCTCCTCACTGTTACCCTTATCTATGAATTCTGCAATGAAATCCGCTAAAGCTTGTCCATTGATTGCTTTCCGGGGATGATAAGTGATGTCATACTGACTGAGTTCAATATTCCACTTTAGAAGACGACCCGAAGTTTCAGGGCGAAACAGGACTTGCTTTAAAGGTTGATCAGTGAGGACTCTGATAGGATGAGCTTGAAAATATTGCCTCAACTTCCTAGATGCAATTAGTAAGCAATAGGCGAGTTTTTCCAACTTAGAGTAATTCATCTCTGCCCCAGTGAGTCTTTTGCTGATATAGTAAACTGGATGTTGAATCCTTTTATCTTCCCGTATCAGCGTTGCACTTAAAGCATGAGATGATACTGCCAAGTATATAAGAAGATCCTCGCCATCGCCAGGCCTAGAAAGTATTGGAGGCGTTTCCATATGGCGAATCAATTCATCAAAGGCTTTTTGGCATTCGGGAGTCCAATCGAAGTTTTTCTTTCCTTTCTTTAGGGCGTCAAAGAATGGGATGCATTTATCTATGGCTTTGGAAATGAACCGACTCAAGGCGGCGACTTTTCCATTGAGACTTTGCAATTCCTTCTTTGTTCTAGGAGCTTTGACTTCTTTCAATGCAGTAATTTGAGCTGGACTGGCCTCAATGCCCCTAGCGCTCACGATGAAACCTAAAAACTTGTCGGATTCCACTCCAAATGAACATTTTAAAGGATTGAGCTTCATTCCGTATTTTCGGAGGACTGCGAACATGTATGCTAAGTGTTCTATGTGATCCACTGTTTTCTTAGACTTTACTAACATGTCATCGACGTAGACTTCCATAGTCTTGCCCAGTTGCGGTTTGAACATAGCATTAACGAGTCTTTGGTATGTTGCCCCTGCATTCTTCAACCCGAAGGGCATAACTCTGTAGCAGTAAAGACCAGTGTCGGTGATAAAGCTCGTGTCCTCCTGATCTGGCTCATGCATCATGATCTGGTTATATCCGGAGTAAGCATCCATAAAAGATAACAATTCGTGTCCCGCTGTTCCATCTACCAGTTGGTCGATTCTGGGTAATGGGAAGCAGTCTTTGGGGCAGGCCTTGTTTAGATCTGAAAAATCGATGCATACTCTCCATTTTCCGTTGGCTTTCTTAACCAGCACTGGATTTGAAACCCAATTCGGATAAGTAGATTCTTTGATAAAATTATTCTCCATGAGCCGATCAACTTCTTCTTTTAATGCCGCCGACCTTTCTGGACCTTGAGTTCTCCTTTTCTGCTTCACAGGCGTAAATTTTGGATCAATATTTAGAGCATGCACTGCAACTTCTGGGGATATTCCGCACATATCGGCATGAGTCCAAGCAAAAACATCCAGATTTGCTTATATTAAGATATTCTGAATTGACGCATTAAGTTGTGAACCCACATTCAACACTTTGTTTGGGTCCTTTGGGTCAACAGGTATTGGTATTGTCGTTTCCACCGGTACCACTCTATTTTCCCCTGCACTGACTTTTCTAGGGTCCATCTCTTTCCATGCTCCGCTGTGCTCGCCAGTGCAGGGTCCGCCCTGTAATTGCTACAAGGCTGGTTCTTTGATGCGGACTGGGGCTGCCGCATTCTTTCCCATTTCTCTTTTTCTGGTTTCTCATAGCTCTGTCAGATAGCACTCTCGCCCAGCATTTTGATCACCTTTTATAACTCCTACTCCATTGTCTGTAGGGAATTTAATAGTGAGGCACCACGGGGCAAGAACAGCTTTGAACGCTGCCAGAGTTGGACGACCAAGGAAAGCATTGTAAGCAGAAAATTCGTCGACAATCACAAAAGTTTGCTTGCGGACCACTTTTCTCTCTCCTTCTCCAAGTTCCACCAACAAATCAATGGTCCCTACCGGCTGCTTTGGCTCCCCAGTGAAACTAGCAATTTTCTGCGATGAGGCTTGCACATCAGCCATAGGGATCTTCATTTGGTCGAATGTTTTCTTAAAGAGAATATTGCAGGATGCGCCACAATCAATGAGAACTCTTCTGACAATAGCTGGCCCGATACCAGCCGAGATGACTAGAGGATCCAAGGTTGGAGCTTTAATACCTGCGGAATCCCTAGCTCTGAACACAATATCATCATCGAAAGTTCTTTGTTGCTTCAAGGGCGTAGCACCTTCCAAAACAAATACATCTTCCTCGGTCCGTACATACTTTAAAGCTCGGGTATACCTTTCCATCTCACCCTAGCTTCTGCCTGCTGGGTGAGGTCCTCCTGTAATGACATTAATAATGGGCCTTCCAGATTCATGCCCTGCAGCCTTCTCAATCGTCCTAGGCTATTAAGTAGGAGTCTGTTGCCCCTGACTAGATGAAGCAGGATTGTTGCTATTCTTTTTCACAAATTGCTGCAGTTTGTTTTCCCTTAGCAACTCTTAAATCAGATTTTTCAACTGGCGGCATTCGTCGGTCTCGTGACCGGGTTGATTATGGAAGCGGCAGAACTTCCCACTCTGTATAGCCTTTTTCCCGGTCCTTAGAGGAGGAGGTTTAGGAAAGTCAACAGAATCTTTAATGGCAAGGTAGATACGCTCCGGCGTATCTGATAAAGGAGTATACTCTGATGGCTTGAAGGATCGGGGCTTCTTCAGATTACTCTGCTTCTTCCCATTGTTATTTTCCCTTTTTTGCCCTACAGATTCATTCTTGCGTGGAGCAACAGTGTTATCTTCAGCTTTTTCCAACACTGCCTTTACCGGTACGGGACGGCTTTCTAAGCGTATGAATTCATCTGCTTTTTTATAGAATTTTTCAAGGGAATTTGGTTCCTTCATGTTTAGCCATTTCCCAAATTCGCTTGACTTGTCAATACCCTTCATCAGATAAGTCAATATCATTCACGGTTCTGCATTGTCCACCTCAGCTAACGCTATATTAAAGCGGTTTAAGAAAGATCTGATAGTCTCTCCTAGATTCTGCTCCAAACTTGACAGTGACATGATATCCTTGGCTTTTGAGGCATATAGTCTGAACTGCTCCTTGAACTTCCGGGTTAAGTCAGAAAACTGATCGATAGATCGGACTGGCAGCTTGGTGAACCAAAGCAGAGCTACGCCTTCGAGGTACACAGGAAAATATCGGCACTTTATTTCATCAGAGGCTCTGGCACCTGTCATGTGCCAATCATACTTGTATAAGAATTCGTTCGGATCACTTGTCCCCTTGTAAGCTGGAATGGTTGGAGGGACAAACTTCCTTGGGAATTCAGCCTTTAAGATTTTCTCAGTAAATGGAGTCTTACTTGGGGCGAAACCCCATTCTTTCTCGTCGTCAACCCTCTGCATACTCTCTTTCATAATTTGTCGGACCATTCCAGAAAGATACTCCTCATCATGTCGAGTTCTAGATCCACCAACCTCTGGAAGTGTTTGTTCAAAGGGGCTAGCAGCCCTTTCAGGAGCATTCCTTTCTTCAGCATCATGAAGGTTGCCAGCAAAATTCCTCTCATTACCTGCTGGTTGACGGTTTGCCCCAAGCAAATCGTTCAACCTATTTAGAATTAGGGCATTCTGGGCATTCTGAGCCTCGAGTTGTGCATTTTGGGCATAGATTTGTTGGTTCAGCCCTAAAATTGCAGCATCCAGCTCTGCCTTTGTAACTCCGACAGCTGGAGTGGCTTGATTCGATATAGGGGAAGCGGAGGTTCCCTCTTGAATATTCCCAGATCTGACAGATCTACTCTTCCTTCTAGGAGCCATAATCTCAGTTAGACTTCTGGTTTTCAAGGAAATTCTCTCTACAAACCTCTGTGAAGCAATGATGATAACTTGCCTGAGTTCGACTTCTCAGTGAAAGCACCAAAAATGTTAACGCTAAAATTTGAACGCTAACACCCCGGTGTATGAAGTGAGATTATGAAAGCACCACCCGATAGCTCGGGAACAGATTATAAGCAGATAACAGTGAAAAAATAGTAGACAACAGCAATTTTATAGTGGTTCGGCTTAAGAGAGAGCCTACGTCCACTTTGAATATCTTTATTGACGATTCGATTACAAATCAATGCAGTTACACTTTGATTACAACACACTTTGAATTTCAAGTGACTTAGAACAAGTAGTCTAAACTTCAATGTTGATCCGAATCTTTGAACACAGGTTAGACATGTTTGATTTCTTCGTGAAGTTCCTTGAAGGTGTTGAAGTAGTTCAGAATGCAGCAGAGTAACGGCGCTTGAAATGAATGAGCAGAAAAGTCCCTTGAATGTTGGAGGTGGCCATGTATTTATAGGCAAATTTCTGGGCTGGAATTGCTAAGTCATGAGTCGTGACCGACTCAGGATGAGTCGTAAGTCGTGACCGACTTAAATATCACGAGTCAGCAGGCAGCGACATAAGGGAAGCGGCATTGAGTTTGCTTCTTGTTTGCTTAGGTCGCCAGCGACTTATAATAGGTCATTAGACATCTTAAGTTACTTGAGTCGTTGGAAAACTTAGGTCGGTCTGTCACATGAGTTGTTAACTCCATGAGTCGTTAACCCGTTGAGTCGGCCGTTACCTTTAAGTCGCTAAGGTTATAACCCGGTGAGTCGCTGTCACTCCTGAGTCGTAACTAGATAGGTCGTTGATTCGGTCCATATATTAGGTCGGTAATCAGTTGAGTCGGTGTTAACTCCCTTGAGTCGTAACCCTTTGAGTCGCTCTGAGCTTTAGGTCATTGACTTATTGAGTTGGTGACTCGATGAGTCGTGAGGCTTCCTGAGTCGTCTCGTATGAACCGTGAACTTTGTTGAGTCGGTAACTCAATGAGTCGGCTTGTATCATGAACCGCTAATCTCTATGAGTCGTTCCATTCCTCTAAGTCGGCTTGAGCCTTAGCTCGTCAGCTAATTGAGTCGCTACCCGTTGAGTCGGTCCTTTCCTTAAGTTGCTGAAGCCCCCTGAGTCGTAAATCCAATGAGTCGTTAAAGACCTTAAGTGGATGAGTCGGCCCAAGTTTCATCTCGTTGGCAGAACAGGGTTAACAATTATTCTCTAAAAAATAAAAGCACAAGTTCCTCATAAAATAAAATATTACAATGGGCTTATGGTATAGGGGCAGCATGGCGTAACTACATCGGTAAAATTGCGCTCGAACAATATATACCACAAGCTCACTGCAATATCGTACAAAGAAACTTGTACAAAAATGAATAGTAAATGCATTCTCAGATATAGACAGAAGTTTATACAAAGAAAAAGAATCATTTTATTCAACACTATTTTATATACAGGTACAGGTTCCAACAAAAGAAAAGCGGGGGGCCGGTACCCGCACAATTTCCGGTCATTGCATGCAAAAAAGGCAAAAAAGCGATATGAAAGCCACAGAACCAGAGCCATCATTTCTTCTTCCGCCCACCTTTCGAGCCCGCACCTGGCCGAATGACCAACTTTTTAGGTCGGCTTGTAAGGGTAGGGGATGAAGGAGAAAGAGGCTCGATCGGACTTTCTTCCGTCTCTTCTTCGCCAGTTAAAGATTCCTTCTTATTCTTCTTCTTGGAAACTCCCTGCTTCCCTCTCTTCTTGGAGGAAGGCCCACTCCCTGGAGAAAGAAGTTTGGATAACGGTTCAGCGTCGGAGCCAGTGGGTTCTGGCATCCTCTCGCTTCCTTCAGTTTCTTCTCCTTTCGGATCTTGAGAAGCAACGGGATCATCTAAGCCGTGAAGGGCTTCTATTTGCTCTTCCTATGACCCGGGTTGCGAGGCAGAAGGAGGAGTGACCTTAGGAGGCGGAGAAGGAATAATTGGAGGAGGAGAAGCCTGAACAATGCCCGACGTTTTCTCTGCAGAAGGAAAAAAGTTTAAGTCAGCAAAAAGCGGAGATAAAGGTTCGCTGAGATTCAAGAAGTAGTCAAAAAGCCCATCAAGTTCATAAGAAACAGATGAGCAGTCTACTTGGGCAAGATTGTCAGTAGGGTTACCTGCAGAAGTCGGTTCCCTGACGTCAACTTCGTAAGCCTGTGCCTCGGCACTCTCGCCGCCCTCATCTCCACCTTGTATGCTTGCAATATCAGTGGTGACTTTAGTAGTAGATGGGGAATGAGAACTAGAACCGATAATGTCAATTTCGGCTGAAGGAGAAGGTTGAATTGGAATAGTTGAGGTGATTTTTCCTGAATATTCTCCTGCCGTTGTTTCGGCCCTTAATCTTGCAAGCTGTTCTCTCCCCTTGGCAAGAGCGGCGCGAGCATCATCATCAAGATAATGCTCTTCAAGAGCTGACTCAGCGTAGCCAGCGCCTTTACCACCGAGCATATCGAGTGCTGCCTCCCAAACTTCAGCTAGTGTAATTTCATACTTAGGGCCTAGAAAGGCAAGGCCACCGCGCCCCAAGATGCTATGCAGATAGAAATCAAATAATGTTGAGCTAATGTTGGCCCTCGTTGCCTCGTGAGATTCTTCAGCTGCAATTTTGCCGGCAACGGCCTCATCACGCTCCATTTCAACTTTAGAAAGTTGAAGCTTAAGCATTTGGATCTCCGCCTATTGGGAGTTATTCTTCTTCCGAAGCTCTTCAATGTCAGCGACATAGCCCTCGCTAATTCTTTTCTGCACTTCGAGCCTGTCTTCGGCATCCCTTTGGCTAGCATGGGCATCTCTCACTTGTTTGAGGAGCACTTCTTCTTTTTGAGAATAAGAAGTAGAGGAAGCAGCAAGCTCTTGTTTCAGTTCTTCAACTTTTGCTTCAAGCTCCTCATTGTAAGAAGCAATGCTTCTCATCTCGGTGTCATGTTGCTCGAGCACCTTTTTCCATTCGGCTTTATCATTTTCCATGGTGAGCATGGCCTCTATGTTTGCACGATTAACCCTCTGAAGCTCGTCAACAAGTTTCTGCCAGTTCGACATCCTCTCAATATCAAGCTTAACGGCGTCAAGGTTTCGTAACATGGCAGACTTATCAATGGGGACCAAGTCAAGGTCAAACCTTACTCCCTTCAGACACCACTGAGGAAATCGACTTTGCAAAGTGGCAGGACCTGGTCCAACTTGGAATTTGGGTCTGCTAATTATAGTTTGGATGTCTGACTTCCCGAGAGCGGGAGAGCCGGAAGGAATATCAAGCGAGGCAGGGGCGATAACCTTTTCAGGAGTTGTAATGGTGTGCTTCTCACCATGTCGGGCTCGCTTGCTCGAATCTTCAACCACATGACCTTTTCCTCTGTCATCATGGGTTTTTCTTTTATGGGAATCGTCACCTCTCTGTGAAGAATCGTGGCGCTCTTCCCTCTCTCTTCTTTCGTAGCGCTCCTCTTGAGCCCTCTTCTCTTGAGCCTTTCGGACGGCTCTTTCTTCATCAGATTCTCTGTAAGAGGGGAGGTAACGCCTATAATCATATTGGCTACGCCTCCCGTAGCGCTGGAAATCATCGTAGTATGAGCTGTTGTGCCCCATCGGAGAATCTGAAATAAAAAAAGATAAGTTTTAGAGGTCTTCAAAGTACAAAAAGTGAGAAACATAAAAGTGCCGAAAAGAAATTCTAAGTGTGTGTGGCGTGCAAACTACGCGTACCAAACTACGAACCACTCTTTAATTGAGGAGTGGTTGTGGGTGTAATAGTCAGGGTCAACTCCTGAGTTGACGGAGTCTGCTGCAGGATAGAAGTTGCTTCAACTACCGAAGAAGAAACCCCAATAGTGATAGGATCATCTTTAAAGATTTCCTGCGAGGTGGCAAAGAGGTCGCTCAGCCCTTCGCAAGTATCATCCCTGCTCTGCTTGGCAAGGCTAGTTTTCTCGGCTTCTTCGCCGGATTTCTGTGAACGTCGGGGAGATCCCTAAGGCTCCTCTTCCTCAATAACCGGGGGAAGTTCGTCAGATGGCCCCGCAACATCAACAGAAGTGGAACATTTCACTAGCAAAGCCTCGAGAGCAGGTCCTTTTGGTTTGGATGTATCTGTAGAAGCTGGGGCATCCAATGCTCTAGCCGGGGAGTCTGGGATTTCATGAGGATATGTAAAACGAGAAGTATGCAAAAGCCCGTATTGGTGCAATAATTCATCCCCCAACAAAAACTTGATGCTTCTCTCTGCTACAGCCACGGCACTCAATCTATCGAAAGTCTGCTTATGGACCGGATCTCTAGAGGGAAGAGGAAGTGCTGAAAAGAGCAAAGAATGAAATTAGCAATTGGTAATTCGGATCTCGAGAAAGTTTAAAAATGGAGACCAGTAATCTTACTTCCTACTCTCCAATCGGCATAAAACCCTAGGGGGCAGCGAGCAAAGAAAAATTGGTTCAGAAATCCATGAACGCTTTCGGTAAGGTCGGAAATAAGTTTGCGATTTCTAGCACTCCTCACAATTATAAGGGAAGGAGGATCTCTACTCTTTGCAAACGAGCATAAATAATAGATTTCTTCAAAACTTGGTAAGCGATCAAAAGTTCTTCTGAACAAAACGCACAACCCCATCAAGATGGCATAACCATTAGGATGAAGTTGGGACGGAGAGATTGACAACCGAAGGAGAAGAATTCGGAGAAAGTCATTAAAAGGAGGGATCGCTCCGCTTAAACACATTTGACGATTGATTGCAATAAAGCCACGGGGAGGATTGTCGGCAGTATCACTTGGCCCAGGGAGCAGGACATCACTCTCGGTAAAACCAAATTGAGTGCGCAGCTTAGTAAATGCTCTCGGGGTTAGAATGGTTGGAGTTCTCTCTGGAGGGTTCTTTATAGGTAAAGCTACCGGAAAAGTTTCTTCCTCTTGAGCTGCCATTTCTTCTTGATGGGAAGTCATTCTACATAAATAACTGGATATTCAAACATGAAGGTGCACTTTTCCTAAAGTGTGTGGAGTGTTGTGTAAAATCAATCAAACAATAAGCAAATGCAACTGGAATAAAAAACTAGCAAAATACTTCTCAGTTATAAAATCCGGAGTTCGTTATTCTAACATGCAAGTGTAATGTTGATGCAAACAGGTCGGTTTAAGTTAGCGATGATTTGCATTAATACTTCACTTTAGTCGATTGATTCACAACATTTTATACAGTGTATATAAGTTGCTTATCTTGTCTCGACTAATCTGTCATTTGATGTGGGCAGTCAATGGCAGTATTTTCGCCTTGGTTTTCTTTGTTTATTATTTTCAGCAGGTTGGCAGCTTATAGGTTAATACAATCTGTGAAATAATACAATGAGATTCAAACAAATTTAAAGTTAGGGCAGTTCAAAATTTAGGCAACTTAGTTTGGCAGTTCGAGTCAGAAACTCAAAGTGGCTCTATGCTCTTAAAATGTCAACACGCCCAAAGCTTAAGTGTTAACTCGGCTACGATTCAAAAAGTGGTGTGAAATTCCTCAAAGGGTCAACTCGGCTGCGGTTTAAAGGTTGGATCAGCAGAAGTTGGCAATTTTCTCCCAAGGGTTAACTCGGCCACGACTTAAAGTTTAGGATATTTCACTTAAGAGCCAGGTCGGCCAAAGGCTAGTTCACCCAACTTCACTGACTCATTCCCGAATCAACATCCCACGGCAATCAACCCGCTAACCCAATAACCGTTCCATCAACCACAGCCTTCATTTCATTTAAGCTATCGGATCGTCCCATCAATTAGTTCGAAACCGCCGCAAATTCAACGCCTTGCAACCCTAGCACGAATCAAATTCAACTAGCCTGAATCATCTTCATCATCGGTCAGTTAAAATCGAACCAAGCAACCTAAACTCCATCAGCCATGGGTGCAATAGAAATCATGATGAAGCATTATGCGAAGTGGCAGTTTAAGTGTGAGTGATGGGGTTCGTGGACCAACAATAACCTATGATTGAAGAAGATTCACTTACGTAACAATTATCAGTGGTTGATGGAGCAAAATCGCCTTTTTGAAGCTTGGGGAAGTTTTTAATGGCGGGATCGAGGGAGCAAGTAATGAGAAAGAAGAAAGGGATGTGATTTATACCTTGCAGTGAAGGGATCTGGAGCGGCACATGCGACTTAACTATTAGCTCGCGTACGACCTACCAACTTAGAGAACGGGCGGGTTAAAGGACATCAAAGCACACGACCTAACCGTTAGGCGCGTACTTCGAGGGGCAAATGTTAACCCCGCCTCGGCCGTGGCTCACCGATCCAGAATAATGAGTGAGCTAATGTTCTGCCGATTTAACAAGGGGAGACCGACCTAAGGCTTCAAAGGGAGACCGACCTAAGGCTTCAAAGGGAGACCGACCTAAGACCTAAGAGAGGTGCCGATCTAACACTTTAACAAGGTCGCCGACTTAACCACCTTAATAAGGTTACCGACCTAACAGGTTAGAGGGGCATGCCGACCTAAAGCTTTAACATGGATGCCGATTTAACGCCTTGACAAGGTTACCGACCTAAAATGCAGCCGACCCATGACCAATGTTAGGCCGGACATGAATTGAGCAAAGGAAGTCAATGCCGCTGCAGGGCACAGTGATCTCTTAGCTCGTACAAGACCTTGGACTCATCAGTTGGGTCGCGACTTATGACTTACCAGACTAACTCGGCCGCGACCTAAAAGCCACTGAATGAAGAACCCGATGCCGTGTTACTAGGAAGGGGAGGAGTTAGCTCGGAGGCGACTTGGGACTTGAACGAAAATGCCTCTGTGAAGCCCGGGCTTGCTTTAAACCAGTTGCAACTAGTTAAGTCATCCACGACCCAACTTAAGTCGGTCATGACTTGCGGCCTAAGGGAAAAATTTGCCTATAAATACATGACCATATCCAACATTCAAGGGACTTTTGGCCAATCATTTCAAGCGCCAATACTCAGCCGAATTCTCAACTCACCCGACACTTCAAGTTCGAAAGGCATCTCAACTAACTTCAAGGGAAAATCTAACGCAATCTACATGGATTCGAAGAATTCTTCTCTACCTAAGTTCTAGTTGTTTGTCTCGTCGTAATTGTAATTGAAGATTGTTGTAAAGTTGTAATCGGTTTAGCAATAAAGAGAATTAAAGTGGACGTAGGCTTGCCTTGAGCCGAACCACTATAAAATCGTTGTTATTCACTGCTTTTCCTGTGACTTTCTGCTTATACTCTGTTCCCGAATCATCGGGTGGTGCTTTCACAACTACACTTTATACACCGGGGTGTTAGCGTTCAAATTTTAGCGTTAACAAAGTTGTTTTCAGGTGAAGGGGAAGTTTATTAAGGAGGACGAAGTTAAGCAGCAGTGTGATGTTAATGTGGTGGGGTTTTGAAGGAAAAAATAGTTTGATGGTCTTGGTGATGGCATAAAGGAGACGCACCGAGGTGTATGTAGAAAATGGCACAGTGATGTATGTAGAAAATACACAGTGATGTATGTACAAAAGCTAAAAGAATAAAAAATGTAAAAAAAATGAAAATTGTAACTTGAAAATGAAATAAACCTTTTTTACGTATGATTTTTTTAAAATTTGCAAATGCAAATGCCAAATGAAAATGAAAATAGACAAGAAAACAAGTACACAACAAAATAAGCACAAAAATCGCACAAAAATCACATAATAATTTTTTTAAAATGCACAAAATAAACACACAATAAAATCAAAGAAAAATAATATGAAGAATAGAAAAATTAAAATCAAGACTATTCCCCAGCAACGGTGCCAAAAAATTGTTTAACGATCGATTTTCTATCGGTTTAGAAAATTGCCAAAAATTTATAATAAAATTAACCGCAAGCGCACGACGTATAATTTTATTACGTGGCGAGTATGGGCCAATCCGTAGGGAATTGTTAGATTTTAAAATTCCATTCAATCAAATTAAACCAAGATTTGAAACGTTGTTAAGCTAAAAAGAAAAAACTAGCAAAAGAAAATTGATAAAAATATGAGAGTTTAAAGGCAATTTAAAGATAAATCCGCTTTCTAGATCACATAGTTCACCAAAATATGAAAATATAATCTCCCTTTTTGGTCATTAGGGAGTTTAATTGATGTGTTTATCATAAGTATGAGATATTTGTGATATTAATTAGCCTAACATAAACCATCAAACTATAACACAACCTTGAAACACATTTAATTCTCATGAAAAATGACAATGAAGTTGAAAATAAAATATATTTTAAGTACGGCCTATTAACTATTGGTTAAAAATATAGGTATCAAATTTTAATTCCAACATTCACTTCACTACCTTAATTATATGTAGACGAAGAGGTAATTTGTTTTTATTTGTTGTTAAACATAGCGTATTTGTGTCAACAATATAGGCTATCATATTCAAAGCTAAAACAACAAAGATTAACCCATTCAAACATTGCCAATAAGCACAAAGAGAGGGAAATAATTATCAAAATTTTGAAGCTACATAATTAGTGAGCTTTATTATCCCTAAATTGAAGGGGTTAAGCCTCTCATATTTGTTATCATGTTAACAAATATAGCATTCAACATAAAACAAAAAAGGAAAATGAAAGCAAAGTAAAAGAAGAGCAATTCTACTTGCATAAAATAGATGGAATTTACGCTAGTAATATGAATGTAAATTAACAAGAAAATAACATTCACTAATGTTGCATTAAAAAAGAAATTTCATAAGAAGAAAATGGCTAAGTAACCCTGAAAATAAAAGCGAGCTTCTAATTTATTTTTGATCCTAAATTAAAGAGGCTAAGGGGAAAAGAGACTAATTACATGAACGTAAGGGGTACGTATACATGTTTGAAACCCTAATCCATATTTTTAGGAATGCCCAAACTACCACTTATGAAGTGTGGTGGCCAAGTAATTATTAGCATGTGTTCATCCTCATTTAAATGTGCATGAAGCTTTAATGGCCATTTGCATGTGCATTAGCTTATAATTGTACATCAAGGTAGGTGGGATTTAGGGTCCTCTATATTCATGAATTTGAACTATTTCCATCTTCCTTTGCTTGTGTTCTCTTGTGCATGCATATTGTGACGGCCCACCTCTATACTCACGCTAGGCATGGACACTACGGTGTAATGCCGTTAATTAGCACGAATAATAAGGCTGTTGAGGAGCGGACATCCGTGTAATTGCTTTGTGAGAGCACCGATATGTCAGATAGTATAACATGCATTTCATTTCAAGAGGAAATCCGACACATCGATACAAACTCAAAGCTATTACACAGTGGCTATATAATCTACAAAAAATATATAGAAATAAACATAACACAAACCAGTCACAGATATCCATATCACAAAGGCGGAAACATATATGAATATAACACATAGAAGTGTACATCAGAGTAGTGGTCAAACAAGATCCACAATGTCACAAAAGAATAGATATAAGCGCTGGACAAAAGAATATGTATACATCAAGGAGTCTCTATCTCAAATGTATAACAACAAAAACTACCAATTAAATGTAGTTAGACAAAATTCAGATGGTGATCACTGATAAGGAGTGAAGCAGAAGCAACTGTAACATCTCGGTCTGACCCGAGTATTATTTAATAAGAAAATAATAAACGGATCAGTCTAGCTACAAATATCAGATAAAATGAGATAGGATAAGAGATATAACAAAAGCGTATGATAACAATAATGCCATAATATGAAAAGTATACATTAGAAAACACAAAAATCATACAATATCTCGAATCTCAAAGCAATAAAAAGAATGTCATATTCTTTATTTTATTTACCAAACCCCAAATATCGGCAAATATATCATTGCCAATCACAAAAAGAGGTGAAACACAAATCTCTAGAAATCATCACTAGAAATCCAGAAATGACAAAAAGGGGGAGGCCTATTACAAAATGGGAGCATGAAAACTCACCAACACGTGTATCACAAACGCGTCGCTATCCCATGGTCACTAACCACAGAGCCGGTGCAACGACGTTGTACAGTATCGGCATGCCCGAGGAACCTGAGACTCAAATAATTTGAAACAACGACGTAGTACAACGGTATGCCCGGTGAACCTAATAAGCCGGACAACGACATAGTACAACGGTGCATCCAATGAACCGAACTCCAAAAAAGAACATGGGTCGCTATCCTACAAAAATGAGACGAAACTCCAAAGAACACATAGGTCGTTAGCCTATAAAAGAAATGAGATGAAACTCACCCCTACGTGGACAAAGAGATATGAATATAACACATAGTAGTGACATCAAAGTAGTGGTCAAACAAGATCCACAATGTCACAAAAGAATAGATACAAGTGCTAGACAAAAGAATATGTAAACATCAAGGAGTCTCTATCTCAAATGTATAACAATAAAAATTACCAATTTAATGTAATTGACAAAAATCAGATGATGATCACCGATAAGGAGTCAAGCAGAAGCACCTATAACATCTCGGTCTGACCCGAGTATTATTTAATAAAAAATAATAAATGGGTCAGTCTAGCTATAAATATCAGATAAAATGAGATAGGATAAGAGATATAAAAAAAGTATGATAACAATAATGCCACACTATGAAAAGTATATACTGGACAACACAAAAATAATACAATATCTCAAGAATCTCAATGCACTAAAAAGAATGCCATATTCTTTATTTATTCACCAAACCCCAAATATCGGCAAACAAATCATTGCCAATCACAAAAAGAGATGAAACACAAATATCTAGAAATCATCGCTAGAAATCTAGCAATCACAAAAAGGGGAGGCCTATCACAAAACGGGAGCATGAAAACTCACCAGCACATGTATCACAAATAGGTCGCTACCCCATGGTCGCTAACCATAGAGCCGGTGCAACGACGTAGTACAATGTCGGTATGCTAGGGGAACCTAAAACTTAAATAATTCAGAACAACGACATAGTACAACGTTACATCCGGTGAACCTGATAAGCCGGACAACGACGTAGTACAACGGTACGTCTGATGAACCGAACTCCCTAAAAGAACATGGGTCGCTAGCCCACAAAAATGAGTCAAAACTCCAAAGAACACATAAGTCGTTAGCTTATAAAAGAAATGAGACGAAACTCAATAGAACAAGGTATAGTCTCCTACGTGGACAAAGTGACATCGCATATCGCAACTCTAAATCACAAAATGATCATCATTGATCAGTAAGAAGTGTGAATTACACTAAGCTAGTAAATAAATGAGTTTAGCTTCATGTCCCATAACCACTGGCTTAATTTAAATATTTACGAACAAATTGTAGATCTCCACTCGAAAATTGCCACAATAGTTTCACTCGAACAAGTCCAAAAATTAACCGACAAAGTAAACGCAAGCATTTCATTCCACTTGTTTTACTAAGCCGTTTAATTAGATTTCTCAAACGGATGAGGTAAAGGTTTGTGTATACTAATAGATTGGAAAATGGTTTTATAAACGAGCTTTGTATTAAAAGTAGAATTGAAATCAGTTTAAAGGAAGTGTTTTGATATTTACTACTAGTATAGAGATCTTTGAATTTCAAAGTTACAAGTCACAAAAATGATTGTAGAAACAATCAATCACCAAAAATTCACATACCAAGATGTGAATCAAATCCAAAGAAATCGATGCCGAAGCCATCAAAATGGTTATTCCCAAAATCCCCAAAGTGAAAGTCATCAAAGTCGATAATAAATGATAGCAACAAGTCAGATAATAACGAATCAATTAAAATCAGAATCTCAAACAAAATAGACAAAGTGGGCTGAAGTCAACAGGTCAGTCGATTGGACCAGATGGTCAGTCGACTGACACAGAACCTGGAAACTTTCGGGTTTCCTCGTAAGTCGACTGGACCATCACGTCAGTCGACCGATACGGGGAAAGAGAATTTTCTGCCCCTTGGTTCAGTCGACTGACCCCCTGGTTCAGTCGACTAAACCTGCTTCATCAACATTTCCAGTCTAGCCCCCTTGTGGGGCTATACCCATAACACGGAACGGAAGCGAACGAGCGAGCAACGACTAGAGATTTATGCCTAGCGACAACCCAGCCTTGTATGGCTCTCCGAAACACCTCACTAATGTGTTCAAACATCAAAGGTTGGATTTTTAAAGTTTTGACCTCAAAACACCAAAAATTGGAATGTTCATCAATTCAATCCAAATCCAAAGCAAATGAACATAAATAAGTGTTAGGAATTCATACCTAACATCAATGATAGCTATAGAAGTAGACGTGAGTTCAAAAACTCACCTTATACACAAAAGCGAGGAAGGAGAAGCTTGAAAACAAAGGAAGATCAACCACTCTTCAACCTCAACTCTAAAAACACCAATCTAAGATCATAAACAATAATTTTACAAATCAGGTTATAGGAAATTTCTGAAATTGGAGAGAGATTGAGATGGAGAAGAAGAAGGAGATGCTTACCTAAAATTCTCCTTGATTTTGGAGTTAGAACTTTGATTTGCAAAGAAAATAGGGCTTAGGATTTTAATTTCCATTGTCTTCCCCCAATTTTACTAAAGCTTGAAGTGTTAGGAAATAGAAATGAAGGAATGAAGGGGAAAGGGGGTGGAGCTTGGGTCTTATGTTTGGCTATTGGGCTGAAACCCAATAGCCAAAGCCCTAAATGAAAATGTGGAAATTCTAGCTAACTCCAAACATATCGATGTTTACACTCAAAAAGGTCGCAAATGACATTTTGGACTCAGTGAAAGTAGTCTCGAGTCCTAATTCAACTGTTCGCAAAACGTAGCTTTTCAGACTTAAATCTGACTAATGATGTTATATTTAAATAAAATATTTAAATACACAATCGTAAAATATGGGGGTTGTTACAGACTCCCCTCCTTAAAGAAATTGCGTCCTCACAATATTTAAGAAGAAAATAAAAAGTAACAATCACAAAGGCATATCAACACAAAAAGAAATTTGAAATAAGAAGTTCACCTCAAAGCGCATAAGAGAGTATGTTGCTCATAAGTCAAATTAGGTGAAACTTCAATTTCATCAATAACACCTGGGCTCAAGAATAAAGTCAGAATCCCTAAGGCGTT
Source organism: Allium cepa (assembly GCA_030765085.1). Taxonomy (NCBI): domain Eukaryota; kingdom Viridiplantae; phylum Streptophyta; class Magnoliopsida; order Asparagales; family Amaryllidaceae; genus Allium; species Allium cepa. The sequence continues at coordinate 422,157,893 of CM060946.1, read as the reverse complement.
TCTACAGATGTGAGACGTGGAAGACGTCAGGAATAGTTGAAAATTAAGCCGGTGAAACGATGAAGTTCATTAACGGTATGCCCAAATAATTAGGAACAACGACGTAATATAATAACAGTACGTCCGATGTACCCAAAACTCAAATAAATTGGATAAAGACGTAGTATAATACTAGTATGCACGTTGAACCTGTCAAAAAGATCATTCCATTTGGACATCCTTAAAGAAACAACCATTTGTTGTTTACGATTAAGGGCATTTGTAACGACCCGTTAAATTTGATAATATTAAATGAATTAAATTAATATAATTTCTAATCTGATTTAGAATAAAAAAAAAGCTTTAAGATTTATTTGAGAAAATGTAGTAATTTGTTATAGTAATTGGAATTTAATGTAACAATTTAATTTTTATGACAATAGTTTTGGATAATGTAATTGTCACACTTTGTTAAAAGTTAATGTTAAGAAACCAATAAATGTTGAATTAGTGAATATTAATAAAATATTTACTAGAATGGGATTCATTTAATATTAAAATAAATAGTAGGATTGTTTCATTTGGTGACCGTTGAATAAACCAATGCAATAAGTGTAGATAAATTTTTTTTTTTATGAATATTGTTCAATAATGAATGTACTTAAAAACGGTAATAAACTTAATATAAGAAAACAAAGGCAAATTGTGTATTAATTAATGAATTCATGAATCAGTGTATGGACTTAGTGTAACTATACATAAATGTACGCAATAAGGTTGTGAAATACCAATGATTTGGATTTCCAATTTATATTAAACATAATGTTGGTAGAAATTGGAATTCACTCAAATGTAAATTATACCGTAGATGATATACTCTTTTAAACAGTAGGATTTTTAAATAAATAAACGTTTCACTTAGGTTTCAATTGGATAACTTATGTAGTTTAATGGAGAATCAATTGCAATTAATTGCCATAAATTTGTGATGATAGGGTAGTTTGATTTGGCCTTTAAGAAGCAAAGAAAAAGAAAGCCAAGATTTATGAATTCATTTGTAATGTGAAATGCAAATCTTGTGGATTGTTTTTTTTTACAAGTGGAATTAATATTTAACCATTACGTTAGTGGAGTCTGATAAGTTAAGGTAGATAATCAATGGTAATTTACCTAATTTAAAGGATATATTAATATAAATATGGGTAAAATGAGGTTAGACCTAGGATATAATATTAATTGATTTTTAAGGCTTAATACGTGAAATAGACAAGATTCCACATTCAAACATTTATACAAAGCTAAGTTGTAAATAGAAGTACCAATGTAATATAATGTAAATAGATGGGAATCAACATTTATTTATTTATTTAATGGAATTTAATTTCTATAGTATGATAATCGCAATTAAATGAAATTGAAATAGCTAATTTATACGTTAGTTGAAATTTAGCTGGAATATGAGGATTTTTAATGAAATAGTGAAATCAAATGGAAATAAGGTTTCAATTATACATTGGAATTTATATTCACCATAAAAGGTTAATTGAAAACCAAAGGAGTTAATAAAGGAATCAAGCTTTATCTATTAATTTGGATTTAAGATATGGTAAATTGGATTTATTGCAATAATTAATTCTATAAGATGAGGTTAATACTTATTCTATTTATAATTGGACCAAATTGTTGATATAGATTTTTAGAAAGCAGAATCTATAAATTAATTTGAGTATCAAATTCAATAATTGCGCTTATTGCATAAATAAAGGGAATTTAACGTTAAATATTACGTTACTGAAATTTAAAATAGACTTTAAGAATAATAATGTGAATCATGAACCGAAGTATGTGGCATCCCTATTTTGGATAAAAGATAAGTATACAAGGATTAAAAATGTAATAAATAGGTTTTGAGGAATTTATTTATAATTCCTTAATATAAGGAAGCGGAGGAATGTATACTGAAATTTGATAGACTTGTCAACTCTAATTCACATCCAAACTTGTTAAATCATTTAAATTGATTTTAATTTACATAAGCAATAGAATTGGGACAATTTTAGAATATTCATATAGAATTGGATTTCTATAATTTATTTAATTTATTTAATGAATATTAAAAATAGCCTTTTTGGCCACGGACTCGGATTTCGACGAAACCAGTTTCATCGGATCCGTATCGGTGTATTATTATAGGGTTTCAAGTTTCGTATCGATCGGACCTGTCGTTTGATTGTACGGACGTGAAACGCCTTGAAAATCAATTTTATTAAAATCAGTTTGAAATCAATTTGGAAATCTTGTTTTTAGCATAACTTCTTCATACGATCAAATTTGGACGTGAAAAATTTTCCATCGCGTTCAGAATATTTTAAAATACCTATCTGGATATATGGGTTTGACAAATTTCGTTCCGGGGTCAGAACGGGCTTTTTGGGCCTTAGTTTGTTTCGTACGTTCATCTATCTAGTCCATCTACTCTAACACAACCCTACCTATAAATATACAGTTATAAACCCTAGCTCCATTCTATTGTCTATTTGCTGTACGTTCATCTTCTTCAAACTTCTCTTCTTCTTCAATGGGGGCTAACCCTAGATCCAGTCAGTTCAAAAAAAAAAAAAAAAATTCAATTTCAAAAAAAAAAAAAAAAAAAAAATTTTGCGGATCTGCAGCAGCTTCTGGTCGCGCTTCGGGTTTCAGGGGAGAAAACCCTAGAGCAACTTCGGGTCAGGAAGAAAATGACTCGGGTCGCTCCGGGTCGTTTTGACGAAAACTCCAAGCAAGCACCGGGGAATTGAGGCGGCGCACTGAAGTCGACCCACGACCAGAATTTTCCATTTTTCAAATTTTCATAACTTTTGCATACGAGCTCGGATTCGTGCGCGGTTTGTTTTGATGGGATCGTATCGGAATTTCTGACGTTTTGGCGCTGGTTTGGAAAAATTTGGAGATCGTCAAATTTTGGGTTTAAATCGAATTTAAATTCGATTTAAATTCCAAAGGTGAGTGTTTAAACCCACTCACAACTACTAGAAGCTTTTATTTTTGTTAAGTTAATTTTAGAAATGAATAGAAATTTATTTATGAGTATTTGGCATGTTTATTTCACTCATATTTTTTGAATTGCATTTATTAAATTTAACTGTTAATTTAATTTATTTATTGCGTATTAATTGATAGTTAGAATTTATTTGTTTGCCTATAAACTGCTAGTTAACAGTTATATAGATTATTACTGAATATAAACTGTTAGATTAATAGTTGTTAAATTTAATCTGAATAAAATTGCCAGTTATTACCTGTTATATATTATCAAATATAAATTGTTATTGATTGATATTGCTTGATGATTGTGATTGGATGATGGGTGATGTTGATGGATGTTTTATTGTATATCATTGAATTGCAAATTATCATGCATATTTCCTTTCATTCGGGATTATGGTTTGAAATGATATACAACCGCAAAATTTTATATCTTTTAAATTGCGGATTGAAATGATAAATATCCGTATCACTTGACCATAGGATAGAAAATTATATACAGGCACCACGGTCTATATATAACTATTTTAATGTGATTTCTATGGTTTGGATGGAATACGGTTTATAATAATCTTAAATTTTATATTGTATAAATATTTTTCTTCCATATATATATATATACATATGAAGTTGAAAATTTTGAAATTAAAAGGTGTATAAAAATCTTTATTAAAAATGGAAGAAAATTAAGAAAATGGAGTTTAATAATTTATATCATATGTTAAATGTTAAGTTTGGAAATTTTAAGATATGATAATTATAATTGGATTTTCCCAAAATAAATTGAAATGAATATTCTAGTATAATTTGGATTGAGAAAAATATATATTTTTTATTACTAGAAATTGAAGTCTTATTATTTATGGATTTTATATGAATATTCAAAACTAATTAATAGAACAATTGATTTGTTGAAAGAATAAAATCCAACTTTAGTTTGAAATATTGTTACTCAAAATGGATATACGTATATATAAATAAGTTGAAGTGGTTTTGGAACTTGAGAGAGATAATATAAATTTTGGTTTAGACTTTAATAAAGAAATGTATTTGTAAAGCCATGAGAACTATTTTCTTTACAAAGTAACATTTAAGTTAAACCATTTAATTCATATACCGTTGAATGTCCAAACCATTCAAGTTTTAGAAGTTATGGTTTTAAATTATGATTTTCAAAATATTATGCTTTGAAAATATTTGATTTTCAGACGTTATGAAGTTAAAGCATTTTGATTTTGGAAAAGAATTATATTTGGGATAAGTGATAAAATATGGTTTTGGGTTTTGAAATGATATCGTATTCATGGTTATGAAATGGAATGTTTATTCTGATTTTTAAAGTATAACCTATTTTTAAATGACGGCGGTGTTATAATAACGATGGGTTGGCAAAGAGACCGGGATCGGATATGGACATACTCTCTGTCGATACCGAAAACCACTTTGACTAACCGTGTACGCGGTGGAGATTCCAGAATGAAGTAGGTGGTGGCGACGTTTCCTGTAAGGTAAATACGTGGACCCGACTCCCGTGAGTTGGCATAAGGTGGCTAAAACAGGAGCGATTCTCAGGCCAATGAGGTCATTCCTCTGATCGGACCCTCCTCTTCGATATTATACTTTGACTTGGATTGATTCAGTGGCCACTTCTATATTTTGATTTTGGGGAGTTAGTCCGAGGTGGGCGGTAACTGCGGCTACGCGTTTCCACCAGCCTGGATAGCAATTGGTATATCTACCCTGGCATTGCCTAGTTGTGCCGTGTCACCTACCATATCGAGCCTTTACTACGAGTTTCTATTTGTTTCGTACCTATGGAGTATCCTCTGGTAGCCTCCCGATCAGGAGGTATTACGGTACTGTATAGACTATTGGCATTTTACGTGTTAAGGTGGAAAATGTAAAGCCTTAACGCTATTTAAAAGTAAGTTTATTTTACAATTAGACACTATTATAATAGCGAAATATACTACATAGTAAATAGTTTAACGGATCCTTAGGAGATGTAAATCCCGAGCATCTCTTGAGTTACTGTACTCATATTTATTTCTGTTAATTTAACTCACATAAGATCTTTTAGTTCTGACTCGAGTGTTTTTGTCTTTTCAAATTCGCTCGGGTCAGTCCGAGCGTTTCAGGGTCGAAGACTTTAGCTTTGAAGGACGAATACGAAGGAGTCGTATTATTATTATCTATAGTATTGCATCACACTCATACTGTTCCGCTGCATTGATTGTATTGGTATGTGTAACTCTGATATTTATTGTATAAAGCAAATCAAGTGTTTGTAAACTGTTTTGAACTGTATATTTATTATTATATTTTATCCTTCCGCTGTGAGATTCTGTTTTGTTTTTATTTCTTCTCTTTTTTCTTCTTATTTACCCCATAACAATCCGCCCTTGTGTATGCTTTGAATTGGCACGTGTGTCGGTTTAAAGTGTGCGAAAAGGCGGGATGTTACAGTTTGGTATCAGAGCTTTGGTTTAGCGATAAACCTTGGTTTTGTGGGGTTTGACTCTTTGTTAATAGGGTAGAAATATCCTATGGGAGTCGCTGAGTGTATATATATGAGAGAGCGTACTTGTTAGTGTTAATAATAGATTTTGATATTGTGTTAATCTGTCCCGTTTTGTATTTATAAATTCTGCTTGATGCATGAGACGCTATGTCATCAATAGGGATTTCTAAACACTTAATAGGACAGACCGACATAATATTTGTTTTTATATAGGTGAATGAAATAATTTTGCCTATTATATTTTCTATATATAAAAATATTTTTATAAGGATATATATTTGGTTGCTATAGATTGGGTGTTAGGTAATAAAAATATTTATATTAAATTAAAGCTAAGTTGAAATTTTAATAAATCAAATTGGAGATTTTAGAACTTAAGTCCGGGATTTTTGAAAATCTTCTTTCAAAGGATTTATGAAATATAATGATTTGGTTTATAAGTAATTTCTTATATAAATATTTAGTATAATTCGGAAGAATTGTTTTAAAAGAAGATTTTGGAGAATATAAATTTTGTACTTTCCTCTCTGTCGCTAGAAAATAATTTCGGTGATGGCGGCCGCATCATCGACTTCTATTTTCGAGTTTCGAAGGGGAAAGGCCACTGTAGTAAATTCTACTGCAGATTTATGTTGGAAATATCTGAATTTGTTTGTTTTAAATATAATTGAGATATAAAGTTGTAGGAAACTAATTATCTATTATTTCAAAATAAATTGAAATTTGACCCGGAATTTAAATTCTAAAATTTTCCATTAATTAATTGTTAAATTTTAGTGGAATAAAAAAAAGTAAGTAATAAATGGATTGAAAACCTCTAATAAGTAAGAGAATTAATGCTAAGTATAAAGGAAGTTAAAAATTTAACTTATAAATAATGGTAAAGATCTATTGAACAATAAATGAATTAAGAGAATTGAGATTAAACTTGTATAAGTTCAATTGCACTTTCTTTGACATAAATAACTTACCAAATATAAAAGTTGAAATGTTAATTAAGAAATTGGATTAGAATATTATACAAGTAGAAATTTTGGAAATAGTGAAGTATTCAATAAATCGTTGTTATAAATGAGAAATTATTGGTATAAACTTAAGTTATAATTGAAATCTCAAGTTAAAGATAAGTAATATAAATAGGTGATATGAACTTAAGTAGATAAAATGAAATTCTTTATTAAATAAGGATTGATGTGTAGGGTTATAATATTTAGTATGAGTCAAATGCTACTAGTTGAATAAAATAAAAAGTAGGTAATATAAATAAATGACTGTGAACCCTAGGTAATGAATTAATAAAATTCTTTATTTTAAGAATGCAGGTTATAAGGTTAATAAATTAAGTGTAAGTAGAGAGTTACTGTAATTAAATAGAAACGTAAACATTAAATAAAAGGAATGAAATTAAGGGTAAGTTGAAATTGTAATTTATAAAACAAAAATATATTTATTGAACCCTTAATTAATAAAAAGGAATTGAGAAAAACTTGTAAACTTTCACTTACATTCTTAAACATACATAACTTACCATATAATAAAAGTTGCAATGTTAGTAAGAAAATGTAAGGGAAATCTTACAAGTGAAGCTTGAGGTAATTAAAGTATTCATTAAATTTGCTGTATTAATGAGAATTAATTGTATAAACTTAAGCTAAATTGGAAATTTTACTATATAAGAAAAGGTAAGTAGTATAAATAGATGATATAAACTTTAGTCAGTAAATTGGAATACAAATATAATGAATTTTGTAATAAATGGGAAATGAAATTTGTAAGAAGTAAAGAAATTCCTCCATAAATGGAAAAAGGGTAAATCAAACCACTGAAGCATGAAATAAATGTATAATAAATAAATTTGGGTGTTGGTTTGAATTGTGTTGTTTGATTTATGTTGTTGGGTAAGAAATTTGAAGTGGTTAAATGAATAAGTATCTATCTTTGTTCCATCTAAGACTGTTGAGTAAAGAATGCACTTGATAGTTAATTTCATTTCATACAAATTTCAAGTTTGAACCCAAACAACTATTTGTTTGATGGATTAAATGGTTGCTTTGTTTGTGTATGTATGTTGTTTGTAAGGTTGATGGTTGTTGAATTGTTTGGTTGATTAATGATTGAATCCACTTGAACATTTCACTTTAATATAATATTTAACATTTTTAGATTATATAAGTGAAATGCAGGTTATGGAAGCAACTGCTACTGCTTTTGGTTCCATAATAATAAGCATATTGCCAGACAAATAGGTACGTTTCCGGATTACGTTTTGTAGCGCTATTTTATATAATTTCTCCCGTGTTGGGATATAATATTTTGGATAATATATGTAATATATTTGTATATTTGGATATTATATTTTCTCCAGAGTCTCTCCGTACAAAGGAGACTCTGCCAAAATTTTCCGTAAATTTTGGACTTAGAATTTTGTTAAAAATGTTTTCCAGCTTTAATAATTTAAGTATAAAAGGTTATAATGACTATAAAACGGGCATATCTCATTTAAGGAAATTAATTTAGTAAATTATTGTTTATAAGTTAATATTTGAAATAAGATGTAATGTTTTATTCTTCCTTCTCCCTTCTTTTTCCTTTTCGGGGACGAAAAGTTTTGAGTGGGGGAGATTGTAACGACCCGTTAAATTTGATAATATTAAATGAATTAAATTAATATAATTTCTAATCTGATTTAGAATAAAAAAAAAAGCTTTAAGATTTATTTGAGAAAATGTAGTAATTTGTTATAGTAATTGGAATTTAATGTAACAATTTAATTTTTATGACAATCGTTTTGGATAATGTAATTGTCACACTTTGTTAAAAGTTAATGTTAAGAAACCAATAAATGTTGAATTAGTGAATATTAATAAAATATTTACTAGAATGGGATTCATTTAATATTAAAATAAATAGTAGGATTGTTTCATTTGGTGACCGTTGAATAAACCAATGCAATAAGTGTAGATAATTTTTTTTTTATGAATATTGTTCAATAATGAATGTACTTAAAACGGTAATAAACTTAATATAAGAAAACAAAGGCAAATTGTGTATTAATTAATGAATTCATGAATCAGTGTATGGACTTAGTGTAACTATACGTAAATGTACGCAATAAGGTTGTGAAATACCAATGATTTGGATTTCCAATTTATATTAAACATAATGTTGGTAGAAATTGGAATTCACTCAAATGTAAATTATACCGTAGATGATATACTCTTTTAAACAGTAGGATTTTTAAATAAATAAACGTTTCACTTAGGTTTCAATTGGATAACTTATGTAGTTTAATGGAGAATCAATTGCAATTAATTGCCATAAATTTGTGATGATAGGGTAGTTTGATTTGGCCTTTAAGAAGCAAAGAAAAAGAAAGCCAAGATTTATGAATTCATTTGTAATGTGAAATGCAAATCTTGTGGATTGTTTTTTTTTACAAGTGGAATTAATATTTAACCATTACGTTAGTGGAGTCTGATAAGTTAAGGTAGATAATCAATGGTAATTTACCTAATTTAAAGGATATATTAATATAAATATGGGTAAAATGAGGTTAGACCAAGGATATAATATTAATTGATTTTTAAGGCTTAATTAATACGTGAAATAGACAAGATTCCACATTCAAACATTTATACAAAGCTAAGTTGTAAATAGAAGTACCAATGTAATATAATGTAAATAGATGGGAATCAACATTTTTTTATTTATTTAATGGAATTTAATTTCTATAGTATGATAATCGCAATTAAATGAAATTGAAATAGCTAATTTATACGTTAGTTGAAATTTAGCTGGAATATGAGGATTTTTAATGAAATAGTGAAATCAAATGGAAATAAGGTTTCAATTATACATTGGAATTTATATTCACCATAAAAGGTTAATTGAAAACCAAAGGAGTTAATAAAGGAATCAAGCTTTATCTATTAATTTGGATTTAAGATATGGTAAATTGGATTTATTGCAATAATTAATTCTATAAGATGAGGTTAATGCTTATTCTATTTATAATTGGACCAAATTGTTGATATAGATTTTTAGAAAGCATAATCTATAAATTAATTTGAGTATCAAATTCAATAATTGCGCTTATTGCATAAATAAAGGGAATTTAACGTTAAATATTACGTTACTGAAATTTAAAATAGACTTTAAGAATAATAATGTGAATCATGAACCAAAGTATGTGGCATCCCTATTTTGGATAAAAGATAAGTATACAAGGATTAAAAATGTAATAAATAGGTTTTGAGGAATTTATTTATAATTCCTTAATATAAGGAAGCGGAGGAATGTATACTGAAATTTGATAGACTTGTCAACTCTAATTCACAGCCAAACTTGTTAAATCATTTAAATTGATTTTAATTTACATAAGCAATAGAATTGGGACAATTTTAGAATATTCATATAGAATTGGATTTCTATAATTTATTTAATTTATTTAATGAATATTAAAAATAGCCTTTTTGGCCACGGACTCGGATTTCGACGAAACTAGTTTCATCGGATCCGTATCGGTGTATTATTATAGGGTTTCAAGTTTCGTATCGATCGGACCTGTCGTTTGATCGTACGGACGTGAAACGCCTTGAAAATCAATTTTATTAAAATCAATTTGAAATCAATTTGGAAATCTTGTTTTCATCATAACTTCTTCATACGATCAAATTTGGACGTGAAACTTTTTCCATCGCGTTCAGAATATTTTAAAATACCTATCTGGATATATGGGTTTGACAAATTTCGTTCCGGGGTCAGAACGGGCTTTTTGGGCCTTAGTTTGTTTCGTACGTTCATCTATCTAGTCTATCTACTCTAACACAACCCTACCTATAAATATACAGTTATAAACCCTAGCTCCATTCTATTGTCTATTTGCTGTACGTTCATCTTCTTCAAGCTTCTCTTCTTCTTCAATGGGGGCTAACCCTAGATCCAGTCAGTTCAAAAAAAAAAATTCAATTTCAAAAAAAAAAAAAAAAAAAAAAAAAATTTGCGGATCTGCAGCAGCTTCTGGTCGCGCTTCGGGTTTCAGGGGAGAAAACCCTAGAGCAACTTCGGGTCAGGAAGAAAATGACTCGGGTCGCTCCGGGTCGTTTTGACGAAAACTCCAAGCAAGCACCGGGGAATTGAGGCGGCGCACCGAAGTCGAACCCGAAGTCGACCCACGACCAGAATTTTCCATTTTTCAAATTTTCATAACTTTTGCATACGAGCTCGGATTCGTGCGCGGTTTGTTTTGATGGGATCGTATCGGAATTTCTGACGTTTTGGCGCTGGTATGGACAAATTTGAAGACCGTCAAATTTTGGGTTTAAATCGAATTTAAATTCGATTTAAATTCCAAAGGTGGGTGTTTAAACCCACTCACAACTACTAGAAGCTTTTATGTTTGTTAAGTTAATTTTAGAAATGAATAGAAATTTATTTATGAGTATTTGGCATGTTTATTTCACTCATATTTGTTGAATTGCATTTATTAAATTTAACTGTTAATTTAATTTATTTATTGCGTATTAATTGATAGTTAGAATTTATTTGTTTGCCTATAAACTGCTAGTTAACAGTTATATAGATTATTACTGAATATAAACTGTTAGATTAATAGTTGTTAAATTTAATCTGAATAAAATTGCCAGTTATTACCTGTTATATATTATCAAATATAAATTGTTATTGATTGATATTGCTTGATGATTGTGATTGGATGATGGGTGATGTTGATGGATGTTTTATTGTATATCATTAAATTGCAAATTATCATGCATATTTCCTTTCATTCGGGATTGTGGTTTGAAATGATATACAACCGCAAAATTTTATATCTTTTAAATTGCGGATTGAAATGATAAATATCCGTATCACTTGACCATAGGATAGAAAATTATATACAGGCACCGCGGTCTATATATAACTATTTTAATGTGATTTCTATGGTTTGGATGGAATACGGTTTATAATAATCTTAAATTTTATATTGTATAAATATTTTTCTTCCATATATATATACATATGAAGTTGAAAATTTTGAAATTAAAAGGTGTATAAAAATCTTTATTAAAAATGGAAGAAAATTAAGAAAATGGAGTTTAATAATTTATATCATATGTTAAATGTTAAGTTTGGAAATTTTAAGATATGATAATTATAATTGGATTTTCCCAAAATAAATTGAAATGAATATTCTAGTATAATTTGGATTGGGAAAAATATATATTTTTTATTACTAGAAATTGAAGTCTTATTATTTATGGATTTTATATGAATATTCAAGACTAATTAATAGAACAATTGATTTGTTGAAAGAATAAAATCCAACTTTAGTTTGAAATATTGTTACTCAAAATGGATATACGTATATATAAATAAGTTGAAGTGGTTTTGGAACTTGAGAGAGATAATATAAATTTTGGTTTAGACTTTAATAAAGAAATGTATTTGTAAAGCCATGAGAACTATTTTCTTTACAAAGTAACATTTAAGTTAAACCATTTAATTCATATACCGTTGAATGTCCAAACCATTCAAGTTTTAGAAGTTATGGTTTTAAATTATGATTTTCAAAATATTATGCTTTGAAAATATTTGATTTTCAGACGTTATGAAGTTAAAGCATTTTGATTTTGGAAAAGAATTATATTTGGGATAAGTGATAAAATATGGTTTTGGGTTTTGAAATGATATCGTATTCATGGTTATGAAATGGAATGTTTATTCTGATTTTTAAAGTATAACCTATTTTTAAATGACGGCGGTGTTATAATAACGATGGGTTGGCAAAGAGACCGGGATCGGATATGGACATACTCTCTGTCGATACCGAAAACCACTTTGACTAACCGTGTACGCGGTGGAGATTCCAGAATGAAGTAGGTGGTGGCGACGTTTCCTGTAAGGTAAATACGTGGACCCGACTCCCGTGAGTTGGCATAAGGTGGCTAAAACAGGAGCGATTCTCAGGCCAATGAGGTCATTCCTCTGATCGGACCCTCCTCTTCGATATTATACTTTGACTTGGATTGATTCAGTGGCCACTTCTATATTTTGATTTTGGGGAGTTAGTCCGAGGTGGGCGGTAACTGCGGCTACGCGTTTCCACCAGCCTGGATAGCAATTGGTATATCTACCCTGGCATTGCCTAGTTGTGCCGTGTCACCTACCATATCGAGCCTTTACTACGAGTTTCTATTTGTGTCGTACCTATGGAGTATCCTCTGGTAGCCTCTCGATCAGGAGGTATTACGGTACTGTATAGACTATTGGCATTTTACGTGTTAAGGTGGAAAATGTAAAGCCTTAACGCTATTTAAAAGTAAGTTTATTTTACAATTAGACACTATTGTAATAGCGAAATATACTACATAGTAAATAGTTTAACGGATCCTTAGGAGATGTAAATCCCGAGCATCTCTTGAGTTACTGTACTCATATTTATTTCTGTTAATTTAACTCACATAAGATCTTTTAGTTCTGACTCGAGTGTTTTTGTCTTTTCAAATTCGCTCGGGTCAGTCCGAGCGTTTCAAGGTCGAAGACTTTAGCTTTGAAGGACGAATACGAAGGAGTCGTATTATTATTATCTATAGTATTGCATCACACTCATACTGTTCCGCTGCATTGATTGTATTGGTATGTGTAACTCTGATATTTATTGTATAAAGCAAATCAAGTGTTTGTAAACTGTTTTGAACTGTATATTTATTATTATATTTTATCCTTCCGCTATGAGATTCTGTTTTGTTTTTATTTCTTCTCTTTTTTTCTTCTTATTTACCCCATAACAATCCGCCCTTGCGTATGCTTTGAATTGGCACGTGTGTCGGTTTAAAGTGTGCGAAAAGGCGGGATGTTACAGCATTAAACATCACAATTTCCCTTTCCAAAGTGTAAAGAATATTAAGATCATAAGATGCAAGGGACTCGAGCCAACGTCGTTGACACAAGTTAAGTTTTTTTGAGAAAATAATTACTCCAAAGATTTATGATCGGTGTAGAGAACAAATTTCTCTTCCAAAAATAATGATGCCAATTCTAAAAACGAAAATAATAGCCGCGAGCACTAGATCATGAGTAGCATACCTAGTATTGATAGGCTTTAATTGTATAGAAGCATAAATGATAGCACGTTCCCCTTTTTGCAAGAGAACGGTACTCAAACCAATACGAATAGCATCGGTACCGACAGTGAAGTCTTGGTTCCCTTCGGGAATCACAAGAATAGGAGTATCGAAAAAAGGTTCTTTTAATTGATCCTCTTTCTCGAAAAGCTAAATCATTCAAAATTACAATTAACTTTATGTAATCATCTTCCTAGAAAATGTTGCGACCCGCTAATTTGGACCATTCAAATCGACAATAAAACCATACATGTCCGACTTGAATAATTCAAAATACCGAATTGTTATATAAAATATGGCAAAACTTAACATATATAGTAAATAAATCATCACAGATCACAGACGCAGAGTAATATAATGCAGCGGAATAGATAAAGAATAGTAGTTCATGAAGCTACAATATACATTGGAGTTAGAAATAAAATACAACTGAATATCTTAGATGTAGTGAAGTCTCCAGTATGCGTAGATGACTTCTCTGAACAAATCAACAGGATGACTGAAAGGATAGATAACTGGATCTTTAAGCAAGGCTCCAACTTCGAAGGTGAGTCTCCAATGCTGTATCGCTCAGTCTGACCCGAGCGTAAAGCAAAACACAAAACACTCGAGTCAGGATTAACATTCTTATATCAATAAATCCAACTCAAGTGAAATATCAACTAAAATACAAATAACTTAAAGGATGTTTGGAATAACCATCCTCTAAGGGTCCACGGAACTATCTACAGGGTAGAAATATACACTATAACACCGTGGTTCTTTCATCTTAATTTATACCTCAAAATCGAATATCATTTCACTTCAAATATAGCTATTTTTCAAAATAGTATTTAGATATATTAAATAATTTACACCGTAAAATATTTTCAATTCCCTCAACTTAACAAATTGTTTCAACATCAACCCGACCTTCCCATTTAAATTAAATTCAATCTCAATTTATCAATTTAAATTCAACTCAATTACTAAAATAACCACTTCAATTTTATCGATCTCAAATTCGGATTTGTAATCACAAAATACTCCTTTATATTCAATATTTTTAAACCTTTAAGTATTCAACGTTTCAACTAAATTTTTATTCAATTTATTTTCTAAATAATAAATTCAAATTTAGTTCAAACTAAGTTTTCATTTTAATTCAATTTAGTTTCTAAATAACAAATTCAACTATATTGATTTCAAATACAGATCCGAATCTCAAATTTAAACCATTTAAATTCCAATATAGTTTAAGGCTTAAAAATTTAAATGTTCAATTTAACCGTTTCATATAGATCTCGATTTAACCTCGTTATTATTTAGTCTTGAAAAACATCCTCGTTTGATTCAAGATTATTTAATTAACCTTAAATTCCATTTTTCTCAATATTTTCTTTAATTTACTTAAACGTGAAATATGCATTTAATCGCTTAAATCAAAAATCCAGTTATAAAATCCTACCTTTTTAAATTTTCCCATTTAAAAATTTTAGATCGATTTAATTAAATAAATCCTTATTTAGATACCATTTAATAAACTCAAATTAATCAATTTATCCCAATTATTTCAAAAATCTATTTGAAATATAATTTTCATAAATATTAACATAGTTTAGGTATTAAATCAAACTTAATTAAATTAAATATTATTAAATCTATATATATAGAAATTTAAGATTTAACATTTATTAAGACCATATATTTCTTTCCAAACAAAGAATTTATTTCCAAAATATTTATATACGAACCACGGTGTCTGTATATATTCCTTATCATATGATCAAGTGTTACAGATATTTATCGTTTATATCCGTACACTAAATATATACGGGTGGATATCATTCCAATCCGTAATCCCAAATTTAATTAAATGAAAATCGCTTGGGTCTATCATTTCAATCCATAACGAAATTCGCCTATCCTAAAGTCTATTCGGTTATGTATCATTTCAACCCATAGTGAATTCTAAACTACAGGAAACTTGCAGAGTGATAACAAATAAAAAAATATAGCAGGATATGATTACAATATAGAACAGGAATATATCATCAGTAATTAAATAAAGTATAAACAATAGGATATGGTGTCATATCCCGTAGGTGAACAGATACAGGTAATAGCATAAATATAACAATTTAAATAACTACAGCAACATATTTCAATTGTCGTTTCAATTGAAATCAAATTTAATAAATAAAAGAATGTAAATCATGAGTGATTGCTCACCTTTCAAGGTTAGAGAGATAGACAATGAAGTTGAGTTATGAAATGCAAGCACGACTTCCAAAGCAAAGTTAGATGGTACGATTTCGACGGAAAAGCTGATAGATAGAAATTGATGAGAATGGATCAAATTAGCTTGATAAAATTGAAACGAATATTATATGATTAATTTATTACTTTCTTTCAAAATGAACGTTAAATCAAAACACGCATTTTAAAAATGAAATATATATATATATATATATATATATATATATATATGTACACCCATGAAAACCATATAACTTTAAAACGCTTCCATTACATATTAATGTTAAATACAAATATATAATTATTCAAAATGTCACATATATAGTATATTCATTTTATGGTTGTCGTTTCCATGTAATAAATATTCATTTTGAACCAATATTAAAATAATATATATGTATAGTTAAAAAAATCAATGTTCTAACATAAAACGCATATATTAAAGATCAACACACATATATATAATATCTTTTGAAATGAATACTTATGTATATATATAATTATTACAGTTTATTACTTTCCTTTTCAAAATATCCAGCAGGAAATCAAACAAACTTATGCGCATATATGTGCAGATAAACAATATTCTTTATAATACATTGCTAACTTACTCCTTTTTATTCTCTTTTTTTTTATTTTTTTTTATTTTTTATAAAACCTTTATATATAACATAATATATGTATAAAATAAAATATTTGTATATATAAAAATCAAAACGTTTCAAACATATATTCAAAAACTGGATCATATAAATAACTATGTATTTAGTTAACGCATAGTATAAAATTCATTTATATAACACTCTTATATATATATAAATCTTGTATAAGTAAACCTTTATAGCTTCATAACTTATTTACTTTCACATATAACAAGATCCATACAAAAGAATGCAAACTTTTCTCAAATCCTTTTGAACGTTTATAAGAAAATTTTTAAACAATAAATATACCTTCTTATTTAGGAAAGAAAGTAAGCATGCACTTGTAGGAGAAACGTGAGTGGAGGTTGAGGGTTGTAGGCGGTGGGAAGGGAAGAGGGGCAGAGATAGCTTCAGGCGATGGGTATATACGTCGTGCAAATTTTTTATTTTTTTTATATCTAGCGTAGGGCATGGAAAAATTTGGGAGGAGGAAAAGTAAGCAATGGTGGGGAGTGGATCTCGAAAATGAAGAAGTTGCAGGCAACAATGAAATATATGAAGAGAGAGGTAGTGGAAAGCTATAGAGAAAAATAAAATATAAAAGGGAATAATAAATGAAATATCAACATTCATGCGTTGATTCAGCAGAGAAGTTAAAGCAAAGAAGAAGAGAATGGATTGATCTAAAGGAAAGGCAATGAATGGTTTAGAAATAAATAAATGTAAAACGTATACATTTTAATTTCGAAAAGGAAAGACATAAATACGGGGATGGCAATAGTCAAAATGCACGTTTAGGCTAATAATAGAATATAAAAGTAAGAAAATCAAAAGGATAGGCACAGAGACGTGAAATCAGGGAGACAAGGGAAGCAAGTGATCTTTCAAATTTATAACGTTGGCAATAAATATAAAATAAATGAAAATTAATAGATGGATGCTTGATTGACGCAGTGATTAAAGTAAGGTTGTGTGTTAGTCATGATGAAATTTGAAACAGAAGAAAATGTAAATGAATAAAAGGGGTAAGCCAGATTTTCCGCTTAGATTTAGAGAAGAAACATCAAATGCTGAAAAAGGGAATTATGAAACGGCTAGATTCTAGCAAATAATAAATATGGTAAGAAAAGTAAATAGGCAGGTTATAAATCAGATTGGAAAAAAAAGTGGAGAGGTTAATTGATAAAAGAATTAAGATAATGAAAATGCATAATAATATTGTTGGTATCTAATGTCGTTTAACGTTAACTAGCATCAATCATGTCAGACACCCATGTTAAAAAAAGAAACGTATATAGGAGCATGCATTTTCTTCTGACTTGCAACATCATTCATCATTTTGGCATTCGTGGCATTCAACAAATTATGGTGGTGGTCAAAGTCGTGAAATGGTAGCAAATTAACGATAAATAGGATCCAAAAATTCTTAGTGTTATGCACAAAATTGGAAAAATCAGCATGTGCCCTCTACGCACATGTTAAGATTTGCATAATTTCACTAATAACCTTTATGATTTTTCATTTTTGCGTGATAAATATAGATAGATTTTTTAACAATTTACACTGTGTATTAGTGATTATTTCTTGTTTGAGCGGTTGTTAGCATATGCCTACTGAATACATATTAACATAATCCCATAAAATTTTATGTGTACTTAAAATGTTCTTCTGATAATTTTTTTTTTCAAGAGTATTATTAACATTTAGAATATCATTTGACTTATCCGAAGGTTGATGATTTTAAAATCCTATTAAGATTAAGGTCGCTAATTGATTATTGTTGAAAGCTAAGGATATTAAGAAAATACTATTATGTAATCCATATCTTGTACACGGAATTTGTTATTAAAATCGTATCATTAGAGTTACATGTATGATTATAAACAATAACATTCACAATTTACAACTAAAATGTGGCAGATCCTTTTAATTTATACTATTTATTCTCTACCTATTAATTTATACGTTTCATTCTCTACCTATTAATTTATACTATTTATTCTCTACCTATTAATTTATACGTTTCATTCTCTACCTATTAATTTATACGTTTTATTCTCTACCTATTAATTTATACGTTTTATTCTCTACCTACTAATTTATACGTTTTATTCTCTACTATTAATTTATTAAAAATTATTAAAATTTTATGGGTCGTTACACTCTCCCCCACTCAAAACTTTACGTCTCCGAAAAGGAAGGAGGTAGGAGAATAGAACAACCAGAAATAAAAGTAGATTGAAAGTCAGGGGTAAATAATTGATTTAACTATATAAATTTTACATGAGATATTCATACTTTTCAAAACCCATTTGTAAAACTTCTTGCTTCTTTTATAAATACCATTTATATTTTAAATAACACCTTTATAAGTATATGAAAATTATTTTAAAATAATTATTTACATTATTAGTTATATTTAAAGAAGCTATTTGAAAACATTAAATTCTCATGAAATTTTTAATTTATCTCAAGATACTTTTCAAATATTATCAATAAATTAATAATCATTTTCTTTAAATATGTTTTATTTAATTAATAACTTCAAAAATATTTATGCCACTAAAATTTTCTATTAACCAATGTACTATACAGATAAGCAATCTTTAAAAGATTATATTCAAAAAGGAAAGAAGGTAGATTCGGAAAAACAGAATCAAGGTAAACAACGAAAGCTGAGAAGATAAGGTAGATTTAAATAATAGAATCGGGCATGAATCGTAAATTTCAAATCATAAGAGTTCCAATTTCAAATATTAACACAAAATTTCTTTGTTGAAAAATACCTTTATAATAAAATACCTTTATATCAAAATAAATCTTTCTTTCAAAAATAATTTTATAACTCAATGTTTCAACAAGTTTATCCTCGTTCTTGCAGGCTCTGGCCATGCGTTGATCAGGCGCAAAGCTAGAATTCTTCAAGTACTTTGTAGACCCGTAAAAAAACCAGTGAAAATACTTGAAAAACTTAAAAAGAAAACAGATATGGAAAGTACAATCCAAACAAAACAACCAAACCAAAACCTTTGTCCAACCATGGTTCGCTGATACACAATGGTTACGCCTGGATCACCCAGGAAACAATCCATATCCGTAAGCTTTCTCAGCCCTGCGAGTTACGCCATGATGACTAGTAGAGTGCAGGATACACATTGGTTACGCCTGGATCCCTAGGTAACAATCCGTACCCCTAGGCAAGACTCAGCCAGGTACTTGCGTTACTATTCGTGACCTACATAGATTGCAGGATACACAATGGTTACGCCTAGATCCTCCAGGAAACAATCCGTACCCCTAGGCAAGACTCAGCCAGGCAATTGCGCTATGCATTCAAAAGAGAAGAAAAAACCCATGGGTTACGCCACAGTGGGAACACTCGAGTATTACATCCGGAAAACCAAAAATCAGAAAGAATAATATCGATAGAATGAATCCACGATGTGGCCACAAAGCGGATATCAAGCAGAAGGCACCTTCCATATCTTTACTTCGAAAATATATATCATATAGTACCTTTTCAATTCACTTTCAAATATCATACTTATATAAAGTCCATTATATATAGGATTCCCTTTTTCCCAAATCGAATACTTTCCAAATCAATAGTAGATCAAATCATACTTATATAGACTTCGATTATATAAAATAGCTTTCCAAATTGAGTACCTTCAAATCAATGGATTTTAAATCAATTTCATACTTTTACAAATCCAATTTATATAAGTTCGACCACTCCCAAATCAAGTGCTTAATAATATAAGGTTCTCAATTTCAAATCATTCAATATCCATTCAGTTTCCAAATCATATATGATTTCACCAAATTTTCTTCCAAATTAAGTATCTAAATTTCGAAATTCCCAAAATAATAGGTTTAAAAAATTATCCCAGTTTCTAAATTAAAATAATTCAAGTCAATCAAATTCATTTCCAAAATCTCCATAAGAGTACTGGTTTTTAATTTCAATTTAATTTCAAAACTAAAAAATTTCTCAAAATCAATTATACTCAAATGGTTTCCAAATTTATAATTATCCCTTTAAAACTTTTAAACTATATATTTCTAGTTGAAATATTCAATTTAACTTTCTGAAAACTATTATCCAAAACTATATTTTTTTTCAAAACATTTTAAACTAAATTTATATACTTTATCAAACATTTTATACTCTTCTAAATTTCTTAGTTTTAAAATTTTAGACCTTGACTTGGAAGTGTTCGAACCTTCAAAATGATAAGGGGAAATCACATTTTCAATTCAAGAGTTGAAAATCAATAATAAATCAATTTCAATATATAGGGTTATACCAAAACAAATTCGAAGCTCGAGGATTGAACACCGGTCTCACTTTAAATTGTTTCAAATATATACATATATCTTTCGAAAATATCAAATTAGACTTCGGAATTTGAAATCATAACGGCTTTACAAAATCACTCGCATAGCGAGCTATTAAAGTGGCCTCTCCCCCACTCTGAAACTCGAAAATCAATGTCGATGATGCGTGCACTCATCACCGAAATTATTTTCCAACGACATATGTGAGTTCTGGACTTCTATTTTCTTGAAAACTTCTTTGAAATTTCTTCAAAATTATTGGAACTCATTTGAACTCATTTGAAACATTTCTTATTTGGAAAAATACCTTTAAATCGTATTATTTTTATATATTTTCCAAAATCTTAAATCCAATTTCAAAATACCGGAATTCAATTCTCGAATTTCAAATTTAACCCTTCAGTTGTAAATCATTTTTATATAAATCAATTTCTTACATGTTTTCAAATTTCCAAATCCTTTCAAAACTTTTATATATATAGAATAACATTTCTTATTTGTTTTATATATAGGTATATAATCCTTATCGAAAACAATTTCTTTTTATATATAGAATAAAATCATAGTTATCAAAATAATAATTTCGGTACAAAACAATTTCAAAAATACAACATGCTCGATTTTTCAAAGGGTGATTTAAGAATGGATTTCAAAATAAAGGTAGAGATTTAAAATAGAAGACTCTAACCAATAGAATCCTGATTCGAAGATAGAATCGATCGAAGATGATTAAATTACAAAATAGGAGATAAATATACTTCTATAAATCATGGGCGACCTTAATCGGGTCAATCGCGCATTTAGCAATATGATGGATGCAGAATTCTAAGGCAAATCGACATGCGATCGCTAGAGATAGAATTTTGGAATAACAGGAGATAGTAGCATCTAAACCGAGGATACAAAAATCTTCGGTGAAACGACACCAATTGTAAAGGAGTTTTCATCCCCCTTTACAAATCATTTAGTGGAGTTATTGGATACTCCAGAATCAAAAGAATATAAATAGAGAGACAAGAATGAATTTTGAAACCGAGGGACATTCCAAAATTCAAAGGAAATCGAGTCAGAAAGGAAGAGATTCAACTCGAGCGAAAGTGATTCTGTTAATAAATTTACCATATATGCTAAGTTTTGCCTAGTGCCAAAGCTCTGATACCAACTGTAGCGACCCGCTAATTTGGACCATTCAAATCGACAATAAAACCATGCAGGTCCGACTTGAATAATTCAAAATACCGAATTGTTAATTAAAATTTGGCAAAACTTAACATACGTAGTAAATAAATCATTACAGATCACAGACACAGAGTAATATAATGCAGCGGAATAGATAAAGAATAGTAGTTCACGAAGCTACTATATACATTGGAGTTAGAAATAAAAAACAACTGAATATCTTAGATGTAGTGAAGTCTCCAGTATGCGTAGATGACTTCTCTGAACAAATCAACAGGATGACTGAAAGGATAGATAACTGGATCTTCAAGCAAGGCTCCAACTTTGAAGGTGAGTCTCAAATGCTGTATCACTCAGTCTGACCCGAGCGTAAAGCAAAACACAAAACACTCGAGTCAGGATTAACATTCTTATATCAATAAATCCAACTCAAGTGTAATATCAACTCAAATACAAATAACTTAAAGGATGTTTGGAATAACCATCCTCTAAGGGTCTATGGAACTATCTATAGGGTAGAAATATACACTATAACGCCGTGGTTCTTTCACCTTAATTTATACCTCAAAATCAAATATCATTTCACTTCAAATATAGCTATTTTCGAAAATAGTATTTAGATATATTAAATAATTTATACCGTAAAATATTTTCAATTCCCTCAACTCAACAAATTATTTCAACATCAACCCGACCTTCCCATTTAAATTAAATTCTATCTCAATTTAACAATCTAAATTCAACTCAATTCCTAAAATAACCACTTCAATTTTATCGATCTCAAATTCGGACTTGTAATCACAAAATACCCCTTTATATTCAATATTTTTAAACCTTTAAGTATTCAACATTTCAAATAAATTTTTATTCAATTTACTTTCTAAATAATAAATTCAAATTTAGTTCAACCTAAATTTTCATTTTAATTCAATTTAGTTTCTAAATAACAAATTCAACTATATTGGTTTCAAATACAGATCCAAATCTCAAATTTAAACCATTTAAATTCCAATATAGTTTAAGGCTTAAAAATTTAAATGTTCAATTTGACTGTTTCATATAGATCTCAATTTAACCTCGTTATTATTTATTCTTGAAAAACTTCCTCATTTGATTCAAGATTATTTAATTAACCTTAAATTCAATTTTTCTCAATATTTTCTTTAATTTACTTAAACGTGAAATATGCATTTAATCGCTTAAATCAAAAATCCAGTTATAAAATCCTACCTTTTTAAAATTTCCCATTTAAAAATTTTAGATCGATTTAATTAAATAAATCCTTATTTAGATACCATTTAATAAACTCAAATTTATCTCCCCATCTTAATTTATACCAATTATTTCAAAAATCTATTTGAAATATAATTTACATAAATATTAACATAGTTTAGGTATTAAATCAAACTTAATTAAATTAAATATTATTAAATCTTTATATATATATAGAAATTTAAGAATTAACATTTATTAAGACCATATATTTCTTTCCAAACAACGAATTTATTTCCAAAATATTTATATATGAACCACGGTGTTTGTATATATTCCTTATCATATGGTCAACTGTTACAGATATTTATCATTTAAATCCGTACACTAAATATATACGGGTGGATATCATTCCAATCCGTAATCCCAAATTTAATTAAATGAAAATCGCTTGGGTCTATCATTTCAACCCATAACGAAATTCTCCTATTCTAAAGTCTGTTCGGGTATGTATCATTTCAACCTATAGTGAATTCTAAATTACAGGGAACTTGCAGAGTGATAACAAATAACAAAAATATAGCAGGGTATGATAATAATATACAACAAGAATATATCATCAGTAATTAAATAAAGTATAAAAAATAGGATATGGTGTCATATCCTGTAGGTGAACAGATACAGGTAATAGCATAAATATAACAATTTAAATAACTACAGCAACATATTTCAATTGTCGTTTCAATTGAAATCAAATTTAATAAATAAAAGAATGTAAATCGTGAGTGATTGCTCACCTTTCAAGGTTAGAGAGATAGACAATGAAGTTGAGTTATAAAATGCAAGCACGACTTCCAAAGCAAAGTTAGATGGTACGATTTCGACGGAAAAGCTGATAAATAGAAATTGATGAGAACAGATCAAATTAGCTTGATAAAATTGAAATGAAGATTATATGATTAATTTATTACTTTATTTCAAAATGAACGTTAAATCAAAACACGCATTTTAAAAATGAAATATATATATATATATATATATATATATATATATATATATATATATATATATATATATATGCACACCCATGAAAACCATATAACTTTAAAACGCTTCCATTTCATATTAATGTTAAATACAAATATATAATTATTCAAAATGTCACATATATAGTATATTCATTTTATGGTTGTCGTTTCCATGTAATAAATATTCATTTTGAACCAATATTAAAATAATATATATGTATAGTTAAAAAAATCAACGTTCTAACATAAAACGCATATATTAAAGATCAACACACATTTATATAATATCTTTTGAAAGGAATACTTATGTATATATATATATATATATATATATAATTATTATAGTTTATTACTTTCCTTTTCAAAATATCCAGCAGGAAATCAAACAAACTTATGCACATATATGTGCAGATAAACAATATTCTTTATAATACATTGTTAACTTACTCCTTTTTTTCTTTTTCTTTTTATTTTTTTTATACTTTTTATAAAACCTTTATATATAACAAAATATATGTCTAAAATAAAATATTTGTGTATATAAAAATCAAAACGTTTCAAACATATATTCAAAAACTGGATCATATAAATAACAATGTATTTAGTTAACGCATAGTATAAAATTCATTTATATAACACTCTTATATATATATATATAAATCTTGTATAAGTAAACCTTTATAGCTTCATAACTAATTTACTTTCACATATAACAAGATCCGTACAAAAGAATGCAAACTTTTCTCAAATCCTTTTGAACGTTTATAAGAAAATTTTTAAACAATAAATATACCTTCTTATTTAGGGAAGAAAGTAAGCAGGCACTTGTAGGAGAAACGTGAGTGGAGGTTGAGGGTTGTAGGCGGTGGGAAGGGAAGAGGGGCAGAGATAGCTTCAGGCGATGGGTATATACGTCGTGCAAAAAAATTTCTTCTTCTTTTTTTTATATCCGGCGTAGGCCATGGAAAAATTTGGGAGGAGGAAAAGTAATAAATGGTGGGGAGTGGATCTCGAAAATGAAGAAGGAGCAGGCAACAATGAAATATATGAAGAGAGAGGTAGTGGAAAGCTATAGAGAAAAATATAATATAAAAATGAAATATCAACGTTCATGCGTTGATTCAGCAGAGAAGTTAAAGCAAAGAAGAAGAGAATGGATTGATCTAAAGGAAAGGCAATGAATGGTTTAGAAATAAATAAATGTAAAACGTATACATTTTAATTTCGAAAAGGAAAGACATAAATACGGGGATGGCAATAGTCAAAATGCACGTTTAGGCTAATAATAGAATATAAAAGTAAGAAAATCAAAAGGATAGGCACAGAGACGTGAAATCAGGGAGACAAGGGAAGCAAGTGATCTTTCAAATTTATAACGTTGGCAATAAATATAAAATAAATGAAAATTAATAGATGGATGCTTGGTTGACGCAGTGATTAAAGTAAGGTTGCGTGTCAGTCATGATGAAATTTGAAACAGAAGAAAATGTAAATGAATAAAAGGGGTAAGCCAGATTTTCTGCTTAGATTTAGAGAAGACACATCAAATGCCGAAAAAGGGAATAATGAAACGGCTAGATTCTAGCAAATAATAAATATGGTAAGAAAAGTAAATAGGCAGGTTATAAGTCAGATTGGAAAGAAAAGTGGAGAGGTTAATTGATAAAAGAATTAAGATAATGAAAACACATAATAATAATGTTGGCATCTAATGTCATTTAACGTTAACTAGCATCAATCATGTCAGACACCCATGTTAGAAAAAGAAACGCATATAGGAGCATGCATTTTCTTCTGACTTGCAACATCATTCATCATTTTGGCATTCGTTGCATTCAACAAATTAAGGTGGTGGTCAAACTCATGAAATGGTAGCAAATTAACGATGAATAGGATCCAATAATTCTTAGTGCCATGCACAAAATTGGAAAAATCAGCATGTGCCCTCTACGCACATGTTAAGATTTGCATAATTTCACTAATAACCTTTATGATTTTGCATTTTTGCGAGATAAATATAGATAGTTTGATTTTTTAACAATTTACACCGTGTATTAGTGATTATTTCTTGTTTGAGCGGTTGTTAGCATATGCCTACTGAATTCATATTAACATAATCCCATAAAAATTTATGTGTACTTAAAATGTTCTTCTGATAATTTTTTTCTTTCAAGATTATTATTAACATTTAGAATATCATTTGACTTATTCGAAGGTTAATGATTTTCAAATCCTATTAAGATTAAGGTCGCTAATTTATTATTGTTGAAAGCTAAGGATATTAAGAAAATACTATTATGTAATCCATATCTTGTACACGAAATTTGTTATTAAAATCGTATCATTAGAGTTACATGTTTGATTATAAACAATAACATTCATAATTTAGAACTACGATGTTGCAGATCCTTTTAATTTATACTATTTATTCTCTACCTATTAATTTATACGTTTCATTCTCTACCTATTAATTTATACTATTTATTCCCTACCTATTAATTTATACGTTTCATTCCCTACCTATTAATTTATACGTTTTATTCTCTACCTATTAATTTATACGTTTTATTCTCCACCTATTAATTTATACGTTTTATTCTCTACCTATTAATTTATTATAAATTATTAAAATTTTATGGGTCATTACGGAAAATTTTACTTATTCCATGTCAATTTACTATGTCTGATTGTCTCATCAAAGTGTTTAGGGGATTCCTATCGATACCGTTGATCAAGCGCATAGACCAGAATTCCTAAATCACTCAATGGGCAAAACAACACAAAATCATCTTCTTTATGATAAAAGTATCTCCTAAAAAGTTAACAAATATTCTTTGTTCGTTTTAAGAACAAAATCCAATTATACTTATAAATAAATCTTATGAAAAAGATTTGCAAATTTTTAAATTGTTGTTTTCAACCAAAATCAATAAATATAAGGATGGTCTCATCGAAATATTCATAGAATACTCGATTCATAAGATGGATGAAATAAGCTGAACAAACCAAATGACATCACGAGTCATTCATAAGAATCATAACGAGTGCGGAATACGGTAAAGGGGTAAGCTATCCTCCGCAACTCGTAGCTAATGAAAGCTGGTAGTAAAGTAGAAATGAAAAGACCTTAGCACCACTCAATAGATTTGCTTAGGTGATAATCCTAAGACAAGCTCAAAAATACAGGAGAATTCACAAACTACTTGAATGAGGAGAATAATATCTTCCTCAACAAGTGGGTCTACAGAATAAAATGATGCAACCAAATTGGAATCAAAATCATCAAAAAATAGAAATCTGCATAACAGATTGAGGATGTTGAAGATAAATAGTCCACCGGGACATAGGATATGGCTTCATAATGATTAAGCCAATACTTTCATAAAAGTCAATTCCGAAGCCTAAGTAATGCATAATATGAAAATTGGCCCGGAAAGAATAATCACATAAAATAATCTCGACATTTTTACAAAGTAAACTGAGTGTTGCCTATCCACGAACCAGATTAGCAAATCTCAGTGTAGTCATCAAGCCCAAAATGTTTTAAAAAAAAGAATCAAAAAGTTCTTTTGATATAAAATAACGAGATGAACCCATATCAACAAGAACTCGAATAGGATAATCACGAAATAAATTAATGCCATCATGGATGGAATGAGAAATACATTGACCAAGAGAAGTGTCACTAGGAGCTTAAACGACATTCAGCTCTCCTTCTCTCCTACTTTGAAGTATGGGACATGTATATATAAGATTACCAGAACTTTTGCAATAACGAAAAAAGAGAGGATTTGGACACTTATTAGGATAATGGTCCGTGGAACCACAGTTGCGGCATTGTCCACGACTAGAGGTAGGAGTCTTTGCTACCAGTGTTTGTTGCTTCCCTTTCTTCTTGGAATTGAGGCTTTTGAATTTAATAGGCCTCTTCATGTTATAGTTGAAGTTCTGTTTGGCACCCACAACTTCAACATCACTTTCATTATCGACCTCTTCAAGTCAAAGAGCGATATCAATAAGCTGATCGAAAGAAACTTCTAGTTTCAGAAGTAAAGGATTTTTAAGGTTCTTATTCAACCCATAGACAAACCTTTGATTTTTCTTCAATGGGGTATTAATATACTCGACCCCATATTTAGATAGAGATTCGAAAGATGCGACGTAATCCGTCATAGAAGATTCACCTTGAACAAGGTCAATAAAACGCTGGGCCAAAGTTACCTTTACAGCTTTCGGCACAAACTTCAACTTGAACCTTTCTTGGAATTGCTCCCAAGTAAGATCCGCTTCAATAATCTCCGAAATCAAAAGCTCATACCAATCTAATGCTCTTTCTTGGAACATGCTAGAAGCCACTTGGACTCGATGGAGATCAACAAGATTCATGCGAGAAAAGATGCGATCGCATGATCAAAGCCAAGCTTGGATTTCTATAACACTTTCAGATCGCTTGAATGGCCTTCCACTCAAATCGGTATAGTCTCTGCACAAGCGTGCAAATCCAGATCTAGGATGAGTAGGCTCTGGACTGGGTCTGACAACTTGAGCATTCTTTATAAGATCTAAAAGCTGCTGGGCAGACATGAATACTCCCTCCTGAGGAGTAGCACTAGACTGTCCGACACTAGTACGGTTTGATCTAACCATTTCTCTTCTTTAAGAAAGAAAGAAGGAAGAAAAGGTTATTCTCAGAATGAATATCAAACAATCATGATTGATAAAACAAGCCATCACAAAGAAAATAGGATAGGAGGGGTCCAATGACTCGAATTAAATCCTAAGCCATGACTCCTAAGAAAGGCTTAGGACAATGATCCTTGCTAGATTATCCTACATTGTTCCGAAGTTTGGCTTTGATGTCAAGCTGTGACGCCCCACCTCTATACTCACACTAGCCAAGGACGCTACGGCGTAATGACGTCAACTAGCATGAAGAATAAGGCTGTTGAGGAGAGGTCATCCGTGTAATTGCTTTGTGCGAGCACCGATATGTCAGATAGTATAAAATGCATTTAATTTTAAGAGGAAATCCGACACATCGATACAAACTCAAAGCTACTACACAATGTCTATATAATCTTCGGAAACAAATATAGAAATAAGCATAACATAAATTAGTTACAGATATCCATATCACAAAGGCGAAAACAGATATGAATATAACACATAGAAGTGTGCATCAAAGTGGTGGTCAAACAAGATCCACAATGTCACAAAAGAATAGATACAAGTGCTAGACAAAAGAATATGTATACGTCAAGGAGTCTCTATCTCAAATGTATAACAACAAAAATTACCAATTTAATGTAGTTGACAAAAATAGATGATGATCACCGATAAGGAGTCAAGAAGAAGCACCTATAACATCTTGGTCTGACCCGAGTATTATTTAATAAAAAGTAATAAACGGATCAGTCTAGCTATAAATATCAGATAAAATGTGATAGGATAAGAGATATAACAAAAATTTATGATAACAATAATGCCATACTATGAAAACTATATATTAGACAACACAAAAATAATACAATATCTTAAGAATCTCAAAGCACTAAAAAGAATGTCATATTCTTTATTTATTCACCATACCCCAAATACCGGCAAACAAATCATTGCCAATCACATGAAGAGATGAAACACTAAACTCTTGAAATCATCACTAGAAATCTAGCAATCACAAAAAGGGGGAGGCCTATCACAAAACGGGAGCATGAAAACTCACCAACACATGTATCACAAATAGGTAGCTATCCCATGGTCGCTAACCATAGAGCCGGTGCAACGACATAGTACAATGTCGGTACGCTCGAGTAACCTGAAACTCAAATAATTCGGAACAACGACGTAGTACAACGTTACGTCCAGTGAACCTGATAAGCCGGACAACGACGTAGTACAACGGTACGTCTGATGAACCAAACTCCGTAAAAGAACGTGGGTCGCTAGCCCACAAAAATGAGTCAAAACTCCAAAGAACACATAAGTCGTTAGCTTATAAAAGAAATGAGACGAAACTCAATAGAACAAGGTATAGTCCCCTACGTGGATAAAGAGACATCGCATATCGCAAGTCTAAATCACAAAATGATCATCATTGATCAGTAAGAAGTGTGAATTACACTAAGCTAGTAAATAAATGAGTTTAGCTTCATGTCCCATAACCACTGGCTTAACTTAAATATTTACGAACAAATTGTAGATCTCCACTCGAAAATTGTCACAATAGTTTCACTCGAACAAGTCCAAAAATTAACCGACAAAGTAAACGCAAGCATTTCATTCCACTTGTTTTACTAAGCCGTTTAATTAGATTTCTCAAATGGATGCGGTAAAGGTTTGTGTATACTAATAGATTGGAAAACGGTTTTACAAACGAGCTTTGTATTAAAAGTAGAGTTGAAATCATTTTAAGGAAAGACTTTTGATATTTACTACTAGTATAGAGATATTTGTATTTCAAAGTGACAAGTCACAAAAATGATTGTAGAAACAATCAATCACCAAAAATTCACATACCAAGATGTGAATCAAATCCAAAGAAATCGATGCCGAAGCCATCAAAATGGATATTCCTGAAAATCCCAAAGTGGAAGTCATCAAAGTCGATAATAAATGATAACAACAAATCGGATAATCACGAATCAATTAAAATCAGAATCTCAAACAAAATAGACAAAGTGGGCTGAAGTCAGCAGGTCAGTCGACTGGACCAGATGGTCAGTCGACTGACATAGAACCTGGAAACTTTCGGGTTTCCTGGTAAGTCGACTGGATCATCAGGTAAGTCGACTGATACTGGGAAAGAGAATTTTCTGCCCCCTAGTTCAGTCGACTGACCGCCTGGTTCAGTCGACTAAACCTGCTTCATCAAAAGTTCCAGCCTAGCCCCCTTGTGGGGCAATACCCATAACATAGAATGGAAGCCAACGAGTGAGCAACGACGACTAGAGATTTATGCCTAGCGACAACCCAACCTTGTATGGCTCTCCAAAACACCTCACTAATGTGTTCAAATATCAAAGGTTGGATTTTTAAAGATTTAACCTCAAAACACCAAAAATTGGAATATTCATCAATTCAATCCAAAACCAAAGCAAATGAACATAAATAAGTGTTAGAAATTCATACCTAACATCAATGATAGCTATAGAAGTAGATGTGAGTAAAAAAACTCACCTTGTACACAAAAGCGAGGAAGGAGAAGCTTGAAAACAAAGGAAGATCAACCACTCTTCAATCTCAACTATAAAAACTCCAATCTAAGATCATAAACAATAATTTTACAAATTAGCTTATAGGAAATTTCTGAAATTAAAGAGAGATTGAGATGGGGAAGAAGAAGGAGATGCTTACCTAAGCTTCTCTTTGATTTTGGAGTTAGAACTTAGATTTGCAAAGAAAATATGGCTTAGGATTTTAATTTCCATTCTCTTTCCCCATTTTTACTACAGCTTGAAGGGTTTGGAAATTGAAATGAAGGAATGAAGGGAGAGGCGGTGGAGCTAGGTTCTTATGTTAGGCTATTGGGCTGAAACCCAATACCCAAAGCCCTAAATGAAAATGTCTAAATTCTAGATAACTCCAAATATATCAATGTTTATACTCAAAAAGGTCGCAAATGACATTTTGGACTCAATGGAAGCGGTCTCGAGTCCTAATTCGATTGTTTGCAAAAAGCGGCTTTTTGGACTTAAATCCGATTGACGATGCTATATTTAAATAAAATATTTAAATATACAATCATAAAATATGCGGGTTGTTACACATATCTTGTCATGAAACCATTTGTAATTGAATTCAAATTCCTGCAAAATAACATCGAAATTTCCATGTAAATTTTCTCAAATTAGTATATGCACAAAAATGACCATTTTATCCCTATACCAAGATTAATATGTGATGATTTCAAAATAATTCGAATTTGGTTTAAACATGTTAAAACACCCTATATGATCATTTATTTAATTAAATTAGACTGAATATGGAAGTAAAAATATGCATATTTATGTGCACATCACTTAACATATGAAATAAACTATTACATGAATCTACACAAAATGATGATAATGTATATTTAACAATCTCCTACAAGGTCCAATTCTAGAAAGATCAAACTGAAGCACTTGAAACATCTCAGTTTGACGCGAGTACTATAAATAATAAATAGGTTAGCCTAGTTTTAATTCAAAGCCATGTGAGATAAACATGATAATAAGATAATATATCTCAATGATAACACAAGGCTATGTAATGGCAAACCTTGAAACAATATCGATATTCCTCAAAATTTATTTACCTAAAACCCAAATCGAATTTTAGCCTTTTTAAAGAAAATCCCAAGATATCTTAATGAAAACCAAAGTCTCATAGAATCTAGAAATCAATAATAGAAATTCGAAAATCAAAGGCGGAGGTGCCTGAAAATACCCAAGATGGATGAGCATGTAAACTCACCAAACACGCGTGTTATCCTAAGATGGGCTGGTCGACCCATCATCTCGTGATGGGCAATAAAACCAATAAATCCTCAAGATGGACATGAAAACCCACAGTCCCTAGATGAGCATGCAATCTCATAATATCCCCAACATGGGCGTGGAAACCTATAATCCCTAGATGGGCATGAAAATCCATAACACCCTCTTGTAAACGGATTAACCAAGGACGAGCCTATAAACTCACCATAATAAGTGTCATAATGCCCGAGCAGTAGTCAAACAAGTTACGATCGTGCATCCCATACCACACGGGTTTACTCAAACATTTACTATAATTAGTAAACTTCAATCGTATGTAAAGCGGGTTTCAACTGAACAAATCTGAGAATTAATCGGTAAATAAATGCAAGCATTCTATACCACTTGTTTTACTTAATCGTTTAATTCAATTTCTCATTCGATGAATAGTATGCAATTTTATATAAAACGGTTTTTCTTTGAGATCTAATTTTTGAAATACCGATTATAAAGCTAGTATAAATGTTATAACATATTGCTAATCTTATATATATATATAAGTATTTACAAAACATTGTTTTTGAATCAATTTTCAAACACTAGCGCATATATATAAAGTCATTTGTATGGAAAAATATGCATATGTATATATATTGAGAAAATAGCTTGATTTTGAATTTTTCTTTTGCAAATCAGTTTGAAATCAATGTAATAAAATGCCGCACGGTACATTACCCTTAGAACAACTGTGGAAAAATTTCACCAAAATGATATCATCGAATCAAGATTTGAAAAATCGAAAATCATCAATGAAGACCGATAGAGTTCAGCCCCAAAATAAACTAGAAACATCTCAAATTAATAAGGCAAACAACAAAATGGAGAACAAGAATGGAGGGTCACTGGCATGACTTGAACATAGCCAGGTCAGTGAAAAAAATGCAGTTTCGACCCTTTAAATCCTAAAATTTTGAAAAACTAAAAATATGGAAATTGTAGATAAAAGTATGCTTTCCAACAAGAAAACGATCGTTAAATTTGGGATACGGTTCAAAAATTTTGATCACGGTTCAAAAAATTTGATCGAAACAAGTTTCAAATTTAAATTTCTTAATTTATGTACTTCATTCTCAAGGCAGCGGAATAAAAATACAATTTTGACCATTTAAAATCTTACAAAACTCAAAACATGAAAGTTGTAAACAAAAATTTATACTTTCCAACAAAAAAATAATAATCAAATTTAGACTTACGATTCAAAATTTATGGTCGAAACAAGTTTCAATTTAAATTACTTAATTCACGCCTCTCATTCTTAGGGCAGAGAAACAAAGACACAATTTTAACCATTTAAACCTCACAATTTTAACCGTTTAAACCTCATAATTTTACAAATCTCAAAACATGAAACTTATAAGTCAAAGTCTATGCTTTCTAGAAAATAAAAAATTATGACAAGGAAGAAAAAGATACGGCTGAATACTAACGGTGACTATCACAAGGAATGTTAATTAATAGCCAAGACATTCACATTAACAACACAATTCTAGCAAACAACCACATGCGAATGTTAAAGTAAAAGTTGAAAATGTCTTTAAATGAAAAAATTGATTTCAAGAAAAAGGAAAGAAACCTTTTTAAATTAAATTTGCTAACATTTTCTTTAAGATTTAATAAATAAGCTAAATTCAATAATCCTAAATTATAGTTTTATAAGTTAAGACACTAATTTTTGTTGATTTTAATAAATGGTTTCCTAAGATATTCTTTTAAAGACAAAGATTTTGGGATTAACTGTATCAAATTTTTTTAATTTGTTAATTTAAAAAAGGGCAAAGATCAAACTAAAATTTTAAATGTTAAGTAGATAGGAATGACTACCTAGGTAAGACGAGGAAAAAGATAAGACTATGAAGAAGATGGCAATGACTACTCATAGAGCAGCAATAAGAATTCTCGTAGAGTGTGAGGAATATTGGTGAGAACATAGGAATATTTTGTTAGACATGTGTGCAAACCATAAGAAGAACCATTCAAGAAATGATAAATGGTATTATAGTATACTTCTCTGAGTTCTATAGTACACTCACTTTAGAGGAAAAGAATAATTAAAGTAAATACCAAAGTTTGAGCATATATGAAGGGATTTTGATTAAAAGAAGACCGTAATAGAGGGTATGAGATGGTAAACACACAGAGAGGACATTGGTAGGTTCAAAATTAAGGAAGGCAAGACGTAGGGTGGAAAAATTATTCTGCAAAGCCAATTGTCAATGAGTTATCCAACTTGTGCATAGTTTGTACTTCTTACCATAGTTTGGATGCGGCTGTCTATATTGCATGGTATGTAGACAAATAGATATTCTCCAAGGATGTATTCAACAACGTGTAAGTATCCTACATCAGAATCCTTTGTTTTCCTCTTCCAGAATCCCACTTTCATTCTTGGGCACTATCTCCACCTTTCTTTTGCCGATTCGACATGTTTTGGATATTCACTTGAAATTTTTCATAGCTATCATCACACTGCTTTACTGCGATATTATTTTGTACTTCCTCTCAACTCGATCCTGCAACATTGTTCTTCCTAGGGACCTGTTGGGAGCATTTCCACCGCCACCGGTCCAAAAGAAAAGGAGCCAAGCCTCTCCACCTCGAAGCCGAACCAAGGTCCACACCGGACCGGCCCATGCCGAACCAACCTACCCCATGTGCCTGCCGAACCAAACATGCTCCTACCACCGAGCCAGAATTCCACCGGACCATCCATGCTACTGCCGAACCAGGCAACCACCGGACCATACCATTACCGAACCATGTCCTACCAGACCAAACCCACCATCGAATAAACCCAACACCGAACCGACCCTTCTACCAATCAACACCGATCCAAGCCTCCATCTCCACGCAACACCGATTCAGCTACCACCGAACCAAAGCCCCACCGATCCATTCATCTCCTGCCACCGAACCAGATGTTCCAGTCCAGATTGCTTCAGCCCAGGCCCACCAGCAGCTATATACATCCAAGACCCCTGCCTCCAGCCTCACTCTATAAATAGAGGGGCAGGGGTACAACAATGGCAGACAAGTTTGAGAGCTCAAGCAAGGAAGGAACTTTCAAACAACTTTCTTATACTTATACTTAAAACTTTGTACTTGTAATCTGAAAGAAAAAGGGGAATAACATATAAAGTGGACGTAGGCACGTTCTGGCCGAACCACTATAAATCTGTGTGTCATTTACAGTTTAGTCCCTGCTTTTTTCATATTTGCACAAGTAACCCAAATCATTAAAAAACACATAAAATCAACTAAATTATACGGATTGGAGGTGTTTGCCCATTTTTTGCGCAAACATTTTTGGTGCTTTCACTGAGAACTTGGAACTCGAAGCTTTAGCTTCCCTCATTCAACCTTCTTTCCCAATAGCACCCTTCATTGCCTAGGAAACATGACTTCCAGGCCGAGAAAAGACGCCAACAAGGGAAAGAACGTTGCAACCAGTAGCGCTCCAGATCCAGTGGATCCAGATCAAGAGAACCATCCCACTACGACAGCAGATCAGGCAAATCCGACAGCCCCTGCCGCGGAACAACCGGCAGCAATCACCAGGGCAGATCTAGACAGAGTTGTGACTGAAGTAACTAACCGCTTCGCATCCCAACAAGAAGCTTTGGTGAACCAACTCATGTCACGCTTAAGGGATGCGAAGAATCCAACCGCAACACTGAATCATGGGGTGAGTCTCAATCTGGAGGATCTCAGAGACAGCAAAGGTCTTCCCTCTTCGAAGAAGCTATCAACAGGAACAATAATGATAGGGGCCGCGCCCGAACTCAGCCCGAACTCCGACTCGAGGAAGCGCTTGGAACCGAACCCAATGGGGGAGGCACCAGGCGAGGGTCGGATGTAGCTGACCCGGTCATGCCGCCTAATCATAGATACCCCGCTGAACGGAGCCGAGCTAGAACCCAGCCCGAAGTTGACCCCATGGAAATGCTCAAAGCAGAACCCCACAGGGGAAGATCAAGGCAGGGGGCAACTGTAGCTGGTCCTAGCATGCATCCGAGCAGCCAAAGACAGCCACTGGTTAACGTCAGAGGTGACAGGCTATACCATCCCTACAGGTCATTTGGACGAGATCGATCCCGCAGAGAAGAACCAAGCTCATTTTTGTCCGCTCCAAATTCTGATGAAAGGATGGCACGATTATTCCGGGAATGCGTCCGACGGGAGCAAAGAGATCGAGGGATAGGCGCTAGGGTAACCAGCCCTTTCACCCGTGACATCGAAACCGCCATCACCCCTCGAGAATGGAAAATGCCGACGATGGAACCGTACATGGGAACTTCCGACCCCGTTGTACACCTGCAAAGATACACACAACATATGCTCATGAGCGGGGCAAAGGAAGGAGTATTATGCAAATGCTTTCCACTATTTTTAGCAGATCTAGCTACCTCCTGGTTCTGCCATCTACCCCAAGGATCCATCAGTTCATGGGAAATGTTGAAGGAAAAGTTCATTAGCCAGTTCCGCATTCATGTGGAACAGCCCAAGGATGCTTATTCTCTATCCAATGTCAAACAGAAATCCGGAAAGACACTGCAACAATATCTAACCCGGTTCAACGCCGCAGCGGCCGCAGTCCAAGATGCCGATGAGAAACTCACCCTAATGGCCCTCTGTAGTGGTGTGCACCCAGATACCAAGTTTGCTAGAAGACTAACTAAAGAAAAACCAGCTACCTTGCCCGATTTCTTCCATGAAGCTGGGAAGTACATGAGACTCGAAGAGGCTGCCACTGAAAGGCAGACAGGACCACAGGCTAAGACGGCCCATGGAAACGCCCCCGCCACAGCGAAGGACATTCGGAGAAACGACTCCAGAGACAATGCAGGGGGCAAGAAGGGAGAAAAGCGCTTGTACCGACCAGGACCGAGATTCGACGCTTACACTCCCTTGAATGAAACAGTCGAGAACATCTTCCTGGCCACCCAGGACGAACTTACATACAAGCGCCCCCCGTACAAGAAAGAGTCGGATCGCGCAATCCAGTCCGAAAAATTCTGCCGTTTCCACGAGTCTCATGGGCACGATACCAATGAGTGCCGCCATCTCCGAGACCTAATTGAAGAACACATCAGGAGAAAGAGATTAGAACGCTATGTGAAGGGACAGGGCAGGACCCCAGCTCCTGCCAAGGAAAACCCAGGGCAGCTCCACCCAGAGACAGGCGGAGGAAATCGCAACACCAGCGGCTCCAGCCGAGAGAAGATAGTGGTCCATATAATATCAGGGGGGCCACACATTGCCGACAAGAGCTGGGCAGAAATGGAAAGATATGGAAACTCACTCAGAAGCGAGGGTGACTGCGTCAATTCCGTTATGGAAGAACGTCACCCTAAGCGGAAGGAAAATAATGACATCACATTCAGTGGGCGCGACCTAGAAGGAAGGCAGTACCCACACATGGACCCTATGGTCATCTCTGCCTGGTTCGGTCCAGCCAAAGTTTTCCGAATTTTAATAGACACTGGAAGTTCAGTAAATATATTATTCAAGCATGCTTTCGACAAAATGAAGCTGTCAATGAAGGATGTATCCCCCTGCAACAAACCACTACACGGTTTCACTGGAGAAGCAAAGATGCCCCTCGGACAATTGGATCTCTTTGTTGAATTGGGAAGTCATCCCCGCTCCGCCGTTCGGAAACAAACATTCGTGCTAATAGACAACCACTCGGCCTACAATGCCTTTTTAGGAAGACCAGCCTTGTCCGACTTCCAAATTGTCCTTGCCCCATGGTGCCTGAAGATGAAGTTCCCAACGGATAATGGAGTGGGAGAAGTAGAAGGGGATCAGGACGCCGCTCGGGACTGCTATGTAACCGAACTTTGCAATAATCGCAGGAGAGATAAAGGGAAAAATGCAGAGACTATTCTCTGCATGAAAAGCTTGGAAGCATAGCAACTAAAGAAAGCCCCTCCTCTTCGGTATACCAGTGATCCTTTCAATGAATTAGACCCCAGGGACAAAGAGGAGGAGGCCACCGCCGAGCCTGCAGAGGCTATGGAATTCGTATCTGTAGACAAACACGACCCAAGTAAACTGCTGAGAGTCGGATCTCAGTTAAAAAGAGAATTAAAGAATCAACTCATTGATTTTCTTCGCCACAACATGGATGTATTTGCATGGACGCACGCTGATATGACTGGAATCTCCCCAGACATAGCATGCCACGCGCTAAACATCGATCCTACCAAGGTACCGGTAAAGCAAAAGAAGAGAAGCATGGGGGCAGAACGATCAGCAGCCCTCGAGGAAGAAGTAAAGAACTTACTTGCCAATGACTTCATACGTGAAGCCATCTACCCGGAATGGATCGCCAACCCGGTACTGGTAAAGAAAGCTAATGGGAAGTGGCGCATGTGCATCGATTTCTCCAACCTAAATGATGCTTGCCCAAAAGACTGCTTCCCACTCCCTCGAATCGACCAACTCGTGGACAGCACTGCCGGACACGAACTTTTATCCTTTATGGACGCATACTCGGGATATAACCAGATCCCTATGCACGCCCCCGATCAAGACCACACTAGCTTCATCACTAACCGAGGATTGTACTGCTACAAGGTAATGCCGTTTGGACTTAAAAACGCCGGAGCTACTTATCAGCGCCTCGTCAACAAGATGTTTGCAGAACTGATAGGAAAAACTATGGAAGTTTATGTGGATGACATGCTAGTGAAGTCAAGAAAAGCCAACGACCATATAAACCACCTGGACGAGATGTTTCAAGTACTTCGCAAATACGGAATGAAGCTGAATCCTCTCAAGTGCTCCTTCGGAGTATCGTCT
Source organism: Allium cepa (assembly GCA_030765085.1). Classification (NCBI taxonomy): domain Eukaryota; kingdom Viridiplantae; phylum Streptophyta; class Magnoliopsida; order Asparagales; family Amaryllidaceae; genus Allium; species Allium cepa. The sequence goes on along the minus strand of CM060946.1, from coordinate 422,118,263 downwards.
GGAAAATTCCTAGGATTCATCGTCCATGCCAAAGGAATTGAAGCAAACCCCGAACAGGTCCAAGCTTTGAAAAACATCAAGATACCTTCCACTCGAAGGGAAATGCAAAGCCTAAATGGGAAAGTAGCCGCCCGAAGCAGATTCATCTCCAAGGCAACTGACAAATGCATTCCTTTCTTCGAAGCCCTGAAGAAGGACAAAGGAAAATTCGAATGGACCGATGAGTGTTCAACAGCTTTCCTTAACCTAATCAAACACCTCCAGCGGCCACCAGTACTCTCAACTCCGAATGAAGGCGAAGAACTATACCTATATCTTGCTGTGTCATCCCATGCTCTAAGCGCCGCTTTGGTAAGAGAAGAAAACCGCACACAACTGCCAGTGTACTTCATAAGCAAGAGGTTTACGGGGGCAGAAGCCAGATATCCTAAACTTGAGAAGCTAGCGTACTGCTTACTAATCACATCAAGGAAGCTACGACACTATTTCCAATCTCATCCCATCCGAGTTCTAACCGATCAACCACTAAGGCAAGTACTTCATCCTCCCGACACCTCTGGGCGACTCCTCAAGTGGTGCATCAAGTTAAGCCAATATGATATCACCTACCATCCTCGCACTTCCATCAAGGGACAAGCCATAGCCGATTTCATCGCCGAATTCACTATCAACGAAGGCAGGGAGCAGTCTGAAGTAACAGAGGACATCAAGTGGAGTCTCTTTGTGGATGGAGCATCGAACGAACAAGGCTTGGGGGCAGGCGTTGTGATCATCACCCCCAGGGGAAGAAAGCTGCGTTATGCACTAAGGCTGGAATTCGCTGCCACCAATAATGATGCCGAATATGAAGCAGTAATAGCCGGATTAGAACTCGTCCTGGAGATCGGAGTCAGTTCCTTATGTCTTCACAGTGATTCGCAACTCATCGTAAATCAAATACTAGGGGAGTTCCAGACTCGAGGAGAGCGGCTCACAGCATATCTGAAAAAGACCAAGCAGCTGCTCAATCAATTGGATCACTACTCGATCAAACACATTCCTCGAGAAGAAAATCAAGAAGCCGACGAGCTGGCAAAGCAAGCTAGCATGGGAGATGATACCACTTCTGGAACGATAACTATCTCAAGGCTACTAACCCCGAGTTTCGAGCAAGTAAACCTGATAGCTGCAACCGAAGAAGAAACATGGATGACCCCTATCCGAGAATACTTACAAAACGGCACCCTACCCGACGGACGAAGTGAAATTAAGAAAATTCTAAGGAAAGCTTCCCGCTACACAATGCAAGAAGGCATCCTCTATCGGCGCGGCTTCTCTAACCCCTTATTGAGGTGCGTTGCTGGAAGAGAAGCCAAGGAAATTCTATCCAATATCCACCAGGGAAGTTGTGGAGACCACACCGGAGGGCAGACCCTAGCAAAAAAGATACTCCGATATGGATATTACTGGCCCACCTTAAACAAAGATGCCTTAGACTTCGTCAAGAGATGTGACAGATGTCAGAAATTTGCCAAAATTCCTCGACTACCGACAAATGAGATCACTCAAATGACTAGCCCTTGGCCCTTTGCAGTATGGGGAATTGACTTGATTGGTGAACTGCCAATGGGCCGAGGCGGAGCCAAATATGCTATAGTGGCAGTTGACTATTTCACCAAATGGGTGGAGGCGGAACCTTTAAATAAAATATCCTCGGCAAAAGTTATCAACTTCTTGATCAAAAATATTCTGTGCAGGTACGGAGTCCCACTCAAGATCATATCAGATAACAGACTCCAATTTGATAGCGAAGAATTCGCCGATTGGTGCCAAGAGCACGGAATTCACAAAAGCTTCTCATCTGTAGCTTATCCTCAAGAAAACGGACAAGTCGAAGCTGTCAACAAGATCCTCAAAACCTTAATCAAGAAGAAACTTGAAAAGTCGAAAGGCGCTTGGGTGGATGAACTTCCTACGGCACTTTGGGCCTATCGCACATCTTACAGAACTTCAACAGGGCATACTCCTTTCTCTTTGGCATACGGATCAGAGGCCATACTTCCAGTTGAAACTATATTGCCCTCTCACCGTAGGATCCACTACAGCCCGGAAGAGAATGAAGAACTCCTCCTCATGTCTTTGGATCTGATTGAGGAGAGAAGAAATGATGCAGCACTCAAAGCAGCAGCTCACAGACAAAAAGTGGCAGCACTATACAACTCCAAAGTCAAACATCGCAGCTTACAAGAAGGAGATCTTGTCCTCAAGAGAATCTTTCCACGCCCCGGGGCACTGGACCCCATCTGGGACGGACCATATGTAATTCATAAAGATCTCCACAACGGAGCTTATATTTTGTCAACAGTGGACGGAGAGGTGTTCCAGAGGGCATGGAACATCCGACACCTCCGTCGATACTTTTCTTAACTTGTACTGCCCATATGAAGTGAATTAACAAAGAGAATCAGTGGACGTAGGCATTTTCGTGCCGAACCACTTTAAAAAACTTGGCTCTTGTTAACTTGTTCCTTTATATCTTGGCTACTTGTTAAGCTTTATCCTTTGCTGTTAAACAAAATCCTTTGCAGATGACATTTTAATCCAGAGCTTCACAACACAACTCCACCTGAACAAAATCTAACAGGTAAGCTACGCTCCTATGCCCTCGCCAATGAGACACTTTGCTCCGGTATCCCTCTACCGTGAGTTAACTCATTGTTTGCCTCGGCCCTTAAAGCCGACTGTAATGAGCCGAGTATAAGTCATCAAAAAAAAAAGGCCGACTATAGCCGATGGCAGCTCATTACAGCGATTCGGCTCGCCGGCAACTGTGAACCGATCATAAGCCCCAACATAAGGTGTGGCCAGCCAGGGGCAGTTCGCAGTTGACGATCGGCCCCCATGCTAGCCGGCCACAGTAAATCAAATAATACCCACGATTACGGGCCATAATGGCCCCGGTAGTTACTGTGCGCGATCGGCTTCGATGTGTCTTAAGTGCAGCTGTGGTAAAAAAGAAAACTCCCCGCAGAGGCGTAAGATGGGTGACAAATGTTTCCAAGACCCACAGCTAGGGATAATGACTACAAAACCCGTTTGCCACGAACTTAAGCACATTGACGGCCTTCCATGACTGGAAGTTTTACTTTTCCTATATTTCAATTTCGTTTAAAACTTTTCTCCTATTCTCCGTAACGGTGCTTGAAAGTACAGGACATGAAATAGGGAACGTTCGCGAATGGGAACAGAAACTTACAATCGGATGACGAGACACTCAACAGCATTCCGTGCTTAGTCTTATAGGGCGCACGAAGTTGCCGTCCACAGCCGAAACATGAAGGGCGGTACCTTCTACTTTTATGCATTAATGCATAGCTGCAGTTCATATTCACACATCACATTTACGTTGCAAAATGAGAAAATTATACTTTAAGCAAAAAACTTGGCATCAGGCACAGTCAAGTCACTAGTAACATGCATAGTTATATCACTCACACAGCACAACAAAATAGCGATAACATTCCAACATAAAGGAGTCAGCTTATGTTATGAAATTACATAAAGTCATTGTTACAGTACATTAATGTTTTGAACTAGCATATAAAGGAATGTCAAGCAGACCAAATAAAATAACCAGCTGCATTAGTGCTAACCACTACACTTCAGAACCAGCTCTCCGAATCTACTTGGTTGCTGGATCGGAACTCCCAGCGTGTTGACCAGAGGTCCCACCTGTCCAATTCGGAAGAAGAATCCATCAGATAAACAGCGAACGATCAAGTTATGAAAAGCTAAAAAGGGAAAACTCACCGACGCCCGCTTCTTGGTCCTCATCCCCCAACTGCACACCGGCTTCCTCCGCAGCAAGCAGCCGCATCCCCTCCTTCACCGCTACCTTCTCCTCCTTTGAGAACTGGGCGGTTACCACGTCCATCCTGAATGCCGCTCCACCTTCCTTATCCGCATCGGCCTTGGCCTCCTCCAAAGCCCGGAGATATATCCTAGCCATGATCCGGGGATAGTCATCCATCCAGGATAGATTACCCTGCTTCCAGGTACGGAAGTACATCTCCTGCAACATCTCATCCATCATCCCCTCATTCTCCTCAAACTCCCTCACTCGGGCCTCGGAGGACAACAACTTAGCGACGGCAACATCCCTCTCCGATCGATATCTCAAGCGGTCAGCCTGGAGAGACCTCCTCATTTCCTCCATCTCTTCCTTTAGCTTGGCCTGAGCAAGCTCTACGGCTTCAAGCCTCCCAGACAACTCTTCAATCCGCTCGAGATCCGTATTCCGAACCTCATCCACCGTCGCAATGGCCATATCAATCTGCCCCTTGCAAGCAGCCTCCATTTTTCGCAATTCTGCCCTGCTTGCCTTTTCCAGATTCTCCTTCAACTGCCAGGAGGCTGCCTCGTGCTGAGAAATCTGGATAGCCTGATCGGCAAGCTGCTTGTCCTGATCAGAAACCTGTAGCCGTAGTCGGATGTTAGCACTCCCGATTTCCTCCCCAGCCCTAGCCAGTTGAGCATGATGCTCCATCAACTTCTTGACCTCCTCCGCGACCTGGTCAATGTTGGCGTTGGCTTCGTCCCCCATAGCAGCGATCAGAGTAGTGAGCAGATCCAAATCTAGGGACTTAGCCTCATCAAGAATCTGAACCATGGGATTGCGGGGGAGAAGATGCTCGCCCGTGGCCTCGTCAAATAATATATCCTGAGAGCTTGGGTCCAAATCCGGGTGGCCGGCAAAGGGATTGCGAGGCACGTCGGGACGTTTTATGCGGATAAGGGTAGGATTCTCGGAAGGAGGCGGAGAGGGGGCAAACTCCGTGGTCTCCTCCGCGGTATCTCAGGAAGGCTGAGCAGAAGGCTAAGGACCAGGTGGTGAATCAAACAAGGAACGCCTCCTCTTCCTCTGCTGGATATCTTCCTCAATGACTCCAAGAAGAGGGCGATATTTAACTACATCCCCGGAACGGCCAGTTGGAGGCTTAGTAGCAGCTCTCATCAACTTAAATTGTTCGAGGCGATGTCGAACGTCTGAAGTTTTGGCCACCTCGCCTGCCCCTGTAATAAAGAACAAGTGTTACGAGCGTACAATGGTCCATAATTCGAGAAATATGTTAAGTTAAAAAGAGTGAGAAGACACATCTATTATACAAACCCTGCGGAGGAGTAGGATCCTGCAATAAGTCCTGGATTTCATCCCAGGACGGGTGCGAGCCATAAAATATTCCTAAGTCCTTATCGTAAATGGAATCTGCGGAAGTCAAAAGATCACCTTGCACCGCTGAAGTCACCCTCGCCGAGGGGCTCTTGGGGGATGGATCGACGCCAGCCCCAGCCTTGTCAACCTCCTTTGCCTTCTTCGCCGAAGCTGATCCTTCCTCCAACCCTTCAAAAGCCTGGCGGAAGGCATCATCCATCCACTCCTGGATCTCTCCTGCCTGCTCAGAAGACAAAGCCCCGACACCACTACCACCCTGTCCTTCACCTTCTCCATCTCCTCCGCTCTCCTCTTCGTCTCTTTCCTCCTCTCCACCTTCCTCCTCCGGAATATCTAGACATGTACTGGGAGAGGGTCCATCAGACTTCTTAAGTTTCTTTCCCCCAACGGCTGGAGGCACCGAGAAAGGTCTCTTCTTGCTACTCTTCACAGTAGCCCCATCCTTGGCTTTAGCAGCCCTCTCCTCGGCTGTATCTCTCTGTATCTCTCTGTTTAACCACAGATTGATGTGGCAGAATCATGTTATACTCCAGGAGAGTGGCGTTCCTGATCAGGAAAGAAGCCAATCTATCCCTTCTCGAAATGGACTTTATTTCAGTAGCCATCCGAGCCAAGGAATCAGTCTCCACAACCGCAAAGCCACCTTTTGCTAGCAAGGAATAAAAGCATATAAGAAGAAGCATTGTGATCGGGACAAGAATAATATAAATGAAGTTCAACTTACAGCCGGAAGTGAAAAGGCGGAAAGAAACAGAGTCATCCCTAATGAAAAACCATTCCTTCTTGAACATACTAAACTTCGAGTACAAATCCAGAACAGGCTTGAAGGGCACGGCCGCTTCCAAACTGATATATGGAGACCCCTTCTTGTAGCCTCTCAAGTTGTACAGATATCGGATCTCCCGGTTGGAAGGTGAACGCCCATATCTCCTCTGAAAGATGACGAAAAGACTCACCAGAATGGCGTAGGAGTTAGGCTGAAGCTGGAATGGAGCCACCTTCAGATATGTGATAAAGCTAACTATCCAGGCGTTGAGAGGCGGGATAGCACCACACATGCAATGATATTTGTTGTAAGCAAAGTAGCCTTCGAGGGGGTCATACGGCATCACTCCTTCCCCCGGCAATAGCATGCGCGCTCTATCTATTCCGAAGGAACGAGATATAACATCGAGTTGCTCCACTTTCAGAGAGCTAGGAAAGCAATCGGGAGGGGAGACCAGAAGTTCCTGGGAACCATACCCATCCACTAACGACCTCGGGGCAGGTCCGTGTTGCGCCGGTCTTGGCTGGGCTGGGGGCACGGAGGAGGACTCTCCTTCGCCCTTAGACTTCCGTTTATCTGATCGAGTTTCCGCTTTGCGAGACATTTATCTGCATACACAAAAGTGAAAGACATGTTGTTAGAACAAGGAGTATGGAAATATAAACAGATAGGTCCAGGTTTCGTTCAGTATTGAAGGTCCAAGTTTCATTCGGTATTGGAGGTCCAAGTTTCACTCGGCATTGAAGGTCCAAGTTTCATTCGGTATTGGAGGTCCAAGTTTCATTCGGCATTGAAGGTCCAAGTTTCATTCGGCATTGAAGGTCCAAGTTTAATTCGGTGAAGCAAAAGTAAAAATTCATTCGGTACTTAGTACTCCACGGTTTCATTCGGTAGTCCAAAAAGCAGAGCCATTCGTCAAAAGGAGGCGAATTACCTGATTCGATGACCTAAAAGTTGATTCGGCAATCTAAAGTGATTCGGTAAAGTTGATTCGGCAAAGGAGGGTCTGATTGGGCTATCAGGCTTGGTAGGAAATAGCGAAGGCCTAACTCCCTTATTTGTAAGCGAATATCAATCGCCGGATCAGTTGGTTCGGCGTCAGAAGCCGGATGGAAACACACAAGCTAAAAACAAAGCGCGACACGTGCAAACACCACGTGCCCCACTTTGGGGGGCAAGTGTTGGGAGCATTTCCACCGCCACCGATCCAAAAGAAAAGGGCCAAGCCTCTCCACCTCGAAGCTGAACCAAGGTCCACACCGGACCGGCCCATGCCGAACCAACCTACCCCATGTGCCTGCCGAACCAAACATGCTCCTACCACCGAGCCAGAATTCCACCGAACCATCCATGCTACTGCCGAACCAGGCAACCACCGGACCATACCATTACCGAACCATGTCCTACTGGACCAAACCCACCACCGAATCAACCCAACACCGAACCGACCCTTCTACCAATCAACACCGATCCAAGCCTCCATCTCCACGCAACACCGAATCACCTACCACCGAACCAAAGCCCCACCGATCCATTCATCTCCTGCCACCGAACCAGATGTGCCAGTCCAGATTGCTTCAGCCCAGGCCCACCAGCAGCTATATACATCCAAGACCCCTGCCCCCAGCCTCACTCTATAAATAGAGGGGCAGGGGTACAACAATGGCAGACAAGTTTGAGAGCTCAAGCAAGGAAGGAACTTTCAAACAACTTTCTTATACTTGAACTTAAAGCTTTGTACTTGTAATCTGAAAGAAAAAGGGGAATAACATATAAAGTGGACGTAGGCACGTTCTGGCCGAACCACTATAAATCTGTGTGTCATTTACAGTTTAGTCCCTGCTTTTTTCATATTTGCACAAGTAACCCAAATCAATAAAAAACACATAAAATCAACTAAATTATACGGATTGGAGGTGTTTGCCCATTTTTTGCGCAAACAGGACCTGGCTTTCTCATTCTCAAATACCAAGCTGCCTTTGCATAAAAGCATTCTACCATCGCGGGTGGCTTACTAGCTAAATAATCGCTGAAATTAGATTTTGGATCTATCCCTCTCGTCGCGGTCATTAATATTGCATGGTAATTCGGTTATTAATATTCTAACAGTTGTATGAAACCTCTCCAAATAATATTTCAATGATTCTCCGGAGCCTGGATAACGCTGGATAGGGACATTACATTCTTGGGGCGAGTTTCAAACATTCGAAACCGCTCTACGAACTTTGTTGCCAAATCAATGAATCTGTAAATCGATCGTGGGAGTAAACTTGTGAACCACATCGTTGCTATTTCAAAGAGAGTTATAGGAAAGCACTACACTTGGTTGCATCATTCGCTCGTGTGGAATCTATCAACCATTCATATCTCATGATATGCTTTATGGGGTTTGTTTTTCCTAATTGGTGGGCATCGATGGCATATTGAATCTCCTTGGATACTTTATATGTACCTTATTATCAGTGAATAGGATATGGCTTCTTAAGATTCACCAATCATCATCAGTCAAGCCCTGGCCCACTCTCACTAACCGTTTGACCAATGTCGATAAGTCTGGCATTTGGATAGTTGGTGCCAAGCAGCGGTCATGATCCACCTCTAGTGAATGGTTCGGTCAATGTCTGTGGACCGTTCGACATCTTCTTAGTTCACTAACTTCCCAATATGTACCTTGTAAATTCAATTAGTCATCATTTTGGGAAGCACTTAGTTAGCATTCAATTGAACTCCAACATCAAAACCAACTAAAGAAGCTTCATCCTGATTCCCGTGATGTATGGTTTGATTCCCTCTTCTGGGGGGGGGGCAATACCAATACTTAAGAAGGGATTGTCACCGATCGATCCTAGCAGACCACGTTGGCCTATCGGTTAATGCCTCGAATTTTCTATGCAACATTTATTTGTTCTACGATGCCTATGCTTATGATACTCAAGTGATGAGCTAGAAATCTTTGATGTCGAGTAAGAAGTGGGATACCTTCTTGATTTCCCTCGCCGTTGCTGATTAAGTTGGTTCACTAAGTTGATATTGGTATGACTTTGTTGATTTAATTGTCGATGGTTGTCCATCAGCTCTCTCATGAGATTATGAAATTTATCCCTTGAAATAGACTCAGTGGGATTCTGAACTTTAATTAGTTCAGCATTCACATCCATTGGTTGATTGCTTGGGCCTCCTTACTGAATGTTAGCATTCTCATTTCCTTCCACATTTTGAGAGTTAGATATAGTATTCCTCACTATTGTTGATAACATTTCTTAGATTTCTAGAAATCTAAGTAGTTCGAGCAACTCCTTGAAGATAACTGCAAATCGCTTTCGGTGGATTTATCTATTTCAATAGCAACAATGGAACCCTAATAAGCTAAGAATTAAAGTTCTAAATGAAAGCACTAAAATGTTTGCACCTAAAATGGTCTCAAACACCAATATAGGTTTTATAGAGAAGTAAGTGAAGAAAAGATAAATTAAACTAGGTAAATGAATATGTAAGCAATAGAGAATAAGTAATACTCAAAGATGTAGAAATTTATAGTGGTTAGGCATTGTATGCCTACGTCCATTGTGAAGATTATTCTTTATTAATCACTTTTGAATCCGATTAAAATGGAGTCTACAGTAACAAGCACCATAAAGATACCTCGAATGACCCATCATCTCAGCATTCATAGACGAAGATAGCCAAATATCTTTCTGAAATCTCGGCCAAAGGACCTTCTAAACAATATAGGTCCACTAGAGAGATCGCTTGGCCCAATTCCCAAAGAGGAGAGTTCGGTACCGATTCCATCTTTGGTTAAATATTAGGGAGCTATCCCTGTGGTATCTTCCTCACACAAAAAAATGTATAGCCTTCAAATTTAATGTCATTTGGATTATTGGAGTTCGATTTATTGCTTAATCTTCAATATTGCTTACATGCTGCTCTTTGTCGACCCCTTCTAAGGGATGTATAATGATCTCTCCAAACATGTCCTTTTGATGTTCGATCCCTAGGGTGGGCTGTCTAGGGTCCTTATATCTTACTCCTCAAATTTCGTAGTGACTGGACTTGTAGATCTTGAGATATTGATTGTCTGCCACAAGCATGCTCTTATACTTTGAAGTATGTTGATCCCTATTATTGGAGCCAATCTATGCCGATCCCTCCAATGAATTGAACTATATTTCTTACTTTGAGTATTCTACATTACACATCTATCAATTCCATTAAATCCTGACTCCATATTAACATCTGTCCTTGACTTCTAGGCCCCACAAGCACTACTCTTGAGTCATGGACCTTGATGGAAGTTGAATCTGACTTGTGCAATCTGTTCAATATAATCGGGTAAGAATGTCGGATAACAGAATGTGTGCTTTATTTTGAATTATGATGATTGTTGATTTATGTTCAATTAATTATAAATTCTTATTCGAATTAACCTGCGTTTTGTTGTCGATTTTAGTTAAAGTCATTTATGGTTGAATTATTGAAATGCATGAGACTAATTAACCTATGATTGATATTGTTTAACCCTTATAATTAAGATGTTATATACATACAATAGTTTTGATTGTATGGCTGAGAAAGTTTATTGTTACTAAAATATGTGTGGGTGGGAATTTAAAATCTAAATTCAGCTTATCCATGAATTTAACAACAACACGTTAATGTTATATGGTTGTTATATATTTTGGAAGTACTTAACTTGTAATTAGTGCACTTCCCCATATTTTGTGATTAGACCAATAAGTTATTAATTTGGATTGAAGGTTGTATTTAAGGGATTGTGACATCACAATTCTTTTAAGGAAGAACATTGTAACGACCCTACCCTTTTCATTTTTAACATTAAAGTAATTAAAAATGAAATTTTAATAGAACAACGAATTGGTTATTGTATTTATAATGGTTGAGTAAGTCTTTCCGAGCCTATCAATTTAATATATGATTTCAATTGATTTTGAGTTACGGCTTAGAAGATACCAACCTTATAAGTCTAAACGGTTTAAGCCTATGACAATTAATTTCCTAGCTGTGAAAATTAAAGTATTGTAAAATGTATAGTCAAAATATATATATATATATATATACATATATACAAATATATATACATACATATCAATGTGATCCTATATTTTTCTTATGCATTTAATATGATGTAAGTAAATATAAATTTGGTTGCTATACATAAATTTATGTTGTATGAATTATAAGTATATTAAATATATAGTCAATGAATATACATAATCAATGCGATAGATTTATTACATATATCTCAATTGTTAAATAAAGAAACATATATATATATATATATATCGCAAATTGTCAAAAATTTGCAATTCCTCCTACCTTTTAATGGCGACAACTTGCTCCTTAAAATGGCGATATCTCTTTGCCTTCCCTTTCTGAGTTTCCCTTCGTCTATTCGTCCTTCCTCCCTCCCATTTTCTGCATCCACTTTCTCCTTAATCTCCCACCCTAACTGTCGACCATGGCAAAGAACTGCAGAAAGAAAACAAGATTTGTTTCCTCCTTTTCTAATCGATCGATTACCAGATCTGGTCGTGCATACGATTCAATCTCTGCTCCTCCTTCTATCGCTGCTAATTCTGGATTAGAGATACTTTGCTTCAATCTCCTTGTGATGGCCAGTCTCTCTGGGTTAGAAAGGCTCTAGATGCTCTTGCTTCTGATTGTTGTAAACTTTCGTCGTCTATAGGCCCCATTTCAGGTGTCATGAAACCTTCCTCTACCACTGCCTTATCTCCTATCCTATAGTATACCGACTCTGCTTGGAATGGCAAGTACTAGGAATGTATGTTGCGATATCTTGGGTATTGATGTTAGTGGTAATAAATCTGTTGATTTGAATTTCAACTCAGTTGAAATTGTAGATATTGAGGCAGTAGATGATTGTTTTAGAGTGGATGCAAATATGTATGAATCTACCGTGTTAAAAGCAAATCATGATAATGAACGTATATCATTTGGTCTGGTCTCCAATTCTGTTGGTTTATCTAATAGAATAGACGATGCTACTAGCAAAATGTTTGATAAGTCGAGGAAGGGAATAAACGATGTCGGATACAATGAACCTGTTGTTGATCTAAACCATGCAAATTCAACTCTTGATTGTCAATAGTAGCTTCCACAATCTAATGAGCTAAATATAGGATTAAAATGGTCTTCCTTATTCCCTGCCTTACCAATAAACACACACGCATATACATATACATATAGATATATCATTGATTGCATATTAATTTCCTGTATCGTGAAAAATTAATTACATGGACTAACGATTGGTTATGCATAGATTGAAATAATTATATTAATATCATATATTAAGGGAATTTAAATGCATAGACCTGCAATTTGTTGCCCATTAATTGACGGGTATCATGATGTTTGAATTTTTATATATAATTTGTTTATATATTGATTTCATGTGTTATGGGAAACTAGAAAATATGATTGTGGGAATAAAATTCTATGCCTAGATTTTCCAGTTATGGGGAAAATATGCATATATATATTTAGTGCAGAAAAAGAATTTACATATATATATATTTATATTCCTTATGTCTTGATTATAAAATTTTATTCAAAATTTGAATATACATTTGTTTTCTGAATTAGCATTATGGAAAATTAACTGCATAGGTATCAATTAATTTTACATTGTTTAGAATAGGTAGAAGTTACTTTATTTGTTCTCTAGCTATCGGAAATAAAATGAGAAATAATAAAAAATAGACATAATCTTTCCTTCCTCTTTTCTCTCACTTACCCCCTCACATAACTATGATTATAAATATTTAAAAAGGTGAGAAACCATTAATTTTTTTCTACAATCTTCATTCCTTTCTTAATTAAAAAAGTATAGAATCAATTTCATAAGAAAGAGCAAATGGGAAAACTTAGATTGACGATTCACTTAATAACACATACACATGAATTTTGAAGAAATTTGATTTTGATAAAAGAAGAAAATGCTACAGTGCATTAATTTCAAACATATATAGGCGAATCTTCAAATGAGGTTTATGACAACCAACACCTCATGATACATCAATCCAAAGCATAAGGTGTCTTTCTGACCCACGTCAATGCCAAGAAGCAAGAGCTATCAGGTTATTAAATATTTTATAGACTGAATATATAAGGATAAAATACAAGACATTCGACACTTCAGATCTTACATCAGAAGGAAGAAAAATATAAGTACTAAAAATAGTCATCTCAGAAATTATCTAGATAAATAAAATAGTCTCAATACAGTAGTTGTCATGTCCATATTATACAAAAATACATCAAGTAATCAAACACTTAATACTATAAATAGTACATGGAGATCAACAAGAAATAAGAAAAGCAACTCCAATGCCAAGCTCGTCTCTCCATGCATGAATCTTTACGCCTACTATCTATTATCTTATATGCATATGGTTGGGGGAAAAAGAAAGGTAAGGGGTAGGTCAGACAAAAGCATGGTGAATGAGTTATGTAACACCCCGTAAAATTTACTTAATAAATTAATAAACAACATAGCTTCAAAAATGGAATTTGAGAAAACGATGGAGTTTGGCCATGAAACTTGAACCATTGCATTTATGGATAATTTTCGAGCAACTTTCATATTTGGAGTTTTGCGATCGAAGTTCAATCGAGGAAGTCAAAGGCCTTAAAAGTTTTCGAAATGAAACTAATAGGAAACAAAAATGGAAATAATTAATACTCGGGACCCACCGGTCAACCCCTACTATGGGCTTAACAGTTGACCGCTTATGGGGTGTGGTCGACCAGGTGGAACTTGACGGCTAATGTTTAAACCTTGGCCAACAACTCGAATTTAATAATTTAATCCAATAGATATTATTGATTTGAGCATCCATAAATGCAGGCCTAATCCCTCATTTCTCCATTTATATTTTCTAATTTAAGCAGTGAAGCTCGACCATTTTGTCTTCTCCACTATTCCCCTTAATGGTAAAATAGTTTATATTTATAAAAATTGGAGAAGAGAAAAATATAAAATTAAAGAAGAGAAGAAGTGAATCAACATTGCGTAATAAAAACTTAAGTTTTAATATTATACATCTTTATTCCCCCTTAACCCCAAATCTTTTCTCAAATCTATAATTCTAATAGTATGTTTATACTCTATTAAACATATTTCTTTGGATTAAAAAGAAGATGGAGTTGAATTAAGGGTTTGGATTCATATTTGGGAGAATTAAAAAGGTTTATAATGTGAGTGGGAAATTGTGTAATTTATTTATAACATTGGAATTTATTTCTTTGGATTTTATTTAATTATTGTGCCAAAATAAAGATTTAAAGAGTTGTAGGATCGAATTAAACACATAAAAACATTGCCGACATATTCTGTAATTTGGGAAATTCGAATAGGAATATTATTTACAACATGATCTGGATGTCAGCCTAAAGTTATTAAAAGTTTATTATTGCTAAGATGTGGAATTTATTCCAGATCTACAACTGGGTTGAAAAAATTAAAGTATAATTTAGATTTGCCCTAATTTTTTTTATTGGAATATGAATTTTTGTGCTTTAATCTATTAAAAATATTATTCGTATAACCTCCATAAATTGTCTAATTTCTTATATACATAGAAAATGTACAGTGTTTGAATTGACAAGGAATATACTCGAAAGGGAAGAGATGAGTAGATTTTTGATATTCCTTTCGTAATTTACATTATGTATTTCAGTAAGGGAAATAAACAATTCCTTATAATTTCAAATGAAGCAAATCTCTTAATTATGTTAATTTATGAAGAGTTATAATAGAAACCCTTTTTGAATGGATAATTCTATCATATTAAAATATGGAAAGGAATATTTTATTTAGTGATTAATAACTAACAATGTAATAATAAATATATATACACACATAATTGTTGTAAACATTCAGAATAAAAACATAATCAAGATAGCATAGTAAACATTAATATTCGCATTAGATATAATTAACGTTAGAATAGATCACGTAATAAATGATAGGGCCGGGATTTAAAGATAGGAAATTGGAATTCAAAATTAATAGGTAACTAATGAGCAAAAAACAAAGAGTTACAAAAATTTAAATAAGTTATAAATTGGTTAGGACTTGTTAATGAGATTACTAGGGTAATTGTGGAGAGATAAGGAAGGAATAATAGGTAAAATTAAAATGAATAAATAAATGTCTTTAGAAAATGTCCAGTTAAGATAATAATCATTTATTACGGACAAAGTGAAATTTATAGAAATAGTAAAAAAATCATGTTAGTTATTTAATTAAATATTTTAAGACAGTATAATTGTCATTATGATAAACTATATAGCCTTAAATATATAAATAAAGATTAGTGGGCTTAGCCTAATTCTAAAACTTAAGATGATTAATTTGATTTAGTAGATTTGGATGTGAGGTCACTAGACTTAAACAATAGAAGTATACTCTTTACTCAAAGGCTACAATCAATTGTGTACATTTACCACAAATGTGGACATCTCCAACCGTAAGACCTATGGGAAAGGGATATACATTGCGGCAAAGTAGGTGAAAAATATCCTGGAGATTTGCCTCGGATTTGAAGTAATTAATGGCTAGTACTTTTCGAGATTATATCCAATAAGAGGTAGCAAGTATCCAAACGAGATATTTCCTTGACTTGCTTAGTTCTAAACTAGGATGTCAGCCATGGAGAGTCGGTTGCCTATGTTGGTAGCTTGCACAAGT
Organism: Allium cepa; assembly: GCA_030765085.1. Classification (NCBI taxonomy): domain Eukaryota; kingdom Viridiplantae; phylum Streptophyta; class Magnoliopsida; order Asparagales; family Amaryllidaceae; genus Allium; species Allium cepa. The sequence goes on along the minus strand of CM060946.1, from coordinate 422,102,549 downwards.
ACTTAGTACTAGGTTTGGCATGCAGGCTTTAATTCCCAATAATCCCAAGCAAGCGTTAGCAAAGACTCGGGTTATGCCCTGATAGATTACGCTTCCTACTAGAGTAGAATCCATATGGGTTACAAGTAGACCTCATGTTAGATGGTTTGGTGAAAAATTTGTTTAGTGGACGTAGGGTAGTTGACCGTTAGATGAGTTTTGAGTTGTGGTAGTCGTAAGAAAATTAAATTAAATATTTTGTTCGAAGTTGTATATATTAATCATTGGTTTTTGTCGTAAGACACATGGACAAACACTGACAACGGAAAGGGCCCGCTTCGTATTTTTGAAATTTTAAGCAATCGAGGTTTTGAGTAGTGTATGTTAAGATGTATATATGCACATAGGTATATGTATTGTATATCTTGGAAATGATTAGGGTAGGTATATCATACGTGCATATAGAAATAAATGGATTAGCCGTAAATAATAGACATAACAATTAAATAGAAGCCAATTGATATAAGTTTGTACTATGAATAAAGTATGCAATTTTCCATTCATCGGGATGTTGTTTTGATCCTCCTCTCATTACAACCTATAGGATAAATTTAGAGGGATCGATCATTGGAGCAAGATGGGAATGGTTGATGGAGAAGTCTTCTTATTCTTGCCCGAATATTGACAAGGAGATTAGATGTCCAAGGAATATCGTTGATTTCAAAGTAGTAGCTTCAGTCAGTGTCCATGTACAAATATATTTTCTATTCGCTGTGAGTCTAAATTGATTGATCTTTGATATACTAATGTTTATTACAGGTTTCCAAAGTCAACGATCCAAACTCTGCTGGAGTTGTTTTTGATTTAGTTGAAATTCGGGCCCATCAAGGTATAGGTTGTTACACTTGGCATCATCTCCTAGGTTAGTCGATCATAGGAATTACTATATTCTAAGAGAATGTATTTGTATTTTTCTACTGTAAGTATATATTATACATCGAACTCAATAATATCTACTACATGGTAATTGCGACTATATTCCAAAAGGATAGGCGAGGAACCTATGAGTTGGGAAATTTATTTATAGAGTTAAGAATTACGCACCAACCTCGATATCTCATAGAGCATTGACAATACGTAAGGGATTAACCGAGAAGAGCATAAACATGACCGTGGAAGGATCACCGAGGCTGGATGGTGTTTGACTTGATTATGGAGACTACACTGCCTTGTGATTGGGAATTTTGATGGATTGCCTAATGAAGATTAACATTTTATCCATAATAGAAGGAAATTATAGGATCGCTTTCACCTTGGAGGGGAGGGGGGTGAATAGGGTGACACTACTAATAATAAAAATTTAATGCGGAAATATATAAAATAATTGCAGCACTAATAGTAGAAGAATAATAAAAGCAGAAACAGAACAACACCGATTTACCCAACATAGGAAAAACCATGCCTACGTGCTACCCCTAAGGTTTCTACTTGAAATTAAGTAGTCAGACGCTAACACATGTAAACACGCGACATCTGCTATCGACTAACCAAACTCTACGCTCAAAACCCTATCACAACTCAGCCACTGATTTGCAAATTCTTGAACTACACCCCCATAGTTCGTTACTAGTCACACGACTAGAATTTTACAAACATTATATGAAAATTATAGAATAGAAAAAAAACTTTACAAAAAACCCTATTTAGTAAATTAAGCCCAAGTTAAAAATATAAAGGCTCGCCACTTCAGTTTATATCAAAAGAGAAATTGTCTCCCTTAATATTTTCTTCTGTTCGACTCGTATTCTTTACTTCGTGAAAATGTCTTTCTTCATTTCCTTCCTTTGCTGACAATGTTCGTTCCTCTTTCAAAAAGTTAGGGCTTTGTATAAATTGAAAACGCTGATTTCAGTTGATCAAGTGAAAATACATTTTTGTGTTGATTGCTTTGTCGATCGATCGTCTTGCTTTGACTTCACTCGGCTGCTTTAATTTGCCGAGTTCAGATTGAACAATTTTGGTTTATGATTCCCTTTATTACTCTTGTTGATACGCTTGAACTTGATGTGTCGCGCCCCACGTTTATAATCACGCCAGCCAAGGACACTATGGAGTACCGCCGTCAACTAGCACGAAGAATAAGGCTATTGAGGAGCGATCATCCATGTAATTGCTTTGTGCGAGCACCGACATGTCAGATAGTATAACATGCATTTCATTTCAAGAGGAAATCCGACATGCCGATACAAACTCAAAGCTACAACACAGTGGTTATGTGGTCTTCGGAAACAAATATAGAAATAAACATAACATAAATCAGTCACAGGTATTCATATCACAAAGGCGGAAACAGATATGAATATAGCACATATAATTGTACATCAGAGTAGTGGTCTAACAAGATCCACAATATCACAATAGAATAGATACAAGTGCAAGACAAAAGAAAACTTATACATTAAGGAGTCTCTATCTCGAATGTATAACAACAAAAACTACTACTGTAACAACCCGATATTTTCAGCCATTCGCATCCGCACATGTCGGACTTGAATTGCTCAAAATACCGCGTTGTAAATAAATTTGGAGCAAATGAAATACAATCACAGAATCACAGACACAGAAATATCAGAATAACTCGCAGCGGAAATAAAATACATAGTAGTTCATGAAGCTACTACGGCAGAGTCTCAAACCAAATACATAATACAGTCTGAAAACAACATAATAGAAATCCTAATTACATAGAAGTTCACTAGTACATGAGATACACTAGAACAGCTGAAACAGAAAGTAGATATAAACTTAGATAAGCAGAAACTCCAGCAAAGACCAGCTCCAGAAAGAGAATCCAAAGCTGTGAATACTCAGGCTGACCCGAGCGTAAAGTAAAACACAAAACACTCGAGTCAGGACAATATATACTTATATAATGTAAACCAACTCAAGTGAACTGTAGTAGAAATACACAACAACCTAAAGGATGCTTGGGATTGCCCATCCTTTAAGAATCAGTTAAACTATAAATTAAATACATCCCGTGGTTAAATTTCAAAATGGTATTTTATACTTCAAAATCAAATATCATTTCAAAATTCAATATCATTCAAAAGTCCATTTCAAAATATCAATATCTTCCAAACCACATTCATTTTTATTTAATTTAAATACCATTACAAAACACATTTCAAAATAGTTTATATTTCAAAACAAATTACTTCATTTTAAATAATAAAATGAAGTTATTATATTTAATAATTAAATTATTAAATTTACAAAATTTTAGTCTTTCAAAATTCATTTATTCACTTAATTTATTAAAACAGATGGAAATTCAACTTTCGCAGCATCTAGAAATTGCTACAGAAAGTACATTCAAAACAGTTCAATTTAACAAAAGATAGCATTTAAAAATGCTATAATAGAGTTACATCAGTTTCAATAAAACCTAGTTAAATTCAACAATTATAACATTTAAAAAAATGCTATAATAGCCTTTAATTAAACTTAGCCATTTGGTTCATTATTATCCACTACAGCATTTACAAATACTGTATTATCATTTATATTAGAATTAATAGCATTTTAGAAATGCAGTTAATTAACTTCAAATATTAAGTATAATTTCACAAACAATTATATTTTTATTTAAATCAATTTTAACTTATAAAATCATATAATTTCACTTTTAAAACAATCATTTAAATACCCTTATATTCATGATTTTATAAAGTTAAATCTCCATTCAAAAATCAAGATTTAATGATAATTCACTTATTAAATTCCAACATTAAATTTAAATTCATTAAATTAAATTTAACTTAACACTTAAGTTTAAATTTCAAATATAACTTAATTTCATTTTTATTTACTTAACTTAAAATTCACTTTTAAGCCAAACTCACGGATTTCCAAATTTTTGTCATATTTCAAAATTTCAACTTAAATATTCATTCATTTCACATTTTAACATTCAAAAATTATTAATATATTATAAAAATATTTTTAATTCATTTAATTCAAAATATCATAAATTTATCATATTTTAATATTTAATTTAAATTCCATTTATCACCAAATTATAATTTCCAAAATAACTTACATTTTAGATTTCCTAACTTTACCATTTATTTATTTCAGTTATAAATTTTCAGAAAATCAATAATGCTTTACAAGAATCATTTTTAATCAAATTTAAATCAAAATATTATAATATTTACATTTTAAAATAATTTAAAATTTTTAGAAAAACATATTTTAACAACGGGTCTGTATTTCATTTTCTAGCCTAGGTAAAGTGATACGGGTAATATATCATTTCAACCCGTAATTTACAAAGAAAACCCGGGTTTGATCATTTCAAACCCGCAATCCCAAGTAAAAGAAAATAATTGAAAATCATTCAGGCCTATCATTTCAGCCCATAACGATTTTCTGATATTCTAAAGTCCGTTCGGGTATGTATCATTTCAACCCATAGGATTCTAGTCTACAGGGAACTTGTAGTGTGATAAACTGATGAAAGTAACAGAATAGCATGAAATAACAGTAACATATGATATAAAAGGTGTAAATATAGGTGTGAACATCATATGAATATGATATAGCAGTTATAACAGGATGATATGCATTTACAGATTCAAGTGATGTCAGTTTATCACTACATAAGTACATATTAGTCTGGTGAGATTTACTCACTGTTTTGAGCTGATGACACAACGACGAATTGCACAACGGGTCTACACAAGCACAAAAGCACGATACAGATACGAAATGGAGGAGCCAAGGATTAATTCCCTGGATACAAATCAAACAAACAATATAACAATTATAAGGTTTCAGACCAAAAATACGATAAACGATGCTAGAAATAACTTCATAAAACAAAGCTGAAATGCTTTGCACTTGCTTCCGACATCTCATAGGCTCGGCCAGAGGTAGAGTACAGGTCTAAGACAATGATTTAGGGTCAGGTCTGGGTTGCTAAGGTCGGCCTAACATGAGTTCGAGTGATTGTGTAAAGGTGGGTGAAGGCAAGAACACAAAATCATGCATACACATGGGTTTTGGGCCATGAATTGGGCTCGGCCAAGGCCCTAGGTGTCACGGCCAGAGGAGTGGGGTCCACTGTGGTGGTGTGTCCGTGGGTGCTGGAGGTGGTTGTAACGATTCGAAAATTTTCGACTTTCGAAAATTCAACATCGACACTCACTTTATCGACTGCCGAGAAATTGAAGGCCGAAAACCCGAAATGTTATGGTTTAAGAAAAAGAATTTAAGAAAAGAAAAAGAAAAAGATAGAAAATTTAGATAGGGAAAGAAAATAGAAATTAGAGAGAATAGAAAACAGAAAAAGATAGAAAATTTTAAAATAGAAGGAAAAGAGAATAGAGAAGAGATAGAAAAACAGAAGAAAATAGGACGGAACAGAAAACAAACAGAACAACATCAGAATCTCACAATTCGCAGCGGAACAACATATATAATAATAAATGAATAATCTTTAAACAAAGACCTATATCAGTTATTACATTACATTTCATTACATCATATCATCAGAGTGTACAACAACAACAAATAGTGCAGCGGAAAAAGAAATACTATATAGTAGTAATACGCCATGCCATCCAGCTTGCCTCCAGCAACTCCAGAATATCCAGATAAACCTAACTCTTGACTGCCCGTGTGGAAATTGGTGGGCACCCAGAGTTTAGGAAGGAAAACAATAAACTCCAAGTCAGTCATGTGACTGGTGTGAGAACTCAAAACAGTTTATTTATCTTTAAAATCAAAATAGAGAGATATTTTTATTTCAATTCGCAATGCTTTTAAAAATGAGACTACCATAAGGCCTCCCGCACACACACACATGCAAACGCAGAATCGGAGGAGATTTCTCCTTATGATAGTCAAAGATGCTTGATACGCATTAAAATCAAATCAATTTTGATATTATTATTAGTGCATAGTGTAGAAGAAATTCATTTCGAAAGTAGAATATAAATCTTAGCCAACATACGACCATTATCGTATGCCTACTATAGCTACCAGCCAAACAGTGTTGCGACACCATAAGTGAATGATAGGTTCTACAACTAATGCCGTACAAGTTTCGTATTGTTTCTTTGGATTTCCAACAAATGGTCAGGCCAAGGAACTTCCCACTGCCACATGAGAATGCCTCTGGAAAGACATCCCCGAGAACCAAACCGGAACTCTGCCAACACAAGGCCGGGTTACCCCTAACTAGGTAACTACTGACACGAGCACGCCATTCCCCGATCGTAAACGACCTTTCTCACGGGATCCCGAAAACCAACAACCACAAAGTAATAAATTCGTAGTAACCACATAGGTTAAATATCTGGGCTCCATACCATGATACCACCTCTATCCAGAAGGAAATGTACATACCCTAAAGGGTGCTACCCCTCATAACCTTGCTGCATCTTTCCTGTTTTGACCATTTCCGGGGTGTGAGGTTCGACGAAGTCACGTCCACAAAAACATACTTTATACAAAAGCCATGCTTTGGGTCAACAAATGATCAACACAATGATCACCAAGATAGACGATCAAATAAACGATCCTATCACAATAATCAACACAATGATCATTTCAGCATCACTCAGCATGTCACATTACCAAATTGGGAATATATCGCTGATAACTTCAACTATATAACCTCTGAGCTCGTACGTCTCAGAGAAGGGTGTCAAGCTAAAAGAATAAATTCTCCGCCACCAACAGAAATATATTTGAAAGAAATCGGCTTTACATCTCAACTTGTAATGTCAGACATACTATCCATACAAGTCTGTTCCGGGCTCGAACAAAACCGAAGGCACTTACAAAGAAGTCCTTGCAATCCGGATATTCACAATCCTGATCGGATTCACCATCACATATGGAGAACTCAATACCGTAGCTACTCGGTGCAGAGTCAATCGACAGGTCATCCTATCGCTCTTGCAAATACCGGGTCTTCAACACCGATCTTCAATGCAATTCATAACGACGTATCACATATTCGGAATGGGTTATACGACCCCATGGTCCTTTCCCGGTTAACCCGAATAGTGAGCGCTTATTCAAAAATAAGTGTGGCATTCAAATTCAATCAAATCACATCAAATACCCATTCAAAGGGAAATATTGATAGTCGGCTATTGAACTATCAATAGATATGCACACATCACCAGATTCCAAATAATTTTCCAAATTATTTATTTTCCAAAAATATCTTTACAAGATATATTATTTCATACTTCAAAAATAAATCAATATTTATTTTTAAACCAATTCCACTTTCTTTTATAAATTCCTTAGTGAATTTACATTCCAAAAATATCTATGAATATTCGATTTCAATTATTCATTTCAATATTCCTTTTCAATTTATCTTCAAAAAGATAAATTCTCAAAATATTCACTTTATATTGGAAAAACATTTCCATACTTATTTATTCATAAGTAATTCACAATTTTTATTTATTTTCAACACTTGGAAAATATTCAATATACTTCAATCGAAATTAAGTATATATTTCATTCTATTAAGGAAATCATTCTCTTAAACATATTTATTTGGGCCAAAACGAATGTTACGTAAAACATCGTTACGACAACCCAAATTCACTAGTATAGGGATTCGAAATTAAAATAGATATATAAATCCCAATACTATACAAAACATTTCCTTTCGGAAATCATTTACTATAACAACAGTGTTATAGTCCATCATCTCCTTCTATTTCTCGAAAACGTCTATTTCAACAATAAATGTTGAAATCTATGGTTTCGAATCTCAACACAATTAAAACTTCGTTAGATCATTTTAATTCAATTTAAACATCTCATTCAAAACATTTCCTTTAACATATTATTCACAGTTCAAAAACGTGAATATACTACGTTAACACATTTCATCCTTTTATTCATTTTAATTCAAAGGATTATTCACTATTCAAAAACGTGAATATAACTCCATTAATAGGTTTCAACAATTTTCTTATCAAAATAAGTCATTTGCGAATTTATAAAACAACGTTTATAAATTCCATTTCTATTTATTTATAAAAACTTCCTTTTTATAAATTCTTTCATTAACCTATTCCAGTTTATAACTCAATTATAACCTAAAAGTTCATATTATAAGTTAAATACTTATAAAACGATTATTTTACAAAATCGTTCCTTTTTTAAAGACTTTCCAAACCATAAATCTTATAACTTATAAGATTCATTTATTTAACCAAATCTATTCTTCAAATAACTTCACCGTTTATAATTCTATAAATTTCATTCAATTATGAAATTCATTTTCACTTCATTCAAACACTTATAAAAACTCGTTTTAAAATGTCCATATTTCAATTTATAAATATCCATTTATAAATCTCTTAATATAAATCAATTTATATTATTCTTTTTAAACGTCTTTAAATTCCTTTAAAAACTTCTTCCTTTTGATTCATAAAATAATTAAATTTTATAAACCCTATATTTAAACTTTTCACAATTATTTCAGAAACCCCAATTTAACTATTTTATAAAGTCACTAATTCCTTATTTTCAAAAAAATCAGTTTTCAACTATATTTCTTAAAAATCATAATTTTTATAACATTAAAAATTATAACGTTTATTTATTTAAAATGGATCAAATTCCAAAATATAGTATATTCTCAAAAATCAACTTTAAAAATCATTTTTAAAGTTCCAAATTTGGTCCAATGATGCTACATACCAAATAGTCAATCACGACAACAACGATATCATATATCAATATGAAAATCCATCAAATATCAAAATATCTGAAATCAAATAAAAACTGTTGAGGAATCCAGTTGGATCCCTCCAACCTGTTTTCCTGCATCCAAAAACATTAGCACAATACCAATTTCGCTCCAGTACGAAATTATCGCGGTATATGTTCTTATTAAATATTATCCGCTTAATAACGGCGTAATAGGGTCTCATCCGCTAAAAAATACGGGAAATCAACAACTCCAATATATACATATGCCAATATATATATATCGCTATTATATATAATACCAATTTCACTGTTTATGAAATATTCGCGGTATATGTTTTTAATAAATAACATCCGCTTACTAACGGCGTATAATGTCTATTTTAACAATCAATAGATATTCAATCATCATTCAAACATGCATTCAAATATTTTAAATCTAACTATTTAAAATAAAATCGAAACTGATTCGATTGAGTGAGAAGTTCTCACCTTGATTTTAAATTCCGTTTTAGCGATTTATTTCGAATAAAATTAAACGGACATGTAATTTTACCCAAAATTCTCACTAACTCCAAACGACTCCAAACCAACTCCATCGCATAGTGCTCGTCCATTCGATTCCAACACAACTGGTTTCGCGCGTTTTCGACCTCGTATGAAAAAGTTATGCATTTTATAAGTTTGTACACGATTTTTAAACTAATTTACAATATAAATTTACTTATCAAATCCAAAGCAATCTTGGCCGTCCACTGTTGCCACTCCACATCACAGCCCTCAACTTCATCTCCTCTTCCCAAACGCACGCCTACAGACTACTATACGCACAAACAAACCCATCACAACCTAAACTAGGGTTAATTAATCCTTCCTCCACGATAATCTATAGCACGATCAATGACCTCCATCACGTAGCCCTTCACCCCCCCTATGCACGGCCTCCACCATGCCAAGCTCGGCCACTCCCTGATGCTTGCGCACGCCAATGAACGGCCACGCACGCAGCCATCTTGCCACCTCCACGCGACGCCAAACCTTATCATATCCATATGGATCTGAAGCTCTCGCCTTGCTCTACAATGTTGTAGTTAACAACTTCGGCTAAAACTTCACGGATTGGAAGTAATTGAGGAGGAAATGAGATTGAATTCTGGCCTTTGAATGTTAGGGTGGTGGCTAGGGTTTTAGATTAGGGTTTTAGTTATTTTTTTATCAAATTTATGAAGGTGGTGGGTGCTATTTATAAAGAAAAATCGAACACTATTCATCCGGAAATTCCGAACTCCGATTTACGCGCCGTAACTAGCGTTTCTAGGGTTTACCCCGCATTCCGGACACAATGGAATAGGTTTTGGAAGCTAATTCGGAAGTATGTGCGAGTTATGGCTATAAACGCTCAATTTGAATTAAACCGATTTAAGTCGATTTCTAGGCGTTTTAATTTGTACAGGACAAACGGTAAATCCAATTGACTTGAAATTTGAAACCTTACAATAATATCACATTACGGATCCGATGAAACTAGTTTCGTCGAAATCCGAGACTTTTTGAAAAATGGCTATTTTCACTCGTCAAATTTAAATTAAAAATAAATCGATGCGTTTCGAGCTGCCACGATCAAACGATAACTCCGATTGACACGAAATTTGAAATCCGGTAATAACTAACTATTACGGATCCAATGGAACTGGTTTCGTTCAATTCTGAGACTGTTCAAAAATTGACTATTTTTACTAGTCGATTTAAATATTAAAATATTCAATTTTCACAAATTAACTTTTAATTCGATTTTAAAAGTTCTAAAATATCGTTCTAACTTCCATATGATACAATAAAATTTTACAAATCATTTTCAATCATATTTAACTATATTTTCAATTATTTCCATAATTTAACGTATTAAATTATCGATTTAATAATCCAATTAAATCCAATAATTCAAATAAAAATTTATTTGACTTATAAATTCACTTATTAATATTTAAAATTAATTAAATATTCAAATTTTAATTTCTAAAAATTCTGGATCGTTACAGTGGTGGTGGTGGAGTAGGGGCGGCCATGGTTGGTAGAAGTGGTGGATGTGGAAGCTAGTGCTCGTCTAGGTCGATATGAAGGGTGTTTTGAAACTTTTGCGGATATGCATCACCAAGGGGGTTCATGGCTTGGGTGGCTGGTGAGGAGGAGGTGCTGGTGGTGTGTCATCAGGTGGTGGAGTCGGCTAGGCAGCAAGGTGGCATGGTTGAACCCACATGAGGTGAAGCAAGTGCAAAATCAAACTAGAAAAATCAACATAAGTGAACAAAAGAAGATAAAAGGAAATAAAATTTTACCAAACTTCTAAATCAAGAGGAGGCCGAAATTTTTTTCAGGAAGGAGGAAAAAGATGTGCGTGAATGAAGAATGGAGGTAGGCAGCTGAATTATGTGAGTAGTTATGGCTAATTGATGGCAAAAGTAAGTTAAAATGTGAAAAGGTGGGAAAATCAAAAGCCATAGGAAACAAAAGGTCACAAACCCTTTCAATTTATCTTTTATTATTTATATAAATTTATATAGCTGAAATAATAATAATATCAGATAAGGTTTCGAAATTTTTAACAAATATACAAATATATATAATATTTATCAATTATGTAAAGTAAAATTAAGGAAAATAGTTAAAACGGTGAACTAGACTAGCAAAATTTGAAGTTAAATGAAATAATTTTTAGAAAATTCATATAAGAATGTAAAGTATTTTTAAACATAAATAATAACATAAAATACAAATATATTCACAAAATAAATATTTAAAATTTAATTTAAATATAAAATTTTAATGCAGAAAATAGCAGAAAATGGGAAAACAGCCCTTAAAAATAGGAAATCAACACAATAATTTTTGGAAAAATTCTATTATTATTTTAAAAATATTTAGAGATGAATTTTCACAAATAAAACAAATTTAAAATAAAATAAAGAAATTTAAAACGAAGAAAATGACAGAAAATTAGAAAACTGCCTTTAAAAATAGGAAATAAATACAGTAAATTTTGGAAAAATTATATTATCATTTTAAAAATGTTTAGAAATGATATCACAAAAATAAAAAAAATAAAAATAGTTTCAAAATGAAATAAAGTCAAATTTAAATATATAGTCAAAATCTAGGGTTGTTACACTCTCCCCCACTCAAATCTTTTCGTCCTCGAAAAGGAAGGAAGCGGAGAAACAACAAGAAAGAGCAATAGGTAGGAATACATCCCCGAAAGAAAGTAGGGAAAAAAATAGCTAGGAGGTAAAGCAGGTTGAAAGACAAGGATGAACCATTATTTGAACCATTATACATTTCAATTTAATAAAAAAATTAGTATGATGAATAGTCATTTGATTCAAATCTGATGGTTCAAAGTAAACAATATTTAAAACATTTTAAATTTTTAGAAGGGAAAATAACTGATCAAAATATTCTTTATACAGTACTTTATCAAGAAGCTTTTGTCAAAGTACTTTTATAACTCGATGTCTTAACAAGTTTACTTTCGTTCCTGCAGACTCTGGCTATGCGTTGATCAGGCGCAAAGCTAGAATTCTCCAAGTACTTAGTAGACTTGTTTCAACACCCAGTGAAAATAATGAAAACACTTTTAAAAAAACAGATATGGAAAGTACAATCCAAACAAATCAACCAAACCGAAACAGTTGTCTAACCATGGATCGCAAATACACAATGGTTACGCCTGGATCCCCCAGGAAACAATCTGTATCCGTAAGCTTTCTCAGCCCTGCGAGTTACGCCATGATGACGAGTAGAATGCAGGATACACAATGGTTACGCCTGGATCCCCCAGGAAACAATCCGTACCCCCAGGCCAGCTCAGCCAAGCATTTACGCTACTAATGCGACCTACATAGAGTGCAGGATACACAATGGTTACGCCTGGATCCCCCAGGAAACAATCCGTACCCCCAGGCCAACTCAGCCAGGCAGTTGCGCTATGTAGTCGCGATCATAAGACCACGGGGATCGCCGTGGAATTCAATGGACACTCGAGTATCATATCTGGAAAACCCAAATCAAAGAGAGATAATAATATCGATAGAATGAATCCACAGTGTGGCCACAAAGCGGATATCAAGCAGAAGGCGCTTTCCATATCTTTACTTCGAAAATATGTATCATATAGTACCTTTCAAAATCACTTTCAAATATCATACTTATATAAAGTCCATTATATATAAGATTTCATTTCAAATCAAATACTTTCCGAAATAATAGTATATCAAATCACACTTATATAAATTTCGATTATATAAGATTTCGTTTTTCAAAATTGAGTACCTTTTCAAATCAACAGTTCTCAAATCAATAGTTTACTTATACAAATCATTTTTATATATGTTCGATAGATCCCAAATCAAGTATTTAATAAAACAAGGTTCTAAATTTCAAACCATTTCGATATCAACTAAATTTTAAAATCATATATGATGTCACCAAATCATTTCTTTCAAGTTATACATATTCAGTTTCAAAATTTCTTAAAACAATAGGTTTAGAAAATAATCCAAATTTCCAAATCAACAAAATTTAGGTCAAATAAATTCATTTCCATTTCAAACATGTATTCACTTCAAAAATCATAATACTTTCAAAGTTATAAATCTTTCGAAACCAAATACTTGAAATCATTTCACTTTGAAAATCATAACATTTTGAAATCATACATTTGAAATCATAAAACATGCCCTTAATTCTTTACATTTCAAAATTTTCAATTAAACCAAAATCTAAAATTTCCAATTTTAATTCAATTCAAACCATTAGTTCCAATTTAGTTTTCCAACAAAACCATTTCAAATATTATCAATTTCAAATATAGATTTGATTTACAAAATAAACTATTAAATCTTAACTATGTTTCAAGGCTTAAATATACCATATTTCAAAACTAAATTTCATAATTTCATATATCTCAAATTTTACTTCATTATTACTTAGTGTTGAAATATTTATTTCATAAATCCATTATTTTTAAATAAACTCATATTACAGGTAAACCAAATATCCTTTCATACTAATACAAGCTTAAATTATTGATTTATCAAAATCAATGGTTTTCAAAATCATTTTATACTTACGTAAAGTTTATCTTATATAAGGATCAAAATTTTCAAACAAATAAATTTCGCTGCATGAAAAGCCATATAGGATTGAACATCTTTGCTTACTAAAAGATTTTTAATTAAGAATAGTTTTGTATATAAAATAGTTTTTATGAAAAATAGAATAAAACAGTTAGTTTAAGAAAAAGAAAAATAGTTTTGAAAAATGGTTTTAAATTTGATAGTGGTTTTTCATAAAAGAAAAATTCCAATTAAATTACAAAGATATCCAACCCAACAACTTTCAATTTCAGCGTCAAGTATACCAATGATATTAGGATATAAGATGTACATATGTCATCATTTCGCAACATTACATTTCGATCGCTCGCTCGATCACACAAGTTCGCTTTCGAACTAGTATTGTCCATTCGACTTCCCTAACGCGGACTTCGATATGGTTTCTCGACTAGAAGCCATCAGTCTCCTTGCATAGCCATATACTATGATAGAGAATTCTAGAATCAAGCCCAAAATCCATATCAAATGTTCGCCATCAAGACTCAAATGAAAAATCCTAACACGAAATGGTGATTCACCTCAAACTTGTGTACTCAAACTTGGATCAAATTAATTATGCGAATAAAACAACATATGTACAACTTATGTATCTATTCCAACTTATTAAATAAATATTTTTATAAAGATGCTACCAAGTTAAAACATTTAAAACCAAAATTTTCTCAAACATTTGAAGACTAATAAAAATTTTTCCAAAACATTTCAAAACTAAATTTAGTATTAGTATAATTCAAAATAGTCTTATTTATTTACTTAAAAAAACAGTTTCGACTTATAAAAATCATATTATTTCATACTTGAAACATACAAACTAAACTTATATTCTTTATCAAATACCTTATACCTTTCAAAAAATTTAGCTTTGAAAAATTAACCTTGATTTGGAAGTGCTCGAATCTTAAAATAGTCGAAGAAGTCATATTTTCAATCCAAGAGTTGAAAATCAACACTAAATCAGTAAATCAATTTCAAAAGTTAGGTTTCAAAATCTGAAACTCGAGAACTGAACACCTGCTTACTTTAAATCTTTTCAAATATATATATATACGGATCTATCTTTCGAATATCAAACCATACTTCGAAACTTGAAATCAAAATTGGTTTCACGAAATCACTCGCATAGCAAAGCTACTAGAGTGGCATCTCCCTCACTCAGAAACTCGAAAATCAATGTCAATGATGCATGCATTCATCACCGAAATTATTTTCCAGCGACATAAGTGAGTTCTAGACTTCAATTAACTTTGAAAAACTTCTTTGAAATTCCTTTGAAATCTTTGAAACAGAAAGTAGATATAAATTTAGATAAGCAGAAACTCCAGCAAAGACCAGCTCCAGAAAGAGAATCCAAAGCTGTGAATACTCAGGCTGACCCGAGCGTAAAGTAAAACACAAAACACTCGAGTCAGGACAATATATACTTATATAATGTAAACCAACTCAAGTGAACTGTAGTAGAAATAAACAACAACTTAAAGGATGCTTGGGATCGCCCATCCTTTAAGAATCAGTTAAACTATAAATTAAATACATCCCGTGGTTAAAATTTCAAAATGGTATTTTATACTTCAAAATCAAATATCATTTTTAAATTCAATATCATTCAAAAATCTATTTCAAAATATCAATATCTTCCAAACCACATTCATTTTTATTTAATTTAAATACCATTACAAAACACATTTCAAAATAGTTTATATTTCAAAACAAATTACTTCATTTTAAATAATAAAATGAAGTTATTATATTGAATAATTAAATTATTAAATTTACAAAATTTTAGCCTTTCAGAATTCATTTATTCATTTAATTTATTAAAACAAATGGAAATTCAACTTCCGCAGCATTTAGAAATTGCTACCGAAAGTACATTCAAAACAGTTCAATTTAACAAAAGATAGCATTTAAAAATGCTATAATAGAGTTACATCAGTTTCAATAAAACCTAGTTAAATTCAACAATTATAACATTTAAAAAAATGCTATAATAGCCTTTAATTAAACTTAGCCATTTGGTTCATTATTATCCACTACAGCATTTACAAATACTGTATTATCATTTACATTAGAATTAATAGCATTTTAGAAATGCAGTTAATTAACTTCAAATATTAAGTATAATTTCACAAACAATTATATTTTTATTTAAATCAATTTTAACTTATAAAATCATATAATTTCACTTTTAAAACAATCATTTAAATACCCTTAAATTCATGATTTTATAAAGTTAAATCTCCATTCAAAAATCAAGATTTAATGATAATTCACTTATTAAATTCCAACATTAAATTTAAATTCATTAAATTAAATTTAACTTAACACTTAAGTTTAAATTTCAAATATAACTTAATTTCATTTTTATTTACTTAACTTAAAATTGACTTTTAAGCCAAACTCACGGATTTCCAAATTTTTGTTATATTTCAAAATTTCAACTTAAATATTCATTCATTTCACATTTTAACATTCAAAAATCATTAATATATTATAAAAATATTTTTAGTTCATTTAATTCAAAATATCATAAATTTATCATAATTTAATATTTAATTAAATTCCATTTATCACCAAATCATAATTTCCAAAATAACTTACATTTCAGATTTCCTAACTTTACCATTTATTTATTTCACTTATAAATTTTCAGAAAATCAATAATGCTTTACAAAAATCATTTTTAATCAAATTTAAATCAAAATATTATAATATTTACATTTTTAAAATAATTTAAATTTTTTAGAAAAACATATTTTAACAACGGGTCTGTATTTCATTTTCTAGCCTAGGTAAAGTGATACAGGTAATATATCATTTCAACCCGTAATTTACAAAGAAAACCCGGGTTTGATCATTTCAAACCCGCAATCCCAAGTAAAAGAAAATAATTGAAACTCATTCAGGCCTATCATTTCAGCCCATAACGATTTTCTGATATTCTAAAGTTCGTTCGGGTATGTATCATTTCAACCCATAGTGATTCTAGTCTACAGAGAACTTGCTGTAACGACCCGCTTTTTTGGACCATTCAAATCGACAATAAAACCGTACATGTCCGACTTGAATAATTCAAAATACCGAATTGTTAATAAAATTTGGCAAAACTTAAAATATACAGTAAATAAATCAATCATAGATCACTTACACAGAGTAATACAATGCAGCGGAATAGATAAAGAATAGTAGTTCATGAAGCTACTATATACCTCAGAGTTAGAAATAAAATACAACCGAATAGTTCAAATGCCATGAAGTCTCCAATGCAACAGATGGCTTCTCTGAACCAATCAACTGGATGACTGAAGGGATAGATAGCTGGATCTTCAAGCAAAGCTCCAACTTCGAAGATGAGTCTCAAATGCTGTATCTCTTAGTCTGACCCGAGCGTAAAGCAAAACACAAAACACTCGAGTCAGGATTAACATTCTTATATCTATAAATCTAACTCAAGTGAAATATCAACTGAAATATAATTAACTTAGAGGATGTTTGGGATAACCATCCTCTAAGGGTCCATGGAACTATCTAAAAGATAGAAATATACACTATAACACCGTAGTCTTTTCAACTTAATTTATACTTCAAAACCAAATATCATTTTCACTTCAAATATCTCTATACTTCCCAAATAGTATTTTTATATATTAAATAATTTGTACAGTAAAGAAATTTCAATTCCCTCAACTTAACAAATCGTTTAACATCAACCCGACCACCCCATTTAAATCTATTTCAATCTCAATTTATTAATTTAAATTCAACTCAATTTCTAAAATAACCACTTCAATTTTATCGATCTCAAATTCGGATTTGAAACCACAAAATACCCTTTATGTTCAATATATTTCAAAACTTTAAGTATTCAACGTTTCAAACTAACTTTTTAATCAATTTAGTTTCTAAATAATAAATTCAACTATACTGATTTCAAATACATATCCGAATCTCAAAATAAACCATTTAAATCCCAATATAGTTCAAAGCTTTAATATTTAATTAAATGTTCAATTTAATAGTTCCATATAGATCTCGATTTAACCTCATTATTATCTAGTCTTAAAATAATCCCTCATTAGATACAATATCATTTAAGTAACCTTAAATTATATTTTACTCGATATTTTCTTTAATTTATTTAAACGTGAAATATTCATTAAATCACTTAAATAAAAATCCAGTTACAAAATCATACCCTTAAATTTCCCATTCAAAAATTTCAAATTGATTTAATTGAATACATCCTTATTTAAATACCATTTAGATAAACGAACATTTATCTCCCAATCTTAGTAAATTGCAGAATACTTTTGGAATAAAATTTACATAAATATTTAGCATAATTTATGTATTAAATCAAATTTTGACTAAATTAAATATTATTAATTCTATATATCATTACCCTTTATATATAAAAAAATTTAAGGATTAACATTTAATAAGACCATATATTTCTTTCCAAAACAACGAATTAAATTTCAAAATATTTATATATATGGACCAACGATGTCTGTATATATTTCTTATCATATGGTCAAGTGTTACAGATATTTATCATTTCAATCAGTACAATAAATGTATACGGGTAGATAGCATTTCAACCCGTAATCCCAATTCAATTAAATGAAAATCGCTTGGGTTTATCATTTCAACCCATAACGATTTTCTCCTATTCTAATGTAACGATCCCGAATTTTAATTTATTTTAAATTGATAATTAATTTAATTTTTGATTTAAAAATTTGTAAAATTAATTGGTTAATCGATTTGATTTTTCCAAATTCAAATAAAATATGTTATTTATTAACATAGAAATGGTTTCTTTTATAAATCATTTTAATTCAATAAGGAGTTATTTTTAAACAATGTTGCTAAGGTAATATCTTTAAAATTGATTTTTATATAAGTAGTAATTGTTACAAATGGTTTGAAATAATAACAAGTAACATAAGTATGAAAATAATAATAAGCAAATGAAGTATATTTATGTACAAGCAAATATAGATACGTATATATAAATATCTAGCAAAGGAAGTATAAGACAAATGAAATAAAAAGATATATATGAAAGACTTGCAAAACAAGATAGCAAGATATAGTAAAGCATTCAAACATATTAAAGATAAAAATATAATCAAGTATTCGAACAAAGCAAAGAAATAAAATACATTCATAGATGAACAAAACATAAGTATGAACATATGAAAAGAAAGAAATATATATGTACTCAACTATGAAACATATATATATATATATATATATATATATGTGTGTGTGTGTGTGTGTGTGTGTGTGTGTGTGTGTGTGTGTGTGTGTGTGTGTGTATGCACTAACTTGCTAAAGAAGACAAAAAAAACAACATTAATGCAGCCACAATGCAAGTTCATTTCAGCCACCAAAGAAAGAAACAATTTTTGGTTAACAAATGCAATGAGGAAAAAAAATATCTCTGATTGTGTTGTACACAATTTATATCACCTGTACAAAATGATATCCTGTAAACTTCTTGTTTTATGCATCAATCTTTATCTCAGCCCACGAAAGAAAGATTTGTAGCCACCAAATATCTTTGATATTACACATAGCAAGTTGTATCACTAGTAAACGAATGAAAAAAAAAGATGATAAGTATAAGCTTCCTATATAAGCCAAAACTAATTAATGTTAGTATATACTAATATCCTATCAGCCACCATTGGAAAACAAAAATCTCTGAAAAAATTTGACAAAAACAATCTTAGTACAAAATATGTCACCCTGTGTACAAACAGAAATAATCACCTGTAGAGTTCATCTCCTATATATCAACTTCTCCACATTTGAGTTCGAGCAGAGAAACTTTATTTGAAAACTTAAACAAAGATTCAATTTAAACAACACCTCAAATTCAACCAAACCAGAGAAACAAAGGAGAAGATTTCCAGTATCAACTTCAAAACCAGTTTTCAATTTTGCAAAATTGAAAAAAAGGGCCTCAACTTTTCAAACTTCAAAACTTCTGGAAAACAAGATGTTTAAGGTGAGTAAACATACTTTCTTGAAACTTAAATCTTGGTAACTGGTTTATGAAAAAATCTTATGTTTGCTAAATGTTATAAACAAGTTGTTTTGTGTTTTTTTTGTTGCTCTGGAAAATCTATTATGCCCTGTTTTCTATATGTTGTGTACAGAGCAAAGAACAATGGAAAAAAAAAATTCAATGCTTCTTGTAAACACTTTAAACTTAGAAAATTTAAGTTAAATAAACTATAAAAAGAAAAAAAAACTGAAAATCATGACTTGGAAGTGAATTTGCAGGTGACAGTGTAGCTTAAACACTGTACGTTCAAGTTACAGTAGAAATTTCATACATATCAAAAAAATCCCGACCTTGACAAATTGATGTTGCAGGAATATAATTTGATTTGTCATCAAAAACTAGGAATTTTAAAAGCGAAATCAAGATTTTTTGACTTATATTTAAAGAGCAGTTTGCATATAAAGTAAAATTGCATTTTTGCAAAATTCGGGTTATCAATCCAATTTAAAATGATGGAACTTGAAGTGAAGTTAGTGTGATCATCACTGATTTTAGGAAAATTATCAAATAATTTTTCAATTGAGTATATCGGTGTATCGAGGCAAGACTAGGGTTTTGTGAATGAATTTTGTCGTGGTCAGAAACAAGGTGATTTTGTCACCTCTGTTAGACCGAGTCGTACGAAACTTAGAGGAGAGGAGCATCGATGGTCAGGGAGTGCGTAGTCGAAGTCGCGTGAAGACCAGTGGTCAATGGCGAGGGATATGGTGGGTTTTCTGATTGGTTTGGTTCCGGTTTTTGGGTTTGAAGCACTTGATTTCGTTCCCTGATGTTTTCGATCGAATGGAGTTGTGTAGTTCGTTGTCCAGGGCAAGGGCGACTCGTCGCCACCAGCATGGATGATCGGAATCATTTCGATCGTGTGTACATGTGCACGTGGTGTCGCGTGTATCTGATGATGGGAGAGAAGGAAGGTTGCTCGCGTTTCTTCAGGGGACTCCTGCTGCTGTGTGTTGTTTTCAGGGAATAATATGGTATGGGAAAGAAGGAGGGGAACTCGAAGATAACCCAGTGAAATTTGCATCATTGCTCGAGTTCGAGCTCGTGTAGTTTTGGATTATACTGGGTCGTTTTAAACTTAAACACAGAAAAAAAAAGAGAAGAAGAAGAAGTTGCGTGAATTACAGGGGAGAAACTCGGGGTAAACAAGGGAGAACCGCAAGCTTTCCTCGAGTAAACTATGTATGTGTCTCGGGTCTAGTAGCTGATGAAGTTGCTTTAAATACTTTAAGTATTGTGATCAACAAAGTTAATATTTGATTTAAATTTATCAAGAATGTTTTCAAACGTAAGATGGTTAATTTAAATTGGACGTTAATTAAGAATGTAATTAATTTTGTAAATTATAATGAAATAAGTAGTTAAGGTTTAAAATTTGTAATTAAAGATTTATATAATAATCTTGTGTAAATCAATTTGTAATTAATTACTTAATTAACCATTTAAAGTTAATTTATGATTAAAAGGTTAAATTAATTAACTGGTAATTGAGAATTACATAATAATTAAAGGTTAATCAAAGATTTATTTAAAGATTGATTAAGGTAAATTAATTAATGATTAAAAGGTTAATTAATTTGAAATTAAGGGGTAATTGATTTTGTAATTAACTCAAAGTTAACCTATTTATGTGATTGATTAATTAACGAAATTAATTTGGGAAAATTAAATTCATTAAAAGTTAAGTTATGATTAAAGGATAATTAATTCAAATGGTTTGTAATTAATTTATAAATAATCAGCCGAGATTAGTGTTATTCATAAATAGTTAAATCTGATTTAAATTAATCAGATAATTAAATTAATCCTACTTATGGATGTTTAGATTTTATTGGATGGTGAATTGTTTGATATTTTCTGATATGTGATGGTTTGTGTTACATCCTGATTTATGTTGTGATCTGTAACGTAATTAATTATCTGTGATGTAATTTATTATCTGTGATATATACATGTGATCCGTGAATGAAAGATAAGCGTTATGGGTTATACCGCTTAACAACTATATTTCTGTATTTTGATCTATGATGATTGAAATGATGTGGCACTATTGTGTTAAACCCCTAGACCACACTTATACACACACCAATATGGATTTCACGAGGAAATCGATTAAGTCACAGATTTTGAAATGATTTATAAAATTGAATATTTAAATTCAAATGTTTTGGAATGGATTGGGTTTAAAGTGAAAAGCTTTTGAAAATGGAATTTCAAAGATGAAAGTTATTTTGAATATCTTGATTGAGTTTTGAAATTTAAATGTTCTGATTTAAATTTGGATTCAATATTTGCAGTTGAATCCTATGATTTGGAAACTAGGGACTAAAGATATTATACCAGTTTAAAATAAGTTAAACTACTTTAAAGTTATTGATTTGGGAATTTGAATTTAAATTCAAAGGCTTTAACTCGTGTAAATAAAATTGGATCTTTCTGAAACGAAAACTATTCGTTTTCAAATAATAAAAAGCTTTCACATAGGAAGTGAACTTCCAAATTGTGTTAAAAAGGGATTTCAAGTTAAACAATGAAAATAATTTTCCAAGTTATGGAAACGATTTGAAAGCTATAAGTTAAATCTTTAATTTAAAGATTTAAACGAATTAATCCAATTGAAACGGAGATTGATTTGAAATCCATAAATGGATCTTTGTGAAACTGGGTGAATTTTGTGAAATAAATCTTTTGTTTAAAAGATTTGGAAATGGTAATTGGTTTAAACCATTTGAAAGAAAGTTTTGAATTATTAAGTTGTGACTTAATTGAAATCCCAATATCCATATGTTTTAAATGTTGCGCTCACTATTCGGTTTAGCCGGGAGAGGACCTTTGTGTCATATAACCCATTCCGAATATGTGATACGACGTATATGGATAGCATTTGAAGACCGGTGGTGAAGACCGAGTATTTATGAAAACGATAGGATGACCTATCGATTGTCTCTACACCGAGTCGCGCCGGTATAGAGATTTCCTACGTGATGGGAAGTCCGATTGGGATTGTGAATACCCGGATTGCAAGGACTTCTTCGGAAGTGCCTTCGGTTCTATTCGAACCCGGAACAGACTTGTATGGTTGTATGTTTGACACTACACTTTGAGATATAAAGCAGATTTCTTTCAAACACATATCTGTTGGTGGCGGAGAATTTATTCTTTTGGCTTAATACCCTTCTCTGAGACGTACGAGCTCAGAGGTTATGTAGTTGAAGGTTATCCGTGATATACTCCCAATTTGGTAGTGCGGCATGCTGAGTGCTGCTGTGTGTTAATGATCATTGTTTGATCATTTGGGATATGATCATTTGTTTGATCATTTATCTTTGTGATCATTACTTTGATCATTTGTTGACCCAAAGCATGGCTTTGTACCAAAGCGTAGCTTTGTGGACGAGACTGCATCAGGACCTCACACCCCAGAAATGGTCAAAACAGGAAAGATGCGGCAAGGTTATGAGGGTTGCGCCCTTTAGGGTGTGTCATTCCCTTCTGGTAAAGGGTGGTATTAGGTATGGAGCCCTGATATTTAACCTATGTGGTAGCTCCAATCTCATTTACTGTGTGGTTGTTGCTTAGAGGCGCCTCGGATAAAGGTCCCAAAGGACCAGGGAATGGCTTGCTCGAGTAGTAGTTACCTAGTTACAGAGGTAACCCGGCCTTGTGTTGGCAGAGATCCGGTTAGGTTCTCGGGACGTCCCACCAGAGGCGATCCCATGTGGCAGTAGGAAGTTCCTTAGCCTGACCATTTGTTGGAAAATCGAATCAAAACAATACGCGCATTTTACGGTTTTAGTTGTATTACCTGCCTCCTCAGGAGGTAGCTATAACGGGCATAATATAATGGTACCTATGCTGGCTAAGATTTATATTCTACTTTCGAAATGTTTTCTGCACTTTGCACTTATAATAATAATATCAAAGAACTTTCTACGTATCAAGCATGTTGGACTATCATAAGAAGAAATCTCCTCCAAGTCTGCGTTTGCATTGTGTGTGTGGAGGGAGGTCTTATGGTAGTTTCATTTTCCAAAAAGCATATCGGATTTTCTTTTATAAATCTGGTTTTACTTAAAAGATAAACTGTTTTTGTTACTCACACCAGTCCCATGACTGACCCGGAGTTTATTGTTCCTTTCCTAAACTCTGGGTGCTCACTATTTCCACACGAGCAGTCTAGAGTTGGGTTTTTCAGATAATTAGGTTTGGTAGATGATCTGAGGTTAGTTCAGTCTTTGAATATGGACGTGACTTGCTTGTCTTAGTGTTTTATGATGATGGTTCGAGCTGCTGTTGGAGTTCTCTCTTGAAGATTATATTGGAGTTATCTGTTCCGCTGCTGGTGTTAGCTATTTTCTTTTCCGCTGCTATGTTATTGTATCATATCTCTGATATATATCGATATCTATTGTATCATCTGTTGTATCAGGATGTTGTATCAGATGTTGTATATTGATATTCATTATTTCTTCCGCTATGTTGTTTACTTAATAGTGTTATAAGCTCCGGCGACTCGGATTTGAACGGTCGAATCTGCGGCATTCGAATACGATGTAAAGTATGGATGTCGATTTTCGAACGGGCAAAATCCGCTTCGTTACAATTTGGTATCAGAGCTAAGGTGAAACTTTAGCTTAGGAGTATAACACATTAAGCAGCTCATTAGAGATAGGGT
This sequence comes from Allium cepa, assembly GCA_030765085.1. Classification (NCBI taxonomy): domain Eukaryota; kingdom Viridiplantae; phylum Streptophyta; class Magnoliopsida; order Asparagales; family Amaryllidaceae; genus Allium; species Allium cepa. Next base: position 422,077,891 of record CM060946.1, on the reverse strand, counting down.
GAAGTATCCCTAGAATGAGTAATCCCTAAGATATCCGTTCGAATGTCTCAGTAAATTCTTTACTATCCGTTGATAGTGAGTATGAGTGCAAGAAGAGGATGAGATAGGGGACAGGGAAATATGACTATAAATGGTCAGTACTCTGTAACAACCAAGGAAGCAAATTTTTCTCTATCAATTTCCTTTGATTCGATTTCAATTCTTTTGACTTCTTCGTGTTAGCTCCAGAAAGAAGTCTCGGTACGGTGATGCTCAACGTATCGTTGTAGGAAATTTTTACCTCGTATTTCATCGGTTTCTTATCAGTTTTTGATTTAAACCTTAATGAATATGAATCGACAATTTGAAACTGAAATTTGAAATGAATTGGAAATTGGAAATTAAATTTAAATAAATTGGAAATTTTAATTTGAGTTAAATCGATTAATAGAATATGAAGGAAAATTTGAATTGAATCGACAAAACGATTCGTTTAAAACCAAATTTGAAATTCTATTATAATTTCTTGGGTTGATCGAAGTCCGACGAGGGATAAATTGATATATACTTTGAGATATTCCGACTTGAATTTGGAATCCATTCCTAGTATGTGAAAAATTATAGAAGATTAAATCTGTCTCTTTTGTTCAGCATCTCTTGTCAATTCTTCGACGATTCCTAGTAGATCCAGGAAGAAGATTTGATATATTAGTATGGGACACAAACTCCGGATAGACCAAATTGTTTGTTTGGATGTATTGATTTCTTTGTTTGCTTTAGTTGCTATGGTTGACAGATATACTTTGGTTTCTAAACTAAACATTTTGAAATTATACCCAAGAGTAGATGATATGTGAATACAATTTGAGTTCGGATATATTCTACGGACGGTTAGTTATCCCTTCGAACTAGCCAGTGCTTTGCATATTTCATAGAATTTATGACCCGAGTATCCTGTGTAGTGTTGTATGAGTTTGTTCTCATATTGTTGATATTCTGATTTGGTAAGCCACATGCAGAATAAATATATCCAGTTTGATCTGAAAAGATACTTCCCTATCTTTTATCTATCTCTGTGTTGTTTTCGTGCCTGTAAATTTCGGGGACGAAATTCCTTTTAAGGGGGGAAGTCTGTAACGATCCCGAATTTTAATTTATTTTAAATTGATAATTAATTTAATTTTTGATTTAAAAATTTGTAAAATTAATTGGTTAATCGATTTGATTTTTCCAAATTCAAATAAAATATGTTATTTATTAACATAGAAATGGTTTCTTTTATAAATCATTTTAATTCAATAAGGAGTTATTTTTAAACAATGTTGCTAAGGTAATATCTTTAAAATTGATTTTTATATAAGTAGTAATTGTTACAAATGGTTTGAAATAATAACAAGTAACATAAGTATGAAAATAATAATAAGCAAATGAAGTATATTTATGTACAAGCAAATATAGATACGTATATATAAATATCTAGCAAAGGAAGTATAAGACAAATGAAATAAAAAGATATATATGAAAGACTTGCAAAACAAGATAGCAAGATATAGTCAAGCATTCAAACATATTGAAGATAAAAATATAATCATGTATTCGAACAAAGCAAAGAAATAAAATACATTCATAGATGAACAAAACATAAGTATGAACATATGAAAAGAAAGAAATATATATGTACTCAACTATGAAACATATATATGTGTGTGTGTGTGTGTGTGTGTGTGTGTGTGTGTGTGTGTGCACTAACTTGCTAAAGAAGACAAAAAAAACAACATTAATGCAGCCACAATGCAAGTTCATTTCAGCCACCAAAGAAAGAAACATTTTTTGGTTAACAAATGCAATGAGGAAAAAAAAATATCTCTAATTGTGTTGTACACAATTTATATCACCTGTACAAAATGATATCCTGTAAACTTCTTGTTTTATGCATCAATCTTTATCTCAGCCCACAAAAGAAAGATTTGTAGCCACCAAATATCTTTGATATTACACATAGCAAGTTGTATCACTAGTAAACGAATGAAAAAAAAAGATGATAAGTATAAGCTTCCTATATAAGCCAAAACTAATTAATGTTAGTATATACTAATATCCTATCAGCCACCATTGGAAAACAAAAATCTCTGAAAAAATTTGACAAAAACAATCTTAGTACAAAATATGTCACCCTGTGTACAAACAGAAATAATCACCTGTAGAGTTCATCTCCTATATATCAACTTCTCCACATTTGAGTTCGAGCAGAGAAACTTTATTTGAAAACTTAAACAAAGATTCAATTTAAACAACACCTCAAATTCAACCAAACCAGAGAAACAAAGGAGAAGATTTCCAGTATCAACTTCAAAACCAGTTTTCAATTTTGCAAAATTGAAAAAAAGGGCCTCAACTTTTCAAACTTCAAAACTTCTGGAAAACAAGATGTTTAAGGTGAGTAAACATACTTTCTTGAAACTTAAATCTTGGTAACTGGTTTATGAAAAAATCTTATGTTTGCTAAATGTTATAAACAAGTTGTTTTGTGTTTTTTTTGTTGCTCTGGAAAATCTATTATGCCCTGTTTTCTATATGTTGTGTACAGAGCAAAGAACAATGGAAAAAAAAAACTTCAATGCTTCTTGTAAACACTTTAAACTTAGAAAATTTAAGTTAAATAAACTATAAAAAGAAAAAAAAACTGAAAATCATGACTTGGAAGTGAATTTGCAGGTGACAGTGTAGTTTAAACACTGTACGTTCAAGTTACAGTAGAAATTTCATACATATCAAAAAAATCCCAACCTTGACAAATTGATGTTGCAGGAATATAATTTGATTTGTCATCAAAAACTAGGAATTTTAAAAGCGAAATCAAGATTTTTTGGCTTATATTTGAAGAGCAGTTTGCATATAAAGTAAAATTGCATTTTTACAAAATTCGGGTTATCAATCCAATTTAAAATGATGGAACTTGAAGTGAAGTTAGTGTGATCATCACTGATTTTAGGAAAATTATCAAATAATTTTTCAATTGAGTATATCGGTGTATCAAGGCAAGACTAGGGTTTTGTGAATGAATTTTGTCGTGGTCAGAAACAAGGTGATTTTGTCACCTCTGTTAGACCGAGTCGTACGAAACTTAGAGGAGAGGAGCATCGATGGTCAGGGAGTGCGTAGTCGAAGTCGCGTGAAGACCGGTGGTCAATGGCGAGGGATATGGTGGGTTTTCTGATTGGTTTGGTTCCAGTTTTTGGGTTTGAAGCACTTGATTTCATTCCCTGATGTTTTCGATCGAATGGAGTTGTGTAGTTCGTTGTCCAGGGCAAGGGCGACTCGTCGCCACCAGCATGGATGATCGGAATCATTTCGATCGTGTGTACATGTGCACGTGGTGTCGCGTGTATCTGATGATAGGAGAGAAGGAAGGTTGCTTGCGTTTCTTCAGGGGACTCGTGCTGCTGTGTGTTGTTTTCAGGGAATAATATGGTATGGGAAAGAAGGAGGGGAACTCGAAGATAACCCAGTGAAATTTGCATCATTGCTCGAGTTCGAGCTCGTGTAGTTTTGGATTATACTGGGTCGTTTTAAACTTAAACACAGAAAAAAAAAGAGAAGAAGAAGAAGTTGCGTGAATTACAGGGGAGAATTTCGGGGTAAACAAGGGAGAACCGCATGCTTTCCTCGAGTAAACTATGTATGTGTCTCGGGTCCAGTAGCTGATGAAGTTGCTTTAAATACTTTAAGTATTGTGATCAACAAAGTTAATATTTGATTTAAATTTATCAAGAATGTTTTCAAACGTAAGATGGTTAATTTAAATTGGACGTTAATTAAGAATGTAATTAATTTTGTAAATTATAATGAAATAAGTAGTTAAGGTTTAAAATTTGTAATTAAAGATTTATATAATAATCTTGTGTAAATCAATTTGTAATTAATTACTTAATTAACCATTTAAAGTTAATTTATGATTAAAAGGTTAAATTAATTAACTGGTAATTGAGAATTACATAATAATTAAAGGTTAATCAAAGATTTATTTAAAGATTGATTAAGGTAAATTAATTAATGATTAAAAGGTTAATTAATTTGAAATTAAGGGGTAATTGATTTTGTAATTAACTCAAAGTTAATCTATTTATGTGATTGATTAATTAACGAAATTAATTTGGGAAAATTAAATTCATTAAAAGTTAAGTTATGATTAAAGGATAATTAATTCAAATGGTTTGTAATTAATTTATAAACAATCAGCCGAAATTAGTGTTATTCATAAATAGTTAAATCTGATTTAAATTAATCAGATAATTAAATTAATCCTACTTATGGATGTTTAGATTTTATTGGATGGTGAATTGTTTGATATTTTCTGATATGTGATGCTTTGTGTTACATCCTGATTTATGTTGTGATCTGTAACGTAATTAATTATCTGTGATGTAATTTATTATCTGTGATATATACATGTGATCCGTGAATGAAAGATAAGCGTTATGGGTTATACCGCTTATCAACTATATTTCTGTATTTTGATCTATGATGATTGAAATGATGTGGCACTACTGTGTTAAACCCGTAGACCACACTTACACACACACCAATATGGATTTCACGAGGAAATCGATTAAGTTACAGATTTAGAAATGATTTATAAAATTGAATATTTAAATTCAAATGTTTTGTAATGGATTTGGTTTAAAGTGAAAAGCTTTTGAAAATGGAATTTCAAAGATGAAATTTATTTTGAATATCTTGATTGAGTTTTGAAATTTAAATATTCTGATTTAAATTTGGATTCAATATTTGCAGTTGAATCCTATGATTTGGAAACTAGGGACTAAATATATTATACCAGTTTAATATAAGTTAAACTACTTTAAAGTTATTGATTTGGGAATTTGAATTTAAATTCAAAGGCTTTAACTCGTGTAAATAAAATTGGATCTTTCTGAAACGAAAACTATTCGTTTTCAAATAATAAAAAGCTTTCACATAGGAAGTGAACTTCCAAATTGTGTTAAAAAGGGATTTCAAGTTAAACAATGAAAATAATTTTCCAAGTTATGGAAACGATTTGAAAGCTAAAAGTTAAATCTTTAACTTAAAGATTTAAACGAATTAATCCAATTGAAACGGAGATTGATTTGAAATCCATAAACGGATCTTTGTGAAACTGGGTGAATTTTGTGAAATAAATCTTTTGTTTAAAAGATTTGGAAATGGTAATTGGTTTAAACCATTTGAAAGAAAGTTTTGAATTATTAAGTTGTGACTTAATTGAAATCCCAATATCCATATGTTTTAAATGTTGCGCTCACTATTCGGTTTAGCCGGGAGAGGACCTTTGTGTCATATAACCCATTCCGAATATGTGATACGACGTATATGGATAGCATTTGAAGACCGGTGGTGAAGACCGGGTATTTGTGAAAACGATAGGATGACCTATCGATTGTCTCTACACCGAGTCGCGCCGGTATAGAGATTTCCTAAGTGATGGGAAGTCCGATCGGGATTGTGAATACCCGGATTGCAAGGACTTCTTCGGAAGTGCCTTCGGTTCTATTCGAACCCGGAACAGACTTGTATGGTTGTATGTCTGACACTACACTTTGAGATATAAAGCAGATTTCTTTCAAACACATATCTGTTGGTGGCGGAGAATTTATTCTCTTAGCTTAATACCCTTCTCTGAGACGTACGAGCTCAGAGGTTATGTAGTTGAAGGTTATCCGTGATATACTCCTAATTTGGTAGTGTGGCATGCTGAGTGCTGCTGTGTGTTAATGATCATTGTTTGATCATTTGGGATATGATCATTTGTTTGATCATTTATCTTTGTGATCATTACTTTGATCATTTGTTGACCCAAAGCATGGCTTTTGTAAAGACCCGTAAGTCCGTACTCCTTGAATAGACACTAATCTCCTTTGTTTAATTCAAGATGAATGAAAATACGAACCCTTAGGGGTTTTAAGAAAAATTTAAGAAAAGAAAACGTAAGAAAAGAAGAGAAAAAGGTAGAAGATTAGGAGGAGAGAAAATAGAAGATTAGAACATAATAGATAAGGTAGAAGATGGAGAGAAAAGAAGATAGAAAATTTTAAATTAGAGAGAATAGAAAATTTTAAAATAGAAGAAAAAGAGAATAGAAAGAAAATAGAATAGAGAAGAGATAGAAAATAGGGAAAATTTTGAAAGAGAGAAAAGACAAAAGAAAATAGAGAATTTGAAAACAGAGGGAACAGAAAAATAGAATGGAACAGAAAGGAACAACATAATCTCACAATTCGCAGCGGAACAACATATAATAATAAATGAATAATCTTTAAACAAAGAACTATATCAGTTATTACATTTTTTTACATTTCATTACATCATATCATCAGAGTGTACAACAATATACAACAACAAACAGTGCAGCGGAAAAGAAATACTATATACTAGTAATACGCCATGCCATCCATCTTGCCTCCAGCAACTACAGAATATCCAGAATATCCTGATAAACCTTACTCTTGACTGCCCGTGTGAAAATTGGTGGGCACCCAGAGTTTAGGAAGGAAAACAATAAACTCCAAGTCAGTCATGTGACTGGTGTGAGAACTCAAAACAGTTTACTTATCTTTAAAATCAAAATAGAGGAATATTTTTAAAGTCAATTCGCAATGCTTTTAAAAATGAGACTACCTTAAGGCCTCCCGCACACACACACAATGCAAACGCAGAATCGGAGGAGATTTCTCCTTATGATAGTCAAAGATGCTTGATACGCATTTAAAATAACATTTGATATTATTACTAGTGCATAGTGTAGGGGAAAATTTATTTCGAAAGTAGAATATAAATATTAGCCAGCATAGACATTCCGAACTATGCCTACTATAGCTAACTATGTTCAATAGCAGGTTACCGCCACATTCCATAGCAGGTTATACAACTAAAACCGTACAAGTCACGTATTGTTTCTTTGGATTTCCAACAAATGATCAGGCCAAGGAACTTCCCATTGCCACATGAGAATGCCTCTGGAAAGACATCCCCGAGAACCAAACCGGAACTCTGCCAACACAAGGCCGGGTTACCCCTAACTGGGTAACTACTGACACGAGCACGCCATTCCCCGATCGTAAACGACCTTTCTCACGGGATCCCGATAACCAACAACCACAAAGTAATAAATTCGTAGTAACCACATAGGTTAAATATCTGGGCTCCATACCATGATACCACCTCTATCCAGAAGGAAATGTACATACCCTAAAGGGAGCTACCCCTCATAACCTTGCCGCATCTTTCCTGTTTTGACCATTTCCGGGGTGTGAGGCTCGACGAAGTCTCGTCCACAAAAACATACTTTATACAAAAACCATGCTTTGGGTCAACAAATGATCAACACGATGATCACCAAGATAGACGATCAAATAAACGATCCTATCACAATAATCAACACAATGATCATTTCAGCAACACTCAGCATATCACATTACCAAATTGGGAATATATCGCTGATAACATTCAACTACATAACCTCTGAGCTCGTACGTCTCAGAGAAGGGTGTTAAGCTAAAAGAATAAATTCTTTGCCACCAACAGAAATATATTTGAAAGAAATCGGCTTTACATCTCAACTTGTAATGTCAGACATACAATCCATACAAGTTTGTTCCGGGCTCGAACAAAACCGAAGGCACTTACAAAGAAGTCCTTGCAATCCGGATATTCACAATCCTGATCGGATTTACCATCACATATGGAGAACTCTATACCGTAGCTACTCGGTGCAGAGTAAATCGACAGGTCATCCTATCGCTCTCGCAAATACCGGGTCTTCAACACCGATCTTCAAATGCAATTCACAATGACGTATCACATATTCGGAATGGGTTATACGACCCCATGGTCCTTTCCCGGTTAACCCGAATAGTGAGCGCTTATTCAAAAATAAGTGTAGCATTCACATTCAAACAAAACACATCAAATACCCATTCAAAGGGAAATATTGATAGTCGGTTATTGAACTATCAATGGATATGCACACATCACCAGATTCCAAATAATTTTCCAAATTATTTATTTCACAAAATATCTTTACAAGATATATAATTTCAATACTTCAAAAATAAATCAATATTTATTTTTAAACAAATTCCACTTCCTTTATAAATTCCTTAGTGAATTTATAATTCCAAGATATCAATGAATATTCGATTTCAATTATTCATTTCAATTTTCCTTTTCAATTTATCTTCAAAAAGATAAATTCTCAAAATGTTCACTTTATATTGGAAAACATTTCCATACTTATTTATTCATAAGTAATTCACACATTTTATTTATTTTCAAGACTTGGAAAATATTCAATATACTTAAATCAAAATTTAGTATATATTTCATTCTTTAAGGAAAATCATTCACTTTAACATATTTATTTGGGCCAAAACGAATGTTGCGTAAAACATCGTTACGACAACCCAAAATCACTAGTATAGGGATTCGAAATTAAAATAGATATATAAATCCCAATACTATACAAAACATTTCCTTTCGGAAATCATTTACTATAACAACAGTGTTATAGTCTATTATCTCCTTTTATTTCTCGAAAACGTCTATTTCAACAATAAATGTTGAAATCTATGGTTTCGAATCTCAACACATTTTAAAACATTGTTCGATCGTTTTAATTCTATTTAAAACATCCAAATCCAAAACAATTTCTTTAACGTGTTATTCACTATTCAAAAACGTGAATATACTTCATTAACAATTTCATCCTTTTATTCATTTTAATTCAAAGGATTATTCACTATTCAAAAATGTGAATATAACTCCATTTATAGGTTTCAACAATTAACTTATCGAAATAAGTCATTTGCGAATTTATAAAACAACATTTATAAATTCCATTTCTATTTATTTATAAAAACTTCCTTTTAATAAATTCTTTTATTAACCTATTCCAGTTTATAACTCAATTATAAACTAAAAGTTCATTTTATAAGTTAAATACTTATAAAACGATTATTTTACAAAATCGTTCTCTTTAAAGACTTTCCAAACCATAAATCTTATAACTTATAAGATTCATTTATTTAACCAAATCTATTCTTCAAATAACTTCACAAATTTATAATTCTTACTATTTATAAATTTCATTTATAACTTCACCGTTTATAATTCTATAAATTTCATACTTTAATGAAATTCATTTTCACTTCATTCAAACACTTATAAAACTCGTTTTATAATTTCAATATCTCAATTTATAAATATCCATTTATAAATCTCTTATATAAATCAATTCATATTAATACTTTAAAAACGTCTTTAAACTCCTTTATAATTTCATCATTTTGATTTATAAAATAATCAAATTTTATAAATCCTATATTTAAACTATTCACAATTATTTCAGAAATCCCAATTTAACTATTTTATAAAGTCATTAATTCCTTATTTTCAAAAATCAGCGTTTAACTATATTTCTTAAAAATCATAATTTTTATAACTTTAAAAATTATAACGTTTATTTATTTAAAATGGATCAATTCAAAAATTATTTTATAAAACGTATACTTTTCAAAAATCACTTTAAAATCATTTTAAAATCCCAAAACTTGGGTCCAATGATGCTACACACCAAATAGTCAATCACGACTACAACGATATCATATATCGATATGATAATCCATCAAATATCAAAATATCTGAAATCAAATAAAAACTGTTGAGGAATCCAGTTGGATCCCTCCAACCTATTTTCCTGCATCCAAAAACATTAGCACAATACCAATTTCGCTCCAGTACGAAATTATCGCGGTATATGTTCTTATTAAATATTATCCGCTTAATAACGGCGTAATAGGGTCTCATCCGCTAAACAAATAAATGCGGGAAATCAATAACTCCAATATATACATATGCCAATATATATATATTGATATTATATATAATACCAATTTCACTGTTTATGAAATATTCGCGGTATATGTTTTTATTAAATAACATCCGCTTACTAACGGCGTATAATGTCTATTTTAACTATCAATAGATATCAATCAACATTCAAACATGCATTCAAATATTTTAAATCTAACTATTTAAAATAAAATCGAAACTGATTCGATTGAGTGAGAAGTTCTCACCTTGGTTTTATTTCCGTTTTAGCGATTTATTTCGAATAAAATTAAACGGACGTTTAATTTTACCCAAAATTCTCACTAACTCCAAACGACTCCAAACTAACTCCATCGCGTAGTGCTCGTCCATACGATTTCAACGCAACTGGTTTCGCGCGTTTTCGACCTCGTATGAAAAAGATATTGATTTTTAAACTTTACACGATTTTTATATAACAATTACAACATAAATTAAAATTTTTTAATACCCTAAACAACTACAGCCGCATGATCATGATCCAAAGACCCTCCAACCTCCTTCCCAAACTCGCGCATATGCTCCAGGTATACACGCATAAACCGAACCCAATAGCTTAGATTAGGGTTAATTATTGCCATCACCACGTTGAACTTTAGGTCGATCAACTTGCTCCATGTCGAAGCCCTCCACTTGCACTATGTTCGGCCCCAGTTGGGTGAAGCTCGGTTGAGCATCTTGCTCGAAAACCGAAGTTGAACGTTGAACATTCATCTCCATTTTGCCGTTGATCTAGGTCGAATTTTCCAATCATGACCGTTGAAGTTATAGTACTCAAGGAGATCTACGTTTTTCTAGTTGGAAATTTTTGGTAAATGTAGATGGATGAGGAGATAAACGAGGGGGAAGAGTGGAGAATTTCGGCCGTTCATGGCATATGGGGGCGGCGGCCTGAATTAGGGTTTGATTTTATATATTTTTTTTTAATGAAGGGGTGGGGTGTATTTATAGAGAAAAATCGAACACTATTCATCCGGAAATTCCGAACTCCGATTTACGAGCCGTAACCAGCGTTTCTAAGGTGTACCCCACGTTCCGGACACAATGGAATAGGTTTCAGAAGCTAATTCGGACATCTGTGCGAGTTATGGCTGTAAACGCTCAATTTAAATTAAACCGATTTAAATCGATTTCTAGGCGTTTTAATTTGTACCGGACAAACGGTAAATCCAATTGACTTGAAATTTGAAACCTTACAATAATATCACATTACGGATCCGATGAAACTGGTTTCGTCGAAATCCGAGACTTTTTGAAAAATGGCTATTTTGACTCGCCAAATTTAAATTAAAAATAATCCGATGCGTTTCGAGCTGCCACGATCAAATGATAACTCCGATTGATACGAAATTTGAAATCCGGTAATAACTAACTATTACGGATCCAATGGAACTGGTTTCGTTCAATTCTGAGACTGTTCAAAAATTGACTATTTTTACTAGTCGATTTAAATATTAAAATATTCAATTTTCACAAATTAACTTTTAATTCGATTTTAAAAGTTCTAAAATATCGTTCTAACTCCAACATGATAAAATAAAATTTTACAAATCATTTTCAATCATATTTAACTCAATTTTCAATTATTTCCATAATTTAACGTATTAAATTATCGATTTAATAATCCAATTAAATTCAATAATTCAAATAAAAGTTTATTTGACTTATAAATTCACTTATTAATATTTAAAATTAATTAAATATTCAAAGTTTAATTTCTAAAAATTCTGGGTCGTTACAATCTTTCCCACTTAAAAGAATTTCGTCCTCGAAATTATAAGTAAGAAAAGTTACAGAATTTATTAATTTTCCATAAATCCATAGTTAAACTTCTTACAATACTTACTAAGTTTTCAAAATCATTCTTAGTTATCTTTTCAAAAACAACTACTATTGTTTAACTTTCAATTCCAAAATAAAGTTATAGTTTTCAAAATTTTCCAATTTTCTCAAATTTTTTCTAACGCCTTAAATTTTCGGAAAAATTCGCCATAGTCTCCTTTGCGCGGCTCGATCCGAAAAAAAATGACAGTATATATATCACAAATATACATCTCATCAAGTAATGAGGCATCCCGAAGGGAAAAAAGTGTAAAAGTACGGTATGTAATCCGAGATATGTACCTTATATTTTATTCGCAAGCATATACGGCTAATATAGCGCAAAAGCGAGCTCCAAATGCGAAGCAAACGCGATCCGCACCTACTAATCACTCAACAAACAACATGAGAACATGCATATATGACAATAGTATCAATATACAACATATAGTAACATAATAACTATATATGTCAACATAGCAAATGCAACTAAAGCAACAAATGCAATATATATTCAACCATCAACCAACTACCATTCATAATCAATAATATTCATTCATATTCTCATTAATATTCAATGAAAGGGTTTTCAATTCAAATCACATTTGATTTATCAACATTGGATTTTATCAACTTTCATTCATATTTCAATTAGTTAACATTTACTAATTTAAATCCAATTCACATTCAATTCTATTCAAATTTATTTACTTCTAATTTGAATTCAATTTCATAGCTTCCAATTTCATTAATACTTAATGAATTATATACAATCAATCTAATAATCATACAACAACCAAAGTATATTAATTACAACCAAATTCCTTTGCTTATATTCATTCTCATTCAATTTATTCAACTTCCAATAACATTAGATTTTAATGAATTAACACTTATATTCATTATTTCATATCAACTTAATTCACATTCAATTGATTAACATTCAAGCCATTCATTCAATTCAATTATAAAAGTTGAATTTCATTTATATAACTTAAGTTCATATCTATCACTTAATTTTATTAATTTACTTTGATACTAATATCAACTTCATTTAACATATCTTAAGTTACATTTCATTTTACTTTAAATTCATTTTTTCTTACAACTCATATTCATAAATATATTCATATAGTTTCACTTCTTATACATATAAGTTTATTTCACAATTGTAAATCACTTTGATTATAATTCAATTCTTATAATTCTTTTCACTTATACAATTATTCTTTTATTTAGATTATTCAAACAACTAAACAATCAACTTATATACACGTTAATAATTCTGAAAAAATTATTTCTTTTATATATAAAAATATACTCAAGGTAAAATTATTTCATTTACCCAATTTAAAAAACAATATTATGTCGAATTGTTCTATTCAAGTGTTTAGAAACCCCTTCGGCATAGTCTTGCGGATCACGCTGACGAAAGTTCATATGCCACTTAATAAACCAATCATCACAATATAAAACAATTTTATATTCACTAACAAATACGCTCTCATAGCTATTATTACACTCAAACTCATTCTAGAGTACTGCTGACTCTATCTCTAATGAATTATACCCAACAGAACCATGGTTGTCGCTTAACCATAAGCTCTGATACCAGCTGTAAAGACCCGTAAGTCCGTACTCCTTGAATAGACACTAATCTCCTTTGTTTAATTCAAGATGAACGAAAATACGAACCCTTAGGGGTTTTAAGAAAAATTTAAGAAAAGAAAAAGTAAGAAAAGGAGAGAAAAAGGTAGAAGATTAGGAGGAGAGAAAATAGAAGATTAGAACATAATAGATAAGGTAGAAGATAGAGGGAAAAGAAGATAGAAAATTTTAAATTAGAGAGAATAGAAAATTTTAAAATAGAAGAAAAAGAGAATAGAAAGAAAATAGAATAGAGAAGAGATAGAAAATAGGGAAAATTTTGAAAGAGAGAAAAGACAAAAGAAAATAGAGAATTTGAAAATAGAGGGAACAGAAAAATAGAACGGAACAGAAAGGAACAACAGAATCTCACAATTCGCAGCGGAACAACATATAATAATAAATGAATAATCTTTAAACAAAGAACTATATCGGTTATTACATTTTTTTACATTTCATTACATCATATCATCAGAGTGTACAACAATATACAACAACAAACAGTGCAGCGGAAAAGAAATACTATATACTAGTAATACGCCATGCCATCCATCTTGCCTCCAGCAACTCCAGAATATCCTGATAAACCTTACTCTTGACTGCCCGTGTGAAAATTGGTGGGCACCCAGAGTTTAGGAAGGAAAACAATAAACTCCAAGTCAGTCATGTGACTGGTGTGAGAACTCAAAACAGTTTACTTATCTTTAAAATCAAAATAGAGGAATATTTTTAAAGTCAATTCGCAATGCTTTTAAAAATGAGACTACCTTAAGGCCTCCCGCACACACACACAATGCAAACGCAGAATCGGAGGAGATTTCTCCTTATGATAGTCAAAGATGCTTGATACGCATTTAAAATAACATTTGATATTATTACTAGTGCATAGTGTAGGGGAAAATTTATTTCGAAAGTAGAATATAAATCTTAGCCAGCATAGACATTCCGAACTATGCCTACTATAGCTAACTATGTTCAATAGCAGGTTACCGCCACATTCCATAGCAGGTTATACAACTAAAACCGTACAAGTCACGTATTGTTTCTTTGGATTTCCAACAAATGATCAGGCCAAGGAACTTCCCATTGCCACATAAGAATGCCTCTGGAAAGACATCCCCGAGAACCAAACCGAAACTCTACCAACACAAGGCCGGGTTACCCCTAACTGGGTAACTACTGACACGACCATGCCATTCCCCGATCGTAAACGACCTTTCTCACGGGATCCCGATAACCAACAACCACAAAGTAATAAATTCGTAGTAACCACATAGGTTAAATATCTGGGCTCCATACCATGATACCACCTCTATCCAGAAGGAAATGTACATACCCTAAAGGGAGCTTACCCTCATAACCTTGCCGCATCTTTCCTGTTTTGACCATTTCCGGGGTGTGAGGCTCGACGAAGTCTCGTCCACAAAAACATACTTTATACAAAAGCCATGCTTTGGGTCAACAAATGATCAACACGATGATCACCAAGATAGACGATCAAATAAACGATCCTATCACAATAATCAACACAATGATCATTTCAGCAACACTCAGCATATCACATTACCAAATTGGGAATATATCGCTGATAACATTCAACTACATAACCTCTGAGCTCGTACGTCTCAGAGAAGGGTGTTAAGCTAAAAGAATAAATTCTTTGCCACCAACAGAAATATATTTGAAAGAAATCGGCTTTACATCTCAACTTGTAATGTCAGACATACAATCCATACAAGTTTGTTCCGGGCTCGAACAAAACCGAAGGCACTTACAAAGAAGTCCTTGCAATCCGGATATTCACAATCCTGATCGGATTTACCATCACATATGGAGAACTCTATACCGTAGCTACTCGGTGCAGAGTAAATCGACAGGTCATCCTATCGCTCTCGCAAATACCGAGTCTTCAACACCGATCTTCAAATGCAATTCACAACGACGTATCACATATTCGGAATGGGTTATACGACCCCATGGTCCTTTCCCGGTTAACCCGAATAGTGAGCGCTTATTCAAAAAAAAGTGTAGCATTCACATTCAAACAAAACACATCAAATACCCATTCAAAGGGAAATATTGATAGTCGGTTATTGAACTATCAATGGATATGCACACATCACTAGATTCCAAATAATTTTTCAAATTATTTATTCCACAAAATATCTTTACAAGATATATAATTTCAATACTTCAAAAATAAATCAATATTTATTTTTAAACAAATTCCACTTCCTTTATAAATTCCTTAGTGAATTTATAATTCCATGATATCAATGAATATTCGATTTCAATTGTTCATTTCAATTTTCCTTTTCAATTTATCTTCAAAAAGATAAATTCTCAAAATGTTCACTTTATATTGGAAAACATTTCCATACTTATTTATTCATAAGTAATTCACACATTTTATTTATTTTCAACACTTGGAAAATATTCAATATACTTAAATCAAAATTTAGTATATATTTCATTCTTTAAGGAAAATCATTCACTTTAACATATTTATTTGGGCCAAAACGAATGTTGCGTAAAACATCGTTACGACAACCCAAAATCACTAGTATAGGGATTCGAAATTAAAATAGATATATAAATCCCAATACTATACAAAACATTTCCTTTCGGAAATCATTTACTATAACAACAGTGTTATAGTCTATTATCTCCTTTTATTTCTCGAAAACGTCTATTTCAACAATAAATGTTGAAATCTATGGTTTCGAATCTCAACACATTTTAAAACATTGTTCGATCGTTTTAATTCTATTTAAAACATCCAAATCCAAAACAATTTCTTTAACGTGTTATTCACTATTCAAAAACGTGAATATACTTCATTAACAATTTCATCCTTTTATTCATTTTAATTCAAAGGATTATTCACTATTCAAAAATGTGAATATAACTCCATTTATAGGTTTCAACAATTAACTTATCGAAATAAGTCATTTGCGAATTTATAAAACAACGTTTATAAATTCCATTTCTATTTATTTATAAAAACTTCCTTTTAATAAATTCTTTTATTAACCTATTCCAGTTTATAACTCAATTATAAACTAAAAGTTCATATTATAAGTTAAATACTTATAAAACGATTATTTTACAAAATCGTTCTCTTTAAAGACTTTCCAAACCATAAATCTTATAACTTATAAGATTCATTTATTTAACCAAATCTATTCTTCAAATAACTTCACAAATTTATAATTCTTACTATTTATAAATTTCATTTATAACTTCACCGTTTATAATTCTATAAATTTCATACTTTAATGAAATTCATTTTCACTTCATTCAAACACTTATAAAACTCGTTTTATAATTTCAATATCTCAATTTATAAATATCCATTTATAAATCTCTTATATAAATCAATTCATATTAATACTTTAAAAACGTCTTTAAACTCCTTTATAATTTCATCATTTTGATTTATAAAATAATCAAATTTTATAAATCCTATATTTAAACTATTCACAATTATTTCAGAAATCCCAATTTAACTATTTTATAAAGTCATTAATTCCTTATTTTCAAAAATCAGCGTTTAACTATATTTCTTAAAAATCATAATTTTTATAACTTTAAAAATTATAACGTTTATTTATTTAAAATGGATCAATTCAAAAATTATTTTATAAAACGTATACTTTTCAAAAATCACTTTAAAATCATTTTAAAATCCCAAAACTTGGGTCCAATGATGCTACACACCAAATAGTCAATCACGACTACAACGATATCATATATCGATATGATAATCCATCAAATATCAAAATATCTGAAATCAAATAAAAACTGTTGAGGAATCCAGTTGGATCCCTCCAACCTGTTTTCCTGCATCCAAAAACATTAGCACAATACCAATTTCGCTCTAGTACGAAATTATCGCGGTATATGTTCTTATTAAATATTATCCGCTTAATAACGGCGTAATAGGGTCTCATCCGCAAAACAAATAAATGCGGAAAATCAATAACTCCAATATATACATATGCCAATATATATATATATATATATTGATATTATATATAATACCAATTTCACTGTTTATGAAATATTCGCGGTATATGTTTTTATTAAATAACATCCGCTTACTAACGGCGTATAATGTCTATTTTAACAATCAATAGATATCAATCAACATTCAAACATGCATTCAAATATTTTAAATCTACCTATTTAAAATAAAATCGAAACTGATTCGATTGAGTGAGAAGTTCTCACCTTGGTTTTATTTCCGTTTTAGCGATTTATTTCGAATAAAATTAAACGGACGTTTAATTTTACCCAAAATTCTCACTAACTCCAAACGACTCCAAACCAACTCCATCGCGTAGTGCTCGTCCATACGATTCCAACGCAACTGGTTTCGCGCGTTTTCGACCTCGTATGAAAAAGATATTGATTTTTAAACTTTACATGATTTTTATATAACAATTACAACATAAATTAAAAATTTTTAATACCGTAAACAACTACAGCCGCATGATCATGATCCAAAGACCCTCCAACCTCCTTCCCAAACTCGCGCATATGCTCCAGGTATACACGCATAAACCGAACCCAATAGCTTAGATTAGGGTTAATTATTGCCATCACCACGTTGAACTTTAGGTCGATCAACTTGCTCCATGTCGAAGCCCTCCACTTGCACTATGTTCGGCCCCAGTTGGGTGAAGCTCGGTTGAGCATCTTGCTCGAAAACAGAAGTTGAACGTTGAACATTCATCTCCATTTTAACGTTGATCTAGGTCGAATTTTCCAATCATGACCGTTGAAGTTATAGTACTCAAGGAGATCTACGTTTTTCTAGTTGGAAATTTTTGGTAAATGTAGATGGATGAGGAGATAAACGAGGGGGAAGAGTGGAGCATTTCGGCCGTTCATGGCATATGGGGGCGGCGGCCTGAATTAGGGTTTGATTTTATATATGTATTTTTTTTAATGAAGGGGTGGGGTGTATTTATTGAGAAAAATCGAACACTATTCATCCGAAAATTCCGAACTCCGATTTACGTGCCGTAACCAGCGTTTCTAAGGTTTACCCCGCGTTCCGGACACAATGGAACAGGTATCGGAAGCTAATTCGGACATCTGTGCGAGTTATGGCTGTAAACGCTCAATTTAAATTAAACCGATTTAAATCGATTTCTAGGCGTTTTAATTTGTACCGGACAAACGGTAAATCCAATTAACTTGAAATTTGAAACCTTACAATAATATCACATTACGGATCCGATGAAACTAGTTTCGTCGAAATCCGAGACTTTTTGAAAAATGGCTATTTTGACTCGCCAAATTTAAATTAAAAATAATCCGATGCGTTTCGAGCTGCCACGATCAAATGATAACTCCGATTGACACGAAATTTGAAATCCGGTAATAACTAACTATTACGGATCCAATGGAACTGGTTTCGTTCAATTCTGAGACTGTTCAAAAATTGACTATTTTTACTAGTCGATTTAAATATTAAAATATTCAATTTTCACAAATTAACTTTTAATTCGATTTTAATAGTTCTAAAATATCGTTCTAACTCCAACATGATAAAATAAAATTTTACAAATCATTTTCAATCATATTTAACTCAATTTTCAATTATTTCCATAATTTAACGTATTAAATTATCGATTTAATAATCCAATTAAATTTAATAATTCAAATAAAAATTTATTTGACTTATAAATTCACTTATTAATATTTAAAATTAATTAAATATTCAAAGTTTAATTTCTAAAAATTCTGGGTCGTTACAGCTTTGTACCAAAGCGTAGCTTTGTGGACGAGACTGCATCAGGACCTCACACCCCAGAAATGGTCAAAACAGGAAAGATGCGGCAAGGTTATGAGGGTCGCGCCCTTTAGGGTGTGTCATTCCCTTCTGGTAAAGGGTGGTATTAGGTATGGAGCCCTGATATTTAACCTATGTGGTAGCTCCAATCTCATTTACTGTGTGGTTGTTGCTTAGAGGCGCCTCGGATAAAGGTCCCAAAGGACCGGGGAATGGCTTGCTCGAGTAGTAGTTACCTAGTTACAGAGGTAACCCGGCCTTGTGTTGGCAGAGATCCGGTTAGGTTCTCGAGATGTCCCACCAGAGGCGATCCCATGTGGCAGTAGGAAGTTCCTTAGCCTGACCATTTGTTGGAAAATCCAATCAAAACAATACGCGCATTTTACGGTTTTAGTTGTATTACCTGCCTCCTCAGGAGGTAGCTATAGCGGGCATAATATAATGGTACCTATGCTGGCTAAGATTTATATTCTACTTTCGAAATGTTTTCTGCACTTTGCACTTATAATAATAATATCAAAGAACTTTCTACGTATCAAGCATGTTTGACTATCATAAGAAGAAATCTCCTCCAAGTCTGCGTTTGCATTGTGTGTGTGGCGGGAGGTCTTATGGTAGTTTCATTTTCCAAAAAGCATATCGGATTTTCTTTTATAAATCTGGTTTTACTTAAAAGATAAACTGTTTTTGTTACTCACACCAGTCCCATGACTGACCCGGAGTTTATTGTTCCTTTCCTAAACTCTGGGTGCTCACTATTTCCACACGAGCAGTCTAGAGTTGGGTTTTTCAGATAATTAGGTTTGGTAGATGATCTGAGGTTAGTTCAGTCTTTGAATATGGACGTGACTTGCTTGTCTTAGTGTTTGGTGATTATGGTTCGAGCTGCTGTTGGAGTTCTCTCTTGAAGATTATATTGGAGTTATCTGTTCCGCTGCTGGTGTTAGCTATTTTCTTTTCCGCTGCTATGTTATTGTATCATATCTCTGATGTATATCGATATCTATTGTATCATCTGTTGTATTAGGATGTTGTATCAGATGTAGTATATTGATATTCATTATTTCTTCCGCTATGTTGTTTACTTAATGGTGTTATAAGCTCCGGCGACTCGGATTTGAACGGTCGAATTTGCGGCATTCGAATACGATGTAAAGTATGGATGTCGATTTTCGAACGGGCAAAATCCGCTTCGGTACATCTAAAGTCTGTTCGGGTATGTATCATTTCAACCCATAGGGATTTCTATACTGACAGGGAACTTGCAGAGTGATAACAGATTTGTAAATAATAATAACAACAGGCATATATCATCAAAATAAATATATAAACAATAGGATATGGTGTCATATCCCATAAGTGAAAAGTTACAGATAATAGCATATATAACAATTTAAATAACTACAGCCTCATATTTCAATTGTCGTCTCAATTGAAATCAAATTTAGTAAATAAAGAATGTTAATCGTGAGTGATTTCTCACCTTTCGAGGCCAGAGAAAAAGAAGTGAGTTATGAAATCCAGATCCGAATTCCAAAACAAAGCTAGATGGACACGGTTCAACGATCAAAGCTGATAATAGGAATAGACGAATTCAAATCAGAATTGGATCAAGGAAGATAAATAGGATAAGTGAGCTTATATACAACTAGCCAACATATGCAGACACAGTTTATAAAATATGCAACAAAATATGCATACCTCGGTTAATATATATACATAGGTGTGCAGACCGACCATATTAATATAACCATATATATACTATATAACATTTCCTCTACGAATTTGTATATGACTATACATATGACTATAATTGAAATCAAAATACACATCCCTAAAAAAAAATCCAACGTATATCAGTCAGTGCAAACAACCTTAAGGCTGACATGAAATAAACTTTTGAAAGCATATACTGTTGAAATTATAAAATATTGATATAACTTATACTGTAAAACTACCATAGAAAATTTATATATATACCTACATTTAAATATAACTTATGTAAATTGTTGAAAATAAAATAAAATATAATACGGTAGACTCTAAAATACTAAAACAATCATAAAAATATATATATTATAAATTGACCTATCAAACTTGTACCCACCAATTTTATATAATATATATACCAAAACAGTAACGAAAATTGAAATACTATATTTTATATATCTAACATATGAAAGCTAATAAAATAACATATTTTATTATAGTTGAAACTGTTATAACCAAATATATAAAACATATAAAAATACGTATATTAATAGAAGGCTGCCAAACTTATACCATATATACCGTAAGCTATCAATAGTAAAATAAAACGCGTATATATATATATATTTAACTTTCCAACTAGTTAGTAAAACATATGTATCTAAAAGCCGTACGATAACTATATGCTAACAAAAGTCAAAAACTATATACCGTAAAATCTTAAAATAATATACATAATACGGTATAAATATATACTAACCTTTATATATGAACAGAAGTTAAATATTTATATACACGTTTATAAATATAACAATTATCATATATATACTATTATGAAATATATTATTATTTTTAAAGTTTAACTGTTAGGGAATTCAGAATCCATATAGTTGCAGTAAACATATAAAACAAAACTTATGCACAATTTATACTGTTCTTAATATATAAAATAGACTTATATCAAATAAAATGCGTACTTACTTTTAAAAACCAGAGAGGAAATGTTTTGCCAACTAATGCATGCGGCCATGGGGAGGAGGCAGGCCAAGGAAAAGAGAGAGCTCATGCTCAGGTTTGGAAGAAATAAGAAAAGATGGAGGGGAGATGAGAACAGGCGATTTTTAAAGGAAGAATGCATGCGTGATTCAAGCAACATGACATGGCGAAGGGCATTCTTCAGGCAATAGAGAAAATGCTAGTTTCTTAAATATAAAGATAGGTCTGCATCTGATATGTGAACGTGCTATATGACTTTATATAATATTTACAAAGCTCTCTCCTCTTTTAATATTAATTTGAGGGCAATGAATATCCTACAGAGAGAAAAGAAGATGCAATCCATGCTATACTATATATATATATATATATATATATTCCTAGAAACACGGAAACGAAGAGGTAAAAGAGGAAAGAGAAAGAGGCGTATAAATGAATGGTAAATAAATTTAGATTTCAAATGAAATAAATGGAACAATAGAGATTAAAGTATGGATGTAAATCCTAGAATAATAAAAAGCAACGGTTATATGTTGATTAAGAAAAATAATTAAAACAATTAATGGCTTAAATGGGGCAGCATGTTTCAATTTTTTGAAATGCAAAAGAAACGTACACCATAAATATAAAATTTTCAAAAGCAAAAGGAACGTAAAGCTATCCATTAATTCATCAAAATGTTATTTAAGTAATAAATTGAAATGAATATACAAATAAAAGTAATTGTAACGGTCAATAGTTGATTTAGCTATACACTTAAGGCAATAAATTTTTGTTTGTTTGTACAACACATAATGAGTTTTGAAAGTCAAGGATATAAAAATGGATAAAAGGAAAGAAATCAGGAAATTTTGTGAGCAATAGCTTTCCAAGGAAAGGTAGGCTTACATTATATATACATGCTGAGATGATTAGGCACGTTCAAAAATTTTGAAGCAAATGAAGGAATTGGAAAAAAATAAAAAATGAAAGAAATTTGAAAAGTCCGTAGCTATGATTTAGCCAAAAATTATTAAAGCCATTCACTAGGAAGGTTGGAACCGAAATAATAGGGAGAGGAAGGCACATTAAATTTGATGACAAAGTTGTGTTCAGATCTATAAGCAAGTGGTTTATATATTATAGGCCTTATGAAAGCGAGGGAATGAACGGATGCTACTAGCATGATGATTTGAGATTCTTTCAGGCGTTAAAAACAAAAATAAAGAGAGACCAGAATAAACGCACCACCATAAATATAAATATATGCTTCAATTGCAAAAGAAACGTATAGAGAAAATTATGGGTAGTGGGAAAGGTAAAGTCAGTGCACGAAACTACAAGGAATAATAAAAGCAAGGTCGATGATCTCAAATTTATTAATGGTTACGAATGGAAAAGTGTACCTGAATTGGAAAAGTATTAAGCAATAGAAATCTTTAACAGTAGTAAAAAGAAACCGTTACGCACTGATTCAGAAATCAATTAAAGCAATTAATAGCTTGAATTGGACAACACGTTTTCTCAATTAAATAAACTTCCATAAAATTATTTGAAAATTTACAATCTGCTATATTTAAATATACGTATTCTAAATATATAAACATTTTATTTAAAAATTCAATTATTATAAGATTTCACAAATATTCAATTAAATACGTTATAGAAGCAATTCAAATTGTTAAAATTTTCCGGGTCGCTATACTCTCCCCCACTCAAAACTTTTCGTCCCCGAAAAGGAAGGAGGTAGGAGAATAAAACAACCAGAAAAAAAAAGATTGAAAGCCAAGATAAACAATAAATTTTAAAACTATATAAATTTTATTTAAAATATTTATTTGAAAATTTCATTTGAAATTAAACTTTCTTTAATATTTAATACTTCTCAAACTCCTTTGCAAACAATTATTTACATTATTACTTCTACTTACAAAGACTATTGAAAATATTAAATCCAAAATTTATGAAAATTTTAATTTATCTCAAGATACCTTTCAAATATTATCAATAAATTAATAATCATTTTCTTTAAAGATGTTTTATTTAATTTATAACTTCAAAAATATTTATAACACTAAAATTTTATATAAAACAATGTAGTATACAAATAAGCAATATTTAAAAGATTTATTCAAAAAGGAAAGGAAGGTAGATTCCGAAAACGTAATATAGGTTAAAAATGAAGCTGAGAAGATGAGGTAGATTCAAAAGAATAGAATAGGGCACGAATAATTCATTTCAAACCATAAGAATTTTAATTTCAAATATTAATACAAAATTTCTTTATTGAAAATACTTTTATAATAAAATACCTTTATAAATAAAATACTTTTATATCGAAATAAATTTTCTTTTCGAAAATACTTTTTAAACTCGATGTTTCAACAAGTTTATCCTCGTTCTTGCAGACTCTGGCCATGCGTTGATCAGGCGCAAAGCTAGAATTCTTCAAGTACTTAGTAGACTTGTTTCAACACCCAGTGAAAATACTTGAAAAACCTTTTTAAAACAGATATGGAAAGTACAATCCAAACAAACAACTAAACCAAAACCTTTGTCCGACCATGGTTCGCAAATACACAATGGTTACGCCTGGGTCTCCCAGGAAACAATCCATATCCGTAAGCTTTCTCAGCCCTGCGAGTTACGCCATGATGACCAGTAGAGTGCAGGATACACAATGGTTACGCCTAGATCCCCCAGGAAACAATTCGTACCCCTAGGCAAGACTCAGCCAGGCACTTGCGCTACTATTTGTGACCTACACAGATTGCAGGATACACAATGGTTACGCCTGGATCCCCCAGGAAACAATCCGTACCCCTAGGCAAGACTTAGCCAGGCAGTTGTGCTATGCAGTCACGAGAGAAAAAAAAACCATGGGTTACGCCACGGTGGGAAACACTCGAGTATTACATCCGGAAAACCGAAAATCAGAGAGAATAATATCGATAGAATGAATCCACGATGTGGCCACAAAGCGGATATCAAGCAGAAGGCACTTTCCATATCTTTACTTCGAAAATATATATCATATAGTACCTTTTCAAATACTTTCAAATACTTTCAAATATCATACTTATATAAAATCCATATATATATATATATATAAGATTCCATTTTCAAATCGAATACTTTCCAAATCAATAGTATATCAAATCATACTTATATAGTCTTCGATTTATAAAAAAAATTCTCTTTCCAAATTGAGTACCTTTCAAATCAATAGATTTCAAATCACTTCATACTTATACAAATCCATTTTATATAAGTTCGACCACTCCCAAATCAAGTGCTTAACAATATAAGAGTCTCAATTTCAAATCATTTCAATATCAATTCAGTTTCAAAATCATATAGGATTTCACTAAATTTTCTTCCAAATTAAGTATCTAAATTTCAAAGTTCCTAAAATAATAGGTTTAGAAAATTATCCCAGTTTCCAAATTAAAATAATTCAAGTCAAACAAATTCATTTCCAAAATCACCATATAAGTACTGGTTTTTAATTTCAATTTAATTTCAAAACCAAATATTTTCTCAAAATCAATTATACTCAAAATGGTTTCCAAATTTATAATCATCACTTTAAAACTTTTAAACTATCTATTTCTATTAGAAATATCCAATTTACCTTTCTGAAAACCATTATTTGAAATTAAAATTTTTTTTCCAAAACATTTCAAAACTAAATTCCATATTAGTATAATTAAAAATAGTCATATTCACTTACTTAACAAAAGGTTTCAAACTTACTTAAGTCATACTCTTCAAAACTAAACTTATATGCTTTATCAAAAAATTTATACTTTTCGAAATTTCATAGTTTAAAACTTTTAAATTGTTTGGAAGTGCTCGAACCTTCAAAATAGTCGATGAAATCAAATTTCAAATCTAAGAGTTGGAAATCAATTTTTTTTTGTATAGAGTTATTACTAGTCAAATTGAAACTCGAGGACTGAACACCGGTCTCACTTTAAATTGTTTCAAATATATACATATATCTTTCGAAAATATCAAATTATACTTCGGAATTTGAAATCAAAAACGGTTTTACAAAATCACTCGCATAGCGAAGCTATTAAAGTGGCCTCTCCCCCACTCTGAAACTCGAAAATCAATGTCGATGATGCGTGCACTCATCACCGAAATTATTCTCCAGCGACATAAGTGAGTTCTGGACTTCTATTTTCTTGAAAACTTCTTTGAAATTTCTTCAAAATTATTGGAATTCATTTGAACCCATTTGAAACATTTCTTATTCGGAAAAATACTTTTAAATCGTATTATTTTTATATATTTTACCAAAATCTTAAAACCAATTTCATAATATCGGAATTCAATTCTCGAATTTCAAATTTAACCCTTCAGTTATAAATCCTTTTTATATAAATCACTTTCTTATAAATTTTCAAAATTTCCAATCCTTTCAAAACTTTTATATATAGAATAACATTTCTTATTCGTTTTATATATAGGTATATAATCCTTATCGAAAACATTTTCACTTTTATATATAGAATAAAATCATAGTTATCAAAATAATAATTTCGTATAAAACAATTTTAAAATACAACAAACCCGATTTTCAAAGGATGATTCAAGAATGGATTTCAAAACAAAGATAGAGATTTAATTTAGAGGAACTCTAATCAATAGAATCCTGATTCGAAGATAGGCTCAAACAAGGTTGAGAAAATCAAATTACAAAATAGAAGATGGATATACTTCTATAAATCTCGGGCGACCTTAACAGGGTCAACCGTGACTTCAGGAATATAATTGATGCGGAATTCTAAAGCAAATCGACATTCGATTGCCAGAGATAGAATTCGGCATACCAAGATACAGCAGCATCGTAAACCGAGGATACAGAAATCTCCAGTGAATCAATGCCAATTGTAAAGGAGTTTTCACCCCCTTTGCAATTCATTCCGTGGAGTTATGGGATACTCCAGAATCAAACAAATATAAATAGGGAGAGACAAGAATGATTTTCGAAACCGAGGGACATTCCAAAATTCAAAGGAAATCAAGTCAAAAAGAAGGGATTCAACTCGAACGAAAGTGATTCTGTAAATGAATTTACCATATATGCTACATTTTGCCTAGAGCCAAAGCTCTGATACCAACTGTAACGACCCGCTATTTTGGACCATTCAAATCGACAATAAAACCGTACATGTCTGACTTGAATAATTCAAAATACCGAATTGTTAATAAAATTTGGCAAAACTTAAAATATACAGTAAATAAATCAATCATACATCACTTACACAGAGTAATACAATGCAGCGGAATAGATAAAGAATAGTAGTTCATGAAGCTACTATATACCTCAGAGTTAGAAATAAAATATAACCGAATAGTTCAAATGCCATGAAGTCTCTGTTAACGCTAAAATGTGAACGCTAACACCCTGGTGTGTAAAGTGTAGTTGTGAAAGCACCACCCGATAGATCGGGAAAGAATTACAAGCAAGTAATAGCAGAAAAGCAGTAAACAACAACGATTTTATAGTGGTTCGGCTTAAGGGTATAGCCTACGTCCACTCTAAGTACTTTTATTAATAATCCCGTTACAAACTGATACAATTCTTCTCAAGTACAATACACTTCAAGTTACAAGTGATTTGGAACAAGTCTTAAGCTTCAATGTCGATTAAAGTTCTTAGATTCATGTTGAAGATGTGTGGTTTCTTCGTGAATTTCTTTGATGTATTCCTCTAATCTTGGAAGCTCTAAGTGTTGATGAAGTTCTCAATGCAGCAAGGTAACGGTGTGTGAAGAGAATGCGCCAAAAGTCCTTTGAATGTTGGAGATGGGTGCCTATTTATAGAGAGTTCTGATTCTGAAATTTGCCAAGTCCTAAACCGCGGCCGACTCAAGTTAAGACGCAGCCGACTTAAGGTGAGTCGTGACCGGTCTAAGGTCGCCTCCGAGTCAACACCACCTCTTCTCAGTAACATGGCATCGGGCTTACATTAGGTCGTGGACGAGTTAACTTGGTAAGTCGCAAATCACGGTCTGAACGAGATAACTGGGGAGCTGGATCGGTTGTGACTTGGGTCGTTGCTGAGTTAACATGCGCGTGTCAAGTAGCTGTATAGGATTTGCCTTCATTTGCCTGGGTCGTGAACGGCTTGGCATAAGTCTTAAGTCGGTTGCGACTTAAGTATAGGTCGTGCACCTTTCCATGTCCTGATCAGTTAGGTCGGCAACTCCTTTAGGTAATTAGATCGGTACTTAAGTTAGGTCAGTAGACTTCCTAAGTCGGCATCCTTTAAGGCATTAGGTCGCTATCCATTTAGGGCCTTAGGTCGGGAACTTTGTAAGGGCATTGAGTCGCTGTCCCTTCTGAGTCATTAAGTCGGTAACTATTGAGTCGTCATTAATTTTAGGTCGGCAATGAGCTAAGGCTGTTGGGTCGGTATTTATGTTGAGTCGGTAGCCTCGTTGAAGTGTTAAGTCGGCATACCCTTAGGCCTTAGGTTGGCACCCCCTGTTGAGCTTTAGGTCGGCACGCTTCTAACTGTTAGGTCGGAACCTCCTGATGCACTAGATCGGTGAGTCATGGTTAAGGCGGTGTTAACATTTGCCCCTCGAAGTATACGCCTAAATGTTAGGTCGTGTGCTTCGATAGTCCTTAACCCGTCCCCTCTTAGGTCGGTAGGTCGTACGCGACCCAACAGTTAGACCGCATCTGCCGCTTCAGTTCTCCCTACTGTAAGGTATAAAACATCCATCTTCTTCTTCCTTTTCATTACTTACTACCTTGCTCAATTCTGCCATTAAAATTTCCCAGAGCTCCCAAAGGCGATTTCACTCTAGTCAATCACTGATAACCTTTGCCATCCATCGCGTAAGTAAACTTGCTTCCTCCTCAATCCAAGATCACCGTTGATTCATGAATTTTACCAATCAAATTTAAACCGCCTCTTTGTACGATGCTTTATCACGAATCCCGTTATATCTATAGTTGATGATCCTTAGTTAGTTTGATCTGGCTTTAGGCTATCGATGAAATGATGCTGATGGGTTACTGCTTTAGGCGTAGCCAATTTTGATTCGCGTTAGGATTGTAAGGCGTTGGATTCGTGGTGGTTTTGAACCAGTTTATGGGATGATCCGGTAGTATGAACGAGATGAAGGTTTTTTGGTTGAGGGAGTGGCTAACGGGTTAACGGGTTGAGTGGGACGAGGTATTGATTTGGATGCGACCTGGTGATTTGAAGTGACTTAGCTTTTGGCCGACCCAAGACTTAAATCGTGGTCGTGTTAGCACTTGGGGGAAATCTGCCAACCTATTCTTCTGCCGATCTAAGCCTTATACCGATTTAATCTTGAACCGCAGCCAAGTTAACCCCTAAGTCGTGACCGAGCTAAGCCCTTAAACCGTGACCGAGTTGGCTCTTAAACCGCTGCCGAGTTAACACTTAGGCTTTGGGCGTGCTGACATTTTGAGAGCATAGATCCACTTTGAATTTCTGACTCGAACTGCCAAACTAAGTTGCCTGAATTTTGAACTGCCCCAACTTTAAATTTGCTTGAATCTCATTGTATTATTTCACAGATCGCATTAACTTATAAGCTGCTAACCTGCTGAAAATAACAAACAAAGAAAACCAAGGCGAAAATACTGCCATCGACTGCCCATGTCAGATGACAGATTAGTCAAGACAAGACAAGCAACTTAATTATATTGCATGAAATGTTTGTGAATCAATCAGTTAAAGTTAAACATTAATGCAAAGTATCAATAATCTGAACTGATTTATCTGCATCAACATCTTACTTATATATTTAGGCTTAAAACAATAGTCCCTGGATTTCATAACTAACAAATGTTTGCTAGTTTTTATTCCAGTTATATTTGTTCACTGCTTGATTGATTTTACACAACACTTCACACACTTTAGGAAACGTGCACCTTCATGTTTGAATACCCAGTTGTTTATGTAGAATGACTTCCCACCGAGAAGAAGAAGTGGTAACTCAAGAGGAAGAAACTTTTCCGATAGCTGTTCCCATAGAGAATCCTCCGGAGAGAACCCCGACTATTCTAACTTCGAGAGCGTTTGTCCAGCTGCGCACTCAATTTGGCTTTGCTGAAAGTGATGTTCTTCTCCCTGGGCCAAGTGATACTGCTGACAATCCTCCCTATGGCTTTGTTGCAGTCAATCGCCAAATGTGCTTAAGTGGGACGATTCCTCCTTTTAACGACTTCCTTCGAACTCTTCTCCTTCGGTTGACAATCTCTCCGTTTCAACTTCATCCCAATGGCTATGCCATCTTGATGGGGTTATGTGTTTTGTTTAGAAGAACCCTTGATCGCCTACCGAGTTTTGAAGAAATTCGTTATCTGTGCTCGTTTGCAAAGAGTAAAGATCATCCTTCCCTTATTATTGTGAGAAGTGCCAGAAACCGCAAGCTCATTTCCGATCTTACTGAAAGCGTTCATGGATTTTTGAACCAGTTTTTCTTTGCCCGCTGTCCCTCAGGCTTTTATGCCATCTGGAGAGTAGGAAGTAAGATTAGTGTTTCTATTTTCTTCCGTTTTGAAACTTTTTCGAGATCCGAACTTTCAGTTGCTAATTTCATTCTTTGTTCCTTTCAGCACTTCCTCTCCCCTCTAGAGACCCAATTCACAAGCAAGTTTTTGAGAGGTTGAGTGCCGTGGCCACAGAAGAGAGGAGCATAAAATTTCTGTTGAGGGATGAATTTTTACATCAACATGGGCTTCTACACACTTCTCGTTCTATGCATGCTCATGAAGTTCCAACGGAAGTCCCCGATTCTCCGATAAAGACTCCTGAATCTTCGCTGGTGAAGTGCTCCACTTCTGTCGATGTTGCGGGGCTATCTGGTAAACTTGCCCCGGTTATCGAGGAAGAAGAGCCTCAGGGATCCTCTCACCATTCACAAGAATCTGGTGAAAAGGCTAAGAAATCCAGTCCTGTCAAGCAAAGCAGGGACGATACCTTCGAAGGATTGAGCGACCTCTTCGCTACTTCACAAGAGATCTTCAAAGATGACCCTACTACTGCCGGGATTTCTTCTTCAGTAGTTGAAGCTACTTCTATTTTGCAACAGCCGTCGTCGACTCAAGAGTTGACGTTAACTATTACACCCACAACCACTCCCCAAATAAAGAGTGGTTCGTAGATTAATGCGCGTAGTTTGCACAACACACACACTTAGAATTTCTCATCACTTCTATGCACTTACCTTCTTGCACTTTAAAGATTTCTAAAGCTTATTATTTTAATTCCAGATTCTCCTATGGGGCGCAGCGGCTCGTACTATGACGATTTCCAGCGCTACGGGAGGCATAGCCAGTATGATTACAGGCGTTACCTTCCTTCCTACAGAGAGTCGGATGAAGAGAGGGCTGCCCGAAAGGCTCATGAAAGGAGGACTGAAGAAGAACATCGTGAAAGAAGGGAGAGAGAAGAGCGCCATGATTCTTGGCAAAAAGGCGATGACTCTCACAAGAGAAAATCTCATGACGATCGAGGAAAAGGTCACATGAGTGAAGACTTAAGCAAACGAGCTCGTCACAGTGAAAAGCAGGCCTCTACTACTCCTGAGAAAGTTACTATTCCTGCCTCACTCGACATTCCTTCTGACTCTCCCGCTCTTGGGAAATCAGATATTCAAACGATAATTAGCAGGCCCAAATTTCAAGTTGGACCGGGTCCTGCCACTCTGCAGAGCCGATTTCCTCAATGTTGCCTTAAGGGAGTGAGGTTCGACCTAGACTTGGTCCCCATCGACAAGTCTGCCATGTTGCGCAATATTGACGCCGTTAAACTTGATATCGAGAGGATGTCAAACTGGCAGAAGCTTGTCGATGAGCTTCAAAGAGTTAACCGTGCCAACATAGAGGCCATGCTTACTATGGAAAACGATAAGGCCGAATGGCAAAAGGTCGTTGAGCAACACGACACCGAGATGAGGAACATTGCTTCTTACAATGAGGAGCTTGAAGCAAAAGTCGAGGAATTGAAACATGAGCTTGCTGCTTCCTCTACTTCCTATTCTCAAAAAGAAGAAGTACTCCTGAAACAAGTGAGAGACGCTCACGCTAGCCAAAGGGATGCCGAAGACAGGCTAGAAGTACAAAAAAGAATCAGTGAAGGCTATGCTACTGATGTTGCTGAGCTCCGAAAGAAAAACAACTCCCAGGAGGCGGAGATACAAATGCTTAAGCTTCAGCTTGCCAAAACTGAAAGGGAGCGTGATGAGGCTGTCGCCGGCAGAATCGCAGCTGAAGAATCTCATGAGGCGACCAAAAACAGCATCAGCTCAACATTATTCGACTTCTACTTGCACAGCGTCTTGGGGCGTGGAAGCCTTGCCTTTTTAGGCCCCAAGTATGAAATCACACTGGCTGAAGTTTGGGAGACAGCACTTGATATGCTCGGTGGTAAAGGTGCTGGATATGCTGAGTCAGCCCTTGAAGAGCATTATCTTGATGACGAAACCCGTGCCGCTCTTGCCAAGGGTAAGGAGCAGCTTGCCAGAGCGCGGGCCGGGATGGCGGAAGAGGAGCGTTCTGAGAAAGAAGTACCGCCTACCATCTTCGAACGTCCTCTAGTTTCTCCCGAGGTGGACATTACAGGCCCTAGTGCTCATTTGCCGCCTCCTACAAGAACTGGGGTAATCACCCCTACTGATGAAGAGGCTTTGGAGGACATTGGGGCTCAGAATTATGAGATTGAACTGACAAAGCCAATATCTTCAGGTAATTTCGACATTGGTCCGATTCAGGTGGATTGCCTGCTTATTCCTCAAAAATTTGATGAGCTTCTCGATTACCTCCTGAATCTCGATGAACCCATATCTCCCTTCTTTCGGGAAGATACTAACATTTTCAATTTTTCTTCTTCTGCAGTTGAAACAACAAGTGCCGTGCAGACTTCGCCTTCTCTGGTTATTCCTCCTCCATCTCTTCAGGTGACTCCTCCTTCTGCTTCACAACCTGGGTCACAAGAGGAGAAAATTGAGGCTCTTCATGGTTTGGATGACCCTGTTGCCTCGCAGGAGCAAAAAGATGAGGGACTCGAAGGAGGCGAGATCTCTCCGGAGCGGACTCCTTCTGACGACGTAGTTTTGTCCGCTCTCGTTACTCCGGGGAGTGAGTCTTCTTCGCAGAGAAGGAAGAAGCATGGGACATCGAAGAGGAGGGGGAAGAAAATTATAACCACTGAAGAGGAACCGGAAATTGCGCCAGTTGTACTTCCCTCCCCTTCTTCCCTTATGCCTTCAGACCAACCTGGAAGACCCGAAAAGCTAACCACTCGGCCGGGTAAAGGGTCTAAAGGCGGCAAGAAGAAATGAAGAGTTGAGCTTTTTGATTCCCTTTTTGTGTAATGGTCGGATGTTGTGCAGGCACCGGCCCCTGCTTCTTATTTTGAAACCTGTATCTGCAATATCTGCAATTGAATAAAATGATTCTTTATTTGTACATACTTCTGTTTGAATTTGAGAATGCATTTATTATTCATTTTTGCACAAGTTTATTTATATGATATTGCAGTGGGCTTATGGTATGTTGTTTGAGTATTACTTTACTGATGCAGCTATACTATTATACCATGTTGCCCCCATACCTTAAGCTTGCTGCAATATTTTATACTTCGAGGGGACTTGCACTCTTATTTGCGAAAGAATAATTATTTTATTCTTTAAAGAAAATTTTTGTAGAGTACAACTCCCTTCGTATAAGTTTCTACGCTTTGTCCTTCGAAGAAATCACTTTTTCCTTTTGCGTGTGTATACATTTTGCCAAGTGAATTCTTCTATGTGGTAAAGCGGACCTCTGAATGTACTTTAACTTTTTCCCCCTTTATTTTTTTTAGAATAGGTAAATCGCTCTTCCTTTGAAAGTTAAAGTATGCTCTAGATGAGGTTTTTCTTTTTTTTTTTTTTTTTTTTAAAAAATTTGTGCCTCTGAGGAGAGATTTTTTCACGTTTCAATACTTGGAAGTTTTATTTCAATCTTGGTGAAACGTGTTCCTCCAAAGAGTTGTGCCTTTGAAGAAAGCCTTTTCACGCTTCAACACTTGGAAGTTTTATTTCAATCTCGGTGAAACGTGGGTTTCCGAAGAGGTCTTTCTTCTTAATTGTGTCCCCGGGTGGGGGCGTACCTCTGAGGAGGGATTTCTCACGTTTCAACACTTGGAAGTTTTATTTCAATCTCGGTGAAACGTGTACCTCCAAAGAGTTATGCCTTAGAAATCCTTTTCACGCTTCAACACTTGGAAGTTTTATTTCAATCTCGGTGAAACGTGGGTTTCCGAAGAGGTCTTTCTTCTTAATTGTGTCCCCATGAGGGGGTTGTACCTCTAAGGAGGGATTTCTCACGTTTCAACACTTGGAAGTTTTATTTCAATCTTGGTGAAACGTGTACCTCCAAAGAGTTGTGCCTTCGAGGAAAGCCTTTTCACGTTTCGACACTTGGAAGTTTTATTTCAATCTCGGTGAAACATGGGCTTCCAGGAAGGTCTTTATTTTGTTTTTGCATTTCAACTTTGGTGAAGCGAAATTCCGAAGAGCGGTTGTTGCACTTCAACTCCTGGGGAAATGTGCCTCCGAAGAGGGCTTTTATTTTGTTCACATTTCAACTCTGGTGAAGTGAAATCCCGAAGAGCGGTCATAACACTTCAACTCCTGGTGAAATGGGCCTCCGAAGAGGGCTTTTATTTTTTTTACATTTCAACTCTGGTGAAGTGAAATCCCGAAGAGCGGTCATAACACTTCAACTCCTGGTGAAATGGGCCTCCGAAGAGGGCTTTTTTTTTTTTTTTTTTTTTTGCATTTCAACTCTGGTGAAGTGAAATCCCGAAGAGCGGTCATAACACTTCTACTCCTGGTGAAATGTGCCTCAGAGAGGGTTTTCATCGCCTGGAAGTTACTCTCTCATGGTTGGTGGGTCATGACTCCTCCAATCTTTTTTGTTGAGTAGAGAACTTTCTTTTTTGCGGCATATGTCCCATTTGAGGTCTTTGTCCTCCGAAGAGTTGTGCCTCCGAAGAGGAGCATTTTGCCTCCGAAGAGGGCTTTGGTCTCTGAGGAGAAGCATTCGGTCCCCGTAGAGAAACTTTTTTGCCTCCGAAGAGGGCTTTGGTCCCTGAGGAGAAGCATTCGGTCTCCGTAGAGAAGCATTTTGCCTCCGTAGAGGGCTTTGATCTCTGAGGAGAAGCATTCGGTCTCCGTAGAGAAGCATTTTGCCTCCGAAGAGGGCTTTGGTCTCTGAGGAGAAGCATTCGGTCTCCGTAGAGAAGCTTTTCGCCTCCGAAGAGGGCTTTGGTCTCTGAGGAGAAGCATTCGGTCCCCGTAGAGAAGCATTTTTGCCTCCGAAGAGGGCTTTGGTCTCTGAGGAGAAGCATTCAGTCTCCGTAGAGAAGCATTTTGCCTCCGAAGAGGGCTTTGGTCTCTGAGGAGAAGCATTCGGTCTCCGTAGAGAAGCTTTTCGCCTCCGAAGAGGGCTTTGGTCTCTGAGGAGAAGCATTCGGTCCCCGTAGAGAAGCATTTTTCGCCTCCGAAGAGGGCTTTGGTCTCTGAGGAGAAGCATTCGGTCTCCGTAGAGAAGCTTTTCGCCTCCGAAGAGGGCTTTGGTCTCTGAGGAGAAGCATTCTGTCTCCGTAGAGAAGCTTTTCGCCTCTGAAGAGGGCTTTGGTCTCTGAGGAGAAGCATTCGGTCTCCGTAGAGAAGCTTTTCGCCTCCGAAGAGGGCTTTGGTCTCTGAGGAGAAGCATTCGGTCTCCGTAGAGAAGCTTTTCGCCTCCGAAGATGGCTTTGGTCTCTGAGGAGAAGCATTCGGTCTCCGTAGAGAAGCATTTCGCCTCCGAAGAGGGCTTTTCACATTTCATCTCACAGGAGTATGTTGACCGGTTGTGGTGAAATGCGCGCCCCAAAGTAGGGTTATTGTCAGGAAGTTTGGAGTTTCCTTTTCTCGGTTGGATGGATTCTTGGGAGTGTGTCGACCGATAACTCCACGACTTTGTAACGAGAAAGACGCCTTTTTTCGGTGAAGCCCGCTTGAGGTCTTTATCCTCTGAGGAGTTACGCCTTCAAAGAGGGCTTGTGCTTTTGAAATATTCTTTTTGCTGGCTGACGCTTGCTCTCGCATGTCTCTTTGCCGTTTGTTTGTTCAAACATTTGTAGTTAGCTATATATGATCTGCTTCTATCCACCTTGCTTACTTTCGTTTGAAGTTCTCCTTTTGTAGGATTTGAATATGGGAATTTTGAATGGCCCAGTGCTTGATTGCCGGATGATGTTGCGGATCGCTTGGTCTCGTGACTGGTAAGCTTTGTTTTTATGGCCTGCATTATTAAATCGTTTGTTTTTTTTTTAGTAACACAATTAACGTATTTCATATGCCGAAATAAAACAAAGCAGTTTATAATAGTAGGGAACATAAGAATTATAGTGGTTTAACCGAAACTGGGCCTATATCCACTTTATAGCTTTTGTTATTCGCCTGCCTTGCAATTGCCCTTAACAAGAGAATCATATATTTGTAAATTCTTTGCAATATCTTAGCAAAGTTTTCATGTAAAATATGGATGTAAATGGTTGCTGTTCCAAGTTCTTGGAATTGGTTTTCTTTTGACAGTTGCGAATTTGATTGATTATATTAGCAATTCCTTAGTGCCGTCTTTAAATGTGCATCATCTTCTTCTGTTGGCGGGTGGTTTTAACTGAAGAAACATACTCTAGCCAAATCTTATTTGTTTGCTTAGAGTACTTCTTATTCAGGACTTGACCCTGGAATTCTGTTGTTTAAGGCTTGCTTTTGAATGCTACCAAGGGTTGCTTGATATTGCAATGAATCAGCTTGGTATTGATTGCCTGCAAATTTAGATCGATAATCTTAGTGATATTCTCAGAATATTTCACATATCGAAATAAAGTAAGCGACTCGTAATAATAGGGAAAGCAAGACTTATAGTTTTTATTATTTATTGGCATTGTTTTTACTACAGATTTTGAAACAAGAATCATTGGATCAGCGCTCTTTTACAAATTTGAAACAAAGTGTTCAAGTAAGGTATGGAAGCAATTGCTGCCCCAGGCTTTAGGAATTGAATTTTTTGGCATAAGAGGACTGGATGGCAACATCTTTCAGAATCGAAACTTCCTTTCACTTTGAAGGTCTCCTTGGAGCGTGAGCACGTCTTCCCGCCTCATCCAATTTTTTCCTGCCTGGTGAGGGCTTGCTGTGATGACACTGATGATAGGACCTTCATCTCCCTGTGCCACGGTTCTCTTACTCGAGCTCCATTGTTGAGCGGGAACCAGCTGCACCTTAGAGGATGAGGAGTAGTTAATTTCATCTTTTTTCACATACTGTTGCAGTTCATTCTGCTTGATCAATTCTTCAATCTCCTTCCTTAGATGGCGACATTGGTTAGTTTCATGGCCAGGTTGATTGTGAAATTGACAGAATTTCCCATTGTCTGTCGCGCTTCACCTCATCAGAGATGGTTTGGGGTAAACAACAACATCCTTTGTTGCCAAGAAGATACTTTCCGGAGTGTCGGTCAAGGGAGTGAAGTTGGAGGGTATGAAGCGTCGAGCTTTTTTCAAGAATTTCTGTTTTCTCCTTCCCCCATTCTTCTCTTTCTGTTCAATCATTTCCGGTATGTATTCTTCATCGTTACCAGGACTCAATGGGTAATCATCAACTATTCTTTCAAAAGTTCGCCTTGACAAACGTTCGTGGATAGTTGGTCGTGGCCATGAATTCTCTGTTTGGGGGAATGTTCCAATAGTAATGCCAGTTGCTCGTTGAGGAGCATTCCATTCTTCTGAAACCTGGGCCTCTTTGGCAATGGTTTTTATATCACTTTCTAGTCGATGGACTTCTTCCTGCAATGCGTTCATCTTATCCAGTATCCTATTGCTTTGA
Organism: Allium cepa; assembly: GCA_030765085.1. NCBI lineage: Eukaryota > Viridiplantae > Streptophyta > Magnoliopsida > Asparagales > Amaryllidaceae > Allium > Allium cepa. The sequence goes on along the minus strand of CM060946.1, from coordinate 422,040,112 downwards.
ACTTCCATGTGTTGATATATTCCATATATCACGGCATTTAATTCAGCCCTTGTGACTCCAATACTTGAAGCTGTTTCACTTAGCGTGGGAAGAGCAATGGCATTGCTGCAAGTACCTTCAAACCTTAACAACTTCCGTTTCCTTTCTGAAGCCATGATTTCTATTAGAATTTTGTTGAACAATGGTTGAAGTTTGCCCCTGGGTTCAGTTCTCAGTGAAAGCACCAAAAATGTTAACGCTAAAATGTGAACGCTAACACCCCGGTGTGTAAAGTGTAGTTGTGAAAGCACCACCCGATAGATCGGGAAAGAATTACAAGCAAGTAATAGCAGAAAAGCAGTAAACAACAACGATTTTATAGTGGTTCGGCTTAAGGGTATAGCCTACGTCCACTCTAAGTACTTTTATTAATAATCCCGTTACAAACTGATACAATTCTTCTCAAGTACAATACACTTCAAGTTACAAGTGATTTGGAACAAGTCTTAAGCTTCAATGTCGATTAAAGTTCTTAGATTCATGTTGAAGATGTGTGGTTTCTTCGTGAATTTCTTTGATGTATTCCTCTAATCTTGGAAGCTCTAAGTGTTGATGAAGTTCTCAATGCAGCAAGGTAACGGTGTGTGAAGAGAATGCGCCAAAAGTCCTTTGAATGTTGGAGATGGGTGCCTATTTATAGAGAGTTCTGATTCTGAAATTTGCCAAGTCCTAAACCGCGGCCGACTCAAGTTAAGACGCAGCCGACTTAAGGTGAGTCGTGACCGGTCTAAGGTCGCCTCCGAGTCAACACCACCTCTTCTCAGTAACATGGCATCGGGCTTACATTAGGTCGTGGACGAGTTAACTTGGTAAGTCGCAAATCACGGTCTGAACGAGATAACTGGGGAGCTGGATCGGTTGTGACTTGGGTCGTTGCTGAGTTAACATGCGCGTGTCAAGTAGCTGTATAGGATTTGCCTTCATTTGCCTGGGTCGTGAACGGCTTGGCATAAGTCTTAAGTCGGTTGCGACTTAAGTATAGGTCGTGCACCTTTCCATGTCCTGATCAGTTAGGTCGGCAACTCCTTTAGGTAATTAGATCGGTACTTAAGTTCAGTCAGTAGACTTCCTAAGTCGGCATCCTTTAAGGCATTAGGTCGCTATCCATTTAGGGCCTTAGGTCGGGAACTTTGTAAGGGCATTGAGTCGCTGTCCCTTCTGAGTCATTAAGTCGGTAACTATTGAGTCGTCATTCATTTTAGGTCGGCAATGAGCTAAGGCTGTTGGGTCGGTATTTATGTTGAGTCGGTAGCCTCGTTGAAGTGTTAAGTCGGCATACCCTTAGGCCTTAGGTCGGCACCCCCTGTTGAGCTTTAGGTCGGCACGCTTCTAACTGTTAGGTCGGAACCTCCTGATGCACTAGATCGGTGAGTCATGGTTAAGGCGGTGTTAACAGTCTCCAATGCAACAGATGGCTTCTCTGAACCAATCAACTGGATGACTGAAGGGATAGATAGCTGGATCTTCAAGCAAAGCTCCAACTTCGAAGATGAGTCTCAAATGCTGTATCTCTTAGTCTGACCCGAGCGTAAAGCAAAACACAAAACACTCGAGTCAGGATTAACATTCTTATATCTATAAATCTAACTCAAGTGAAATATCAACTGAAATATAATTAACTTAGAGGATGTTTGGGATAACCATCCTCTAAGGGTCCATGGAACTATCTAAAAGATAGAAATATACACTATAACACCGTAGTCTTTTCAACTTAATTTATACTTCAAAACCAAATATCATTTTCACTTCAAATATCTCTATACTTCCCAAATAGTATTTTTATATATTAAATAATTTGTACAATAAAGAAATTTCAATTCCCTCAACTTAACAAATCGTTTAACATCAACCCGACCACCCCATTTAAATCTATTTCAATCTCAATTTATTAATTTAAATTCAACTCAATTTCTAAAATAACCACTTCAATTTTATCGATCTCAAATTCGGATTTGAAATCACAAAATACCCTTTATGTTCAATATATTTCAAAACTTTAAGTATTCAACGTTTCAAACTAACTTTTTAATCAATTTAGTTTCTAAATAATAAATTCAACTATACTGATTTCAAATACATATCCGAATCTCAAAATAAACCATTTAAATCCTAATATAGTTCAAAGCTTTAATATTTAATTAAATGTTCAATTTAATAGTTCTATATAGATCTCAATTTAACCTCATTATTATCTAGTCTTAGAATAATCCCTCATTAGATACAATATCATTTAAGTAACCTTAAATTACATTTTACTCGATATTTTCTTTAATTTATTTAAACGTGAAATATTCATTAAATCACTTAAATAAAAATCCAGTTACAAAATCATACCCTTAAATTTCCCATTCAAAAATTTCAAATTGATTTAATTGAATAAATCCTTATTTAAATACCATTTAGATAAACCCACATTTGTCTCCCAATCTTAGTAAATTGTAGAATACTTTTGGAATAAAATTTACATAAATATTTAGCATAATTTATGTATTAAATCAAATTTTGACTAAATTAAATATTATTAAATCTATATATCATTACCCTTTATATATAAAAATTTTTAAGGATTAACATTTAATAAGACCATATATTTCTTTCCAAAACAATGAATTAAATTTCAAAATATTTATATATATGGACCAACGATATCTGTATATATTTCTTATCATATGGTCAAGTGTTACGGATATTTATCATTTCAATCCGTACACTAAATGTATACGGATGGATAGCATTTCAACCCGTAGTCCCAATTCAATTAAATGAAATCGCTTGGGTTTATCATTTCAACCCATAATGATTTTCTCCTATTCTAAAGTCTGTTCGGGTATGTATCATTTCAACCCATAGTGATTTCTATACTAACAGGGAACTTGCAGAGTGATAACAGATTTGTAAATAATAATAACAACAGGCATATATCATCAAAATAAATATATAAACAATAGGATATGGTGTCATATCCCATAAGTGAATAGTTACAGATAATAGCATATATAACAATTTAAATAACTACAGCCTCATATTTCAATTGTCGTCTCAATTGAAATCAAATTTAGTAAATAAAGAATGTTAATCGTGAGTGATTTCTCACCTTTCGAGGCTAGAGAAAAAGAAGTGAGTTATGAAATCCAGATCCGAATTCCAAAACAAAGCTAGATGGACACGGTTCAATGATCAAAGCTGATAATAGGAATAGACGAATTCAAATCAGAATTGGATCAAGGAAGATAAATAGGATAAGTAAGCTTATATACAACTAGCCAACATATGCAGACATAGTTTATAAAATATGCAACAAAATATGCATACGTCGGTTAATATATATACATAGGTGTGCAGACCGACTATATTAATATAACCATATATATACTATATAACATTTCCTCTACCAATTTGTATATGACTATACATATGACTATACTTGAAATCAAAATACACATCCCTTAAAAAAAAAATCCAACGTATATCAGTCAGTGCAAACAACCTTAAGGCTGACATGAAATAAACTTTTGAAAGCATATACTATTGAAATTATAAAATATTGATATAACTTATACTGTAAAACTACCATAGAAAATTTATATATATACCTACATTTAAATATAACTTATGTAAATTGTTGAAAATAAAATAAAATATAGTACGGTAGACTCTAAAATACTAAAACAATCATAAAAATATATATATTATAAATTGACCTATCAAACTTGTACCCACCAATTTTATATAATATATATACCAAAACAGTAACGAAAATTGAAATACTATATTTTATATATCTAACATATGAAAGCTAATAAAATAACATATTTATTATAGTTGAAACTATTATAACCAAATATATAAAACATATAAAAATACGTATATTAATAGAAGGCTGCCAAACTTATACCATATATACCGTAAGCTATCAATAGTAAAATAAAACGCGTATATATATATATATATATATATATATTTAACTTTTCAACTAGTTAGTAAAACATACGTATCTAAAAGCCATACGATAACTATATGCTAACAAAAGTAAAAAACTATATACCGTAAAATCTTAAAATAATATACATAATACGGTATAAATATATACTAACCTTTATATATGAACAGAAGTTAAATATTTATATACACGTTTATAAATATAACAATTATCATATATATACTATTATGAAATATATTATTATTTTTAAAGTTCAACTGTTAGGGAATTCAAAATCCACATAGTTGCAGTAAACATATAAAACAAAACTTATGCACAATCTATACTGTTCTTAATATATAAAATAGACTTATATCAAATAAAATGCGTACTTACTTTTAAAAACCAGAGAGGAAATGTTTTGCCAACTAATGCATGCAGCCATGGGGAGGAGGCAGGCCAAGGAAAAGAGAGAGCTCATGCTCAGGTTTGGAAGAAATAAGAAAAGATGGAGGGGAGATGAGAACAGGCGATTTTTAAAGGAAGAATGCATGCGTGATTCAAGCAGCATGACATGGCGAAGGGCATTCTTCAGGCAATAGAGAAAATGCTAGTTTCTTAAATATAAAGGTAGGTCTGCATCTGATATGTGAACGTGCTATATGACTTTATATAATATTTACAAGGCTCCTCCTCTTTTAATATTAATTTGAGGGCAACGATAGCCTATAGAGAGAAAAGAAGATGCAATCTATGCTATACTATATATATATATATATATATATATATATATATATATATATATATATATTCCTAGAAACACGGAAACGAAAAGGTAAAAGAGGGAAGAGAAAGAGGCGTATAAATGAATGGTAAATAAATTTAGATTTCAAATGAAATAAATGGAACAACAGAGATTAAAGTATGGATGTAAATCCTAGAATAATAAAAAGCAACGGTTATATGTTGATTAAGAAAAATAATTAAAACAATTAATGGCTTAAATGGGGTAGCATGTTTCAAATTTTTGAAATGCAAAAGAAACGTACACTATAAATATAAAGTTTTCAAAAGCAAAAGAATCGTAAAGCTGTCCATTAATTCATCAAAACGTTATTTAAATAATAAATTGAAATGAATATACAAATAAAAGTAATTGTAACGGTCAATAGTTGATTTAGCTATACACTTAAGGCAATAAATTTTTGTTTGTTTGTACAACACATAATGAGTTTTGAAAGTCAAGGATATAAAAATGGATAAAAGGAAGGAAATCAGGAAATTTTGTGAGCAATAGCCTTCCAAGGAAAGGTAGGCTTACATTATATATACATGCTGAGATGATTAGGCACGTTCAAAATTTTGGAAGCAAATGAAGGAATTGGAAAAAAATAAAAAATGAAAGAAATTTGAAAAGTCCGTAGCTATGATTTAGCCAAAAATTATTAAAGCCATTCACTAGGAAGGTTGGAACCGAAATAATAGGGAGAGGAAGGCACATTAAATTTGATGACAAAGTTGTGTTCAGATCTATAAGCAAGTGGTTTATATATTATAGGCCTTATGAAAGCGAGGGAAGGAACGGATGCTACTAGCTTGATGATTTGAGATTCTTTCAAGCGTTAAAAACAAAAATAAAGAGAGACCAGAATAAACGCACCACCATAAATATAAATATACGCTTCAATTGCAAAAGAAACGTATAGAGAAAATTATGGGTAGTGGGAAAGGTAAAGTCAGTGCACGAAACTACAAGGAATAATAAAAGCAAGGTCGATGATCTCAAATTTACTAATGGTTACCAATGGAAAAGTCTACCTGAATTGGAAAAGTATTAAGCAATAGAAATCTTTAACGGTAGTAAAAAGAAACCATTACGGACTGATTCAGAAATCAATTAAAGCAATTAATAGCTTGAATTGGACAGCATGTTTTCTCAATTAAATAAACTTCCATAAAATTATTTGAAAATTTACAATCTGCTATATTTAAATATACGTATTCTAAATATATAAACATTTTATTTAAAAATTCAATTATTATAAGATTTCACAAATATTCAATTAAATACGTTATAGAATCAATTAAAATTGTTAAAATTTTCCGGGTCGTTACACTTGCAGTGTGATAAATTGATGAAAGTAACATAATAGCATGAAATAACAGTAACATATGATATAACAGGTGTAAATATAGGTGTGAACATCATACGAATATGATATAGCTGTTATAACAGGATGATATGCATTTACAGATTCAGGTGATGTCAGATTATCACTACATAAGTACATATTAGTCTGCTGAGATTTACTCACTGTTTTGAGCTGATGACACAACGACGAATTGCACAACGGGTCTACACAAGCACAAAAGCACGATACAGATACGAAATGGAGGAGCCAAGGATTAATTCCCTGAATACAAATCAAACAAACAATATAACAATTATATGGTTTCAGACCAAAAATACGATAAACGATGCTAGAAATAACTTTATAAAACAAAGCTGAAATGCTTTGCACTTGCTTCCGACATCTCATAAGCTCGGCCAGAGGTAGAGTACAGGTCTAAGAAAATGATTTAGGGTCCGGTCTGGGTTGCTAAGGTCGGCCTAACATGAGTTTGAGTGATGGTGTAAAGGTGGGTGAAGGCAAGAACACAAAATCATGCATACACATGGATTTTGGGCCATGAATTGGGCTCGGCCAAGGCCCTAGGTTTCACGGCCAGAGGAGTGGGGTCCACTGTGGTGGTGTGGCCGTGGGTGCTGGAGGTGCTGGAGGTGGTGGTGGTGGAGTAGGGGCGGCCATGGTTGGTGGAAGTGGTGGATGTGGAAGCTTGTGCTCGGCTAGGTCGATATGAAGGGTGTTTTGAAACTTTTGCGGATATGCATCACCAAGGGGGTTCATGGCTTGGGTGGCTGGTGAGGAGGAGGTGGCGGTGGTGTGTCATCAGGTGGTGGAGGCGGCTAGGCAGCAAGGTGGCATGGTTTAACCTACATGAGGTGAAGCAAGTGCAAAATCAAACTAGAAAAATCAACATAAGTGAACAAAAGAAGATAAAAGGAAATAGAATTTTATCAAACTTCTAAATCAAGAGGAGGCCGAAATTTTTTTCAGGAAGGAGGAAAAAGATGTGAGTGAATGAAGAATGGAGGTAGGCAGCTGAATTATGTGAGTAGTTATGGCTAATTGATGGCAAAAGTAAGTTAAAATGTGAAAAGGTGGGAAAATCAAAAGCCATAGGAAACAAAAGGTCACAAACCCTTTCAATTTACCTTTTATCATTTATATAAATTTGTATAGCTGAAATAATAATAATATCAGATAAGATTTCGAAATTTTTAACAAATATACAAATATATATAATATTTATCAATTATGTAAAGTAAAATTAAGGAAAATAGTTAAAACGGTGAACTAGACTAGCAAAATTTGAAGTTAAATGAAATAATTTTTAGAAAATTCATATAAGATTGTAAAGTATTTTTAAACATAAATAATAACATAAAATACAAATATATTCACAAAATAAATATTTAAAATTTAATTTAAATATAAAATTTTAATGCAGAAAATAGCAGAAAATGAGAAAACAGCCCTTAAAAATAGGAAATCAACACAATAATTTTTGAAATTTTTTTATTATTAAAAAATATTTAGAGATGAATTTTCACAAATAAAACAAATTTAAAATAAAATAAAGAAATTTAAAATGAAGAAAATGACAGAAAATTAGAAAACAGCCTTTAAAATAGGAAATAAATACAGTAAATTTTGGAAAAATTATATTATCATTTTAAAAATGTTTAGAAATGATATCACACAAATAAAAAAAATTAAAATAGTTTCAAAATGAAATAAATCAAAATTTAAATATATAGTCAAAATCTAGGATTGTTACAACTACACTAGAGTAGTTAGCCAAAAATCAGATAATGTTCCCATAAAAGGAGTCAAGCAGAAGCACCTGTAACATCTCGGTCTGACCAAATTATTATTTAATAAGAAAATAATAAACGGATTAGTCTAGCTATAAATATCAGATAAAGTGAGATAGGATAAGAGATACGATTAAAACCTATGATAACAATAATGCCATATGTGAAAAGTATACATTAGAAAACCAACACAAATCATACAATATCTCAAAAATATCATAACAACAAAAAGAATGTCATATTCTTTATTTTGTTCAGCAAGCCAAAAACATTGACAAATATATTGTTACCAATCGTAATAAATTGATGAAACATAAATTGTAGAAATAACCAATTAGAAATCCAAAAATCGCAAAAGGGGAGGCCTACCACAAATGGGAGTTTAAAAACTCACCAACACGTGTATCACAAAACGGAACGCTATTCCATGGTCGCTAACCATAAATTGGGAATATCGACGCAGTACAATAACAGTACGTCCAATGAACTGAAACATCAATAAATTTAGAGCATCGACGCAGCACAATAACGGTACGCCCAATGAACCTGATAAACCGGAACAATGATGTAGTATGATATCGGTACACTACATCCATTGATCCAGGTAAGCCGGGACATCGATGTAGTACAATAACGGTACATCCAATGAATCGAATACCATAAAGAACATGGGTCGCTAGGTCATTTACGAAGCTCATTAGAACGAGGTACTATCCCCCATGCGGACAAAGAGACATCGCACATGCTAGTCTAAACCATAAAATGATCATCATCGATCATCGAGAAGTGTCAATTAACTAAGCTAGTAAATATATGAGTTTAGCTTCATGTCCCATAACCACTATCTTAACTTAAATATTTACGAACAAATTATAAATTTCCACTCGAAAATTGTCACAAGAGTTTCAATCGAACAAGTCCAAGAATTAACCGAAGTGGTAAACACAAGGGTTTCATACCACTTGTTTTACTAGGTCGTTTAATTAGATTTCTCATACGTGTGAGATAAAGGATTGTATATACTAATAGATTGGAAAATTGTTTTATAATGGATTTTGTATTAAAATTAGAGTTGAAATCATCTTTGTAAGAGAGTTTTAACATTTACTATTAGTATAGAAACCTTTGTATTTAAAAGTGACAAACCATATAAATGATTGTAAACACAATCAATCACCAAAATTCACATTCGAAGACGTGAATTAAATCCAAAGAAATCGACACCAAATCCATCAAAATGGATGTTCACAAAAATTCCGAAAGGAAGTCATCAAAGTCAATAATAAATGATAACGCAGAATCGGATAATCACGAATCGATAAAAATTAGAATCTCAAGCAAATTAGGCTAAATAGGCAAAACATACTGAATACAAGCAGGTCAGTCGATTGGCACTCTAAGAACAGTCGACTGGCCAATGCCTGGAAAAACTCTCGGGTTCTAGGTCAGTCGACTGGACTCAGAAGGTCAGTTGACTGGTTCTGTTTCCCAGTCTTTCCAACCTATCTAATAAAATAGCAAACACTAGCCAATTCACGATCGGACGAGCAATGAGCGCTAGGGTTTATGTCAATCGACAACCCAGCCCTATAGGCCCTTCGATGCATCACCAAAAACATGTTCAAAGATCAAAGTTTGGATTTTTAAGGATTTGGCTTCAAAACACCAAAAATTGAAATATTCACCAAATCAATCCAAGCCAAAAGCAAATGCACATGAATAAGTGTTAGGAATTCATACCCAACAATCAAAGATAGTTATAGACATAGACGTGAGATAAAAATCTCACCTTTTAACTCAAAAACAATGAAGGAGAAGCTATAGAGCAAGGCAAGAACAATCACTCTTCAATCCTAACCCATGAAGCTTGAATCTAAGTTTAAAAGAAAATAATTTCCTAAGTTAGGGTATAGGAATTTATGAAATTGAAGGGAGAATGAGTTGGAGAAGAAGAAGGGAATGCTTACCAATAGCTTCTCTTTGAATTTGGAGCTAGAATTTGGATTTGCAATGGAACTAGGGCTTAGGAATTTCCTAATTTCTTTTCTCTTCCCCATCTGTAACGACCCGAAATTTTTGAAGCCGAAAATTCCAGATAGTTATGAAAAAGAAGAAAGAGATAGAAGAAGAAGAAGAAGAACAGAAGCATCAACATCTCACATTCGCAGTGGATAAATATAATAATAAATAATAACAGTCTACAAAAAAATATTATATCTATCGATTACATTTAAATACATCAGAGTTTCACATATACACAGTCACTGAATATACACAATTATCATATCATAGATTTACAATAATATAACACAGCGGAATTACTCTATACGATACTGCCATCCGACTCGCCTCTTGAGCTCCAGAACGTCCTTACCTGAAAATCTGTAATGCTCGGTCTGACCCGAGCATTACACTAAAGTAACACCCAAGTCAGGCTGGAAACCAGCGTGAGTAAACCCAACTAACATGGAATACAAAGTATACAACTCATATAAACCCCCGGTAACTAATGTCAATTCACAAGCCACAAATTATTATAGGCAACACTTAGCCCACATATAAATTTCTAAATACCAAAGATTTAGATTTTAAAACAGTCCAATACCTCCAAATCACTTCACTCCAGCATATAGATTTTATATATCAATCTACAAACATTCGAAGTGGTTTTGGGTATTTCCACAATACCCGACCCCGGTCTCTTCAAATCTCGTATCATCCTATTCCAAGTTATCCATATGAAATACTCAACATTTCATACCATAGTTATCAACTCCTTCAAATCATCCAATACCATTCAATCATTCAGAAGTAAAGCATAATCACATACAAATCATTTCTATAGATTCTAATTAAATTTCATACCTTAATCACTTAGATTCTTTCATTAATTAATTCCAAATTAATTAATCAACCCTTCCTTATTCATCTTACTTAATCACCCTAGATTAGTTATCTTCCAATTCCATTCAAGTAATAATCTTTAGTTAATTTCACGACATTAATTATTCTTACCAAATCAATGAGTAATCTTTAATTACTGCACAAATTAATTAACTATAATCAATTACACTAATTCTTAATTACTTATATTAATTAATTTCTCACGAGTCACTTATGATTAATTCATCTTAATTAATCAATCTTTAATTATATCGTTGATAATATAAATTAATGATTTCCAATTATGTTTTGATTTGTTCTAATCTAAATTAGTTACATTAATTCAACCCCAATATTAATCATTCTCGATTGATCCCAAACTGTAATCAACTATTCTTTTATTTACTTCATTAACAAATCAATTACTCCTTAATTAATTATCTTAATTACTTCAAACCTTTAATTACTAAATCAATTAACCCAAATCATAAATTAATTTAATTAATTAATTATCCAATTTATTACCCTTCTAATTTGATGAATCACAAATCATTAAGCCCGTATTAACAATGAAAACATTTTCTTATTTATAACTAAAGTTTAAAACAATTTAAAAACCAAATACTTCGAGTCAAACCACAATTAATTCGAGAACCAACCAAAATCCAAAGTCACATCATCATCAGTGCACATCCAATCAATTTAATCATTCAAACAATTATTTAAATTTAACCGTTTAAATTTAAATAAAAATCAAACAGAGTGAGATTTACTCACCTTTGTTGTTAATTGTAATCCCCCTTCAATCTTGACTTTGGTTTCATCGTAATTTTGATCTTGTATGAACATTAGATAATTTATTAATATTCGAACAAAGAATTAACGTTTAATAAATTTAATTTTAACTTTTGATTAATATTAAACAAATAATTAAATTTTTGAACTAACATTCTTTTAATGCAAATACCATTTTCTTTCCTAACCTAGATTTTCTCTTTTAAAACTCACTGCAATTGACTATTCCTTCAAATATTTTTCTTTCTCAGTTTTACAGCAAACTGCTAATTAACATAAAAACTAAAAACAAAACTAAAAATTAACAACCTCATAGAACAGGGAACAAAGTAGACTTCTGCTCAAAACCATCTCGCGCCCACCCCGTTCTAGTCGCTTGCCATGGCCACCGACTTCGCCGAGCTCGGTGCCACTGCCTCGAAATCCAAATCGTGCCTTAGCCTAGCGCATCCCACTACGTCGTCAACGATTACACCCACATCTTTAACTGAACGCAGCCCTAACGACGAACGCACCGTCGACCACCCATCATCCGTGCCATCGCGACAGTCGCGCCCTACCTCATAGCCGTCGAGCACGCAATTGCACGTCAAAGTCGCGGCTCCACGGCTAGCCTCGAGCTCAGATTTCTACTGCCGATCCTCATCTCTGACGCGAATTGATCACCAGACTCTCTAATCCACATCAGCACGAGCCACCTCGAACACTCAAAATTCCCAAATCGATTTCGCCTCTACTTCGCGCGCGTCGCGAACCCAATCGCGGCCCCAAAATCGAACGGCCTGAAATCGAGCTCCCCCCTCTCTTCACACGTGACTGCGCCCTTCGCCATTGAGTTCGAACTCGATTAAGACCGCGTCGCCATTTTTTTTGATTAGTTTGAATTAGTGTTAAAAGTTAGAGAGGGGAGGAGAATACAGTATAGGGTTAGGTAAGCTTCTTGAGTACCATGAACATTAAATAATTAAAAATTGAAAATATCTCGTTGCATAACGCGAAATCTCTAACCCTGAATCAGACATGCCGACAGTCGTTTATAAGGTTTTACCCACGTTCTGAACACAATGGAACGTTTTTCGAAGGCTAATTTGATCATATGCACGAGTTACAGAAGAAAACGATCAATTTTGAATTAAACCGATTAAAATAGTTTATAAGCGTTTTGAGCTGCCAGGATCAAACGACAACTCCGATTGCTGCGAAAATTGAAATCTGATAATAACTAACTATTACTGATCCAATGGAACTAGTTTCGTCGAATTCCGAGACCGTGCCTCGAAAGGCTATTTTTAATTATCGATTTAAACAATATATTATTAAAATTAAATAAATCACCTTTAAATTTAATTACAGCCATTCTATTATCTTCAGTATCATCATTATAAATTTCATAAGCCTTCAAATTATTTTAAACAGGCTTAGAAATTTCAGATTCAACAAATTACCCAATTTCAATTATTAAATTCAATATTTAACTATATAATTCAATGATTTAATTATCAAGTAAATATTGATATCTTGAATTCAAGTTAAAATTAACTTTTAAATATTTAAAAATCAATTAACTATTCAAATTTAAATTGTTAGAAATTCCGGGTCGTCACATTCCTCCCCCCTTAAAAGAATTTCATTCCCGAAATTACTAGTTAGGAAGAATGGTTCAAAACCCGTTTACCTTTTTCCAAAACTCACTATTCAACATCCTACCAACTATCTTTTATTAAAGACCCACTATTATCTTAACCAACTTTCCAAAACCTTCTATAGTTTTCAAACAATATCATTTTGCTCAATCGTTTAAATTTTAGTTTAAAATCAAATGTTGAATTATCAAAATTTTCTCAAAATTTTTCTAGCTCTCTAAATTTTCGAAATTTTTTGCTAGCGTCTCCTATGCACGGCTAGCTCGGTACAACTACAAAAGGCCTCTACGGGCTACCAAATTCTAAAAGAAAACAAAAGCCAAGTGGCTAGATCAAAAACCCAATCCAATTTCATACAGAAATTTTAAATACATACCTTTTTGTCGGGCAATTCAAATTTATCTTCTGATATCAAATCCAATTTACTTTTTCTCGTTATAATACCTGCATAACCTTCTTAGCAATGATCTCCAATCATAGCCCTTTAAAACCATTTCATACATTTCCTTACAGAAGTTTTCATATCTATTTCCATTCAAATTAGTTTTTTCCATTTTCATATGAATTCAATTTATTCTCAATTTTGAATATTGAATTTTATCTTTCAAGTATAAATGATTCATATTAGTTCTTCTACTAATTTACTTTAATTTCGAATTTGAAATCGTTTTGTCGTTAACAAAATTTTTCCTAAAAATTTTCAAACATTTTCTAACTCCCAAAATTTTTGAAAATTTTTGGTAGAGTGTCCTATGTACGGAGGAGTTTTTGCAATTTGACAAGAGATATAAATATATATACATTGACCCACACGGTCGAAAAAAGCAAAAACAGTTCATATTTCCTATTTTTATTGCGTAGGCCTACCTTTATTTAGCATTTTTAAGCAAACGGCTTATTACTTACGCAATTAGCGCAATCCATATCCAGCCAAACGGCCTTCAAGTACCTGTACATACTCAATTTAAATATGTAAGTGCCATATATAGAAAATCTATTAGCATTTCACTTATATTCAATAGCTAAACACATGTATATCATAAGCAACAAGCACCAAAACGCTTTCCATAAGCGATTTATATAACTTTAAAGCTAATTCAATTTCTTTCAACCAATTCATAAGTCATTTTAGTTAGTTTTAATGGTTTGCAACTCAATTTCTTACATCCAATTGATTTTTAATCCAAACAAGCTCATATTCAATTCAATTGATTCAAAATCAATTTTTTTAATCTCTATCGACTCATAGAATTTTAATTACTTTTGTTTACACCAAACGACAATTATTTTTATGCAATTTCGACGATATTTGCTTAATAAAGTATCTATTTTAGTTTATAACTACTTTAAATAAATTTTCTACTCATTCTGTATTTAATTCTGTATTTAATCCCTTTTCAAATCTATTCACCAACCAAACATTTAAAATTCATTCATCTCCGCATTGGTTTCATTTAAAACTATTTCATTGAGCTTGACCACATTCAATGCTTAAACTAATATCTATTTTCCAAATAGGTTTAACCCAAATCTTAATTTAATGGTCTACTATTCTACTCAAAACCAGGCTTTTATTTAAGTAATTTTGCTTCAAATTAATTTGTCTCATAACATAAGTCCATTCTGATAATCCAATTCCAATTAAAACTTTGATTCAATTTTTATTCAATCAGATTTCATCCGTTTAATTTTTTTCCGATTAACCCATTTATCCACTCCATATTTAAATTTTTAATTCACTTACTTAATTCATTTTTTTCCAATTTATTTGATTAATACAAAGCCATTCTCAATTTATTTCTAATCACTTGGGTTTTGTTTCCAATACAAACCATGTCTATTATAATTCATTATCATTTCATACGACAGCACATCTCTTATATCGAATTTACTTGCGAATTCCATTAGATATTATTCATATTACACTCGAGTTTTATTCATAATTCAAACCATCACTATTCCGATTCAACTCTATTTTATTTTCATGTTTACAACATCACCCTTATTTAATTCATTATCAAATCCAAGTCGAATTCTATTTACAATTTGAATCCATCTCCAAATTCCTTTATTAACTTACAATCCATTTATTTAACCGAGTTAAATTTTATTTATAATTTCAGTTTGGATTTTCTATCGTCTTTCAAAATTCCAACACCTTTATTTAAAATTTTTAGGAAAACTTTTAAATTCAAATAATACTATTTAAATAGCTTTTAATAAAAATATTTCTTACAACTCGATGTCTTAACCAGTCCATCATTGTTCTCATAGAAATTCAGTCATACGTTGATCGGGCGTAGGACTGAAAATCTATAAGTACTTGGTAAACCCGTTTTCAACACCTAGTGAAAATACTTAAAAAATAATTTTATTGAAAATATAAAAAAAAACAGTTTTTGAAAAAAGAGGAAATATCTTTGGTGAGAATGCTCTGGAAATCATCACTCCCATCCATGGTCGCAGTTAACCCGATGGTTACGTTACCATCCCTACAAAATCCATAGATAACTGTAGGCGTCTACGCCCCTCGATTACACCATGGAACCCGCTACAGATCGCAGCTACAACTGGGGTTACGTAGCTATCACAGCAAAAACCCATATAACTATAGGCATCAGCGCCCTCGAATTTCGCTGCCAAAAATGAAACTTCTCCACTCCAGTTGACCATAGATCGCAGTCTACCGATGTTGCGTTGCCTTTCCGGCAAAATCAAGTGTAGACTGTTGGCACTCATCCTCCACACGATTTTCGCTATGGTCCCCACAGTAGATCGCAGTGACATCGAGTTACACTGTCGTCATAGCATAACCCAAATGCCCATGTAGGCATCAGCGCCCTCGACTTTTGCTACCCAATAATCCTTAGGAACTAGTTTGTCCGGACTCCTCATAGGATCAACTTTAGACCCCCCCTTGGGGCTCAAGGCAGCACCACCCGGTGGCACTCCTGAGAAGTTCATTTAAAGGGAAAGCCTTTTTCCCCAAAGCCATTTATCAAAACCCCTTATACTATACAAATATAGTATCTTTCAAATCATACACCTAGTATGATCTCATACAAGGCTCCTTTACACAAAATCGATTATCCCAAAATCAATAATTCTCAAACTAGGCTTTCCAAATTTCAATATTGATTTTACCCAAAATCAAATGCCTTTCCAAATCAAAAGGTTCCCAAAACATTTTCCAAAATCCTCATAAGATCCTTTTTATATATAAATATATATAATTTTTTTTTTAAACTTTAGATCATTTCAATCTTGTATAAAACTCCCTTTATACTTCAAACACTTTCCAAAAATCCTTTTTCTTCCAGCAATAAATTCGACTAGAGGACTTATCTTATATAACAAAGATATATAACTTTATTTATTCAAAATCAAATATTCAAACTTGATTACTCTTTTCAATATCAATTTCATTCAAATCCCTACAATGTACACATACCATCCGTACGCTATACCAATCTGATCGCTCACTCGATCACACAATTTCACTTCCGAACTAGTATTGTCCACCCGACTTCCTAGAGCGGATACTGATCTGGTTTCTTGATTAGAAACCGTCATTCTCCTTTCTTAGCCATAACTGTGATAGAGAACATCCAGAACAAATCAACAATCCATATCCAGGTTCGCCCTCGAAAATCGAGTGAAAAATCCCAACTCGGATCGATAGACTATCTCGAAATTCTGTGCTCGAATCTGGATCAAATCACTATGCAAATAGAATAATATACGTATATCCTACGTTTTTAACTTCATTGATTATTAGCCAAATCAATTTCCTTTCTATTCACATTCCTTTAATTCCCATTCACTTATTTACAATTGCCTTAATCCCCATTTGGATTATCACTTCAATTCTTATCTCAGTTGGGTCTTTAATCAATAACAGTTTGGGCTCCGACCAGTTTATTTTTAGAAAATAGCTTGAAATTTTTAAAAATAGATAAGTAGTTGAAAAATAATTATTAGTTTACAAAATAGCTATGAAATAGTTAACTAATTGTAAAATAGTCGGAAAATAGTTGAATAGTTTCAGGAATTTTAAATAATTGCAAAATAATTGTAAAATAGAAATTAGTTTGTGAAATAGTTGAAAAATAGTAACTAGTTTAGAAAACAGTTGAAAAATGGTTAAATAGCTCCAAAAATAATTGTAAAACAAGTGTAAAATAATTTGGCTTTGAGAAGAAAGGTTGTATATATTTAGTAGCTTAGAAAAATAAATTTATATTAAAATAATTTATATTGAAAATAGTCAAGAGTCAAACTGTTCACTTCCCCAACAATTCAATGTAAATTTACACTTCCATTTAAATTGATCCAATTCCAATTTGAATCACTCCAATTTCTATTGAAATTTATTTAATCCCAATTTAAGTTGAATCAACCATGGCTTCTTTCCAAATTAAATCAAATACCATTTTATTTTAATCCTGTTCACTTTAGTTATAATTTCAAATTATTCCAATCAATTTGAATTATTATCAATTGAACCCATTTCAAATTCAAATCATTTCAATTTAATCCAATTCAATTTCCCATTTAAAATTTTAAACTTATACATCTTCAATCACCAATCCAATTAATTCAAACAAAACTCAATTTTGAACTAATTCAATTTCAATCTTGAATTTAAACTATCTCGAATTATATAAATTCGAGTTAAATTCTCAATGGTTGGTTTAACCCTCTAAACCAAATTAATTTTTATTCAAAGTTTTTAATCAATTTAATTTCTGAGTCCAATTCTCAAAATTCCATTTTAAATTATCTTTACTTATGTATTTCAAGGTCCAAATAAGAGTTCAACACAATTTATATTAAAATTTTAATTTATTATTAAAAATTTTCTTCCAGTTTGAAGCCAGTTCTTAAACAATTTTAATTTACAAACTCAATTATTCAAATTTTCAGTTTAAAGTGATTCCATATCCTTAATTTCAAATTAAAGTTAGATTTCCCTTTTATCTCAATAATAGATATATTACCACACTTCATTTCTCATTCATTTAAACAAATCCAATTCGCAATTTAAGGATTTTTAACAACAATAGGATGATATTATCCAATTTATTTTAAAACGTCTATCCATTTCCAATTTCCAGATCTCAAACCCATTTTGAGATCACACAAACTACCAATTCAAGTTGTTCATTCAAACTTATTTAACTTCTCCCAAGTTAAGTTCAATTTACTTAATCCAATCAACCTCATTCAATCCTTAAACATCACAATAATAATCTTCCCACTTAAAAACTTATCACTTTTGGTACCACGTCCCATTCCAAATTTCAAACTCAACATTTAGAGTTTATTCAAACTATTTTTGATTTATGTATATTCCTTATTCATACATATTATTTCCTTTACATGCGAGGTCATCCTTAAATTTTAGACCATTTTTGGTTTTTAATTCAAATTTTCAAACAACCTATTGTTCGCAACAAGTCCCAGTTATTCAAAGAATACTTATTATTATTTCTCATTACTTTAATTTAAAAGTTATTCTCATCTTATAAATTTACTTCATTTGGCTTACTTAATAACAAATATATCATTATCAAACACAATAACTATTTATGATAATACCTAAGGAAATCATATCTAGATACCCATTTCCTTTTTATATTATCCTTATTTCTATAAATTCAAGATTAAATTTCAGTTTGAATCCTATTTCAAACTTACCTTTATTTAAAGCTTTTACACTATTTAATTCCTAAATTCTAATTTTAGAATTTCATTTTCAATTATTTAGATTTTGATTTGGTTGTATTTTCGTATTTACTTAATTTACTTCCGATTCAAGATTTCAAGTTGGTTGTATTATATTACTTCTTAATTTAATTTCAATAATTTAACAACCAATTACCCTAATATTTATTAGAAAGAAATACTGCTTTATATATCAAATATAATCTTATATAAAATCATTTAAAACCTTTATATAAGAAAATAACAAGTTTTCTCTCATACATATATACACAACTCTTTCCAGATACTACGGCTCTATTTAATGCGTAATCCCCACCAGAGCCAAGGTTCTCGCTTAACCTTTCAGCTCCGATACCAAATGTAACGACCCGAAATTTTCAAAGCCAAAAATTCCAGATAGTTATGAAAAAGAAGAAAGAGATAAAGAAGAAGAAGAAGCACAGAAACATCAACATCTCACATTCGTAGCGGATAAAATATAACAATGAATAATAACAGTCTATAAAAGAATATTATATCTGTCGATTACATTTTAATACATCAGAGTTTCACATATACACAGTCACCGAATATACACAATTATCATATCACAGATTTACAATAATATAACACAACGGAAATACTCTATACGTTCCTGCCATCCGGCTCGCCTCCTGAGCTCCAGAACGTCCTTACCTAAAAATCTGTAATACTCAGTCTGACCCGAGCATTACACCAAAGTAACACCCAGGTCAGGCTGGAAACCAGCGTGAGTAAACCAATCTAACATGGATTACAAAGTATACAACTCATATAAACCCCGGGCAACTTATATCAATTCACAAGCCACAAATTATTATAGGAAACACTTAGCCCACATATAAGTTTCTAAATACCAAAGATTTAGATTTTAAAACAGTCCAATACCTCCAAATCACTTCACTCTAGCATATATATTTTATATATCAATCTACAAACATTCGAAGTGGTTTTGGGTATTTCCCCAATACCCGACCCTGGTCTCTTCGAATCTCGTATCATCCTATTCCAAGTTATCCATATGAAATACTTAACATTTCATATCAGAGTTATCAACTCCTTCAAATCATCCAATACCATTCAATCATTCAGAAGCAAAGCTTAATCACATACAAATCATTTCTATTGATTCTAATTGAATTTCAAACCTTAATCACTTAGATTCTTTCATTAATTAATTCCAAATTAATTAATCAACCCTTCCTTATTCATCTTAATTAATCACCCTAGATTAATTATCTTCCAATTCCATTCAAGTAAATATCTTTAATTAATTTCACGACATTAATTATTCTTACTAAATCAATGAGTGATCTTTAATTACTTCACAAATTAATTAACTATAATCAATTACACTAATTCTTAATTACTTATATTAATTAATTTCTCATGAGTCGCTTATGATTATTTCATCTTAATTAATCAATCTTTAATTACATCGTTGATTATATAAATTAATGATTTCCAATTACGTTTCGATATGTTCTAATCCAAATTAGTTATTTTAATTCAACCCCAATATTAATCATTCTCGATTAATCTCAATCTGTAATTAACTATTCTTTTATTTACTTATTTAATAAATTAATTACTCCTTAATTAATTATCTTAATTAATCTCTTGATTAATTTCACAAAGTAATTATATTTTATTAATTACATTAAGTAACTGCCCTTCAAACCATCCATTGATTATTCTAAATTAATCAAACTTAATTAATTAACTTAGTCCTTAATTAATTCAAACCTTTAATTACTAAATTAAGTAACCCAAATCATAAATTAATTCAATTAAGTAATTATTCATTTTATTTACCCTTCTAATTTGATGAATCACAAATCATTAAGCCTTTATCAACAATGAAAACATTCAACCAATTCGCTCCTTTGCTATTAATTATCATTCAACTAATTTGATGCACTGATGTTTTTATTCTAATTTGGATTAAATTACTCCTTAATTAATTATTTACCTCGAACGCTCAAAATTCCCAAATCGATTTCGCCTCTAATTCGCGTGCGCGTACAGAAACCCAATCGCGGCCCGAAAATCGAACGGCCTGAAATCGAGCTACCCCCTCTCTTCACACGCGACTGCCCCCTTCGCCATCGAGTTCGAACTCGATTAAGACCGCATTGCCATTTTTTGATGAGTTTGAATTACTGTTAAAAATTAGAGAGGGGACGAGAATACGGTATAGGGTTAGGAAAGCTTCTTGAGTACGCATGAACATTAAATAATTAAAAATTGAAAATATCTCGTTGCATAATGCGAAATCCCGAACCCCGAATCAGATATGCCGACAGACGTTTATAAGGTTTTACCCACATTTCGAACACAATGGAACGTGTTCCGGAGGCTAATTTGATCATATGCACGAGTTACAGAAGAAAACGATCAATTTTAAATTAAATCAATTAAAATAATTTATAAGCGTTTTGAGCTGCCAGTGTCAAACGACAACTCCGATTGTTGCGAAAATTAAAATATGATAATAACTAACTATTACGGATCCAATGGAACTGGTTTCGTCGAATTCCGAGACTGTGCCTTGAAAGGATATTTTTAATTATCGATTTAAACGTTATATTATTAAAATTAAACAAATCGCCTTTAAATTTAATTTCAGCCATTCTATTATCTTCAGTATCGTCATTATAAATTTCATAAGCCTTCAAATTATTTTAAACAGGCTTAGAAATTTCAGGTTCAACAATTTACCCAATTTCAATTATTAAATTCAATATTTAAACTATATAATTCAATGATTTAATTATCAAGTAAAAATTGATATCTTGAATTCAAGTTAAAATTAACCTTTAAATATTTAAAAATCAATTAACTATTCAAATTTAAATTGTTAGAAATTCCGGGTCGTCACACCATTTTTGTTTAAGTTTGAAGTGTTCGGAAATAGAATTGAAATAAATGAAGAGGAGTGGGGGTTGAGCTAGATTTAATAGTTTAGGCTAATGGGCTGAAACCCAAAGCCTTAAGTGAAAAGGTCGAAATTCTAGCTAACTCCAAACATATCAATGTTTATACTCAAAAATATCGCAAACATCATTTTGAACTTAATGGAAGTGGTCTCGAGTCCTAATTTGACTGTTTGCAAAAAGTAGCATTTCGGACTATAAACCGACTAACGATGCCATATTTCAATAAAATATTTAAATACACAATCGTAAAATACGCGGGTTATTACAGACTCCCCTCCTTAAAGGAATTGTGTCCTCGCAATATTTAAGAAGAAAAATAAAGAGTAACCACCATAAAAGCATATCAACACAAAAGAAAATTTGAAATAAGAAGTTCACCATAAAGAGCACGAAAGAGTATGTCCGAACGTGTTTGCTCGATGAATTCTATGGATTCCGAAGAGCAATCCTTAGGATTTGAGAATCATTGAACTTTCACAAAAGGGAAATCTTCATTTCGAGGACGTTCAGCCTTAGAAGCAATGATGCGAATAGGGTGTTCCTCATAAGTCAAATTAGGCGAAACTTCAATTTCTTCAATAACACTGGCTCAAAAATAAATATCGAAATCCCTAAGGCATTTCCATAGTTGAGAGACATGGAAAACGTCATGAATAGCAGGAAAATTGAGCCGATGCATCGACGTAGTACAATAACGGTAGGCCCGAGAAACTAGAAACTCGAATAATTTGGAACAACGGCGCAGTACAATAACGATACGCCTGGTGAACCAAAGCTCGAATAATTCGAAACAGAGACGCAGTACAACGATACATCTAATGAACAAAAGTTCAAATAATTCGGAACACCGACGTAGTACGACGGTACGTCCAATAAACCAAAAAGCCAGGACAACGATTTAGTACAATAATGGTACATCCGATGAACCGAAAACCATACAATTTGGAACATCGAAGCACTACAAAAAGGTACGTCAAATGAACCGAAAATCATAAAAGAACATCGGACGCAGTCCATAAAAGAAATGAGATAAAGCTCAATAAAATGAGGTACATCGAAATGTCCGATGAACTTGGTAAAAAGATAATTCCATTCGAACATCATCAAAGAAATAACCGCTTTTTGCTTACGACTAAGGGCATTGGCAACACGATTCCCCTTTCTGGGGGTATATGAAGAACATAAAGATCATAAGATGTAAGGAAACTCGAGCCAATGCTGTTGATGCAAATTAAATTCCTTTTTGAGAGAATAAATACTTCAAAGATTTATGAACGAGGTGGAGGAAAAATTTCTCCCTCAAAAGATAATGATGCCAAATTCTAGAAGCAAAAACAATAGCCATGAGCACTAGACCATGAGTGATATACCTAGTCTCGATACACTTTAATTGTTAAAAGCATAAGTGATAGCACGTTCCCTTTTGCAAGAGAATGGCACCCAAACCAATACGACTCATATCGGTATAAATAGTGAAATCTTGGTTCCATTTAGGAATCACAAGAATAGGATTATCGAAAGAAAGAGTTCTTTTCAATAATCTTCTTTCTCGAAAAGCTAAAACTTTCAAAATTACAATTATCTTTATGTAATATTCTTTCTAGAAAAATTTACTTTTTCAAGTTAATTTATTTTATCTTACTGTCTCATCAAAGCGTTTAGGAGGTTCCTATTGATAACGTTGATCAAGCGCATCGAACAGAATTCTTAAAGCACACAGTGGGCAATACAATCACAAAATAATCTTCTATATGATAAATATGTCTCTTAAAAAACTTTACGAATATTCTTTGTTCATTTCAAGAACAAAAATCCAATCATACTTAAAAATAAATCTTATGAAAAAGATTTGCAAAATTTTAAATTGTTGTTTTCATCCAAAATGAAAAAATACAAGAATGGAGTCATCGAGATATTTGTAGAATATTCGACTCATAAAATGGATGAAATAAGCTGGACAAATTAAATGACATAATAATTAATTCATAAGAATCATAATGAGTGTGGAATGCTGTTAGTGGAACGCTATCGTTCCGTAATTCATAGCTAATGAAAACTGGTGGCAAAGTCGAACTGAAGAGACCTTAGCAATGCAATAGATTTACTTACGTGATAATCCTAAGACAAGCTCAAAAACACCATAAAATTCTCAAACTACTTGAATGAGAGAAATAACACTTTCCTCATCAAGTGGGCTTAATGAATAAAATGATGCCATTAAATTGGAATCAAAATCACAAAGAAACAAAAATATAAATCTGCTTAACAAATTGAGAATATCGAAGATGAATAGTCCACTCAGGACATAGGATATGGCTTCATAATGATTAAGCCAATCCTTTTTCAAAAATCAATTCCGAAGTCTAAGTAACGCATAACATGCAAATCGGATCAGAAAGAATAATCACATAAAATAATCTTCACATCTTTTCAAAGCAAACTGAGCGTTGTGGATCCACTATCCGAATACCAATTCTCAGCGAAGGCATCAAGCCCAAAATATATACTCGACCCTATATTTAGAGAGAGATTCAAAAGATGCGACATACTCTGTCACGGAAGATTCACCTTGAACAAGGTCAATAAAATGTCGGGCCAAAGTTACTTTTTAGCCTCCGGCACAAACTTTGATTCGAATCTTTCTTAGAATTGCTCCAAAGTAAGATCCACTTCGATAATCTCCGAAGTCAACAGTTCATACCAATCTAATGCTCTTTCTTGGAACATGCTAGAAGCCACTTGGACTCGATGTAAATCAACAAGATTCATGCGAGAAAAGATGCGATCGCATGATTTGAGCCAAGCTTGAATTTCTGTAACATTATTGGATCCCTTGAATGGCCTTCCACCCAAATCCATAAAGTCTTTGCACAAGGGTGCGAAACCGGATCTAGGATGAGTAGGCTCTAGGATTGGTCCGACAGCTTGAGTATTCTTTACAACATCTAAAAGTTGCTGGGCAGACATGAATATTCCATCTTAAGGTGTAGCACTTGATTGACCGGCACTGGGTCGGTTAGATCTAACCACTATCTTTTCTTTATGAAAGAAAGAAAGAAGAAGAAAACGGTTAATCTCATAATGAATATCAAACAATAATGATTTATAAAACAAGGCACAATAAAAGAAAATAGGATAGAACGGGTCCTAAGACTCGGATAAATCCAAAGGCACGACTCCTAAGTAGGACTCAGGACAATGATCCTTGCTAGATTATTCTACATTGTTTCGAAGTTTGGCTTCGATACCATGCTTTGGCGCCACACCTCTATACTCACGCCAGCCAAGGACAGTACGGAAAAATGCCGTCGTTAGCATGAAGAATAAGGCTGTTGAGGAGTGACCATCCGTGTAATTGCTATGTGCGAGCACCGATATGTCAGATAGTATAACATGCATTTCATTTCAAGAGGAAATCCGATATGGCCGATACAAACTCAAAGCTACTACATAGTGGCTATGTGGTCTTCGGAAACAAATATAGAAATAAACATAACATAAATAAGTTACAGGTATTCATATCACAAATGCGGAAACAGATATGAATATAGCACATATAAGTGTACATCAGAGTAGTGGTCTAACAAGATCCACAATATCACAATAGAATGGATACAAGTGCAAGACAAAAGAAAACTTATACATTAAGGAGTCTCTATCTCGAATGTACAACAACAAAAACTACAACACTAGAGTAGTTAGCCAAAATTCAGATATTGTTCCCATAAGATGAGTCAAGCAGAAGCACCTGTAACATCTCCGTCTGACCCGAGTACTATTTAATAAGAAAATAATAAACTGATCAGTCTAGCTATAAATATCAGATAAAGTGAGATAGGATAAGAGATACGATTAAAATGTATAATAACAATAATGCCATACTGTGAAAAGTATACATTGGAAAATCAACACAATCATACAATATCTCAAAAATCTCATAACATCAAAAAGTATGTCATATTCTTTATTTTGTTCACAAAGCCACGAATATTGACAACCATATCGTTACTAATCGCAAAAAATTGATGAAACATAAATTCCAGAAATCAACAATTAGAAATCCAGAAATCGCAAAAGGGGAGGCCTATCACAAAACGGGAGCATAAAAACTCACCAACACATGTATCACAAAATGGAACTCTATTTCACGGTCGCTAACCATAAATTCGAAACTTCGACGTAGTACAATAACGGTACGTCCAATGAATTGTAACATCGATAAATTTGGAGCATCGACGCAGTACAATAACGGTACGTCCAATGAACCTGATAAACCGAAACAATGATGTAGTACAATATCCATGCATCCATTGATCCAAATAAGTCAGGACATCGATGTAGTACAATAACGGTACATCCGATGAACTAAATATCATAAAAGAACATGGGTTGCTAGCCCATAAAAGAAATGAGACGAAGCTCATTAGAAGGAGGTACTATCCCCCACGCGGACAAAGAGACATCGCACATCACTAGTCTAAACCATAAATGATCATTATCGATCATCGAGAAGTGTCAATTACACTAAGCTAGTAAATATATGAGTTCAGCTTCATGTCCCATAACCACTAGCTTAACTTAAATATTTACGAACAAATTGTAGATTTTCGCTCGAAAATTGTCACAAGTGTTTCAATCGAAAAAGTCCGAGAATTAAATGACGAGGTAATTGCAAGCGTTTCATGCCACTTGTTTTACTAGGCCGTTAAATTAGATTTCTCATACGAGTAAGGTAAAGGATTTTATATACTAATAGATTAGAAAATGGTTTTATAAAGGACTTTGTATTAAAATTAGAGTTGAAATCATCTTTGTAAGGGAGTTTGAACATTTACTATTAGTATAGAGAACTTTGTATTTAAAAGTGACAAACCATAGAAATGATTGTAAACACAATCAGTTACCAAAATTCACATTTGAAGACGTGAATTAAATCCAATGAAATCGACACCAAATCAATTAAAATGGATATTAACAAAAATTCCAAAAAGAAGTCATCAAAGTCAACAATAAATGATAACGAGGAATCGGGTAATCACGAATCGATAAAAATTGGAATCTCAATCAAATTAGGCTAAATAGGCAAAATAGACTGAATACAATCATGTCGGTCGACTGGCCCTCTAGGAACAGTCGACTGGCCAATGCCTGTAAAAACTCTCGGGTTCTAGGTCAGTCAACTGGACTCAAAGGGTCAGTTGGATGGCACCTGTTTCCTGCCTTTCCAGGCTATCTAATTGAATAGCAAACACTGGCCAATTCGCGATCGGACAAGCAATGGGCACTAAGGGTTTATGTCAATCGACAACCCAGCCCTATAGTCCCTTCGATGCATCACCAAAAACATGTTCAAATATCAAAGTTTGGATTTTTAAGGATTTAACTTCAAAACACCAGAAATTGAAATATTCACCAAACCAATCCAAACCAAAAGCAAATGCACATGAATCAGTGTTAAGAATTCATACCCAACAAACAAAGATAGTCATAGACATAGATGTGAGTTAAAAATCTCACCTTTTTACACAAAAACAATGAAGGAAAAGCTATAGAGCAAGGCAAGAACAATCACTCTTCAATCCTAACCCAATAAGATTGAATCTAAGCTTAAAAGAAAAACATTTCCTAAGTTAGGGTTTACGAATTTCTGAAATTGAAGGGAAGATGAGTTGGAGAAGAAGAAGGGAATGCATGACAATAGCTTCTCTTTGAATTTGGAGCTAGAACTTGGATTTGCAATGGAACTAGGGCTTAGGAATTTCCTAATTTCTTTTCTCTTCCCTCATTTTTTTTGAGCTTGAAGTGTTAGGAAATAGAAATGAAATGAATGAAGAGGAGTGGCGGTTGAGCTAGAGTTAATAGTTTAGGCTAATGGGCTTAAAACCAAACCCAAAGCCCTAAGTGAAAAGGTCGAAATTCTAGCTAACTCCAAACATATCAATGTTTATACTCAAAAAGATCGCAAAAATCTTTTGGAACTAAATGGAAGTGGTCTCGAGTCCTAATTTGACTGTTTGCAAAATGTTACATTTCAGACTATAAACCGATTAATGATGCTATATTTAAATAAAATATTTAAATACACAATCGTAAAATATGCGGGTCGTTAAACGATGCTTTTATGCCGATGATGTTAATTGTGTTTATAGGGTTTAATTCCCTAAATTATTATTCCAATATATCTTTTGAATTCAGCTGTTACTTTTTGTTCTTCCGTTAGATTTTGCTTCAATGCATATGATTTGTTTAGATTGGTTCAATTCGAACATTTCTTTGCCTGATTAACACAGCTTTGTTTGGTTTTTGATTTTTTGTTCATACGTGTTATCATATGGCTTTGATTCTGACTTGTTCGAACTTTGCCTTGGTCATAACGGCTTTGATTCTTTGGCATTTTGAACGTATTTTGACTGTTGTTTCATTTACTTTTAATTCATGACGTTGTTACGAATTTTGTGTTGCTCTCTGAATTCTTCACTTGATTAACTTTTAAAACAAAAACTGCTGCTTTTCTATGAACAGTGTTAACGCTAAAATTTGAACGCTAACACCCCGGTGTATGAAGTGAGATTGTGAAAGCACCACCCGATAGCTCGGGAACAGATTACAAGCAGATAACAGTGAAAAAGTAGTAAACAACAGCAATTTTATAGTGGTTCGGCTTAAGAGAAAGCCTACGTCCACTTTGAATATCTTTATTGACGATTCGATTACAAATCAACGCAGTTACACTTTGATTACAACACACTTTGAGTCTCAAGTGACTTAGAACAAGTAGTCTAAACTTTAATGTCGATCTGAATCTTTGAACACATGTTAGACATGTTAGATTTCTTCGTGAAGTTCCTTGAAGGTGTTGAAGTAGTTCACAATGCAGCAGAGTAACGGCGCTTGAAATGAATGAGCAGAAAAGTCCCCCGAATGTTGGATGTGGCCATGTATTTATAGGCAAATTTCTAGGCTGGAACTGTTAAGTCATGAGCCGTGACCGACTCAGGATGAGTCGTAAGTCGTGACCGACTTAAATATCACGAGTCAGCAGGCAGCGACATAAGGGAAGCGGCATTGAGTTTGCTTCTTGTTTGCTTAGGTCGCCAGCGACTTATAATAGGTCATTAGACATCTTAAGTTACTTGAGTCGTTGGAAAACTTAGGTCGGTCTGTCACATGAGTTGTTAACCCCATGAGTGTTAACCCGTTGAGTCGGCCGTTACCTTTAAGTCGCTAAGGTTATAACCCGGTGAGTCGCTGTCCCTCCTGAGTCGTTGAGTCGTAAACCTTCAAGGTCGTTGAGTCGTAACCCTTCAAGGTCGTTGAGTCGTAACCCTTCAAGGCCGTTGAGTCGGACTATTCTCTTAAGCTGCTAAGGTTACTAAGTCGTTAGCCTGTTGAGTCGTAACTAGATAGGTCGTTGATTCGGTCCATATGTTAGGTCGGTAATCAGTTGAGTCGGTGTTAACTCCCTTGAGTCGTAACCCTTTGAGTCGCTTTGAGCTTTAGGTCATTGACTTAGTGAGTCGGTGACTTGATGAGTCGTGAGGCTTCCTGAGTCGTCTCGTATGAACCGTGAACTTTGTTGAGTCGGTAACTCAATGAGTCGGCCTGTATCATGAACTGCTAACCTCCATGAGTCGTTACACTCCTCTAAGTCGCCTTGAGCCTTAGCTCGTCAGCTAATTGACTCGCTACCAGTTGAGTCAGTCCCTTCCTTAAGTTGCTGAAGCCCCCTGAGTCGTAAATCCGATGAGTCGTTAAAGACCTTAAGTGGATGAGTCGGTCCAAGTTTCATCTCGTTGGCAGAACAGGGTTAACATTTGCCCCTCGAAGTATACGCCTAAGTCGTAGGTCGTGTGCTTCGACTTATCTTAACTCGTATGCCGACTTAAACTCTTCTGCCCAACGTTATAAAAATCTGAGTCGTTCACCTTTTCTTCTCATTCCTTAACCTTTAAACCGTGTCTGCCATTAACGCGTATTCAAGCTTTCAAAAGCGATTTCAACCAAATTCTTCATCGATCATCCCTATTATCATATAGCGTAAGCGATCTCGCTCTCCTTATGATTTTCGATTATCCCTAGCTTATGCGCTCCATCTCCATCTTCGATTTGCCCCTCTGAGCTCTGCGAATTTGGTTGCTCTGGTCGTCAATGGACTTAGGGTTATTTGTTCTGATGGTTTACGATTCGAGGCGGTTTAGTGGTGCGATAGAGCTAGGATTGTTGAGAGCTTATTGGGTTAATGGGTTAAAAGTTGGAAGATCAACGGGTTAGGAGTTAGGTGATTAGATTGGTTCGAATACTGCTTTAGGCACGACTCGGTCATTTTTGTATGATCCAATAACCATGATCCGACCCAACATGCTCCACGGCCCAAGTCTTGAGTCGTGGCCGAGATACGACTCACGACTCACGACTCACCTCTTATGACTTACGGCCTAAGCCTTGAGTTGAACCAGAGCTTCTCCCTTTTTATACGACTCACGACTTAGGACACTGCCGACTCAAGATTTTTGAGCCGTAGACGAGTCAGGACTTGCGTGAATTCTGCTCGAACTTTGAACCATTGCATAAACTTTGAACTGTTGAATTTTATTGCATTCATTCACAGGTTATTTTGACTTGCAGGCTAACAATCTGTTCAACACAACATTCACAGAAAACTGGGACGAATATACTGTCATCGACTGCCCATATCAAATGACAGATTAGTTAATAACAGATAATTAACTTAAACAAATCGTGTGAACGAAGTGCTATCGATTTCAAGTAAAAAATTATTACAACACTGGCACAGCCAATCGAAACTGACCAGCCTGCACTAATATTATGCTTGAACTTTAAATTAACAAGTTCTGAAATTACCATAGTCGATCAATCGTCAACCAGTTTAATTCCAGTTATATTTACTTGTTATTTTCATTAGTTCTGCACAACACTTCACACTTTTAGGAAACGTGCACCTTCGCATTTGAACACCCAGTTGCTTGTGTAGAATGACATCTCAACAAGAAGAACCGATGGGCCAGGCTGAAGATGTCTTCCCAGTAGCCAACATGTTGGATAACCCTCCGGAGAGAACCCCCACGACTCTGAATCAGCGGGTGTTTAACCAATTGCTCATCCAGTTTGGCATTGCCGAAGCTGATGCCTTACTGCCGGGGCCAAATGATACTGCAGATAGGCCCCCTTCTGGCTTTATCGCTGTCAACCGCCAAATGTGCTTGAGCGGTGCCATACCACCTTTCAATGACTTCCTTCAGCAGTCCCTGCTTCGATTATCTATCTCTCCATTCCAATTGCACCCCAATGGTCATGCCATTCTGATGGGGTTATGTGTGCTATTTAATAGAGTTCTGGGCCGATTACCGAGCTTTGAAGAAATCTGCTACTTCTGCTCATTCACAAAGATTAAAGACCATCCCTCTATCGTAGTTATAAGGAGTGCTCGAAACCGCAAGCTCATCATCGATCTTCCTGAAAGCGTTCACGGATTTTTAAACCAGTATTTCTTTGTTCGTTGCCCTCTAGGGTTTTATGCCATCTGGAGAGTAGGAAGTAAGATTTTCCTGTTTTTATTTCTCCATTCTTGGACTTTTCAAAATTTGAGTTGCTGAATGCTAACTTGGCTTCTTCTTCTTTTTTCTGTTTTAGCACTTCCTCCTCCCTCTAGAGATCCATGCTATAAACAAATTTTTGAGAGATTGAACGCTGTGGCGGCAGAAGAGAGAAGTATAAAGTTTTTGTTAAATGATGGATTTCTACATCAATATGGGCTTCTTCATTCTTCTCGCTTCACTCAGCCTCGTGAAATCCCAACTGAAATTCCTGATTCTCCGACGGAAACTCCTGATGCCCCGGTCTCTATTAAAGAGCACATGCAGGGAGGAACCTCTATAGAAACTTCACTAGTAAAGTGTTCAATTCCGAAGGATGTTGTGGGGCCGTCTGACAAGTCTGTACTTGCCCCAGTTACTGAAAAGGAAGAACCTCCACGATCTTTCGGAAAATCTACTAACGAAGGAGTTAAGAAAGCAAGTCCCAAAAAACATGATGGTGATGATGTTTTCGAGGGGTTGAGCGATTTAATTGTGAATTCTCAAGAACTTTTCAAAGATGATGTTTCCAAAACCATCTCTTCTGTAATCGAGGCGACATCTTCTCTACAACAAATGTCAACTCCTCTTACTCAAGTTATCACTACCTCTATCCCACAGAGTGGTCTGTAACTTGATGCGTGTAGTTTACACGTTACACGACACTTAGGATTTTTCATCACTTTTACGCATTCATCTTCTTATACTTTAAAGATTTCTAAAGCTCATTATTTTTATTCCAGATTCTCCAATGGGGCGCAGCAGCTCATACTACGATGATTTCCAGCGTTACGGGAGGCGTAGCCAGTATGATTATAGGCGTTACCTCCCTTCTTACAGAGAATCCGATGAAGAGAGGGCCAACAGGAAAGCAGACGAGAGACGAGCGTATGAAGAACGTCACCGAAGGGAACAAGAAAGACATGACCCTCCTCACAGAGATGATGATACTCAAAAAAGAAAGACTCACGATGAGAGAGGTAAAGGTCACATGGACGATTCTTCTAGCAAGCGGGCTAGACTTACTGAAGAAACAATGCCGACAGTTTCTAAACATGTTCCTGCTCAATCTCCTGCCCCCGTTCGTTCTGACATTCAAACAATCATCAACTGGCCCACATACCAAGTTGGGCAAGGTCCTCCCACTCTTCAAAGTCGATTCCCTCAGTGGTGCCTGAGAGGGGTTCGGTTTGATCTTGACTTGGTTCCTCTCGACAAATCGGCTATGCTGCGAAATCTTGATACTGTCAGGACCGATATTGAAAGAATGTCGAACAGGCAAAAACTTGTCGACGAGCTTCAAAGGGTTAACCGAGCCAATCTCGAGGCCATGCTCACAATGGAGAACGATAAGGCTGAGTGGCAGAAAACTCTCGAACAGCATGACGCCGAAATGAGAAGTATTGCTTCCTATAATGAAAAGCTGGAAGCAGAAATGGAAAAGCTTAAGGAAGAATTAGTTACTTCATCAACTTCCTATTCTCAAAAGGAGAGCATGCTTCAGCAACAAGTACGAGATGCGCATGCCAGTCAAAGGGCAGTCGAAGATAAGCTTGCACACAAGGAAATGGTCATAGAAGAATATCGTGCTGAAACTGTACAGCTGCGAGAACAGACCGGCTCTCAAAGCTTGGAGATAGAGTTGTTAAAAACTCGACTTGCTATGGCCGAAAAGGAGCGTGACGAGGCTGTTGCTGGTAAACTCGCGGCCGAAGAGGCCCATCAAGCAACCAAAGCTGACATTAGCTCCACATTATTTGATTTTTATCTGCACAGCATTCTGGGGCGTGGCAGCCTTGCCTTTCTAGGCCCCAAGTATGAAATCACACTGGCTGAAGTTTGGGAGGCAGCACTTGATATGCTCGGTGGTAAAGGTGCTGGATATGCTGAGTCAGCCCTTGAAGAGCATTATCTTGACGATGTAGCCCGCGCCGCTCTTGCCAAGGGAAAAGAGCAACTTGCCAGAGCGCGGACTGGGATGGCGGAAGAGGAGCGTTCTGAAAAAGGAGTACCGCCTACTACCTCTGAACGTCCTCTAGTTTCTTCTGAAGTTGACATCGCAGGTTCCAGTGCTCATTCGCTGCCTCCTACAAGAACCGGGGTAATTACCCCTACTGATGATGAGGCTTTGGAGGACTTTGGGGCTCAAAATTATGAGATTGAACTGACGAAGCCAACATCTTCAGGTAATTTCGACATTGGTCCGATTCAGGTGGATCGCCTGCTTATTCCTCAAAAATTTGATGAGCTTCTCGATTACTTCTTGAATCTCGATGAACCCATATCTCCCTTCTTTTGGGGAGATACTAACATTTTCAATTTCTCTTCTTCTGCAGTTGAGACACCTAGTGCTGTGCAGTCTTCGCCTCCTCCGGTTATTCCTCCTCCATCTCTTCAGGTGACTCCTCCTTCTGCTTCACAACCCGGGTCACAAGAGGAGCAAATTGAGGCTCTTCATGGCTTGGATGACCCTATTGCATCGCAGGAGCAAAAGGATGAGGGACTTGAGTGAGGCGAGATCTCTCCGGAGCGGACTCCTTCTGACGACGTAGTTTTGTCCGCTCTTGTTACTCCAGGGAGTGAGTCTTCTTCGAAGAGAAGAAAGAAGCACGGAACATCGAAAATGAGGGGGAAGAAAATCATCACTACCGAAGAGGAACCGGAAATTGCACCAGTTGCACCTCCCTCCCCTTCTTCCCTTATGCCTTCAGACCGACCTGAAAGACCTGACAAGCTAACCATTCGGCCGGGTAAATGGTCTAAAGGTGGCAAGAAGAAATGAAGAGTTGGGCTTCGGGCTTTTTGATTCCTTTTTTGTGTAATGGTCGGATGTTGTGCAGGCACCGGCCCCTGTTTTTTTATTTTGAAACCTGTATCTGCAATTGAATAAAATGATCCTTTATTTGTACAGACTTTTGTTTGAATTTGAGAATGCATTTATTATTCATTTTTGCACAAGTTTATTTATATGATATTGTGGTGAGCTTGTGGTATGTTGTTTGAGCGTACTTTACCGATGTAGTTATACCATTTTGTATGTAACTATACCATGTTGCCCCCATACCATAAGCTTGCTGCAATATCGTATACTTTGAGGGGACTTGCACTCTCATTTTCTGAAGAATAATTACTTCATTCTCGAAGAAAATTTTCGTAGAGTGCAACTTCCTTCATATAAGTTTTTATGCTTTGTCCTTCAAAGAAATCACTCTTTTCTTTTTATGTACACATTTTGCCAAGTGAATTCTTCTATGTGGTGAAGCGGGCCTCTGAAGGGTACTTTAACTTTAATTCTTCCTTTGAAAGTTAAAGTATGCCCTTGATGAGGACTTTTTTTTTAAAAATAGAAATTTGTGCCTCTGAGGAGGGATTTTTTCACGTTTCAACACTTGGAAGTTTTATTTCAATCTTGGTGAAATGTGTTCCTCCAAAGAGTTGTGCCTTTGAAGAAAGCCTTTTCACATTTCAACACTTGGAAGTTTTATTTCAATCTCGGTGAAACGTGGGCTTCTGAAGAGGTCTTTCTTTTTAATTGTGTCCCCGGGAGGGGGTTGTACCTCTGAGGAGGGATTTTTCACGTTTCAACACTTGGAAGTTTTATTTCAATCTTGGTGAAACGTGTACCTCCAAAGAGTTGTGCCTTCGAAGAAAGCCTTTTCACGTTTCAACACTTGGAAGTTTTATTTCAATCTCGGTGAAACGTGGGCTTCCAGGAAGGTTTTTATTTTGTTTTGCATTTCAACTTTGGTGAAGTGAAATTCCGAAGAGCGGTTGTTACACTTCAACTCCTGGCGAAATGCGCCTCCGAAGAGGTCTTTATTTTGTTTGCATTTCAACTCTAGTGAAGTGAAATTCCGAAGAGCGGTCATAACACTTCAACTCCTGGTGAAATGTGCCTCCGAAGAGGTCTTTATTTTGTTTGCATTTCAACTCTGGTGAAGTGAAATTCCGAAGAGCGGTCATAACACTTCAACTCCTGGTGAAATGTGCCTCAGAGAGGGTTTTCATCGCCTGGAAGTTACTCTCTCATGGTTGGAGGGTCATGACTCCTCCAATCTTTTTTGTTGAGTAGAGAACTTTCTTTTTTGTGGCGTATGACCCATTAGAGGTCTTTATCCTCCGAAGAGTTGTGCTTCCGAAGAGGACTTGTGCTGCCGATGATGGCTTTGGTTGTTCCTCTGTCCACTTGCTTATGCCTTTTCAATGATGCTCTGCTCTTTTTTTTTTTTTTTAGGTTTCATTCCCTTTTCTCACAAGTAACTTGTTTAATCCAAGGAAGTGTGCTTCATTGTCAGGCAATTTCGTGAGAACGAGCATTAGCTTCTTAATTGGATGTTTGTTTGTTCAAACGATCTCAATTTATTAGCAAGGACCCGTTTCTGTCGAAATCATAGGCCGTTCAATTGAAGTACTTCCTATCTAGGATTTGAATTCGGGGCTTTTGTGACTTGAAATTTGGCGAGAATCACTTGGTCTTTTTATGTGCAAGTTTCACTTCCATTGTCTGCAAAAATTTAAATCGACATTTCAGCAATACATTCTATGTACTTTTTATATCGAAAATAAAGCAAACATGTAATAATAATAAGGAACACAAGATTTATATTGGTTCGGCCAGGAAATTGGGCCTACATCCACTTTATATTCTTTCATTATTTACTTGCATTAGTTTTACAATTGCCTTCAATTACAAGAATCATACATTCATAATTCTTTTTACAATATTTCAACAAAATTTTCAAGTAAAGTATGGACGCAAATGATTGCTGTTCCATGCCCTTGGAATTTGATCTCCTTCAACAGTGGTGAGTTTGAATGTGCCGTCAAGAAGCTTTTTACCTATGACATATGATCCTTCCCAATTTGGCCCAAACACACCTGTCGCTGTCATAATTCTCTTCAGGACTAGGTCTCCAATCTCAAAGCTGCGTTGGCGAACTTTGGAGTTGAAATGTCTGGCTATCTTTTGCTGATGAGCTGCAATTCTGAGATTAGCCTCATCTCTTTGTTCATCAAGAAGATCTAGCGCTTCAAGCTGTAACTTCTCGTTTTCTGCTTGATTGAAATGGATTCTTCTGTGTGAAGGGACTTCTATTTCTACCGGAATCATTGCCTCTGACCCGTATGCCAATGAAAACGGGGTGTGCCCAGTCGCAGTTTTGTGAGTGGTTCTGTATGCCCATAGTGCCAGTGGTAGCTTATCGACCCAACCACCTTTTGCTCTTTCAAGTTGCTTCTTGATGGTTGACTTAATAATTTTGTTCACGGCTTCCACTTGCCCGTTTGCCTGCGGATGAGCCACTGCTGAGAAGCTTTTCCGGATTTTGAATCGCTTGCAAAAATCTTGGAATTCTTCACTTTCAAACTGAGTTCCATTGTCTGTAATTATTTTTTGAGGCACACCGTATCTGCAAATGATGTTTTTAGTCACAAAACTTATCATCTTCTTTGAGGTGATAGTAGCCAGTGGTTCAGCTTCTGCCCACTTAGTAAAATAATCTACAGCAACAATGGCATATTTAATTCCAGATTTGGCAGTTGGTAACGGTCCTACAAGGTCTATTCCCCATATTGCAAACGGCCATGGACTGACCATCTGTGTGAGTTCAGTGGAAGGAGCTCTAGGAATTTTGGCGAATCATTGACATCTGTCACATTTTCGGGAATACTCTGCTGCATCTCGATTAATTTCTGGCCAAAAATATCCGTATCGGAGAATTTTCTTTGCTAATGTTTGGCCACCTGAATGATCACCACATTCTCCTCCGTGTACCTCTGCTAGGATTGCTTTAGACTCTTCCCTGGATACACATCGAAGTAATGGCATTGAGAATCCCCGTCTGCATAACCGGCCATCCTGGATTATGTATCGAGAGGCTTTTCTCAGTAGCTTTTGTCGTTCTTTTGAGTTCCCTAGTAAGGATCCATTGAGCAGATATTCTGTTATCGGAGTCATCCATGATTCTTGCTCTTGAGACATGCTCATGATCCAATCAATGTCCATCTCATCAATGCTAGGAGTCGACAGGACCTCCACTGGAGTTAGCCCTAGAAATTGAGCTTCGCCTGTGCTAGAATACTTTGCGAGAGAATCTGCTTTCATGTTTCCTTCTCGAGGAATGTGACTTATCATGTAATGATCGAAATCACCCAGGAGTTCCCAAGCCTTTGACAAGTAGGCGGGCAGATTCCCCCCTTTTGCTTGGAATTCCTTTTTGACTTGGCATACAATAAGCTGAGAATCACTGAATATCTGTAACGCTCAGATGTTTAATTCTTTAGCAATCCTTAAGCCAGCGATAAGGGCTTCGTATTCTGCTTCATTGTTTGTTGAAGGAAATTCCAATCTTAGTGCATAGCATAATGATCGACCTTCAGGGGTCTCAAGTACGACTCCGGCTCCAGAACAGTAGTCGTTTCTCGCACCATCGACATATAACTTCCACTGGATTGGGGAATTGTCGACCATTTCCTCCTCACTGTTACCTCTATCTGTGAATTCTGCAATGAAATCCGCTAAAGCTTGTCCATTGATTGCTTTCCGGGG
Organism: Allium cepa; assembly: GCA_030765085.1. Classification (NCBI taxonomy): domain Eukaryota; kingdom Viridiplantae; phylum Streptophyta; class Magnoliopsida; order Asparagales; family Amaryllidaceae; genus Allium; species Allium cepa. The sequence continues at coordinate 422,002,069 of CM060946.1, read as the reverse complement.
ATGATAAGTGATGTCATACTGAATGAGTTCAATATTCCACTTTAGAAGACGACCCGAAGTTTCAGGGCGAAACAGGACTTGCTTTAAAGGTTGATCAGTGAGGACTCTGATAGGATGAGCTTGAAAATATTGCCTCAACTTCCTAGACGCAATTAGTAAGCAATAGGCGAGTTTTTCCAACTTAGAGTAATTCATCTCTACCCCAGTGAGTCTTTTGCTGATATAGTAAACTGGATGTTGAATCCTTTTGTCTTCCCGTATCAGCGCTGCACTTAAAGCATGAGATGATACTGCCAAGTATATAAGAAGATCCTCGCCATCGCCAGGCCTAGAAAGTATTGGAGGCGTCTCCATATGGCGAATCAATTCATCAAAGGCTTTTTGGCATTCGGGAGTCCAATCGAAGTTTCTCTTTCCTTTCTTTAGGGCGTCAAAGAATGGGATGCATTTATCTGTGGCTTTGGAAATGAACCGACTCAAGGTGGCGACTTTTCCATTGAGACTTTGCAATTCCTTCTTTGTTCTAGGAGCTTTGACTTCTTTCAATGCAGTAATTTGAGCTGGACTGGCCTCAATGCCCCTAGCGCTCACGATGAAACCTAAAAACTTGCCGGATTCTACTCTAAATGAACATTTTAAAGGATTGAGCTTCATTCCGTATTTTCGGACGGCTGCGAACATGTCTGCTAAGTGTTCTATGTGATCCACTGCTTTCTTAGACTTTACTAACATGTCATCGACGTTCCGGAGTAAGCATCCATAAAAGATAACAATTCGTGTCCCGCTGTTCCGTCTACCAGTTGGTCGATTCTGGGTAATGGGAAGCAGTCTTTGGGGCAGGCCTTGTTTAGATCTGAAAAATCGATGCATACTCTTAATTTTCCGTTGGCTTTCTTAACCAGCACTGGATTTGAAACCCAATTCGGATAAGTAGATTCTTTGATAAAATTATTCTCCATGAGCCGATCAACTTCTTCTTTTAATGCCGCTGACCTTTCTGGACCTTGAGTTCTCCTTTTCTGTTTCACAGGTGTAAATTTTGGATCAATATTTAGAGCATGCACTGCAACATCTGGGGATATTCCGCACATATCGGCATGAGTCCAAGCAAAAACATCCAGATTTGCCTTTAAAAAAGATATTAAGATATTCTGAATTGACACATTAAGTTGTGAACCCACATTCAACACTTTGTTTGGGTCCTTTGGGTCAACAGGTATTGGTATTGTCGTTTCCACCGGTACCACTCTATTTTCCCCTGCACTAACTTTTCTAGGGTCCATCTCTTTCCTTGCTCCGCTGTGCTCGCCAGTGCAGGGTCCGCCCTGTAATTGCTACAAGGCTGGTTCTTTGATGCGGACTGGGGCTGCCGCACTCTTTCCCATTTCTCTTTTTCTGGTTTCTCGTAGCTCTGTCAGATAGCACTCTCGCCCAGCATTTTGATCACCTTTTATAACTCCTACTCCATTGTCTGTAGGGAATTTAATAGTGAGGCACCACGGGGCAAGAACAGCTTTGAACGCTGCCAGAGCTGGACGACCAAGGAAAGCATTGTAAGCAGAAAATTCGTCGACAATCACAAAAGTTTGCTTGTGGACCACTTTTCTCTCTCCTTCTCCAAGTTCCACAAACAAATCAATGGTTCCTACCGGCTGCTTTGGCTCCCCAGTGAAGCCAGCAATTTTCTGCGATGAGGCTTGTACATCAGCCATAGGGATTTTCATTTGGTCGAATGTTTTCTTGAACAGGATATTGCAGGATGCGCCACAATCAATGAGAACTCTTCTGACGATAGCTGGCCCGATACCGGCCGAGATGACTAAGGGATCCAAGGTAGGAGCTTCAATACCTGCGGAATCTCTAGCTTTGAACACAATATCATCATCGAAAGTTCTTTGTTGCTTCAAGGGCGTAGCACCTTCCAAAACGAATACATCTTCCTCGGTCGGTACATACTTTAAAGCTCGGGTATACCTTTCCATCTCACCCCAGCTTCTGCCTGCTGGGTGAGGTCCTCCTGTAATGACATTGATAATGGGCCTTCCAGATTCATGCCCTGCAGCCTTCTCAATCGTCCTAGGCTGTTGAGTAGGAGCCTGTTGCCCCTGACTAGATGAAGCAGGATTGTTGCTATTCTTTTTCACAAATTGCTACAGTTTGTTTTCCCTTAGCAACGCTTCAATCAGATTTTTCAACTGGCGGCATTCGTCGGTCTCGTGACCGGGTTGATTATGGAAGCGGCAGAACTTCCCACTCTGTATAGCCTTTTTCCCGGTCCTTAGAGGAGGAGGTTTAGGAAAGTCAACAGAATCTTTAATGGCAAGGTAGATACGCTCCGGCGTATCTGATAAAGGAGTATACTCTGATGGCTTGAAGGATCGGGGCTTCTTCAAATTACTCTGCTTCTTCCCATTGTTATTTTCCCTTTTTTGCCCTACAGATTCATTCTTGCGTGGAGCAACAGTGTTATCTTCAGCTTTTTCCAACACTGCCTTTACCGGTACGGGACGGCTTTCTAAGCGTATGAATTCATCTGCTTTTTTATAGAATTTTTCAAGGGAATTTGGTTCCTTCATGTTTAGCCATTTCCCAAATTCGCTTGACTTGTCAATACCCTTCATCAGATAAGTCAATATCATTCGCGGTTCTGCATTGTCCACCTCAGCTAACGCTATATTAAAGCGGTTTAAGAAAGATCTGATAGTCACTCCTGGATTCTGCTCCAAACTTGACAGTGACATGATATCCTTGGCTTTTGAGGCATATAGTCTGAATTGCTCCTTGAACTTCCGGGTTAAGTCAGAAAACTGATCAATAGATCGGACTGGCAGCTTGGTGAACCAAAGCAGAGCTACGCCTTCGAGATACACAGGAAAATATCGGCACTTTATTTCATCAGAGTCTCTGGCACCTGTCATGTGCCAATCATACTTGTATAAGAATTCGTACGGATCACTTGTTCCCTTGTAAGCTGGAATGGTTGAAGGGACAAACTTCCTTGGGAATTCAGCCTTTAAGATTTTCTCAGTAAATGGAGTCTTACTTGGGGCGAAACCCCATTCTTTCTCGTCTTCAACCCTCTGCATACTCTCTTTCATGATTTGTCGGACCATTCCAGAAAGATACTCCTCATCATGTCGAGTTCTAGATCCACCAACTTCTGGAAGTGTTTGTTCAAAGGGGCTAGCAGCCCTTTCAGGAGCATTTCCCTCTTCAGCATCATGAATGTTGCCAGTAAATTTCCTTCCATTACCTGCCGGTTGACGGTTTGCCCCAAGAAAATCGTTCAACCTATTCAGAATTAGGGCATTCTGGGCATTCTGAGCCTCGAATTGTGCATTTTGGGCGTTTATCTGTTGGTTCAGCCCTAAGATTGCAGCATCCAACTCTGCCTTTGTAACCCCGACAGCTGGAGTGGCTTGATTCGATATAGGGGAAGCGGAGGTTCCCTCTTGAATATTCCCAGATCTGACAGATCTACTTCTCCTTCCAGGGGCCATAATCTCGGATAGACTTCTGGTTTTCAAGGAAATTCTCTCTACAAACCTCTGTGAAGCAATGATGATAACTCACCTGAGTTCAATTCTCAGTGAAAGCACCAAAAATGTTAACGCTAAAATTTTAACGCTAACACCCCGGTGTATGAAGTGAGATTGTGAAAGCACCACCCGATAGCTCGGGAACAGATTACAAGCAGATAACAGTGAAAAAGTAGTAAACAACAGCAATTTTATAGTGGTTCGGCTTAAGAGAAAGCCTACGTCCACTTTGAATATCTTTATTGACGATTCGATTACAAATCAACGCAGTTACACTTTGATTACAACATACTTTGAGTCTCAAGTGACTTAGAACAAGTAGTCTAAACTTCAATGTCGATCTGAATTTTTGAACACATGTTAGACATGTTTGATTTCTTCGTGAAGTTCCTTGAAGGTGTTGAAGTAGTTCACAATGCAGCAGAGTAACGGCGCTTGAAATGAATGAGCAGAAAAGTCCCCCGAATGTTGTATGTGGCCATGTATTTATAGGCAAATTTCTAGGCTGGAACTGTTAAGTCATGAGCCGTGACCGACTCAGGATGAGTCGTAAGTCGTGACCGACTTAAATATCACGAGTCAGCAGGCAGCGACATAAGGGAAGCGGCATTGAGTTTGCTTCTTGTTTGCTTAGGTCGCCAGCGACTTATAATAGGTCATTAGACATCTTAAGTTACTTGAGTCGTTGGAAAACTTAGGTCGGTCTGTCACATGAGTTGTTAACCCCATGAGTCGTTAACCCGTTGAGTCGGCCGTTACCTTTAAGTCGCTAAGGTTATAACCCGGTGAGTCGCTGTCCCTCCTGAGTCGTTGAGTCGTAACCCTTAAAGGTCGTTGAGTCGTAACCCTTCAAGGTCGTTGAGTCGTAACCCTTCAAGGCCGTTGAGTCGGACTATTCTCTTAAGCTGCTAAGGTTACTAAGTCGTTAGCCTGTTGAGTCGTAACTAGATAGGTCGTTGATTCGGTCCATATATTAGGTCGGTAATCAGTTAAGTCGGTGTTAACTCCCTTGAGTCGTAACCCTTTGAGTCGCTTTGAGCTTTAGGTCATTGACTTAGTGAGTCGGTGACTTGATGAGTCGTGAGGCTTCCTGAGTCGTCTCGTATGAACCGTGAACTTTGTTGAGTCGGTAACTCAATGAGTCGGCCTGTATCATGAACTGCTAACCTCCATGAGTCGTTACACTCCTCTAAGTCGCCTTGAGCCTTAGCTCGTCAGCTAATTGACTTGCTACCAGTTGAGTCGGTCCCTTCCTTAAGTTGCTGAAGCCCCCTGAGTCGTAAATCCGATGAGTCGTTAAAGACCTTAAGTGGATGAGTCGGCCCAAGTTTCATCTCGTTGGCAGAACAGGGTTAACAAACAGTGACTCGCAACTGTGCTTACTATAACCATGTATATACGTACATATATGTATGTATATATTATGTACATATATGTACGATTGTTGTCTGTCCACTTGGCTTCATTGATTGTTCATGATTGATTTCTTTGTTGCACTAGTTTGATTGTCTCTTGATCACGTCTTGCTTAGAGTTCTATATCTAGTAATTTGCATTGGTTTCCATTGCATATATTTATGTGTGTGTGTGTGTGTTTATGCATGTATATATGTATGTTATGATGCCTTCACTTGTTCCTCTTGGAGTCTTATCTTGATTGTTGTATACCTGCACCTGTTTGCATCAGTTTGTATACCTGCACCAGTTTCACTTGTCACATGAGTATGTTGAATCCATGAAGCTACCTGTTTCTTTTTGGACTAAACTACTGTGTCATGGTTGAAATGTTGCATTCCTTGTTTCCTTATAGTTTACCACTGCTTGTCTCTGCTTCATGTAGCTTGTCTACATTATTGCCATATATATGAGTGCACTTTGTTTCATTTAGTGTTTGTTGTCTTTTTAACAAATGTCCAATTGCATGTGCATTTCATGTGAGCTTCGAATGCTCCTTTGTATAGTTCCTTTTGACTGGTTGCGTGCCTGTCATTATGGTCTTATAGTCTCTAGTGTCAATATTGCATCATTATTTCATTTTCTGTTGTGTGGCTTTGAGCATTGCCTCAGTTCTGCTATGCACTTGATGTTGCCTGACCAATTTCCTTGTTCACTAGTCTGTTTCATTTGAAACATTGAATTGTAGTAATCCATGTTTTTGTGTATTTGTGTCTTCATATTGAATGGTCTGGTGCAGTTTGACCTATTCATTTTGAATTGAGTCTTGTATATACCTCTACGCTTGTTAGCATGGTCTGGTTTGCCCTGGTTTTGGTTTCATATGTTGATTTACCACTTTGTCATGTTGTACTGCATGCACCTGAGTTGAATCCAGCCTCGGCTCGGGTTTGACCTTGTGCTCACTTGTCCTTGCAGTTTTATCAAGTGTATATCGGTAAGCACGACCTTGTGGCATGTACAGTGATACACTGTACATGTCACAAGTTGTCCGTGTATAAATGGATTCAAATTAAATGATGACGAACAACCCAAATAACCGAGGAAAATAGTATTGTCAAAACACATTTTATTTTATACTAAAAAATATTTCTTTATTAAATTTTACCGCGTCATTTTTTATTTTGCAGATAATTTAGATGTTGTATTCAATCTGGAATAGAGTTGAAGGTAAATAAGAGTGAACAAGTGATATGTAGTGAGCTGCAAATGTATGTATAGTGAAAAATTATATTACAATTTGAAATTGTGTATAAAGTGAGAGCTCAAATTTGTACTATTAAAAATTGTATTAAGATATTTGTTTGAATAAAATATATGTTTGAATTTAAATTCTGTGTTGTTTATTTTATTCGACAAATATTTATTTAATTATATGAAAATAAAATAGTACATTAACAAATACATTTAAATGAATATATATATGTGTGTGTGTGCCTGTGTGTGTTTATTATCATCAAACAAAAATCATATACTTGCATATTCAACAGAAAAAAGAAAATGTATGCCTCAAACATCTAGAAGCAATTTCTCGTTAGAGGATGTTCATTAATCACTATAAGATGATGAATCAGATTTGATCCAAGAGAAGTATAAGTAAAGTCCATTTCTAATTTTGATCCCATGTGAAAGAAATTGATAAATTATTTTGTAGGAACCTTAAAATATTTGGATGGGTTTTAAAAGGATTTTCCAAAGGGTCAATTTGAGAACCAATATTTTGAAAAGTGGGAATGTTTGGAATTTTTATTTTAATAAGAAAAATATATACCAATAAATTTGGTTGTGCTGGAAAGTCTTGGTTTAAAAAGAGTTATTTAAAAGAAGTTGTTTGGATAAAAATTAAAGTAAGTTTTGAAATTCTTTATAATATATATCGTAATATTAAAGTTAGGTCTTGGTCTAAAAGGTTTTTGACAAAAAAGGGTTTTCATTTTGGAAACAAATTGAAAAGGAGCGTATGTTAGCTCGAAGACTTTTCCTATTTACAAACTTAAAAGTTTTTAAAATTCTCTCTTCATGGGGTGGGTGAAATAGAAATGACACTTTGTTTAGTTGAGATATTCAGTTAGGAAGTATAGAAATGCCCGGTAGTGCAAAATAGGAGGAATATTCCCATATAAAAATGGTACGGCGTATAGTAGCTAGAATACTTTTAGGTTTTAAAGCTGTTGATAACTGAAGCAGTATAAGTTGGCAATACTACGTATAAAAGTGGAAAAGGGTAAGAATGGCTAAATGGTAAGCTAAGGCACTGTCATATAGAGGACAATTTTTTTTGGATAGTTTGTATCGTGTCGGATCGAAGAAGACGGCATGAAATGATTATTATTAGTATTTTTAATCAACTCGGTCGAATAGCATTTAGGTTCAACCCGATCCTAAAATTCGACAACTGGTCAACCCCTAACAGTCCAACAAGAGCAGTCTACTGGCAACCCTAGAGCGGCCTACTAGTTATCGGGTTAAAAGTGTAACTCGAATCTTGAATGCGTCATATAGGCGCGTCTAGGTTTTTTGCCCCTTATTCCATCGTCCCCCTCCTCTCTCAAGCCCCGACCTCATCACCTCCCCTTTTAATACAAAGCTTTGCCCTCCTTCCTTGTCAACAACAAGAAATGCTATCACTTCTCTTCAGGATGCAGCACCTCCTTCGTCTCCATCAACCGTCGAGCTTCCCCCTAGTGTTAGTTGTGTGCACCAGATGTTGCCCCTCCACCTCTCTTGATTTGAAATCAATCTCCCATTCTAAACCCGTACTCGGTCCATGGTACCATCCTGAATCTTCGGCTCTTCCTTACGCCATTTAGGCCTTACCCCTCAAATGATCGCTTGGCCAGATCGGATGGCTAGAAAACCTTCATTTACTTGGCTTTAGCAAATACTACCTTTCTTTGTAGATGAGCAGACAAATTCGGAGATTCCACTACATTTCGACTAGAGGATCTTTTTCATGACAGTAGGATTCGCATCGAGTCTCCATCATGATAATTTTAAGAAGGAATGCTACCCACGTTGCATGTAAATATTTGATGTCTGTAAATTTGATGAAGGTATCAGTGATCTCAAGTCGAAAGTGAAGGGAGTTGAGACCGATTTGCCAGACGATGATGTCAGTGATATTTTGGGTATAGCTATGGGGAGAAAGGACATGGAGAATGTTGGTACTGACCATGAGATTCTACAGTGGATCTTTTCTAGAGAAATCAACGTTTAGATGTCAGTTAATTTGCAATTTATAGCCCACATCATCTTTCGCATAGTTTAGCAGAACATCATTTTGAAGACGGGAAGCTTCGATCAGATTTTTCCCATGGTGGAGAAGGCCAGCTATACTCTGAAAACTTGCATATTTAACGATAATATATTTAAATAGATAATTTGACTATTAAGTCGTTATTGGATTGGAAATTCAAAATGTGGCTTTTAGCACATGGTCGAACTAGGACTCGAGATCACTTCTATTGAGTGCGAATCGATGTTGCAAATTTGCTTGAGTATAAGCACCGAAATATTTTAATCGACGGTTTTTCAGCTGGTAGCCAGAGCTCGATTCATAAATATATCCAAAGGGATAAATTTTATATACGATGGAATTAGGTTCTGAAACCTTTTTCATTGGACCTAGAATGCGATTCATAGCTTGTTTGAGTACGAGGTTAGATATTTGGAGTAAGGAATTTTCGGGAATGAATAGTGCCGGATGGAGAGGATTTGGGCTCAACCTATTGTTGAATATGTGCTTATATGTTTTTGTTTGATGATAATAAACATATATATTCATTTAAATGTATTTGGTAATGTACTGTTTTGTCTTTCATAGATTAAATAAATATTTGTTGAATAAAATAAATTACACAGAATTTGAATTCAAACAGAACAAGTTACACAGAATTTGAATTCAAACAGAAATTTTATTCAAACAAATATTTATTACAATCTTGAATAGTACAAAACTACAAATTCAAGCTCTCACTATACATATACATTTTTGATTACATCACAATTACATCACAATTTCGTTTTACATAATTTCCTCACTACATATCACTCACACTCGTATTTTGTCTTCAACTGCATTCTAGTTTGAATCCAGCATCTGAGCAATTTGCAAAAATATTCACCAACGAAGTAAAATTGGAAAATAAATATTTTTACAATATAAAATGAAATACGGTTTTTGAAAATATTATTTGCCTCAGTTATTTGGGTTGTTCGTCATCATTCACACTTGAATTCATCACACATGAACAGTGTGACATGCACAGTGTATCACTTCCACAAGGCCGTGCACATCAATATACACTTGATAATGCTACAGGGACAGGTGAGCACAGGTCAAACCCAAATGAAAAGCCAGGTTCAACACACATGCAATATATTCAAAATCACGACACGAGCACAAGGTCAAACCCGAGTTCTTAAAACTGGGTTCAACACAAGGCTATATGAAGAATGCAAAGCTTTGACAAATCAAAAGTGCATCAAAGCCAGTTCAATGTGGATAGCAACAAACATGTATGCATCAGTAACCAACACAATGAAAAAACCCACATATATAAAGTACACTTGAACAAAATGAACAAGTGGAGCATCTGTGTAAACTGGGCAACATGGGCTGCAACAATCAAACAATGACACAGCTACACGATACCACAATATCAAGTTCAGGTGACATCAACCAAACAGTGGCAAATGAAGTACAGTATGCAACAACAATTCCAAATGTCCAGACCACTATAATAAAGCAACATGATAACAGACCAATTCCAAATGCATCAGTGAAGTAGTAATGAAACTGCAGTGACCATACACATATATGTAAACAAATGAAGTCAGCAACTTCAAACTGCTTATATACACAAACATGGTCAGACACACTTCAATAATGCAGTCAACAACATGAAGTGGACAGAATCAATACAGGCAGCAAGTACAGGGATGAATACAACATGATGAAGAAGTGCAAATAGCCAGAGTCATTAGGTCAAAAACAATTACAACTACAGAAACCAGAGTAAATGCAGTGGACAGTTCAAGTCAGAGACAACATCAGTATGCAAATGAAGACTACAGTTGAACAGATCAGAGGTAATATAAGAAGTCAAGTGATGCGCATGTAAAAATACTTGAAAGCTACAACATCAAGTAGACCAAGTTCATATGCAATGAAAAGTGCCACAAGATACAGTAATGCAATAGTGGCCAACCAGAAGTTCAAGGCAACAGTGACATGCACAACAAAATGAAACAGGTCAAGCATATATAGATATGCAGTGACAAAGTGGATCAAAATGAATACAAAATGAAGTAGTGCAAGCATATGAAATGGCAACTCAGTGATATATGAAACATGACCAAAATGTGGCAGTGCACAAGCAACATCAACAAGCAGTGCAGACCAAAGAAATGCCACCAAGAACATATGAACAGAGAACATGCATGAAGCATGAAACCACAAGTTACAAAAATCAAGTGTCGACCATGCAGAGAAATGCACAAGCATGATACAGGTGAATAGAAGACAAGTGCACAACAAACCCAAATGTCAACTATATGGATAGACAGTGAATACAAGAAGCAAGTTACAGAATGCACGAAACAGGAATAAGAAAAAATTCGTATCTTTATTTTTGAAATGGTCAGAGATGTAAAAATAGTAAAGTTTGAAATGCCGTGAGAATCAAGGAGATTCGAGAAACCGTGATTATTAAGTTAAAAAGTAAAACAGGAAAATCGTGCGCAACAAGCATTAAAAAATCAGGAAAGTATCGAAGTGAATACGAATGAATACAAGTGTCACGAATTCATATAAATACAAAACCCAAACTATCATCATGGGCATCGAGTTAAAAAGCAAGCAATCAAACGAGCAACAAAAGAAATTACATACCGAATCATCAACAACTCGATCATCAGAGAACGAGCAAGCAAAAGCAACGCAAAACAGTGAATAAATCATCAGAGAACAACCGCGAGCAACGAGCAACGCCTATAAGAGGAATCGATCATCACAAAGCTCCAATCTGGATTGAAAAGCCGAAGCCCTAATTGGGTTGCAAAGAGGGACAGCTGCCATTATTGGATCGGGTGAAAGAAAAACAAGAGCCGGCCTTGTTTGTTTTAAAAAGGGCTTTAGTTATTTTTATTTAGGGTTTTAGTACAGGGAGTTTTTAGTTTTAATTTGAGAAAAAATTACGGATTAAAGTTTATATTTTAATTTTTGCTCCTGGTCTTATTTTTGAAGTTGTTTTTTCTTTTCGAGTCTAAGAATTTGTAAATCACCACCTAGGTTGTAGGTAGTGTCAGATTGTCTAGTTAGAATTAGTTGAGTGAGCAGGGTGTGCGAGTTTGCAAAACTCTATAGGCGGGAGCAGTGTTTGCGAGTAAGCGAAACTCTATAGGCGGGAGCAGGGTGTGCGAGTGTAGTAGAGTGTTTGTGAGCGGGAGCAAAAGGGTCTGCGAGTCTAGTAGAGTGTTTGCAAGCGTGATACTGTTTAATTCTAATAGAAATCTGGGAATGCAGCAGTAGGCAGGGGTTGCCGAAGCTGGGTAAATTTTGTGTGTGATTTACTTTTCAGCATATTTATTTCTGTAGTTTATTTCTGTGTTTAAATCGAGAAAATTTGCTATAACCCTATTCACCCCTCCTCTAGGGTTAATCTAGATCCTACAAGTGGTATCGGAGCCTGGTATTTTTATTTAACTCTAGAGCCATGAATTCACCGAATAATGCTTTTTCTGAGGGGCAATCTATCGTTAGGCCACCCATGTTTAACGGCAATGATTATGCTTATTGGAAAGTTAGGATGATTATTTATCTTAGTTCCGTTGATTATGATGTTTGGGATATTATTGAAACTGGCTATAAACCTCCCACTATAACTGTTGGTGGTACTGAGATTCCTAAACCTAAGGATAGGTGGGATGCTAACGATAAGAGATTAAAAACTACAAATGCTAAAGCCACGAACGCTTTGATCTGTGCTCTTGATAAAAATGAATTTAATAGAATTTCTCATTGTACAATAGCACAGGAAATTTGGCACACTTTGGAGGTGACACACGAAGGAACTTCTCAAGTCAAGGAGTCTCGTCTAGCCCTATTCAGCAATGAATACGAGAACTTTGTGATGGACAAAGGCGAGAGCATAAAGGACATGTATGGACGCTTTTCAACTTTGGTATACAACGCTAGAGCGCTTGGGAAGGTATTCACTGAGGTAGAGCTTGTGACGAAGGTGCTACGAGTTTTACCAATGAACTTTGAGGCAAAAGTCACGGCAATCCAAGAATCGAAAGATTTGAGTAAACTAAGCATGGAGGAGTTGATTGGCAACTTGATGACATATGAGCTTGAGCTAAAAGCAAAGGAAGAACACAACAACTCCGAACCAAAGAAGAAGACGATTGCCTTAAAGAGCAAAGAAGAGAGCTATGAAGATGAAGAAGATCCAATTGAAGAGCTTGCAATGGCTGTCAATAATCTTAGAAGATGGTCGAGATTCAAGCCACGCAAGAAGAAAACAAGTCGTAATAGGACAAAAGATTCTGACCATTCCGATAATGAACCGACGTGCTTTAACTGCAAGAAGCCCGGACACTTCATACAAAAATGCCCACTTCTCAAAAACAACAAAGGAAAGAAAAAGACAAAGAAGGTCTTTGCAGCGACTTGGGATGATGAAGAAGGAGAGGAAGTTTCGGATAGCAGCTCAGAGGAGGCTAACTTGTGTCTTATGGCAAAATCAGAATCGGAAGTAAGCTCCGAGGAATCTAGTGAGGCAGGTGAGTATTCTTATAGAGATCTTGTTTTTATGTGTCTTGATCTTACTAAAGTAGTTGATGCCCTTGAATCTAAAATTGAAAAACTGAAATCTGATAGGAGAGAACTTGCTCGTGAAAATTTTAGGTTAGAAACTGAACTTGAAAACATTCAAAACCTAGACTGTAAGAATTGTAAGATTTTAGATTCGGAATTAGCAAGACTTAAGAATAGCTTTGAGAATCTTGAAAAAGAAAACTTGAGTTTAAAGGAAACCATTGACACTAGGAAAAAGGATTTTATAAATCGATGTACCTCACTTGTCACTGAAAACACAACACTAAAAACCAAAGTCCAAAATCTTGAGAAATCTTTGAATAACTTTTCAAGAGGCGAAAAATCTTTCAACATGCTAATGGGAAATCAAATTTTTGCTAACAATAGAAAAGGACTAGGCTTTGGGAAAACACAAGTTGAGGATAATGCAAAAGGGAAGAATGTCTTTGATAGATGTGAAATAATTGGACATTGTGTTGAAAATTGTAGTCATAGGAACAAGAACACAAAATTTATACAAGTTTGGGTTCCTAAGAATTCTACAAACAAATTTCATGTCTATTGGAACAAGAATAAAAGGTCTAAACAAGTTTGGGTTCCAAAGGGTTTGTTTATTCATAATGCTTCTGCCACTAACAATCATGGACCTAGAAATAGGTCACGAAAATCTTTCATCGTGTAGGTGTGGCGGCAGGCTAAGGAACAACAACGGTATTCTCTGGATTTTGGCTGTTCCAGAAACACAACGGGCAACAAAGCAAAGTTCCTTAGCCTAGTACATAGGTGACAGAATCACAATGGGCAATCACGTAAAATTATCGTAAAGGTAAAACTGGTGAAGGTATATTTCTGTGATAATCTGCACCATATTCTAAATGAAATCAGCCAACATTGAGATGCTGTAATGATGATGGTTTTTGATTCTGACTTGTTCAACATAATTAGCCAATTATATTGATGCCGAAAACACCATTTTTTGAATTACTTCATACATATTTGTTTGGATTAAACATTGTGTTTTGTTGGATACATTTGGTCATAATTCGGCTAACTCTATATTCACGGTTTTCTGATTATTTACATGGCTTTAATCCAAATTCAAGAGAAGGTCATTTGAAATGCTATTAAAAATTGAGTTTGAGTTTTTATGCACACTTCATGTCTGGTTTACCAAGTTTAGTTAGTGATATTTTGGAGTGAAAATGAAATTCAGATGCAGATTACACTGGTAATATAGTTGATAGAAAAATTACAAGTGGAACGTGATTAATTTTTTGAAACATTCATTTGCTGCATCGTTTTTCAAAGAAAATATCTGCATATTTTTCACTTGAAATAATTTTCAAATAGCAGAATTTTTCTCATATAACCCCTTCGAGAAAATCATGTTTGACCATATTTTCAGACTAGTCATTTTTATTTGATTTTAAATGACAAATTTTGACTAATCTGACTCCCTACTAATTATCAAAAATATAAATAGTGATTGAAAAGGTGATAAGTGTTGATATTTAACATACATTACTCAAGAGAGTATATTTGGAAAATTTCTTTAGGAATTAAAACAAGAATTATAAAATTTTTTGTTGAGTAAAGATTCCATGACCATTTCTATATCTATCATTATTTCTATCGACCATGGTTTATCAAATATTCAATATAGTTTGTCGATATGTGGTACTATAATCAGGAATCATTTGTTTTTTCATGTCACATTTTTTTAAAAAATAAATAAATATCCAAAGTATTCACTCTCATTTAAATGTCCTCACGGTTATGCATGGGTGAATTACTTGGATTTTTGATTATGCGCTTCCATGCTCATTTAAAAGTCCTCACGGTTATGCATGTATGGAGCACATATCAAAATTAATTGATTTAATAGACAAGTTGATTCTAATCCCATTTAAAAGTCCTCACGGTTATGCGTGGTTAGAAGATACTTGATTTCATTTTTAAAATTAAATTCGAATACTACTAATCTCATTTAAAAGTCCTAACGGTTATGCATGATTAGTAGATATTCAAATTCCCGATATAAATGTACCACAAGAAGATTCAACTGTATGATTTTATATTAGAACATCATTTCTAATATTTCTAAAAGTGGAATATGCGCCTAACAAGGGTAGTTATGGTTTTTGTTTGATTCTTATTGAAGTTTAATATTTATATTCAATTTGAGTTTAATGTTGGATTAATATTGATCACTTTATCTCTGGTTTTCTCTAACATTATTATTCTTTTGCTGATAACAAAAGGGGGAGAGAAAAGTTAAGATTTTGTCAAATAGAATCAAGCAAAGGTCAAATAATTTTCCATTTGCATCTAGGCTTATTTGAATATTTCTATTTGTATGCATATATGTAGGGGGAGCATCATGTAGAGAGGAAGCATTTAAATAGGGGGAGCAATTAGAGTATATCATTGATCAAATACATTTAACACATGTACAAAATCTTAAATATATGTTTGTTATCATCAAAAGGGGGAGATTGTTGAATATGCACTTATATGTTTTTGTTTGATGATAATAAACATATATATATTCATTTAAATGTATTTGGTAATGTACTATTTTGTCTTTCATAGATTAAATAAATATTTTTTGAATAAAATAAATTACACAAAATTTGAATTCAAACAGAACAAGTTACACAGAATTTGAATTCAAACAGAAATTTTATTAAAACAAATATTTATTACAGTCTTGAATAGTACAAATTCAAGCTCTCACTATACATATACATTTTTGATTACATCACAATTACATCACAATTTCGTTTTACATAATTTCCTCACTACATATCACTCACACTCGTATTTTGTCTTCAACTGCATTCCAGTTTGAATCCAGCATCTGAGCAATCTGCAAAAATATTCACCAACGAAGTAAAATTGGAAAAGAAATATTTTTGCAATATAAAATGAAATACGGTTTTTGAAAATATTATTTGCCTCAGTTATTTGGGTTGTTCGTCATCATTCACACTTGAATTCATCACACACGAACCGTGTGACATGCACAATGTATCACTGTACATGCCACAAGGCCGTGTACATCAATATACACTTGATAATGCTACAGGGACAGGTGAGCACAGGTCAAACCCAAATGAAAAGCCAGGTTCAACACACATGCAATATATTCAAAATCACGACACGAGCACAAGGTCAAACCCGAGTTTTTAAAACTGGGTTCAACACAAGGCTACATGAAGAATGCAAAGCTTTGACAAATCAAAAGTGCATCAAAGCCAAGTCAATGTGGATAGCAACAAACATGTATGCATCAGTAACCAACACAATGAAAAAACCCACATATATAAAGTACACTTGAACAAAATGAACAAGTGGAGCATCTGTGTAAACTGGGCAACATGGACTGCAACAATCAAACAATGACACAGCTACACGATACCACAATATCAAGTTCAGGTGACATCAACCAAACAGTGGCAAATGAAGTACAGTATGCAACAACAATTCCAAATGTCCAGACCACTGTAATAAAGCAACATGACAACAGACCAATTCCAAATGCATCAGTGAAGTAGTAATGAAACTGCAGTGACCATACACATATATGTAAACAAATGAAGTCAGCAACTTCAAACTGCTTATATACACAAACATGGTCAGACACACTTCAATAATGCAGTCAACAACATGAAGTGGACAGAATCAATCCAGGCAACAAGTACAGGGATGAATACAACATGATGAAGAAGTGCAAATAGCCAGAGCCATTAGGTCAGAAACAATTACAACTACAGAAACCAGAGTAAATGCAGTGGACAGTTCAAGTCAGAGACAACATCAGTATGCAAATGAAGACTACAGGTGAACAGATCAGAGGCAATATAAGAAGTCAAGTGATGCACATGTAAAAATACTTGAAAGCTACAGCATCAAGTAGACCAAGTTCATATGCAATGAAAAGTTCCACAAGATACAGTAACGCAACAGTGGCCGACCAGATGTTCAAGGCAATAGTGACATGCACAACTAAATGAAATAGGTCAAGCATATATAGATATGCAGTGACAAAGTGGTTCAAAATGAATACAAAATGAAGTAGTGCAAGCATATGAAATGGCAACTCAATGATATATGAAACATGACCAAAATATGGCAGTGCACAAGCAACATCAACAAGCAGTGCAGACCAAAGAAATGCCACCAAGAACATATAAACAGAGAACATGCATGAAGCATGAAACCACAAGTTACAAACATCAAGTGTCGACCAGGTGGAGAAATGCACAAGCATGATACAGGTGAACAGAAGACAAGTGCAAAACAAACCCAAATGTCAACTGTACGGATAGACGGTGTTTGCGTAAAAAATGGCCGCAAACACCCAATACCGTGAAAGCACCAGTGTATGAATATAAGTCAGCAATATTCAAACACAAATCACAGATCTCAGCAAATAACTCAAAGATGTTTGTACAAAATGGGCAAACAGCTCCAAGTTGTATGATTTAGTTGATTTTATGTTGTTCGTAGTGATCTAGGTGGTTTATGCAAATATGTAAAAAGCAAGGACCAAACTGTAAAAGACACACAGATTTATAGTGGTTCAGCCAAAGTGTGCCTACGTCCACTTTATATGTTATTCTCCTTTTCCAATCCGATTACAAGTACAAAGCTTGTAGTACAAGTATATGAAAGTTGTTTGAAAGTTCCTTCCAGGTTTGAGCTCTCAAACTTGTCCCCCATTGTTGTACCCCTGCCCCTCTATTTATAGAGTGAGGTAGGGGGCAGGGGTCTTGGATGTATATAGCTGCTGGTGGGCCCGGGCTGAAGCAATCTGGACTGGCAATTCTGGTTCGGCGAGCCTTCATTCGGTATGGAGCTTGGACCGGCGATGGAGTGGGATGGAGGTTCATTCGGTGGTGAGGTATGTGGTTGGCTCGGTGGTGTCTGGTCCGGTAGTGGCGATTCGGTGGATCTCATTCGGTAGTACATGGAAGTGTGATGATGGACCGGTGGAGCATGGGTTTTGGTTTGGTTCGGTATTAGCTGGTTCGGTGGGAAGGGTCCGGTAGGGTGTTGGCTTTGATGGAAAGGAGGTTGTAGTAGCTGATTCGGTAGGAAGGGTAGAGGGATGCCAAAGGATACTTAGGAGTGCCGAATATAGAGGGCCGAATGAGCCCATGCCGGATGAACCAAGGCCGAATGAGAGGGAGGCTAGCCGGATGGACTTGGTCTTGCATTGCCGAATGAGGCTTCACATATGAGAATGCCGAATGAACTGAGGAGCTTCAAGTACCGGATGACACTTACTACCGGATGAACTCGGGGAGTGTAGTGTCGAACGAACTCTTGCCTTGCTTCCAATCGATTTTCAATCCCGGCATCCATTATTCCTTGCTAATTTGTCGATATTCCAGTTTTGACCAAAAAATGGGATAACACTTTGCCCCCCAAAACATGCCTTGTGATAACAAGGTGTGTTTTGAATAGTTCCGAATCCAATATCCAAGGTCCATAGCCATATCGGTAGAGTAGATCATCCTTGACTGCTCCGAGTCGATATCCAATTCCAAATCCAATAACCAAAGCTTGAGCAAATTCCATGTCCATCCGAACTCGACAGCCGAGCCTCAAATCATCCTTATCCAATAGCCAATAACCGAATCCAGGACCTCTCTGGGTCGATATCCAAACCCATAACCTCTCCGGGCTCTTGCCAAGCGCAATCCACACCTGACGGCCATGATCCAGTGTCCCTGGATGTTGAGCTAACCTCTCCGGGTTCTTGCCATGCGTAATCCACACTTGACGATTTTGATCCAGTGTCCCTGGACTTTGAGCTAACCTCTCCGGGTTCTTGCCATGCCTAATCCACACATGACGACCTTGGTCCAGTGTCCCTGGATGTTGTACAATGCCATGGCTTAAGTCCTAAGCCGAATCCTGGTCTCTCCGGACCCTTGCCGAGCATAGTCCATACTCGACGACCTGAAAATAACGATTGATAATATAGGGCCTAAGTCCTAGGCCGAATCCTGGTCACTCCGGACCCTTGCCGAGCATAGTCCATACTCGACGACCTGAATGAGTCAATTTACCACGTTCGGGCAAAGCGACTCACCCCTTGCCAGGCATAATCCATACCCGACGACCGTTTATCAAAAGTCAGATAAAAATCCAATTAAAATCCAACTCAAAATCCAAGTCCAAAATCCAAATCGAGAATCCAAATCCAAAATCCAAATCCAGAATCCAAATCCAAAATCCAAATCCAGAATCCAAATCCAAAATCCAAATCCAAAACCATAAAAACAGAAATCCAAACTAACATCCAAAACCGAAAACAATTGTCCAAAGGAAAATCCAAATCAAAAAGCAAGGAAAACCAGGAGCTCAATCCAAGCTCCAAAACCGAAAACCAACAAGAAAAGCAGTGTCCAATCCAAAAGCAAAAGATAAATTTCACAAACCATAGCATCGCAACCCATTATCATTCAGAGCATGCCTAGGGGCTATCTCCGTCCTCGTACATGTGTAAATGACTTGGTTGCTTGCCAACAGTTTGCTACTTATTTTATGTTAACCTGGTCAAGGGACGATCAACCGACCATCATTCCTGGGCCTCCCACCATCGTAGCTTGAGGTAGGCGGCAGTTGCTCCTGCCTCGCCGTTGCATTCCGAGGTCCAACATACTGTGGCAGCTGTCCATTCCTTACATGCTCCTCAATTATGTCCTTTAAGTGCCTGCAGCTGTTGGTGTCGTGTCCATCCAAATCATGGAAGAGGCAATGCCTTCCTGATGTCCTCTCCCGTTCTGTAGGTTCTCTCCTAGCCGGCCTCCGGTAGTGAAGGCGATTTCGAGTATCCAGGTATATCCGTTCCAGTGTTTCGTTCAATCCTGTGTATGTGGAAAACTTTGGATCCTTCCATTGCTTCCTAGCATTTCCAGAATCATCGTCCAACTTCCTTTTTCCTTTGTTTTTATCCGAACCATTGCTGGATGGTCCTCCCCCTTCAACTGCATTAACCTTTTTCAATTTTAAATCCGTACTCGCATCTTCTTGTCGAAGGAACCTTTCTGCCTCATGAAAGAATTCGTCGAGATTCCGTGGGGGATCTCGTATCAGAGATACCTTGAAATCCGAGTTCTCCCTGACTCCTGATACTGCTGCCATTAAAACCATCGATGGATCGGGCCGATCCACCGAAGCAACTGCGGCACTGAATCGAGTTAGAAAAGCTCTAAGCGATTCATCCATCCTTTGCCTTACCGATGTCAATGTCATCACGTTCTTCGGTCTCTTGACATGAACCCGAAACTGTCCCAGAAACCTTTCCACCAATTCCCTCCAAGTCCCGATAGATCCTTCTTCCAGCTGCCTGAACCACATCGCAGCTAAGTCCGTCAAGTACAAAGGGAAGCATCGAGCCATCACCTCCTCTGATGCCCCCAGCACCTCCATGTGTCTAGTGTATCTCATCAAGTGATCCGTAGGGTCTTCCTTGCCATTGTATACCTCCACGCTAGGTAGCTTGAACTTAGGTGGGTTCTGAGCCATCCTTATTTCCCGAGTGAACGGACTCCTGTTTACTCCTTCCAAGTCTCCGTTGGTCAAACCACCTCGCACAGTCTTCCTGATTATATCTACCAATCCACCGTTGTCTGTCGGGGGTTGCCCCCGAGGGAACTCCGGTACATACTCTTCGTGTGGCTCGTTAGCAGCAACGTTGGTTCTAGCCTGTTGAACTCCTTCCAAAGGTTCTCCTGTGTTGAATCCCGTGGGCCTGCCCCCAAGCCCTTGTTGATTGCTACCTGGCTCCGTATCTTGTCCTTCGTTGGGTTCCATAACCCTAGCTTCTTGTCCTGCATCCATAGCCGTTGTAGCTGTTCCTAAATTCTGCATCCCTGCAGCTCTCATTTGCTCCAAGAAAGTTTGCATCATTTCCTGTTGACTTTTCAGCAACCTCTCTTGCAGTGAATTTGTTATGGCTTCCATTTCATCCCGGGTTATGTAGATCGAAGCCGGTCCTTCCTCACCTCCGGAGGATGCTTGTTGACTTCCTCCTTGTTGGCTTCTCTCAGCCCTTAGCCTTCTACTGTTTTGCCTAGTCATTGTCTTTCAAATCCAAGCTTCTATCCGATGTAGTGGGAGCTGGTCCTTCTCAGTGAAAGCACCAAAATGTTTGCGTAAAAAATGGCCGCAAACACCCAATACCGTGAAAGCACCAGTGTATGAATATAAGTCAGCAATATTCAAACACAAATCACAGATCTCAGCAAATAACTCAAAGATGTTTGTACAAAATGGGCAAACAGCTCCAAGTTGTATGATTTAGTTGATTTTATGTTGTTCGTAGTGATCTAGGTGGTTTATGCAAATATGTAAAAAGCAAGGACCAAACTGTAAAAGACACACAGATTTATAGTGGTTCAGCCAAAGTTTGCCTACGTCCACTTTATATGTTATTCTCCTTTTCCAATCCGATTACAAGTACAAAGCTTGTAGTACAAGTATATGAAAGTTGTTTGAAAGTTCCTTCCAGGTTTGAGCTCTCAAACTTGTCCCCCATTGTTGTACCCCTGCCCCTCTATTTATAGAGTGAGGTAGGGGGCAGGGGTCTTGGATGTATATAGCTGCTGGTGGGCCCGGGCTGAAGCAATCTGGACTGGCAATTCTGGTTCGGCGAGCCTTCATTCGGTATGGAGCTTGGACCGGCGATGGAGTGGGATGGAGGTTCATTCGGTGGTGAGGTATGTGGTTGGCTCGGTGGTGTCTGGTCCGGTAGTGGCGATTCGGTGGATCTCATTCGGTAGTACATGGAAGTGTGATGATGGACCGGTGGAGCATGGGTTTTGGTTTGGTTCGGTATTAGCTGGTTCGGTGGGAAGGGTCCGGTAGGGTGTTGGCTTTGATGGAAAGGAGGTTGTAGTAGCTGATTCGGTAGGAAGGGTAGAGGGATGCCAAAGGATACTTAGGAGTGCCGAATATAGAGGGCCGAATGAGCCCATGCCGGATGAACCAAGGCCGAATGAGAGGGAGGCTAGCCGGATGGACTTGGTCTTGCATTGCCGAATGAGGCTTCACATATGAGAATGCCGAATGAACTGAGGAGCTTCAAGTACCGGATGACACTTACTACCGGATGAACTCGGGGAGTGTAGTGTCGAACGAACTCTTGCCTTGCTTCCAATCGATTTTCAATCCCGGCATCCATTATTCCTTGCTAATTTGTCGATATTCCAGTTTTGACCAAAAAATGGGATAACAGACGGTGAATACAAGAAGCAAGTTACAGAATGCACGAAACAGGAAAAAGAAAAAATTCATATCTTTATTTTTGAAATGGTCAGAGATGTAAAAATAGGAAAGTTTGAAATGCCGTTGGAATCATGGAGATTCGAGAAACCGTGATTATCAAGTTAAAAAGTAAAATAGGAAAATCGTGCGCATCAAGCATTTGAAAATCAGGAAAGTATCGAAGTGAATACGAACGAATACAAGTGTCACGAATTCATATAAATACAAAACCCAAACTATCATCATGGGCATCGAGTTAAAAAGCAAGCAATCAAACGAGCAACACAAGAAATTACATACCGAATCATCAACAACTCGATCATCATAGAACGAGCAAGCAAAAGCAACGCAAAACAGTGAATAAATCATCAGAGAACAACCGCGAGCAACGAGCAACACCAATCAGAGGAATCAATCATCACAAAGCTCCAATCTGGATTGAAAAGCCGAAGCCCTAATTGGGTTGCAAAGAGGGACGGCTGCCATTATTAGATCGGGTGAAAGAAAAACAAGGGGCCGGCCTTGTTTGTTTTAAAAAGGGCTTTAGTTATTTTTATTTAGGGTTTCAGTAAAGGGAGTTTTTAATTTTAACTTGAGAAAAAATTACGGATTAAAGTTTATATTTTAATTTTTGCTCCTGGTCTTATTTTTGAAGTTGTTTTTTCTTTTCGAGTCTAAGAATTTGTAAATCACCACCTAGGTTGTAGGTAGTGTCAGATTGTCTAGTTAGAATTAGTTCAGTGAGAAGGGTGTGCGAGTTTGCAACACTCTATAGGCGGGAGCAGTGTTTGCGAGTAAGCGAAACTCTATAGGCGGGAGCAGGGTGTGCCAGTCTAGTATAGTGTTTGTGAGCGGGAGCAAAAGGGTCTGCGAGTCTAGTAGAGTGTTTGTAAGCGTGATACTGTTTAATTCTAATAGAAATCTGGGAATGCAGCAGTAGGCAGGGGTTGCCGAAGCTGGGTAAATTTTGTGTGAGATTTACTTTTCAGCATATTTATTTCTGCAGTTTATTTCTGTGTTTAAATCGAGAAAATTTTCTACAACCCTATTCACCCCCTCTCTAGGGTTAATCTAGATCCTACACCAATTAGTTAGCTATAAGCCTTTCATTTCATTCTTCACTAATGTTCTCTCTTTTCCTCTTTCTCTACTGGTCCCTTAATCCTCTCTTAATCACCTTCTGATTCTTCAGCTCTATCACCCCTAAATAATATTCCTGAATTTATATAAAAATCAAGATAATTCCTCTCTTTTAATTCTCTACAAAACCATGAAGGAATTAGCTTTAATCGGATTTTGGGGAGAGATTTCTCTACTTTATAGTTATCTTGGAGATGGGTTTTGGTGATTAGAGCTTGATTTAGGGAAAGAGAAGGTGAGTGAGATGATTCTCCTTATCGATTTATTTGTTATACTTCATATATTCATTTATTTCTTAATATTGAATCATACTAAGTGATTTGGAGAATGATTAGATCAGTTTAGAATTGTATGTTATAAATATGTTTTCCTCAGCTAAATTTTTTTTTAAGACCCTAATCAATATATTTTTAAAAGTTAGTATGTCCTAGAACTGATTTGGTGTTAAATTGGATGATTGTTGTGATGTTATGGTTTTATTTGCAAATAATTAAGTAGTGTAATGATGTGCACATCATTAGAAAATATTAATTAATCCATTTTAATTGGTTTGATGAATGTTAGTAAGCTAATTTAAGTGGTTTATGAATTCTACACTTACTTTTAATGTCAATAGAGACTAATGAAGCCTAATTAGTATTTATAAGTTGGTTTCATGATTTTATAAATGAAGACTATATTTTACAAAATAGATAAGAGATTTTATAGAATAGTAAAATGATGAATACTTGAGGAGAAATAACTATTTTAAAGGGATAAATCAATTTACAAGTTAGCATTGTATATTCTAAAGTATTTTATGAGCAAGTATGACTTTTGTAAGACGATATAAGGTGATGTTTCACATTTTTTGAAAAGGATTTAGTAAATAAAAGTATGTTTTGATTTAAATAATAATCGAATTACTTATTCGAATATACATGTAAGTATATGTGCACGAGTGGGCATATGCATATGTGCATTTGGAGCTAAGCGACAATGGAAATAAAAGATTATACTGTAGTTAGAATTATTGTGTGTTTGTTTGTTTTATAATATAAAATTGCTTGTTTTATAGAAGTATTGTTGATTACAGTTTCATTATGAGCATTTCATGTGCCATAGCGACCACCGTGCACGCTACATTGCGTGAGAGTATACTGGATCGAGTAATTGTCCTAGTGAAGTCTTAAAAGTGATTTGTGTTTTGTGGTGCATTGGCATGGACGTGTGTGCACAGGCATGCACAAGTGAGTGCACTGACACACCTATGGGCTATGCATAAAGTAAGAAGGCCGAGAATGATATTTTGATGGGTTAGAAGTGGTCAGATTATTACGATTGGCCATTGAACTCTACTCGTGCAAAAAAGTTAGTTTCCGACATTGAGAGCATTTATGGAAAAGAACCCATTTCAAATTATGTAAATTCATTATTTGTGGTCCCTAGATTGAAGAGCATTTCTCCACGATTACAATGGAATAAACAAAAAGTTGTTTGGAGCTACGGATTAAAAGTTATGGATGTTTGAAGATTCGAGAAGGTGCAAATGAATAGCCATGGACAGACACAGACGACTGATGGGATCCATTCAGGCAACTTAGTTAGTGTTTGCGCCAAAATTGGTCACAAACCCCAAATATCGTGAAATCACCAGTGTATGAATACAAATCAGCAATATTCAAACACAAATCACAGATCTCAGCAAACAACGAGCAGCAGTTCAGAAGTAATAAATAAGAACACACGATTTATAGTGGTTCGGCAATCTTCGGCCTACGTCCACTTTAAATGTTTTCCTTTTTATTGATTATCCTTGCTGATTACAATCAATTACACCGATTATAGTGAAGTAAATCGTTTACAACAGTGATGGTTGCAAGTAGAATCGAATCTGGCAGAGTCTAGACGTTGAATGGCCCAAAGATCCCCTTTTTCTGAAGGCTTCAGGGTGCTATCTATAGGCGTTGGAGGGCTAGATCTCGCTCAAACTTCGGGAGACTTTTTCTGGCACGTGAGTGGGCCCACGCGGCCGACCCCACCGAGTTTGATTCGATCTGAGATCGATTCGAAGTCATTTTGAATCCATCAAAGAATGATCCAATCGAGCCGAAACTTGGCAGGAACAATCTTTACCTTGTATGGAAGCTACAGTGAAAATTTCGTTGCATTTGGATCAGCAAATCTCTAGATATCGTGGATTCGAAATGGTGTTCTTCCTGTGGCTGTCGGCTTCGAACCCATAGCTTCGAATCGATGCTTTCGACTCCATGAACTCACGTGATCCTGTGATGAGTTGGCACGCTTCATCCGAGTCGATCCGGTCTTTTCTCCTAGTTGAACGCATCAACTCCTTATATCTCGCCTACTTCGTACCGTGGAATGACACGTCATCCATGCTTGTTGACTTGGTGGATACGAACATATGATTGTTCATAGATTCGAAATGGCCTGCACCTGATAGGTTCGAATAGGTCATGGGCCATGGGTTCGAACGACAGTTACATTGACGGATACGAACGAGATCGGTTCGAAGTGATTAACTCCTGATGGATACGAAGCAGTGAGATGTCAATGGATTCGAATACGATCAAGTCGAACCGAGGTATCTTCATGGATTCGAACTCGATCGATACGAACTGGGATACTTTGATGGACTCGAAGGTGATCGATACGAAGGTGATCGTTTCGAACCCATCATGATGGGTTCGAAATCTGGGTTCTTCCCTTCAAATTGAATCGATCATAACTCGAGCGTACGAACTCGGATTGATCTGAAACTTGGAGCGTTGGTTCTCTTGGCTTTGCTTGTCATGTCCAGTCAATTGTGACCCGATCCGGACGCGAACAAAATTCATCGATATCCATGGTTATCCTGCGATGCACAATTGATATTCAAGAATAGTAATCATTGATTTTCAGCTAATTTTTGGGTATCTCGACTTTGCCGAAAGTTGGGATAACACTTTGCCCCCCAAAACATGCCTTTTTTGTAAAGGGTATGTTTTGAACGGTCTAAATAGAGTGTAATAAATTCACGTTTTTTTCATAGCTGCAGTACTATCAATCAAGTTTATGGCCGTTCGAAGCCAAATCGTTATCAATTTCTTTCAGTGGAAATCAAGAATAAAGTTTTTTAATCTATCCGGATCATTATTGGTCACTTTGGACCCTTGACAAGCCCATTTCAGACTTGGCGATTGAATAGAAAGATCCCATTGCACTCCGGCCCCAACCAGGGCATATAGCGATGTCTTGGTTGTTCTAAACCGATCATAGCCTCTCCGGGCTCTTGTTGAATTCCATCCTGTCACTCTCCAGTGAAGGGGAAACAACGTTAAGTGAGTCGATCCTCTAGCTCTTCGGCGAAGCAACTCACTTCCTGCACTCCGGTTCAGTGTATCTGAACATTAAGCGATGTCATGGTCGCTCTAGACCGATCATAGCCTCTCCGGGCTCTTGCTGGATCCCTTCCTGTTACTCTCCGGTGAAGGGGAAACAGCGCTTAAGTGAGTTGATACTGTCGCTCTCCGACGAAGCAACTCACTTCTTGCACTACGGACCCCGTCTCTCCGGGTAGGATCATGAAGCGATCATTTTATATTGGTATTTAATGTACATCCTTTAAATCTCCATTAAAAGGTTTATTTCAAGAATTAAAATTTATTTATTTAAATTAAGGTCCTGGACGTTCAATCTCAAACATCAGGATAAAGCTAAACATCGCCTCTCCGGGCATATCGGTCTATCTCCATCTCGGAGCACGCCTAGGGATTTCTCCGGTTCCCGTACATGAGTAACTGAAGCGGCCGTTTATTATGAAAACAAATCTAAATAAAATTATTTGACCGAAGTCCAAATCCTGGACTTGGCCCCTGCCATCTTTAATCAGTGGATGAAAAGTCGTGATCCCGATCCAGGATCGTTCCTGTTAGGTGGGGGAGGTAGTTGTTCAGGCCTTACCGCCGCTGTCCGTTCTCTGACATATTGTGGCAATCTACCACTCCTGGCATGTTCTTCCACCTCATCCTTTAGGTGGCGGCATTCCTCTGTAGTGTGCCCATCCAGCTCATGGAATAGGCAATATTTTCCGGTTATGCGCTCCCACTCAGGGGGATCTCTCCTGGGTGGCTTTCGATAGGGGAGTTGCCCCCGAGTTTCAGTGTAAATTCGCTCCAGGCTTGTAGTCAGATCTATGTACTGCATGAATCTTGGTTCTCAGAATTTCTTCCGTTTATCAGGACCATCATATCTGTCGTCCTGTTTCCTCTTCCCTTTGTCCGCTCCGGACTGTTCCATGGCGGTTCCTTCGCCCTGCGCAACATTTTTTTCTTGCCTCTCGGCTCGTGATTCTTCTAATCGGATGAACTTGTCAACTTTATGATAGAACTCTCCGAGATCTTGCGGCAGATCTTTAGTAAGAGAATCTTTAAATTTGGTGCCTTCTCCAACTCCTACCACCGCCGCCATCAAAATCATCGATGGATCCGGGCGATCTACAGAAGCCACCGTTGCATTGAATCGCAATAAGAAATCTTTTATGGACTATCCGGTCCTTTGCTTGATTGAAGCTAAAGTCATCACACTCTTGGGTCGCGTCACATGGACCCTAAACTGTCTCATGAAGGAGTCTACAAGCTTGCCCCATGTTTTGATTGATCCAGTTTCTAGCTGCCTGAACCAAAGCACAGCCAAATCTGACAAATATAAAGGGAAGCATCGAGCCATCACTTCCTCGGATGCCCCCAGCACTTCCATGTGCCTAATAAATCTGGTGATATGCATGGTTGGGTCTGACCTCCCGTCATAAGGATCTAGCATTGGCAGTTTGAATTTTGGAGGGTTCCTTGCGTTTTTGATGTTTGGGGTGAACGGACTCCGACTGACTTCTTCCAACCCTCCGTCGGACAATCCTCCTCTCATGATTCGTCGCATTAGACCAATCATTCTCTCGTCTCCGTCCAGGGGTTGACCCCTGGCCACATTCCTGTCCTGCCCCCCGAGCCTTGAAGGGAATTCTGGTACATACTCTTCGGGTGGCTCGTTAGCATAAGCATTGGCTCCAGCATGTTGAGCTCCATCTATTGGTCCCCCAGTATTGGACCCTGAGGTTCTGCCCCCATGTCCTTGTTGATCACCTTCAGCCCCTGCATTCTGGTCTTGAACTTGACCTTCATTAGCTTCTGTAATCCTGATTCCTTGTCCCGCACTCGCAGTTGCTGTAGTTGGTCCAAGGTTTTGCACACTTGCCGCCCTCATTTGTTCGAGGAAATTCTGCAGCATCTCCTGTTGAGTTTTCATCATGCTTTCGCGTAATGAATTAGCCATAGCTTCCATCTCATCTCTTGTTATATACATCGAAGCCCGTCCCTCTCCAGCTCCAGTGGATGCTTCCTGGCTTCCCCCTTGTTGGCTTCGATCAGCTCTTTGTCTTGTTTGTCGAGTCATCGTCCCTGAATCGCTATTCTTCAAACTCTTAAATCTGAATTCTGAATTTGGTGTAGCGGGTGCTAGTCCTTCTCAGTGAAAGCACCAAAGTGTTTGCGCCAAAATTGGTCACAAACCCCAAATATCGTGAAAGCACCAGTGTATGAATACAAATCAGCAATATTTAAACACAAATCATAGATCTCAGCAAACAACGAACAGCAGTTCAGAAGTAATAAATAAGAACACACGATTTATAGTGGTTCACCTATCTCCGGCCTACGCCCACTTTAAAGGTTTTCCTTTTTATTGATTATCCTTGCTGATTACAATCAATTACAGCGATTATAGTGAAGTAAATCATTTACAACAGTGATGGTTGCAAGTAGAATCGAATCCGGCAGAGTCTGGACGTTGAATGGCCCAAAGATCCCCTTTTTCTGAAGGCTTCAGGGTGCTATTTATAGGCGTTGGAGGGCCAGATCTCGCTCAAACTTCGGGAGACTTTTTCTGGCACGTGAGTGGGCCCACGCGGCCGACCCCACCAAGTTTTGACTCGATCTGAGATCAATTCGAAGTCATTTTGAATCCATCAAAGAATGATCCAATCGAGCCGAAACTTGGCAGGAACAATCTTTACCTTGTATGGAAGCTGCTGGGAAAATTTCGTTGCATTTGGATCAGTAGGTCTCTAGATATCGTGGATTCGAAATGGTGTTCTTCGTGTGGCTGTCGGCTTCGAACCCATAGCTTCAAATCGATGCTTTCGACTCCATGAACTCACGTGATCCTGCGATGAGTTGGCGCGCTTCCTCCGAGTCGATCCGGTCTTTTCTCTTAGTTGAACGCATCAACTCCTTAGATCTCGCCTACTTCGTACCGTGGAATGACACGTCATCCATGCTTGTTGACTTGGTGGTTACAAACATATGATTGTTCATGGATTCGAAATGGCCAGCACCTGACGGGTTCGAATAGTTCATGGGTCATGGGTTCGAACGGCAGTTACATTGTTGCATACGAACGAGATCGGTTCGAAGTGATTAACTCCTGATGGATACGAAGCAGTGAGATTTCAATGGATTCGAATACGATCAAGTCGAACCGAGGTATCTTCATGGATTCGAACTCGATCGATACGAACTGGGATACTTTGATGGACTCGAAGGTGATCGATATGAAGGTGATCGTTTCGAACCCATCATGATGGGTTCGAAATCTGGGTTCCTCCCTTCAAATTGAATCGATCATAACTCAAGCGTACGAACTCGGATTTATCTGAAACTTGGAGCGTTGGTTCTCTTGGCTTTGCTGGTCATGTCCAGTTAATTGTGGCCCGATCCGGACTCGGACAAAATTTATCGATATGCATGGTTATCCTGCGATGCACAGTTGATATTCAAGAATAGTAATCATTGATTTTCAGCTAATTGTTGGGTATCTCGACTTTGCCGAAAGTTGGGATAACAGTTAGGTCCGTTTAAAACTTGAAGGATAAAGGGAGTTCGGTAGATTGATAAATTGGTCCAGTCAACAGGTCCCAGTCGACTGGTATCCTTTTTCAGTCGACTAACTGGCTATTGATTGTCTTGTTCGATTGAAATTTCAAAACACGATAACTTTCGCATACAAAGTCGGAATGAGGTGAGGTTTGAACCATTGTTCACCATTTTTCAAGGGAAATTGGGAGTAATTTGATATCGAGACTCATGTGGGACCCACCTTGACCCACCTTGGAACGTATTCAAAACCATAGATTTTTGGTTGACCGAAAGGTTATAGTGAGAGTGTATTATGACATTAGGGTCATGCGTTCAATTTGGAATGTAGTTTGGGTTAGTATAGGGCTTTGTTAGAGTTTTCCAATGTGTTTTTGGTCATGGAGACTAGAGCCATGTATGGCGTTCCTATATGATTTGTGATGATAGCGAGCTGGGACATGGAGCTCCCTAATAGCGAGTCATTCATGATTTTTATAATAACGGGTTAGGACATTGAGTTCACTAGTAGTGAGTCATCCAGATTTTTATATGATAAAAGGCCAAGATTTAAAGTTCCACAGCAGTGAGTCATATGTAATTTGTGATGATATTGGACTAAGATATGGAGTTCCTCGATAGCGAGTCATCTACAATTTCAATGATAGAAGGCTGGTACATAGAGTTCTCCGATAGTGAGTCATCTACAATTTGGTCTTAGAATTAGTGACCATATGCATTGTGGCGCACATATTGGGTTCAACCATAAGGACTATACATGTTGGGGGATATCTTATCTATCTTAGTGGTTTTGATCATTGTTTTAAGATCATGGTATATTGGTACAATATTATGAGCAGTTTTTTGGGATACAGTAGTGCAAGGATATACTGTGCTGACTTGTTGTTACAGCAGAAGAGCAGGTTATGGTCTGATGCCCCACTTTTGAGATGAATTTACTATATTTGTTCATAGGAAGTTCTGATTTCCCCTGAGCCACATTTGTGGAGAGGGTATGCTATGATCTTTTTATTCCTGCCTATTTGTATATAGTTTTAATATATAGTATTTTGAGATAGTTCCGCTCACACTAGGCATTATGTCTGACCCGCATGTTGTCTTTATATGCTTATTTCATGACAACTCTCGGGTACTCCATTGAGTAGTTCGACAGTCATGAAGTTTTGGTGATACGCTAGCAAAATGCACAATTAGAGCATTTTAGAGGCGTAGCATCAATGTTTTGAGTTATAATAATTATTTTATTATAACTAACATACCTATTATTTATTCCGTTGTATCATATATTTATTCAGAACTCCATGCTTTTTGAGTTGATGTATTCTCACTATTCTATACTGATATTTATTTTTTAGTTTCTTCCACTAGTGGGTCTCTTATATATATTATTATTCTATCTCTATTTATGTACATTCAGTATATTATATGTTGTCATTCCATCGTGAGATCTTGTCGATGTCTTGGTTTAGTGTTTTGTTCTAATTTTACGCCGACAATCCGTCTTTTGTGGTATTTGAAACTAAGGTGATGTTGTGTGGCTCAAATTAGGTACTACTAAGGGCGATTTGGGATCGGAGCTTAGGATTAACACTAGGACCAAGTAGTCCTATTAGAGTTAATCAATTTGATAGTAGGAAATATGTTGAGAGAGTATACTTGTATTTTTCTAGTATATAATACTATATACATCACTTTTTCTTTAGAACTTAAATTATTTCTACGGATTGTTGTTAAGGTATTTTCGTTGGGTTATTTGTGTGAGTAGATGAATTACGGGAATGACCACATTTGGACAGTCTGTGATGCCTGATTGGTTCCCAGACTATTTAGCTACCGCAAAAGATGCTGATCAACCATGAACATTTCAAACTAATTGTAGTTAGCATCGTATTTTTTGCTCCACCGACTTTAGACTCTTCGAAAGACACTACAGCAAAACAGCCATATTACAACTAGGATAAACCGACAGTTGTTATAGGTTATTTTTAACAAATTTTTATTTCCAGCAGTTGTAACAAAGGTACTTTTATCAACTTTATTTGCGCAGCAGTTGAAATATATGTCTACAACAACTTTTTTCTATGCCAATTCTAAATGTTTAATTATAAAAACTGTTTATGCCAGTTGTCTTTTCAACCAATACAATACCGCTCTCTGGCTCAATAAAATTTTCAACTTCCCTCCCTTCATTTCGTTGGCCGCTCAATTTATTAACTAGGTACACTATTGCGGTCAAAATTTCATACCCATATAGCACCATTCTTCTTGGTTTGAATCCCCAATTCTCAATTTTTAGGAATCCTCTTCCGATTTCTATCTCAATCATGGATGGCTCCAAAAATGATAAGAAACCCTCCGCCGTCCAAGATGAAGAAGAGAAAAGCGAGAAGAACTCATCCGATAAATCCCCTACTGGCAAAAAACCTCAAGCTGTGAAACGTCTGCCATCAAAAGATGCTTCTTCGGCCATTGATAATAAGAAAAGGAAGAAGGCGATCGCTAAATCCTAACCCTACCGGTTGAGCTCATCGCCATTGCCATAAACGAAGCTAAACTCGCTCGCTACCTTTTCCATTGATAAAGTTAGACCACTCACTGTCGTTGCCATCGACGAAACCCGCGAACCCTCACCAGCTACTCTCCGCCAAGCCACGCTCTGCTCTACAATCCTGTTTGATCGCTGTTGCCGCTGATATAGGTATGGTATCTGATTTGCTCCGCCAAACCACTGATATTAGTATTAAAAGAGTTAATTTTTATTCTCCTTAGCATTAAAAGAGTATTAGTTTTTCGTATTTCAATGTTATGATGAATATACTAGTAAAATAAAGCATGAACTATAGATGTGCATGCGTGCAACTTTGTTAATGCTTATAGCATCTTCAGATATGTGTTTTTTTTATGCTTATTTGTAAGGAAATATATTCGAATGGATACAATTGATACTCATTCATGAGTATAATTATTTTTCTTGTCCATTAGAGAAAATTTTGCTGATAGATAAAATCATGTTTGATGTACTAGACATCTTTACTATTAATTATCCATAATATTATAATTTGAGCTTAAAGTTTTTATTAGCCAACAAATTTGGTGGTAACTATTCAACGGTATTTCAAAACCATCACTGGATTGATTGTTCACATTGAGCTTGAAAAATCTTTCCTCCTCATGGGACATGCTTTATTAAGGGCGGTTGCGGATTATTGTCTGAAATTAAAAAAAACAGTAGTACTTTCAATTGCAGAAAGCAATCTCAGACAAGCAAGTAAATGAAATAAACTCAAGTTGCAAGATAATAGAAAAACTAATAACACTATTAAAAACAACAAAAAACTTGTCTAGTTTAAAAACCCTGTTATCCAACTTAAAATTAATCAACTTCGAGAAGAAAAATAATAAAAGTAGCTTGATTTCAACTATGCAATATAAGAAATGTTTTTAATCAGTAAACATGTTGAACATGTTTGTAAACTCAACTCTTGTATTGTGTTTTGTTCTTCTAGGTGGTAGACTTTAGATTAACCAAATTATCTTCTAACAGTGGCATACATATCTACTCATGTAATGGGAACTTCGGTTAAATATTTTTCTCACTTCAATTTCCTTATTACTTGATATTTATTTACATACACATTCATATAGAACTATAATTATTGCTGGTACCTGGCTCTAGAATATGCATCAAGCGGTAAACTAACAGAAAAATCCGATTTATTCTTTTTCATTGTGATGCTTTTAGATATAATTACTGGAAAATGTGCACTAGAACATAATTTGTTCTTGCTAATGGCTTACAGGAAGCCACAAAGCCTTGGTGGACCTGGATTGCTCATATAATTCTGAGAAGACTGAGAAGCTAAAGTATTGCGTTAATTATACTTTTATTGTATATAAGGATTTTTATTTGATACAATTGATGAAAAATTATCCTTGATAAAAGGGTCTAATATCACGTCCAACTAAAACAAACTTTTCAAAAACAAAGCCTATAAAAGCCCATGACTCACCTAACTAGTGCCATGCACTATTTGCCTACACCACATGTTGGGTTCAAAGGGCACACTTTACTTTCTGCCCTGATCCTCTAACCCGCACTTTGTAAAGAACCATCTTTATTTGTTTAGTAATTTTTTAATGTGGTTTTGTATACTCATTAAAAAAATAGGACATCATTTGCAAGAGTAGCGTGTATATAGAAGATAATACAAATGGGCCCTGTGAGTGAAAAATAGCTAGGCATCTACATATAATACAAACATAGTGCAAAACAATACACCATCTTTCTCATAAATGGAATCTACTTTTCTCCTTCATCATGGATGCATCAACCCTCTTCCAACCACAAAGAAGCTGCCTATCGGGTATTAAAGGCAACCAGTTAACCCTAAATCTGCATGTGCTTATCGGGTGTGCCCTGTTCTGGAAAATTCAGGTGGAAAAATCACAACCAATAACCTGATAAAATCGGTTGAAAATACAAAGACCATTTAAACGATGGTTGGTTCGACCGCCTTTCCATTAACCACCTGTCTCAAAGTGCTCGGATCAAAACTGGTCTGTAATTCTTGGCTTAGTTTTATGCATGTAAATGATTAATAGAGGATAAGTCTTATGTATAACACAAATTTTCTTTCTTTTCTTTTTTTGGTTTTGTAGGGATGAAGAATAACAAATAAGGATATGATGGAATGATCGAGGCAGCAAGTGCAGTGGCAAGAAATTTTGGTTGTGGAAGCACTTAAAAAGGCCATTCCTAGACCAATTCTTCAAATGGTTCTTCTCTCTCTCACTGTTTTTACACATGAAGGAACCAGATCACATAAAATCCCGGACATCAATTATTTAGATAAAATATTAAAGAAATCATTGTATACAATCCTCCAATTTGATAGAAAGTAAGGATAATGTTTATTCTTCAATAATAATAGAGAAGATTAAAGTCAAAGGTTGAATAAGAAGTGATAATATAAAGTGTTTGTTTGTATCAGTATGCTTAATTGATAAAATAGATAAATTTTAAACAATGTTACAGTCTCCTGCAAAATGTTCCAGTCTCTTGTCAAAGCATTGAATTAAAATAAGAAATAAAATGTGCAAAAAACTGAATTACATGAAATCGATAAAAAAACCATTTTTTAACCAAAAATACATGTCATTGAAAAGATGCATAGTTCCTTATTATTTTATGGACTAAACCATGGTAATGATAATTATTAAAGAACTCAAATTTTAACCAAGTACTTACTAAGCTCAAAGTAAATAGATTAAGAATATTTTCGATTACAATTAATTAATCGGCTTTGAATGTATAATGTCTTTCATGACCACGCAATCTGAAAGTAAAAAAAATTCTGCTTACTTGATCAAAAATATTGCTCCACCATTAAAGTTTTCACGGGGGTTCTTTTGCAGTTTCCACCACCATGTTTTTTCCCTGGCTAATTGGAAAATATGACGTATTGCCTAGCTATAATTACTACGTGCATTTGAAATATCTTATCTTGAACTACATGCATATGTGTAATATTAAATATTGTTAGCCGAGCATGGACTCATGCATATGTGTAATATTGAATATGCATTTGTTAACTGAGCATGGACTCATTGACAAATCGAGCATAAATTTACTCTTCATTTTTATTCAAGCCATTTTTTATTCAAATGTGTATGATCACTTTTGAAGAAGTCATTCATTGCCCAGTAAAAGGGAGGTTGGATGTTGGAATTTGGAAATAATGAAAGTGAAAATGGATTAGGACATACAAGATTATACATAAAGAACTTTTTATTTGTTGTTGTGTGTCAATGTACACAGTTCAAGTTATCACTATACTGTCTTACGAGTGTCATGCATGGTATACAATTTATATGAATATCATACGTAAGCTTCACATGTATTGCTGCTTTGGAATTCAAAATACAGACGTGCTTAAGTTAGCATGATTCATGCTTTAATCAAATAATATGTCAAACTCATATTCATATTATAAATTTTGAATAACTTGAATAGGTTGGGATACTGTTCATTTTTATAGTGTATATGAATCAACTAGAAGTTCACCAGGCAGCAAAGCATAATGAATAATCATATTGACTCGAGGGTGATAATTCACTGCAGTTATTTTTCTACGAAGATTTATGTTTATAAAGTCGAACATGTGGCTAATTCCTCTGTTTTTTTGAGCCAGGAGGAGAAGATGTGGTTGCCGAATTGACAAAGGATATGCGTGTTGCAGCACTGGATTGTGCTTTCTTATAGTTTCCCTTTCTTTCTTCAGGAACATCAATATACAACATATAACACTGTATGAATGATGTATGATTTTAAACTGTTGCTTTACTGTAGATCAATGATATAATAGGAAAATTGGTTGGCGAAAGATATTATTACAATGATGTTGTTGTAGCCGTGATACTAGGCACTGGTACAAACACAGCATATGTAGAACGAGCACAAGATATTCCAAAATGGCATGGTACTGTTATCCCACCTTTTGGCAAAGCTGAGATATCCAAAAATTAATTGAAACTCGGTAATAACAAGTCATGAATATCAACTATACATTGCAGGATAACCATGGATATCGATGAATTTTGTTCGAGTCTGGATCGGGCTGCGATTGATAAGACAAGACAAGAAAAGCCATGGACGCCTGCATTCCAAATTTCAAGTCAATCCGAGTTCATATGCTCCAAGGTATGATCGATGCAAGTTGAGGAAAAAAGTTACAGTTTCGTATCCATCAAGCAGCATTAGCTTCGTATTGATGGAATCCGTACCCATCATCACGTCACATTTCGTATCCATCAACTTCGCATCGATCGAGTCTGTATCCATCAACAGGACATGCACTTCGTTTCGATCGGCAACATCCTATTTCGTATCCATCCAGCTAGACACGGTCTGTATCCATGGGTGAGCTTCTATCAAATCCATCGTCTTCATATCGTTCAGGGATGCAAGTCCTTCGTATCCATCCGTCTCGAATCCATCAGATGACTTCACATCCATCAGGCGCTGACCGCTTCGTACCAATCAGGTTACCTTACTTTGTATCCATCAAAAGACTCCGGTTCGCATCGATTGACGTTGTGTCCATTAAGGAGCTATGTGGCTCGTATCCATTGAGTAAAGGCCTATTCGTAACCATCGATGTAACTGTTGTTTGAATCCATAGCTGAAGACTACTTTGTATCCATCGAGTCAACAAACCTGGGTGACGTGTCAAATTCGATACAAACAAGGCGAGAATTATGGAGTCGACGCAGTCAGCCAGGAATGAAACTCGGATCGAGGCTAAGAGCGCGCGCCACGTCAACCTGCTCACGTGCATTGCCATCGAGTCGAGGTGATCGGTTAGAATAAATGGATTCGAACCAAATAGCCATCGAGCAGATCAATTTCAAATCGACCATATCTCCAAAACTGCTAATCCGAATGCAGCTGCCAAGTTTCATCCCGATTGGATCATTTTTTGATGGATACGAAATCATTTCGTATCGATCACAGATCGAGTCGAAAGTTGGTGGGGTTGGTCGCGTGGGCCCACTCACGTGCCAGAAGAAGTCTCCCGGAATTTGAGCGCGACCTCAGCCTCGTGTGCCTATAAATAGCTCCCTAAAACCTACAGAAAAAGGGATCTTTTGGCCATTCAATGTACAGACTCTGCCGGATTCGATTCTACTTCTTTCCATTGCTGTTATAGTCGGAATTCAATCATTGTAACTACTTCAATCATTTGTAGCGAGCAAAGAACATCAATAAAAGATAAAACCTTGAAGTGGACGTAGGCCGGAGATAGCCAAACCACTATAAACCCTGTGCCACTGTTCATTATTTCCATATTGCTGTTTATTATTTGCTGAGACCTGAGATTTGTTCTTGAATATTGCTGATTTGTGTTCATACACTGGTGCTTTCATGATACTTGGGGTTTGTGACCATTTTTGGCGTAAACACTTTGGTGCTTTCATTGGAGGAACTAGCACCCGCTACACCGGATTGAAGTTCAGATTTGAAAAGCTTGAAGAATTCAAACTTAGAGAAAATGACTAGACAAAACAGTAGAAGACAAAAGGGCTGAGAGAAGCCAACAAGGTGGAAGCCAGGAGGCATCCTCTGGAGCTGCAGAACGACAAGCTTCGATCTACATCACCCGGGACGAGAGGGAGGCTATGGCTAATTTAATGCATGAAAGAGTGATGAAAAGCCAATAGGAGATGCTGCAGAATTTCTTTGAATAGATGAGAGCGGCGAACATGTAGAACCTTGGGCCAACTACAGCAGCTGCAAGTGCAGGACAAGGAGTCAGGATTGTGGAAGCCAATGAAGGTCAGGTTCAAGACCGTAGCGCAGGACCTGAAGGCAATCAACAAGGACTTGGCGGAAGACCGTCAGGATCAGACACTGGAAGACCCATAGATGAAGCTCAGCAGGCCAGAGTCAATGCTGCTGTCACTGAGCCACATGAAGAGTATGTACCAGAGTTCCCTTCGAGACTTGGCAGGTAGGATAGAAATATGACAGGGGACAACCCCTGGATGGAGATGAAAGAATGATTGGTCTAGTGCGACGAATCATGAGAGGAGGATTGTCGAGTGGAGGGTTAGAAGAAGTCGGTCG
This sequence comes from Allium cepa, assembly GCA_030765085.1. NCBI lineage: Eukaryota > Viridiplantae > Streptophyta > Magnoliopsida > Asparagales > Amaryllidaceae > Allium > Allium cepa. Next base: position 421,963,301 of record CM060946.1, on the reverse strand, counting down.
GAGTCCGTTCGGTCCAAATATCAGAATGCAAGGAACCCTCCAAAGTTCAAACTGTCTATGCTGGATCCATATGACCGGAAGTTGGACCCAATGATGCATATTACACGATACAACATGCACATGAAGTGCTAGGGGCATTCGAGTAAGGGATGGCTCGATGCTTCCCACTATACTTGTCAGATTTAGTTACGCTTTGGTTTAGACAGCTGGAGACTGGATCAATCGGAACATGGGGCGAGCTTGTGGATTGCTTCATGAGACATTTCAGGGTCCATAAGACGCGACCCAAGAGTGTGATGACCCTAGCTTCAATAAACAAAAGGACCGGAGAGTCCATAAAAGATTTCTTACTGCGATTCAACGCAATGGTAGCTTCTGTAGATCGCTCGGATCCATCGATGATTTTGATGGCGGAGGTGGCAGGAGTTGGGGAAGGCACCGAATTCAAAGATTCTTTGGCAAGATATCCACCCCAAGATCTTCAAGAATTTTATCATGAAGCTGAAAGATTCATTCGGCTGGAAGAATCATGAGCCGAAAGGCGAGAAATAAATGCTGTGCAGGGCGAAGGAACCGTCGAGGAACAGTCCAGAGCGGACAAAGGAAAGAGAAAGCAGGATGATGGACGTGATGGTCCTGATAAACGAAAGAAATTCCGAGAACCTAGATTCAGAAAATACATAGATATGACGGCAGACTTGGAACGAATCTACATGGAAACTCGGGGGCAACTCCCCTATAGAAAGCCACCTAGGAGAGATCCCACAGAGCGGGAGCGTAGAACTAGAAAATATTGCCTATTCCATGAGCTGGATGGTTACACTACCCATGAATGTTGTCACCTAAAAGATGAGGTGGAAGAACATGCGAGGAGTGGCAGATTGCCACAGTATATCAGAGAACGGACTGCGGCCGTAAGACCTGAACAACTGCCGCCTCCGCCTAACAGAACTAATCCTGGACCGGGATCACGACTCGTCATCAATTGATTATGATGGCAAGGGCTAAATTAGGGATTTGGACTTTGGTCGATTTGTTTCCTTGGATTTGATTTCAAAATAAAATGGCTATTCCACTTGCCCGTGTACGGGAACCGGAAAGATCCCAAGGCATGCTCTGAGATGGAAATAGACCGATCAGCCCGGAGAGGCAATGTTTAGGTTTCTCCTGATGTTTGAGATTGAACATCCAGGACTTGAATTTAACAAATAAACTTGAATTTCTTGAAATAAGCCTTTAATCGAAGAGTTAAAGGATGAATATTAAATACCAACATGAAACTAATCGCTTTATGACCATACCCGGAGAGGCGGGGTCCGGAGTGTAAGAAGTGAGTTGCTTTGCCGGAGAGCGATAGGATCGACTCACTTAACATCGTTTCCCATTCACCGGAGAGTGATTGGATCGGGATTCGATAAGAGCCTGGAGAGGCTGTGATCGGCCCACGATTTAGGCCATGACATCGCTTAATGTTCAGATACACTGAACCGGAGTGCATGAGGTGAGTTGCTTCTCCGTCGAGCGACAGGATCGACTCACTTAACGCTGCCTCCCCTTTACCGGAGAGCGACGGGATGGGATCCAGCAAGAGCCCGAAGAGGCTATGATCGGTTTAGAACAACCAAGACATCGCTATATGCCCTAGCTGGGGCCGGAGTGCAAGGGATAGAGAACAACGCCGGAGTGCAATGGGATCTTTCTATTCGACCGCCATGTCTAGAATGGGCTTGGCAAGGGTCCGGAGTGACCATCGATAGTCCAGAGAGACTGTATAATTTCATTCTTAACTTCCACTGGAAGAAATGGATAACGATTTGGCTTCGAACAGCCATGAACTTGATTGAAAATGCTATAAGCTTTGAATAAAACATGAACTCACTGCATACAATTCGAGACTGATCAAAACACACCTTTTACCAAAAGGCATGTTTTGGGGGCACCTTTTGGAAAAGCTGAGATATCCAAAAATTAACTGAAAATTGATAATAATAAGTCATGAATATCAACTACACATTGCAGGATAACCATGGATATCGATGAATTTTGTTCGAGTCTGGATCGGGCTGCGATTGATAAGACAAGACAAGAAAAGCCATGGACGCCTGCATTCCAAATTTCAAGTCAATCCGAGTTCATATGCTCAAGGTATGATCGATGCAAGTTGATGAAAAAATTTAAAGTTTCGTATCCATCAAGCAACATTAGCTTCGTATTGATGGAATCCGTACCCATCATCACGTAACATTTCATATCCATCAACTTCGCATCGATCGAGTTCGTATCCATCAACATGACATGCGCTTCGTATCGATCAGCAACGTCCTGTTTCATAACCATCCAGCTAGACACGATCTGTATCCATGGGTGAGCTTCTATTTGAATCCATCGTCTTCGTATCGGTCAGGGATGCAAGTCCTTCGTATCCATCTGTCTCGAATCCATCAGATGACTTCGCATCCATCATGCACGGACCGCTTTGTGCCCATCTGGCTACCTTACTTCATATCCATCAGAAGACCCTAGTTCACATCGATTGACTTCGTGTCCGTTAAGGAGCTATGTGGCTCGTATCCATCGAGTAAAGGCCTGTTCGTAACCATCGACCTTCGTTAGCTCGTATCCATCGATGTAACTGTTGTTCGAATCCATAGCTGATGACTACTTCGTGTCCATCGAGTTAACAAACCTGGGTGACGTGTCAAATTCGATACGAACAAGGCGAGAATTATGGAGTCGACGCGGTCAACTAGGAGTGAAACTCGGATCGAGGCGAAGAGCACGTGCCGCGTCAACCTGCTGACGCGCATTGCCATCGAGTTGAGGTGATCGATTCGAATAAATGGATTCGAACCAAACAGCCATTGAGTAGATCAATTTCGCATCGACCATATCTCCAAAACTGCTGATCCAAATGCAATGAAATTTTCACAGTCGCTTGCATACAAGGTAAAGAATGTTCCTGCCAAGTTTCATCCCGATTAGACCATTTTTTGATGGATACGAAATCATTTCGTATCCATCACAGATCGAGTCGAAATTTGGTCAGGTCGGTCGCCTGGGCCCACTCACGTGCCATAAGAAGTCTCCCAAAGTTTGAGCGTGATCTCAGCCTCTTATGCCTATAAATAACCCCCTGAAGCCTATAGAAAAAGGGATCTTTTGGTCATTCAACGTCCAGACTCTGCTGGATTCGATTCTACTTCTTTCCATCGTTGTTATAGTCGGAATTCAATCATTTTAACTGCTGCAATCGTTTGTAACCAGCAAAAAACATCAATAAAAGATAAAACCTTGAAGTGGACGTAGGCTGGAGATAGCCGAACCACTATAAACCCTGTGTCACTGTTCATTATTTCCAAATTGCTGTTTATTATTTGCTGAGATCTGAGATTTGTGCTTGAATATTGCTGATTTGTGTTCATACACTGGTGCTTTCACGATACTTGGGGTTTGTGACCATTTTTGGTGCAAACAGGTACAATATCAAAATCAGGTGAAATGGTAATGTATTTTTCATCATTTTTTGTTTTATTACAAGTGTAGCTTTTGTTGATTGGACTAAATATATTAATGTTATGCACGTTATCGAGGAAAAGATTTGAATGTATTTTTCTAGTATAGTGGCACATGCGCTGTTCCAATGAGCAACTAAGGAAACATATTTTTATAAAATCATATGTGCATTGTATCATATTCTATAGGCCTATAAATGGTTGCATACGGATTCATGTAGTGTCATATCTGCATTTGTATCCGTAATTGTTTTCGGATATCTGATTCAGATAGTGTCATAAACTGCCTGAAATCAACCAATTTATAAAAATTAAGTAAGTTTTATAAAAATTCAGCAAGTTTATAAACTTTAACTAACTATAATAACTAATAATCATATATTGCTATGTGAAGTGTGATAAATGAATAACAAAATTCCATTAAGAAAATATGTTGTTTATGAGATACATTCATAAGTCATAAGCAACAAATCATTACTTCTCACATTTCCTTTTATAGGTCATTTCTGCAAGTTTCATATAAAGAATCGTAAAACACTAAAATTGGAATATGTTTCTTATAAGTACTTATGGGCCCTGCCTATAGGGCAGCCCGGCCGCCAAGCAAAATCTTGAAAAAATTTGTATTGTGTATAAGTATTTGCACAAAAATGGGTACACTTGTAAACAAAAATGGGTACGCTTGTAAACAAAAATGGTTGTGGTTAGTAAGTTATGTAGAATTTGGTTGTGATGAGCAAGGATCATGTCTTTTAGTTCAGTGTAATATTGACTTCAAATCTTTTTCTCACCTAACAACAACTTGTTTGAATATTTAGCATCAAAATTTTCACGGGGGTCCTTTTGCAGTTTTCACCACCATGTTTTTTCCCTGGCTAATAAGAAAATGTGAGGTACTGCCTAGCTATAACTACTACATGCATTTGAAATATCTTATCTTGAACTACATGCATATGTGTAATATTAAATATTGTTAACCGAGCATGGACTCATGCATATGTGTAATATTGAATATGCAATTGTTAACTGAGCATGGACTCATTGACAAATCGAGTATAAATTTACTCTTCATTTTTATTCAAGCCATTTTTTATTCAAATGTGTATGATCACGTTTGAAGAAGTCATTCATTGCCTAGTAAAATGGATATTGGAAGTTGAAATTTGGAAATAATGTAAGTGAAAGTGGATTAGGACATACAAGATTATACATAAAGAACATTTTATTTGTTGTTGTCTGTCAACGTACACAGTTCAAGTTATCACTATGTTGTCTTACGAGTGTCATGCATGGTATATAGTGTATATGAATATCATACATAAGCTTCACATGTATTGCTGCTTTGGAATTCAGAAAACAGATGTGTTTAAACTAGCCTGATTCATGCTTTAATCAAATAATATGTCAAACTCATATTCATATTAGAAATTTTGAATAACTTGAATAGGTTGGGATACTGTTCATGTTTACAGTGTATATGAATCAACTAGAAGTTCACTAGGAAGCACAGCATGATGAATAATCATATTGACTCACGGGTGATAATTCACTGCAGTTATTGTTCTACGAAGGTTCATGTTTGTAAAGTCGAACATATAGCTAATTTCTCTGTTTTTTGTGCCTTGAGGAGAAGATGTGGTTGCCGAATTGACAAAGGCAATGAAAAGACGGGGTTTCGATATGCGTGTTGCAGCACTGGTTTGTGCTTTCTTATAGTTTTCCTTTCTTTCTTCAGGAACATCAATATACAACATATAACATTGCATGAACGACGTATGATTTTAAACTGTTGCTTTACTATAGATCAATGATACAATAGGAACATTGGTTGGGGGAAGATATTATGATTATGATGTTGTTGTAGCCGTGATACTAGGCACTCGTACAAATGCAGCATATTTAGAACGAGCACAAGATATTCGAAAATGGCATGGTACAATACCAAAATCAAGTGAGATGGTAATGTATTTTTCATAATTTTTTATTTTATTACAAGTGAAGCTTTTGTTGATTGGAGTAAATATATTAATGTTACGCACGTTATCGAGGAAAAGGTTTGAATGTATTTTTCTAGTATCGTGGCACACGCGCTGTTCTAATGAGCAACTAAGGGAACATATTTTAATAAAATTATACGCGCGTTGTGTAATATTCTATAGGCCTGTAAATAGTTGGATACAGATTCATATAGTGTCATATCTACATCTGTATCCCTAATTGTTTTCGGATATCTGATTCAGATAGTGTCATAAACTGCCTGAAATCAACCAATTTATGAAAATTAAGTAAGTTTCATAAAAATTCAGCAAGTTTATAAACATTAACTAACTATAATAAAACAAATAATCATATATTGTAATGTTCAGTGTGATGAATAAATAACAAACTTCCAATAAGAAAATAAGTTGCTTATGAGATACATTCATAAGTCATAAGCAATAAATCATTACTTCTCACATTTCCTTTTATAGGTCATTTCTGTAAGTTTCATATAAAGAATCGTAAAACACCAAAATTGGAATAAGTTGCTTATAAGTAGTTATGGATCCTGCCTATGGGAAAGCCCGGCCGCCAAGCAAAATTTTTTAAAAATTCGTATGGTGTATAGATATTTGTACAAAAATGGGTACGCTTGTAAACAAAAATGGGTACGCTCGAAAACAAAAATGGTTGTGGTTAGTAAGTTATGTAGAATTTGGTTGTGATGAGCAAGGATCATGTCTTTTAGTTCATTGTAATATCGACTTCAAATCTTTTTCTCACCTAACAACAACTTGTTTGGATATTTAGCCTTGTTAATAAAATAATAAGATATAATAATGTAGATTGAATTGTTTTAAGCAAGCATGTATTGGCCTACTAAAGTAATTAGAACTGTAGGTTTTTTGAGTTAATAGCATTACTGATAATAACATAAACAAGATGGGATACCAGCCATTGTTTATATTTATATACCTATACTTGTTCCAACTCGATACGATTTATAAATTATCTTTGTAGTTTGTCTCTTTCGTTCCATATACACGGGCATGCATATTATTTATCTTCTAAAATCCCCCTTTTTCTTTTTATGTAAAAAAGTTTGTGGATATGTTATGTTCATTAGCAAGATTATTTATACAAAGTTTGAATCCGTTTCAAAATTTTTAACTTCTTCTTGCTGGTCAATATGCACCATTGTAAATATTCATTTAACTGTCAATTTGAAATATCATTTTGAGTGGATTTCAAATTTAAATGCTCTTAATAATGAACATCACATGTAAAAAAAATCACTTTTGATCCATAAACCTTTTACAGAAAAAGACAATGGGGATTTAGAAGATAAATAAAAGAAGATGCATTTTGTTATAACACAAAAAATTTAGAATATAGCCTTCAAGATATATTGGATGTGGTAGTACGTTGAAACAAAACAAAGAAGGAACATGATAGCTGCATTTTGAAATGATGAGAAAAGAGAGGTGCCACAGAAGCAATATTTGGTTCTTATTTTCATGTTTAAGCAATAGATTTAGCTCAAAAAACTGTCTAGCCTAGTGTATACTTAGCTACAACAACTAAGAGATACTCATATGATGCTATTACAGTCAGGATCAATCCATAAGTAACTTTTCAAGAAAGAACACGATGAGATTACAAATTCGTGGCAGGAATAGCCTCTAGTTGTTAGTTAAACCTTTGAATGAGAGCTCAATACATAAAACAACATAAACAATTTAGAGAACAAGTATTATATGTTTTGTACTGATTTTAGAATGCAACGGTCATCTTAAATATTTTTTAAAGTTACATTCTCCACGCATGTGAGCTGGGTGCTCATGTCTGTACGTTTACAATTGCTTATATCATGATTTTTTCCGGTAGAGTTTTATATCTTGAAGGAATGCCGTCGTAGAAGCAATAATTGCATCTACTGATCCTACTATTTTAGTGCAACATGACCACTACGAGCATATAATTGGAAGGGTTGGGTCAATTTGGTGGTGGATTCTTAACCTATTCCATATAGGCCTACTTCATACGTCTGTACTATTGGACAAGCGGTTGGGAGAATTGTTGCTTGGCATGCGGAATTTATCTATTTTGATTAGTACGTATCTGTATTTATATTGACGTATGTTATGGATTTAGTTATGTTTTGTAATAGAAATATAAATTCAAAATTGGTGTCAAATTGAATTGTTTTTATTAAATGTGCATGGTTCGTGTTGTTTCAAGTAATGTTAACGATTGTAGTTATTATTAGTGAAATATCAGTTTTAATTATAATGTTGTGAAATTTATGTTTGAGGGCAGTTGTCGGAAGAAGAATTTCAATTGTTGGTAGCATTTGTAAAATAATTTACTACAAGTGTCAATAACAGTTGTAAATGAATCTATTACAACTGCGAAAAGCAGTTGCAAAAGATATTATTGCAACTGCTAATAGCAGTTGCAAAGAGACCTATAACAACTATCAATGCAACAATTACGATAGACTTTACCACAACTGTCAAAAGCAGTTGTAAAAAGGTTTTTTTACAACTACTCCTATAACTGTTGGTGACAGTTGTAAAAATTTCCAACTCTATTACAACTCTGGATATTAAGACTGACGGCCGCCTGTTGTAAATAGACCTATTACAACTGTTTTTGGTAGTTGCGAAAAGGTATTTTTGTTATAGTGAGAGTTTCGAATATTTCCTTAGACTTGGAGGGGAGCATTATCTAGGTCTTAAGGGTGTTGCTAAGACACGGTCTGACTCATGCTTTAGATGACTTCCAATGGTACAAGTCCAAGGAATGTTCTTGTAAGTGAGATGTTTCTCAACAATTGGGAAAAGAAGACTTTAGCTGGGTAAGATGTAGTGTTTTGGTGGCTAATAAGTAGACATGTGATTTGGAATTTATTCCAGCATCATCTTAAGTTCTCCGTTTATTTTTGAGATTGATAAGAGCATGCGCTAAGCATTCCATCCATCCTAAGCAGGATAGCTTACCAGTGTAGGATTATTGATTGGTTCAACCTTTTGTTTTGAAGTTGGATTTGGTAAATACTCCATTGTTGTGGGAAAAGAGATTTGCCTTGGGCCTTAAGCTTTCGTTGGGGGTTCATTACATAGCCTTGTCAGATAGGGTCCACTTTTAAATATCTCATACAGATGGTTCTCTTTAGTGGGACTACCCATAGGATACCATTAAGGTAAAAGAAGGGGAAAGTAATTGAAACCCTAACCGAAGCATAAAATTCATTATACAAGGAAGATCTGGATTGTTTGAAAAAGGAAAAGATGGCTTGGTTTGTCACTCTTGCGGCATATGGGAGGCATTTCGCTATGGAATGTCGCCCAGCTAAAGCGAAGCATAGTGCTTAGATTTCAATCGGCTTGATCACTTGAAGAAGGACTGTCCTGCATTTCTGAAGGGTGTATAAGTGATGATCACTTGTGCCTTTCAAGCAGTACCTTGTCCTAGCGGCTTACGACTCTAGAAATTTAGAAGGGGCTTGTTTGGTGCGGCATGGGCTATTTTTAGGAACTCACTTCTACTCCTTCTGACATTTGAGCGATATATTAATCTTTAACAAGTTACATAGTACACAGGCTAAACTTGACACCTTTCATATTAGGTAAATTCTTCGGTAGAGATAAACCTTGTATGAGTTAGCTTAGTTGCAAAAACGAGTTGAAGCAACCGACGTTTTACCATTTGCACTTGATGTATGAGCGTTTAAGTTGAGTAGGTTCTATCGATGAAGCGTGACTTGGATTTACGTCCAAGTAAGTTTCGATGAATGCCCCGTAATGAGCAGATAAGGAGTGGAAGACTTATAAGAGATTGTCTATAGTCGTTTATGTTATAATTGCTTTCCTTTTTATCAGTAAACCTTAGGTGATGGGAGAAAATCCATGTGTCAAAAGGAATATTTTTCTAAAGATTTGTCCAGTCATGTGCCAATTCTTAGCCTAAAGTTCAAGCGTTGAGTTTATAGGTGATCTGCACCAGTAAGGATATGGATTTTCACTTGATTCTGATAAATGAACATTTGAGTTGGATTTTTGGGATGATTGAGAGATTTTTTAACACGACCTTGGTTGTGTCATGAAATTTCTGTAGTCAGATCATGGAACTGGCTTGAAGTTTTCACGGATGGAGTCTGGTAACCGACCCTAATTTAAAAAGAAATCTTGCAAGCAAATAAAGGGTCGGAAAGGGTATCATATCATTTGGAATGATCTTTGGGAAATTATAAAATTTTAGTGCAGTAATTATTACGCGGGATAGTTCGGGGAAGGATTTCTTGACCAATTTGTGGCAATTTGGATAATCTCCTAAGTGATGAGATGGAACATGCTTAAGCAAGTGCCCAAATGCACTTAGTATAATATCCTTCTTAACATTGTGCAGTCAAGATGAGTTTTAACCCTAGCGAACTCGGGCAACTTGTAAATCATCAATTTTTAATGATCAGTTAATCTATATAATTTTCTCTTTTAAGGAATGAGTTCTGTCAAAAATAAAAGGAAAGTTAGGACATTGATTGCTGGAATTATTCAGGAGTTTTAAGACTCGATGATCCTGCATATCGTATAGTTTTACCTCTTTGTAGTCGAGAGGTGTAGCAGTTGCTCGTGTTTTATATTCATGAAAGGAGTTGCATAACTTAGGCGTTTATTCCTCTTGAATGATAGATGGACTCATTAGAGTTTATGGTACAACATGTGTGTTTGACTCTTGATAGTTACCGAGCATGTTGGTGTAACTTTATTAAATATTTCATTGCTTGTATTCTTATTTGCTGCTTGTTATTGCTTGTGCTTGCTATTGTCTGTTGTTTGTTATTGCTTATTGCTTACTACTACTTGTGTTTGCTTGCTATTGTTTGCTGCTTGCTTATTATTGCTATTGTCTGCTGCCGTTGTCTCTTCTGTTTGATCATGTTTTTTGTCGCCATTGGTTGACTTTGATGCTGGCTGATTTTTATTGTCGCTGATTTTTTTGTTTACATGTTTGATAGTTTGAGTGCTAGTTATTTTTGCCTATCATTATCGGTCATTTTTTGGTGGTCCCTTATAGTAATTTAAAGATTAATTATATGAGTTAATTAAGTGCATGCCATTTGATTAGTAATGATGGATTCTGACCTTCGGGGGTTCAATCCGAGGTACATATAGTTATACAAATTTATCAATCTTATAGTGGTGAACATATGTAGTATTTATCTTATAATAGTGATCATTTGTACAGGCCTTATATTAGTGGCCTTGTATATCATTGGCTTTGCATTAGTGGCCACGTCTATTAAACAATCGAGATAGACGTCTGAGTACTTAAGTGCACTGTCCTTGTTTATTTGGAGTTTTTGGACCATGATAATTGTCCATTATATGACCACCCATTAGTAACGACAGGTATTGATTTGTATTTGTTAGCTTTTCGGACTAGATCATACCTGTTATGGGGCGAGACGGGATCTATATGAGTCTACTGCCATTTGATGTGACTCCGAGTCAATGGTATATTTTTATACCGACTCACTTGAGCTTACTCTCTAATTGATTGTCATGTATGACTATGGTAGTATTGGTTACTACATTAGTGATGCAGCACGATCTACAGAAGTTCAGAGGTTAGAGCGTTCACCAGATAAAGAAGTTTCGGTTTTAAATCGTAAGTCGTGCACGAGTCAGCATCTTGAAGTTTCGGTTTTAACTCGTAAGTCGTGCACGATTCAGCATCTTGAAGTTTCGGTTTTAACTCGTAAGTCGTGCACGAGTCAGCATCTTGAAGTTTCGGTTTTAACTCGTGAGTCGTGCACGAGACAGCCTAAGGAATCATATGGGAAAGAGCCACGACCTAACCTAGAGAAGGAAAAGGAGTTACGACTTAAGGGCTTAAGTCGTTCGAATTTGATGAGTCATACATGACTCAACGACTCATCTATAAGTCGTCCACGACTCATCTTGAAGCAGGGGAAAGTTCCATCTATTGAAGACTTTGAGTCGGAGGAAGGGCACGACCTAGTTAAGGCGTTGAGGAGATATGCCGCAAGAAGCTCGTGTTGTTAAGTCGGTATGATGTTGGATCGCCCGAAGGCTGTTGTGATATAAGGAGTTGAGTCGTGTACATAGTCTTGTGTATATATGTTGAGATGTAGTTGAGCCGTAATTCGTAGCTTGCTTGAGTCGTATACCCTGTGTTGTGTGTTGAGTCGTGTATCGCGTGCTCTCTTGAGTCGTGTGTCATTTGTTAAGTTGTATGTCGTTTGTAATAATAAGTCGTGTCCTATGTTCTGTTGAGATGCATGTATGAGTCGTGAGTCGTCTTATCTTTAAGTCGCATGATTGTAATGCAGTGGGAAAGCCTGTTGAGTCGGTGCCGACTTAGTCAAGTCGTAAGGCGCCTACGACTTAAGGGACAGTGGTGAAATACTATAAATAGGGAGTGAGCTGTAACTTTTTGGTGGTTGATTTTTGAATAAAATTTCTTGTTTATTGCTGTGTGCTTTCTTCTAAAATTGGTAGTTGAGTGTAATCTCCTTTCTCCCCTTTCGGTTAATCGAGTGCGCTCGATTCAACGATCGTAGAAGCCGATTCACGGTATCTAGTGCGCTAGATCAACGTACGAAGAATCGTAGATCTTTGAACACGGTATAGTGCGCAATCAACGTGTTTGAGATAGCTAGAATTCGGTATCTTCGGATCAACGAATTTGGGCATTTTGGTATTCATCAATCCACCGATTGCTACTTTCACCGAATGAAGTTTATTTTGATTAATCCGCTGCGTCAGTTTTTGGTATCGGAGCCATACTTAGCCAATCATAGCTAAGTTGATTCTTGGAGCCAAGTATTTGAAGTTGAAGTTTGAAGTTGGAGTTCATCGTGTTCATCTTGAAGTTGCAACAAATTTGAAGATTTTGATCCTTCTCATTTTGGATCTAGGGTTGGAGAAGTGTTTGAGTTTGAAGTTGTTTGGAAACCTTGAGCCGAGCCAAGTTAAGCCGTGAATTGTTGAGGCCGAATTAACTTGTTGCCCAGTTAAGGGGTTTGAGCCGTGTAGAGCTATTGCCGAGACAAGAGTTGAGCCGTGACTTGTTGTTTGTGAAGTTTTGAAGTGTTTGTGAAGAGTTTTCAATCATGCCACCAAGGAGAGCTAATCGTCATCAAAACGTTGAAGCTTTGTATCGAAGAGAAGAAGCCGAGCTTATGGAACAACGTATTAATGAGAAATTTGATGAAGGCATTGGAAAGTTAGAGAAGTTGATGAATGATTTGAATCAAACTCAAAGAAGGAGATCACCAAACTCGAACCATGGAGGAAACCGAGTTTCGCCATCAGTTACGGAAGCGAGGAGGGTATCACCGCATTCTTTTAGAGAAAGAAGAGAAACATCAATTTCATCCCGGAGAGTTCATCATGACTATGGACATGAAGAGAGAAGAAGTCAACGTGAGTTTGAAGACGAGCCATATAGAGAAGAAGAAAGAAATAGTCGAAGAAGCATGCATGAACGAAGGGATGTTGATGGTCGAGATCGATATAAACGTACATTTGATTTTGATGAAGAGGGTGATAGAGCTAGCATTCATTATCGAGATCGAGACCAAGTTCGGAATTCATATCGAGATGTGGATGAAGATCGTCGACGGGAATCGGGTATGAAGATGGAAATTCCTGAATTTAAGGGTGGAATGGTAGCTAAAGAATTTCTTGATTGGTTGTCTAATGTTGAAGAGATCTTTGATTTCAAGGAGGTTCCGGAGAATCGAAGGGTGAAGTTAGTTGCTACTAGGTTGAGGGGGAGAGCTTTGGCGTGGTGGCAGCAAACTAAACTTACAAGGGAGAGAATGGGAAAGTCAAAGATAGAATCTTGGGAGAAGATGAAGAAGTTGATGCGAGCTACATTCTTGCCATACAACTATCAATCACTTATGTACCAGAGGTTGCAGAATCTGAGGCAAGGGACGAAGTCTGTTAGTGATTATGCTGATGAATTTTACCAACTCATTGCCAGGAATGATATTATGGAAACGGAACAACAGCTAACTGCTAGATTCATTGGGGGATTGAGAATGCAGATCCAGGATATGGTTAATATGTTTGATCTAAGATCTGTTGCAGAAGCGCATCAGAAAGCGTTGGCTTGGGAGAAGCAAGGAAGGCGTGGAGGTGGTGTGTTTACAAATTCTAATAATCAAGTGAAGGGTGTTAGTGGGATTTCTAATGTTCCTAAACCTGTCAGTAAGCCAGTGATGAAGGAGGCTGATAAGGCAAAGGTTAGCAGTGATTTCAAATGTTACAATTGCCAAGAGTTGGGTCATAAAAGCAATGAATGTCCGAAGCCAAAGAAGAGAACCATGGTTGCAGAAGTTGAGGAGGATGATGGTGAGGAGGCAGAATGTTCAAATGCACCTTATGTTGAGGAGGAAGAAGAATTATCTGGAGATGAAGGTTGTAATCTTATGATGAGGAGGTCACGTCTTACACCAAAGCAAGAAGAGAATTCTAGTTGGTTGAGAAGCAATATTTTTCAGTCGACATGCACTATTCTAGGGAAAGTTTGCAAGTTCGTTATTGATGCTGGGAGTTGTGACAATATTATCTCTACTGAAGTAGTAAAGAAGTTGAACTTGAAGACTGAGAAGCATCCTAAACCGTACAAGCTAGCATGGTTAAGGAAGGGAGGTGAAGTGAAGGTGGGTCGAAGGGCTTGTGTGAATTTTTCTATTGGGAAGAAGTATAAAGATGAAATTTGGTGTGACGTTGTAGACATGGATGTGTGTCATCTGTTGTTGGGCAGACCATGGCAGTTTGATAGAGCAGTACAACACGATGGTCGTGCTAATAGTTACAGTTTCATGTTCGAACGTACTAAAATCACTTTAGTTCCTAAGAAGCAACAACAGAAGGAAAGCAAGTTAGAGGAGATCGAAGAACTGAAAACTTTATTATCTTTGAAAGAGTTTGTTAAGGAAGTTGAAGATGAGCCTGAAGTCTATTTGTTGATTGGACGAGAGAGTCATGAAGAGGTTGAAATTCCAGAAGAAGCAAAGCCAGTTTTGAAAGAATTTAAAGATTTATTTCCAGAAAAGTTGCCGAAGGAGTTACCGCCACTGAGGGACATTCAACATCAAATTGATCTTGTTCCGGGAGCAGTGTTACCACATCGACCACATTATCGAATGAGTCCGAAGGAACATGAGGAGTTACGAAGGCAAGTGGAAGAGTTGTTAGAACATGGACGTGTTCAGGAAAGCTTGAGTCCTTGTGCAGTACCAGCATTGTTGGTGCCGAAGAAGGATGGAACATGGAGAATGTGTACAGATAGTAGAGCTTTGAACAAGATAACTGTATGTTACAGATTTCCTATGCCAAGGTTGGATGACTTGCTGGATCAGTTGAGTGGGGCAACTATCTTTTCGAAGATTGACTTGAAGAGTGGTTATCATCAAATTCGAATTAGACCATGGGACGAATGGAAGACAGCTTTCAAGACAAGAGAGGGGTTATACGAATGGTTGGTTATGCCATTTGGTTTATCAAATGCACCGAGTACATTCATGAGGGCGATGAATCAAATTTTCAGACCGTACATTGGGAGGTTTGTTGTTGTTTATTTCGATGATATTCTGATATACAGCAGGAGTACGGAGGAGCATGTTCAACATTTGAGGGATTCGTGAGGAACAATTTTATGCTGCTACGAAGAAATGCGTGTTTATGACGCATAGTGTTTTATTTCTGGGTTATGTTGTTTCAGGAGAAGGTATTCAAGTTGATCAGAATAAAGTTGAAGCAGTCAGAAATTGGCCACAGCCAAAGACAATTACAGAAGTGAGAAGTTTTCATGGGCTAGCGTCATTCTATCGGAGATTCATTCCACACTTCAGTAGCGTGATGGCTCCAGTTACTGATTGCATGAAAGGGAAACAGTTTGTATGGTCAGAGGAAGCGGGAGTTTCTTTTGAGAAGATCAAGGAACTATTGACGACAACACCGATTCTTGTTTTACCTAATTTTCAGTTACTGTTTGAACTACATACTGATGCATCAAAGGTTGGGATTGGAGGAGTATTGAGTCAGTGTGGAAGACCTATTGCATATTTCAGTGAGAAGTTGTCAGGGGCAAAGATGAGATATAGTACCTACGATGTTGAGTTTTATGCTGTTGTGCAAGCTGTTAAACATTGGAGGCATTATCTATTTCAGAAAGAGTTTGTTCTTTACACTGATCATGAAGCGTTGAAGCATTTGCAGGGGCAGGATAAAATTTCAGCAAGACATGCATCATGGATGGCTTATTTACAGCAGTTTACTTTTGTGGTCAAACATAAGTCAGGGGTGACGAACCGTGTGGCTGATGCTTTGAGTAGGAGGAGTCATTTTTTGACAACATTAAAGGTTGAAGTGACGGGGTTTGAATTATTGCCAGAATTGTATGAAGAAGATCCTTACTTTGTGAAGTTTGTTGAGAAAGTTAAGGATGGAGACACTGATGAATTTATGTTGGTTAATGGATTCTTGTTTAAAGGAAATCGGTTATGTATTCCTGAAAGCAGTTTGAGAATGAAAATTATCAAAGAATTGCATGACGAAGGACATGTGGGCCGTGATCGTACATTGCAATTGATTTCTCAATCTTACTTTTGGCCGTCAATGAGGAGAGAGGTTGAAAGGTTTTTGGAGAGGTGTCACATTTGTCAGATTTCGAAGGGAACAGCGACAAATGCAGGATTGTATATGTCGTTACCTGTACCGTCTAAACCGTGGGTTGATATCAGCATGGATTTCATTTTGGGTTTGCCGAGAACTCAAAGGGGAAATGATTCTATATTTGTTGTGGTGGATAGATTTTCGAAAATGGCACATTTTATTGCTTGTAAGAAGATGGCGGATGCTGTTCGTGTTGCTCAGTTGTTCTTTAAAGAAATCTATCGTTTACATGGGTTGCCGGAGTCTATTGTTACAGACAGGGATACCAGATTTTTGAGTCATTTTTGGCTTAGTTTGTGGAAGATGGTGGGAACGAAGTTGAAATTTAGTAGCGCTTATCATCCGCAAACAAATGGACAGACAGAAGTTGTTAACAGATCGTTAGGAAATTTGTTACGATGTCTTGTACAGGACAATCTGAAGAGTGGGGACATGAAGTTATGCCACGCAGAGTTTTCTCATAATCATGCAGTGAATCGTAGTACGGGATTCAGTCCATTTCAGATTGTATATTCAAATTTACCCAGGGGACCATTGGATTTGGCAGTAGCACCACAACCAAAGGGGACAGTTAAACGAGCTGTTGATTTTGTTGATGAATTAACTGAATGTCATAAGATCGTTCAGGAACGATTGGAAAAGTCAAATGAGAAATATAAGAAATTTGCAGACTTGAAGCGACGAAATATTGAATTTAACAAAGGATATTTGGTGTATGCTGTGTTAATGAAGGATCGTTTTCCAGTGGGCGCTTATAACAAGTTGAAAGCCAGAAAAATTGGACCTGTCGAAGTTGTGAAACGAATTAATGAAAATGCTTATAAGTTGAAGCTGCCGGAGGATGTGTACACTTCTGACGTGTTCAATGTTAAGCATCTTATACCATATTATGGTAATAAACTACCTGATGGGGAAGAATTTATAAATTCGAGGTCGAATTTTTCTCAACCAGGGGAGGATGATGCAGCACGATCTACAGAAGTTCAGAGGTTAGAGCGTTCACAAGATAAAGAAGTTTCGGTTTTAACTCGTAAGTCGTGCACGAGTCAGCATCTTGAAGTTTCGGTTTTAACTCGTAAGTCGTGCACGAGTCAGCATCTTGAAGTTTCGGTTTTAACTCGTAAGTCGTGCACGAGTCAGCATCTTGAAGTTTCGGTTTTAACTCGTGAGTCGTGCACGAGACAGCCTAAAGAGTCACATGGGAAAGAGCTACGACCTAACCTAGAGAAGGAAAAGGAGTTACGACTTAAAGGCTTAAGTCGTTCGAATTTGATGAGTCGTACACGACTCAACGACTCATCTATAAGTCGTCCACGACTCATCTTGAAGCAGGGGAAAGTTCCAGCTATTGAAGACTTTGAGTCGGAGGAAGGGCACGACCTAGTTAAGGCGTTGAGGAGATATGCCGCAAGAAGCTCGTGTTGTTAAGTCGATATGATGTTGGATCGCCCGAAGGCTGTTGTGATATAAGGAGTTGAGTCGTGTACATAGTCTTGTGTATATATGTTGAGATGTAGTTGAGCCGTAAGTCGTAGCTTGCTTAAGTCGTATACCCTGTGTTGTGTGTTGAGTCGTGTATCGCGTGCTCTCTTGAGTCGTGTGTCATTTGTTAAGTTGTATGTCGTTTGTAATAATAAGTCGTGTCCTATGTTCTGTTGAGATGCATGTATGAGTCGTGAGTCGTCTTATCTTTAAGTCGCATGATTGTAATGCAGTGGGAAAGCCTGTTGAGTCGGTGCCGACTTAGTCAAGTCGTAAGTCGCCTACGACTTAAGGGACAGTGGTGAAATACTATAAATAGGGAGTGAGTTGTAACTTTTTGGTGGTTGATTTTTGAATAAAATTTCTTGTTGATTGCTGTGTGCTTTCTTCTAAAATTGGTAGTTGAGTGTAATCTCCTATCTCCTCTTTCGGTTAATCGAGTGTGCTCGATTCAACGATCGTAGAAGCCGATTCACGGTATCTAGTGCGCTAGATCAACGTACGAAGAATCGTAGATCTTTGAACACGGTATAGTGCGCTATCAACGTGTTTGAGATAGCTAGAATTCGGTATCTTCGGATCAACGAATTTGGGCATTTTGGTATTCATCAATCCACCGATTGCTACTTTCACCGATTGAAGTTTATTTTGATTAATCCGCTGCGTCAATTAGGGTTATACATGTTTAAATTATGTGCTAATGTACAATTCGCTTTGTATAGTACAGTTTGGTATTTAAGAGCTTATGTATAATTGTTTAAATGCTAATTTTCTTATACTGACATTTAAATAGTGAGAAGATTTCTTAAGAGATGAAATAAATTTCGTAACTAGAGGATGACATAGATCATCGCATATTTCGTAGTGTGTGATTCATTCCAATTTGCGAAGGTACTGTTGGGACTTTGTAAAATTAAGATTCAAGAAGTTTTTTCATGTCTTGTTACTTTCTCGTACTTATGGGAATTTCGAGGACGAAATCCTTTTAAGGTTGGAAGATGTAACAAATTGCATATTTAATGATAATATATTTAAATAATTAATTTAAATATTAATTCGTTATTAAATTGGAAATCAAAATGAGGCTTTTGCATACGGTTGAATTAGGACTCGAGACCACTTTTGTTGAGTCTGAATCGATGTTGTGAATTTGTTAGCGTATATGCATCGATGTATTTCGATTGACATATTTTCAACTAGTAGCCTTTTCTATTAGATCTGGAATGGCATTCATAGCTTATTTGACTATAAGGTTTAGTATGATTGGAGTTAGGAATTTTCGAGAATAAATAGTGTCGGATGGAGAGGATTTGTGGTTAGCCCACTAGTTAGCTATAAGGGCTAAACTCCATCCTTCTTTCATTTCATTCTTCATTCACGTTCACTCTCCTCTTTCTCTAATGGTCTCTTATCCCACTATTAATCACCTACCTGTGACAACCCGGAATTTTCAAGCATTTCAAATCGGGATATTTAATTGATTTTAAGTATTCAATAGAGCAATTTTAACTTGAATTACAAATATAACAATTTATTTGATAATTTAATTATTGAATTAAATAATTTGAAGTTGGGAATTTATTGAATCTAAAATTTTAAGCCGATTAAAAATAATTTGAAGGCTTATAAAATTTATATTGATGATAGTGAAGATAGTAAAAGTGTTAAAATTTAATTTTGACGAGGTTTGTTCAGTTTTGAAATTTATATCGTTTAAATTGAATTTAAAAATAGCCTTTCGAGGCACAGTCTCGGAATTCGACGAAACCAGTTTCATTGGATCCATAATATTGTATTATTATCGGATTTCAAATTTCGTAGCATTCGCAGTTATCGTCTGATCATACAATAAGTAAACGCGTTGAAAAAAATTATTATCTTGAAATTTAAAATAACGACTGGTTCAAGAAGCTTTCTTTTATATTATTTTCCAAGCCTTGCCTTGGAAGCCAAAAGAAAAAAAATATAAACCAAACAGCCGAAGAAAAAAAAATCTCAAAACCCATTTTGTCGTTCTTTCAAAAAAAATTCGAAAATCATGGCCGAGTTTCTTTTCCCTTCCCTAGCCCTTTTCAATATCATTTAAAAAAAACGATAATGGCAGAAACCCGACCCCCTTATTTTCGAAACCCCTTTCCTCTTATTCGAATGCGAGATCCCCTTTTGTTCGATTCATAGAATAACCGAGACAAAGCTTTTGCGATTCTGATGTAGTCTCGTTTGAGATTTTAAGCCGAGATTCAACTCAAGCTCGGGGCGATTTTGGTGGGTCGTGATGATGGGGGGAGGGACGTCGTGACTTCGATTTGGTGATTCGGGTTGCATGATTAGGCGTAGAGCGAGATTTAGGGCAGAAGCTTGGTCGGTGTCGCGCGCGTGGATTCGTGGTGACGCAGTGGCGATTGAGGCTTCGACGACTCGCGATGTTCACTGATGATGCTCGAGGTTAGGGTTACGTCAGTATACAATAAGGTATAATTTAGAATTTTGTTTTAATTTAAATTAATCTATACGTATTTATATGCAAGTAAAATTTAAGTAAAAAATATATATAATAATAAATATTTATATTTGTAGAGAAAAAAAATATAATAAACAATTTATTTTCTTCAATTTATAAATACATGTGTACATGTTACTGTAGATTTTTAAAATATATATAATAAATATAGAAATTTTGAAATGATTAGAGGTTTATATAAAATTAGATTTTTAATATGTATAAATGAATTTTTATAAAGGAATGGGTTTGATAATTAAGCTGTTGTAATTAACTTGTTTGATTTTTGGGTTGCTAAAAATAATTTGTCAAAGGAAACTATTAGTTTAAAATGTTTAAATCAAAGAATAAGTTAAAATTAAATAAATGAATGGTGATCAATTATTTGATTTATTCAAATAGTAATAAATCGTGAATTGTTTTTACAAGGTCAATATCTGGAAGATATAAAGCCGTTTGGGTTGGATTGAAAATTAAACCAAAGGTGAGTTAATCTCACTTAGTCAAATTTAAATTTAAATTTAAATGATTAAATTTAAATAATTGTTGGATGGTCAAATTGATTGATGTGATATAGTATGATATTTTGAAATTGGTGTATTATGTTGTGCTAACATCTGTGGATGCAGGGAAAACAGGTTGGAGGGATCCAACTGGATCCCTCAACATTTATTTAAAATTATTTAACATTCTCTGTGGTGATTATTTTATATTCTATGATGAGTTGTATTGGAATATTGAATGTTATGGTTCGATTGGATATAATTGGATATGGTGAATTACCAAAAATATATAAATTGGATTTGGAAAGATAATAAAAGAAGTGAATTTGTAAGTAAAATAATTATAGGAAATTTGAATAAATTTAAGAATCAATTGGAAAAGAAATAAAATACCCTTTAAAATTTTAATAAATAAGTCTTAAGTTCAGTAAGGGAAATTTAAATAATCAGAAGATTAATGAATTTTAAGTTTCCGTGTTATTATTTTAAAAAGAAATAAACATTTATTTAAAATTTAAAATTTAAGATCTAATTTATTGAAAAGAACATAGAATTTTTTTGGAAGAAGCTGAAATTGGTATATTTCAGTTAAGTGATATAAAATCTATCGAAATAATAAAAAAAATAAAAATAAAGTCCATAATTAATAAATTTTGAGATAAACTGTGACGACCCGGAAATTTTAACAAATTAAATTGAAATAATTAATCGATTTTAAATTATTTAAAAGTTAATTTTAACTTGAATACAGGATATAAATATTTACTTGATAATTAAACCATTGAATTGTATAGTTTAAATATTGAATTATATAATTGAAATTGGGTAAATTGTTGAATTTGAGATTCTAAGCCTGTTTAAAATAATTTGAAGGCTTGTAAAATCTAATGAGGATACTGAAGATAATTGAATGATTGAAATTTAATTTAAAGGTAATTTGTTTAATTTTAATAATATATCGTTTAATTCGAATTTAAAAATAGCCTTCCGAGGCACAGTCTCGGAATTCGATGAAACCAGTTCCATTGGACCCGTAATAGTTAGCTATTATCGGATTTCAATTTTCGTAGCAATCGGAATTGTCGTTTGACCCTGGCAACTCAAAACGCTTAGAACCATTTTAATCGGTTTAATTTAAAATCGATCGTTTAATTCCGTAACTCACGCATATGATTGAATTAGCTTCCGAAACACGTCCCATTGAGTTCGGAACGTGGGTAAAACTTTATAAACGCCTGTCGGCATGTTTGATTTGGGGTTCGGGATTTCGCGTTATGGAACGCGAGATATTTTCACTATTTAATTATATAATAAAAATTGAAGTACAATCAGTCAGAGATATTTTGTATCCAACGCGTACTCGTGAAGCTTCTCAACCCTATATCTCATTCCCGTTCCCCTCTCTATTCTCTTCAGTGTGTAAATCGAACACATCTTAAAAACAAAATCAAAATCGAAGAAAAAAAAATGGTAGCCAAGCCGCTTTCTTCCAAATCTATTCGCCTCGTCTAAAATCGCGATTCCCTTTTTCGCATCCGCTACCCTAATCGAAGCGACGATGCAAGCTAGGGCTCGCGAGCAAGGCCGTATTAGCGTTCATGTTGATTGAAAGGGCTTCGGCCTCGATGTCGCTCGAAGCAGTGGAGTGGGTTTCGCGAATTCTAGGGCATCGCATGAGCAGGTGGGGTTGACTCGACTCGAACTCGAATTCCTATGCAAGAGGAGAGGTCGCGCGCGTTTTTGGGGGCAGCGTCGAGTGGGAGTGATGGCGCTCGAAGCGAGAGGGAAGGAAGGCCGATGGATTTTGACGCAGCGGATTAATCAAACAAAACTTCAATCGGTGAAATGTAACAATCGGTGAGTTGAAGATACCAAAATGCCCAAGTTCTTTGATCCAAAGATACCGAACTCTAGCTATCTCAAACACGTTGATAGCGCACTATACCGTGTTTAATGATCTACGATTCTTCGCACGTTGATCTAGCGCACTAGATTCCGTGAATCGGCTTCTACGATCGTTGAATCGAGCGCACTCGATTAACCGAAAGAGGAGATAGGAGATTACACTCAACTACCACTTGGTATGAAAGCACAAAGCTAACAAAAGGAATTTTATTCAAAAATCAACAACCTAAAATTACAACTCACGCCCCTATTTATAGAGTTTACAACTGGCCCTTAGGTCGTGACCGACTCATACCTCACAACTCATCTAAGTCGTTGCCGACTCATCTAAGTCGCTGCCGACTCAACAGACGCTACATACTGCCATTACAACACTTCATACGCAACCGACTCAAGCAGGGCACGACTCACGACTTACTACCTCAACCACAACTCACCCGACTCAACACGTTACGACTCACAGACAATACAAACGACTCAAACACGACCGACTCATATAGTACATACATGACCCAACTTATGTCGTGAACGACTCACGACTCATCAAACACACAAGGTAAACGACTCAACAAGCCAAGCGACTCAGCCGACTCAACTCCTTGCCGTCCTAACTCCCTCCGACTCAAGGCCTTCACTAGCTGGGGCTTTCCCTTGCTTCATGCTAAGTCGTAGACGACTCATGTAGATATCATTAGGTCAGTACATCTTCTCCTGAGCTTGGTTAAGTCGCAAACGACTTATGGATAGACCGTTGAGTCGTGGATGACTCAACTCCGATGCCTTGTTATCTCGGCCTGATTTCTCCCGTGGTTTGTTAGGTCGTGGACCTCCTTCCCTAGCTCGGAAACGACTCAAACCTTCATTGAGTCATGGATGAGTCATCACACTACCCCACAAACTCGTGTTTTCAGGAATTAAAGTTTGCACAACTTCTTCTCTGGCCTTAGCTGCATCATCCTTCCCTGGTTGAGAAAAATTCGACCTCGAATTTGTAAATTCTTCCTCAACAATCCCACCTCCATGATATGGAATTAAATGTTTGATGTTAAAAACATCAGAAGTATAAACATCATCCGGTAACTTTAATCGATAAGCATTCTCATTAATTTTCTTCAAAACTTCAACTGGACCAATTTTTCGCGCCTTCAACTTGTTATAAGCACCCACTGGAAAACGATCCTTTGTCAATACAGCATAAACCAAATCACCTTCCTTAAATTCAACATTTCGTCGTTTCAAATCTGCAAACTTCTTATACTTCTCATTCGATTTCTCCAATCGTTTCTGAACGACTTTATGACATTCAGTCAACTCATCAACAAAATCAACAGCTCGTTTAACTGTTCCCTTCGACTGTGGTACTACTGCTAAATCCAACGGTCCCCTTGGTAAGTTTGAATAAACAATCTGAAACGGGCTGAATCCTGTGCTACGATTCACTGCATGATTATGAGCAAATTCTGCCTGGCATAGCTTCATGTCCCAACTTCTCAAATTATCCTGTACAAGACAACGCAACAAATTTCCCAATGACCTGTTAACAACTTCTGTCTGCCCATCAGTTTGCGGATGATAAGCACTACTAAATTTCAGTTTCGTTCCCATCATCTTCCACAAACTCAGCCAAAAGTGACTCAGAAAACGAGTATCTCGATCAGAAACAATAGATTCTGGTAAACCATGAAGTCGATAAATCTCCTTGAAAAATAACTGTGCCACTCGAACTGCATCTGCTGTCTTCTTGCAAGCAACAAAATGTGCCATCTTCGAAAACCTGTCCACTACAACAAATATCGAATCATTTCCCCTTTGAGTTCTGGGCAAACCCAAAACGAAATCCATGCTAATATCAATCCATGGCTTAGATGGTACTGGTAATGGCATATACAACCCTGCATTCGTTGCTGTTCCCTTTGAAACTTGGCAAATATGACATCGCTCCACGAACCTTTCAACCTCTTTTCTCATCGACGGCCAAAAGTAGGATTGTGAAATCAACTGCAAAGTACGATCACGGCCCACATGCCCTTCCTCATGTAACTCCTTGATAATTTTCAATCTCAAGCTACAGTCTGGAATACACAAACGATTCCCTTTAAACAGAAAACCATCAACTATCATAAATTCATCGGTACCCCCTTCCTTCACTTTTTCAACATATTTCACAAAGTAAGGATCTTCTTTAATCATCTCTGGCAATAATTCAAACCCCGTCACTTCAACCTTCAATGTTGTTAATAAATGACTCCTCCTACTCAAAGCATCAGCTACCCGATTTGTCACCCATGATTTGTGCTTAACGACAAAAGTAAACTGCTGCAAATAAGCAATCCATGACGCATGTCTTGCTGAAACCTTGTCCTGCCCCTGTAAATGCTTCAATGCTTCATGATCAGTGTAAAGAACAAATTCCTTCTGAAATAGATAATGTCTCCAATGTTTAATCGTTTGCACAACAACATAAAACTCAACGTCATATGTGTTGTATCTCATCTTCGCCCCTGATAACTTTTCACTGAAATAAGCAACTGGCTTCCCATTCTGACTCAGAACTCCTCCAATACCAACCTTCGAAGCATCAGTATGCAATTCAAACAATAACTGAAAATTCGGTAAAACAAGAATTGGTGCAGACGTCAACAATTCCTTGATCTTCTCAAAAGCAACTCCCGCTTCCTCTGACCATGCAAACTGTTTCCCTTTCATGCAATCAGTAACTGGTGCCATCACACTACTGAAGTGTGGAATGAACCTTCGGTAGAATGATGCCAATCCATGAAAACTCCTCACTTCCGTAATTGTCTTTGGCTGTGGCCAATTCCTGACTGCTTCAACTTTACTCCGGTCAACTTGAATACCTTCCCCTGAAACAACATACCCAAGAAATAAAACAGTATGCGCCATAAACACACATTTCTTTGTAGCAGCATAAAATTGTTCTTCACGAAGAATAATCAACACTTCCCTCAAATGTAGAACATGCTCCTCCATACTCCTGCTGTATATCAAAATATCATCGAAATAAACCACGACGAACTTCCCAATGAATGGTCTAAAGATTTGATTCATCACTCGCATGAATGTACTAGGTGCATTTGAAAAACCAAATGGCATAACCAACCATTCGTACAACCACCCTCTCGTCTTGAAAGCTGTCTTCCATTCGTCTCCAGGTCTGATTCGAATTTGATGATAACCACTCTTCAAATCAATCTTCGAAAATATAGTTGCCCCACTCAATTGATCTAACAAATCATCCAACCTTGGCATAGGAAATCTATATCGGACAGTGATCTTATTCAAAGCTCTACTATCTGTGCACATCCTCCATGTTCCGTCCTTCTTTGGTACTAATAATGCTGGCACGGCACAAGGACTCAAGCTTTCCTGAACACGTCCCTGTTCCAACAACTCTTCCACCTGCCTCCGTAACTCTTCATGTTCCTTCGGACTCATTCGGTAATGTGATCTATGTGGTAACACTGCTCCCGGAACAAGATCAATTTGATGTTGAATGTCTCTAAGTGGCGGTAACTCCTTAGGCAACTCCTCTGGAAAGACATCTTCAAATTCTTTCAAAATTGGCTTTGCTGCTTCTGGGATTTCAACTTCTTCACTACTCTCTCTTCCAATCAACAAAAACACTTCTGGTTCTTCTTCGACTTCCTTGACAAACTCCTTCAAAGTCAACAGAGTTTTCAATTCCTCAATCTCTTCTAGCTTGCTCTCCTTCTGCTGTTGCTTCTTAGGAACCAAAGTGATTTTCGTACCCTCGAACATGAAACTGTAACTATTGGCACGACCGTCATGTTGAACTGCTCTATCAAACTGCCACGGTCTGCCCAACAACAAATGACACACGTCCATGTCTACAACGTCACACCAAATTTCATCTTTGTACTTCTTTCCAATAGAAAAATTAACACAAGCTCTTCGACACACTTTCACTTCACCACCCTTCCTTAACCATGCTAGCTTGTACGGTTTAGGATGCTTCTCAGTCTTCAAGTTCAATTTCCTCACTGCTTCTGTAGAAATAATATTATCACAACTTCCCGCATCAATAATGAACTTGCAAACTTTCCCCAGAATAGTGCATGTCGACTGAAAAATATTGCTTCTCAACCAACTAGAATCCTCTTCTTGCTTTGGTGTCAAACAACTTCTCCTCATCATAAGATTACAACCTTCATCTCCAAACAATTCTTCTTCCTCCTCAACATAAGGTGTATTAGAACATTCTGCCTCCTCACCATTATCCTCCTCAACTTCTGCAACCATGGTTCTCTTCTTCGGCTTCGGACATTCATTGCTTTTGTGACCCAACTCCTGACAATTATAACACTTGAACCCACTGCTAACCTTCGCCTTCTCAGCCTCCTTCACCACTGGCTTTGAAACAGGTTTAGAAACATTAGAACTTCCACCAACACCCCTTGCTTGATTATTGGAATTAGTGAACACACCACCTCCACGCCTTCCTTGTTTCTCCCAAGCCAACGCTTTCTGATGTGCCTCTGCAACTGATCTAGGATCAAACATATTAACCATATCCTGGATCTGCATTCTCAATCCCCCAATGAATCTAGCAGTCAGCTGTTCTTCTGTCTCCATAATATCGTTTCTGGCTATGAGTTGGTAAAATTCATCAGCATAATCACTAACAGACTTTGTTCCTTGCCTCAGATTCTGCAACCTCTGGTACATAAGTGATTGGTAGTTGTAAGGTAAGAAAGTAGATCTCATCAACTTCTTCATCTTATCCCACGATTCTATCTTTGACTTCCCCATTCTCTCCCTTGTAAGTTTAGTTTGCTGCCACCATGCCAAAGCTCTCCCCCTCAACCTAGTAGCAACCAACTTCACCCTTCGATTCTCAGGAACCTCCTTGAAATCAAAGATTTCCTCCACATTAGACAACCAATCTAAGAACTCTTCAGCAACCATCCCGCCTTTAAATTCCGGAATCTCCATCTTCATACCGGATTCCCATCGACGATCATCTTCAACATCCCGATAAGAATTTCGAACTTGGTCTCGATCTCGATAATGAATACTAGCTCTTTCACCTTCTTCAACAAAATCAAAAGTACGCCTACATCGATCTCGACCATTATCATCCCTTCGTTCATGCATACTTCTTTGACTATGTCTCTCTTCATCTCTATATACTTCATTGTCAAATTCACGTTGACTTCGTCTCTCTTCATGTGCATAGTCATGATGATCTCTTCGTGATGAAATTGATGTTTCTCTTCTATCTCTACAAGAATGTGGCGATACCCTCCTCGCTTCCGTAACCGATGGCGAAACTCGGTTTCCTCCATGGTTCGAGTTTGGTGATCTCCTCCTTTGATTCAAATCATTCATCAATTTCTCCAATTTACCAATGCCTTCATCAAACTTCTCATTAATACGTTGTTCCATAAGCTCGGCTTCTTCTCTACGATACAAAGCTTCAACGTTTTGATGACGATTAGCTCTCCTTGGTGGCATGATTGAAAACTTCACAAAGTTCAACACTTCAAAGTTTCAATAATACAACAAGTCACGGTTCAACAATGACTCGGCTACAATTTGTCTCGGCCTCCACTTGTCTCGGCAATATGAAACGGTTCAAGTGAGGTCGACTCCAATTCAAGCACAAGGCACGGTTCAACACTTCTTTAGCTCGAACAAGCTTTCCAATGATCCTCCCTAGGCTCGGCTACCTCAATAGTATACACGGCCTAATTCAACTTCAAACACCTTCCAACACTTTGATCCAAAATGGAATGGATCGAAAATTCTCCTTTGCTCACTTTGATCCAAAATGGAATGGATCAAACAATTCAAACTTGTTGCAACTTCAATATCAACTTCAAACTTCAAAAACTTCAAAACTTGGCTCCAAGAATCAACTTAGCTATGATTGGCTAAGTATGGCTCCGATACCAATAATGACGCAGCGGATTAATCAAACAAAACTTCAATCGGTGAAATGTAACAATCGGTGAGTTGAAGATACCAAAATGCCCAAGTTCGTTGATCCAAAGATACCGAACTCTAGCTATCTCAAACACGTTGATAGCGCACTATACCGTGTTTAAAGATCTACGATTCTTCGCACGTTGATCTAGCGCACTAGATTCCGTGAATCGGCTTCTACGATCGTTGAATCGAGCGCACTCGATTAACCGAAAGAGGAGATAGGAGATTACACTCAACTACCACTTGGTATGAAAGCACAAAGCTAACAAAAGGAATTTTATTCAAAAATCAACAACCTAAAATTACAACTCACGCCCCTATTTATAGAGTTCACAACTGGCCCTTAGGTCGTGACCGACTCATACCTCACGACTCATCTAAGTCGTTGCCGACTCATCTAAGTCACTGCCGACTCAACAGACGCTACATACTGCCATTACAACACTTCATACGCAACCGACTCAAGCAGGGCACGACTCACAACTTACTACCTCAACCACAACTCACCCGACTCAACACGTTACGACTCACAGACAATACAAACGACTCAAACACGACCGACTCATATAGTACATACATGACCCAACTTATGTCGTGAACGACTCACGACTCATCAAACACACAAGGTACACGACTCAACAAGCCAAGCGACTCAGCCGACTCAACTCCTTGCCGTCCTAACTCCCTCCGACTCAAGGCCTTCACTAGCTGCGGCTTTCCCTTGCTTCATGCTAAGTCGTAGACGACTCATGTAGATATCATTAGGTCGGTACATCTTCTCCTGAGCTTGGTTAAGTCGCAAACGACTTATGGATAGACCGTTGAGTCGTGGACGACTCAACTCCGATGCCTTGTTATCTCGGCCTGATTTCTCCCGTGGTTTGTTAGGTCGTGGACCTCCTTCCCTAGCTCGGAAACGACTCAAACCTTCATTGAGTCATGGACGAGTCATCACACTACACCACAAACTCGTGTTTTCAGGAATTAAAGTTTGCACAACTTCTTCTCTGGCCTTAGCTGCATCAGATTTTGAAGGCATGGGGATGTAGACGATGTCGCGATGATTGATGCTTGTCTGAGGTGAATTTCGTGGGTAGAAGGGGGGATATTCGTTCTGGATTCACGCTGTTCGATTAGGTATTCATTTTGTTTTCCTATTTTGATTTGGAATACTAATATGTACAGAAACAATAAAAAAAAACGTAAGTATACCAACCTGCATGTTTAATGTAAAGGTTGAATAAGGATTTGAAAATTCACAGTAAAGTAGCTCTTAGTAGTTAACGAAACTAATTATCGGTTACGAACTAAATTAATAAATATATTGGATTAGTTTTCATTAGAAGGATGGTATATTTAATTATTTAGTGGTAAGCAAATTATTAGATTTTTTTTTCTAACTTGTGTAAATGGAAAAAAATGGTTGTTACAAGGTCTGAAGCCATGGAAATTAATCAAGATTGGAATGGAGTGCCAAACAAATGAAAGGTGAGTAAATCTCACGCTTCTGGATAGTTTTACTTAAATTTAAGTAGTTAAATTTAAGTGCTTGGTTGAATGGTTGACTTGAAGTGACGTGCTATATTATATAGTGGTATATAGTATATACTGAAATGGTTGATATTCTGGGATGAATATTTTTGGGGTAATTGGAATGTGGAATGCTGTGGTTTGCTTGAATATTTCGGTACCCTAAGTTATCGAAATATATATAAATTGGATTTTTAAAAGAAATATAAGGATGATTAAATGGATGATTAATTAATTCAGTTAATTAATGATTTGGATGATTAATTTAGTAATTCAGGGTTAGATTAATAAATGAAGGTTTAAATAAATAAATGAAGTGAAATTTGCTTTAGAATAACCATTTGGTGGTTTAATAATTAATTACTTAATGTAACCAATAAAATAGAAATTCCTTGTGTAATAAATTAAGAGATTAATTAGAATAACAAATTTCGGAGTAATAAATTTATTAATGAAGTAAATATGAAGATAGTTGAGTACAGGTTAAGGGTGATCGAGAATGATTAATATTGTGATTGAATTAAAGTGAAATATAATTGGAAATCATTAATTGATATAATTAATGAAGTAATTAAAGATTTGATTAATTGAGATTAATTAATTCATAATAAGTGACTTATGAGAAGTCAGTTAATATAAGTACTTAAGAATTAACGTAATTAATTATAGTAAAATTAATTTGGGAAATAATTAAAGATTACTCATTTATTCGGTAAGAGTATCGAATATCGTGAAATTAATTAAGAAATCAATCGAATGGAATTGG
Organism: Allium cepa; assembly: GCA_030765085.1. Lineage (NCBI taxonomy): Eukaryota > Viridiplantae > Streptophyta > Magnoliopsida > Asparagales > Amaryllidaceae > Allium > Allium cepa. Next base: position 421,932,435 of record CM060946.1, on the reverse strand, counting down.
AAGGTAATTAATCCAAGATGTAAATCAAGATGGATGATGAAGGGGTGCTAGTTAATTTATTTGGAATTGATTTATGATAAAAGGACTAATCAAGGAATTGAGATTAAGAATTCAATTAGAATTAATTGAATTATTTTGGGAATGATCAAATTTGTTTATGAATGATTGGATGGTATTGTATGATTTAAAAGAGTTGGTAACTCCGATATAAAATGTTGTGAATTTAATTGGATAACTTGGGATAGGATAATATGAGATTTCGAAGAGACCGGGGTCGAGTATTGGATAAATACTCGGAAACCCCTTGGAACGTTTATAGATTGCTAGGGAAAATCTATATGCTGAAATAAGTGATTTTGAGGAATTGGACTATTTTAAAAATGTAAATCTTTGGTATTTAGAAATTTATATGTGAAATAAGTGTTGTCTAAAATAAAATGTGACTTTGAAAATAAACAAAAGTTACCCGGGTTTTATTTGAGTTGTTTGCTTAGTTTTCCATGATTAGTTGGATTTACTCACGCTGGTTTCTAGCCTGACCCGGGTGTTACTTTGGTGTAATGCTCGGGTCAGACCGAGTATTACAGATTTTCAGGTTAGGACGTTCAGGAGCTCAGGAGGCGAGCTGGTGGCAGTATCGTATGGAGTATATCCGGTGTATTTATATCATTGTTTATCTGAGTCATGATAATTGTAAATATTCAGTGACTGTATATTATGTGAAACTCTGATGTATATTAAATGTAATCGACAATTATAATATTCTTTTATAAACTGTTATTATTTACTATTATATTTTATCCGCTGCGATTGTGAGATGTTTAGTGCTTCTGTTCTTCTTCTTCTATCTCTTTCTTCTTTTTCATAACTATCTTGGATTTTCGACTTCGAAAATCCCGGGTCGTTACATTTGGTATCAGAGCTGAAAGGTTAAGCGAGAACCTTGGCTCTGGTGGGGTTTACTCATTGAATAGAGTTCGAAGAACTCTAGAATGAGCTGAGTGTATATAGGTATGAGAGCGTACTTGTTATTTGCTTATAAAGATTTTAAATGATTTTGTATAAAAATATATTTTGATATATATAGCAATATTTCTTCCTAATGAATATTTAGGTGATTGGGTGTTAAATTATTGGAATTAAGTTAAGTAGGAATATAATACAACCAAAATAAAAATTAAATTAATTAAAAATGAAGTTCTAGAATTAGAACTCAGTAATTGGAATTGTTTGAAATTTTAAATGAACAAAGTTAAATTTGGTTTAAAAAGGTTAAACCACTCTTTGAGAACTTAGCTCGAATTATATAATTCGAGATGGTTTAAATTTGAAGTTGGAATTGAACTCATTCAAATTGAATCCGATTTGGATTAATTGGATTTGGGTTGGAAGATGTATAAGTTCAAAAAATTGAATGGAAGATTTGAATTGGATTGAATTGAAATGATTGAAATTGAAGTGGGTTCAATTGAATGGATACTAATCCAAAGTAATTAGAATAATTTTGGAAATGTAATTAATTAATTGAAATACTTTATAAATAAATGAGATTATAAGTTGAAATAGAATTCCAGAGAATATTTGAAATAGAGTAAGATGAAAATTCCAGAGTAATGTTTTAAATATGAATTGGATGGATTGGGAAATTGGAATTTCGGGAAAATTTAAAATTCCTTAGGATTTGAAAGTGGTTTTCAAAGGTTTTGGAGAAATAATATTATTATTTCGTAAATATTTTTGGTGTTGAATTGAAAATCTGGAAGATTTGAAATTAAAAATATTTGGAAATGTTTTTAAAGAAATAAAAGCATCGAACTCTTTCGGTCACTGGAAAATAACGTCGGTGATGACTGCAGCATCATCGATGTTTATTTTCAAGTTTCTAAAAGAGAAAATTTCTACCAAATTGTTTTAAATTGGGTTTGTTTGTAAACTGGGTTTGGGTTTTGAAATTCAAAGGGATAATTGAATTCGCCAAAGAATTTTGGATATAGTTGAATTCTAAGGTGATATTGAAATTTTGGAAATTTGTTTAAACTCTGGAATCTGGATTTAAAATGTTTATGGAATAATAAAATATATTGGATAAATAAAATGTATAACTCCAAGTTAAAAGCAAAATGCGAATGTAATTGATTATAAATAGAAGTTGAAAAATGTAAATTATAATTAAAGTTGTACAAGTTTAAAAATTCAAATGGAAAATTTGTATTGGATTAACTGGAAAATGGTATTGAACTTGAAGAGAGTTCAATTGATATTAGTCCAGATTCATGTGAATAATTCGGAATTAAAATTAAAGTGGAATTGGTTTAAGATCACATGGAATTTGATTGGAAGTTGGAAAGAAATTGGAAATTAATTCAATTGAGTTGGGAATGAATTAAGTCCAATGCAATTTGGAGTTATTAGTATTGAAATTGGGTCGATTTAAATGGAAATTTAAATCGAATTGTTGGGGAAGTGAACAGTTTTGACTCTGAACTATTTTTAATTTAATTGTTTTGATGTAAACTTATTTTTCCAAGCTCTTAAATATATACTACTTTTCTTTATTAAAGCCAGATTATTTTATACTTGTTTTACCATTATTTTGGAGCTATTTGACCATTTTTCAACTGTTTTCTAAATTTATTACTATATTTCAACCATGTTACAAATTAATTACTATTTAACAACTATTTTGCAATTATCTAAAATTTCTATGACTATTTAACTATTTCTCAACTATTTTATAATTAGTTAACTATTTTACAATTATTTTGCAAACTGATAATTATTTTTCAACTACTTACCTATTTTTAAGACTTTCAAGCTATTTTTCTTAACTGGTCGGAGTTCAAACTGTTATTGATTAAATACCCAACTGGGATAAGAATTGAGGTAATAGTCCAAATGAGGATTAAGGCAAATGTGAATAGAAAGAAAATTGATATTGGAAAGCGTATTCGAATTTGAATATTCGATTTTGAGTAAACAAAGTTATATCTTTGTTATATATTCTTCCCTTGTTGAATCTATTGCTGGAAGAAAAGGATTTTGGAAGTGTTGAAGTATAAAAAGGAGTTTTATACAAGTTTGAAAGGATCCAAAGTTTTAAATTTTTTATATATCTGTATATATATATATAAAGGATCTTATGTGGATTTTGGAAAAGGTTTTGGGAACCTTTGGATTTGGAAAGGCTTTTGATTTTTGGGTAAAATCAATATTGAATTTTGAAAGCCTAGTTGGAGAATTATCGATTTTGGAAATAATCGATTTTGTGTAAAGGAGCTTTGATAAAATTCATACTAGGTGTATGATTTGAAAGATACTATATGTGTATAGTATAAAGTGTTTTGATGATAGTTCTGGGGAAAAAGGCGCTCCCTTGGAATGGACTTCTCAGGAGTGCCACTGGGTGGCGCTGCCTTGAGCCCTAAAGGGGGTTCTAAAGTTGATCCTGTGAGGAGTCCGGACAAAACTAGTTCCTGAGGATTATGAGTTACCATAGCGTAAGTCGTGTGTGCCGCGGAGAGCCAACAGTTACATGGATTATTGTTGTGACTGCAACGTAACCCAGGATGTAACTGCGACCTATGGTAACATTGCGAAAGTCGTGTGTGCCGCTGAGACCCAACAGTCTGTGGTTGAGTTTATCTCGGTAGACTGCGACTTATGTAGGAGTGGAGAAGTTTCATTTCGTCAACGAAAATCAGAGGCCGCTGAGAGCCTGCAGTTACATGGACTTTTGCTGCGACGGCAACGTAACCCTGGATGTAACTGTGATCTGTTGTGTGGGATCCATGGCGTAATCGAGAGGCCGCGGAGAGCCTGCAGTTACATGGACTATTGCTGCGACGGCAACGTAACCCTGGTATGTAACTGTGACCATGGATGGGTGTGATGATTTCCAGAGCATTCTCACCAAAGATATTTCCTCTATTTTCAAAAATTGTTTTCTGTATTTTCAATAAAATTATTTTCCAAATATTTTCACTGGGTGTTGAAAACGGGTTTACCAAGTACTTATAGATTTTCAGTCCTACACCTGATCAACGTATGATTGAATTTCTGTGAGAACAAGGATGGACTGGTTGAGACATCGAGTTATAAGAAATATTTTTATAAAAAGCTATTTTAATTGTATTGTCTAAATTTGAAGGCATTCCTAAATTTTAAAGTAAAAAGGGGTTCAAACTGGAATTATAAAATAAAATTGAAACTCGGGAAATTTTAATGAAGTGATTCTTTGTAATTAAAAATCCAATGTTGGATTAAAAATTGGAAGTAAGCTAATTAACTAAATAATTATGTGATAGAGTATGTTAATAAAATTTAACCCTGTTAAAATAAATGGATTTGTAAGTTAATAATGGAGTTAGGAGTTGAACTCGAATTTATAAATTGAATTCGACTCGGATTTGCTAATGAATTAAATAAGAGGAGATATTGTAAAATAAAAATGAAATAGAGTTGGATTGATAAATGCGATGGTTAGAGTTGTAAATCATAACCCAAGTGAATAGAAATAAATTGAGAATAGCCTTGTATTAATAAAATAAATTCAATAACGAATTAAGTAATTGAATAAATTTTTTTTTTTTAAAATGGGTTAATTGAGTTAAATAATAAATGGATGAAGTTTGGTTGAATAAAAACTGAACCAAAGTTGTGATTGGAATTGGATTATCAGACTGAACTTAAATTTGTTGGTATATTAATTTGAAGAATAAATGAGTTGTGTTTGTGCTTGGATATTATTCTGATAAATTGAGAAGGTGAATTTAAATTTAAAATTTAAAATGGATGGGCTAACTAAATCAAATGGAACTTGATTAGGTGAAAATCAAATAGAAGTACACTTAAGTTGATGTTGGAATAAATTAAAGTAATTAACTTAAGTTTAAAATGCGTGGAAGCTTGGCTTCGAATAAGAATGAAAGCCCATTAATAAAAGCTTGGATTGAAGTAATTTGGAAATGGTTAGTATATAAGAATGGAATGTGGCGAACTAAATGAATGAGTGTGAATAAGTTAAAATGGGATTGAAGAAAATAAAATTGAGTTGGAATCCATTTTAATAGGTTATAAAACTTAAGTAATTATTTTTTTCACATGGAGGTTATCAAATTGTGTAGAAATAATTGTTGTTTAACGTAAACTGGATTTAATTAAATTTTGTGGATTAGTGGAAGCAAATATAATTGATTTTTGAGTCAATTAAAGTGAATATGAGTTTGTTTTGCTTAAAAATGAATTAAATGTGAACAATTGCTTTGTAAACCATTAGAATTGAATGTAATGACATATAAATTTGGTTAAAAGCAATTGGATTAGCTTTAAATTATATAAATCGCTTGTGGTAAGCGTTTGGTGTTTGTTGTTTTTGGAAATGCTTGTGAAATGCTAATAAAACTTCATATATATGGCACTTACATATTTAAATTGAGATAGTACAGGTACCTGAAGGCTGTTTGGTGGTTTGGATTTGCGCTAACTGCTTAATTAAATAAGCTGCTTGCTTAAAATGCTAAATAAGGTACGCCTACGCAATAAAAATAGGAAATATGAACTGTTTTTGCTTTTTCCGACCGGGTGGGTCGATGTATACATATTTATATCTCTTGTCAAATTGCAAAAGCTCCTCCGTACAAAGGAGACTCTGCCAAAATTTTCCGGAAATTTTGGGAGTTAGAAAATTTTTGGAAAATTTTGGTTAACGGCAAAACAATTTCTAATGGGAAACTTAAAATAAACTAGTAAGTGAAACTAATATGAATCAGTTTAAATGAAAGATATAACTCCATATTAGAAATCGAAAATAAATTGAATTCATATGAAATGGTGGAAACTAAGTTGAATAGAAGTAATGTGAAGGCTTCTGTAAGAAAATGTATACAATGATTTGAAAGATTACAATTGGATATTGTTGTTAAATAGAATATGCAGGTGTTATAAAGGAAAAAGGAAATTGGATTTGGTTCTAAAAGATAAATTTGTATTGCCCGACAAAAAGGTATGTATTTTAATTGCTGGATGAAATTGGATTGGGTTTTTGATGTAGCCACTTGGCTTTTGTTTCTTTTTGAGATTTTGGGAGCCCGGAGAGGCCTTTTGTAGTAGTACCGAGCTAATCACGCAAAGGAGACGCTGGCAAAATTTTTCGGGAATCTAGAGAGTTAGAAAAATTTTGAGAAATTTTGATAATTCAAAATTTGGTTTTAAATTGAAACTTAAATGATTGAGCAGAAGAGTATTGAATGAAACTATAGAGGGTTTTGGGAAAGTTGGATAAGGTGATAGTGGGCCTTAATAAAAGATAATTGGTAGGATGTTGAATAGTGAGTTTTGGAAAGAGGCAAACGGGTACTGGTCCATTCTTCCTAACTAGTAATTTCGGGGACGAAATTCTTTTAAGGGGGGAGGAATGTGACGACCCGGAAATTTTAACAAATTAAATTGAAATAATTAATTGATTTTAAATTATTTAAAAGTTAATTTTAACTTGAATACAGGATATCAATATTTACTTGATAATTAAACCATTGAATTGTATAGTTTAAATATTGAATTATATAATTGAAATTGGGTAAATTGTTGAATTTGAGATTCTAAGCCTGTTTAAAATAATTTGAAGGCTTGTAAAATCTAATGAGGATACTGAAGATAATTGAATGATTGAAATTTAATTTAAAGGTAATTTGTTTAATTTTAATAATATATCGTTTAATTCGAATTTAAAAATAGCCTTCCGAGGCACAGTCTCGGAATTCGATGAAACCAGTTCCATTGGACCCGTAATAGTTAGCATTTATCGGATTTCAATTTTCGTAGCAATCGGAATTGTCGTTTGACCCTGGCAACTCAAAACGCTTAGAACCATTTTAATCGGTTTAATTTAAAATCGATCGTTTAATTCCGTAACTCACGCATATGATTGAATTAGCTTCCGAAACACGTCCCATTGAGTTCGGAACGTGGGTAAAACTTTATAAATGCCTGTCGGCATGTTTGATTTGGGGTTCGGGATTTCGCGTTATGGAACGCGAGATATTTTCACTATTTAATTATATAATAAAAATTGAAGTACAATCAGTCAGAGATATTTTGTATCCAACGCGTACTCGTGAAGCTTCTCAACCCTATATCTCATTCCCGTTCCCCTCTCTATTCTCTTCAGTGTGTAAATCGAACACATCTTAAAAACAAAATCAAAATCGAAGAAAAAAAAAATGGTAGCCAAGCCGCTTTCTTCCAAATCTATTCGCCTCGTCTAAAATCGCGATTCCCTTTTTCGCATCCGCTACCCTAATCGAAGCGACGATGCAAGCTAGGGCTCGCGAGCAAGGCCGTATTAGCGTTCATGTTGATTGAAAGGGCTTCGGCCTCGATGTCGCTCGAAGCAGTGGAGTGGGTTTCGCGAATTCTAGGGCATCGCATGAGCAGGTGGGGTTGACTCGACTCGAACTCGAATTCCTATGCAAGAGGAGAGGTCGCACGCGTTTTTGGGGGCAGCGTCGAGTGGGAGTGATGGCGCTCGAAGCGAGAGGGAAGGAAGGCCGATGGATTTTGAAGGCATGGGGATGTAGACGATGTCGCGATGATTGATGCTTGTCTGAGGTGAATTTCGTGGGTAGAAGGGGGGATATTCGTTCTGGATTCACGCTGTTCGATTAGGTATTCATTTTGTTTTCCTGTTTTGATTTGGAATACTGATATGTACAGAAACAATAAAAAAAAACGTAAGTATACCAACCTGCATGTTTAATGTAAAGGTTGAATAAGGATTTGAAAATTCACAGTAAAATAGCTCTTAGTAGTTAACGAAACTAATTATCGGTTACGAACTAAATTAATAAATATATTGGATTAGTTTTCATTAGAAGGATGGTATGTTTAATTATTCAGTGGTAAGCAAATTATTAGATTTTTTTTTCTAACTTGTGTAAATGGAAAAAAATGGTTGTTACAAGGTCTGAAGCCATGGAAATTAATCAAGATTGGAATGGACTGCCAAACAAATGAAAGGTGAGTAAATCTCACGCTTCTGGATAGTTTTACTTAAATTTAAGTAGTTAAATTTAAGTGCTTGGTTGAATGGTTGACTTGAAGTGACGTGCTATATTATATAGTGGTATATAGTATATATTGAAATGGTTGATATTCTGGGATGAATATTTTTGGGGTAATTGGAATGTGGAATGCTGTGGTTTGCTTGAATATTTCGGTACCCTAAGTTATCGAAATATATATAAATTGGATTTTTAAAAGAAATATAAGGATGATTAAATGGATGATTAATTAATTCAGTTAATTAATGATTTGGATGATTAATTTAGTAATTCAGGGTTAGATTAATAAATGAAGGTTTAAATAAATAAATGAAGTGAAATTTGCTTTAGAATAACCATTTGGTGGTTTAATAATTAATTACTTAATGTAACCAATAAAATAGAAATTCCTTGTGTAATAAATTAAGAGATTAATTAGAATAACAAATTTCGGAGTAATAAATTTATTAATGAAGTAAATATGAAGATAGTCGAGTACAGGTTAAGGGTGATCGAGAATGATTAATATTGTGATTGAATTAAAGTAAAATACAATTGGAAATCATTAATTGATATAATTAATGAAGTAATTAAAGATTTGATTAATTGAGATTAATTAATTCATAATAAGTGACTTATGGGAAGTCAGTTAATATAAGTACTTAAGAATTAACGTAATTAATTATAGTAAAATTAATTTGGGAAATAATTAAAGATTACTCATTTATTCGGTAAGAGTATCGAATATCGTGAAATTAATTAAGAAAATCAATCGAATGGAATTGGAAGGTAATTAATCCAAGATGTAAATCAAGATGGATGATGAAGGGGTGCTAGTTAATTTATTTGGAATTGATTTATGATAAAAGGACTAATCAAGGAATTGAGATTAAGAATTCAATTAGAATTGATTGAATTATTTTGGGAATGATCAAATTTGTTTATGAATGATTGGATGGTATTGTATGATTTAAAAGAGTTGGTAACTCCGATATAAAATGTTGTGAATTTAATTGGATAACTTGGGATAGGATAATATGAGATTTCGAAGAGACTGGGGTCGAGTATTAGATAAATACTCGGAAACCCCTTCGAACGTTTATAGATTGATAGGGAAAATCTATATGCTGGAATAAGTGATTTTGAGGAATTGGACTATTTTAAAAATCTAAATCTTTGGTATTTAGAAATTTATATGTGAAATAAGTGTTGTCTAAAATAAAATGTGACTTTGAAAATAAACAAAAGTTACCCGGGTTTTATTTGAGTTGTTTGCTTAGTTTTTCATGATTAGTTGGATTTACTCACGCTGGTTTCTAGCCTGACCCGGGTGTTACTTTGGTGTAATGCTCGGGTCAGACCGAGTATTACAGATTTTCAGGTTAGGACGTTCAGGAGCTCAGGAGGCGAGCTGGTGGCAGTATCGTATGGAGTATATCCGGTGTATTTATATCATTGTTTATCCGAGTCATGATAATTGTAAATATTCAGTGACTGTATATTATGTGAAACTCTGATGTATATTAAATGTAATCGACAATTATAATATTCTTTTGTAAACTGTTATTATTTACTATTATATTTTATCCGCTGCGATTGTGAGATGTTTAGTGCTTCTGTTCTTCTTCTTCTATCTCTTTCTTCTTTTTCATAACCATCTTGGATTTTCGACTTCGAAAATCCCGGGTCGTTACATAAAATGATAAGTAAAGAAATTTATTTCAAATGGAATAAATTGGAAATCAATTTGGAAAATTGATTTAAGTGATTGAGATTGAAAATTCTCCCTGGATAACCAAGTACGTTTCCAAAATAAATTTTTAAATATAAATTAAAAGATTTAAAGTTTTGTTTAAAAAGGTATGTTTTGAAAAACTTATTATTTCTAAATATTTAAATTACAAAAGTAAGTATTTCGTTAAATCTATTCTAGCAGTAATTATTTAAAGAGTGACTTGGTATTTTGTTTTTAAAAAGTGAAATCTAGTTTTATATTTTATTAAGTGACCTTATTTTCAAATATTCATATAGTATGTATTTTAATAAATTATTGAAGTAGGTTTTAATTAAATGTTTACAAGTATATTTCAAAGTAAAGTGTTTTAAATTATTTTAAAAAGCTAGTTTTGTGCTTAGTGATTTCAGTGGAGATAGAAAATATTTGGGAAAGCTTATTCTGGAAAGAGAAAGATGGTTTGAAACTGTTTTCAAAGGATTGAAAATAGAAAATATATCTTGGGAAGATATTTTTGAGATAAATAAATAATTTGGGAAATTATTTACTGGTTGATGGTTGTTTGTGAATATAAATTGATAGTTAAATCACCGACTATCAATATTGGACAAAAATGCGTTGATCGTTTCGAAGGGACCGGGATCGAGATTTATTTCTCGAAAACCACTAAGATCTGGTTTGTACATTTCGTGAAAATGATTTTGGATTCGAAGATGGAGCAGTGAAGCGCAAGGGCAAGTCGCTACTAATCCCGAGGATATTTCCAAAATGGATGTAGTAGGAATAGTGCCTTCGGTTCCGTTCGAACCCGGGACGGACTTGTATGGATGAATGCTTACGAACCATCGTCAGGTGGACGATAGGCATTCTAAGGGATATGTTCTATAAAGGTAACGCCTAGCCTCAAGCCTCATCAAATGGGTATGACTGAATATCAGGGGTTATGCAGCAAGGCTGGGTGGGTAGCACCCAAGCTGGGTGAGGTCATCCCTGTCTAGATGTCCCTTTTTATTTCGGCTTAGTGGGCGGTTGCTGATCCCAACCGCGGGGTGATCTCACTCGGGATTATCCAGTAAGGGGTAGTCCCGGCCTTGTGTTGCAGGGGAGCGGGCGTACTCCTTGGTACGGTGATATAGGCCCCGTACTGTGACAGGTGGTAACCCAGTGCCTAGTCATTAGTTGGAAATCCATTCTCCCTACGAGCCTTGTACGAGTTTTGTTTGTATTACCCACTCTGTGGCTAGTAGCTGGAATTTAATGAATGTAAAAAATTCACCTATTTTACAAGTATTTGTATATAGACCCTATTATAATATCAGAGGATTTCTATAAAAATTGTTTTAGCTATCGTAAGGTAAAAACACGACATGTTTATTGGTGGCGTGGTCTTACGAGATGCTTTCATTTCAAATGATTTTTGAAATTTTAATAATCAATTGAGTGTGATTTTCTTACGCTGGTATTCCAGACCGACACGGGTGTTATTTAACTATAATGCTTGGGTCAGACCGAGTATTATAGGATACAGGATATGATGCTGTGGAGCACAGGGGACGAGCTGGATGACGATACGTACTCTCGTACTTGTTTATATATATATATATATATATATTCCGCTGTTTGAGTTGTGTATCCATTATATGATATTGATGTTGAGCTGTGATTGATGTACTCCGATGATGTTATATATAAACCGAAATATTTGATGTTGAGTAAAGATTATTTATTATCTGTTATATTTTATTCCGCTGCGATGGTTAGATTCTATTGTTGTTTTCTATTTTCTTCTTCTACCACTTCTTCTTTAACCCAAATGGTTCGTATTTCTGTGCAACTTGAGTTGATTGATGTAGAATATTGTTGACTCAAGGGGTACGGAATTGCGGGTCGTTTCACTTGGTATCAGAGCTTAGGTTGGTGATAACCTTGGCTTTGGTCGCAATTACTCATAAAATAGAGTCTATAGTACTCTAGAATGAGTTTGAGTGTATTAATAGATATGAGTGCGTATTTGTTAGTGGATATAAATTTTTTTAATATTGTGTTGATTGATTTATTGAGTGGCATATGAACCTTCGTCGGCACAGTCTGCACAACTGTATCGAAAGGGTTTCTAAATACTTGAATAGAACGATTGACACGGTATTGTTTTAAATGTGGGTAAATGAAATAATTTTGCCCAAAATATATTTTGATATAAATAAAAGTTTTTGTAAACTATTTTAGCTAATATATGATTGCTTGGATGTTAGGAAGAATAATATTAAATTATTATCATCGTGGGTAAAAATTTAACTAGAAATTTAAAACATAACTAAAGGTTAAGGAAATAAATTCATTTTAATAAATATGAATTATAAATGAAACTTATAAATTGAAATATAATCAAATAAGAATTTGTATGAGCATAAGTTGTGCAAATGATTTATAGTTAAAAGTGATTTAATCAGGATTTGGAAATTTAAAATCTCGGAAATTTGGAAGTATTTGAAGATAAATGATAGCACTATTGTTTTGAAGATATTTCTGAAAGGAAATCTATTTTAAATGGATTTTGGAAGTGATATAGCATTGAAATCATGTAACGACCCGTATTTTACGTGTTGATAAATCGTAGGATTTACAGGTCGTTAGTATTGTTTATGTTGTTTCTAGCCTAAGTCGTATTGTTGATAAGTCGTTTGAACGACTTAAGAAAGCTGCTGACTTAGTGTTAAAACGAGTTAAGGGTTAACTCGTATAGAGGCTCAGGTTGAGGGTTCGGAGTTGAGTCGTGACCAACTTAGTGTCTTAGGTTGTGTGAGCGAGTTAGGGAAAGGAGCGACCTAGGGATGAGTCGGTCGAACGGGTTAACGACCTAAGGTATTGAACCAACATAAGTATTTGACCGACTTAGGGGGACTAGCGACCTAGAGTTGCTGTGTATAGATAGGTCGTTGAACGACCTAAGGGATAGCGTTAGGTCGCTAGGGGGATAGGTCGGCAAGCACGATGAGTCGTTGGGGGCTTAGGTCATTGAGTCGGCCTGGTTTGTTAGGTCGCATAAGAGTTAGGTCGGACCTAGTAAGTCGCTGGAGTCTTTAGGTCGGCAGTGTTTTAGGTCGCAGGAATTAGGTCGGCCGTGTGTTAACTCGTGTGACCCTGGGTTTGGTTAAGTCGGTAGGTCGTGTGATTGGTTGAGTCGCCTTATAGTTAGGTCGGCCTTGGGTTCTTGAGTCGTGTGTCGTGGAGTTTGTTTAGACCGTTGGGTCGTGAGGTAGATAGGTCGGTGACGACCTATGATAGGTCGGGGATTTTAGGTCGGCGACGACCTAAGACCGAGAACGAGTTATAAGGCCTGGACGACCTAAGGGGTTTTCAGCCTATAAATAGAGGGGTTTGGCTCACTTTTTGGCACCGGTTTTTGAAGCGACGAAGTGCTGCCATTTTGAGAGCTCGACTACAACATTTCTTCATTTTCTTTTCTCTATTCCAATCTAGTTCTAACATCCATCCAAGATCGAAGATCGAGATCAAAGATTCAAGTGCCAAAGTTGAAGATCTTCATCCGTTGGAGCTAGATTTCATCGATTGAAGCGAGATGTTGCCGGATCAAGCCTTGATCTCCGCTGTCCAGATCTGAAGTGTTTAGTTTTTGAGGTGTTTGGGTGATTTGGTGAGTGGTGGTTATCTCTCACGCGGACCCAAAGGAGTATATTTGATTGGTGGTTTGTTGGAGTGTTGTAGATAGTGATTTTGTGCATTTTCCTTAGATCCAAGTATAGATCCATTGTTTGTGAAGATGTTTACCTATGCAAGTTCATTTATTAAGTTATAGAAACAAAACCCATGTTTTATATTTGCTAGATCTATGCTAAAAACCCATGATTCATGTACGTTAGTTCTATGCTCATTTATTTACGAAATTGCCATTTTAGTTATAAATGCCTAATTAGATCTTGATTGAATACGTATTTGTTTGGATTAAGGTTTGCCTTGATTGATTGTTGTGAATGATCTATCTAGTTGATAGATGTGGACAAGTATGGTCAAAGATGATTCAAAAGCTACAGAAGGGGCTCTTGAATGGTGAAAGCTGCTAAAGGCATATGAGGTGGATGTTGAAGCTCATATGTATGGATTGGATGATGTTGAGATGGAGCTTTGCCATGATGCGATGAGGCAAACCATGTTGTTGAGTTGAGACTCTGCTATGGTGTGATAAAGCGAAGTACGATGTGATGTAGACTTGGCGTAATCCAGGCAGGGATCATTCCAAGCATGTTGATGACTCGAGGGATGGTTCGAGTTGGTTGATAATGGATTGCTCGAGAGGTAGCTTGAGCTAGTATGAGGATAGTCGTCAAGGAGGATGACTAGGAGGCTTGGATCTCATCGTTGTTGAAGGTTCTAGCATGCTCAAAAGCAAGAGTACATGGGGCGCCCATAACGACTACAGGCAGGTAGTCGGGACACCCAAAAGACTACAGGTAGGTAGTTGAGTACTCTGGGCAGAGTAGGTAAGTCCTAGGCACGGGTCACGATGACGTGCGGAGCTATGCCTAGAACCGGGGTTACCATTAGCCCTTGACGGATGGTCATTCAATCAACGGTGAAATAATAGCAAGGATAACAGTGGTAGCCAGAGTCATGGATGTTTGGACGTTTGGTTGTATCATCATTCGGTCTCAAGAGCGGTATTTTCTAGGTGCTTATCTGATCTTGGTTTAGGCCTTGGGGGTTTGTATTTGGAAAACATCGCCCTTGACTCGAGTGATTATTGCTTTACCTTAATTATCTGCTATGTTATGCTTACTTCTCCTTGGTGTGTGTCTGGGGGCTATCACTGTAGAAAGAGGTGGAGTGGGATGGTTTGGTTCCTATTCCTTTTATCCTTCATGCTCTTTTGGTATGTTTGATAGTTGATTTACTGCTCACTAAGACTTTGTCTGACTCAAGGTTTTATGTCTCCTCTTATTACCTTGGGCTGTTCATCCATGGTGGGATGGGCAGACTAGGTAGCAGGTGACAGGTGCTGTTCTTAGCGATCTACGCTGATGATGACGAAGACGAGCAGGAGGCTTTGCATACTAGTTTTCTTACTATATGTACTGGGTGTTCCGCTGTTATATCTGATTGAGTGTTTGTAGTGAGGCTTTGATGTACGGATGATTCATGTTTGTATAAAACTACTACGATACTTATATGATGATTTTTCTGTTATGGAGCTTCACTATATATTTCTCTATTGTATTTCATCCATGCGCTGTGAGTTGTACGATAGAGTTTGCTGTTTTATTTTACCCTGACTATCGTCCATGGCTACCTGGCACGCCTTTCAGCGCACTATTTTCTTGTTTTGGTGCAGGAGTCATGGGCGGTCGTCACATTTGGTATCAGAGCTTTGGTTAATCGATTTCAGCCAACGCTCGCTGACGTAACTACGTATGAGAGACGTAATTGTATTTTGATGGATGATTACTATATATAATATAGTAGCCTAGAAGGATTTGAACTCCTTATGCAGTTGTTTCTTAAGGTGTTCTAATCATTCTTATTACAGATATTAAGGATGAGTCGAAGAGGGAGACCAGCTGCAAGGGAAAGCCGTGCTGATGAAGGAGCTGTTGATTATGGAACTATGTTCGAAGCGATGATGACTTCGATCATGAGAAGGATACCAGCTTCAGGATCATCAGTGGATGTGGGAGTTCAAGTTCAAGCTCCAAGACCGGTGGATTTTGCTAAGCTTTGCAAGGATTATACTTCTCTTGGAGGAAAAGCTTTCTTGGGGACGGAGTCGACTATTGAGGTGCAGAGATGGATTGATGCATGTCGAAGGATCTTTGGTGACTTAGGGATTGAGGATGCAACTAAGAGAAAGCTTGCATCGAGACAGCTTCAGGGAAGAGCTGCTGATTGGTGGAATTCTATCACCATTGATACCCCAGAAGAAGAGATTACTTGGGAGCAATTCCAAGTTAGATTTGAAGCCAAGTTCATCTCTACGGCTCAGAAGTCTGTTTTGTTCAAGAGGTTTGTAGAGCTCAAGCAAGGTGGGAGACCAGTTCTTGAGTATATTTCTGAGTTTGAAGCTTTGTCCAAGTATGCCAGATCGTACATTGATTCTCCCTATCAGAAGAATGAGAAGTTTGTGACTGGTCTGGATGCTTATCTTGGGAGGCAGTTAGTGGATCATTTGGACGATCCATTTGAGAAGCTTGTGGAGAAAGCCCTTAGGCATGAGAGTTTGTTTCCTAAGGAAAGTTCTGTTGTTGCTGTAACCAGGGAAGGATCTAAACCACACCAGAATGGCAATAAGAGGAGGAAGCAGCAGCAGCAGAAGGGTAAGGATGGCCAGAAGAAGCCGAAAGGCGAAGTGACTTGTTATAACTGCCAACAGAAGGGCCATCTTTACAAAGATTGTAAGAATCCCAAGGTGCCGGGAAAGTGTTATAACTGTGATAAGCTGGGACATATCAAGAAGGATTGCCCAGAGCCGAGGAAAGATAGGCAGATTGTGCAAGCCTATGCTTTGGGAGTTGTGCCGTCGTCTTCAAAAGCTCCGACTGCTGAAGAAAAGGGGAAGAGTGTGGTGGTTCAAGGTACTCTTTCTATCTGTGGTGTTCCAGTTAGAGTGTTGTTTGATACTGGAGCGTCGCATTCTTTTGTTTGTGATGATTTGGTAGGCCGGTTAGGTTTGAAACCGGATATTGTTGATAGGCCATTGGTTGTGACTAATCCGGTCGGGGGTTCGTCATGTTTGTGTATGATATGCCGTGGTCTAGTTGTGTCGAGTCATGATTGCTCGTTTGTTTGTGATTGCTTTGTTCTGAACTTTGCGGGGTTCGAAATTATTTTGGGTATGGACTGGCTTAGGAAGTATGCGGCAAGGATTGATTGTGAGAGGCTTGAGGTGACAGTCGGGAATGTGGAAGGGCGAAAGGTTGTGATACGATGTAAGCATGAGGAAGGCGTCTTCATGAGCTTCATGTATTCGCTGGTTGTTCCACGGGATGGACTGTCATCGGTGCCAATTGTGAATGGATTTGAGGACGTCTTTGACGAAGTCAAAGGGTTACCGCCGCATAGGGAGATCGAGTTTCGTATCGATCTAGTCGAGGGAGCCAGACCTGTTGTGATGCCTCTTAGGCGGATGGCGCCTAGGGAGCAGCTAGAGTTGAGGGTGCAGGTTGATGACCTTTTGCAGAAAGGATTCATTCGGAGAAGTGTGTCCGAATGGGGTGCACCTGTTGTGTTCGCAACCAAAGCGGATGGGTCGTTGAGGTTGTGCGTGGATTATCGTGAGCTGAATAAGTTGACTAGGAAAAACAAGTATCCATTGCCGAGAATAGATGACTTGTTTGACCAGCTTCACGAGGCTAAGGTGTTTTCTCAGATGGATTTGGCAACGGGATTTCACCAGTTGAGAGTGGCAAAGGATAGTGTGCCGAAGACTGCTTTCAGGACACCATCCGGGTTTTATGAGTGGCTGGTAATGCCGTTTGGATTGACTAACGCGCCAGCATATTTTGTGGATCTTATGAATAGAGTGTTCAGAGATCAGTTGAACAAATTTGTACTTGTGTTCGTGGATGATATTTTGGTTTACTCCAAAACTGAAGAAGAGCACAAGACGCACTTAAGGATTGTTTTGGAAATCTTGCGGAAACATCAGCTGAAGGCTAAGTTTTCGAAGTGTCACTTCTGGAAGAGTGAAGTGAGGTTCTTAGGCCATGTTATCTCTAGAAATGGAATAGCGGTTGATCCCGCTAAGGTGGCAGCAATCCAGGATTGGGTTAGACCTAAGAATGCATCTGATGTGAGGAGTTTTCTTGGATTAGCAGGATATTATCGTCGGTTTATCAAAGACTTTTCCAAGATAGCTGCACCGTTAACAGGATTGACGAAAAAGAACCAAGTGTTCAGATGGGATGCTAAGTGTGAGCAAGCTTTTGAAATCCTAAAAGAGCGACTGACGAGTGCTCCTGTTTTGACTATTCCAAGTGGGAATGATGAGATGGTGGTTTACACCGATGCATGTGGCACTGGACTTGGAGCAGTGCTAATGCAGAAAGATAAAGTTGTTGCGTATGCTAGTCGACAACTGAAGCCGCATGAAAGGAATTATCCGACTCATGATTTGGAGTTAGCGGCAATTGTGTTTGCTTTGAAGATGTGGAGACATTATCTATTGGGAGTTAGATTCGAGTTGTTTACAGATCATAAGTCGTTGAAGTATCTGTTCTCCCAAAAGGATTTGAATCTTCGACAGCAACGGTGGCTAGAGTTTCTAGCATCTTATGATTTTGGTATAGCCTATACTCCGGGAAAAGGTAACGCAGTGGCTGATGCGTTAAGTCGAAGACATGCAGGATTGGGAGCCATGTTTTCGGAATGGAAGAATCTCGAGTATTTGGCTGGATTTGATTTCAGGCCCAGATGTGAATTGGAACCTGAGATGTTGGCAAACTTATCGATAAGACCTACTCTTGTGGAAAGAATTGGCGAGAGCCAAAAGCGAGACGATAAGCTTGTCAAGATCATCCGAGATTTGGAATCTGGATTGGACCCAGAGAAGGATAAGGGATTCGAGGTCGATCGAGAGGGTTGGCTTCGAAAGCAAGGACGATTGGTTGCTCCCGATGTAGATGGATTGAGAGATGAAGTTCTGAAGGAAGGTCATCACTCGAAGTTGACAATTCATCCAGGTGGAAATAAGATGTATCGGGATATGAAGAGAACTTACTACTGGGAAGGCATGAAGAAGGATGTTGGAAATTTTATTTCCAAGTGTATGAACTGTCAGTTAGTGAAAGCTGAGCAGAAGAAGCCCAGTGGATTACTTCAGCCATTAGAAGTTCCTACATGGAAGTGGGAGCAAGTGTCGATGGACTTTATCGATGGTCTACCTAGGACAAGAGCAGGAAATGAAGGAATTTGGGTCATAGTAGATCGTTTGACCAAGAGTGCAAGGTTTATTCCTGTTCGATCAACTAGGACTGCATCGAAGTTGGCTGAGTTGTATGTTAAGTGGATAGTTCGATTCCATGGTATTCCGAAGAGTATAGTGAGCGATCGAGACCCATTGTTCACTAGTGGATTTTGGAAGAGCTTCCAGGAAGTTTTGGGAACCGAGTTGTGTTTGAGTACAGCTTATCACCCTCAAACAGATGGTCAGACTGAGAGAGTCAACCGAGTTTTGGAAGATCTCCTTAGAGCATGTGTTTTGGACTTCGGAGGATCATGGGAAGATCATCTTCATTTGGTGGAGTTTGCATATAATAACAGTTATCAGTCGAGTATTGGTATGGCACCATATGAGGCATTGTATGGAAGACCGTGTAACTCTCCGACATGTTGGTTGGAAACTGGAGAAAAGATGATACTTGGGCCAGAGATGATTCGACAGACTTCGGATTGTATAGAGATCATTCGGCAACGAATGAAAGCAGCCCAAAATCGTCAGAAAAGTTATGCCGATAATCGTCGTAAGGATTTGGAATTCGATGTAGGAGAGATGGTTTTTGTGAAGATTTCTCCATTGAAGAGTGCTATTAGATTTGGGAAGAAAGGAAAGTTAATTCCAAGATTTGTTGGACCATTCCCGATTATCGAACGAATTGGAAAACTCGCTTACAGGTTGGAGTTACCGGAAAAGATGGCGGGTGTGCACAATGTCTTTCATGTATCTTATCTACGGAAGTATGTGCATGACCCAACTACTGTGGTTTCTGCTGATAGCTGTGAAGACTTAGAGGTTGATCCAGTGGTTACGAGACCTCGTAAGCCGCTTCGTATTGTTGAAACCGATACGAAACAGCTTAGGAGGAAGACGATTACGTTGCTCAAGATACAATGGAGCGATGATGTTAACGACTGTACGTGGGAGGAGGAAGAGAGGATGAAGGCAGCTCATCCAGAACTCTTCAAGGTATGGCCCTAAGGTGTCATGACATCTCATGAATTTGTAGCTTGTTCTAAGTTTTAGAATTCTGCATGCTAGGCTAGAATTGGATGCATGGTTTGTTGATTGCTAAGGATGGTAGGCATGCGGAATAATTTTGATGGCTGATGTTTGCTTGGAATTTCGGGGGCGAAATTCCTAAGGGGGAGAGAATGTAACGACCCGTATTTTACGTGTTGATAAATCGTAGGATTTACAGGTCGTTAGTATTGTTTATGTTGTTTCTAGCCTAAGTCGTATTGTTGATAAGTCGTTTGAACGACTTAAGAAAGCTGCTGACTTAGTGTTAAAACGAGTTAAGGGTTAACTCGTATAGAGGCTCAGGTTGAGGGTTCGGAGTTGAGTCGTGACCAACTTAGTGTCTTAGGTTGTGTGAGCGAGTTAGGGAAAGGAGCGACCTAGGGATGAGTCGGTCGAACGGGTTAACGACCTAAGGTATTGAACCAACATAAGTATTTGACCGACTTAGGGGGACTAGCGACCTAGAGTTGCTGTGTATAGATAGGTCGTTGAACGACCTAAGGGATAGCGTTAGGTCGCTAGGGGGATAGGTCGGCAAGCACGATGAGTCGTTGGGGGCTTAGGTCATTGAGTCGGCCTGGTTTGTTAGGTCGCATAAGAGTTAGGTCGGACCTAGTAAGTCGCTGGAGTCTTTAGGTCGGCAGTGTTTTAGGTCGCAGGAATTAGGTCGGCCGTGTGTTAACTCGTGTGACCCTGGGTTTGGTTAAGTCGGTAGGTCGTGTGATTGGTTGAGTCGCCTTATAGTTAGGTCGGCCTTGGGTTCTTGAGTCGTGTGTCGTGGAGTTTGTTTAGACCGTTGGGTCGTGAGGTAGATAGGTCGGTGACGACCTATGATAGGTCGGGGATTTTAGGTCGGCGACGACCTAAGACCGAGAACGAGTTATAAGGCCTGGACGACCTAAGGGGTTTTCAGCCTATAAATAGAGGGGTTTGGCTCACTTTTTGGCACCGGTTTTTGAAGCGACGAAGTGCTGCCATTTTGAGAGCTCGACTACAACATTTCTTCATTTTCTTTTCTCTATTCCAATCTAGTTCTAACATCCATCCAAGATCGAAGATCGAGATCAAAGATTCAAGTGCCAAAGTTGAAGATCTTCATCCGTTGGAGCTAGATTTCATCGATTGAAGCGAGATGTTGCCGGATCAAGCCTTGATCTCCGCTGTCCAGATCTGAAGTGTTTAGTTTTTGAGGTGTTTGGGTGATTTGGTGAGTGGTGGTTATCTCTCACGCGGACCCAAAGGAGTATATTTGATTGGTGGTTTGTTGGAGTGTTGTAGATAGTGATTTTGTGCATTTTCCTTAGATCCAAGTATAGATCCATTGTTTGTGAAGATGTTTACCTATGCAAGTTCATTTATTAAGTTATAGAAACAAAACCCATGTTTTATATTTGCTAGATCTATGCTAAAAACCCATGATTCATGTACGTTAGTTCTATGCTCATTTATTTACGAAATTGCCATTTTAGTTATAAATGCCTAATTAGATCTTGATTGAATACGTATTTGTTTGGATTAAGGTTTGCCTTGATTGATTGTTGTGAATGATCTATCTAGTTGATAGATGTGGACAAGTATGGTCAAAGATGATTCAAAAGCTACAGAAGGGGCTCTTGAATGGTGAAAGCTGCTAAAGGCATATGAGGTGGATGTTGAAGCTCATATGTATGGATTGGATGATGTTGAGATGGAGCTTTGCCATGATGCGATGAGGCAAACCATGTTGTTGAGTTGAGACTCTGCTATGGTGTGATAAAGCGAAGTACGATGTGATGTAGACTTGGCGTAATCCAGGCAGGGATCATTCCAAGCATGTTGATGACTCGAGGGATGGTTCGAGTTGGTTGATAATGGATTGCTCGAGAGGTAGCTTGAGCTAGTATGAGGATAGTCGTCAAGGAGGATGACTAGGAGGCTTGGATCTCATCGTTGTTGAAGGTTCTAGCATGCTCAAAAGCAAGAGTACATGGGGCGCCCATAACGACTACAGGCAGGTAGTCGGGACACCCAAAAGACTACAGGTAGGTAGTTGAGTACTCTGGGCAGAGTAGGTAAGTCCTAGGCACGGGTCACGATGACGTGCGGAGCTATGCCTAGAACCGGGGTTACCATTAGCCCTTGACGGATGGTCATTCAATCAACGGTGAAATCAAAGCAAGGATAACAGTGGTAGCCAGAGTCATGGATGTTTGGACGTTTGGTTGTATCATCATTCGGTCTCAAGAGCGGTATTTTCTAGGTGCTTATCTGATCTTGGTTTAGGCCTTGGGGGTTTGTATTTGGAAAACATCGCCCTTGACTCGAGTGATTATTGCTTTACCTTAATTATCTGCTATGTTATGCTTACTTCTCCTTGGTGTGTGTCTGGGGGCTATCACTGTAGAAAGAGGTGGAGTGGGATGGTTTGGTTCCTATTCCTTTTATCCTTCATGCTCTTTTGGTATGTTTGATAGTTGATTTACTGCTCACTAAGACTTTGTCTGACTCAAGGTTTTATGTCTCCTCTTATTACCTTGGGCTGTTCATCCATGGTGGGATGGGCAGACTAGGTAGCAGGTGACAGGTGCTGTTCTTAGCGATCTACGCTGATGATGACGAAGACGAGCAGGAGGCTTTGCATACTAGTTTTCTTACTATATGTACTGGGTGTTCCGCTGTTATATCTGATTGAGTGTTTGTAGTGAGGCTTTGATGTACGGATGATTCATGTTTGTATAAAACTACTACGATACTTATATGATGATTTTTCTGTTATGGAGCTTCACTATATATTTCTCTATTGTATTTCATCCATGCGCTGTGAGTTGTACGATAGAGTTTGCTGTTTTATTTTACCCTGACTATCGTCCATGGCTACCTGGCACGCCTTTCAGCGCACTATTTTCTTGTTTTGGTGCAGGAGTCATGGGCGGTCGTCACAAATCACTTGGATCATTGGAAATTAATTCTGATGATGATGGCCGCATCATCAGTATTCATTTTTGAATTTCTAAGTGATGGATTGCTGCCAAATTGATTTATTCAGAAAAGCTAGTTGTTTTTGAAAATTCCAAAGGAAAATTGTTGGGGTAAAAAAAACCAGGATTGGTTTGACTTTTGAGAAATGTGACTTGAGAGGTTGAAGATTTCAAAACGATTTGAAACCAAAGCCGAGAGTTTAAAAATCCTGATAAGATGGGTTGTAAGCTTATAAATTGAGATGATTTTTTAATCAAGAAGGGAATATAAGCTTTGAAGGTTGGAATATAAATTTAAAGAGAAAATGTGACGCCCCACCTCTATACCCACGCTAGCCAAGAACACTACGGTGTAGTGCTGTCAACTAGCACGGAGAATAAGGCTGTTGAGGAGCGACCAACCATGTGATTTCTTATCACACGGTGGCTATAAATAATCTTCGAAAATAAACATAGAAATAAGCATAACACAAATCAGTCACAGACATCCATATCACAAAGGCAGAAGAAGATATGAATATATAACTAACACATGAAAGTGTAAATCAAAGTAGTGGTCAAAAAGATCCACAAATACAAAAGAATAGCAACACGTGCTATACAAAAGAATACAACTATGAGTCTATATCTCAAGTGTAAACGACAAAAAATGCTAATCTAAAAGGTCAGCCAAAAGTCAAAGTAGTAAATCCCTGGGGGAGAAGTCAAACAGAAGCACCTGTAACATCTCGGTCTGACCCGAGTATTATTTATAAGAAAATAATAAACGGATCAGTCTATCTATAAATATCAGATAACATGATATAAACAATAGATATGGCAAGAACATATAGTAACCATAAAGACATACTATGATAAGCATGTAAATGAAGATCATCAAGAGATCAAACAATATCAAAAGTATCTTCTAAATGATCCAAATTCACCTAAACATAAAATCTGGAAAATCATAACAATGAAAGTCATGAAAATAGGTGAAGCACAAATTCCTGAAGACTAGGCAAGAAATCCAGAAATCACAATATAGGAGCATGAAAACTCACAAAATGGGAGCATGAAAACTCACCTACACGTGTAACACAAAGTGAGACGCTATCTCATGGTTGCAAGCCATTAATTTTGACACACGAATGGCCCGAAGACCGTGGGGCGCTACTCCACATATGTGATGGCAAAACATCACACAAATGCGATGGCGAAACATCACAAGAGCGGGGTCTAGTCTCCCTCGCAGACAAAGAGACATCGCACAGTTGCTAGTCTAAAACACAAAAATGATCGTCATGATCATCAAGAAGTGTCAATTACACTAAGTTAGTAAATATAAAAGTTTAGCTTCATGTCCCATAACTACTTGCTTAACTCAAATATTTACGAACAAACTGTAGATCTTCACTAGAAAATTGTCACACGAGATTCAATCGAACATGTCCAAGAATTAACCGACGAAGTAAACGCAAGCGTTTCATACCACTTGTTTTACTAAGTCGTTTAATTAGATTTCTCATATGTGTGAGGGGAAGGTTTGTATATACTAGTAGATTGGAAAACGGTTTAAGAAAAGAGCTTTGTTATTGAAAATAGGGTTGAAGTCATTTTGTTGAAAGAGTTTTGATATTTACTACTAGTATAAAAACCTTTATATTTTAAAGTGCCAAATCATAGAAGTGATTGTAGAAATAATCAATCATAAAAATTCACATTTGAAGACGTGAATTAAATCCAAAGAAACCGATAAAGAATCCATCGAAATAGATATTCAAAAATCCATAAAATCGACCGGGAAGCCCAAGATATTTTGTCTTGAAGAATGGTCAACTCAGCATCTCAACAAGCAAGTTCTGTTAAATGTTTTTCAGATAAGATCCCCTACGGAGGGGGGGTCCAGGGGGTGGCAACCCCCCAATGTGGGGGTGCGGGGTCACCGCCCCTGCTACGAGGTTCGACCTGCCCGAGCAGGTCGCGGGGGTCTAGGGGGCAGCGCCCCGTCCAAAAACGGTACGACCTAGTGATTAAAGGGGCACGACCTAGTGGTCCAGCGACCTAAAGGGTAAAGGTCATGCGACCTAAAATGGGTTTGCGACCTAACACTCAAACGGCCTAAAGAAAATAAGGGGCCGAGCGACCTAGAAGAAGCAGCGACTTAAATAGAATCGAGGTCCAACGACCTACGGGTCAGGTCATGCGAGTTAAGGTGGTCAACGACCTAACAGAGACACGAGACCTAATAAAGGAATGTGACCTAAAGGCACGCGACCTAGCGACCTAAGCAGGAAACGCGACCTATGAGGGACAAGTGACTTAAGTGGGTCAACGACCTACGGAATATAGGTCACGCGACCTAACGGTTTACAAGGTCTTGCGACCTAACTGGAAACGTGGTCTAGCGACCTAGTGGTTTAAAGAAGATGGGTCACGCGACCTAAGGAGATAAGGCCTAGCGACCTACGAGCTAAAGGTTAAACGACCTAACAGGATGTAGGTCCAACGACCTAACTGGTAAGAAGATCACAGGACCTAAAATGCCATAGGACCTAACGACCTAAGGTCATACGACCTAGCGACCTAAAGCCATAAAACCTAACGACCTAAGGTCATACGACCTAGTGACCTAAAGCCATATGACCTAGCGACCTAAGGTCCATACGACCTAACTCCGAAGACGTTAGAAATGGCCAGAACGACCTACGACCTAAGGTCCATACGACCTACGACCTAAGGTCCATTCGACCTAAAGCCCAACGACCTAAAAACCAAACGACCTACGACCTAATTCCGAGTACCAAACGACCTAACGTTGTAGGCCATTTTAAGGTCGGAAACGAGCTATTTTAAGGCCGAGATTTTTCCATGCGAACGACCTAGCATAGGCAGAACGACCCAAGTGCAGTTTTTCACCAAAAACACTAAAAATTTTGGGTTTTTCGCCAATCCAATCCAAACCAAATGCAAATGTACATGCAAACATGATAGGGATTCATTCCCAACAATCCAACATAGTTATATGCTAAATTTGTGAGATAAAAATCTCACCTTTTCACCAAATTATGAAGGTAAAGCTTGAAGTTGAATGGAGAAGCAACTACAAGCTTGAATCCAATGCTTTTCCTTGAATTTGGAGTTGTATGATGGAGTTGGATTTGAAACCTAGGCTTGGAGTTTCTAATTTCCCTTTCCACTCACCATTAATGTTAAAATTTGTGTTTGGTAGGAATTTATGAAGAGTGAGGAGAAGGAGAGAAGTGGGTTTGAGTTATAATGGCTAAACTAACCCAAAGTCCAAAGTAGGAAAAGTTAGTGAAATTTCACTAACTCTAAACCTATCAATGTTTATACTTAAAAAAATTGTAAACGGCATTTCGAACTCAATGGAAGTGGTCTCGAGTCCTAAATCGAACGTTTGCAAAAAGTATCTTTTCGGACAAGTATCCGAATGACGATAAAATATTTAAACAAAATATTTAAATATATAATCGATAGATATGCGGGTTGTTACAGACTCCCCTCCTTAAAGAAATTGCGTCCTCCCAATATATAAGATGGAAATAAAATGTAACAACCATAAAAGCATATTATTACCAAAGAAATTTGAAATAAGAAGTTCACCTCATTGAGCACTAGAAAGTAAGTCCGGATGTGTTCGCTCGATGAATTCTCTAGATTCCAAGAGCAATCTTTAGTGTTTGAGGACCATTGAACCTTCACAAGCGGAACATCTTTATTTCGAAGTCGATTGACCTCCGAAGCAATAATTTGAATAGGTTGTTGCTCATAAGTCAAATTTGGCGAAACTTCAATTTCTTCCACAATACCCGGCTCAAGAATAGAATCGGAATCTCGAAGGCATTTCCGTAATTGAGAAACGTGAAACACGTCATGCATGGCAGAAAACTGAGCCGGTAATGAAAGGCGATAAGCCATGGAACCAATACGTTCAGTGATAGGAAATGGCCCAATATATCGAGGCGCTAACTTTCCCGATCGACTGAAACGTACAACACCTTTCATAGGTGAAACACGAATAAAAACAGAATCTCCCACAGAAAATTCTAACTTCCTTCTTCGATTATCGGCATAGGATTTTTGTCTACTCTGGGCTTCTTTCATCCTATGTCGAATAAGTTCAAACTTCTCTGTGGAATCACGAATAAAGTCTGGACCTAAAACCAGCTTCTCACTGTATAAATGTATTTGTTAATATACTATTCTATTTTTCACAGTTTAAATAAATATTTGTTGAATAAAATAAATTACACAGAATTTGAATTCAAACAGATATTTTATTCAAATAAATATTTATTACAATTTTGAATAGTACAATTTCAAGCTCTAACTATAACTATACAACTTTGATTACATCACATTATTTTTCACATTTACATCAGCACCTCACTACATATCACTCACACTCGTATTTATCTTCAACTGCATTCCAGTTTGAATCCAACATCTGAGAAACCTGCAAAAGTATAAACTAACGCAGTAAAATTGAAAAAGAAATATTTTTGCAATTCAAAAATAAAAGATAATTTTTGAAAATATGATTTGCCTCAGTTATTTGGGTTGTTCGTCATAATTTAAATTTGAATTCATCATACACGAACAACTTGTGACATACACAGTGTATTACTGTATATGCCACAAGGCCATGCATGCCGATATATACACTTGATTGATTTACAGAGACAGGTGAGCATAGGTCAAACCCAAATGCAAAACCGGGTTCAACTCACGTGCAATATATTGAAATTCACGACACGAGCACAAGGTCAAACCTGAGTTTTTGAAAAACTGGATTCAACACAGGGCAGTTCACAAGTCAAAAACGGAGCATCAAACAGTGGCACATAAATATAAGTATGCACAGCAATGCAAAGACCGGCTGCAACATAAAGTAAAAATGCTCAAAGCCACCAAGTAAACAAACTCAGGCAAATGTACATAGTCCATCCACAAATATTCATTGACTACATGAAGCAAAAAATTCATGAAGCAACATAGCAACTCAGAGACCACTATGCAGAAGACTACTGCAAATATACAGAAACAACTCACATGTTTGAAACCATAAGAGAATGCAAACAACCAACTACATGCAAGAGGCAACAAAAACTCAAGTGCAACAGTGAAGTTCAGCTATGCGAATGAAACACAGTTGCAAACAACATGACAGGAAACAGATAAAAATGAACTTATGAAGCAGTGCAAGTGTGCAAGTGCAAATCACCAACTGCAAGACCTCAAGTAACATGGTGAAGCAGTACAAAAGAGAAAGTGCAATTTGAACCAACATGACAGCACTACACCAATGCAAAATGGAATGAATGCAACAGTGGTGATGCAGTGACACATGACTATCATGGTTCATTTCAAGTTCATTAGTATATGACAGCAACCAGAGGCAACATCACACAATCAAACTACAACAAGATCAAATATAATAACCAGACAGAAGCACACTGATATGCAACACTCAGATGAAACCAAAATAATCATGGCTACAATATGCAGACTCAAAGGATGCAACATCAAAACAGTTCGAGCTATATCCCAGTGCCAACATATCCAACTAAAAGTGCAACTACAAGATATAGCAAGCACAACAAATCAATGATAACAAAGTCAAGGTTTCTAGTTAATCAAGTCATTCAATGCCGAAGACAAAGTGAAACCAGAAGTCAGGTTATAAAATTCAAGTGCCAGAGATGTTAAAATCACGAATGAAAAAAGAAATCAAGCGCGTACGCGTATTCTTTGAAATAGTCAAAGAAAAGTAAATGTAGAAAGTCTCTGCCATATGAATCAAGGAATCGAACAAGTCATAAATCGAAACCGTGAGTGCCAAGCATCAAATTATACGTATATGAAAAAGTCAGTGACATCTCAATCGTCAAAACAAAATCGAGCAGCCAAAGCACAGTGAAGATGAATTCAAACAAAATTTATACGAACGCAAAAATAGGGTTTTGAATCCTATATAAACCCTAGGATCATCATCGGCAAATCCATTCGAGTTCGAGCATAACAAAGAACAAATCATCCAACTCGAATCACGATCGAGTTCAAGTACGAAAAGCACAAAAGCACAAATGCATAAAATTACATACCGAAGCATCAGTCGAACTTGATCAAGGAGGAGAAGCCGTAAACAATTAAATTGAAGCAAGCAAATCGAAGCATCAACTATCAAGCGGCGATTCCTCCCAAAGCCCTAACTCAAGCGCAAAGAGGAACGAAAGAGGATCGACCATATTTTCACAAGTCAAAAGAAAAAGGAACGGGTTGAAGAAGAGAATAGGGTCGGCCTTGTTATTAAAGGCTTTATTATATTTTTTATTTAGGGTTTAGGGTTACTTTCTTTTGCCTTTTAATTGTTGTTTTTATTTTTCGAATCGAAGAATTTGTAAATCACCACCTAGGGATTAGGTCGTGTCAGATTGTCTAGTTAGAATTAGTTCAGTGAGCAGGGCGTGCGAGTTTGCAAAGCTTTATAGGCGGGAGCAGAGTTTGCGAGTAAGCAAAGCTCTATAGTAGGCGGGAGCAGAGTTTGTAACGAAACTCTATAGGCGGGAGCAGGGTGTGCGAGTCTAGTAGAGTGTTTGTGAGCGGGAGCAAGTGTTTGCGAGTCTAGTAGAGTGTTTGTGAGCGGGAGCAAATGTTTGCGAGTCTAGTAGAGTGTTTGTAATCGTGATACTGTTTAATTCTAATAGAAATCTGGGAATGCAGCAGTAGGCAGGGGTTGCCGAAGCTGGGTAAATTTTGTGTGTGATTTACTTTTCAGCATATTTATTTTTGCAGTTTATTTCTGTGTTTAAATCAAGAAAATTTGCTATAACCCTATTCACCCCCCTCTAGGGTTAATCTAGATCCTACAAGTGGTATGAGAGCCCGGTATTTTATTTTGTTTTTAACTCTAGAGTCATGAATTCACCGAATAATGTTTTTTCTGAGGGGCAATCTATTGCTAGGCCACCCATGTTTAACGGGAACGATTATGCTTATTGGAAAGTTAGGATGGGTATCTATCTTAGTTCTGTTGATTATGATGTTTGGGATATTATTGAAACTGGCTATAAACCTCCCACTATAATCGTTGGTGATACTGAGATTCCTAAACCTAAGGATAGGTGGGATGCTAACGATAAGAGATTGAAAACAACGAATGCTAAAGCCATGAATGCTTTGATATGTGCTCTTGATAAAAATGAATTTAATAGAATTTCTCATTGTACAATAGCACAGGAAATTTGGCACACTTTGGAGGTGACACACGAAGGAACTTCTCATATCAAGGAGTCTCGTCTAGCCCTATTCAGCAATGAATACGAAAGCTTTGTAATGGACAAAGGCGAAAGCATAAAGGACATGTTTGGATGCTTTTCAACCTTGGTATACAACGCTAGAGCACTTGGGAAGGTATTCACTGAAGTAGAGCTTGTGCGGAAGATATTACGAGTTTTACCAATGAACTTTGAGGCAAAAGTCACAGCAATACAAGAATCGAAAGATCTGAGTAAGCTAAGCATGGAGGAGTTGATTGGCAACTTGATGACATATGAGCTTGAGCTAAAAGCAAAGGAAGAACGCAACAAATCCAAACCAAAGAAGAAGACGATTGCCTTAAAGAGCAAAGAAGAAAGTGATGAAGATGAAGAAGATCCAATTGAAGAGCTTGCATTGGCTGTCAATAATCTTAGAAGATGGTCTAGATTCAAGCCACGCAAGAAGAAAACAAGTCATAATAGGCCAAAAGTTTCTGAAAATTCCGATAATGAACTTGCGTGTTATAACTGCAACAAGCCTGGCCACATCAAACCAAAATGCCCACTTCTCAAAGACAACAAAGGAAAGAAAAAGAAGAAGAAGGCCTTTGCAGCGACTTGGGATGATGAAGAAGGAGAGGAAGCTTCGGATAGCAGCCCAGAGGAGGCTAACTTGTGTCTTATGGCAAAATCAAATTCAGAAGCAAGCTCCGCGGAATATAGTGAGGGAGGTGAGTATTCCTATAGAGATCTTGTTTTTATGTGCTTAGATCTTACTAAAACAATTGATAGTCTTGAATCTAAAATTGAAAAATTGAAATCTGATAGGAGAGAATTTGCTCGTGAAAATTTTAGGTTAAAAACTGAACTTGAAAATATTCAAAACCTAGAATGTAAAAAATGTAAGATTTTAGATTCAAAATTATCAAAACTTAGGAATAACTTTGAGAGTCTTGAAAAAGAAAACTTGAATCTTAAGGAAACCATCGACACTAGGAAAAAGGACTTTATAAATCGATGCACCTCACTTGTCACTGAAAACACAACATTAAAAACCAAAGTCCAAAATCTTGAGAAATCTTTGAATAACTTTTCAAGAGGCGAAAAATCTTTCAAAATGTTATTGGGAAATCAAATTTTTGCTAACAACAGAAAAGGACTAGGTTTTGGAAAATCACAAGACGATGATAAAGGTAAAAGTGTCTTTGCTGGATCTGAAATAATTGGACATCGTAGTCATAGGAACACAAAATTTAATCAAGACAATTTAATGTGCACGATGTGTAGAAAATTTGGACATAATCTAAATAATTGTTGGTATAGACCCAAACACGTGAAAACTATACCAATTTGGGTTCCAAAAGGCACAAATATAAAATCTTCGAAAGTCAAACAAATTTGGGTGCCAAAAGGAACATATATAAATAGTTTTGGGTCTCCACAAACATATTTTTCATTTTCTGCCACTAACAACCATGGACCTATAAAAACAAATAGGTCACAAAAATCTTTCATCGTGTAGGTGTGGTGGCAGGCTGAGGAACAACAACAGTGTTCTCTGGATTTTGGCTGTTCCAGAAACACAACGGGCAACAAAGCAAAGTTCCTTAGCCTAGTACAAAGGTGACAGAATCACAATAGACAACAACGAAAATTATCGTGAAGGTAAAACAGGTAAAATTGTTTTGAACGATATATTAAATGTGATAATCAGCACCGTAATCTGAATTAAATCAGCCAGTAATGTGATGATGAAATGAATGATGTCTTTAATTCTGACTTATTCTTAATTGATATGATTTCTTTTGACTTGTTCTTACTTTGATTTGTGCTTAAAAGTAGACCAACCATCTCTTCATCATTGAACTTAATCTGTTTGGTCAAATTATGATGCTGATTGATTACTGTTTACTCATGCTATAAAAAGGATTTAAAGAAATTTATGAAATTGCTGAAACTTCAAGAAATTGCTTTGAAATAATAATGAAGTTTTAACGACTGTTGATAGTTGTTCATCCTATGGTTTCTAAGTTTAACACTATGATATTTGTTTGAGTGATATCATGGCTTCATTTCAAATTTCATTTAAAAATTGTTGAAAACAATCTTGAGATAATTTGTTGAAATTTCACAATCTGGTCTTTGACATCCAACGAGTGAATATTGAGTGAAATTTAAATTCAGATGCAGATTACACTGGTAATATAGTTGATAGAAAAATTATTAGTGTAATGTGATTAATTTTTTGAAACATTCATTGCTGCATCGTTTTTTCAAAGAAAATATCTGCATAATTTTGACTTGGCATAATTCTCAAATAGCAGAAAATTTTCTTATAAAAAAACCCCCTTGAGAAAATCATGTTTGACCATATTTACAGATTAGTCAGTTTTGAAAAATTGATTTTATAATTTTTGAATTTGATTTTAAAGGACAAATTTTGACTAATCTAACTCCCTAATGATTATTGAAAAGATCAATAGTGATTAAAAAAGTGATGAGTGTCGATATTTGTCAAACATTATTCAAGACAGTATATCTAGAAAAATTTCTTTAGAATTTCATAACAAGAGTTATAAAAACTTTTTGTTGGGTAAAAGTTCCTTGATCATTTCTGTTTCTACCATCTTTCTATCGACCATCACTCATCAAAATCATATATAGTATGTAAATTTGTGGTAGTTTACAAAGGAAATTGTTCGTTCTTCAATTTATTATTATAAAGGAAATTATCTGTGTTTCAATTTATTATATTTAGCAATAAAAATAAATATCCAAAGTATTCACTCTCATTTAAAAGTCCTTACGGTTATGCATGGGTGAATTACTTGGATTTTTGATTATGTGCTTCCATACTCGTTTAAAAGTCCTCACGGTTATGCATGTATGGAACGCATATCAAAATTAATTTATTTAATAGACAAGTTGATTCTAATCCCATTTAAAAGTCCTCACGGTTATGCGTGGTTAGAAGATACTTGAATTCTTTTTTAAATAAAAATTGTGAATACTACTAATCTCATTTAAAAGTCCTAACGGTTATGCATGGTTAGTAGATATTCAAATTTCCCGAAATAAATATACCACAAATGGACAGAACTGTATAATTTTTTGATGATTTTATCCCCATAACTTCTGAAAGTGGAATATGCGTCTGACAAGGGTAATTATGATTTTTGTTTGAGTTTTATTGAAATTTGATATTTATATTCTATTGAGTTAAATGTTTGATTCATGTTTGTCACTTCATCCCTATTTTTATAGCACTGTTATTCTTTTGCTGATAACAAAAGGGGGAGAGAAAAGTTAAGATTTTGTCAAATAGAATCACGCAAAGTTCAAATAATTTTCCATTTTCATATAGGCTCATTTACATATTTTTATTTGCATGCATATATGTAGGGGGAGTATTGTGTAGAGAGGAGTATTTAAATAGGGGGAGCAAATTGAACGATCAAATACATTTAATACATTCAAAATCTTAAATATATGTTTGTTATCATCAAAAGGGGGAGATTGTTGAATATGCGCTTTGCGCTTATATGATTTTTGTTTGATGATAATAAACATATATACATTCATTTAAATGTATTTGTTAATATACTATTCTATTTTTCACAGTTTAAATAAATATTTGTTGAATAAAATAAATTACACAGAATTTGAATTCAAACAGATATTTTATTGAAATAAATATTTATTACAATTTTGGATAGTACAATTTCAAGCTCTAACTATAACTATACAACTATGATTACATCACATTTTTTTCACATTTACATCAGCACCTCACTACATATCACTCACACTCGTATTTATCTTCAACTGCATTCCAGTTTGAATCCAGCATCTGAGAAACCTGCAAAAATATAAACTAACGTAGTAAAATTGAAAAAGAAATATTCTTGCAATTAAAAAATAAAAGATAATTTTTGAAAATATGATTTGCCTCAGTTATTTGGGTTGTTCGTCATAATTTAAATTTGAATTCATCATACACTAACAACTTGTGACATACACAGTGTATTACTGTATATGCTACAAGGCCGTGCACGCCGATATATACACTTGATTGATTTACAGAGACAGGTGAGCACAGGTCAAACCCAAATGAAAAACCGGTTTCAACTCACGTGTAATATATTGAAAATCATGACACGAGCATAAGGTCAAACCCGAGTTTTTGAAAAACTGGATTCAACACAGGGCAGTTCACAAGTCAAAAGTAGAGCATCAAACAGTGGCACATAAATACAAGTATGCACAACAATGCAAAGACCAGCTGCAACATAAAGTAAAAATGCTCAAAGCCACCAAGTAAACAAACTCAGGCAAATGTACATAGTCCATCCATAAATATTCATTGACTACATGAAGCAAAAAATTCATGAAGCAACATAGCAACTCAGAGACCACTATGCAGAAGACTACTGCAAATATACATAAACAACTCACATGTTTGAAACCATAAGAGAATGCAAACAACCAACTACATGCAAGAGGCAACAAAAACTCAAGTGCAACAGTGAAGTTCAGCTATGCAAATGAAACACAGTTGCAAACAACATGACAAGAAACAGATAAAAATGAACTTATGAAAGTGTGCAAGTGCAAATCACCAACTGCAAGACCTCAAGTAACATGGTGAAGCAGTACAAAAGAGAAAGTGCAATTCGAACCAACATGACAGCACTGCACCAATGCAAAATTGAATGAATGCAACAGTGGTGATGCAGTGACGCAAGACTATCATGGTACATTTCAAGTTCATTAGTATATGACAGCAACCAGAGGCAACATCACACAATCAAACTACAACAAGATCAAATATAATAACCAGACAGAAGCACACTGATATGCAACACTCAGATGAAACCAAAATAATCATGGCTACAATATGCAGACTCAAAGGATGCAACATCAAAATAGTTCGAGCTATATCCCAGTGCCAACATATCCAACTAAAAGCGCAACTACAAGATACAGCAAGCACAACAAATCAATGATAACAAAGTCAAGGTTTCTAGTTAATCAAGTCATTCAATGCCGAAAACAAAGTGAAACCAGAAGTCAGGTTATAAAATTCAAGTGCCAGAGAAGTTAAAATTCACGAATGAAAAAAGAAATCAAGCGCGTACGCGTATTCTTTGAAATAGTCAAAGAAAAGTAAATGTAGAAAGTCTTTGCCGTATGAATCAAGGAATCGAACAAGTCATAAATCGAAACCGTGAGTGCCAAGCATCAAATTATACGTATATGAAAAAGTCAGTGACATCTCAATCATCAAAACAAAATCGAGCGGCCAAAGCACAGTGAAGATGAAATCAAACAAAATATATACGAACGCAAAAATAGGGTTTTGAATCCTATATAAACCCTAGGATCATCATCGGCAAATCCATTCGAGTTCGAGCATAACAAAGAACAAATCATCCAACTCGAATCACAATCGAGTTCAAGTACGAAAAGCACAAAAGCACAAACGCATAAAATTACATACCGAAGCATCAATCGACTTGATCATGGAGGAGAAGCCTTAAACAATTAAATTGAAGCAGGCAAATCGAAGCATCAACTGTCAAGCGGTGATTCCTCCCGAAGCCCTAACTCAAGCGCAAAGAGGAACGAAAGAGGATCGGCCATATTTTCACAAGTCAAAAGAAAAAGGAACGGGTTGAAGAAGAGAATAGGGCCGACCTTGTTATTAAAGGCTTTATAATATTTTTAATTAGGGTTTAGGGTTATTTTCTTTTGCCTTTTAATTGTTGTTTTTATTTTTCGAATCGAAGAATTTGTAAATCACCACCTAGGGATTAGGTCGTGTCAGATTGTCTAGTTAGAATTAGTTCAGTGAGCAGGGTGTGCGAGTTTGCAAAGCTTTATAGGCGGGAGCAGAGTTTGCGAGTAAGCAAAGCTCTATAGTAGGCGGGAGCATAGTTTGCGAGTAAACGAAACTCTATAGGCGGGAGCAGGGTGTGCGAGTCTAGTAGAGTGTTTGTGAGCGGGAGAAAATGTTTGTGAGTCGAGTAGAGTGTTTGTGAGCGGGAGCAAATGTTTGCGAGTCTAGTAGAGTGTTTTTAAGCGTGATACTGTTTAATTCTAATAGAAATTTGGGAATGCAGCAGTAGGCAGGGGTTGCCGAAGCTGGGTAAATTTTGTGTGTGATTTACTTTTCAGCATATTTATTTTTGCTGTTTATTTCTGTGTTTAAATCAAGAAAATTTGCTATAACCCTATTCACCACCCCTCTAGGGTTAATCTAGATCCTACACTCACCGGCCTCAAGCCAACAAGAAGGAGATCGGCATGGCCTTCCATACCTCGAAAGGTGCCATACCAATACTTGATTGGAAACTATTATTATAGGAAAATTCAACAAGTGAAATATGATCTTCCCAACTTCCACCAAAATCGAGCACACAAGCACGAAGAAGATCTTCAAGAGTTTGATTCACACGCTCGGTTTGTCCATCGGACTGGGGGTGATAAGCAGTGCTAAAATTAAGCTTCGTTCCTAAAGCTTTTTGAAGACTCTTCCAAAATCCACTAGTAAACAATGGATCTCGATCGCTAACAATAGAAGTAGGAAATCCATGCAATTTAACAATTTCTTTGATAAAGAGTTTGGCCAAAAGAGGAACGGTTCGATTAGACCGAACGAGAATAAAATGGGCGGATTTAGTAAGTCTATCAACGATCACCCATAAGCTATCATGACCCGAACGAGAACGGGGAAGGCCATCTATAAAATCCTTGGAAATTTGGTCCCACTTCCAATTTGGAATTTCTAAAGGTTGCAATAACCCACCAGGCCTTTGATGTTCGGCCTTGACAAGTTGGCAAGTCATGCAACACTTAAGAAAGTTAGCAATATCAGATTTCATTCCCTCCCAATAATAAAGTCGTTTCATATCAGCGTACATTTTACTAATACCGGGATGAATGGTGAATCTAGAACGATGGGAATCTCCTAAAATATCTTTACGAAGATCACCAATATTTGGTATGATAAGTCTACCAAATTTTCGAATGCCGCCACGAGAATCAATATCAAAGTCTTTCAAACCTTCAATATCAATTTTATCCTTAAAATTTTGGCCAAGAAGAGCCAATTCATGATCTAGCCCTTGAGCTTCAAGAATGCGGTCTAAAAGAGAAGGATGAGCCTCAAGGCTACATAAAACAAGTGATGAGCATAAGTCGGATACGCGCTCCCGAATCTCACAAGTAGATAAAATCTCGAGATCGTTCCATTCAGATATCATCATAGAAACAACTGCTTGTTGTTTACGGCTAAGAGCATCGGCGACACGATTACCCTTACCGGGGGTATAAAGAATATCAAGATCATAAGGTGCAAGGAACTCGAGCCAACGATGTTGACGCAAATTAAGTTCCTTTTGAGAAAATAAATATTTCAAAGACTTATGATCTGTGTAAAGAATAAATTTCTCTCCCAATAGATAATGACGCCAAATTCGAAGGGGAAAAACAAAAGCCGCGCGTTCTAAATCATGTGTGGCATATCTAGTCTCGGCTGGCTTTAATTGCCTAGAAGCAAAAGCAATAACACGTTCTTTTTGCATAAGAACGGCACCCAAAACAACATGACTAGCATCAGTATAAACAACAAAATCTTGATTCCCCTCGAGAATAACAAGAATAGGAGCATCGGAAAGGAGTTCTTTCAATTTCTGAAAAGAGGCTTCACATTTGTCCGACCAAATGTATTCAACTCCCTTCTTAGTCAAGCCAGTAAGAGACACGGCAATCTTAGAAAAGTCTTTAATGAAACGACGGTAATAACCCGCCAATCCGAGAAAACTACGAATCTCGGTCACACTCTCCGGTCTCTTCCAATCTTGAATTGCTTCAATCTTTGAAGGATCCACCGAAATTCCGGATTCGAAAATAATATGGCCGAGAAACTTCACACGAGATTGCCAAAAGTGGAATTTAGAAAATTTCGCCTTTAATTGATTACTCCTAAGAGTTTCCAATACAACCTGAAGATGCTTTTCATGCTCCTCCTCGGTATTAGAATACAGAAGGATATCATCAATGAAGATGAGAACAAACGGATCGAGGAAAGCCTTGAAAACTCGATTCATGAGGTCAACGAAGTAAGCCGGAGCATTCGTTAAACCAAATGGCATAACAAGCCATTCATAAGATACATAACGAGTACAGAACGACGTCAAAGGAATACTATCCTTAGCAATACGAAGCTGATGAAAACCGGTAGCCAAGTCCAATTGTGAAAAGACCCTAGCTCCGCTAAGCTGATCAAACAGATCGTCAATCCGAGGTAAAGGATATTTATTTTTAATAGTCAGATCATTAAGTTTGCGATAGTCAACGCAAAGCCTAAGCGTACCATCGGATTTCTTCACGAAAATAGCCGAAGCTCCCCAAGGCGAGGAACTAGAGCGAATAAATTGCTTCATCTCCAATTCGGACAACTGTTTGCGCATCTCCTCATTTTCCTTATTGGACATGCGATAAGGAGGACGAGTAATAGGTTGAGCTCCAGAAACAAGATTAATTCTGAACTCAATTGCTCGTTTAGGTGGTAAACCTAAAACGGGCTCGAATATGTCGGAAAATTCACGGACAATGTGAATACGAGAAATAATATCATCTTCATCATCATCATCATCGTTATCACGAGGATTTAAAGAATATAAAGATGCCACCAAACAGGATTCTGAATCTTTAAGATTAACAGATAGTGGATGTCGGAGATGAATAGTCCGCTCAGGACATAGGATATGAGCTTCATAACGATTAAGCCAATCCATTCCCAAAATTATTCCAAAGCCTAGGTAACGCATAACATGCAAATCGGCTAGGAATGGAAAATCACATAAAATAATCTCCACATTTTTACAAAGCAAACTAAGAGTTGCGGATCCACCAACAGGATTCGCAATTCTCAAGGAAGTCATTAAAGCATCAACATTTAGAGAGAAAGTGTCGACAAGTTCCTTTGATATAAACGAATGGGATGCACCTGTATCAAAAAGAACTCTAATAGGTTGATCATGAAATAAAATAATACCATCAAGAATGGAATGAGAAATACCTTGGCCACGAGATGTGTTGCCAGGGGCTTGAGCCACGTTTAACCTTCCCTCTTTCCTGCCTTTTAGTGTGGGGCACATATGTATATAATGTTCCGAGCTCTTCTAATAGTGACAACTTTTGGGCTTCGAACACTTGTTCGCAAAATGGTCCTTAGAACCACAGTTATAGCATTGCCCACTACTAGAGGAAGGTGTCTTTGCAGCCGAAGTTACTTGCTTACCCTTTTTGTTGGGATAAGAACCTTTAAATTTGTTAGGCCTCTTTTTGTTGTTGAAGTTTGGTTTAGCGCCAACCACTTCAACATCACTCTCTCTATCGGCCTCTTCAAGACGAAGAGCGATATCACCGAGTTGATCAAATGTAACTTCTAGTTTCAGGGGTAGTGGCTTCTTAAGATTCTTATTTAAGCCATAAACGAACCTCTGGTTCTTCTTCAGTGGAGTATTTATATATTCGACCCCATATTTGGAAAGGGATTCGAATGATGCAACGTAGTCCGCCACAAAAGACTGACCTTGAACAAGGTCAATAAATCTCTGAGCCAAAGTTACTTTTTCCGCCTCGGGCACGAATTTCGATTCGAAGCGTTCCCGGAAGTGCTCCCAGGAGAGATTTGCTTCACAATTTCTTATATTAACAGCTCATACCAATCCAATGCTCTTCCTTGGAGCATACTAGAAGCCACCTGGACTCGATGGAGGTCAGTGAGATTCATGCGAGAGAAGATTCTATCGCACGTTCTGAGCCTAGCTTGGACCTCGATGATAATTTTAGTGCCTTTAAATTGCTTCCCACCCAAGTTGGTGTAATCATTGCACAAACGTGCAAACCCAGATTTAGGGTGAGTAGGTTCCGGATTAGAACTAGCTGCTTGAGCATTCGTGACAAGGTCAAGAAGTTGTTGGGTAGTTATAAAAACTCCATCTTGGAGAGTTGCAGTAGATTGACCGGCACGGGAACGTCCAGGTCTAACCATTTTTCTTCCTTAAGAAAGAAGGAGAAGAAAAAGGTTATTCATTAAAAGATATATCAAAAAATCTTGATAAGTGAAACAAGCAATCATAATAAAAATAGGATGAATCGGTACGAAGACTCGAATTAATCCTAAGGTACGACTCCTAAGCAGGACTTAGGACGATGATCCTTGTTAAGTTATTCTACATTGTTCCGAAGTTTGGCTCTGATACCAAGCTGTGACGCCCCACCTCTATACCCACGCTGGCCAAGAACACTACGGTCTAGTGCTGTCAACTAGCACGTAGAATAAGGCTGTTGAGGAGCGACCATCCATGTGATTTCTTATCAAACGGTGGCTATAAATAATCTTCGGATATAAACATAAAAATAAGCATAACACAAATCAGTCACAGACATCCATATCACAAAGGCGGAAGAAGATATGAATATATAACTAACACATGAAAGTGTACATCAGAATAGTGGTCAAAAAGATCCACAATAATACAAAAGAATAGCAACACGTGCTATACAAAAGAATACAACTATGAGTCTATATCTCAAGTGTAAGCCACAAAAACTGCTAATCTAAATGGTCAGCCAAAAGTCAGAGTAGTAAATCCCTGGGGGAGAAGTCAAGCAGAAGCACCTGTAACATCTCGGTCTGACCCGAGTATTATTTATAAGAAAATAATAAACGGATCAGTCTAGCTATAAATATCAGATAACATGATATAAACAATAGATACGGTAAGAACATATAGTAACCATAAAGACATACTATCATAAGCATGTAAATGAAGATCATCAAGAGATCAAACAATATCAAAAGAATCTTCTAAAAGATCCAAATTCACCTAAACATAAAAGCTGGAAAATCATAACAATGAAAGTCATGAAAATAGGTGAAGCACAAATTCCAGAAGACTACACAAGAAATCCAGAAATCACAATATAGGAGCATGAAAACTCACAAAATGGGAGCATGAAAACTCACCTACACGTGTAACACAAAGCGAGACGTTATCTCATGGTTGCAAGCCATTAATTTTGACACACGAATAGCCCGAAGACCGTGGGGCGCTACCCCACATATGTGATGGCGAAACATCACACAAATGCGATGGCGAAACATCACAAGAGCAGGGTCTAGTCTCCCTCGCAGACAAAGAGACATCGCACAGTTCCTAGTCTAAAACACAAAAATGATCGTCATGA
Source organism: Allium cepa (assembly GCA_030765085.1). Classification (NCBI taxonomy): domain Eukaryota; kingdom Viridiplantae; phylum Streptophyta; class Magnoliopsida; order Asparagales; family Amaryllidaceae; genus Allium; species Allium cepa. Next base: position 421,891,216 of record CM060946.1, on the reverse strand, counting down.
TCATCAAGAAGTGTCAATTACACTAAATTAGTAAATATAAAAGTTTAGCTTCATGTCCCATGACCACTAGCTCAACTCAAATATTTACGAACAAACTGTAATCTTCACTAGAAAATTGTCACACGAGATTTAATCGAACGAGTCCAAGAATTAACCGACGAAGTAAACGCAAGCGTTTCATACCACTTGTTTTACTAAGTCGTTTAATTAGATTTCTCATACGAGTGAGGGAAAGGTTTGTATATACTAGTAAATTGGAAAACAGTTTAAGAAAAGAGCTTTGTTATTGAAAAGAGGGTTGAAGTCATTTTGTTGAAAGAGTTTTGATATTTATTTGTAGTATAGAAAACCTTTATATTTTAAAGTGACAAATCATAGAAGTGATTGTAGAAACAATCAATCATAAAAATTCACATTCGAAGACGTGAATAAAATCCAAAGAAACCGATGAAGAATCCATCGAAATAGATATTCAAAAATCCATCAAATCGACCGAGAATTCCAAGATAGTTTGTCTCGAAGAATGGTCAACTCAGCAACTCAACAAGCATGTTCTGTTGAATGTTTTTCAGATAAGATCGCCTACGGAGGGGGTGGCAACCTCCCACGGTGGGGGTGCGGGGGCAACGCCCCTGCTACGGGGTTCGAGCTGCCCGGTCAGGTCGCTGGGGTCCAAGGGGCAGTGCCCCGTCCAAAAACGGTACGACCTAGTGATTAAAGGGGCACGACCTAGTGGTCCATCAACCTAAAGGGTAAAGGTCATGCGACCTAAAATGGGTTCGCGACCTAACACTCAAACGACCTAAAGAAAATAAGGGGCCGACCGACCTATAAGAAGCAGCGACTTAAATAGGATCGAGGTCCAACGACCTACGGGTTAGGTCATGGGAGTTAAGGAGGTCAACGACCTAACAGAGACACGCGACCTAATAAAGGAATGCGACCTAAAGGCACGCGACCTAGCGACCTAAGCAGGAAACGCGACCTATGAGGGACAAGCGACTTAAGTGGGTCAACGACCTACGGAATATAGGTCACGCGACCTAACGGTTTACAGGGTCTTGCGACCTAACTGGAAACGTGGTCTAGCGACCTAATGGTTTAAAGAAGATGGGTCACGCGACCTAAGGAGATAAGGCCTAGCGACCTACGAGCTAAAGGTTCAACAACTTAATAGGATGTAGGTCCAACGACCTAACAGGTAAGAAGATCACACGACCTAAAATGCCATAGGACCTAACGACCTAAGGTCATACGACCTAGCGACCTAAAGCCATACGACCTAACGACCTAAGGTCATACGACCTAGCGACCTAAAGAAATACGACCTAGTGACCTAAGGTCATACGACCTAACTCCGGAGACGTTAGAAATAGCCAGAACGACCTATGACCTAAGGTCCATACGACCTACGACCTAAGGTCCATTCGACCTACAGGCCAACGACCTAGCGACCTAAAACCAAACGACCTACGACCTAATTCCGAGTGCCGAGCGACCTAACGTTGTGGGCCATTTTAAGGTCGGAAATGAGCTATTTTGAGGCCTAGACTTTTCCACGCAAACGACCTAGCATAGGCAGAAAGACCTAAGTGCAGTTTTTCACCAAAAACACTAAAATTTTGGGGTTTTTTGCCAATCCAATCCAAACCAAATGCAAATGTACATGCAAACATGATAGGGATTCATTCCCAACAGTCTAAGATAGTTATAGGTTAAATTTGTGAGATAAAAATCTCACCTTTTCACCAAATTATGAAGGTAAACCTTGAAGGTGAATGGAGAAGCAACTACAAGCTTGAATCCAATGCTTTTCCTTGATTTGGAGTTGAATGATGGAGTTGGAGTTGAAACCTATGCTTGGAGTTTCTAATTTCCCTTTCCATTCACCATTAATGTTAAAATTTGTGTTTGGTAGGAATTTATGAAGAGTGAGGAGAAGGAGAGAAGTGGGTTTGAGTTATAATGGCTAAACTAACCCAAAGTCCAAAGTAGGAAAAGTTAGTGAACTCCAAACCTATCAATGTTTATGCTTAAAAAAATTGTAAAAGGCATTTTGTACTCAATGGAAGTGGTCTCGAGTCCTAATTCGAACGTTTGCAAAAAGTAGCTTTTCGGACAAATATCCGAATGACGATAAAATATTTAAACAAAATATTTAAATATATAATCGTTAAATATGCGGGTTGTTACAGAAAAGTTAAAAATGAAATTAACTTGGATTTGGAAATAAAAATTTGACTGGATTGAAATTAATTGAATAAGCTGAAAATAATATCCAGTTGTATTAGTATTAAGTTGAAATCGAATTGGGTGAAATAAATATGAGTTAAAATTAAATTGAATTGGAATAAGAATTCAGTTGAATTAATGAATGGAATTTAATTCTTACCTGAATAAATGGAAAATAAATTGGATAAGGATTGGAATTAGAATAAATAAATCAGAATAACATATAAAAGAATTAAAAATGCATGGAATAAAAATATGCTTGAGTTATAAATAAGTGTAAAAGTCGAGTTAAAAATAAAAGAAGAATATATTCAAGTCTATAATGAATGGAATAGTGTAAATAATAAGTTGTGACTTATAAAATTTGAAAAGTGGGATAGAAAACCCAAAATAAATATTTTTGATGAATTGAAAAATAAAATAAAAATCAAAACTTGAATTATAAAATAAATTTGAACTTAAGAAAATTTAAGGGAAGGGATTTTGAGATTAAAATCAAGTTCTGGATTATAAGTTGGGGAAAGACTATTTAGATAATAAATTAGATAATGAAATATGTAATGAGAACCCAATGCAGTTAAATAAAAGCTGAATTGTGAGATAACAATGTGGTTTGGAAATAAAACTCAAGTTATAAATTAAATTCGACTTAAATTGTCGATGAAATAAATATAATTGAAGAAGTGTTAACAAATTAAATATAATTGGGAATGTATAGAATAAAAATGAATCTGGATTGAAATAGTAATGGTTTGAATTGCAAATAAAATCCAAATAAGTGAAGATAAATTGGAAATGGCCATGTAATAAATTGGATGAAATGAATCTGGAAAGTTAAATTTTATAATAACTAATCAAATGAAATTGTAAATTTTAAAATGAGATTTAACTGAAATGGAATTAAGTTGAATGGAAGAGAAAGATTTACTTGAAACGAAATGAGCTTAAGTATAAATTGGAGTGAATAAACTTAAGCTAAATGATGGAAAGGAGTTGAATTGAATTCAACTTAAAATTAAGTTTAATAATAGTGGATTGGATTTAAATTAAGTAAAAATGGATTTTAATTGAAGTAAAATTCGGTGAGTTGCCGATAATATTTAATGGAATGAAAATTCTTAAATAAATAATTGTAAACCATTTAAAATGTTAAGGAATTGAAATAACTTGGAGACAATATTAACAATTGAATGTTTTCAAGTTTAATAGAATAGTTTTAAATGAAACGTTAATGATTGGGTTGAGAATAAAATTTAATTAGAATGTGTCAAGATAAATAAATGGTTGTGAATGAATCAAAAATAAAAGGAAATTTAATTGGTAATGAAAATGAACCTAAGTTGTTAATGGTTTTGAATGAACCAGTTTGGTTAATAAATGAAATGAAAGTGAATGGATTCAAATTGGAAATTCAATGAAAATTAAAATATGTGAATTGTGGATAAATTTTAAAAATGGAATATAATTAAGTATAAATTGAGTTGAAATCCATTTAAATTGGTTATAAAACATAAATACTTGTTTATTAACATACATCTAGTCAAATTGCATAGAATAAATTGTCATTGGATGTAAATATGAGTAATTAAAATTCTACGAGTTGATAGAAGTAAAATAAATTGATTTTGAGAGCAATTGAATTAAATATGAGTTCAGTTTGCTTAAAAATAAATTAAATGTAAGCGATTGAGTTTTAAACCATTCAAATTGAATGAAAATGGTTTATGAATTAATTGGAACAGTGGAATTAGTATGAAAATTGTATAACTTGCTTACGGAAAAATGTTTGGTGTGAATTTATTTTAGAATTCATGTGTTTAACTATTGCAACTAAGTGAAATATTGTTAAATTGCATATATTTGGCACTTACATGTTTAAATTGAGTAAGTACAGGTATCTGGAAGCCGAGTGGCTGGATTTTGGGCACGCTAACTGCTAAATAAATAAGTTGTTTGCTTAAAAATGCTAAATAAGGTACGCCTACGCAATAATAATAGGAAATATTAACTGTTTTTGATTTTTCCGACCGTGTGGGTCGATGTATATATATTTATCTCTTTTGTCAAATTGCAAAAGCTCCTCCATAAAAAGGAGACCCTGCCAAAAAATTCAGAAATTTTGGGAGTTAAAATTTTTTTGGAAATTTTTGAAAATTTTTGTTAACGACAAAACGGTTTAAAACTGTAAAATTGAAACAAGTTAGTATATGAAACTAATTAAAGTAATGACATGAATTTGTAATAAATGACAAATAAAATTTATATATGCAGAGTTAAAGATAAATTGAATTCATATGGAAACGAAAGAATCAATGTGAATAGGAATAGATATAAACTAAAGTGGGAGATGAAAATAAATATAAGAAACACATAAAATGGTTATACTAAACTTAAGAGGTAAGCAATGATAAATTCTTAATTGGAAATTGATACTACTAATATATTTTAAGTTAATATTGGAATGAATAGATATTGACATTTTGTAAGGAAGTCGATAAAGTGTTTTTGGAATATTGTGATTGGGTATTATTGTCAAGTTGGTTATGTAGGTAATATTAAGGGAAAAGGGAACTGGATTTGATTTCAAAAGATAAATTTGAAATGCTCGACAAAAGGTATGCGTTTAAGTTTCTATATGAAATTTGATTGGGATTTTGGATGGAGCCACTTGGCATTTTGCTTTCTTTTTGGATTTGGGAGGCCGTAGAGCCATTTTGTAGTTGTACCGAGTCAGCTGCGCAAAGGAGATGCTGGCGAAAATTTTCGAAAATTTAGAGAGTTAGAAATTTTTTGAGAAAATTTGATAATTCAAAATTCTGTTTTGAACTTAAACTTGAATAGTAGATCAAGTAAGTTATTTGAAAACTATAGAAGGTTTTGGAAAAATTTGGAAAGTTAATAAGAATGATAATTGATCTTTTGTAAAAAGATAATTGGTAAAGATGTTGAATTGTTAGAAACTGTTTAGTTTTAGGGAAATAATAAATGGGAATTGGATCATTCTTCCTAGTTAGTAATTTCGGGGACGAAATTCTTTTAAGGGGCGAGGAATGTGACGACCCGGAATTTTCATTCATTCCAAATCGGGATATTTAATTGATTTTAAGTATTCAATAGAGCAATTTTAACTTGAATTACAAATATCACAATTTATTTGATAATTTAATTATTGAATTAAATAATTTGAAGTTGGGAATTTATTGAATCTAGAATTTTAAGCCGATTAAAAATAATTTGAGGGCTTACAAAATTTATATTGATGATAATGAAGATAGTAAAAGTGTTAAAATTTAATTTGGACGTGGTTTGTTCAGTTTTGAATTTTATATCGTTTAAATTGAATTTAAAAATAGCCTTTCGAGGCACAGTCTCGAAATTCGACGAAACTAGTTCCATTGAATCCATAATATTGTATTATTATCGGATTTCAAATTGCGTAGCATTCGGAGTTATCGTCTGATCATACAATAAGTAAACGCGTTGAAAAAAAATATTATCTTCAAATTTAAAATAATGACTGGTTCAAGAAGCTTTCTTTTATATTATTTGCCAAGCCTTGCCTTGGAAGCCAAAAGAAAAAAAATATAAACCAAACAGCCGAAGAAAAAAAAGCTCGAAAAACATTTTCCCGTTGTTTCAAAAAAAATTCGAAAATCATGGCCGAGTATCTTTTCCCCTCCCTACCCCTTTTCAATCTCAGTTAAAAAAAATGATAATGGTAGACACCCGACCCCGTTCTTTTCGAAACCCCTTTCCTCTTATTCGAACGCGAGATCCCCTTTTGTTCGATTCAAAGAATAACCGCGACCAAGCTTTTGCGATTCAGATGTGGTCTCATTCGAGATTTCAAGCCGAGATTCAACTCAAGCTCGGGGCGATTTTGGTGGGTCGTGATGATGGTGGGGAGGGACGTCGTGACTTCGATTTGGTGATTCGGGTTGCGTGATTAGGCGTAGAGCGAGATGTAGGGCAGAAGCTTGGTCAGTGTCGCGCGCGTAGATTCGAGGTGACGCGGTGGCGACTGAGGCTTCGGCGGCTCGCGATGTTCATTGACGATGCTCGAGGCTAGGGTTTCGTCAGTATACAGTAAGGTATAACTTAGAATTTTGTTTTATTTTAAATTAATCTATACGTATGTATATGCCAGTAAAATTTAAGTAAAAAAATACGATAATAAATATTTATATTTGTAGAGAAAAAATATATAATAAACGATTTATTTTCTTTAATTTATAAATATATGTGTACATGTTACTGCAGATTTTTAAAATATATATAATAAATATAGAAATTTTGAAATGATTAGAGTTTATATAAAATTAGATTTTTAATATTAATAATGAATTTTTATAAAGGAATGGGTTGGATCGTTAAGCTGTTGTAATTAACTTGTTTGATTTTTGGGTTGCTAAAAATAATTTGTCAAAGGAAACTATTAGTTTAAATTTTTTAAATCAAAGAATAAGTTAAAATTAAATAAGTGAATGGTGATCAATTATTTGATTTATTCAAATAGTAATAAATCATGAATTGTTTTTACAAGGTCAATATCTGGAAGATATAAAGCCGTTTGGGTTGGATTGCAAATTAAACCAAAGGTGAGTTAATCTCACTCAGTTAAATTTAAATTTAAATGATTAAATTTAAATAATTGTTGGATGGTCGAATTGATTGAAGTGATATAGTATGATATTTTGAAATTGGTGTATTAAGTTGTGCTAACATCTGTGGATGCAGGGAAAACAGGTTGGAGGGATCCAACTGGATCCCTCAACATTTATTTAAAATTATTTAACATTCTCTGTGGTGATTATTTTATATTCTACGATGAGTTGTATTAGAATATTGAATGTTATGGTTCGATTGGATATAATTGGATATAATGAATTACCAAAAATATATAAATTGGATTTGGAAAGATAATAAAAGAAGTGAATTTGTAAGTAAAATAATTATAGGAAATTTGAATAAATTTGAGAATCAATTGGAAAAGAAATAAAATGCCCTTTAAAATTCTAATAAATAAGTCTTAAGTTCAGTAAGGGAAATTTAAATAATCAGAAGATTAATGAATTTTAAGTTTCGGTGTTATTATTTTAAAAAGAAATAAACGTTTATTTAAAATACAAGATCTAATTTATTGAAAAGAACACAGAAGAAACTTGGAAGAAGCTGAAATTGGTATATTTCAGTTTAATGATATAAAATCAATCGAAAATTAATAATAATGAAAAAAATAAAGTCCATAATTAATAAATTTTGATATAAACTGATAAGTAAAGAAATTTATTTCAAATGGAATAAATTGGGAATAAATTTGGAAAATTGATTTAAGTGATTGAGATTGAAAATTCTCCCTGGATAACCAACTACGTTTCCAAAATAAATTTTCAAATATAAATTAAAAGTTTTAAAGTTGTTTAAAAAGGTATGTTTTGAAAAACTTATTATTTATAAATATTTAAATTATAAAAGTAAGTATTTCCTTAAATCTATTATAGCAGTAATTATTTAAAGAGTGACTGGGTATTTTGTTTTTAAAAAGTGAAATCTAGTTTTATATTTTATTAAGTAACCTTATTTTCAAATATTAATTGTTAACCTCGCCTCGGCCATGGCTCACCGATCTAAGATAGTAAACGACCTAACACTCTTCCGACTTAACAAAGGATGCCGACCTAAGGCTCGAATGGGCACCGACCTAACACTCTGCCGACTTAACAAGGGATGCCGACTTAGTATCTTAGCATGGAAGACCGACCTAACTGCATAAGGTTTAAGAAGGATACCGACCTAAGGGACTTGAGAAGCAGACCGACTTAAAGCTCAAAGGAAGTTCCGACTCAACAGCCTTAGCTTGTTGCCGACCTAACGTATGAACCGACTCAGAATAAGTGACGACTCAACTTATTGCCGACTTAACAGGGACAGCGACTCACCGGGTTATAACCTTGATGCTTTAAAGATGTTGGCCGACTCATGGGGAAAACCGACCTAAGGCCTATGGTGGGTCGTTCACGACCTAAGCAAGCGAATCGGATACCTCATCATTTTTTGACCTGGCCCCATAACTCATTTATGACTTTGGACTTGCATGAAATCAGGTAAGTCGGCTTAACTCTACTAGACCGTGAATTTGCCTCTATAGGTCGGCCGCGACTCAACTAAAGTCAGTGACGACTCAAGACTTGGGTGAAAAAATTTTACCCAGATTTGCCTATAAATAGAAAGCCATCTCCAACATTCGGGGGACTTTTGGCTCATTCTTTTCAAAGGCCAATACTCTGCTACATTTCAAACTAACTCAACACCCAAAGCTTTCAAGACACGTGGAGCACCATCAACAACTTCAAGAAGAAATCTCATGCATCCGACATGGATTCGAGGACCTTCACTTACATTGAAGTTTAAGCTACTCATTCAAAGTGTTTAGTAGTTCAAAGTGTATTGTACTTGGGGAAGAATTGTATCAACTTGTAACGAAATCATCAATAAAGATATTCAGCGTGGACGTAGGCAAAATATTGAGCCGAACCACTATAAAATCGTTGTTATTCACTGCTTTTTCTGTGATTTTCTGCTTATACTCTGTTCCCGAATCATCGGGTGGTGCTTTCACAACTACACTTTATACACCGGGGTGTTAGCGTTCAAATTTTAGCGTTAACATTTTTGGTGCTTTCACTGAGAATCGAACTCAGGCGAATTATCATCATTGCTCCACGAAAGATTGTTGAAGTAATTTCTCTGAAGACTAGAAGTTTATCTGAAATCATGGCTCCGGGGAGAAAGAGTAGATCTGTTAGATCTGGAAATGTTCAAGAGGGAACCTCCGCTTCCCCAGTACCTAATCAAGCCACTCCACCTGTTGGGGTTACAAAAGAGGAGTTGGATGCTGTAATCTTAGGGCTGAACCAGCAGATAAATGCCCAAAGTGCACAATTGGAGGCTCAGAATGCCCAAAATGCCCTAATTTTGAATAAGTTGAATGACTTGCTTGGAGTAAACCGTCAACCAACGGGTAATGAAAGGAACTTTGCTGGCAACATTCATGAGGATGAAGAAAGAAACATTCCTGAGAGGGCTGCCAGCCCCTTTGAGCGGACATTTCCTGAAGTTGGTGGTTCTAAATCTCGAAATGATGAGGGGTATCTTTCCGAAATGGTTCGACAAATCATGAAAGAAAGCATGCAAAGGAATGAAGACGAGAAGGAATGGGGTTTCGCTCCAAGTAAAACCCCGTTTACCGAAAGGATCTTAAAGGCTGAGTTCCCAAGGAAGTTCATCCCTCCAACTATCCCAGCTTGCAAAGGAACAAGTGATCCGAACGAATTCTTATATAAGTATGATTGGCAAATGACAGGTGCCAGAGCTTCTGATGAAATAAAGTGTCGATATTTTCCTGTATATTTGGAAGGTGTAGCTCTGCTTTGGTTCACCAAGCTACCAATTCGGTCTATAGATCAGTTTTCTGACCTAACCCGGAAATTCAAGGAGCAGTTCAGACTATACGCTTCAAAAGCCAAAGATATCATGTCGTTGTCAAGTTTAGAGCAGAATCCAGGGGAAACTATCAGATCTTTCTTGAATCGCTTTAATATAGCGCTGGCCGAGGAAGACAATGCAGAACCACGGATGATCTTGACCTATCTGATGAGGGCCATCGACAAGTCGAGCGAATTTGGAAAATGGCTAAACATGAAGGAACCAAATTCACTTGAAAAATTCAACAAGAAAGCAGATGAGTTCATACGCCTGGAAAGTCGTCCTGTACCGGTAAAGGCAGCATTGGAAAAAGATGAAGATAACATTGTTGCTCCACGCAAGAGTGAATCTGTAGGACAGAATAAGGAAAATGACGATGGGAAGAAACAGAAAAATCTGAAGAAGCCTCCTTCCTTCAAGCCATCGGAATATACCCCTTTATCAGATACGCCGGAGCGTATTTACCTTGCCACTAAAGATTCTGTTGATTATCCTAAACCTCCCGTTCTGAGAACCGGGAAAAAAGCTGTACAAAGCGGAAAGTTTTGCCGCTTCCATAATCAACCCGGTCATGATACCGATGAATGCCGCCAATTGAAAAATTTGATTGAAGAATTGATAAGGAAAAACAAGCTGCAACAATTTATGGAAAAGAATAGCAACAATCCCGCTTCGTCTAGTCAGGGGCAACGAGCTCCTGCTCATCAACCCAGGACAGGTGAAAAGACTGCAGGGCATGAATCCGGAAGGCCTGTTATCAATGTCATTACGGGAGGACCTCACCCAGCAGGTAGGAGCTGGGGTGAGATGGAAAGGTATACCCGAGCTTTGAAGTATGCACCGACCGAGGATGATGTATTTGTTTTGGAAGGTGCTATGCCCCTGAAGCAACAAAGAACTTTCAATGATGATATTGTGTTCAGAGCCAGGGATTCCACATGTATTGAAGCTCCTACCTTGGATCCCTTAGTCATCTCGGCTGGTATCGGGCCAGCTATTGTCAGAAGAGTTCTCATTGATTGTGGCGCATCCTGCAATATCCTCTTCAAGAAAACATTCGACCAAATGAAGATCCCTATGGCTGATGTGCAAGCCTCATCGCAGAAAATCGCTGGCTTCACTGGGGAGCCAAAACAGCCGATAGGAACCGTTGATTTGCTTGTAGAACTTGGAGAGGGAGAAAGAAAAGTGGTCCGCGAGCAAACTTTTGTGATTGTCGACGAATTCTCTGCTTATAATGCTTTCCTTGGCCGTCCAACTCTCGCAGCATTCAAAGCTGTTCTGGCCCCATGGTGCCTCACCATTAAATTTCCCACAGATAATGGAGTGGGAGTTATAAAAGGGGATCAAAATGCTGGGCGGGAGTGTTATCTGACAGAGCTACGTGAAACAAGGAAAAGAGAAATGGGAAAGGATGCGGCAACCCCAGTCCGCATCAAAGAACCAGCCTTGTAGCAATTACAGGGCGGACCCTGCACTGGCGAGCACAGCGGAGCACGGAAAGAGATGGATCCTAGAAAAGCCAGTGCAGGGGAGAATAGAGTAGTACCAGTGGAAACGACAATACCAGTACCTGTTGACCCAAAGGATCCAAACAAAGTGTTGAATGTGGGTTCACAACTTAATGTGTCAATTCAGAATATCTTAATATCTTTTTTAAAGGCAAATTTGGATGTTTTTGCTTGGACTCATGCCGATATGTGCGGAATATCCCCAGAAGTTGCAGTACACGCCCTGAATATTGATCCAAAATTTACACCTGTGAAGCAGAAAAGGAGAACTCAAGGTCCAGAAAGGTCAACAGCGTTAAAAGAAGAAGTTGATCGGCTCATGGAGAATAACTTTATCAAAGAATCTACCTACCCGAATTGGGTTTCAAATCCAGTGCTGGTTAAGAAAGCCAACGGAAAATGGAGAGTGTGCATCGATTTTTCAGATCTAAACAAGGCCTGCCCCAAAGACTGCTTCCCATTACCCAGGATCGATCAACTGGTAGACGGAACAACGGGACACGAATTGTTATCTTTTATGGATGCCTACTCTGGATATAACTAGATCATGATGCATGAGCCAGATCAGGAGGACACGAGCTTTATCACCGACGTTTGTCTTTACTGCTATAGAGTTATGACCTTTGGGCTGAAGAATGCAGGGGCAACATACCAAAGACTTGTTAATGCTATGTTCAAACCGCAATTGGGCAAGACTATGGAAGTCTACGTCGATGACATGTTAGTAAAGTCTAAGAAAGCAGTGGATCACATAGAACACTTAGCAGACATGTTCGCAGTCCTTCGAAAATACGGAATGAAGCTCAACCCTTTAAAATGTTCATTTGGAGTGGAATTCGGAAAGTTTTTAGGTTTCATCGTGAGCGCTAGGGGCATTGAGGCTAGTCCAGCTCAAATTACCGCCTTAAAGGAAGTCAAAGCTCCTAGAACGAAGAAGGAATTGCAAAGTCTCAATGGAAAAGTCACCGCCTTGAGTCGGTTCATTTCCAAAGCCACAGATAAATGCATCCCATTCTTTGACGCCCTAAAGAAAGGAAAGAAAAACTTCGATTGGACTCCCGAATGCCAAAAAGCCTTTGATGAATTGATTCGCCATATGGAAACGCCTCCAATACTTTCTAGGCCTGGCGATGGCGAGGATCTTCTTATATACTTGGCAGTATCATCTCATGCTTTAAGTGCAGCGCTGATACGAGAAGACAAGAGGATTCAACATCCAGTTTACTATATCAGCAAAAGACTCACTGGGGCAGAGATGAATTACTCTAAGTTGGGAAAACTCACCTATTGCCTACTGATTGCATCCAGGAAGTTGAGGCGATATTTCCAAGCTCATCCTATCAGAGTCCTCACTGATCAACCTTTAAAGCAAGTCCTGTTTCGCCCTGAGACTTCGGGTCGTCTTCTAATGTGGAATGTTGAACTCAGTCAATATGACATCACTTATCATCCCCGAAAAGCAATCAACGGACAGGCTTTAGCGGATTTCATCGCAGAATTCACAGATAAGGGTAACAGTGAGGATGAAATGATCGACGATTCCCCAATCCAATGGAAGTTATATGTCGATGGCGCGAGAAACGACTATTGTTCTGGAGTCGGAGTTGTACTTGAGACCCCTGAAGGTCGATCATTATGCTATGCACTAAGATTGGAATTTCCTTCAACAAATAATGAAGCAGAATACGAAGCCCTTATCGCTGGCTTAAGGATTGCTAAAGAACTAAACATCCAAGCATTACAGATCTTCAGTGATTCTCAGCTTATTGTATGCCAAGTCAAGAAGGAATTCCAAGCAAAAGGGAGAAATCTGCCCGCCTACTTGTCAAAGGCTTGGGAACTCCTGGGTGATTTCGATCATTACATGATAAGTCATATTCCTCGAGAAGAAAACACGAAAGCAGATTCTCTCGCAAAGTACTCTAGCACAGGCGAAGCTCAATTTCTGGGGTTGACTCCAGTGGAGGTCCTGTCGGCTCCGAGCATTGATGAGATGGATATTGATTGGATCATGAGCGTGTCTCAAGAGCAAGAATCATGGATGACTCCAATAACAGAATATCTGCTCAACGGCTCTTTACCGGAAAATTCAAAAGAACGAAAGAAGCTACTGAGGAAAGCCTCTCGCTATATAGTCCAGGATGGCCAGTTATACAGACGGGGATTCTCAATGCCGTTACTTCGATGTGTATCCAGGGAAGAGTCCAAAACAATCCTAGCTGAGGTGCATGGGGGAGAATGTGGTGATCATTTAGGTGGTCAAACTTTAGCGAAAAAGATTCTCCGATACGTATATTTTTGGCCAGAAATTAATCGAGATGCAGCAGACTATTCCAGAAAATGCGACAGATGCCAAAGATTCGCCAAAATTCCTAGAGCTCCTTCCACTGAACTCACACAAATGGTCAGTCCATGGCCGTTTGCAATATGGGGGATAGACCTTGTAGGATCGTTACCAACTGCCAAATCTGGAATTAAATATGCCATTGTTGCTGTAGATTATTTTACTAAGTGGGCAGAAGCTGAACCACTGGCTACTATCACCTCAAAAAAGATGATAAGTTTTGTGACTAAAAGTATCATTTGCAGATGTGGTGTGCCTCAAAAAATAATTACAGACAATGGTACTTAGTTCGAAAGTGAAGAATTCCAAGATTTTTGCAAATGGTTCAAAATCCGAAAAAGCTTCTCAGCAGTAGCTCCTCCGCAGGCAAACGGGCAGGTGGAAGCAGTAAATAAAATTATCAAGTCAACCATCAAGAAGCAACTTGAAAGAGCAAAAGGTGGTTGGGTCGATAAGCTACCGCTGGCACTATGGGAATACAGAACTACCCACAAAATTGCGACTGGGCATACTCCGTTTTCATTGGCATACGGATCAGAGGCAATGATTCCGGTAGAAACAGAGGTCCCTTCACATAGAAAAATCCATTTCAATCAAGCAGAGAATGAAAAACTACAGCTTAAGGCACTAGATCTCCTTGATGAAAAAAGAGAAGAGGCTGAGCTCAGAATCGCATCTCATCAGCAAAGGATAGCCAGACATTTCAATTCCAAAGTTCGCCAACGCAGCTTTGAGATTGGAGATCTAGTCCTAAAGAGAATTATGACAGCGACAGGTGTGTTTGGGCCAAATTGGGAAGGACCATATGTCATAGGTCAGAATCTTCTTGACGGCACATTCAAACTCACTACTGTCGAAGGAGATCAAATTCCAAGAGCTTGGAACAGCAATCACTTGCGTCCATACTTTACTTGATAGTTTTGTTGAAATATTGTAAAAAGAATTATAAATGTATGATTCCTGTAATTGAAAGCGATTGCAAAACCGATGCAAGTGAATAATGAAAGACTATAAAGTGGATGTAGGCCCAAATTCTTGGCCGAACCACTATAAATCTTGTGTTCCTTATTATTATTACATGTTTGCTTTATTTTCGATATGAAAAATACATTAAATGCATTACTGAAATGTCGATTTAAATTTTTGCAGCCAACGAAAACAAAACTTGCACAATACAAGACCAAGTGATTCTTGTTATCATTCAACAAACAAATTCCAAGTCACAAAATTCCCGAATTTAAATCCTAGATAAGAAGTGCTTCAATTGAACGGTCAATGATTTCGTCGAAAACGGGCTCTAGCTAATAAATTGAGAAGTTTGAACAAACAAACATCCAATTAAGAAGCCTATGTCCGTTCTCGCGAACTGGCCTAGCAATGAAGTACACTTCTTTGGATTAAACAAACTACTTGTAAGAGAGGGGAGTGCGAGCTTGAAAAGAAAAAAATAGAGGATCGCTAAAAAGGCATAAGCCAGTGGACAAGGAACAACTAAAGCCCTCTTCGGAGGCACAAGTCCTCTTCAAAGGCACAACTCTTCGGAGGATAAAGACCTCTAACGAGGCATATGCCGCAAAAAAGAAAGTTCTCTACTCAACCAAAAAAGATTGGAGGAGTCATGACCCTCCAACCATGAGAGAGTAACTTCCAGGCAATCCTCGGAGGCACATTTTGCCAGGAGTTGAAGTGTGACAACCGCTCTTCGGATTTTCACTTCACCGAAGTTGAAATGTAAAACAAAATAAAAGCCCTCTTCGGAGGCACATTTCACCAGGAGTTGAAGTGTTACAACCGCTCTTCGGTGTTTCACTTCACCAGAGTTGAAATGTAAAACAAAATAAAAGCCCTCTTCGGAGGCCCATTTCACCAGGAGTTGAAGTGTAACAACCGCTCTTCGGAGGTTCACTTCACCAGAGCTGAAATGTAAACAAAATAAAAGCCCTCTTCGGAGGCCCATTTCACCAGGAGTTGAAGTGCGACAGCCACTCTTCGGAGTTTCACTTCACCAGAGTTGAAATGTAAAACAAAATAAAAGCCCTCTTCGGAGGCCCATTTTGCCAGGAGTTGAAGTGCAACAGCCGCTCTTCGAAGTTTCGCTTTACCAGAGATGAAATAAAAAAGAAAAAGAAAAAGAGTGAGCCTCTCCCAAGGGGCAGAAACAGAAAGACCTCTTCCCAGAGGCACAATAAGACAGAAAGACCTCTTCCCAGAGGCAGAAATGAAAAGACCTCCTCGCGGAGGCACAATCAAGCAGAAAGACCTCTTCGGAGGCACACGTTTCACCAAGATCGAAGTAAAACTTCCAAGTGTTGAAACGTGAAAAAGTCTTACTCAGAGGTGCAACTTTTCAAAGAAACAAAAATCAAGAAGCCCTTTACTGTGGCAAGTTAAAAAAAAATCCTCATTAAAAGCACACTTTAACTTTCAAAGGAAGAGTGAATTACTTGTTCTAGAAAATTCTCTTCCTCAAAAAGAAGTTGAAGTACCTTACAAATACCCGCTTTACCACATAGAAGATTTCATTCAATAAAATGTGTATATGCACAAAATAAAGAGTGATATCTTCGAAGGTTGAAGCGTAGAAACTTATTTGTGCTCTATTTTTTAATGAAATCATATTCCTCCAAATGTGGAATAATTATTCTCTAAAAAATAAAAGCACAAGTTCCTCATAAAATAAAATATTACAATGGGCTTATGGTATAGGGGCAGCATGGCATAACTACATCGGTAAAATTGCGCTCGAACAATATATACCACAAGCTCACTGCAATATCGTACAAAGAAACTTGTACAAAAATGAATAGTAAATGCATTCTCAGATACAGATAGAAGTTTGTACAAAGAAAAAGAATCATTTTATTCAACACTATTTTATATACAGGTACAGGTTCCAAAGTAAAAAAAAACAACAAAAGAAAAGCGGGGGGCCGGTACCCGCACAATTTCCGGTCATTGCATGCAAAAAAGGCAAAAAAGCGATATGAAAGCCACAGAACCAGAGCCATCATTTCTTCTTCCGCCCACCTTTTGAGCCCGCACCTGGCCGAATGACCAACTTTTTAGGACGGCTTGTAAGGGTAGGGGATGAAGGAGAAAGGGGCTCGATCGGACTTTCTTCCGTCTCTTCTTCGCCAGTTAAAGATTCCTTCTTATTCTACTTCTTGGAAACTCCCTGCTTTCCTCTCTTCTTGGAGGAAGGCCCACTCCCTGGAGAAAAAAGTTTGGATAACGGTTTAGCGTCGGAGCCAGTGGGTTCTGGCGTCCTCTCGCTTCCTTCAGTTTCTTCTCCTTTCGGATCTTGAGAAGCAACGGGATCATCTAAGCCGTGAAGGGCTTCTATTTTCTCTTCCTGTGACCCGGGTTGCGAGGCAGAAGGAGGAGTGACCTTAGGAGGCGAAGAAGGAATAATTGGAGGAGGAGAAGCCTGAACAATGCCCGACGTTTTCTCTACAGAAGGAAAAAAGTTTAAGTCAGCAAAAAGCGGAGATAAAGGTTCGCTGAGATTCAAGAAGTAGTCAAAAATCCCATCAAGTTCATAAGAAACAGATGAGCAGTCTACTTGGGCAAGATTGTCAGTAGGGTTACCTGCAGGGGTCGGTTCCCTGACGTCAACTTCGTAAGCTTGTGCCTCGGCACTCTCGCCGCCCTCATCTCCACCTTGTATGCTTGTAATATCAGTGGTGACTTTAGTAGGAGATGGGGAATGAGAACTAGACCCGATAATGTCAATTTCGGTTGAAGGAGAAGGTTGAATTGGAGTAGTTGAGGTGACTTTTCCTGAATATTCTCCTGCCGCTGTTTCGGCCCTTAATTTTGCAAGCTGTTCTCTCCCCCTAGCGAGAGCGGCACGAGCATCATCATCAAGATAGTGCTCCTCAAGAGCTGACTCGGCATAGCCAGCGCCGCTGCCACCGAGCATATCGAGTGCTGCCTCCCAAACTTCAGCCAGTGTAATTTCATATTTGGGGCCTAGAAAAGCGAGGCTACCACGCCCCAAAATGCTGTGCAGATAGAAATCAAATAATGTTGAGCTGATGTTGGCCCTCGTTGCATCGTGAGAATCTTCAGCTGCAATTTTGCTGGCAACGGCCTCATCACGCTCCATTTCAGCTTTAGAAAGTTGAAGCTTCAGCATTTGAATCTCCGCCTCTTGGGAGCTGTTTTTCTTCCGAAGCTCTTCAATGTCAGCGACATAGCCCTCACTAATTCTTTTCTACACTTTAAGCCTGTCTTCCGCATCCCTTTGGCTGGCATGAGCATCTCTCACTTGTTTTAGGAGCACTTCTTCTTTTTGAGAATAAGAAGTAGAGGAAGCAGCAAGCTCTTGTTTCAGTTCTTCAACTTTTGCTTCAAGCTCCTCATTGTAAGAAGCAATGCTTCTCATCTCGGTGTCATGTTGCTCAAGCACCTTTTGCCATTCGGCTTTATCATTTTCCATAGTGAGCATGGCCTCTATGTTTGCACGATTAACCCTCTGAAGCTCGTCAACAAGTTTCTTCCAGTTCGACATCCTCTCAATATCAAGCTTGACGGCGTCGAGATTTCATAACATGGCAGACTTGTCAATGGGAACCAAGTCAAGGTCGGACCTCACTCCCTTCAGACACCACTGTGGAATCCGACTTTGCAAAGTGGCCGGGCCCAGTCCAACTTGGAATTTGGGCCTGCTAATTATTGTTTGGATGTCTGTCTTCTCGAGAGCGGAAGAGCCGGAAGGAATGTCAAGCGAGGCAGGAGCGGAAACCTTTTCAGGAGTTGTAGAGGTGTGCTTCTCACCATGTCGGGCTCGCTTGCTCGAATCTTCAACCATATGACTTTTTCCTTTGTCATCATGGGATTTTCTTTTATGGGAAACGTCGCCTCTCTGCGAAGAATCGTGGCGCCCTTCCCTCTCTCTTCTTTCATAACGCTCCTCTTGAGCCCTCTTCTCTTGAGCCTTTTGGGCGGCTCTTTCTTCATCGGATTCTCTGTAAGAGGGGAGGTAACGCCTATAATCATATTGGCTACGCCTCCCGTAGCGCTGGAAGTCATCGTAGTATGAGCTGCTGCGCCCCATCGGAGAGTCTAAAATAAAAAGAGATAAGTTTTAGAGGTCTTCAAAGTACAAAAAGTGAGAAACATAAAAGTGCCGAAAAAATTCTAAGTGTATGTGATGTGCAAACTACGTGCATCAAACTACGAACCGCTCTTTAATTGAGGAGTGGTTGTGGGTGTAATAGTTAGCGTCAACTCTTGAGTTGACGGAGTCTGTTGCAGGATGGAAGTTGCTTCGAATACTGAAGAAGAAACCCCGGTAGTGATAGGATCATCTTTAAAGATCTCTTGCGAGGTGGCAAAGAGGTCGCTCAGCCCTTCGAAAGTATCATCCCTGCTCTGCTTGGCAAGGCTAGTTTTCTCGGCTTCTTCGCAGGATTTCTGTGAACGTCGGGGAGATCCCTGAAGCTCTTCTTCCTCAATAACCGGGGCAAGTTCGTCAGATGGCTCCGCAACATCAACAGAAGTGGAGCACTTCACTAGCGAAGCCTCGGGAGCAGGTCCTTTTGGTATGGATGTATCTGTAGAAACTGGGGCATCCAATGCTCTAGCCGGGGAGTCTGGGATTTCATGAGGATGTGTAGAACGAGAAGTATGTAAAAGCCCGTATTGGTGCAAAAATTCATCCCCCAATAAAAACTTGATGCTTCTCTCTGCTACGGCCATGGCACTCAATCTATCAAAAGTCTGCTTATGGACCGGATCTCTAGAGGGAAGAGGAAGTGCTGAAAAGAGCAAAGAATGAAATTAGCAATTGGTAATTCGGATCTCGAGAAAGTTTAAAAATGGAGACAAGTAATCTTACTTCCTACTCTCCAATCGGCATAAAACCCTGGGGGGCAGCGAGAAAAGAAAAATTGGTTCAGAAATCCATGAACGCTTTCGGTAAGGTCAGAAATAAGTTTGCGGTTTCTAGCACTCCTCACAATTATAAGGGAAGGATGATCTCTACTCTTTGCAAACGAGCATAAGTAACGAATTTCTTCAAAACTTGGTAAGCGATCAAAAGTTCTTCTGAACAAAACGCACAACCCCATCAAGTTGGCATAACCATTAGGATGAAGTTGGGACGGAGAGATTGACAACCGAAGGAGAAGAATTCGGAGAAAGTCATTAAAAGGAGGGATCGCTCCGCTTAAACACATTTGACGATTGATTGCAATAAAGCCACGGGGAGGACTGTCGGCAGTATCACTTGGCCCAGGGAGCAGGACATCACTTTCAGTAAAACCAAATTGAGTGCGCAACTGTGTAAATGCTCTCAGGGTTAGAATGGTTGGAGTTCTCTCTGGAGGGTTCTCTATAGGTAGAGCTACCGGAAAAGTTTCTTCCTCTTGAGTTGCCATTTCTTCTTGATGAGAAGTCATTCTACATAAATAACTGGATATTCAAACATCAAGGTGCACGTTTCCTAAAATGTGTGTGAGGTGTTGTATAAAGTTAACAAAGCAATAAATAAATATAACTGGAATGAAAACTAGCAAGCATTTGTCAGTTATGAAACCCAGGGATTATTGTTTTAAGCCTAAATATGCAAGTATAATATTGATGCAGACAAATCAGTTCAGATTGTTGATATTTTACATCAATGTTTAACTTTAGTTGATTAATTCACATACATTTCATGCAATATATTTAAGTTTCTTGTCTCGTCTCGACTAATCTGTCATTTGATGTGGGCAGTCAATGGCAGTATTTTCGCCTTGGTTTCTTTGTTTGTTATTTTCAGCAGGTTGGCAGCTTATAAGTTAATGCGGTCTGTGAAATAATACAATGGGATTCAGGCAAATTAAAAGTTGGGGCAGTTCTGAATTTAGGCAAACTTAGTTCGGCAGTTCAAGTCAAATACTCAAAGTGGGACTGGTCCCCTAGATGACGACACATCCAAAGCTCAAGTATTAGGTCGGCTACGACTTTAAAAGTCTTTCGCGAGATAAGGCTAGGTCGGTAACGGGTCAGAGTCAAAGTTAGTTCGGCAGCTCAGTCCTCTAGGTCGCAAGGAAGAGATAAGAAAGTAAGCTCCGATCCAAAAGGGCAAGAACTTCTCCAAGTATTATCTCGGCCGCGACTTAAGGTCACTAAGAGCCGGGTCGGCCAAGACTAAGCCGCCCAAATTCACTAACTCGCTCCCGAACCAACATCACACTCCACCAACCCGTTAACCCAATAACCATTCCATTAGCAGCCGCCTCCATTCATGACCAACCAATCACCCAATAATACGATTCAAAATTGTCACAAGTTCAATGCCATGCCATTAGAAATCATCTAACTTGAGGTAGTAAACTGCCTTTGTTGCACCAATGATCACCTCGAGCAACCTACACCTTGCCGATTATGAGTTTGATGAATTTCGTGATGGGGCGACGTGCAAAGGAACAATTTGAGTTTGAGAAACAACGTTTACGAATCGACAGTGACCTACAATCAGAAGAGGAATGAGATTACCTACGCGATTAACGGTAGAGGTTATAGATGATCAGATGGGATGAGATCGCCTTTAGGAGCTTGAGAAAATTTTAATGGCGGAATCGAACAAGTGAGTAAGTAATAAAGAGGAAAAAGAAGAGAATGTGGATGACTTATATCTCACTGAGGTAGAGACTGAAGCGACTTAGGCCATCTAACTGTTAGGTCGTTTACGACCTACCGATCTAAAAAAGGAACGGGTTAAAGAGTATCGAAGCATACGACCTAACCATTAGGCGCATGCTTCGAGGGGCAAATGTTAACCCCGCCTCGGCCGTGGCTCACCGATCTAAGATAGTAAACAACCTAACACTCTGCCGACTTAACAAAGGATGCCGACCTAAGGCTCGAATAGGCACCGACCTAACACTCTGCCGACTTAACAAGGGATGCCGACTTAGTATCTTATCATGGAAGACCGACCTAACTTCATAAGGTTTAAGAAGGATACCGACCTAAGGGACTTGAGAAGCAGACCGACTTAAAGCTCAAAGGAAGTTCCGACTCAACAGCCTTAGCTTGTTGCCGACCTAATGTATGAACCGACTCAGAATAAGTGACGACTCAACTTATTGCCGACTTAACAGGGACAGCGACTCACCGGGTTATAACCTTGATGCTTTAAAGATGTTGGCCGACTCATGGGGAAAACTGACCTAAGTCCTATGGTGGGTCGTTCACGACCTAAGCAAGCGAATCAGATACCTCATCATTTTTTGACCTGGCCCCATAACTCGTTTATGACTTTGGACTTGCATGAAATCAGGTAAGT
Organism: Allium cepa; assembly: GCA_030765085.1. NCBI lineage: Eukaryota > Viridiplantae > Streptophyta > Magnoliopsida > Asparagales > Amaryllidaceae > Allium > Allium cepa. The sequence continues at coordinate 421,869,366 of CM060946.1, read as the reverse complement.
CGTCTTAACTCTACTAGACCGTGAATTTTCCTCTATAGGTCGGCCGCGACTCAACTAAAGTCGGTGACGACTCAAGACTTGGGTGAAAAATTCTTACCCAGATTTGCCTATAAATAGAAAGCCATCTCCAACATTCGGGGGACTTTTGGCTCATTCTTTTCAAAGACCAATACTCTGCTACATTTCAAACTAACTCAACACCCAAAGCTTTCAAGACACGTGGAGCACTATCAACAACTTCAAGAAGAAATCTCATGCATCCGACGTGGATTCGAGGATCTTCACTTACATTGAAGTTTAAGCTACTCATTCAAAGTGTTTAGTAGTTCAAAGTGTACTGTACTTGGGGAAGAATTATATCAACTTGTAACGAAATCATCAATAAAGATATTCAGCGTGGACGTAGGCAAAATACTGAGCCGAACCACTATAAAATCGTTGTTATTCACTGCTTTTTCTGTGATTTTCTGCTTATACTCTATTCCCGAATCATCGGGTGGTGCTTTCACAACTACACTTTATACACCGGGGTGTTAGCGTTCAAATTTTAGCGTTAACATTCATATAGTATGTATTTTAATAAATTATTGAAGTAGCTTTTAATTTAATGTTTACAAGTATATTTCAAAGTAAATTGTTTTAAATTATTTTAAAAAGCTAGTTTTGTGCTTGGTGATTTCAGTGGAGATAGAAAATATTTGGGAAAGCTTATTCTGGAAAGAGAAAGATGGTTTGAAACTACTTTCAAAGGATTGAAAATAGAAAATATATCTTGGGAAGATATTTTTTAGATAAATAAATAACTTGGGAAATTATTTATTGGTTGATGATTGTTTGTGAATATAAATTGATAGTTAAATCACCGACTATCAATATTGGACAAAAATACGTTGATCATTTCGAAGAGACTGGGATCGAGATTTATTTCTCGAGAACCACTTCGATCCGGTTTGTACGTTTCGTGAAAACGATTTTGGATTAGAAGATGGAGCAGTGAAGTGCAAGGGCTAGTCGCTCCTAATCCTGAGGATATTTCCAAAATGGATGTAGTAGGAATAGTGCCTTCGGTTCCGTTCGAAGGCGAGACCGACTTGTATGGATGAATGCTTGCGAAACATCGTCAGGTGGACGATGGGCATTCTAAGGGATATGTTCTATAAAGGTAACGCCTAGCCTCAAGCCTCATCAAGTGGGAATGACTAAAAATCAGGGGTTATGCAGCAAGGCTAGGTGGGTAGCACCCAAGCAGGGTGAGGTCATCCCTGTCTAGATGTCCCTTTTTATTTCGGCTTAGTAGGCGGTTGCTGATCCCAACCGCGTGGTGATATCACTCGGGATTATCCAGTAAGGGGTAGTCCCGGCCTTGTGTTGCAGGGGAGCGGGCGTACTCCTTGGTACGGTGATCTTGGCCACGTACTGTGACAGTTGGTACCCCAGTGCCTAGTCATTAGTTGAAAATCCATTCTCCCTACGAGCCTTGTACGAGTTTTGTTTGTATTACCCACTCTGTGGCTAGTAGCTGGAATTTAATGAATGTAACAATTTCGGCTATTTTATAAGCATTTGTATATAGACCCTATTATAATATCAGAGGATTTCTATAAAAATTGTTTTAGCTATCGTAAGGTAAAAACCTGACATGTTTATTGGTGGCGTGGTCTTACGAGATGCTTTTGTTTTCAAAGGATTTTTGAAACTTTAATAATCAATTGAGTGTGATTTTCTAACGCTGGTATTCTAGACTGACTCGGGTGTTATTTAACTGTAATGCTCGGGTCAGACCGAGTATTATAGGATACAAGATATGATGTTGTGGAGCTCAAGGGACGAGATGGATGACGACACGTACTCTCGTACTTGTTTATATATATATATATATATATATATTCCACTGTTTGAGTTGTGTATCCATTGTATGATATTGATGTTGAGCGGTGATTGATGTACTCTGATGATGTAATATATAAACCAAAATATTTGATGTTGAGTAAAGATTATTTATTATCTATTATATTTTATTCCGCTGCGATGATTAGATTCTGTTGTTGTTTTCTATTTTCGTCTTCTACCTCTTCTTCTTTTACCCAAATGGTTCGTATTTCTATGCAACTTGAGTTGATTGTTGTAGAATAGTGTTGACTCAAGGGGTACGGATTTGCGGGTCGTTTCACTGCCAATGCTTTAACCCTAACATCTCTAAATAAAATTCCAAAATTCATCCAATTCCCTACAAAAGCTAAGAAGAATTTTCATGAATCGGATTTTGGTGTGAGATCTCAACTTTAAAGTTAGCTTGAAGATGGTTTTTGATGATTAGAATTTGATTTAGGCAAAGAGAAGGTGAGTGGGATAATTATCCATATCATGGTGGCTAGAGTTTGAATCTTGGCCAACGACCCTGATTTAATTATTTTAATCTAATGGATAGGATTTTTCCGAGCGCCTATAAATACAGTCCTAACCCCTTATTTCTCTTCTTATATTTTCTTATTCAAGAGGCATAGCTATGCATTTTCTCTTCTCCACTATTTGTAACAACCCCGAAGTTTGGTCGTTACTTTTTAACACTTAATTTATTTTAAATGTAGAATTTGAATTATAAATTGATTTTGAATTTGGAGATTTTGGAAGAATCGGCGAGATAGTTTAACATTTCAAATATAATGATAAACTGGATTTCGTAAACATAAATTTAATATTTGAAATTGGGGATAATATATGGATCTGGATATAAATGGATGTGGAAATGATTTCTAAAGTTGATTTAAATTCTATTTGTATTAGAATTATAATATAAGATTTTTGAATGAGATTAAAAGTCGATAAATTTAAAAATTTGAAATTTATAGATTAATTTAATAGTGAAATTTGATATATGGTAACAGTGTAAATAATTGAATTTTCATTTAATATGAATCAAAATAATTTCAAATATGGATATAAATTCTATGTGATTTATAATGGACTTAGTATGTTTTAAAATATAAATTTCAAACGATTTCGATGATTTTGAAAATCGCTCGATTTAATTGACGCGTTAAAATAGCTTTCCGGGGCACAATCTCAGAATTCGAAGAAATAAGTTCCATTAGATCTATAATAGTGTAATATTATCGGATTTCAAATTTCGTACCATTTGGGGTTACCGTTTGGTCGTACGGAATAAAAACACGTTGAAATAAATATCAAAAATTTAATATTTTAAATCGATTCAGAAAGCTATTTTCTACATACGATAGAATTAGGCCCCGAAACACGTTCCATTATGTTTGGAATAGGAGTAAAACATTACAAACTCCAGGAAGCATGTTTTGTTTGGAGTTCGTTTGAAAAAGCACGTTAAAAGTTAAAATAATATTAAAAAATTAATACATATACGTATATATATACACGTTTCTACAGTGAACCCTAGCCTGTAATTATAACCGCCGCCTCTTTTCATTTTAATAGCTGAAAGTAAGTAATGATTTGCCTTGATTTTTTTCTCCTACAAGCAGTATTATCGAAAACCTTCAATTGGAAAGTCGTAGAGCTCGGAAAAACCTTTCTATCCAACGACTATGATGGAGTTTAATGAGGTGGATCGTCAGAAATCAGGCCGCGTTTGTTCGTGCTAGGGCTCGTCGTGGTCGACCTTATAAGGATTGGAGGTGACGAAACTTTTGTCGAAGGTTGAGGGTGGTTTGGGCTTCGTAGAGATGGTCCCTGATCATGTATCGACAAGTGTGGTGGTCGCGATTTGTGGTTGAATGGAGGCAATTTTGGGTTTTGTTGAGCAGCACACGTGCGTGTAGAAGAAGATACGTGCTGACTTGATTTCATCTCAGCAATTAATGGGGGATATGGGTTTGTAATTAAAAAAAGAAATTATTTATTTTAATATACATTCAACCTTTAAAAATTCATAACGTTTGCATACTTTGTCAGAATCGGACGAAACAAGCAGCATCAGAAGTGCAGCGATAACACTACACGCCGGAATAGATCTGGTGTCGATCGGCGCTAGTTAAATTTTTAGCTTAAATCAAACGTGTTCGATTTAATTTAAAATTTGAGCATTTGGCAAGTTAAAACTCAAGGTGAGTTAATCTCACTCAATTCTGGACTGCTGGCTTTAATTTTTAAAATAGTTAAAATTAATAAATGATTAATTGGATGAAGTAATGCATTTTTATCAGTTGGATGTGATATTATATATAGTAGTACATATATAATTGGAATGATTGATATTCCCGCATTTATATAGCGGATGGTTCCCTATGCATCCCGCATAATAGCGGATGACCTTATATACCTCAACATCCCGTCGAAGTGGGATAAGTATTTTATTGTTCTGCTAACATCTGTTGATGCATGAAAACAGGTTGGAGGGATCCAACTAGATTCCACAAAAATGTTGAATTTAAAATCATATAGAGTGATATATGTTTTGTTTGAATAATTTGCGACAGGTTATTGTATGTTTTAAACTAATGGAATGATATGACAGTTTTCGTTAGATCTTGGTATTTTTAAATACAATAAAAATATGGTTTTTGAGTTGATGAAGAATTGTAAAATACGGATTTTGGAGAAACTATTTATACAGAGTTTTGGATAAAAAATTAATTGTCTAAAATAAAAGGTCTAGAAGTTGTATTTAACTATTTCAGGATATCGTGAATAGGAATTTTGGAATAAAAGTGTATAAAAAGGATTTTTGAGTAATAAATGTTTAAGTAGAACTTTTTTAAATATTAAGGATTTAAAAATCGAGAAATTGGAATTGTTTTTAAAAGAGAATTTTCAATTATGAATTTGGTAATTTTAAAGGTGTTAAAAATATTCTATAAACTAATTATTTCTTTATTTTAAATTATTTAAAGCATATTAAATTATTAAATAGTTACTTTATAATGATTTTTAAAGATTTATTATTATTTAAGAATTAGTCAGAATTTGGTTTAAAGGATAATTTTTAAATTTTAAGATGGCTTTGTAAATTAGCTTTTGCTTAAGCATATTTATATGGGTTAAACTTGAAAATTTATTTTTGAACTTATAAGCACTATTTTGAGATAATTTTTAAAATAAATTTTTCGTAAAGTAATGGTATGCTCATGTGGCGTAAATCGGAGGCAGTGAGTGCCTGTAGTTAAGTTTTGGATTTCTCTGGGATAAAGACGTAACCATTGAGTTGTGATCCACGGTTTGATACCTCAATGGTACTTTCCACATTATCTTAAGAAAGTTTTCAAATATTTTTGAAAGATAGTTTTTAAATATTTACTAAATTTGATAAGATAAGTTTGTATAATTTGGATAAGGATTAATGTATTTAAATTTAAATTAAAAAGAGTTTAATATATTTAGGCGTAAAATGAAGTATTTGGTTGAATTGATTGTTTACTTCATAGTTAAATAACCGACTATCAAATCTAGATCCAAATATAACTTTGGAAATATTCAGAAGAAGTACGGGAATTATATGGTACGTTTATCGTTCGAGGTGCTATACTGTATGTATAAACTCTTTTCGTTCTTCTAGGACAATGATAAGGAAATCCATGCACTAATGGTTAGGAGGTGATCTCCAATCTTATTTTCTTTTTTTATTACCTAAAGAACCGGGGTTGAGTTTAATGGAAATATCGAACATTGTTTCAAAGAGACCAGGATCGGATTTAAGATCCGAAAACCACTTCGATCCGAGTTTGTTCGTGCTAGGGCTCGTCGTGGTCGACCTTATAAGCGATCCGAGGTGACGTAATTTTTTTCAAAGGTTGTGGGTGGGTTGGGCTTTGTAGAGATGGTCCTTGATCATGTATCGACAAGTGTGGTGGCTCCGATTTGTGGTTAAACGAAGGCAGTTTTGCGTTTTGTTGAGCAGCGTACGTGCGTGTAGAAGAAGATACGTGCTGATTTGATTTCATCTCAGCAAATCAATGGAAGATATGGGTTTGTAATTTAAAAAAAAAGAAATAATTTATATTAATATATATTCAACCTTTAAAAATTTATAACGTTTGCATACTTTGTCAGAATCGGACGAAACAAGCAGCATCAGAACTGCAGCGATAACACCTCGCGCTGGAATAGATCTGGTGTCTATCGAAGCTAGTGAAAATTTGAGGTTAAATCAAACGTATTCGATTTAATTTAAAATTTGAGCATTTGGCAAGTTAAAACTCAAGGTGAGTTAATCTCACTCAATTTTGTACTGCTGGCTTTAATTTTTAAAATAGTTAAAATTAATAAATGATTTATTGGTTGAATTAATGCATTTTTATCAGTTGGATGTGATATTATATATAGTAGTACATATATAATTGGAATGACCGATATTACCGCATAATAACGAACGACCTTATATACTGCGATAGCCCGTCGAAGTGGGATTGGTATTTTATTGTTGTGCTAACATCTATTGATGCATGAAAACAGGTTGGAGGGATCCAACTAGATTCCTCAAAAATGTTGAATTTAAAATCATATATAGTGATTTATGTTTTGTTTGAATAATCTACGACAGGTTATTGTTTGTTTTAAACTAATGAAATGATATGACAGTTTTCGCTAGATCTTGGTATTTTTGAATACAATAAAAATGTGGTTTTGAAATCGATGAAGATTTATAAAATATGGATTTTAGAGAAACTAGTTATATATAGTTTTGGATAAAAAAAATTAATTGGGTAAATAAAAGGTCTTGAAATTGTATTTAACTATTTCAGGATATTGTGAAAAGGAATTTTGGAATAAAAGTGTATAAAAAGTATTTATGAGTAATAAATGTTTAAGTAGAACTTGCTTAAATATAAAGGATTTAAAAATTGAGAAAATTGGACTTGTTTTTAAAAAGGAATTTTCAATTATGAATTTGGTAATTTTAAAGGTGTTAAAAAAATTCTATAATAGTTATTTTAAATTATTTAAAGCAAATTTAATTATTAAATAGTTACTTTATAATGATTTTTAAAGATTTATTATTATTTAAGAATTAGTCATAATTTGGTTTAAAGGATAATTTTCAAATTTTAATATGGCTTTGTAAATTAGCTTTTACATAAGTATATTTATATGGGTTAAACTTGAAAATGTATTTTTGAACTTACAAGAGCTATTTTCAGATAATTTTTAAAATAAAGTTTTCGTGAAGTAATGGTACGCTTGTGTGGCGTAAATCTGAGGCAGTGAGTGCCTGTAGTTAAGTTTTGGATTTCTCTGGAATAGAGACGTAATCAATGAGTTGTGATCCATGGTTTGACACCGCAATGGTACTTTCCACATTATTTTAAGAAAGTTTTCAAATATTTTTGAAAGATAGTTTTTAAATATTTACTAAATTCGATAAGATAAGTATGTATAATTTGAATAAAGGGATTAATGTATTTAAATTTAAATTAAAAAGAGTTTAATGTTTTTAGGCGTAAAATGATGTATTTGGTTAAATTTATTGTTTACTTCATAGTTAAATAACCAACTATCAAATCTGGACCCAAATATAACTTTAGAAATATCCAAAAAAAGTACGGGAATTATATGGTACGTTTCGAGTTGCTATACTATATGTTATCCCGCCTTTTGGCAAGGCCGCGATACCAAGAGATTGATCGAAAAAACCAAAGATAGTTCGTCTCAAAATTTGGTTATGCATTGATTCACTATGGATATCGATAAATTATGTTCGAGCCCGGATTAGGCTACAATTGATAGGACATGACAAGCAAAGCCATGAAAGCCAGTGTTTCAAATTTCAGGTTAATCGGAGTTCGTATGAACGAGATATGATCGATGCAAGTTAGCCAAAGTACACAGTTCGTATCAATCAAATTGTTGAGAAGATGCCCATTTCGAATCGATTGGGTTCGTATCCCAGTGATTGCCTTGTTCAAATCCATCAGATTCCACACACTTCGAATCGATCGAGTTCGAATCGACCAGCAACGTTATCGGTCAGTTCGAATCGATCGGTTTCGAATCAATCAGATGGGCATCGTCTCAACATGTTCGTATCCATCCTAGAGTACTGTTTCATATCGATCGGCTTCGTGTCGATAGAAGTGGCCAGGCCTTCGCATCGTGGACTTCATATCGATCGAACTTCGGCTACAGTGTCTTATTCGAATCCATCAGCATGGCTCGGTTCGTATCCATCGGCTTCGTATCGATCACCTAACATCAACTTCGCGTCCATCAGAGATTCGCTGCTTCGTCTCCATCCCAAGACCATGTTCGAATCCGTAAGTAGAGGCTTGTTCGTTTCCATCAGAACAACTGACCATGGGTGACGTGTCAACCTCGATACGAACAAGGCGAATTTTATGGAGTCGAGACGGTCAACTCGAAGCAAAGACCGGATCGAGGTGAAGTATGCGCGCCACATCATCACAAGACCACGGGAGTTGATCGATTCGAAGGAATCGATTCGAATTGATGGATTTGAAATAAACAGCCAACCGAAACGTACAAGCTCGTATCAATCATATCTCCCAAAACCCTGATCCAAATACAACGAAATTTTCACAGTAGCCTCCATACAAGGAAAAGATTGTTCCTGCCAAGTTTCAGCTCGATTGTTTCATTTTTTGATGGATATGAAATGACTTCGTATCGATCTCAGATCGAGTCGAAACTTGGTGGGGTCTGTCGCGTGGGCCCAGTCACGTGCCAGAAAAAGTCTCCCGAAGTTTGTGTGAGATCTGAGCCTCCTACGCCTATAATTGGCACCCTGAATCATACGGAGAGAGGATCTTTTGGCCATTCAACGTCCAGACTCTGCCGTATTCAATTCTACTCTTTATTAACGCTGTTGTAATCAGATTTCAAAGCTATCATCAACTGTAATCCGCTGTAATCGATTTGAATCATCAAGTGAATCAATAAAGACATAAACTTCAGAGTGGACGTTGGCAAGATCGCCGAACCATTATAAATCTTGTGTTTCTGATTGTTATTGTCGAATCGCCGTGCTTAATATTGCTTAGATCTGAATTTTGTGTTGATTATTGCTGATTTGTGTTCATAAACGAGTGCTTTCACGATATTGGGGTTTGTGACCAATTTTGTCGCAAACACTATATGTATAAACTCTTTTCGTTCTTCTAGGACAATGATAAGGAAATCCATCCACTAATGGTTAGGAGTTGATCTCCATTCTTATTTTCTTTTGTTTATTTCCTAAAGAACCGGGGTTGAGTTTACTAGAAATATCGAACGTTGTTTTGAAGAGACCAAGATCGGATTTAAGATCCGAAAACCACTTTGATCCAACGAGTACGTTTTCGAAATGAAGGCAAGAGCATGGGTCGAAGATGGAGCAGTGAAGTGCAAGGGCTAATCGCTTCTAATCCTAAGAGTGATTCCAAAGTGGATGTAGTAGGAATAGTGCCTTCGGATCCGTTCGGACCGGGAACAGACTTGTATGGATGAATGCTATCAGAACATTGTTATTGGAGGACAATGAGCATTTAAAGCGAAAATTTCCTTGAAAAGGTAACCATAGCCTCTAGCCTCATTCACCGGGAATGACTAAAAAGCATGGGGATGCACCAAGACTAAGTGGGTAGCCCATAACTAGGGTATGTTTATCACCTTTCTAGATGACCTTGGATATTATTACTACGATTTATGGTAGGAGCTCGATAAAGGGTGGGAACACATGAGGTTATAAAATATTTGGTCTATCCAGGTCAGCGATAGTACGGTCTTGTGTAGTAGGGGATCTCGACGTGGTCCTCGGTACAGTGTTTCTAGACATATACTATGACAGGTGTTACCCAAGTACGCATTCATTCAGATGGAATCCATTCTCCAATACGCACTGTACGGTTTTGATTGTGCCAAACAATGCTGGAATGTGAGATGCAAGCATTTTAGCTACTTGAATAAGTATTTGTATTTAGATACTATTATAATATCAGATGATTTTGATATGAAATGTTTTGGTTATCGTAAGGTAAAGACCCATTGTGTTTATTTGTGGCGTGGTCTTACGAGATAACTTTGATTTTTAAAGGATTTCGCCAACTATAATAATTCAAATTGAATGTGTTTTCTCACGCTGGTTTTCCAGGCTGACTCGGGTGTTATTTTATTATAATGTTCGGGTCACAACAAGTATTTCGGGTTTAGGTTAGGATGCTATAGAGCTCGAGTTGGAGACCAAGATGTATTCTCGTACTTGTTTATCTTTCGCTGCAGCGTTTTGATTGAAATTACCAGCAATTGTGAGGATGGGATGTTATAACTATTCAGGTTGGTAATTATTGATTTGTGTAATCTGATGTGAAATATATATATTGTAGTTTGATTTATGTAAAGAGCTATTGATATTATATATTGTTCAGCCCGCTGTGAGACTCTGTTTTTGTTTAGCTTTCTTCTTCTTCTGCCCCCTTTATTTTCCCTCAATATTCTTCCTTTCCAAAATTTGATTTATCGGCATGTTATATGACGAGCGTATTTATGTCGATTTGCGGGGTTCATGAAGGGTGGGTCATCACACTATACCACTTAACTATAAAATAATTTGCATTTATATAGATTGGCGAAGTGCAGAAAGTAAAAATAACAAAGAGAATAAGTGAATCGGTGTTGCGCATAAAAAAGTAAATTTTAATATTGTAAATCAATATTTCCTTTAACCCCAATTCTCTTCCCAAATCTGTAATTGTAATGGTATGTATATACCGTATTATACATATTTCTTTGGATTAAAAAGGAGACGGAGCCGAATCAATGGTTTGGATTCGGGTTAGGGAGATTTGGAAAGCTTCATAAGGTGATTTGGGAAGATATGTAGTTTACTTATAACATTGGAATTTATTTTGTTGGTTTTTTGTTTAATTATAATGTATGTATAAATCTCCAAAGAGTTGTAGGCTCCAACTAAATGAATGAATAAATTGTTTACATATTCTGTAATTTAGGAAATTTAATTAGGGATATTATTTACATCAAGATTTGGTAGTCAATCCTTAAGTTGTTAAAGCTTTAATACAGATAAGATGTAGAATTTATTTCAAATCCATAAGTGGGTTGTAAAAACATTAGTAGAATTTAGATTTTCCCTAAATATTTTTGGAACGTTAATTTTTGTGTTTTAATCTGTTGGAAATATTATCTATGTAACCTCGATAAATTGTCCAATTGCTTAAATAAATGGAAAAGCATGGCGTTTGAGTTGACAAGGAATATACACAAAAAAATAAAGAGATGTGTGAAGTGTGGATATTCTTTTTGTATTTACATTGTTTATTTCAAAAAAAGGAAATAATTAATTCATTATAATTTTAAACAAAGAGAATCTATTATTTTAGGTTAATTTATGGGAAGTTATAGAGGGGAACAATTTTTGAAAGGTTAATTTTTATGCATTAAAATATGAAAAGGTATATTCTAGTTAGAGATTAATAACTAGAAACAAAACAATAAATAAATATACATGTATAATCACACTAAACATTCAAATTAAAAACACAGTTAATGTATCATAGTACACGTTAAAATTCGCATCCGATATAATTAGAACGTTAGAATTAATCGCATAATAAATGATACGATTAGGGAATAAAGATGGAAAATTGTAACTCCAAAATTAATATGTAATAAATTAGCAATAAATAAGGAGTTACAAGAATTTAAATAGGGTATAAATGGATTAGTGAAACTGGTTAATGAGATTATTAGGGTAATTATGAGAAATAAAGAAGGAATAATAGGTAAAATTAGAATGAATAAGTAAATGTCTTTAGATAATGTCCAGTCAAGATAAGAATCATTTATTATGGACTTATTGACATTTATAGAAATAGTAAATAAACACATCAGTGGTAACTAAATATTTTAGGGCAGTTATTTGTCATTATAGTAAACTATATGCCTTAAATATACAAATAAAGAGTAGCGGGCTTAGCGCAATACTAAAAATTAAGACGATCAGTTTGATTGAGTAGGTTGGGATGCGAGGTCAGTAAAGTTACACAGCATAAGTCCGCCCTTCATTCAAAGGCTACCGGTAGTTATGTAAAATTAATACCGATGTGGGACATCTCCTACCAAATAACCTATGGGAAAGGGATGTGCGTTGCTCATAAGTAGGGGAAAAAATCATGGGGTTCACCTCAGATTTGAAGTATTAAATGAACCATTACTTTTTGGGAAATTGGGTCTACTTCATATCATATAAGAGTTAGTAAGTAACCAAAGGGGATATTTCCTTGACTTACTTTGGTTTCTCTGTTTGCGCCAAAATTGGTCACAAACCCCAAATGTCGTGAATGCACCAATGTATGAAGACAGGTCTGCAATATATGATCACAAATCACAGATCTAAATAATGTAGAGGATAAAAAATGAAGAATAATAAACTTAAAACAGAGAGAAATAGACCGAGACACAAGATTTATAGTGGTTCGACTATATCCGGCTTAAATCCACTTCAAAAGTTAATCTTTTATTGAATTTCCTTCCTAGTTACAACCGATTACAGCGGATTACAATGACAAAATTCAAGTACAACAGCAACTTTGGAGTGCAAATATGTTTTCGGCAGAGTTTGGACGTTGGATAGCCAAAAGATGCTTTTTTTATAGACTCTGAGGTGCTATTTATAGGCGTGGGCTATAATATCTCGCTCAAATCTGGGGAGACTTCTTCTGGCATGTGAGGGGACCACGCGATTGTTTCCAGTGATCTCGACTCGATCCGTGATTGATACAAATGTAATTCGCATCGATCTTGATTTTGTCAAATGGAGTCGACATTTGGTATGAATCTTTTTTAACTTGTACGTAAGCTCCTGTGAAAATTGCATAGCATTTGGACATGTGGTTTGTGAGATATGATCGATGCAAATTCGAGTTTTCAGTTGGCTATTTGGTTCGAATCTGTAACAAACCGATATTTTCAACCATTCGCATCCACACATGTCGGACTTGAATTGTTCAAAATATCATATTGTTAATTTAAATTTGGCAAAACTCAACATGTACAGTAAATAAATCAACCACAGAATCACAGACACAAAGTAATGTAACGATCCCGAGTTTAATTTATTTTAATGTGACAATTAATTTAATTTTTGAATAAAAATTATGTAATAATTGGTAATTTATACAAAATGTTAGTAAAATTTTATTAATCGAGTATTTAAAAATTATAAAATAGTCGATAGTTAAACTTTACAAGGAAATAAAGTTTGTGTTGATGTTAAACAAATATTTAAGTAAATTTATAGTTATATAAATTATGAAATGAACATATAAAAAGTTCTAGAAGTAAATATTTAAGTTAAAATAGAAGTAAATGTTTAAAATAGAATAAATCATGTAAATATTAAAAAGCATAAGTAGAAAATATAAAATGATAACAAATAAAATACATTCACTTATGTATTAAAATTGTATAGGTATGTAACCAGACAAAACAAGATAATAAAAAGACAATGTTATAGTTCATGTCAAACAGATCAAAGACATAAGTAAGAAAAGCAAACAAAATAAGCTGCAGCCACCAAAAATACAAAGTATAAGCTAGTAAACAAATGAAAATCAGCTAGCCACCTTAGCTTGCAAGAAGATATACGAATGAAGTATGGCTGAAATAAGCAAATCTTTAGCACCATACCTCTAGCATACAAAAGAAAAGTATGATAATATAAAAACAGTATAAATATCTTTAAGATTATAAAACAAAGCAAAGGTAATTAATGAAATATCTTTAGCACCCTAGTATGTCATCTCAGCAGCCCATGATTTTAGTACAAGGAAAAGATAACATCATCCCTGTACATTTCTTTTTATATATCACCTAAGCTTTTATTTAGCACCCTGTACAAGATATGGGATCACTTGTACCAGCAAGGAGTACAAGCCTACATACATCTTCTATATATCAATCACTTTCTTCATTTTTGGTTCGTCCATTTTCAGAGCTGTGAAAAAAAAAGAAAAAAAAATTGAAGTAAACAATATCTTAAAACCGATAAAAAAAATTCAAACTTCAACCTGAAATGAGTGAGAGCTTCAACCTCAAAGCAAATCAACCTGAAAATAATTTATATTCACAAGTTTACAAGCCTGTAGTATAATCTGTAGTTCATGCAAGATCAAGCTTCAACAAGCTTCAGATTTAAAAGTTCAAAGTTCAAACCCAAAGTAAAGATTCAAATGCAATTTCCAGTTTTCAAACACATCATTTCCAGGCATGCATCATCACTGTCTCTGCTTCAGAATTTTAAAGGTGAGTAACATTTTAAATTAAAAACTAAGTATGCTTGCTTGTGAAGTCCTGAGATGGATGATGCCTTGTTTATGCATAATAAGTGATAAATCTGTGTTTATGAAAATATGTAGGTCTGCATATCTGATATGTATATCTGTAGCATTGAACAACTCCGTTCTTGTTCGAAGCTTACAAATTTTGATCAAAATCCCAAAAACATTTTATCTGTTCAATATTAATCCTTGGATTTTTGAACAAAATAAGTTGTTTAAACTTAAATCATGATCTAGGAATTGCCTTAAGCTTGATTACGAAGAGTTTACTGTGTAAACTCAGTTTTACAGTAAAAAGATAGATCATATGATAAACTCGAATATTTTAAAACATTAATTCGATCATATAATATGAACCTACATTCAAAGATAAGATTTTTAAAACGAAAATGGGAATTTTTAGATTTGCATACAAGGGGCAGTTCATAGATGAACTAAAAATGGGTTTTTATCAATTTCTGTTAATTCAATGAATTTTAATCGTTGAAATTTGTTGAGAAGGTAGTTCGCCCCTTTTCGAATCTAGGAAAAATATTGGAAAAAATTTCTAATGCGAGGATTTTGGGAATGAGAACGATTTAGGGTTCGAATATTGCTTTCGGGTCGCTAGGTTTGTGAAGCCGCCGCGATTTGCCTAGGCGACCGAGTTTGCCGTGACTTTGCGTGGGGGTAGAGGAGATATTGGAGAGTGGGTAGCCGGATTTTGAAGCTTCCTGGTGGTCGACGCTTCGTGAACGAGCCGTGTTTCCAGGATGATGGCGAAACCTGGTCACGTTTCCAGGTTTGAGTTTGAACAACTCAAATTTGATTTCACGTGCGTAAGGAAGTTTGGATGGTCAGAGGTGGATGCGTGGGTGCTGGCTAGTGTGTAGAAGCCATCGGCGATGACTGGAGCCGACCAATGTCATTGTGCACGTGCACGAGGTGAAGTTTTGTGCATCTGGGGTTTTTCGCATTGATGAAGAAGATGGGTTCGAATTTATGAAGGGGGGAAACTCGAAGCAGGCTGATGATTTTCTCGGGGAAGCTTCACGTGTTGCTCGAAGTAGATAAGGGGGAGGCTCGAGTTAAAGTTGTTCAGGTTTTAAACCTGTAACAGTTTTGAACAGATTTAAATTTTAGTTTTTAAATTTAAAATCAAATAAATCCGAGTCTAAATAAAACTTTAAGTATAATTCAAGTTAGATTTTACAATTAGATTTTGATAAAATAAAGTTTGTTTTTTTAACTCAAATTGTTTAAGGCATTGAGTGGTTAAGTAAGAAGAAAGAGGAAAAAAAGGGTTGAAGTTAAATGGAAGGTTAAATGTTTGTTTTTAAACTTGAAATTTGCAAGTTAAAAATGTAATGTGATTTAAAAGCTTAAAAATTTAAGTAATTGAATTTAAAGGCTTTCCTTATATAAGTTTTCTATGAAAATAATAAATGTTCTTTACATTATTTTAAGGTTTATAAATTGATATTTAAATTGGTTAATATTTAAATACATATTCATCTTAAATCTTAAATTCAAATGGAATTTGAATTTAAAAGTGTAATGTTTAAATTACACTTAAAGGATTAATGAAAATCATTATGACAAAATTTATTATCTTAGAGATAATCAACGTAATCAAATGGTTTAATAAATATGGTAATTAAAGAATGATTTATCTGATTTTAAATTTTAAATTTAGATTAATTTAAAATCAGAAATGATTAATAATGAATTAATCTAAGACAATTTCTTAAGAAAGTGACTAAAGAAATATTAGTAGTTAATAAAGATAATTAACTAGAGATTATTAAGTAATTAATTAATGCGATAAATCTTGATAATTAATTAGATTAATTAATTTAGATAATCAATTATACATTCTTAAAATGAAATTACTTCATGAAAGTAATTAAGGATTAATCACTTATAGTGATTAATTTTGGATGTTTTTATTAATTACAGTTAATTAATTATATAATTGGTTCAAAAGTTAATTTAATTAATATGATTGATTAAGAATAATTTAATAAATTAAAGTGTTTGATAAATTAATTTATATCAAATGATTTGGAATTAATAAATCAGAATTGGATAATAAATTCATAAGTAATTAATTTAATTGGAGATGAATTGAATTAATTAGGATTAAACAATCCTGTTTATAAATGATTATTAAATGCTTGACCTTACTTATGAATGATTATATTGTATGAAATGCCTTGAATTGATTGTCCTATCTGATCTGTGATATTTTATTCCGTGGATTGAGCTGTATAAAATTTATTCATTGATTGATGATACATCTATATATTATCTACGAATGGGCGATAAGCTTTATAGTTATATCGCTTATCAACTATATTTCTGTGTTTTGATCTATGATGATTGAATGATGTTGCACTATTGTGTTAAACCCTTGGACCACACCATACACACACAAATATGGATTTCACGAGGAAATCGATTAAGTCACAGATTTTTGAAAGTAGTTTTGTATTTGAATTTTTAAATTCGAATGTTTTGAAAATGGATTGGGTTTGAAGTGAAAAGCTTTTGAAATATAATTTCAAAGATGGAAATTTATTTTGAATAACTTGATTAAGTTTTGGAATTTAAACATTTTGATTTAAAATCTGAATTCAATTCCTGAAATTGAATTCTATGATCTGAAACTAGGGATTAACGATATTATACTAGTCATTATGAGTTAAACCACTTTTAAAGTATTATTTTTGGGAATTTGAATTAACCCAAAGATTGTAACTTGTATAAATGAAATCGGGTTTTTTCGAAATAAGACTGTTGTTTCTAAATAATAAAAAGCTTTCATAGGAGAAACGAATTTCAAATTATATAAAAGGGATTTCAAGTTTAAACTGAAATAGTTTACCAAGTTATTGATGAATATTTGGAAATGAATTTTGAAAGTGAATATTTGGGAACGGTTTAAAAGCTATAAGATAAATCTTTAATTTAAAGATTTTAAACGAGTTAATCCAAATGAAATGGAAATTGTTTTGAAATCCGTTAATGGGATTTTGTGAAATAAATCTTTTTTTTAAAAGATTTGAAATGGAAATTTGTTTAAACCATTTGAAAGTAAGTTTTGAATTATTAAGTTGTGACTTAATTGAAATCCCATATCCATATGTTTTAAATATTGTCGCTCACTATTCGGTTTAGCCGGGAAAGGACCTTTGTGTCGTATAACCCATTCCGAATAAGTGATTCGACGTTATGGATAGCATTTGAAGACCGGTGATGAAGACCGGGTATTTGCGAAAGCGATAGGATGACCTATCGATTGTTTCTGCACCGAGTCGCGACGGTATAGAGACTCCCTAAGTGATGGGAAATCCGATCGGGATTGTGAATACCCGGATTGCAAGGACTTCTTCGAAAGTGCCTTCGGTTCTGTTCGAGCCCGGAACAGACATGTATGGATTGTATGTCTGACGTTACAAATTGAGATATAAAGCAGACTTCTTTCAAATACATTTCTGTTGGTGGCGGAGAATTTATTCTCTTAGCTCAACACCCTGCTCTGAGACGTACGAGCTCAGAGGTTATGTAGTTGAAGGTTATCAGCGATATATTCCCAATTTGGTAATGTGACATGCTGAGTTTTGCTGTGAAATGATCATTGTTTGATCATTTGTGATATGATCATTTGTTTGATCACTTATCTTTGTGATCATTTCTATGATCATTAGTTGACCCAACGCACAGCTTTTGTATAAATCGTAGCTTTGTGGACGAAACTTCGTTGAGCCTCACACCCCGGAAATGGTCAAAACAAGAAAGATGCGGCAAGGTTATGAGGGGAAGCTCCATTTAGGGTATGTGCATTTTCTTCTGGAAAAGGGTGGTTTCATGGTATGGAGCCCAGATACTTACTCATGTTGAAACACTTTATTTATGATTGTGTGATGTTGATTACGAGCGCTCGGATAAAGGTCCCAAAGGACCGGGGGATGGCATACTCGTGTCAGTAGTTACCCAGTTAGGGGTAACCCGGCCTTGTGTTGGCAGAGATCCGGTTAGGTTCTCGGGGACGTCCTTCCAGAGGCGTTCTCATGTGGCAATGGGAAGTTCTTTGGCCTGACCATTCGTTGGAAATCCAAAGAAACAATACGATCTTGTATGGTATTAGTTGTAGAACCTATCATTCACTTATGGTGGCGCCCCGCTGTTTGGATGGTAGCTATAGTAGGCATAAGTGCGGAATGCCTATGCTGGCTAAGATTTATATCTTTACTTTCGAAATGATTTTTACTACACTATGCACTAGTAATAATATCAAATGTATCTTTTAATGCGTATCAGGCATCTTTGACTATCATAAGGAGAAATCTCCTCCGATTCTGCGTTTGCATTGTGTGTGTGTGCGGGAGGCCTTATGGTAGTCTCATTTCTAAAAAGCATTGCGAATTGATTTTTAAATATTTCGTTGTTTGTTTTTAAAGATAAACTGTTTTTGTTGCTCACACCAGTCCCATGGCTGATCCAGAGTTTATTATTTCTTTCCTAAACTCTGGGTGCTCAAAATTTTTCTACACGAGCAGTCTAGAGTTGGGTTTTTCAGATAGTTAGATATAGTGGATTATCTGAAGTTAGTTCAGTCTCTGGACCACACCGCACTTGCTTATCTTTGTGCATCGTTATGAGGAGTTCGAGCTATTGCTGGATTGGTTCTTGGAGATGGAGTTGCAGTTTTTTTGGAGTTCTTCCTTGAAGACTATCTTAGAGTTATTTGTTCTGCTTCTAGTATTATCTATTTTCTTTCCGCTGCTATTTTTATTGTATAATATCTCTGATGGATATTGATATCTATTTGATCATCTGTTGTATCAGATATTGTATCAAAGCTGTATATCAATGTATTATTCTTTTATTCCGCTGTGTTATTTACTTAATGTTGTTATAAGCTCCGGCGAATCGGATTTGAACTGTCGAATCTACGGCATTCGAATACGATTTGAAGTATGGATGTCAATTTGCGAGCGGGCAAAATCCGTCGTTGTTACATTTGGTATCAGATCTAAGGTTAAACTTTAGCTCAGGAGTATAACACATTAAGTAACTCATTAGAGATAGGGTGAAGTATACCCTAGAATGAGTAAATCCCTAAGATATCTGTTAGAATGTCTCAGTAAATTCTCTTACTATCCCTGATAGTATGTATGAGTGCAAGAAGAGCACAAGATAGGGGAAAGGGAAATATGACTATAATTGGTCAATACCCTGTGACAGTGGAAACAATTTTCTTCTCAATTTTCTTTTATTCGTTTTCAAATTCTTTTGATTGCTTCGTGACAGCTCCAGAAGTAGTTTGGTGTGATGATGCCCTACGAATTGTTGTAGGAAATCTTTACTTCGTATTTCATTGGTTTCTTATCAGTTTTGATTTAAACTTTAATGAATTTGAAATTTAGAATTGAAAATTTTAAATAAATTGGAAATTTTAAATTGAGTTAAAATTGATTAATATAAGATGAAGGATAAATTTGAATAGTATCGATAAAATGATTTCGTTTAAAACCGAATTTGAAATTCTATTATAATTTCTTGTATCTATTGTTGATATTCTGATTTGAAAAGATATTGGTGAGCCAAATGCAGAATTGATATCCAGTTTGATTTGAAAAGATATTTCTCTATCCTTGTTGTTTTCGTGCCTGCGAATTTCGAGGACGAAATTCTTTTAAGGGGGAAAGTCTGTAACGATCCCGAGTTTTAATTTATTTTAATTCGACAATTAATTTAATTTTTGAATAAAAATTGTGTAATAATTGGTAATTTATACAAAATGTTAGTAAAATTTTAATAATTGAGTATTTGAAAATTATAAAATAGTCGATAGTTAAACTTTACAAGGAAATAAAGTTTGTATTGATGTTAAACAAATATTTAAGTAAATTTATAGTTATATAAATTATGAAATGAACATATAAAAAGTTCTAGAAGTAAATATTTAAGCTAAAATAGAAGTAAATGTTTAAAATAGAATAAACCATATAAATATTAAAAAGCATAAGTAGAAATATAAAATGATAACAAATAAAATACATTCACTTATGTATTAAAATTGGATAGGTATGTAACCAGACAAAACAAGATAATAAAAAGACAATGTTATAGTTCATGTCAAACAAATCAAAGACATAAGTAAGAAAAGCACAAAATAAGCTGCAGCCACCAAAAATACAAAGTATAAGCTAGTAAATAAATGAAAATCAGCTAGCCTCCTTAGCTTGCAAGAAGATATACGAATGAAGTATGGCTGAAATAAGCAAATCTTTAGCACCATACCTCTAGCATACAAAAGAAAAGTATGATAATATAAAAACAGTATAAATATCTTTAAGACTATAAAACAAAGCAAAGGTAATTAATGAAATATCTTTAGCACCCTAGTATGTCATCTCAGCAGCCCATGATTTTAGTACAAGGAAAAGATAACATCATCCCTGTACATTTCCTTTTATATATCACCTAAGCTTTTATTTAGCACCCTGTACAAGATATGGGATCACTTGTACCAGCAAGGAGTACAAGCCTACATACATCTTCTATATATCAATAACTTTCTTCATTTTTGGTTCGTCCATCTTCAGAGCTGTGAAAAAAAAGGAAAAAAAATTGAAGTAAACAATATCTTAAAACCCATAAACAAATTCAAACTTCAACCTGAAATGAGTGAGAGCTTCAACCTCAAAGCAAATCAACCTGAAAATAATTTATATTCACAAGTTTACAAGCCTGTAGTATAATCCGTAGTTCATGCAAGATAAAGCTTCAACAAGCTTCAGATTTAAAAGTTCAAATTTCATAACCCAAAGTAAAGATTCAAATGCAATTTCCAGTTTTCAAACACATCATTTCCAGGCATGAATCATCACTGTCTCTGCTTCAGAATTTTAAAGGTGAGTAACATTTTAAATTGAAAACTAAGTCTGCTTGCTTGTGAAGTCCTGAGATGGATGATGCCTTGTTCATGCATAATAAGTGATAAATCTGTGTTTATGAAAATATGTAGGTATGCATATCTGATATGTATATCTGTAGCATTGAACAGCTCTGTTCTTGTTCGAAGCTTACAAATTTTGATCAAAATCCCAAAAACATTTTATCTGTTCAATATTAATCCTTGGATTTTTAAACAAAATAAGTTGTTTAAACTTAAATCATGATCTAGGAATTGCCTTAAGCTTGAGTACGAAGAATTTATACTGTAAACTCAGTTTTACAGTAAAAAGATATATCATATGATAAACTCGAATATTTTAAAACATTAATTCGATCATATAATATGAATCTACATTCAAAGATAAGATTTTTAAAACGAAAACGGGAATTTTTAGATTTGCACACAAGGGACAGTTCATAGATGAACTAAAAATGGGTTTTTATCAATTTCTGTTAATTCAATGAATTTTAATCGTTGAAATTTGTTGAGAAGGTAGTTTTCCCCTTTTCGAATCTAGGAAAAATATTGGAAAAAATTTCTAATGCGAGGATTTTGGGGATGAGAACGATTTATGGTTCGAATATTGCTTTCGGGTCGCTAGGTTTGTGAAGCCGCCGCGATTTGCCTAGGCGACCGAGTTCGCCGTGACTTTGCGTGGGGGTAGAGGAGATATTGGAGAGTGGGTAGCCGGAGTTTGAAGCTTCCTGGTGGTCGACGTTTCGTGAACGAGTCGTGTTTCCAGGATGATGGCGAAACCTGGTCACGTTTCCAGGTTTGAGTTTGAACAACTCAAATTTGATTTCGCGTGCGTAAGGAAGTTTGGATGGTCAGAGGTGGATGCGTGGGTGCTGGCTGGTGTGTAGAAGCCATCGGCGATGATTGGAGCCGGCCAACGTCATTGTGCACGTGCACGAGGTGAAGTTCTGTGCATCTGGGGTTTTTCGCATTGATGAAGAAGATGGGTTCGAATTTACGAAGGGAGGAAACTCGAAGCAGGCTGATGATTTTCTCAGGGAAGCCTCACGTGTTGCTCGAAGTAGATAAGGGGGAGGCTCGGGTTGAAGTTGTTCAGGTTTCAAACCTGTAACAGTTTTGAACAGATTTAAATTCTAGTTTTTAAATTTAGAATCAAATAAATCTGAGTCTAAATAAAACTTTAAGTATAATTCAAGTTAGATTGTACAATTAGATTTTGATAAAATAAAGTTTGTTTTTTTAACTCAAATTGTTTAAGGCATTGAGTGGTTAAGTAAGAAGAAAGAGGGAAAAAAAGGGTTGAAGTTAAATGGAAGGTTAAATGTTTGTTTTTAAACTTGAAATTTGCAAGTTAAAAATGTAATGTGATTTAAAAGCTTAAAATTTAAGTAATTGAATTTAAAGGCTTTCCTTTTATAAGTTTCCTATGAAAATAATAAATGTTCTTTACATTATTTTAAGGTTTATAAATTGATATTTAAATTGGTTAATATTTAAATACATAATCGTCTTAAATCTTAAATTCAAATGGAATTTGAATTTAAAAGTGTAATGTTTAAATTACACTTAAAGGATTAATGAAAATCATTAATGAAGAAATTTATTATCTTAGAGATAATCAAGGTAATCAAATGGTTTAATAAATATGGTAATTAAAGAATGATTTATTTGATTTTAAATTTTAAATTTAGATTAATTTAAAATCAGAAATGATTAATAATGAATTAATCTAAGATAATTTCTTAAGAAAGTGATTAAAGAAATATTAGTAGTTAATAAAGATAATTAACTAGATATTATTAAGTAATTAAATTAATGCGATAAATCCTGATAATTAATTAGATTAATTAATTTAGATAATCAATTATACATTGTTAAAATGAAATTACTTCATGAAAGTAATTAAGGATTAATAACTTATAGTGATTAATTTTGGATATTTTTATTAATTACAGTTAATTAATTATATAATTCGTTCAAAAGTTAATTCAATTAATACGATTGATTAAGAATAATTTAATAAATTAAAGTGTTTGATAAATTAATTTATATCAAATGATTTGGAATTAATAAATCAGAATTGGATAATAAATTCATAAGTAATTAATTTAATTGGAGATAAATTAAATTAATTAGGATTAAACAATCTTGTTTATAAATGATTATTAAATGCTTGACCTTACGTATGAATGATTATATTGTATGAAATGTGTTGGGCGAATTCTCACCCAGAAGATCTCGAGACCAAGAAGTGTCAGTTTCACCCGGGTTTGCAACCTCCATTCCATCAGCTCCTATGTCCATTCGGCGATTCGAAGGAACAAGCTCATTCGGCAGTGATGGTCCATCCGGAGTACCTTTTCATCCGGCTATACAAGCCTATTAGCTCATTCGGCACTCCAAGTGTGAAGGTCCATTCGGCATGAGTCCATTCGGCATCTCCAATTCATGCCGAACCGAAGGCCATTCGGTCATCCCCACATCCGGTCCAACCATAACCGAACCAAAGCAATTGCAACCACCGGACCAAATGACCTACCGGACCAACCCCACAGCCGGTCCAAACAAGCACCGGACCACCGTTCCACACTCACAACCGGTCCAAGCCTACCACCGGTCCAAGCTCCATGCCGAATGAGACCTCGCCGAACCAGACAACTGCCAGTCCAGATTGCTTCAGCCCGGGCCCACTAGCAGCTATATACTTCCATGACCCCTGCCCCCTACCTCATTCTATAAATAGAGGGGCAGGGGTACAACAATGGCAGACAAGTTTGAGAGCTCAAGCAAGGAAGGAACTTTCAAACTACTTTCATACACTTGTACACAACGCATTGTACTTGTAACCTGAAAGAAAGAAGATAATAACATATAAAGTGGACGTAGGCACATTCTGGCCGAACCACTATAAATCTGTGTGTCTTTTACATTTCAGCCCCTACTTTTCTCATATTTACATACTCATCTAAAATCATTGAAAATTACATATAATCAACTAAATAATACGACTTGGAGGTGTTTGTCCATTTTTTGTGCAAACATTTTTGGTGCTTTCATTGAGAGCTGAACTCAAACTTCATCTTCTCCCACTCAACCTTTTTCCTAACGACATCACTCGTTGCTTAGAAATCATGCCTTCCAAACAGAGAAGGGATGTTAACAAAGGAAAGAACATCGCAACTAGCAGCCTTCCAGATCCAGCAATCACAGATCAGCCCACTTCAACAGCAGTACCCGATGAAAATCAGGAAAATCCAACTGGTCCCGCAACGGAACAACCAATCACTAGGGCAGATCTGGACAGGGTTGTGGCTGAAGTAACTAACCGCTTCACATCCCAACAAGAAACTTTGGTGGACCAACTCATGACACGCTTAAGGGACGCTGAAGAGTCCAACCGCAACACTGAATCATGGGGTGAATCCCAATCCGGAGGATCCCGGAGGCAACAAAGGTCTTCACTCTTCGAACAAGCTATCAACAGGAAAAACAATGATAGGGGCCGCGCCCGGACTCAGCCCGAATTCCGACTCGAGGAAGCCCTTGGAACCGAACCTAGCGGGGGAGGCACCAGGCGAGGGTCGGATGTAGCTGAGCCAGTCATGCCACCTAATCATAGAAACCCCGCTGAACGGAGCCGAGCTAGAACTCAGCCCGAAGTTGACCCCATGGATGTGCTCGAAACAGAACCCCACAGGGGAAGATCAAGGCAGGGGGCAACTGTAGCTGGTCCTAGCGTGCATCCAAGCAGCCAAAGACAACCACTGGATAATGCTAGAGGTGATAGACTGTACCATCCCTACAGGTCATCTGGACGAGATAGATCCCGCAGGGAAGAACCGAGCTCATTTTTGTCCGCTCCAAGTTCTGACGAGCGGATGGCACGATTATTCAGAGAATGTGTCCAACGGGAGCAAAGGGACCGGGGAATAGGCGCTAGGGTCACCAGTCCCTTTACCCGAAATATCGAAACTGCCATCACTCCCCGGGAATGGAAAATGCCAACCATGGAACCTTACAAAGGAACTTCCGACCCCATCGTACACCTGCAGAGATACACCCAGCATATGCTCATGAGTGGAGCAACAGAAGGAGTATTATGTAAATGCTTTCCGCTATTCCTATCAGATCTAGCTACCTCCTGGTTCTGCCATCTACCCCAAGGATCCATCAACTCATGGGAGATGTTAAAAGAAAGGTTTATTAGCCAGTTCCGCATCCATGTGGAACAACCCAGGGATGCTTATTCTCTATCCAATGTCAAACAGAAAACCGGAGAGACGCTACAACAATATCTAACACGGTTCAACGCCGCAGCGGCAGCAGTTCAAGATGCCGATGAAAAACTCACTCTAATGGCCCTCTGTAGTGGTGTGCATCCAGACACCAAGTTTGCCAGAAGATTAACTAAGGAAAAACCAGTTACCTTGCCTGAATTCTTCCATGAAGCTGGAAAGTATATGAGACTTGAAGACGCTGCTACGGAGAGGCAGCCAGGGCAACAAGGCAAGATAATTCAGGACAAGGTTCCCACTGCAGCTAAGGACGCTCGAAGAAATGAATCTAGAGACAATGCTGGGGGCAGAAAGGGTGAGAAGCGCCAATATCGACCAGGGCCAAGATTTGACTCCTACACTCCTTTGAATGAAACAATCGAAAACATCTACCTAGCCACTCAGGGCGAACTCGGATACAAGCGCCCCCCGCACAAGAAAGAATCAGATAACGCACTCAAGTCCGGAAAGTTCTGTCGCTTCCACGAATCCCACGGAAATGACACCAATGAATGCCACCATCTTCGGGACTTGATCGAAGAACACATTAGAAGAAGAAGACTGGAACGTTATGTGAAAAGTCAGAACAGGACTCCAACTCCTGCCAATGAGAACTCAAAGCAACCCCTCCCAGAAGTAGGCGGAGGGAGTCGCAACAATCACAACACCAGTGGCTCTAGTCAAGAGAAGATAGTAGTCCTTACCATCTCAGGAGGACCACACATTGCCGACAGAAGTTGGGCAGAGATGGAAAGGTACGGCAAGTCGCTTAGAAATGCCGAAGGATATGTTAACTCCATTGCGGAGGAACGCCATCCGAAACGAAAAGAAAACGACGACATCATATTCAGTAGGCGTGATTTGGAAGGAAGACAGTACCCACATATGGATCCTATGGTCATCTCTGCCTGGTTCGGTCCAGCTAAAGTTTTTCGGATTCTAATAGACACAGGAAGCTCCGTTAATATCCTGTTCAAACATGCTTTCGACAAAA
This sequence comes from Allium cepa, assembly GCA_030765085.1. Classification (NCBI taxonomy): domain Eukaryota; kingdom Viridiplantae; phylum Streptophyta; class Magnoliopsida; order Asparagales; family Amaryllidaceae; genus Allium; species Allium cepa. The sequence goes on along the minus strand of CM060946.1, from coordinate 421,842,918 downwards.
TGAAGTTATCAATGAAGGATGTATCCCCCTGTGACAAACCATTGCACGGTTTCACTGGAGATGCAAAAATACCCCTCGGGCAACTTGACCTCTTCGTCGAAATAGGAAGTCATCCCCGCTCCGTAGTGCGAAAACAAACGTTCGTACTAATAGAAAACCACTCGGCTTACAACGCTTTCTTGGGAAGACCAGCCTTGTCTGACTTTCAGATTGTATTAGCCCCCTGGTGCCTGAAAATGAAATTCCCGACAGACAACGGAATAGGAGAAGTAGAAGGAGATCAAGACGCTGCCCGAGACTGCTATGTAACTGAGCTTCGCAACAACCGCAGAAAGAATAAAGGAAAAGATGCAGAGACTACTCTCTGCATGAAAAGCTTGGAGGCATAGCAACTAAAGAAAGCCCCTCCTCTTCGATACACAAGCGATCCCTTCAATGAACTAGACCCCCGGGATAAAGAGGAGGAGGCTACCGCCGAGCCTGCAGAGGCTATGGAATTCGTATCTGTAGATAAGCATGATTCAAGTAGACTATTAAAAATCGGATCTCAGCTGAAAACGGAATTGAAGGATCGACTCATTGACTTTCTCCACCACAACTTAGATGTATTTGCGTGGACCCATGCCGATATGACAGGAATCTCCCCAGACGTAGCATGCCACATGTTGAACATCGATCCCACCAAGGTACCAGTAAAGCAGAAAAAGAGGAGCATGGGGGCAGAGCGATCAGCAGCCCTTGATGAGGAAGTAAAAAATCTACTTGCTAATGACTTCATACGGGAAGCCATCTACCCAGAATGGATCGCTAACCCAGTGCTAGTAAAAAAGGCCAATGGAAAGTGGCGAACATGTATTGACTTCTCCAATCTGAATGACGCTTGCCCGAAAGACTGCTTCCCACTTCCCCGAATTGACCAACTCGTGGACAGCACAGCTGGGCACGAACTCCTATCTTTTATGGATGCATACTCCGGATATAACCAGATCCCCATGCACGCTCCCGATCAGGACCACACTAGCTTCATCACCGACCGCGGATTATATTGTTACAAAGTCATGCCTTTTGGACTCAAAAATGCTGGAGCTACCTATCAACGCCTCGTCAACAAAATGTTCGCAGAACTGATAGGACGTACTATGGAAGTATATGTGGATGACATGTTGGTGAAGTCCAGGAAAGCCAACGACCATGTAAGCCATCTGGACGATATGTTTCGGGTACTTCGCCGATATGGAATGAAGCTGAATCCTCTAAAGTGCTCCTTCGGAGTATCATCGGGAAAATTCTTAGGATTCATCGTCCACGCCAGAGGAATCGAAGCAAACCCTGAACAAATCCGAGCTTTAAAAGAAATAAGGATACCTTCCACTCGAAAAGAAATGCAGAGCCTAAACGGAAAGGTGGCCGCCCTAAGCAGATTCATTTCCAAGGCAACTGACAAGTGTGTCCCTTTCTTCGAAGCACTCAAGAAAGACAAAGGGAGGTTCGAGTGGACCGACGAATGCTTAAAAGCCTTCCTCAACCTAATCGAACACCTTCAGAGACCACCAGTACTCTCAACTCCAAATGAAGGTGAAGTGTTATACCTATACCTCGCTGTATCATCTCATGCTCTAAGCGCCGCCTTGGTAAGAGAAGAAGACCGCACACAACGTCCGGTTTACTTTGTAAGCAAGAGATTTACGGGGGCAGAAGCCAGATATCCTAAACTTGAGAAGTTAGCATATTGTTTATTGATCGCGTCACGGAAACTGCGACACTACTTCCAGTCTCACTCCATCAGGGTTCTAACCGATCAACCACTAAGACAAGTGCTCCATCGTCCTGACACTTCTGGGCGACTCCTCAAATGGTGCATCGAACTAAGTCAGTATGATATCACCTACCATCCCCGCACCGCTATCAAAGGACAAGCCATGGCTGATTTCATTGCCCAATTCACTACCAACGAAGGCAAGGAACAATCCGAAGTAGCAAAAAACATCAAGTGGAACCTCTTTGCAGACGGAGCATCGAACGAACAAGGCTCGGGGGCAGGTATTGTGATCGTCACCCCCAGGGGAAGAAAGTTGTACTATGCATTAAGATTGGAGTTCACGGCCACTAACAACGATGCTGAATATGAAGCAGTAATAGCGGGATTGGAACTGGCCCTAGAAATTGGGATCAATTCCTTATGTATTCATAGTGATTCTCAGCTTATCGTAAACCAGGTACTAGGAGAATTCCAGACTCGAGGAGAACGGCTCACAGCATACCTAAAGAAAACCAGACTGCTGCTCGATCGATTGGACCATTATCTAATCAAACACATTCCTCGAGAAGAAAACCAAGAGGCAGATGAACTTGCAAAGCAAGCTAGTATGAAGGACAGCACCATTCCCGGAGCACTAGTAATCTCAAGGCAGCTAGCCCCAAGTTTCGAACAAGCAAATCTGATAACTGCAATCGAAGAAGGAACCTGGATGACTCCTATCCGGAAATATTTGCAAGATGGCATACTACCCGACAGGCGTGACGAAGCCAAGAAGATCTTGAGAAAAGTTCCCCACTACACAATACAAGAAGGCATCCTCTACCGGCGTGGCTTCTCTAGCCCCTTATTAAGATGCGTCGCCGGAAGGGAAGCCAAGGAGATATTAACAAACATCCATCAGGGAGGATGCGGAGATCACACTGGAGGACAGACTTTGGCAAGAAAGATACTCCGATATGGATATTACTGGCCCACACTAAACAAAGATACCCTAGACTTCGTTAAGAAATGCGACAGATGTCAGAAGTTCGCCAAGATCCCTCGACTGCCCACAAACGAAATTACTCAAATGACCAGCCCTTGGCCCTTTGCTGTATGGGGAATTGACTTAATTGGCGAACTGCCAACGGGCCGAGGCGGAGCCAAATATGCTATAGTGGCAGTCGATTATTTCACCAAATGGGTGGAAGCGGAACCTTTAAATAAAATATCTTCAGCAAAAATTATTAACTTCTTGATCAAAAACATTCTGTGCAGGTATGGAGTCCCCCTCAAGATCGTATCAGACAACGGACTCCAATTTGACAGCGAAGAATTTGCCGACTGGTGCCAAGAGCATGGAATTCATAAAAGCTTCTCATCAGTAGCTTACCCTCAGGCAAACGGACAAGTTGAAGCTGTCAACAAAATTCTCAAAACCCTAATCAAGAAGAAACTTGAAAAGTCAAAAGGCGCTTGGGTGGACGAACTTCCTACGGCACTATGGGCATACCGCACATCTTTCAGAACATCAACGGGACATACTCCTTTCTCTTTGGCATATGGATCGGAGGCAATGCTCCCAGTTGAGACTATTGTGCCTTCCCACCGTAGGATCCACTACAACCCAGAAGAAAACGAAGAACTCCTCCTCATGTCTTTGGAACTGATTGAGGAAAGGAGAAACGATGCAGCACTCAAAGCAGCAGCTCACAAACAAAAAGTGGCAGCACTATACAATTCCAAAGTCAAGCATCGCAGCTTACAAGAAGGAGATCTTGTCCTCAGGCGAATCTTTCCGCGCCCCGGGGCACTGGACCCCATCTGGGACGGACCATATGTAATTCACAAAGATCTCCACAACGGAGCTTATATTTTGTCAACAGTGGACGGAGTGGTGTTCCAGAGGGCATGGAACATCCGACACCTCCGTCGATACTTTTCTTAACTTGTACTGCCCATATGAAGTGAATTAACAAAGAGAACCAGTGGACGTAGGCATTTTCGTGCCGAACCACTTTAAAAAATCTTGTCTCTTTTTAACTTGTTCCTTTATGTCTTGGCTACTTGTTAAGTTTTATCCCTTTCTGTTGAACAAAATCCTATGGCATCTCCACTCAAGACGCACCGCGGCCTCATCTAGACTAGGCCTAACAGGTACGCCACGATTCTATGCACTCGCCAATGAGACTCTTTTGCTCCAGCATCCCTCTGCTGCGGGTTAACTCATTGCGCGCCTGCCCTCAAAGCCAACTGTAATGAGCCGATTATAAGTCATCATAAAGGCCGACTATAGCCGATGGCAGCTCATTACGGCGTTCGGCTCGTCGGTAACCGTGAACCTACTTTAAGCCCCAACATAAGGTGTGGCCAGCCAGGGGTAGTTCACGGCCAACGGCACCCACGCTAGCCGGCCACGGTAAATCGAATAATACCCACGATTACGGACCATAACGGTTCGGGTAGTTACCGTGCGCGATCTCGGCTCCGATGTGTCTTAAGTGCGGCTGTGGTAAAAAAGAAAACTCCCCGCGGAGGCGTAAGATGGGTGACAAATGTCTCCAAGACCCACAGCTAGGGAAAGTGACTACAAAACCCGTTTGCCACGAACTTAAGCACATCGACGGCCTTCCGTGACTGGAAGTTTTACTTTTACTATATTTCCATTTCATTTAAATATTTTTCTCCTATCCTGTATAACAAACTCTAAAGTACAGGAAACCAAATAGGAAGCATTCACTCATGAGGCTCTAAGCCTGCGTGCTGGGTAGCAGGGCGCTCTGCTATACCCGTGAACAGTTACACAAGACACTCAAAGCTACCGCCTGCGAATAAAACATAAAGGGCGGTACTCTCTTCTCTTGTACATAAATGCGTAATTATAACTTATTCATACACTGACATTGCAAAACGTGAAATTATATTTCAAGCAAAAACTTAACATCAAACACAAGTGGAATCACAGGCATATACATAATTATACTTCTCACACAGCACATAAAGATAGCAACAACATTTAAACATGACAAAATCAGCTTATATTATAAGATCACACGAAGTTATTCTTTGCAAATAATTTTATTACAGTTGCATATCAAAGACTAACATGAACAGTGATAAAAAAGAAACAAAAAGATGGCAGATGCATCCACACTCCATCACCAACTCCTCCAGCCTACTTAGCCGCAGGATCGGAGCCCCCAGCATGTGGATCTGAAGTCCCACCTGTCCAGATCAGAAGAGGAATTCATTAAACGAACGATCAAGTTATGAAAACACGGAAAGAAAAGAAAGGGAAAAGAATAACTCACCAGCATCCGCCGCTTGATCCTCATCATCCAACTGCACGCCCGCTTCCTCCGCAGCAAGCAGCCGCATCCCCTCCTTCACCGCCGCTTGCTCCTCCTTTGAGAACTGAGCAGTAACCGCACTCAAGTTGAAAGCCTCTCCGCCTTCCTTACCCGCGTTCACCCTGGCCTCCTCTAAAGCCTGGAGATACACCTTGGCCATGACCCGAGGGTAATCGTCCATCCAAGACAAGCCGCCCTCTTTCCAAGTATGGAAGTACATATCCTGAAGCATCTCATCCATCATCCCCTCATTTTCCTCAAACTCCCTCACCCGAGCCTCAGAAGCTTGCAACTTAGCGACGGCGACGTCCCTCTCTGATTGGTATCTCAAGCAGTCAGCCTGGAGTGACCTCCTCATTTCCTCCTCCTTCAACCTAAGGGACCTCCTCATCTCCTCCATCTCCTCCTTCAACTCAGCCTGAGCCATCTCCGCAGCCTCGAGTCTCCCCGACAACTCCTCTACCCGCTCGAGATCCGCATTTCGAACCTCATCCACCGTTGTAATGACCATGTTAATCCGCTCCCTGCAGGTAACCTCCATCTTCCGTAACTCCGCCCTACTGGCCTTCTCCATGGTCTCTTTCAGACGCTGGGAGGCTTCCTCATGCTGGGAGATCTGGATGGCTTGGTCGGCAAGCTGCTTGGCCTGATCGGCAACCTTTAGCCTTAACCGAATATTAGCACTCCCAATCTCCTCCCCGGCCTTGACCAATCGAGCATGATGCTCCATTAACTTCTTAGTCTCTTCGGCCACCCGGTCAATATTAGCCTTGGCCTCGTCCCCCATAGTAACTACCCGAGTAGTAAGCAGATCAAGATCTAGGGACTTGGCCTCATCCAGCACACGTACCATGGGGTTGCGGGGAAGTAGGTGCTCGCCCGTGGTCTCATCAAATGAAATGTCCCGAAAACTTGGGTCTAAATCAGGATGACCGGCAAAAGGGTCACGAGGCACGGGGCGAGGCACATCGGGACGCCTTATATGAATGACAGTAGATCTCTTGGAAGGAGGAGGAGGGGGGCAGGGCTCCGTGCTCTCCTCCGTAGTATCACGAGGAGGCTGAGTAGGGGGAGACAGAGTAGGAAGCTGCGAAGCAGAAGAAGACTCAAATAAGGAACGGCTCCGCTTCCTTTTCTGAATGCCCTCTTCGATGACCCCAAGAAGAGGGCGGTACTTGACTACGTCCCCAGTGCGATCAGTAGAAGGTTTCGCGGAAGCTCTCCTCGACTTAAATTGTTCAAGGCGGTGTCGAACATCCGACGTTTTACCCGCCTGGCCTGCCCCTGGAATAAAGAACAAGTGTTACGAACATACAATAATCCGCAATTCAAAAAATGTGCTAAGTTAAAAAGAAAGAAAAGTGAGGAGACACATCTGTTGTACAAACCCGGCGGAGGAGTGGGATACTGCAATAAGTCCTGGATCTCATTCCAGGACGAAAGTGAACCGTAAAAAATTTCTAAGTCCCTATCGAAAATGGAATCGGCAGAAGACAAAAGTTCACCTTGCATCGCCGGGGTCACCCTAGCTGAGGAACCCTTAGAGGATGGGTCAGTGCTAACCACAGCTTTGCCGGTTTCCTCCGCCTTCTCCGTTTCCTTCTCTGTTTCCGACTCCCCCTCTGACTCCCCGAAGGCCCGACGGAGAGCCTCATCCAGTTCGAGGTCCTGCTCAGAGGTTAGAGCAGCAACACCGCTACCACCCTGACCATCGCCATCTCCTCCACCCTCCGACCCTTCTCCAACTTCACCTCCTTCCTCCTCTTCTACACCTTCCTCCTCCGGGACATCCGGGCAAGTACTTGGAGAAGGGCCATCGGACTCCTTGAGCTTCTTGCCTCCTACGACTGGACGTTGTGCAAAGGGCTTCCTCTTGCCACCCTTCGCTGTCACCCCACCTTTAGGCTGGGCAGCCTTCTCTTCTGCCGTGTCCCTCTGTTTGACTACGGACTGATGTGGGAGGATCAAATTATACGACAAGAGCCTGGCATTCCTAATCAGATAAGCAGCCGATCTGTCTCTCCCGGAAATAGCTTCAATTTCTGCTGCCATCCGAACCAAGCGATCATCTTCCACAACCGCAAAACCACCTGTCGCTAGCAAGAAATAAAAGCGCATAAGAGAGTGAATTACAGCCAAGACAGGAATTATGAGTAGAGTTTTTACTTACATCCGGAGGTAAATCGGCGAATAGAGACGGAGTCATCCCTGACAAAGAACCACTCCTTCTTGAACATGCTATACTTCGAGTATAAATCCAAAACAGGCTTGAAGGAAACGGCTGACTCCAAGCTAATATATGGGGACCCCTTCCTGTACCCCCTCAGATTGTACAGATATCGTATTTCCCGGTGGGAGGGGGCGCGCCCATATCTCTTCTGGAAGATAGCATATAAGCATACCAGAATGACATAAGAGTTGGGCTGAAGCTGGAATGGAGCCACCTTCAGATAAGTGACGAAGCTTAGTATCCAGGCGTTGATTGGAGGAATAGCCCCGCACATGCAATGGTACCGGCTATAAGCGAAGTACCCCTCAGGGGGATCATATGGCATGACCCCTTCCCCCGGTAACAGCATAAGAGCCCTGTCTATCCCAAAGGAACGGGATATAACGTCAAGTTGCTCCTCCTTTAGGGAGCTAGGAAAGCAGTCGGGAGGGGAGACCAGAAGTTCCTGTGGACCATGTCCGTCCACCAACGACCTCGGAACAGGTCGATGTTGCCCGGATCCTGGTTGGGCTGGGGGCACAGAAGAAGACTCTCCTCCATCCTTGGATTTCCGTCTGTCTGATCGTGTTTCCGCCTTGCGAGACATTTATCTGCATACACAAAAGTGAAAAACATGATGTTAGAACAAGAATACAAGCAAGCATACATAAGTCCAGAGTTCCACCCAAAGACCGAATACAAAGTTCATTCGGCACTAGGGTCTTATGCTCATTCGGCACCAGGGACTTAAGTTCATTCGGCAATGGGGTCATAAGTCCATTCGGCACTAAAAAACACATCCGGTATACATATCATTCGGTAAAACAAAACCCTTCGTGTGCATTCGGCAATCATATTCATTCGGTGATAAAAAACCATTCGGCAAAAGAATATATACCTAATTCGGTATAAGCTTGGTTCGGCAGAAGTTTGGTTCGGCTAAAAATTGATTCGGCTCTCTTTGGTTCGGTAAGGGAAAACTAAGGGGGGTAGCCTCTATATATAGGCAAACTCAGGATTGCCGAACCAGCTGGTTCGGCCTACCGGACCAACATACCGGACCAGCGTACCGGTCCAACCAACAACCGAATAAAACTGTCTCTACCAGCAGAAACCAGAAACAGGGGGCACGCAAGGCGCTTCACTCAGATAAGTACCGAACTCCGGAACTAACTAATAAAATAAGATTATGACAACGATGAATAAGTCGTAAAACTCCCACTAGCATGAATTAAATCGTTCACACGTGTACGCGACCACGAATGGTCCATAGGCACGCTCTGAATGGTCATTAACCCTATCATCGTGGGAATTTACACTTTGACACGCATTTTTAAGCCCATCGGTCAAATGGATATTTGATAATTGTGAAATGGCTAAGCTACTTACACATGTACGGGGTCGCGAACGATCCCTAGGCATGCTCTGAGCTGGCGATAAGCCACCTTGGCAAACGACCCAGGGACCCACTCTAACGTGAACCTGGCATCGACGATGCTAAGCCCCTTCGGGGCACACTTGCTCGTCCCGAGCGACACAGTTCACTTCATCTCAAATATTTCGATCATGAACGGTCGTTATTTGAAACCACACTAAAACTGTAAATTCCTTTGCAGGACATCAGCAGGATACGAACGTCCAGCCCATGGCGTTACGAAACAAGCCTTTCTATCACCGGGAAACAAAGCGCGACACGTGCAAGCACGCGCCCCACTTTGGGGGGCAAATGTTGGGCGAATTCTCACCCAGAAGATCTCGAGACCAAGAAGTGTCAGTTTCACCCGGGTTTGCAACCTCCATTCCATCAGCTCCTATGTCCATTCGGCGATTCGAAGGAACAAGCTCATTCGGCAGTGATGGTCCATCCGGAGTACCTTTTCATCCGGCTATACAAGCCTATTAGCTCATTCGGCACTCCAAGTGTGAAGGTCCATTCGGCATGAGTCCATTCGGCATCTCCAATTCATGCCGAACCGAAGGCCATTCGGTCATCCCCACATCCGGTCCAACCATAACCGAACCAAAGCAATTGCAACCACCGGACCAAATGACCTACCGGACCAACCCCACAGCCGGTCCAAACAAGCACCGGACCACCGTTCCACACTCCCAACCGGTCCAAGCCTACCACCGGTCCAAGCTCCATGCCGAATGAGACCTCGCCGAACCAGACAACTGCCAGTCCAGATTGCTTCAGCCCGGGCCCACTAGCAGCTATATACTTCCATGACCCCTGCCCCCTACCTCATTCTATAAATAGAGGGGCAGGGGTACAACAATGGCAGACAAGTTTGAGAGCTCAAGCAAGGAAGGAACTTTCAAACTACTTTCATACACTTGTACACAACGCATTGTACTTGTAACCTGAAAGAAAGAAGATAATAACATATAAAGTGGACGTAGGCACATTCTGGCCGAACCACTATAAATCTGTGTGTCTTTTACATTTCAGCCCCTACTTTTCTCATATTTACATACTCATCTAAAATCATTGAAAATTACATATAATCAACTAAATAATACGACTTGGAGGTGTTTGTCCATTTTTTGTGCAAACAAAATGCCTTGAATTGATTATCCTATCTGATCTGTGATATTTTATTCCGTGCATTGAACTGTATAAAATTTATTCATTTATTGATGATACATCTATATATTATCTGTGAATGGGCGATAAGCTTTATAGTTATATCGCTTATCAACTATATTTCTGTGTTTTGATCTATGATGATTGAATGATGTTGCACTATTGTGTTAAACCCTTGGACCACACCATACACACACAAATATGGATTTCACGAGGAAATCGATTAAGTCACATATTTTTGAAAATAGTTTTGTATTTGAATTTTTAAATTCAAATGTTTTGAAAATGGATTGGGTTTGAAGTGAAAAGCATTTGAAATAGAATTTCAAAGATGGAAATTTATTTTGAATAACTTGATTAAGTTTTGGAATTTAAACATTTTGATTTAAAATCTGAATTCAATTCTTGAAATTGAATTCTATGATCTGAAACTAGGGATTAACGATATTATACTGGTCATTATGAGTTAAACCACGTTTAAAGTATTATTTTTGGGAATTTGAATTAACCCAAAGATTGTAACTTGTATAAATGAAATCGGGTTTTTTCGAATTAAGACTGTTGTTTCTAAATAATAAAAAGCTTTCATAGGAGAAACGAATTTCAAATTATATAAAAGGGATTTCAAGTTTAAACTGAAATAGTTTACCAAGTTATTGATGAATATTTGGAAATGAATTTTGAAAGTGAATATTTGGGAACGGTTTGAAAGCTATAAGATAAATCTTTAATTTAAAGATTTTAAACGAGTTAATCCAAATGAAATGGAAATTGTTTTGAAATCCGTAAATGGGATTTTGTGAAATAAATCTTTTGTTTTAAAAGATTTGAAATGTCAATTTGTTTAAACCATTTGAAAGTAAGTTTTGAATTATTAAGTTCTGACTTAATTGAAATCCCATATCCGTATGTTTTAAATATTTTCGCTCACTATTCGGTTTAGCCGGAAAAGGACCTTTGTGTCGTATAACCCATTCCGAATAAGTGATTCGACGTTATGGATAGCATTTGAAGACCAGTGATGAAGACCGAGTATTTGCGAAAGCGATAGGATGACCTATCGATTGCTTCTGCACCGAGTCGCGCCGGTATAGAGACTCCCTAAGTGATGGGAAATCCGATCGGGATTGTGAATACCCGGATTGCAAGGACTTCTTCGAAAGTGCCTTCGGTTCTGTTCGAGCCCGGAACAGACTTGTATGGATTGTATGTCTGACGTTACAAATTGAGATATAAAGCAGATTTCTTTCAAATACATTTCTGTTGGTAGTGGAGAATTTATTCTCTTAGCTTAACACCCTTCTCTGAGACGTATGAGCTCAGAGGTTAAGTAGTTGAAGGTTATCAGCGATATATTCCCAATTTGGTAATGTGACATGCTGAGTTTTGCTGTTAAATGATCATTGTTTGATCATTTGTGATATGATCATTTGTTTGATCACTTATCTTTGTGATCATTTCTATGATCATTTGTTGACCCAAAGCAAAGCTTTTGTATAAAGCGTGGCTTTGTGGACGAAACTTCGTCGAGCCTCACACCCCGGAAATGGTCAAAACAGGAAAGATGCAGCAAGGTTATGAGGGGTAGCTCCCTTTAGGGTATGTGCATTTCCTTCTGGAAAAGGGTGGTATCATGGTATGGAGCCCAGATACTTACTCATGTTTAAACACTTTATTTATGATTGTGTGATGTTGATTACGAGCGCTCGGATAAAGATCCCAAAGGATCGGGGGATGGCATACTCGTGTTAGTAGTTACCCAGTTAGGGGTAACCCGGCCTTGTATTGGCAGAGATCCGGTTAGGTTCTCGGGGACGTCCTTCCAGAGGCGTTCTCATGTGGCAATGGGAAGTTCCTTGGCCTGACCATTTGTTGGAAATCCAAAGAAACAATACGATCTTGTGCGGTATTAGTTGGAGAACCTATCATTAACTTATGGTGGCGCCCCACTGTTTGGATGGTAGCTATAGTAGGCATAAGTGCGTAATGCCTATGCTGGCTAAGATTTATATCTTTACTTTCGAAATGATTTTTACTACATTATGCACTAGTAATAATATCAAATGTTTCTTTTAATGCGTATCAAGCATCTTTGACTATCATAAGGAGAAATCTCCTCCGATTCTGCGTTTGCATTGTGTGTGTGTGCGGGAGGCCTTATGGTAGTCTCATTTCTAAAAAGCATTGCGAATTGATTTTTAAATATTTCGTTGTTTGTTTTTAAAGATAAACTATTTTTGTTGCTCACACCGGTCCCATGACTGATCCAGAGTTTATTGTTTCTTTCCTAAACTCTGGGTGCTCAAAATTTTTCTACACGAGCAGTCTAGAGTTGGGTTTTTCAGATAGTTAGATATAGTGGATTATCTGAAGTTAGTTCAGTCTCTGGAACACACCGCACTTGCTTATCTTTGTGCATCGTTATGGGGAGTTCGAGCTATTGCTGGATTGGTTCTTGGAGATGGAGTTGCAGTGTTTTTGGAGTTCTTCCTTGAAGACTATCTTAGAGTTATTTGTTCTGCTTCTAGTATTATCTATTTTCTTTCCGCTGCTATTTTTATTGTATAATATCTCTGATGTATATTGATATCTATTGGATCATCTGTTGTATCAGATATTGTATCAAAGCTGTATATCAATGTATTATTCTTTTATTCCGCTGTGTTATTTACTTAACGTTGTTATAAGCTCCGGCGAATCGGATTTGAACGGTCGAATCTACGACATTCGAATACGATTTGAAGTATGGATGTCGATTTGCAAGCGGGAAAAGTCCGTCGTCGTTACAATTAATATAAAATAATGCAACGGAATAGATGAATATTAGTTCATGAAGCTACTATATAAACATCAAAGTTAGAGACACATTACAACAGATTTCTCAAATACAGTGAAGTCCCCGGCACGAGCAGATGGCTTCTGTGAATCAATCAACTGGAAAGGCAGAAAGCTGAATCGAAAGTTGGATCTTCAAATGAAGCTCCGAACTCCAAAGGTGAGTCTCAAATGTTGTATCACTCAGTCTGACCCGAGCGTAAAGCAAAACACAGAACACTCGAGTCAGGATTAACATTCTTATATCAATAAATCCAACTCAAGTGAAATATCAACCAAAATACAAATAACATAGGGGATGTTTGGGATAACCATCATCTAAGGATCCGAGAAACTATCTACAATGTAGAGATATACACTACAACATCGTGGTCATTTCAAATTAATTTCCACTTCAAAACCAAAATGTAACTTTCGTTTCAAAAATATCTATTTTCCAAAATAGTATATGTATATTAAATAATTTTTAAAGTAAATTATTCATAATTTCCTGAAGCTTCACAAATCACTTCAAAATCAACCAGACTTTCCAATAATATTAAATTCAATCTAAATTTAACAAATTCAATTCAGTTTCTAGATAAACAATTTCAAATTATATCGAATTCAAATAGAGATCTGAATCATAAGATAAACCGTTTATATTCCAATATATTTCAAGCTTTAATATTCAACAATTTCAAAGCTAAATTTAATAGTTTATATAGGTCTTGACTTAACCTCATTATTATTTAGTCTTGAAATATTCACTTAATGAATTCGATATTATTTATATGACCTTACATTTCATTTTTCTATATATATTTCCTTAAATTTCTTTAAACATGTAATATTCATTAAATTACTTAAATCAAATATCAAGTTATAAAACTGTATCTCAAATTCCCAAATTCAGTAAGTTTCGAATTGATTTAATTAAATAAGTTCTTAATTTAATACAATTCCAAATAAATCTCAAATATATCTTCCAACCTTAGCTTATAAAACTTTACAAAAATCTATTTTTGAAATACGAATTTTACTAAGCACTTAAACATATTTCATATAAATTAAATCAATCTCAATTAAAATATATATTATTATTAAATCTACATATAAGATAACCATATATATAATATTTTTAAATCAATATTTAATAAAACCTATATATTTCCTTTCAAAACCATAGAATTCATTGTCAAAATATTTATAGATATATAGACCAATGGTGTCTGCATATAGAATTACATCATATGATCAGGTGATATAGATATTTATTATTTAAATTCGTAATTTAAATATATACGGGTAGATATCATTTCGACCCGTAATCCCAATTCAATTCAAGTGAAATGGGTCTATCATTTCAACCCATAACGATTTTCTCCTATTCTAAAGTCCATTCAGGCATGTATCATTTCAACCCATAGTGAACTATATACTAACATGAAACTTGCAGAGTGATAACTGATATGATAATAATATAATAGGCATATATCATCAGAAATTAAATAAAAAATAAGCAATAGGATATGGTGTCATATCCCACAAGTGAACAGATACAGATAATGTATATAATAATGTAAATCACTACAGTAGTATATTTCAATTGTCGTTTCAATTGAAATCAAATTTAAGAAATACAAGAATGTTAATCGTGAGTGATTGCTCACCTTTCGAGTCTAGAGATGAACGGGAATGGGACAATACAGACACGAACACTGATATGGATACAACTAGCGGGCCAGCAAGATGTTAGAACTCAATGCAATAGATTTGATAAAGAAACTTAAGTCAAGATGGCACGAATACGATGAACAAGACTGGTAGATAAGAAATTCGATGAGATAAATCAGAATTCGATCAATGAAGAAAAATGGTATAGGTGAATTTATACATATATAACTATATATATAACCAATTTCTAAATTCAAACCTATATTAAATCAAATATATATAGGAATTTCGAACATATAAAAATAAATTATATTTTATAATTAAAACAATTTTATTATAAATTTAGTATTGACAAAATCAACTTATGTCCAAAATAGTGTGTGTGTATATATATATATATGTAAACAATTGATACGTCACCAACTACATTCATGTTACTCAAAAAGTATGAAAACCCATTATAAATATATGAAGACCCGTTACAAACATACACGCCATACATACATACATACATACATACATACATACATACATACATACATACATATATGGAAACTAATATAACTTATAAAATCAAACAATCGAGCAAAAGTTTAAAACTGATAAAGTAGAGAACCATATATATAAAATGACAGAAAAACTAACATTTACACTAACTATAATAAAATATACTGTACTGAACCACGTGTAAACCAACAGACATTATACAACAATTACAATCTTATATACTTTGTATACGACCTGGACTCATCTATACCTGCTAAAATAAAGAAATAAATATAAAAAAAATCCTTTTAAAAATATTAACCAAACATACCATATGCATGCGTCATACAATATACCCTTTATATAAACAAGTCTGATATAAAACTTAAGGTAAGCTCATATATAGTGTAAAATATACATCAAGCCCCTTTATAAACTGATATCTATAAAATTACCTTTCAATCTTAGTATACACAATTAATATATTTTAAAATATACTACCGATTTATATACAACAACACTTAATACTTTTCAATATTAACAACCATCTTATACACATTTCAATTAGCAATAGAAAAAAACAGACGTGTTATATACATTTCAAATTTTCAACTATATATAAACTTCAAACTATCCTCAGCTAAAATTTCACTTACTGCAACCACTTTATTGTAAGACTTTGTATACTTTAATATATATAGCATGTAATTTACTAAGATATATAAATATATCAACATGCATACTTACGTATAATATATGCATCACCCAATATATGCAACACCCAATATATGCATCATCCTTATAAATGATAGTAGACGGCAGAGGAGGCGCAGGAGAGTGGATGGTCTAGCGAAGTGGTGGTCGAGTGTTGAAAGCAGTGAGGAGGATGCATTGTGCAAAGGTTGCGGTGTTGGGAAATCGTGCTCGGCACAGGAAACAAGGTAGAGGCGGTGATGGTTAGAGCGGCTGGAGTTGACGTGATCAAGTGAGAGGGAGGGGACGTAGGTCGGCTAGCGCGCGTGTGGAAGGAGCAGAATTTGGAAAGGTGGAGGAGAGGCCGAAAATTTGGAGTGCCAGGCAAATAAAAAAAAGAAGAAGGAAGAAAGCAATAGAGAGGTGTTAACTCCACCTCGGCCAAGTGTTACCAATCCAAGAATAACCGACCTAAAAGACCCACCGATCTAGCATATCAAACAGTTAGCGACCCAGCGTTCTGCCGACCTAAAGCACAGAGGGATGCCGACCTAGTATCTTAGCATGGAAGACCGACCTAACTGCATAAGGCTTAAGAGGAATACCGACCTAAGGGAATTGAGAAGCATGCCGGCCTAATGCTTCAAAGAGAGTTCCGACCTAACATCTTGAAATGATGCCGACTTAAGGTTCAAGGAGATTCCGACCTAGGGCTTACATAAGTCCACCGACCCAACGCGTGTACCGATCTAACTACCCAAGTTGGTCGCCGACTTAACTGTTAAGAACAAATTGGTCAACACTTGAGTCGTGACCGACTTATGATTATGCTAGGTCGGCCGCGACCTAAGGATACAAAGGAGATACGGTGTTAAAACCTAACGCAGAGCACATTAACTCGGCAACGGCCTAAGACTTAAGAAACGTGGCTGGAAAAACATTGGTCTTTGGCTTAAGCTGTAGACCGGGCATAAGAGATCGGTGCTGACCCACGACCTAGTTTAACCCGGAGCCGACTCACGATCTAACCTGCCTCGGCTACTACCTGCAATGTGACACCAAGAACTCCTATAAATACGCGACCAACTCCAACTTTCAAGGGACTTTTTGGCCAATCATTTCAAGCACCAATACTCTGCTGAATTCTCAACTCACCCGACACTTCAAGTTCAAAAGACATCTCAACTAACTTCAAGGGAAAATCTAACGCAATCTACATGGATTCGAAGAATTCTTCTCTACCAAAGTTCTAGTTGTTTGTCTTGTCATAATTGTAATTGAAGATTGTTGTAAAGTTGTAATCGGTTTAGCAATAAAGAGAATTAAAGTGGACGTAGGCTTGCCTTGAGCCGAACCACTATAAAATCGTTGTTATTCACTGTTTTTTTCTGTGATTTTCTGCTTATACTCTGCTCCGGAATCATCGGGTGGTGCTTTCACAACTACACTTCATACACCGGGGTGTTAGCGTTCAAATTTTAGCGTTAACATTTTTGGTGCTTTCATTGAGAACTGAACTCAGGCAAATCGTCATCATTGCTCCACGGAAGTTTGTTGAAGTAACCTCTCTGAAGACTAGAAGTTTATCTGAAATCATGGCTCCGGGGAGAAAGAGTAGATCTGTTAGATCTGGAAATGTTCAAGAGGGAACCTCCGCTTCCCCAGTACCTAATCAAGCCACTCCACCTGTTGGGGTTACAAAAGCGGAGTTGGATGCTGTAATCTTAGGGCTGAACCAGCAGATAAATGCCCAAAGTGCACAATTGGAAGCTCAGAACGCCCAAAATGACCTAATTTTGAATAAGTTGAATGACTTGCTTGGGGTAAACCGTCAACCAACGGGTAATGAAAGGAACTTTGCTGGCAACATTCATGAGGATGAAGAAAGAAACATTCCTGAGAGGGCTGCCAGCCCCTTTGAGCGGACATTTCCAGAAATTGGTGGATCTAAAGCTCGAAATGATGAGGGATATCTTTCTGAAATGGTTCGACAAATCATGAAGGAAAGCATGCAAAGGAATGAAGATGAGAAGGAATGGGGTTTCGCTCCAAGTAAAACCCCGTTTACCGAAAGAATCTTAAAGGCTGAGTTCCCAAGGAAGTTCGTCCCTCCAACTATCCCGGCTTACAAAGGAACAAGTGATCCGAACGAATTCTTGTATAAGTATGATTGGCACATGACAGGTGCCAGAGCTTCTGATGAAATAAAGTGCTGATATTTTCCTGTATATCTGGAAGGTGTAGCTCTACTTTGGTTCACCAAGTTGCCAATCCGGTCTATAGATCAGTTTTCTGACATAACCCGGAAATTCAAGGAGCAGTTCAGACTATACGCATCAAAAGCCAAAGATATTATGTCGTTGTCAAGTTTAGAGCAGAATCCAGGTGAAACTATCAGATCTTTCTTGAATTGCTTTAATATAGCGCTGGCCGAGGTAGACAATGCAGAACCACGGATGATCTTGACCTATCTGATGAGGGCCATCGACAAGTCGAGCGAATTTGGAAAATGGCTTAACATGAAGGAACCAAATTCTCTTGAAAAATTCTACAAGAAAGCAGATGAGTTCATACGCCTGGAAAGCCGCCCTGTACCGGTAAAGGCAACATTGGAAAAAGATGAAAATAACATTGTTGTTCCACGCAAGAGTGAATCTGTTGGACCGAAAAGGGAAAATAACGATGGGAAGAAACAGAAAAATCTGAAGAAGCCTCGTTCCTTCAAGCCATCAGAATAAACTCCTTTATCAGATACGCCGGAGCGTATTTACCTTGCCACTAAAGATTCTGTTGATTATCCTAAACCTCCCGTTCTGTGAACCGGGAAAAAAGCTGTACAAAGCGGAAAGTTTTACCGCTTCCATAATCAACCCGGTCATGATACCGATGAATGCCGCCAATTGAAAAATTTGATTGAAGAATTGATAAGGGAAAACAAGCTGCAGCAATTTGTGAAAAAGAATAGCAGCAATCCCGCTTCGACAAGTCAGGGGCAACGAGCTCCTCCTCATCAACCCAGGACAGGTGAAAAGACTGCAGGGCATGAATCCGGAAGGCCTGTTATCAATGTCATTACGGGAGGACCTCACCCAGCAGGCAGGAGCTGGGGTGAGATGGAAAGGTATACCCGAGCTTTGAAGTATGTACCGACCGAGGAAGATGTATTTGTTTTGGAAGGTGCTATGCCCCTGAAGCAACAAAGAACTTTCAATGATGATATTGTGTTCAGAGCCAGGGATTCCGCAGGTATTGAAGCTCCTACCTTGGATCCCTTAGTCATCTCGGCTGGTATCGGGCCAGCTATTGTCAGATTAGTTCTCATTGATTGTGGCGCATTCTGCAATATCCTCTTCAAGAAAACATTCGACCAAATGAAGATCCCTATGGCTGATGTGCAAGCCTCATCGCAGAAAATCGCTGCCTTCACTGGGGAGCCAAAACAGCCGATAGGAACCGTTGATTTGCTTGTAGAACTTGGAGAGGGAGAAAGAAAAGTGGTCCGCAAGCAAACTTTTTTGATTGTCGACGAATTTTCAGCTTATAATGCTTTCCTTGGCCGTCCAACTCTCGCAGCATTCAAAGCTGTTCTGGCCCCATGGTGCCTCACCATTAAATTTCCCACAGATAATGGAGTGGGAGTTATAAAAGGGGATCAAAATGCGAGGCGGGAATGTTTCCTAACAGAGCTACGAGAAACAAGGAAAAGAGAAATGGGAAAGGATGCGGCAGCCCTAGTCCGCATCAAAGAACCAGCCTTGTAGCAATTACAGGGCAGACCCTGCACTGGCGAGCACAGCGGAGCACGGAAAGAGATGGAACCTAGAAAAGTCAGTGCAGGGGATAATAGAGTGGTACCAGTGGAAATGACAATACCAGTACCTGTTGACCCAAAGGACCCAAACAAGGTGTTGAATGTGGGTTCACAACTTAATGTGTCAATTCAGAATATCTTAATATCTTTTTTAAAGGCAAATTTGGATGTTTTTGCTTGGACTCATGCCGATATGTGCGGAATATCCCTAGAAGTTGCAGTACACGCCCTGAACATTGATCCAAAATTTACACCTGTGAAACAGAAAAGGAGAACTCAAGGTCCAGAAAGGTCAGCAGCGTTAAAAGAAGAAGTTGATCGGCTCATGGAGAATAACTTCATCATAGAATCTACCTATCCGAATTGGGTTTCAAATCCAGTGCTGGTTAAGAAAGCCAACGGAAAATGGAGAGTATGCATCGATTTTTCAGATCTAAACAAGGCCTGCCCCAGAGACTGCTTCCCATTACCCAGGATCGATCAACTGGTAGACGGAACAGCGGGACACGAATTGTTATCCTTTATGGATGCCTACTCCGGATATAACCAGATCATGATGCATGAGCCAGATCAGGAGGACACGAGCTTTATCACCGACGTTGGTCTTTACTGCTACAGAGTTATGCCCTTCGGGCTGAAGAATGCAGGGGCAACATACCAAAGACTTGTTAATGCTATGTTCAAACCGCAATTGGGCAAGAGTATGGAAGTCTATGTCGATGACATGTTAGTAAAGTCTAAGAAAGCAGTGGATCACATAGAACACTTAGCAGACATGTTCGCAGTCCTCCGAAAATACGGAATGAAGCTCAATCCTTTAAAATGTTCATTTGGAGTGGAATCCGGAAAGTTTTTAGGTTTCATCGTGAGCGCTAGGGGCATTGAGGCTAGTCCAGCTCAAATTACCGCCTTAAAGGAAGTCAAAGCTCCTAGAACGAAGAAGGAATTGCAAAGTCTCAATGGAAAAGTCGCCGCCTTGAGTCGGTTCATTTCCAAAGCCACAGATAAATGCATCCCATCCTTTGACGCCCTAAAGAAAGGAAAGAAAAACTTCGATTCGACTCCCGAATGCCAAAAAGCCTTTGATGAATTGATTCGCCATATGGAAACGCCTCCAATACTTTCTAGGCCTGGCGATGGCGAGGATCTTCTTATATACTTGGCAGTATTATCTCATGCTTTAAGTGCAGCGCTGATACGAGAAGACAAGAGGATTCAACTTCCAGTTTACTATATCAGCAAAAGACTCACTGGGGCAGAGATGAATTACTCTAAGGTGGAAAAACTCGCCTATGGCCTACTGATTGCATCCAGGAAGTTGAGGCAATATTTCCAAGCTCATCCTATCAGAGTCCTCACTGATCAACCTTTAAAGCAATTCCTGTTTCGCCCTGAGACTTCGGGTCGTCTTCTAAAGTGGAATATTGAACTCAGTCAATATGACATCACTTATCATCCCCGAAAAGCAATCAATGGACAAGCTTTAGCGGATTTCATCGCAGAATTAACAGACAAGGGTAACAGTGAGGAGGAAACGATCGACGATTCCCCAATCCAATGGAAGTTATATGTCGATGGCGCGAGAAACGACTACTGTTCTGGAGCCGGAGTTGTACTCGAGACCCCTGAAGGTCGATCATTATGCTATGCACTAAGATTGGAATTTCCTTCAACAAACAATGAAGCAGAATACGAAGCCCTTATCGCTGGCCTAAGGATTGCTAAAGAACTAAACATCCGAGCATTACAGATCTTCAGTGATTCTCAGCTTATTGTATGCCAAGTCAAGAAGGAATTCCAAGCGAAAGGGGGAAATCTCCCCGCCTACTTGTCAAAGGCTTGGGAACTCCTGGGTGATTTCGATCATTACATGATAAGTCATATTCCTCGAGAAGAAAACACGAAAGCAGATTCTCTCGCAAAGTACTCTAGCACAGGCGAAGCTCAATTTCTGGGGTTGACTCCAGTGGAGGTCCTGTCGGCTCCGAGCATTGATGAGATGGATATTGATTGGATCATGAGCGTGTCTCAAGAGCAAGAATCATGGATGACTCCAATAATAGAATATCTGCTCAATGGCTCTTTACCGGAAAATTCAAAAGAACGAAAGAAGCTACTGAGGAAAGCCTCTCGCTATATAGTCCAGGATGGCCAGTTATACAGACGGGGATTCTCAATGCCGTTACTTTGATGTGTATCCAGGGAAGAGTCCAAAATAATCCTAGCTGAGGTGCATGGGGGAGAATGTGGTGATCATTTAGGTGGTCAAACTTTAGCGAAAAAGATTCTCCGATACGGATATTTTTGGCCAGAAATTAATCGAGATGCAACAGACTATTCCCGAAAATGTGACAGATGCCAAAGATTCGCCAAAATTCCTAGAGCTCCTTCCACTGAACTCACACAGATGGTCAGTCCATGGCCGTTAGCGATATGGGGGATAGACCTTGTAGGACCATTACCAACTGCCAAATCTGGAATTAAATATGCCATTGTTGCTGTAGATTATTTTACTAAATGGGCAGAAGCTGAACCACTGGCTACTATCACCTCAAAAAAGATGATAAGTTTTGTGACTAAAAGTATCATTTGCAGATATGGTGTGCCTCAAAAAATAATTACAGACAATGGTACTCAGTTCGAAAGTGAAGAATTCCAAGATTTTTGCAAACGATTCAAAATCCGAAAAAGCTTCTCAGCAGTAGCTCATCCGCAGGCAAACGGGCAGGTGGAAGCAGTAAATAAAATTATCAAGTCAACCATCAAGAAGCAACTTGAAAAAGCAAAAGGTGGTTGGGTCGATAAGCTACCGCTAGCACTATGGGCATACAGAACTACCCACAAAACTGCGACTGGGCATACTCCGTTTTCATTGGCATACGGATCAGAGGCAATGATTCCGGTAGAAACAGAGGTCCCTTCACATAGAAGAATCCATTTCAATCAAGCGGAGAATGAAAAACTACAGCTTGAGGCACTAGATCTCCTTGATGAAAAAAGAGAAGAGGCTGAGCTCAGAATCGCATCTCATCAGCAAAGGATAGCCAGACATTTCAATTCCAAAGTTCGCCAACGCAGCTTTGAGATTGGAGATCTAGTCCTAAAAAGAATTATGACAGCGACAGGTGTGTTTGGGCCAAATTGGGAAGGACCATATGTCATAGGTTAGAAGCTTCTTGACGGCACATTCAAACTCACTACTGTCGAAGGAGATCAAATTCCAAGAGCTTGGAACAGCAATCACTTGCATCCATACTTTACTTGATAGCTTTGTTGAAATATTGTAAAAAGAATTATGAATGTATGATTCCTGTAATTGAAAGCAATTGTAAGACCGATGCAAGTGAATAATGAAAGACTATAAAGTGGATGTAGGCCCAAATTCATGGCCGAACCACTATATATCTTGTGTTCCTTATTATTATTACATGTTTGCTTTAGTTTCGATATGAAAAGTACATTAAATGTATTACTGAAATGTCGATTTAAATTTTTGCAGGCAACGAAAACAAAACTTGCACATTAAAAGACCAAGTGATTCTTGTTATCATTCAACAAACAAATTCCAAGTCACAAAATTCCCGAGCTTAAATCCTAGATAAGAAGTGCTTCAATTGAACGGTCACTGATTTCGCCGAAAACGGGCTTTAGCTAATAAATTGAGAAGTTTGGACAGACAAACATCCGATTAAGAAGCTTATGTCCATTCTCGTGAACTGGCCTAGCAATGAAGTACACTTCTTTGGATTAAACAAACTACCTGTAAGAGAATGGAGTGCGAGCTTGAAAAGAAAAGAAAAAAAATAGAGGATCACTGAAAAGGCATAAGCAAGTGGACAAGGAACAACTAAAGCCCTCTTTGGAGGCACAAGTCCTCTTCGGAGGCACAACTCTTCGGAGGATAAAGACCTCTAACGAAGCATATGCCGCAAAAAAGAAAGTTCTCTACTCAACCAAAAAAGATTGGAGGAGTCATGACCCTCTAACCATGAGAAAGTAACTTCCAGGCAATCTTCGGAGGCCCATTTCACCAGGAGTTGAAGTGTAACAACCGCTCTTCGGAGTTTCACTTCACCGGAGTTGAAATGTAAAACAAAATGAAAGCCCTCTTCGGAGGCCCATTTCACCAGGAGTTGAAGTGTAACAACCGCTCTTCGGAGTTTCACTTCACCGGAGTTGAAATGTAAAACAAAATGAAAGCCCTCTTCGGAGGCCCATTTCACCAGGAGTTGAAGTGTAACAACCGCTCTTCGGAGTTTCACTTCACCATAGTTGAAATGTAAAACAAAATAAAAAGCCCTCTTCAGAGGCCCATTTCACCAGGAGTTGAAGTGTAACAACCGCTCTTCGGAGTTTCACTTCACCAGAGTTGAAATGTAAAACAAAATAAAAAGCCCTCTTCGGAGGCCCATTTCGCCAGGAGTTGAAGTGCAACAGCCGCTCTTTGAAGTTTCACTTCACCAGAGATGAAATGCTAAAAAAAAATAAAAAAAAAATAGGAAAAAGAGAGAGCCTCTCCCAAGGGGTAGAGACAGAAAGACCTCTTCCCAGAGGCACAATGAAACAGAAAGACCTCTTCCCAGAGGCACAATGAAACAGAAAGACCTCTTCCCAGAGGCACAATGAAACTGAAAGACCTCTTCCCAGAGGCAGAAATGAAAAGACCTCCTCCCGGAGGCACAATCAAGAAGAAAGACCTCTTCAGAGGCACACGTTTCACCAAGATTGAAGTAAAACTTCCAAGTGTTGAAACGTGAAAAAGTCTTCCTCAGGGGTGCAACTTTTTAAAGAAACAAAAATCAAGAAGCCCTTTACTGTGGCAAGTAAAAAAAATCCTCATTAAAAGCACACTTTAACTTTCAAAGGAAGAGTAAATTACTTGTTCTAGACAATTCTCTTCCTCAAAAAGAAGTTGAAGTACCTTACAAATACCCGCTTTACCACATAGAAGATTTCATTCAATAAAATGTGTAAATGCACAAAATAAAGAGTGATATCTTCGAAAGTTGAAGCGTAGAAACTTATTTGTGCTCTATTTTTTAATGAAATCATATTCCTCCAAATGTGGAATAGTTATTCTCTAAAAAAAATAAAAGCACAAGTTCCTCATAAAATAAAATATTACAATGGGCTTATGGTATAGGGGCAGCATGGCATAACTACATCGGTAAAATTGCGCTCGAACAATATATACCACAAGCTCACTGTAATATCGTACAAAGAAACTTGTAGAAAAATGAATAGTAGATGCATTCTGAGATATAGACAGAAGTTTGTACAAAGAAAAAGAATCATTTTATTCAACACTATTTTATATACAGGTACAGGTTCCAACAAAAGAAAAGCGGGGGGCCGGTACCCGCATAATTTCCGGTCATTGCATGCAAAAAAAGGCAAAAAAGCGATATGGAAGCCACAGAGCCAAAGCCATCATTTCTTCTTCCGCCCACCTTTTGAGCCCGCACCTGGCCGAATGACCAACTTTTTAGGTCGGCTTGTAAGGGTAGGAGATGAATGAGAAAGGGGCTCGATCGGACTTTCTTCCGTCTCTTCTTCGCCGGTTAAAGATTCCTTCTTATTCTTCTTCTTGGAAACTCCCTGCTTTCCTCTCTTCTTGGAGGAAGGCCCACTCCCAGGAGAAAAAAGTTTGGATAACGGTTCAACATCGGAGCCAGTGGGTTCTGGCGTCCTCTCGCTTTCTTCAGTTTCTTCTCCTTTCGGATCTTGAGAAGCAACGGGATCATCTAAGCCGTGAAGGGCTTCTATTTGCTCTTCCTGTGACCCGGGTTGCGAGGCAGAAGGAGGAGTGACCTTAGGAAGCGGAGAAGGAATACTTGGAGGAGGAGAAGCCTGAACAATGCCCAATGTTTTCTCTACAGAAGGAAAAAAGTTTAAGTCAGCAAAAAGCGGAGATAAAGGTTCGCTGAGATTCAAAAAGTAGTCAAAAAGCCCATCAAGTTCATAAGAGACAGATGAGCAGTCTACTTGGGCAAGATTGTCGGTAGGGTTACCTGGAGAAGTCGGTTCCCTGACGTCAACTTCGTAAGCCTGTGCCTCGGCACTCTCGCCGCCCTCATCTCCACCTTGTATGCTTGTAATATCAGTGGTGACTTTAGTAGGAGATGGGGAATGAGAACTAGAACTGATAATGTCAATTTCGGCTGAAGGAGAAGGTTGAATTGGAGTAGTTGAGGTGATTTTTCCTGAATATTCTCCTGCCGCTGTTTCGGCCCTTAATTTTGCAAGCTGTTCTCTCCCCTTGGCAAGAGCGGCGCGAGCATCATCATCAAGATAATGCTATTCAAGAGCTGACTCAGCGTAGCCAGCGCCTTTACCACCGAGCATATCGAGTGTTGCCTCCCAAACTTCAGCCAGTGTAATTTCATACTTGGGGCCTAGAAAGGCGAGGCTACCACGCCCCAAAGTGCTGTGCAGATAGAAGTCAAATAATGTGGAGCTAATGTTGGCCCTCGTTGCCTCGTGAGAATCTTCAGCTGCAATTTTGCCGGCAACGGCCTCATCACGCTCCTTTTCAGCTTTAGAAAGTTGAAGCTTCAGCATTTGAATCTCCGCCTCTTGGGAGCTGTTTTTCTTCCGAAGCTCTTCAATGTCAGCGATATAGCCCTCGCGAATCCTTTTCTGCACTTCGAGCCTGTCTTCGGCATCCCTTTGGCTAGCATGAGCATCTCTCACTTGTTTGAGGAGCACTTCTTCTTTTTGAGAATAAGAAGAATAGGAAGCAGCAAGTTCTTGTTTCAGTTCTTCAACTTTTGCTTCAAGCTCCTCATTGTAAAAAGCAATGCTTCTCATCTCGGTGTCATGTTGCTCGAGCACCTTTTGCCATTCGGCTTTATCATTTTCCATGGTGAGCATGGCCTCTATGTTTGCACGATTAACCCTCTGAAGCTCGTCAACAAGTTTCTGCCAGTTCGACATCCCCTCAATATCAAGCTTGATGGCGTTAGGGTTTCGTAACATGGCAGACTTGTCATTGGGGACCAAGTCAAGGTCGATCCTCACTCCCTTCAGACACCACTGTGGAAACCGACTTTGCAAAGTGGCAGGACCCGGTCCAACTTGGAATTTGGGTCTGCTAATTATTGTTTGGATGTCTGTCTTCCCGAGAGCGGGAGAGCCGGAAGGAATGTCAAGCGAGGTAGGAGCAGAAACCTTTTCAGGAGTTGTGGAGGTATGCTTTTCACCATGTCGAGCTCGCTTGCTTGAATCTTCAACCATATGACTTTTTCCTCTGTCATCATGGGATTTTCTTTTATGGGAATCGTCCCCTCTCTGCGAAGAATCGTGGCGCTCCTCCCTCTCCCTTCTTTCATACCGCTCCTCTTGAGCCCTCTTCTCTTGAGCCCTCTTCTCTTGAGCCTTTCGGGCGGCTCTTTCTTCATCGGATTCTCTGTAAGAGGGGAGGTAACGCCTATAATCATATTGGCTACGCCTCCCGTAGCGCTGGAAATCATCATAGTATGAGCTGCTGCGCCCCATCGGAGAATCTGAAATAAAAAGAGATAAGTTTTAGAGGTCTTCAAAGTATAAAAAGTGAGAAACATAAAAGTGCCGAAAAAATTCTAAGTGTGTGTGGTGTGCAGACTACGCGCATCAAACTACGAACCACTCTTTAATTGAGGAGTGGTTGTGGGTGTAATTGTCAGCGTCAACTCTTGAGTCGACGGAGTCTGCTGCAGGACAGAAGTTGCTTCAACTACTGAAGAAGAAACCCCAGTAGTGATAGGATCATCTTTAAAGATCTCTTGCGAGGTGGCGAAGAGGTCGCTCAGCCCTTCGAAAGTATCATCCTTGCTCTGCTTGGCAAGGCTAGTTTTTTCGGCTTCTTGGCCAGATTTCTGTGACAATCGGGGAGATCCCTGGAGCTCTTCTTCCTCAATAACCGGGGCAAGCTCGACAGATGGGCCCGCAACATCAACTGAAGTGGAGCACTTCACTAGCGAAGCCTCGGGAGCAGGTCCTTTTGTTATGGATGTATCTGTAGAAACTGGGGCATCCGATGCTCTAGCCGGGGAGTGTGGGATTTCATGGGGATGTGTAGAACGAGAAGTATGCAAAAGCCCGTATTGGTGCAATAATTCATCCTCCAACAAAAACTTGATGCTTCTCTCTGCTACGGCCACGACACTTAATCTATCAAAAGTCTGCTTATGGACCGGATCTCTAGAGGGAAGAGGAAGTGCTGAAAAGAGCAAAGAATGAAATTAGCAATTGGTAATTCGGATCTCGAGAAAGTTTAAAAATGGAGACAAGTAATCTTACTTCCCACTCTCCAATTGGCATAAAACCCTGGGGGGCAGCGAGCAAAGAAAAATTGGTTCAGAAATCCATGAACGCTTTCGGTAAGGTCGGAAATAAGTTTGCGGTTTCTAGCACTCCTCACAATTATAAGGGAAGGATGATCTCTACTCTTTGCAAACGAGCATAAGTAACGGATTTCTTCAAAACTTGGTAAGCGATCAAAAGTTCTTCTGAACAAAACGCACAACCCCATCAAGATGGCATAACCATTAGGATGAAGTTGGGATGGAGAGATTGACAACCGAAGGAGAAGAATTCGGAGAAAGTCATTAAAAGGAGGGATCGCTCCGCTTAAACACATTTGACGATTGATTGCAATAAAGCCACGGGGAGGATTGTCGGCAGTATCACTTGGCCCAGGGAGCAGGACATCACTCTCAGTAAAACCAAATTGAGTGCGCAGCTGAGTAAATGCTCTCGGGGATAGAATGGTTGGAGTTCTCTCTGGAGGGTTCTCTATAGGTAGAGCTACCGGAAATGTTTCTTCCTCTTGAGCTGCCATTTCTTCTTGATGGGAAGTCATTCTACATAAATAACTGGATATTCAAACATCAAGGTGCATGTTTCCTAAAATGTGTGAGGTGTTGTGTAAAATTAACAAAGCAATAAACAAATATAACTGGAATGAAAAATAGCAAGCATTTGTTAGTTATGAAATCCAGGGACTATTGTTTTAAGCCTAAATATGCAAGTATAATGTTGATGCAGACAAATCAATTCAGATTGTTGATACTTTGCATTAATGTTTAACTTTAGTTGATTGATTCACAAGCATTTCCTGCAATATATTTAAGTTGCTTGTGTTGTCTCGACTAATCTGTCATTTGATGTGGGCAGTCAATGGCAGTATTTTCTCCTTGGTTTTCTTTGTTTGTTATTTTCAGCAGGTTGTCAGCTTATAAGTTAATGCGGTCTGTGAAATAATACAATGAGATTCAAACAAGTTTAGAGTTGGGGCAGTTCAAAACTCAGACAACTTAGTTAGGCAGTTCAAGTCAAATACTCAAAGTGGGTCTATGCTCTTAAAATGTCAACACACCCAAAGCTTAAGGGTCAACTCGGCTACGGTTTAAAAGTCTCTTGCAGGATAGCACTAAGTCGGTAGCGGGTCGAAGCCTGGATAGTTTAGTTCGGCAACTCATTCCTCTAGGTCGCAAGGGGGAGATAAGAAAGCAAGCTCCGGTTCGAAAGGCAGGAATTTCTCCATGTATTATCTCGGCCATGACTTAAGAGCCAGGTCGGCCAAAAACTAAGTCACCTAAACTCACTAACTCGTTCCCGAACCAACATCTCATGGCATTCAACCCGTCAACCCAATAACCATTTCATCAGCAGCCGCCTCTACTCATGCTATCGAATCACCTAATTAAACAACTCAAAATCGTTATAAATCCAGCATTCTGCCATCAGACATCATCGAACTTGAGGTGGTAAACTGCCTTCGTTGAATCAGCGATCATCTTGAGCAACCTAAGCTTCGTCAACTACAAATATGATGGGATTTGTGGTGGTGCATTAATCAAGAAGATGATTCGAATTCGAGCGGCAGGACTAATGAATTGGCAGTAACCTACGATCGAGAGAAGAGTGAAATTACTTACGCGATGGATAGTAGAGGTTATCGGTGATCAGTTGTGATGAAATCACCTTTAGGAATTTGAGAATACTTCAATGGAGGAATTAAGCAAGAGAGTAAGTGACGAAGAAAGAGGAAGAAGGCTAACTTATACCCTGCAATGGAAGACTTGAAGCGACACGTACAGTCTAACTGTTAGGTCGCATACGACCTACCGACTTAAAAGGGACGAGTTAAAGGCTATCGAAGCGCACGACCTAACCATTAGGCGTGTACTTCGAGGGGCAAATGTTAACTCCACCTCGGTCAAGTGTTACCAATCCAAGAATAACCGACCTAAAAGACCCACCGATCTAGCATATCAAACAGTTAGCGACCCAGCGTTCTGCCGACCTAAAGCACAGAGGGATGCCGACCTAGTATCTTAGCATGGAAGACCGACCTAACTGCATAAGGCTTAAGAGGAATACCGACCTAAGGGACTTGAGAAGCATGCCAACCTAATGCCTCAAAGAGAGTTCCGACCTAACATCTTGAAATGATGCCGACTTAAGGTTCAAGGAGATTCCGACCTAGGGCTTACATAAGTCCACCGACCCAACGCGTGTACCGATCTAACTACCCAAGTTGGTCGCCGACTTAACTGTTAAGAACAAATTGGTCCACACTTGAGTCGTGACCTACTTACGATTATGCTAGGTCGGCCTCGACCTAAGGATACAAAGGAGATACGGTGTTAAAACCTAACGCAGAGCACATTAACTCGGCAACGGCCTAAGACTTAAGAAACGAGGCTGGAAAAACATTGGTCTTTGGCTTAAGCTGTAGATCGGGCATAAGAGATTGGTGCCGACCCACGACCTAGTTTAACCCGGAGCCGACTCACGATCTAACCTGCCTCGGCTACTACCTGCAATGTGACACCAAGAACTCCTATAAATACGCGACCACCTCCAACTTTCAAGGGACTTTTTGGCCAATCATTTCAAGCGCCAATACTCTGCTGAATTCTCAACTCACCCGACACTTCAAGTTCGAAAGACATCTCAACTAACTTCAAGGGAAAATCTAATGCAATCTACATGGATTCGAAGAATTCTTCTCTACCAAAGTTCTAGTTGTTTGTCTCGTCATAATTGTAATTGAAGATTATTGTAAAGTTGTAATCGGTTTAGCAATAAAGAGAATTAAAGTGGACGTAGGCTTGCCTTGAGCCGAACCACTGTAAAATCGTTGTTATTCACTGCTTTTTTTTGTGATTTTCTGCTTATACTCTGCTCCCGAATCATCGGGTGGTGCTTTCACAACTACACTTCATACACCGGGGTGTTAGCGTTTAAATTTTAGCGTTAACAAGAGGGGAAGAAATAGTGATTTGGGAAAAACAACCGCATAAGCAAATGAAGAAGCAAAACAAATATAAAATAAATGAAAAGTAACAGAAGGACTCTTGGTTCACCCAAATAATTAAGACAATACAGATGTTTGCCTGCATCCCACGGCTCCAGTTTGAAGCGACAAAGAGAATTAAAAAGTCACCAATAAAGTATGCGACAAACTATTTATTCGTCTCCATCGCGTATCGGACTTCAAAATACAGAAATAAATATACCGTTGAGATCCTCAGAATGAGACTATCAAAATGGTGCACAGATATCAGGGGTACGATTGAATTTTAAAATTTAAAATTTCTGCTAGCGGAAAATGCAGCAAAAACGTAGAAAATACGATCGATTTACCTAAAGAAGTCCGAATTTGAAGAATCGAAGTATGATGTCTTGCTCAGAAGATGATTTAAAATTTTTTTATAGAAAATTATTCAGTTTTGAGAATAAATTTATTATCATCGATTATTAACTGATTTGAATTTAATAAAATTACACAATAAAATAAACTTCCATATAATCTATTTAAAATTTATCACCTGTTATGTTTTTAAATACGTAATCCAAATATTAAATTTTTATTCCAAAATTTTATTATTTATAATTTCACAAAATTTCAGTTAATTATGTTATTAAAACCATTAAAAATTTTGGGTCGGTACACTCTACCCCACTCAAAACTTTTCGTCCCCGAAAATGAAGAAGGTGGGAGAATAGAAACAACCAGAAAGAAAAATAGATTGAAAGTCAAGATTAAACAATTAATTTAAAACTATAAAATTTCAATTAAAATTAATCAATATTCAATAATTTGGTTATACCCTTTATTATATCAATAAATAGACTTTTAGGCTTTGCAAATCAAAATATTTCTATTGGTATAATATCTTTAAATTTCTTTAGTACCTCCCAAAACTCATTTGTAAAATTTCTTACTTCCTTTATAAATACCATTTATGAGTTTAAATAACCTTTCTAAATAACCTTTATAAATATATGCAACAATTTAAAACAATTATATACGTCATTAGTTGTATTTAAAAAGAAGCTATTGAAGCATTGAATCCATAATTCATAATTTATTAATTTATCTCCCGATATTTTTCAAACCTTATTAATAAATCAATAATCGTTTTCGTTAATTTTTTTTTAAAATTAATACCTTCTAAAATATTTATAGCACTAAAAAATGTCTATTAAACCATGTAGTATATAAATAAACAATATTTTGAAAAGGATATATTCAAAAGGGAAAAGAAGGTAGATTACGAAAATAGAATATAAGTGAATAAATAAAGATGAGCAGATAAGGTAGATTCAAAAGAATATTATCGGGCCCGAATAGTCAATTTCAAACCATAAGAATTTCAATTTCAAATATTAATACAAAATTTCATTGTTGGAAATACTTCTAAAATAAAATGCCTTTTTTATAAAATACTTTTATAATAAAATACTTTTATATCGAAACCAATTTTCTTTTCGAAAATACTTTTACAACTCGATGTTTCAACAAGTTATCCTTGTTTTTGCATACTCTGGCCATGCGTTGATCAAGCGCATAGCTAGAATTCTTCAAGTACTTAGTAGACCTATTTCAACACCCAGTGAAAATGCTTCAAAAACTTTAAAAACCGATATGGAAAGCACAATCCAAAGAAATCACCTGGATCGCAGATACACAATGGTTACGCCTGGATCCCCTAGGAAACATATGTACCTTTAGGCAATCACCGCCATTTGCATTACGCCATGATAACCAAAATCCATAGACCGCAGGATGCATAACAATGGTTATGCCTGTATCCCCTAGGAAATGTCCATACTCTTTAAGCAATCTCTGCCTTGCGGATCACGCCACAACAACAAAACCGGTAGACCGCAGGATACATAACAATGGTTACGCCTAGATCCCCTAGGAAAAATCCATACCCTTTAAGCAATCTCTGCCTTGCGGATAATGGTACCCAAAAAAACGACCATGGGTTATGCCATGGTTGGACACTCGAGTACCACATCCGAAAAACTAAAATCAGAGAGAATAATATCAATAGAATGAATCCACAATGTGGCCACAAAGCGGATATCAAGTAGAAGGCATTTCCCATATCTTTACTTCGAAAATATGTATCACATAGTACCTTCCAATTCACTTTCAAATATCATACTTATATAAAGTCAAGTATATATAAGATTGCATTTTCAAATCGAATACTTTCCAAATCAATAGTATATCAAATCACACTTATATATACTTCGATTACATAAGATTTCTCTTTCCAAATTGAGTAACTTTCAAATCAATAGTTTTTGGATCAACTTCATACTTATACAAATCACTTTTATATAAGTTCGATAACTGCCAAATCAAGTATTTAGTTAAATAAGATTCTTAATTTCAATTCGTTTCAGTATCAGTTCAGTTTCAAAACCGTATGCCATTTCACCAAATTATTTTTTCAAATCAAATATCTTCAGTTTCAAAGTTTCCAAAATAATAGGTTTCGAAAATAATCCAAGTTTCCAAATCTATATAACTTTGTTCAAAAAAATTCTTTTCCAAAATCATCATGTAATACTAGGTTTTAAATTCCAATCTATTTTCGAAACCAAATATTTTTCTCCAAATCAATCATACCCAAAATTTATACCCATCCCATTAAAACATTTAAACTATTTATTTCTATATGGAAGATCCAATTTACCTTTTGAAAGTTACTTAGCTTTGAAATTTAAACCTTGATGTGGAAATGTTCGAACATTCGAAATAGTTGGAGAGATCAAATTTTCCAATCCGAGAGTTGGAAATCGGCAACAAATCAGTAAATCAATTTCCATAGATAGGGTTATCTCAAATTCGAAACTCGAGGACTGAACACCGGGCTCATTTTAAATTGTTTCAAGTAGATACGTATAACTTTCGAAAATATCAGATTATACCTCGAAATTGGAAATCAAAATTGGTTTCACAATATCACTCGCATAACAAAGCTACTAGAGTGTTCTCTCCCCTACTCTGAAACACAAAAATCAATGCCGATGATGCATGCACTCATCAACGAAATTATTTTCCCACGACATAAGTGAGTTCTGGACATCCATTTTCTTGAAAACTTCTTTGGAATTTCTTCGAAATCGTTGGAATTCATTTTAATTCTTTTGAAACATTTCTTATTCGTAAATTACTTTTAAATCTATTATTATATATTTTCAAGATCTCAAAACCTATTTCAAAATACCGGAGTTCAATTCCTCGAATTTCAAATTCAAAACCCTTTAGTTATAAATCATTTTTTTATAAAATTTCCAAAATTTCAAATCTTTTCGAAACTTCATATTCTCGTTTTTAAAGGGTATATAATCCTTACCGAAAAGATTTCACCTTTATATATAGAATAATTCTTATATTAAATAATAATTTCGATATATAAAACTATTTCTAAAATAAAACCAACCCCGATTTTTCAAAGGATGGATTTCAAAACAAAGATAGAGATTCAAATTAGAGAGACTCAAATCAAATAGAATTCTGATTCGAAGATAGCCTCGAACGATTATGGGATAATTAAATTCCAAAATAGAAGATGGATATGCATACATAAATCGCGGGCGGCCTTTGTAACAACCCTATATTTTGTGATTATTTTAGTTGTAAATTTAAATTATTGTAAATTAAATTCCTGATGTGCACGTAAATGTGCACATTTTTATCGCAATATTTAATCTATTTAAATTAAATAAATGATCATATTGGGTATTTTAACTTGTTTTAACCAAAATTCACATTAGTTCCAAATTTTCACATATTCATCTTCATATAGGGGCAAAACGGTCATTTAAGTGCATATATTTCTTTGAGAAAAATTAATTGAAAATTTGTATATATTTTTATAGGAAATTGATCTCAAATAGAAGTGGTTTCATGAAGATATGCATGCACAAAATTAATACAAAGGAATGAAGACGGAAATAATTCAAAGTGAAGAACATGGAGGACCCCACCTACCCACCTACCTTAATGTACAAATTAAAGGCTAATGAACATGCTTTTGGACTTAATGGTTTCATGTACACTTAATGGGGGATTAAGACATGTTAATGGTTACTTGGCCTCCACACTTCCTAAGGGGCCTAGCCAATTTTTATCTTTCTCTTTTAATGGCTACCTAGCCAATTTTTATTTCTTGTAATCTTTTTTATTTTATGCAATTTAATACATGCTCTTTCCTTTTCATGTTCATTTACTTTCATGTTGTAGTGTAGGTTTCTCTTATTTCATGCAAGTAGATTAGTTTTGTTTCTTTGCTTTGCTCTCTTTGGAAATGAAAGTGTGGAGGCCAAGTAACCATTAACATGTCTTAATCCCCCATTAAGTGTACATGAAACCATTAAGTCCAAAAGCATGTTCATTAGCCTTTAATTTGTACATTAAGGTAGGTGGGTAGGTGGGGTCCTCCATGTTCTTCACTTTGAATTATTTCCATCTTCATTCCTTTGTATTAATTTTGTGCATGCATATCTTCATGAAACCACTTCTATTTGAGATCAATTTCCTATAAAAATATATACAAATTTTCAATTAATTTTTCTCAAAGAAATATATGCACTTAAATGACCGTTTTGCCCCTATATGAAGATGAATATGTGAAAATTTGGAACTAATGTGAATTTTGGTTAAAACAAGTTAAAATACCCAATATGATCATTTATTTAATTTAAATAGATTAAATATTGCGATAAAAATGTGCACATTTACGTGCACATCAATTCCTGATTTAAAAACTTTATTATATTTATTAAAATGAATTAATTTTGTTATTTTAAACATAAATTTTTATTGTGTGTGAATTATAATTTCAAACCTGAATATATTGAATATTTTCAGAAAATGTGAATTTTGGTTAATTTGGTCAAACTTTGACTTTGACTTTGACTTTTTAAATTTAAAATTTAAATTTATGATTTAAAAAATTTATTTTATTTATTAACAAGAATAATTTTTTTAATTTTAAATATAAATTTTGAATTTAATGTGAATTATAGTTTCAAACGGGAATAAATGGAATATTTTCCAATAAATGTGAATTTTGGTTAATTTGGTCAAACTTTGACTTTGACTTTTTAAATTTAAAATTTAAATATTTGAATATTTGAATATTATTTTTTATTATGGAATTAAATTAAATTTTAAGGATACTGCTTTTTATTTCGTTGAAATCCGAATAATATTGTGAAAGTTAGGCTATTTACAATATTGTGTGTATATTGTTTTATCTAACAAAATTGTCTATTTTAAATTATATAAATAATATTTTTATTTGTTAAAACATGTTATAATATGTCATGTATTTATTTTATTTTTAAAACATTTTAAAAGTGTGATTTTAATTTCTAAAGCTTATTGTATTTTATCTATAATTTTTCACCCTAGTTTCTCTTATTGTGCTATTTTCTTAATTATTTTATATTTTTCTACAAAATATTTATTTATTTTCCTTTTCATTTTATTTTTTTCATTATTTTATTTTATTTTCTGAATTTATTTAGTTTATTTTCATTTAAATGAAAATGGAAATGTGAAGAGGCAATGATCTTTTATTTTTCTATGTCTTTTCATTTTTCTATGTCTTTTCATTTACTTGCCTTTCAAAATTCCTTTTGCCTTTCCCTTTTGTTTAGCCGACCACTTCTCCTTGTTGTAGCTGTGACTTCCTTCTAATTCACGTGATAAGACATTCTCCTCCTTTCAAAAAAAAATCACGGCTTCAAAAAATAAAAAAAAGGGCTTCCTTGTCTCACTTTCTCTCCTCTTTTTCGATGATTTTGCTTGATCTCTTCACATGGTTGCTCGGCCTAGCCTCTACCACAACCACCACCATCCTCTCCACCATCGTCTACAGCAGCTCCAACCCCCTCTCCTCTGACCTTGTCAAGCCGTGCCATCGAATTGAAGCCATCACCATAAAATCAATGCAAAACTTCACCAATCATTGCCTAGCCGAATCATATCATCACCTACCCTTCCATTGTCACTTTGGCCACCCCCTTAGCCACCACCACCAGCCACTCCACCACCTCTAGCCGCTGTTCCAGACATGTCTAGACCTTTACAAGCATGAGCCGAGCCTCTATGTGACCAAGGCGAGCCAAAATGTTGAACCAAAACTTCCTATCTTGCCTTGCCTTTGACCTTCCTCTTATTTTTGCCTTTGCCTTCCACTTTCATGCCCTTAGCCTTACGTCTAGGTCTTGGACTAGCCATATTGATACCTAGGCCTGAGCTTGGTATGGCGTGATCAAGCCCAATTGATCTTGTGACAAGCCGTGGTGTCGTGGTCAAGCAAAGTTTGATGAAAGCTAGGTTATGTTCTTTGTTAATTCAAAATTCCAATTGTTTCAATATATTTTGTATTGAATTCATATGTTCATATCATCTTGTTTATTTATTGTATACAAGATCATCATCTAGGCTCCCTTTCATTCAAATCAAAAGTCATGATGTATCGTGCTTGCCATGCCTTTAGAATCGTTTTGTGTGTCATAGTGGCCTTCAGCTTCAAAAGGTGAGTCTTTCTCACTCTGACGTTTCTACGCATGAAATAGTAAATGGATGATAAATGTTTAGTAATTAAAATATTGTGCAAGTTAATGATGACTCTATGTGATGTTATTCCATGTTATTACCATGTTAACTCTGATAATTATCACCTGACATCTGATACTTGACATTATATTCTGATATTGACATTGTTTATGCTGTATATGTATATGTTCACACTGCAAGTTCCCTGTTAGAATAGAATCACTATGGGTTGAAATGATACACACCCGAACGGACATTAGAATAAGGAAAAATCGTTATGGGCTGAAATGATAGGCCTGAGTGATTTTTATTGTATTTTATTTTCTTGGGATTGCGGGTTTGAAATGATAGAACTCGGGTTTTCTTTTAAAGTTGCGGGTTGAAATGATATATATCTGTATCGCTTGACGTAGGTTAGAAAATTATGTACAGACCCCTTGGTATATTTTTAAATGATTTTTATTAAAATATGTATTTTTAAAAGTATGAATTTTTATTTGAAAATATATATTTTATTGTTTTAAGAAGGTTATATACTAAGTTTTGAATTTGTGAATTTAAGTATGTAAATTTGAAGTAAATGTGATTTTTGACTTTAAATTTTATTTTAAAAATGTAAGTAAATAATGGAAATTAAATTTAAAGTATTGAAATGATATTTTAAGAAAAATGTTAAGTTTTGTTGAAATTTATAAGTTAAGAAATAGTTAAATTTTGACTTAACGAATAAGAGTGAGTTTTAATCGGATATTTAGTTGTAAAATTTTGTCGTGATAAATCATATGTTAAGTTGATTTAAATGTAAAATTTTAAAGTCTAGAAATATGATTTAAAATTTTTAAATAACAAAAAAAATTGAAGTTTTATTGTTTTTGAAACTAATAAAATCTGGAATTTTATTAACTGCATTTCTCAAAAATGCTGTGGTCTTATGGCAGCATTTTAAATGCTGTTGTTTTTGAATTTAACTTTGTTTGAAGTAACTAAATATCTATTACGACATTTTATAAATTCCATTATTCTTGAACTAAATTATTTTGGAAACTATAAGCTACGATAGCACTTTATATGTTTGTACCAAAATTGGGCACAACACACTTCGGAAGTTTTTGAAGAGATAACAGTGAAGAATATAAATGTAAAACGAGGATTATCTAACAAAAACTCCAAACAACAGGAAAATAAATGCACAAGCAAGCAATTTAGAGTGGTTCGGCGTGTTGGCTACGTCCACTATGAAGTTTTTGTAACTTCTATTGATTCTCATTCAGCGATTACAAGGGATTATAGCGAACAACAGCAAAATACAACTTGAAATTCAAATTCAACAGCAAGAGTATGATGTAGGTCTTGATCTGGTAGAGTCTGGGCGCTTTAGAACCAAAGATCCCTCTTATGTAGGCTCTGGGGCTCTATTTATAGGCGTAGGAGGCTGAGACATTGCTCAAACTTCGGGAGATTCGCTATGGCACTTGAGGGGGCCCACACGACCAATTCTAGAAAGTTTCGACTCGATCTGTGATCGATATGAAATCATTTCGTATCGATCAAGATCATGTCCGATGGAGCTGAAATTTTGTGTGAACGTTCCTTGGCTCGTATGCAATCTTCGATGAAAATTTCATAGCATTTGGATCACTGGATTTTGAGATATGATCGATACGAGTGGAGATATCTCGGATGGCTGTTCGGTTCGACTCCATAGCTTCGAATCGATGCCTTCGTATCGATGGTTGCACGTGTCTCTGAGATGATGTAGCGTGCGTATTTCGAATCGATCCACCTTTCTCTCCAGTTTGACTATGTCGCATCCTTGCTTCTCGCCTCGTTTGCATCGAATGTCGTTATCCAATCCGTGTTCATGGACACGAAGCAGTGTTAACTCGATGGATTCGAGCAGCAGCAACATCGATGGATATGAAGTGACGAAGGCTGATGGTTACGAAAAAGGACTTTCCTCAATGGATACAAACCAGGTAGATACTTGATGGATGCGAAGGAGGCCTTAGCCGATCAACACGTAATGCATGCTCTGTAGATGTATTCGAACTGGATCGATGCGATATGGATGGATACGAAATAGGGCTCACTAACGGATACGAACGCTTGCTTGGTGATGGATTCGAGCGAACAAAGGAGGATGGAGACGAAAGGAGGTAGTTATTTCATGGATAGGAAATAACGACCTGTGGCAGGTGATGGATGCGAAGGTGATGGATACGAAATGGGTTTATCACCTTCAATTCGCATCGATCATAACTTGAGCGTATGAACTCGGATTGACTTGAAATTTGGGATGCGGGCTCCCATGGCTTAGCTTTTCCTTTATCATAAATTTTAGCCAGATCCGGACTCGGACAAAATTCATCGACACCCATAGCGAACCTGCACATGCTTGATATCCAGGACCATTAATCCTA
Organism: Allium cepa; assembly: GCA_030765085.1. Lineage (NCBI taxonomy): Eukaryota > Viridiplantae > Streptophyta > Magnoliopsida > Asparagales > Amaryllidaceae > Allium > Allium cepa. The sequence goes on along the minus strand of CM060946.1, from coordinate 421,803,270 downwards.
AGTTTATAGTCAAGTTCTTGGTGTCACGGCCTTTCCAAATGGTGGGATAACATTTGCCCCCCAAAGTACGTCTTATGGAAACATGACGTGCTTTGAAAAGCCGCAGTCTTCACTCTGAACAACCATTGCTCTTTTGTCGAAGGTTGTAACCTTGCGTCGCTATAACTGATTACTGTATGATGGTGCTTAGCTGTTTGTCGCGTTAATCGTTATTAAATGAATACCCGATTTGAGTTGTTGTCAGTTTTCTTGTGTTGAATTTCGCGCCGATCCTCTCCTGAACCGATGTGAAATTTGGGTTGCAACAACAATTAGCAGTCGTTTTTATCGTTCCTCCGTATCGTTCCTCTCCTGGATCGATATAGAAGTTTGAAAAGTTGTTCTCGCATCGATATGTTCGGCAGTGATGGATGTTCATCACTCTTTTCGTATCCATGAACCCTGTTGTTTGTCATGGATAGGAGATTCACAATTCGTATCAATGCCAATGTATAAGTTATGATGGATACAGAGTCGCTGTTCGTATCGATGGGCAGTGGATGGAGTTGCAAACTCGTCGACGCGAACAAGGGCTTCGAGTCGATGAGCTTCATCATCTTCGGCCGTCTTCGTTGTGTGCTTCGTATCGATGGATTCATTGTCCATTTCGAATCGATAGAAATTTTTGGTTAGATGGATACGAACAGGGAATTCGACTCGATCCGTGGGTTGACCGGTTGCGACTGGTCACATGGACTGGGAGGCGAATCGACCCGGTTTCTCTCTGGGCTCCATATATATACTCTGGACTTCGTCTATTTTCACTTTTTACTTTTTTACTGCCGCGTTTAACCTTCGCATCGATCCAGAAACCTGAGAGAAGAGAACTGTGCCGTGCTTTCGACTCGTTCAAATTCAGCCCTTCAAATCTTCGAATTCCAATTCTAAATTAGGTAATTAATCACGAATCCAGACGACGAAGTCATCTCATATCAACTCCTTCTTCATCAATTATCCATTTTGGCAATTGGTAAAACCAGATCTGGGTCAAAGCTCGGTCGTAAATGGCCATGGCGGTGCTCTTGTAAATTGGAGAAGAAAGAGGGGAAGGGACAAGAAATAGATCGATCTGGGGGCTTGCGTTCGAATCGATGAAGGCAATGATATTTCTCCTTGGATTTCGCATCGATCCCTGGAATATTATAATGGAGATGATGAAGTTCGTACCGATTATGATAGTGGTGGATCGTACCGACACGAAATGATCGATACGAAAAATAAGTAATCGGTCCTTTCGAAGTCCTCGGCTTTAGGTCGATACAAATTTTACTTTTATGTTCGATACGAAAAGTATCGACTCGACCGTGATCGATGTTTAGCTGAGACCTTCATGATCGATACGAACAAGGAAATCAAGGATCGATTCGAAGTCATCCTTTTTTGATCGATACGAACTTGACCCTTGACGATCGATTCGAAATATGCCATCGGGGATCGATATGAACATGTATTTTGATGGATTCGAACAAGCTTCCTGCGATCGATTCGAACGTGTATCTTTGATGGATACGAAACTTTGAACTCTTGATAGCATGACTCCGACGAGCTTCTTTCTTGCATATCTAAACTTTACTACCATACTGCATACTTGACTGCCTTTTGAAGCACATCGATGGAACTATAACTTAATGACACGATGATGAACTTTAACTTAAATCGGTCACCAGCATTTTAATAGTACGGTTGTGACGGTCAGCGATGATGGTCATTATAACCGGACTTCTAAGCTTTGTTGTTTGCATATTTTCTTTATCTCTGCAGAATCTTTTTATGTAATGCATAGCACTTGTAACGACCTGGAAATTTCGATCCCGAAAATTCCATATAGTTTGAAAAGAAAAAGAAAAAGAAAGAAGAAGAAACAGAAAACTCAACTCAGAATCTCACATTCGCAGCGGATAAAATATAATATCACATAAATAATAATTTTACAAAGAAGAACTTTATCTTTACACTTATATTTTTATACATCAGAGTTACAACATTTACACAATGCTGGACAGTTTTAACAACATGTCCTAGATATACAACTATACATCACAGTGAAAATACCCAATAACGTCCCTGCCATCAAGCTCGCCTCCTAAGCTCCAAAACGTCGCTACCTAAAAATCTGTAATACTCGGTCTGACACGAGCATTACACCAAAGTAACACCCGGCTCAGGCTGGAAACCAACGTGAGTAAACTCATCTAACATGGAATACCAAAACATACAACTTATATAAACCTGGGGTAACTCGGGGTAACTGGTGTGAATTTACAACTTCACAAGTCATTAAAGACATTACTTACATCACACATCAATTTCTAAGTACCAAAACTTAGATTAAATGGTCCAAACACTTTAATTATTCCATTTCATTCTATTGATTCCACACATTCGAAACCAATATCATCTTAACTTAAATTATTTAAGTGGAATATAATTCAATTTTAAATATAGGATGTCACGTAATTCATCATCAATAGATAACCACATCATCACAATTTAAATCAAACATATCTTATCACATAGCATCACAAACCACATATTAGGAATAACAATTAATCAAAGGCTTCCAATATCATTCTATTTATCCTTTAATCACATTTAAGTAATTAACCCTTAATTAATTTCACAAATTAATTATCCTTAACCAAATACAATAATTAATCTATAATTACTTCATTAATTAATTACTAACCATAATTATTAATCACCCTTGATTAATAACATCAGTAATTAACTACCCTTAATTACTTCTTCAAATAAATTAATTACTCCTTAATTAGTTATCGCAAATTAATCCCTTGATTAATTATACAAGGTAATCTAATCCAAATTTCTCTCATTAATAAATGACTTATTTAATTAATTACATCCAGTAATTATCCATTAATTACTTACCTAAGTAATTTACTTATCAAATCACGAAGTGATTATTTTAAATTAATTAAACTAAATTAACTAGCTTAAACTAATCAGATTAAACTCAATTAATTACAATGTGTAATTAATTCCTTGATTACTTCCATTAATTAATTTACTTAATCAATTTCATAAGTGATTATCCTTAATTAATTAAAATTAATTAATTATCTTAAATTAATTACCTTTATTAATCATTTCATAATCACTAATTAATGATCTTTAAATTGATTACAATCATTAACTAATCCAGTAATTACTTATACTAAGTAATTACCTTTTGATATAAACATCAATTAATTAATTTATATTAATCTCATAAATTAATTTACCTTTTATTACTTATATTAATTAATTATACTATAATTAACTATGTTAATTAATGATCTTTAATTAATTACATTATGTAATTATCCTTAACTTTCATTAAGTAATATCCTAATTACTTATACTAATAATTTAACCTTTAATTAATCACATTAATTAATTTCCCTTCAATTAATTAAAATCTTAATTAATTTAAGATAAACTATTTATATCAATAACTTACAAAACTATATTATTGAATTTCTCCCGAAAAACACTTAGGGACTTAATTAAATAGTTAACTTAATTCAAAACCATATCAATTAATTTCGCAAATTTAAATCCTTAAATTTGTCTTGACAACTTGATCAGAACTCGTTCAATATCTTGCTTGGAAACTTGTTTATTTTCCTTTGGGAACTTTTTTTCTTCATAATTCTCTTGAAACTAGGTTTAATGCTAGTTTTGAAACTTTGTTGCATTATTTCTTTAATTATAAGTATAAAAAGAAAACGCGGCCCAAAGCCCGAGCTCCCGATCCAACCTCAACTTCCCTTTCTTCTATCCTTTTCCTTCCCAGTTCCCTTACTCTGTTCCTATCCTGCTCGAAACCGTGCACGTATCCGTGCACCCAATCACGCTTCTCCGGCCAACTAACCCAATCGACGACAAACCTCGCAAGTCGCCCATTACCTCGGCACCACATTACCCCACTGGAAAATCACCTGCATCACCGATTCTCCAAAATCGATCATTGACCCAAAACTGGAACGAGCCGCCCCCTTCCAACATCCCTTCGACCTACCACTACCGACCACTGGCCGGCATCCCGTTCCATCAGTAACTCCGATATTTTCCAATCCTGTTTCCCCCATACCGAAACCCTCACAACTCACCTAAGCCGCCGTCTTTAATACCCAAGCCAGAAATTCCGTTCATCCACTTATATCCAACGCGTACGTGATTAAAAATTATAAAACCCCACGAAAATTCATAGATTTTGATGGTGATCAATTCCATAAACCAGAACTCATATTTTGAAAATTGAATTTTTCCTTATATATTTTACTTAAAGTGAAATTCTTATTTTAGAATTCTTTACTCTATAATCCTTACTGGAATGAATTTTGGAATGATGTATAATCAACATCAAACAACTTCCCTTCAAGCTTCGCAACCTGAATTCAATTGTATAAAGAGATGTTGAAGTTCCAAAATTTCATAGGCATCTATAGGCTAATATACCCAGGTAACTCACTTTCCACCCATGCAATACAAATTCAGTTCATTTCTACCCTTTTATTCTTGTGTGCACAAGATAGTGAGAAGATTTGGCTTTTGAAAAAAAAAATATTTACAGCAATACTTTTTTTTAGAACTAATGCTTTTTATATATAAAAAAAGAATAACTGCTAACTTGTCAACAAACTCATATATATGTATAAATCATATCATACAGATTCACATATCCTTGATCCAGATGCCAGATTTAACAAGAATAGTTAATTAACACATAAGTATAAAAAATCAGTGAGAAAATAGAGAGGTTTACTCATAGTTATTTGAAGAAACAGGGAACAATTTTGATCTGAAAATCTATTGTTGATTATTTGAGAGGACAATTTGATTTTCTTGCTTCCAGGTTTGAAAGTTTTGAATTTGAACTAGTTTTGAGATGATCAGATTTTGCTTAAATCTTAAGGTGATTTTGTTACAGGTTTTAAACAATTGGAACAGTTGATTGCCGTTTGAATTCTCATTTTGATTTAAAGTTGTTAACAGACTTTAGGTTTTCTTGTTTTGAAAATAAAGAAAAAACGAGAAGTATAGAGTTAAGATATGATGCAGCTCAGACCAGGGTCGAAGAATTGCGAGTTAACGCCATGAGTCGTTCACGACTTAGTGGGGGTTTAAGTCGTTCGTGACTTAACAGATCCGAAGGCAAAGACATGAGTCGCATACGACCGAAGGAAGAATGGTTAGGTCGGTCACGACCTAACAAGCTAGGGGAAGAGGACGTACGACCTAACAAACCATTGAGTCGTGCGGAATATTAATTTTTAGGTCGTCTACGACCTATAACCACAGGTGCTAATGAAGAAGCCTTAAGCCGTTCGCGACTTAACAGGGTGAAGGATAACGAGTTACGACCTAAGGAAGAGGAGCTACGAGTTGAGGAAGCCGCGTTGAGTTATCTGCGAGCTAAAGACTCAAGTCGGCTATGACTTAAGAGCTTAACTCGGCTACAACTTAACAAAAGAGGAAGCAGTCACGACCTAACTAAGTCGTTGAGGAGATATGCGCAGGAAGATTGGGATCTTGAGTCGGCATGCGCTTAAGTCGGTCATATGAGCAGGTGTTGGTTGTTAAGTCGCAAGTCTTTGAGTCGTTATATGTTAAGTCGGCCTGTATGTATGTGAAGTGTTAGGTCGGCGACGACCTAGTGTATGCTCTTAAGTCAATATGCAGTTGAGTCGGTTGAGTCGTGTTGTATGATTGAGTCGTAAGTCGCGTCCCGTGTATGTTGATAAGTCGTGTGCGACCTGGGTTGTGTTGTACCATGTATTATAAGTCGTGAGTCGTAGCGTTTTAGGTCGCTATGGTTTAAGTCGAGTACAGTTTGAGATGCGGGGTGTCTGTTAGGTCGGCAACGACCTAGGGATGAGTCGTAAGTCGTATACGACTTAAGGGGCTGTGTTGTGAAACTCTATAAATACGCGTGAGTTGTACATTTGATAGAAGTCGATTTTTGAATAAAATTTCTTGTTGATTGCTGTGTGCTTTCTTCTAAAATTGGTAGTTGAGTGTAATCTCCTATCTCCTCTTTCGGTTAATCGACTGCGCTCGATTCAACGATCGTGGAAGCCGATTTACGGCATCTAGTGCGCTAGATCAACATACGAAGAATCGTAGATCTTTGAACACGGTATAGTGCGCTATCAACGTGTTTGAGATAGCTAGGATTCGGTATCTTCGGATCAACGAATTTGGGCATTTTGGTATTTATCAATCCACCGATTCCTACTTTCACCGATTGAAGTTTATTTTGATTAATCCGCTACGTCAGTTTGGTATCAGAGCAAGACTTAGCCAATCATAGCTAAGCCGAGACTTGGAGCCAATTTTTGAAGTTGAAGTTTGAAGTTGTTGTTCATCGTGTTCATCTTGAAGTTGCAACGAGTTTGAAGATTTTGATCCATTTCATTTTGGATCAAACTTGGAGAAGTGTTTGAATTGGAAGTTGCTTGGAGACCTTGAGCCGAGCTAAGTTGAGGCCGAGCTAAGTGTTAGGCCGTGACTTGTTTGACTTATATTGAAGTATTTGTTGAAGTATTTGAGAAGTATTTGAAGTTTTTGAGAAGTTTTCAATCATGCCGCCAAGGAGAGCTAATCGTCATCAAAACGTTGAAGCGTTGTATAGAAGAGAAGAAGCCGAGCTTATGGAACAACGTATTAATGAGAAATTTGATGAAGGCATTGGAAAGTTAGAGAAGTTGATGAATGATTTGAATCAAACACAAAGGAGGAGATCACCAAACTCGAACCATGGAGGAAACAGAGTTTCGCCATCGGTTAGGGAAGCGAGGAGGGTATCACCGCATTCTTTTAGAGATAGAAGAGAAACATCAATTTCATCACGGAGAGATCATCATGACTATGGACATGAAGAGAGAAGAAGTCAACGTGAATTTGATAATGAGGCGTATAGAGATGAAGAGAGACATAGTCGAAGAAGCATGCATGAACGAAGGGATGATAATGGTCGAGATCGATATAGACATGCATTTGATTTTAATGAAGAGGGTGATAGAGCAAGTATTCATTATCGAGATCGAGACCCAGTTCGAAATTCTTATCGGGAAGTCGAAGATGATCATCGATGGGAATCGGGTATGAAGATGGAAATTCCAGAGTTTAAAGGTGGAATGGTAGCCGAAGAATTTCTTGATTGGTTGTCTAATGTAGAAGAGATCTTTGATTTCAAGGAGGTTCCTGAACATAGAAGAGTGAAGTTGGTTGCTACAAGGCTGAGGGGGAGAGCTTTGGCATGGTGGCAGCAAACTAAACTTACAAGGGAGAGAATGGGAAAGTCAAAGATTGAATCATGGGAGAAGATGAAGAAGTTGATGCGAGCTACATTTTTGCCTTACAACTACCAATCACTTATGTACCAGAGGTTGCAGAATCTGAGGCAAGGGACGAAGTCTGTTAGTGATTATGCTGACGAATTTTACCAACTCATTGCTAGGAATGATATTATGGAAACAGAAGAACAGCTAACTGCTAGATTTATTGGGGGATTGAGAATGCAGATCCAAGATATGGTTAATATGTTTGATCCTAGATCAGTAGCAGAGGCACATTAGAAAGCGTTGGCTTGGGAGAAGCAGGGAAGGCGTGGAGGTGGTGTGTTTACTAATTCCAATAATCAAGTGAAGGGTGTTAGTGGGAGTTCTAATGTTCCTAAACCTGTCAGTAAGCCAGTAGTGAAGGAGGCTGAGAAGGCAAAGGTTAGCAGTGGTTTCAAATGCTACAATTGTCTGGAGTGGGGTCATAAAAGCAATGAATGTCCGAAGCCAAAGAAGAGAACCATGGTTGCAGAAGTTGAGGAGGATGATGGTGACGAGGCAGAATGTTCAAATACACCTTATGTCGAGGAGGAAGAAGAATTGTCTGGAGATGAAGGTTGTAATCTTATGATGAGGAGGTCATGTCTTACACCAAAGCAAGAAGAAGATTCTAGTTGGTTGAGAAGCAAAATTTTCCAGTCGACATGCACTATTTTGGGAAAGGTTTACAAGTTCGTTATTGATGCTGGGAGTTGTGACAATATTATTTCTACAGAAGCAGTAAGGAAGTTGAACTTGAAAACTGAGAAGCATCCTAAACCGTACAAGTTAGCATGGTTGAGGAAGGGTGGTGAAGTGAAGGTGTGTCGAAGGGCTTGTGTTAATTTTTCTACTGGGAAGAAGTACAAAGACGAAATTTGGTGTGACGTTGTAGACATGGATGTGTGTCATCTGTTGTTGGGCAGACCATGGCAGTTTGATAGAGCAGTGCAACATGATGGTCGTGCTAATAGCTATAGTTTCATGTTCGAAGGTACTAAAATCACTTTAGTTCCCAAGAAGCAACAACAGAAGAAGAGCAAGTAGGAGGAGATTGAAGAGCTGAAAACTTTGCTATCTTTGAAGGAGTTTGTTAAGGAAGTTGAAGATGAGCCTGAAGTCTATTTGTTGATTGGACGAGAGAGTCATGAAGAGGTTGAAATTCCCGAAGAAGCGAAGCCGGTTTTGAAAGAATTTGAAGACGTATTTCCAGAAGAGTTGCCTAAGGAGTTACCGCTACTGAGGGACATTCAACATCAAATTGATCTTGTTCCGGGGGCAGTGTTACCACATCGACCACATTATCGAATGAGTCTGAAGGAACATGAGGAGTTACGAAGGCAGGTGGAAGAGTTGTTAGAACATGGACGTGTTCAGGAAAGCTTGAGTCCTTGTGCAGTACCAGCTTTGTTAGTGCCAAAGAAGGATGGAACATGGAGGATGTGCACTGACAGTCGAGCATTGAATAAAATCACCGTGAGATACAGATTCCCAATGTCGAGGTTGGATGATTTGCTAGATCAGTTGAGTGGGGCAACTATATTTCCAAAGATTGATTTGAAAAGCGGATATCATCAAATTCGGATTAGACCTGGAGACGAATGGAAGACAGCCTTCAAAACGAGAGAGGGGTTATACGAATGGTTGGTTATGCCATTTGGTTTGTCAAATGCACCTAGTACATTCATGCGGGTGATGAATCAAATTTTCAGACCGTACATTGGAAAGTTTGTTGTAGTTTATTTCGATGATATTATGATATATAGCAGGAGTACGGAGGAGCATGTAGAGCATTTGAGAAAGGTGTTAATTATTCTTCGTGAGGAACAATTTTATGCAGCTACGAAGAAATGCGTGTTCATGACGAGAAGTGTATTATTTTTGGGATATGTTGTATTTGATAAGGGAATCCAGGTGGCCCAGAGTAAAGTTGAAGCTATTAGAAATTGGCCATAGCCGAGAACTATCACTAAAGTTAGAAGTTTTCATGGATTGGCATCATTCTACCGAAGGTTTATTCCACACTTCAGTAGCGTGATGGCACCGGTTAATGATTGTATGAAAGGGAAGCAGTTTGCTTGGTCGAAGGAAGCGGGGGTTGCTTTCGAACGAATCGAACAACTTTTGATGACAGCGCCAATTCTTGTATTACCTGATTTTCAGTTGTTGTTTGAGCTACACACTGATGCATCAAAAGTTGGGATTGGAGGAGTGTTGAGTCAGAATGGGAGGCTAGTTGCTTATTTCAGTGAAAAGTTATCAGGAGCAAAGATGAGATACAGTACATACGATGTTGAGTTTTATGCTGTTGTGCAAGCTGTTAAACATTGGAGGCATGATCTATTTCAGAAAGAGTTTGTTCTTTACACTGATCATGAAGCTTTGAAGCATTTACAGGGGCAGGAGAAGCATTTACAGGGGCAGGTTAAGATTTCAGCGAGACATGCATCGTGGATTGCATATTTACAGCAATTTACCTTTGTTGTTAAGCACAAATCTGGGGTAACAAGTCGTGTAGCTGATGCTTTGAGTAGGAGGAGTCATTTGTTGACTACAATGAAAGTTGAGGTGACAGGGTTTGAATTATTACCAGAGTTGATTAACGAAGATCCTTACTTTGCAAAGTTTGTTGAGAAAGTTAAGGATGGAGATACTGATGAATTTATGTTGGTTGATGGATTCTTGTTTAAAGGAAATCGATTATGTATTCCAGAGAGCAGTTTGAGATTGAAGATTATCAAAGAATTACACGAAGAAGGCCATGTGGGTAGAGATCGTACTTTGCAGTTAATTTTTCAATCTTATTTTTGGCCATCGATGAGGAAAGAGGTTGAAAAGTTTGTGGAGAGATGTCATATATGTCAAGTTTCGAAGGGAACAGCGACAAATGCGGGATTGTATATGCCGTTACCTGTACCGTCAAAACCATGGGTGGATATCATCATGGATTTCGTTTGGGGTTTGCCGAGAACTCAAAGGGGGAATGATTCGATATTTGTTGTGGTGGACAGATTTTCAAAGATGGCACATTTTATTGCCTGTAAAAAGACAGCGGATGCAGTTCGTGTGGCACAATTATTCTTTAAATAAATCTATCGTTTACATGGGTTGCCGGAGTCTATTGTTTCAGACAGGGATACCAGATTTTTGAGTCATTTTTGGCTTAGTTTGTGGAAGATGGTGGGAACGAAGTAGAAATTTAGTAGCGCTTATCATCCACAAACAGATGGACAGACAGAAGTTGTTAACAGATCGTTGGGAAATTTGTTACGATGTCTTGTACAGGACAATCTGAAGAGTTGGGACATGAAGATATGCCAGTCAGAGTTTGCTCATAATCACGCAGTGAATCGTAGTACGGGATTCAGTCCATTTCAGATTGTATATTCAAATTTACCCAGGGGACCGTTGGATTTAACGGTAGTACCACAACCGAAGGGGACAGTTAAACGAGCTGTTGATTTTGTTGATGAATTAACTGAATGTCATAAGATCGTTCAGGAACGATTGGAAAAGTCAAATGAGAAATATAAGAAATTTGCAAATTTGAAGCGACGAAATATTGAATTTAACGAAGGTGATTTGGTGTATGCTGTGTTAACGAAGGATCGTTTTCCAGTGGGCGCTTATAACAAGATGAAAGCCAGAAAAATTGGTCCTGTCGAAGTTGTGAAACGAATTAATGAAAATGCTTATAAGTTGAAGCTGCCGGAGGATGTGTACACTTCTGACGTATTCAATGTTAAGCATCTTGTGCCATATTATGGAGATGAACAATCTGATGTAAAAGAACTTACAAATTCGAGGACGAATTTTTCTCAACCAGGGAAGGATGATGCAGCTCAGACCAGGGTCGAAGAATTGCAAGTTAACGCCATGAATCGTTCACGACTTAGTGGGGGTTTAAGTCGTTCGCGACTTAACAGATCCGAAGGCAAAGACATGAGTCGCGTACGACTGAAGGAAGAAGGGTTAGGTCGGTCACGACCTAACAGGCTAGGGGAAGAGGAAGTACGACCTAACAAAACATTGAGTCGTGCGGAATCTGAATTTTTAGGTCGTCTACGACCTATAACTACAGATGCTAATGAAGAAGCCTTAAGCCGTTCGCGACTTAACAGGGTGAAGGATAACGAGTTACGACCTAAGGAAGAGGAGCTACGAGTTGAGGAAGCCGCGTTGAGTTATCTGCGAGCTAAAGACTCAAGTCGGCTACGACTTAAGAGCTTAAGTCGGCTACAACTTAACAAAAAGGAAGCAGTCACGACCTAACTAAGTCGTTGAGGAGATATCCGTAGGAAGATTGGGAGCTGGAGTCGGCATGCGCTTAAGTCGGTCATATGAGTAGGTGTTGGTTGTTAAGTCGCAAGTCTTTGAGTCGTTATATGTTAAGTCGGCCTGTATGTATGTGAAGTGTTAGGTCGGCGATGACCTAGTGTATGCTCTTAAGTCAATATGCAGTTGAGTCGGTTCAGTCGTGTTGTATGATTGAGTCGTAAGTCGCGTCCCTTGTATGTTGATAAGTCGTGTGCGACCTGGGTTGTGTTGTACCATGTATTATAAGTCGTGAGTCGTAGCGTTTTAGGTCGCTATGGCTTAAGTCGAGTGCTGTTTGAGATGCGGGGTGTCTGTTAGGTTGGCAACGACCTAGGGATGAGTCGTAAGTCGTATACGACTTAAGGGGCTGTGTTGTGAAACTCTATAAATACGCGTGAATTGTACATTTGATAGAAGTCGATTTTTGAATAAAATTTCTTGTTGATTGCTCTGTGCTTTCTTCTAAAATTGGTAGTTGAGTGTAATCTCCTATCTCCTCTTTCGGTTAATCGAGTACGCTCGATTCAACGATCGTAGAAGCCGATTCACGGTATCTAGTGCGCTAGATCAACGTACGAAGAATCGTAGATCTTTGAACACGGTATAGTGCGCTATCAACGTGTTTGAGATAGCTAGAATTCGGTATCTTCGAATCAACGAATTTGGGCATTTTGGTATTCATCAATCCACCGATTGCTACTTTCACCGATTGAAGTTTATTTTGATTAATCCGCTGCGTCAAGATATATTTATATCACTGATTTATTTTTATAAACAAAAAAGTAATCCACATGACACTTGTTACTATGCATGCTATCATAGATACAAATGTTAATTGTATTTATTACAAAGCTTACTATTGTAAATTTCATATATTATAAGACTTACAAATGTCTTTATAAAAATTTTAAATTATATTTTCTATTTACTACTTATATGTGTTTTTTATATTATATTTAAATTCTTATGTTCAATACTTATTTTAAAGAAAGTATAAACCTTATGTTTATAATATTACACATGTTTTATCTTTAGGTTCATAAATATATATGTATTAAGGCTTTTTGTTAAACCTTGTTTTCATATTTATATTTAATAAATTTCTAAATCACAATATATATATACACTTAAAATTTTCAGCACTACAAAGTTTGCATTTATATATTTATGGATTTATTAATTCACTATACAAATTAAAATTTTCAGACATTATAGTCCAATATTTATTATAGTTCCCAAATCCATTTATTAGCATAATTTTATTTGTTAACATATATATATATCAGTATTTAATAGTTAAAATCTGATAATTACCAATTATCAGATGCCCAAAAATTCGGGTTATCACATTCCTCCACCCTTAGAATCTTTTCGTCCTAAAAAAGAAACGAAGCTATAATTTATTCAATAATTTAAAATCTGATAAACTATTCATTGATCATTTTTAAAATACCTTTAAAATTCACATAATTCTATAAATTAGTTTTTTTTTTAACAAAAAATTCTTTTATAACTCGATGTTTCCACAAGTCCATCTTGTTCTTACAGAAATTCGGTCATACGTTGATCAGGCGTAGGAGTGAAAATCTATAAGTACTTGGCAGACTCGTTTCCAACATCCAGTGAAAATACTTTGAAAAATAATTTTATTAGAAATATAGGAAACAGTTTTTCGAAGTAGAGGATATATCTTTTGGTGAGAATGCTTTGGAAATCATCACCCCCATCCATGGTCTCAGTTACATTCCAGGGTTACGTTGTCATCACAGCAAAAGTCCATGTAACTGCAGGCTCTTCGCGGCCTCTCCGTTATGCTATGGAACCCATGACAGGTCACAGTTACATTCCAGGGTTACATTGCCATCGCAGCAAAAGTCCATGTAACTGCAGGCTCTCCGCGGCCTCTGATTTTCGATGTCGAAATGAAACCTCTCCACTCCTACATTGGTCGCAGTCAACCGATATAAAATGAAACGCAGACTGTTGGCTCTCAGCGGCACACACGACTTCCGCTATGTTATACTTTACTCATAATCCCCTAGAACTAGTTTTGTCCGGACTCTTCATAGGATCAACTTTCGAACCCCCCTTGGGGCTCAAGGCAGCACCACCTGGTCGTACTCCTGAGAAGTTCATTTCAAGGGAGCGCCTTTTTCCCCAGAGCCACCATCAAAACATTTTATACTATACACATAGAGTATCTTCAAATCATACACCTAGTATGATCCCATACAAAGATCCTTTACAAAAAATCGATTATTCCAAAATCGATAATTCTCAAACTAGGCTTTCCAAATTTCAATATTGATTTTACCTAAAAATCAAAAGCCTTTCCAAATCCAAAGGTTCCCAAAACCTTTTCTAAAATCTTCATAAGATCCCATATATATATATAGACACACACACACACACAGATATAAATATAATTTTTAAAACTTTGGATCTTTTCAAACATGTATAAAACTCCTTTTATGCTTCAAACATTCTCAATAACCCTTTTCTTCTGGCAAAAGATTCAACAAGGGGAGTTTCATTTTATAAAACAAAGATATTTAACTTTGTTTACTCAAAATCAAATATTCAAATTTGATTACTCTTTTTAATATCATTTCATTCAAATCCGTACGATGTACACATATCATCCGTACGATATACCAATCTGATCGCTCACTCGACCACACGATTTCACTTACGAACTAGTATCGTCCACCCGACTTCCTAGTGCGGACACAGATCTGGTTTCTTGATCAGAAACCATCATTCTCCTTGCATAGTCATAACTATAATAGAGAATATCCAGAACCAATCAATAATCCATATCCAGGTTCGCTTTCAAAAATCGAGCAGAAAATTCCAACTCGGATCGATATACTATCTCAAAATTCTATGCTCGAATTTGGATCAATTCATTATGCGAAGAGAATAATATACGTACATCCTACGTATTTATCTTCACTGATTATCAACCAAATCAATTTCTCTTATCTATTCACATTTCCTTTAATTTCTATCCACATAATCACAATTCTTCCAATTCTATTGGATTATCACTTTAATCCTTATCTCAAATGGATATTCAATCAAAAACAGTTTGCACTCTGACCAGCTTATTTTTAGAAAATAACTTGAAAAGTTAAAAATAAATAAGTAGTTGAAAAATAATTATTAGTTTGTAAAATAGCTATAAAATAGTTAAAATAATTATAGAAATTTAGATAATTTCAAAATAATAGTAATGTTTGTGCCAAAATTGGTCACAAACCCCGAATACCGTGAAAGCACCAGTGTATGAATACAAATCAATAATATTCAAACACAAATCTCAGATCTCAGCAAATATTAAGTAGTAATCCCAAAATAAAGAACAGAGACACAAGTTTTATAGTGGTTCGGCTATCTCCGGCCTACGTGCACTCCAAAGTTTTTATCCTTTTATTGATTATCCTTGATGATTACAGATGATTACAGCAGTTACAAAGTCCAAAACTTGAAATAAATAGCAGCAATGATGATATGGAATGATTCTGGCAGCGTCCAAGCGTGTTTTCTCTCTCTAGAATCTCCGACCCCTTTTCTGAATGACCAGGGGCTCTATTTAAAAGCGTAGGAGGCTGATATTTCTCCTAAAATCCGGGAAGACCACTTCAGGCACGTGAGGGGGGCCACATGCCCGAAATCTGGAGGTCCGGGCCCACCTTGGGATCGATTCGAAGTAAGGTTCAAATCGATCAAGAAATCATCCAATTGAGCTGAAATTTGGTGAGAACATTCTTCAACATGTATGTAAGCTCCTGTAAAAATTTCATTGCATTTGGATCAACGGTTTGGAAGATATGATCGATTCGAGATCAAAGCTCCGTGCGTTCTGTCTGGTTCGATCCCATGCTTCGAAACCATCCTCTCTGAAACCATCTCCTTCGAATCCATAAGGCCGACTCCTTCGAATCCATGCTTTCTGAAGCCACGTCCTTCGAATCCGTGTCCCTTACTTCGTATCCATCATCTTCGAATCCATGTCCACTGCTTCGTATCCATCATCTTCGAATCCATGTCTAGTGCTTCGTATCCACCATCTTCGAATCCATGTCCAGTGCTTCGCATCCACCATCTTCGAATCCATTATCTTCGAGTCCCTCTCTTTCGAATCCATGGAGTTCCCATGGATTCGAAGCACCATCGATGCGAACTAACCAGTATACACCTTTATGCCTCTCCATCGAGTCGAAGTCCATCGATTCGAAGAACCATCGATGCGAACTTTACCAAGCCGAAACCATGCCATTCGATACGAAGTGTATCGATTCGAACTGTCCTTGCGCAACGCCTCTTGATCGATGCGAACCTGTTGGGTTTGAATCCATCTAGGTGGGTTCGAATCTGATCGATTCGAACCGAGCACCACTTCGTCCCTTTTGATGGATTCAAACAACATGCATTCCCCACCTTGAATCCATCATATTTCCTCCATACGAACTCCGATTAACTTGAAATTTGAAACATAGCCTTTCCTAGTCCTTATCATCATCTCCAATCAATTTTGTCCCGATCGGAGTTCAACAAAATTTTGACGATATCGATCGTAGCCTTGATTCCAACCGATCTCTAATCCTGATATTCATAATTCCTTTCCAATTTGTCGATATTCCAGTTTTGACCGAAAAATGGGATTACACTTTGCCCCCCAAAACATGCCTTGTGACAACAAGACGTGTTTTGAATAGTTCCGAATCCAATATCCGAAGTCCAAAGCCATATTGCCTGAGTATATCATCCTTGACTGCTTCGAGTCGATGTCCAATTCCAGATCCAATAGCCAAAGCCTTAGCCAATTCCGTATCCATTCGAACTCGACAACTGAGTTCCCATCCATCCTTATCCAATAGCCAATAACCGAATCCGGGACCTCTCCGGGTCTATATCCAAATCCATAACCTCTCCGGGTTCTTGCCAAGCGTAATCCACATTTGACGTCCTTGGTCCACTGTCCCTGGATGTTGAGCTAACCTCTCCGGGTTCTTGCCAAGCGTAATCTACACTTGACGACCTTGGCCCAGTGTCCCTGGGTGCTAAACAATGCCATGGCTTAAGTCCTAAGCCGAATCCTGATCTCTCCGGACCCTTGTTGAGCATAGTCCATACTCAACGACCTGAAAATAACAATTGATAATAGAGGGCCTAAGTCCTAGGCCGAATCCTGGTCACTCCGGACCCTTGCCGAGCATAGTGCATACTCGACGACCTGAATGAGCCAATTTACCACGTTCGGGCAAAGTGACTCACCCCTTGCCAGGCATAATCCATACCCGACGACCGTTTATCAAAAATCAGATAAAAATCCAATCAAAATCCAATCCAAAATCCAAATCAAAACCAGAAAACCAAAAAACCAAACCAGCATCCAAAACCGAAAACAATCATCCGAAGGAAAATCCAAGTCAAAAAGCAAGCAAAACCAGGAGCTCAATCCAAGCTCCAAAACTAAAATCCAAAATGAAAAGCAATGTCTAATCCAAAAACAAAAGATGAATTTCACAAACCATAGCGTCGCAGTTTATCATCACTCAGAGCATGCCTAGGGGCTATCTCTGTCCCCGTACATGTGTAAATGACTCGGTTGCTCGCTAATAGTTCGCTACTTATTTCACATTATCCCGATCAGTGGATGATCAGTCGACCGTCATCCCTGGGCCTCACATCATCATGACGTGAGGTGGTCGGTGGTTGCTCCTGTTCCACCGTTGCATTCCGAGCTCCGACATACTGCTGTAACTGTCCATTCCTTACATGCTCCTCGATTATATCCTTCAAGTGCCTGCAGCTGTTGGTGTCATGTCCGTCTAAGTCATGGAAGAGACAATGCCTCCCTGATGCCCTCTCTCGTTCAGAAGGCTCTCTCCTGGCTGGACTCCGGTAGGGAAGGCGATTTCGAGTATCCATGTATATCCGTTCCAGCGTCTCGTTCAATCCTGTGTATGTGGAAAACTTTGGATCTTTCCATCGCTTCCTAGCGTTTCCAGAATCATTATCCAATTTCCTTTTTCCTTTGTCTTTATCCGAACCACCGCTGGATATTGCTCCAACCTCGATTGCACTAACCTTTTTCACCTTTAGGTCCGTACTCGCATCCTCCTGCCGAAGGAACCTTTCTGCCTCGTGAAAGAATTCGTCGAGGTCCTGCGGGGGATCTCGTATCAGAGATACCTTAAAATCCGAGTCCTCGTTGACTCCTGATACTGCTGCCATTAAAACCATCGATGGATCAGGCCGATCCACCGAAGCGACTGCCGCACTGAATCGAGTTAGAAAAGCTCTAAGCGATTCATCCATCCTTTGCTTCACTGATGTCAATATCATCACATTCTTCGGCCTCTTGACGTGAACCCGAAACTGCCCCAAAAACCTTTCCACTAATTCTCTCCAAGTCCTGATAGATCCTTCTTCCAGCTGCCTAAACCACATCGCAGCTATGTCCGTCAAATACAAAGGGAAGCATCGGGCCATCACTTCCTCCGATGCCCCCAGCACCTCCATGTGTCTGGTGTACCTCATCAAGTGATCTGTTGGATCTGTCTTGCCATCATATATCTCCACGCTAGGCAACTTAAACTTAGGTGGGTTCTGAGCCATCCTTATTTCCCGAGCAAACGGACTCCTGTTCACTCCTTCCAAGTCTCCTTTGGCCAAACCACCTCGCACAGTTTTCCTAATCATCTCTACCAATCCAGCGTTGTTTGTCGGGGGTTGCCCCCGAGGGAACTCCGGCACATACTCTTCATGTGGCTCGTTAGTAGCAACGTTGGTTCTAGCCTGTTGAACTCCTTCCAGAGGTCCTTCTGTGTTGGATCCTGTGGGTCTGCACCCAAGCCCTTGTTGATTGCTTTGTGGCTCCATATCTCGTCCTCCATTGGGTTCCACGACCCTAGTCCCTTGTCCTGCATCCACAGCGGCTGTTGCTGTCCCTAGGTTTTGCATCCCTGCAGCTCTCATTTGCTCAAAGAAAGTCTGCATCATTTCCTGTTGGTTCTTTAACAATCTCTCCTGCAAAGAGTTTGCCATAGCCTCCATTTCATCCCGGGTTATGTAGATTGAAGCTTGTCCTTCCCCGGCTCTAGAGGATGCTTGTTGACTTCCTTCCTGTTGGCTTCTCTCATCCCTCTGCCTTCTACTATTTTGCCTAGTCATTGTCCTTGAATCCAAACTCTTTAAAATCTCCAAATCCAAACTTCAAATCCGATGTAGCGGGTGCTAGTTGTCTCTCAGTGAAAGCACCAAAGTGTTTGTGCCAAAAT
Organism: Allium cepa; assembly: GCA_030765085.1. Lineage (NCBI taxonomy): Eukaryota > Viridiplantae > Streptophyta > Magnoliopsida > Asparagales > Amaryllidaceae > Allium > Allium cepa. The sequence goes on along the minus strand of CM060946.1, from coordinate 421,784,300 downwards.
TGGTCACAAACCCCGAATACCGTGAAAGCACCAGTGTATGAATACAAATCAACAATATTCAAACACAAATCTCAGATCTCAGCAAATATTAAGCAGTAATCCCAAAATAAAGAACAGAGACACAAGTTTTATAGTGGTTCGGCTATCTCCGGCCTACGTCCAGTCCAAATTTTTTATCCTTTTATTGATTTCCTTGATGATTACAGATGATTACAGCAGTTACAAAGTCCAAAACTTGAAATAAATAGCAGCAATGATGATATGGAATGATTCTGGCAGCGTCCAAGCGTGTTTTCTCCCTCTAGAATCTCCGACCCCTTTTCTGAATGATCAGGGGCTCTATTTGTAAGCGTAGGAGGCTGATATTTCTCCTAAAATCCGGGAAGACCACTTCAGGCACGTGAGGGGGGCCACATGCCCGAAATCTGGAGGTCCGGGCCCACCTTGGGATCGATTCGAAGTAAGGTTCGAATCGATCAAGAAATCATCCAATTGAGCTGAAATTTGGTGAGAACATTCTTCAACATGTATGTAAGCTCCTGTAAAAATTTCATTGCATTTGGATCAACGGTTTGGAAGATATGATCGATTCGAGATCAAAGCTCCGTGCGTTCTGCCTGGTTCGATCCCATGCTTCGAAACCATCCTCTCCTAAACCATCTCCTTCGAATCCATAAGGCCGACTCCTTCGAATCCATGCTCTTCGAATCCATGCTTTCTGAAGCCACGTCCTTCGAATCCATGTCCCTTGCTTCGTATCCATCATCTTCGAATCCATGTCCACTGCTTCGTATCCATCATCTTCGAATCCATGTCTAGTGCTTCGTATCCACCATCTTCGAATCCATGTCCAGTGCTTCGCATCCACCATCTTCGAATCCATTATCTTCGAGTCCCCCTCTTTCGAATCCATGGAGTTCCCATGGATTCGAAGCACCATCGATGCGAACTAACCAGTAAACACCTTTATGCCTCTCCATCGAGTCGAAGTCCATCGATTCGAAGAACCATCGATGCGAACTTTACCAAGCCGAAACCATGCCATTCGATACGAAGTGTATCGATTCGAACTGTCCTTGCGCAACGCCTCTTGATCGATGCGAACCTGTTGGGTTCGAATCCATCCAGGTGGGTTCGAATCTGATCGATTCGAATCGAGCACCACTTCGTCCCTTTTGATGGATTCGAACAACATGCATTCCCCACCTTGAATCCATCATATTTCCTCCATACGAACTCCGATTAACTTGAAATTTGAAACATAGCCTTTCCTAGTCCTTATCATCATCTCCAATCAATTTTGTCCCAATCGGAGTTCAACAAAATTTTAACGATATCGATCGTAGCCTTGATTCCAACCGATCTCTAATCCTGATATTCATAATTCCTTGCCAATTTGTCGATATTCCAGTTTTGACCAAAAAATGGGATAACAAGTAAGATAGTAATTAGTTTTGTAAAATAGTTGGAATATAGTAATTAATTTATAAAACAGTTGGAAAATTGTTAACAGTTTCAAAAATAATTCTAAAACAAGCATAAGATAGTTTGGCTTTTAAAAGAAGGGTTGTATATATAATGAATAGCTTGGAAAAATAGGTTTATATTAAAATATTTTATATTAAAAATAGTCCAGAGTCAACTGCTCACTTTCCAATCTCCATTCTCATCAATTTAATTTAAATTTCCACTTCCATTTAAAATGACCCAATTCCAATTTAAATAATTTCAATTTCCATTGAAATTGATTCAACCCCAATTCAAGTTGAACTAACCACAGTCTCTTTCCGAATTTAACTTTATTCAACCTTGGTCTCAGATTCTACTAATTCAAATAAATATCAACTGAACTAGTTCCAGTTTCAATTCATCTCAACTCCAGTTTGAATTAATCCCAATTTCAAACTCCTTTTCACAATCAAGTTGAATTATTCTTGATTTCCTCCCAAATTCTATTCAAATTCCATTTGAATTTAAAACTATTTAACTTTAATTACAATTACAAATTATTCAAATCAATTCGGACTAATTTCAAATTGAACCCACTTCAATTTCAAATCATTTCAAATTAATCCAATTCAAATTTTCCATTTGAATTTTATATTTATACATCTTCAATCACAATTTGAATTAATTCAAATAAAATTCAATTTGAACTAATTTCAATTCAAATTTCAAATTTAAACCATCTCGAATTATATAAATTTGAGTTAAATTTCATTTGAAATCAATTTAATTTCTGAGCTCAAATTTCTAGGATTTTCATTTTAAATTATCTTTATTTACTTTTTTCAAAGTTTTCATAAGAGTTCAAAATAATTTTAACCTAAATTTTTTATTTATTACTTAATTTTATCATCCAGTTTAAACTAGTTCCTTAAACAATTTTAATTTACAAGTGTAATTATTCAAATTTTCAGTTCAAAGTAATTCCTTATCCTTAATTAATTAAAGTGTGATTTTCCTTTTATCCCAATAATGGATATATTACCACACTTCATTTCTCATTTATTTAAACAAATCCAATTTCAGCTTAAAGATTATTAATAACAACGGGATGGTATCATTCAAATTATTTTAAAACATCCATCCATTTCAAATTTCCGGATCTCAAACTCGATTTTGAACATCCATTTCAAATTTTAAACTTCTCATAAATAATCTTCCCTCTTATTAAGCTCAAAAACTTATCACTTTGGGTATCACATCTCATTCCAGATTTAAAACTCAATGTTTAGAGCTTATTTCAAACCATTTTTGATATTATGTATATCCACACATATACATAATTACTTCTTGGCTCACCAAGCCAAATTTTAAAATTTAAATCACCCTTTGTTTTAATTCAAACAAATTCTTTTAAAGTTTACAAACAATCTTCTTATTCTCGGATAAGATTACATTCAAAATAGTTTGAATAATATTATTTCCTTAAAATTTTGAAAACAATTTTCAATTGTATAAATTTATAATTTAGAACTTCACAGTTTGAAACCCACTTCAATTTACATGTCATGCTTATTTAAAGGTTACCCCCTTAAAACATTTTGTTTTTGCTTACTCATTAATACACATTTTATTATTAAACACAACAATTATTTATGATAATAACCCAAATTATCATACATGAATTCCAATTTATTATTATCTTATTCTGAAACTCTTTCCCAAATTCAAGATTTCAATTTCCGTTTGAATTGATTTCAAAATTATCTTTATTCAATTTCAATTTCAATTTGGTTGTATTCTATTACTTCTTAATTTAATTCGATAATTTAAGAACCAATTCCCTAAATATTTATTAGAAAGAAATATTGCTTTATATATCAAAATATATTTTTATATAAAATCATTTGAAATCTTTATATAAGAAAATAACAAGTACGCTCTCATATACACACACACACACACACACACACACACTCAACACATCCTAGGGTACCACTTACCCTATTCTTAATGAGTTATCCCACCAGAGCCAAGGTTCTCGCTTAACCTTCAGCTCTGATACCAAAATGTAACGACCCGGAAATTTTGATCCCGAAAATTCCAGATAGTTAGAAAAGAAAAAGAAAAAAAAAGAAAAAAAAAGAAAAAGAAAGAAGAAGAAACAGAAAACTCGACTCAGAATCTCACATTCGCAGCGGATAAAATATAATATCACATATATAATAATTTTACAAAGATGAACTGTATCTTTACACTTATATTTTTAGACATCAGAGCTACAACATTTGCACAATACTGGACAGTTATAACAATATGTCCTAGATATAGAACTATATATCACAGTGAAAATACTCCATAACGTCCCTGCCATCCATCTCGCCTCCTGAGCTCCAGAATGTCCCTACTTGAAAATATGTAATACTTGGTCTGACCCGAGCATTACATCAAAGTAACACCCGGGTCAGGTTGGAAACAAACGTGAGTAAACTCATCTAACATGAAATACCAAAACATACAACTTATATAAACCCGGGGTAACTCGAGGTAACTGGTGTCAATTTACAACTTTACAAGTCATTAAAGACATTACTTACATCAAACATCAGTTTCTAAGTACCAAAACTTACATTAAATGGTCTAAACACTTTAATCATTCCATTTCATTCTATTGATTGCACACATCAAATTATAAAGAAATCGAAGTGGTTTCGGGTATTTACTAATACCCGACTCCGGTCACTTCAAAACCAATATCATCTTAACTTAAATTATTCAAGTGGAATATAATTCAATTTTAAATACAGGATGTCACATAATTCATCCTCGATAGACAACCATATCATCACAATTTAAATCAAACATATCTTATCACATAGCATCACAAACCACATATTAGGAATAACAATTAATCAAAGGCTTCCAATATCATTCTATTTATCCTTTAATTGCATTTAAGTAATTAAACCTTAATTAATTTAACAAATTAATTATCCTTAACCCAGTACAGTAATTAACCTTTAATTACTTCATTAACTAATTACTAACCATAATTATTAATCACCCTTGATTAATAACATCAGTAATTAACTACCCTTAATTACTTCTTCAAATAAATTAATTACTCCTTAATTAATTATCTCAAATTAATCCCTTGATTAATTATACAAGGTAATCTAATCCAAATTTCTCTCATTAATAAATCACTTATGCAATTAATTACATCCAGCAATTATCCATTAATTACTTACCTAAGTAATTTACTTATCAAATCACCAAGTGATTATTTTAAATTATTAAAATTAAATTAGCTAGCTTAAATTAATCAAATTAAACTCAATTAGTTACAATGAGTAATTAATTCCTTAATTACTTCCGTTAATTAATTTGCTTAATCAATTTCATAAGTGATTATCCTTAATTAATTAAACTTAATTAATTATATTAAATTAATTACCTTAATTAATCTTTTCATAATCACTAATTAATGATCTTTAAATTGATTACAATCATTAGCTAATCCACTAATTACTTATACTAAGTAATTACCTTTTGATATAAACATCAATTAATTAATTTATATTAATCTAATAAATTAATTTACCTCTTATTACTTATGTCAATTAATTACACTATAATTAACTATATTAATTAATCATTTTTAATTAATTACATTATGTAATTATCCTTAACTTTCATTAAGTAATATCCTAATTACTTATACTAATAATTTAACCTTTAATTAATCACATTAATTAATTTCCCTTCAATTAATTAAAACCTTAATTAATTTAAGATAAACTATTTATCTTAATAAATTACATAACTATATTATTGAATTTCTCCTGAAGAACACTTAGGGACTTAAATAAATAATTAACTTAATTCAAAACCTTATCAATTAATTTCACAAATTTAAACCGTTAAATTTTTCTTTACAACTTGATCAAAACTCGTTCAATATCTTGCTTGGAAACTTGCTCATTTTCCTTTGGGAACTTTTTTTTCATATTTCTCTTGAAACTAGGTTTAATGCTAGTTTTGAAACTTTGTTACATTATTTCTTTAATTATAAGTATAAAAAGAAAACACGACCCAAAGCCCAAGCTCCCGATCCAACCTCAACTTCCTTTTCTTCTTTCCTTTTCCTTCCCAGTTCCCTTACTCTACTCCTATCCTGCTCGAAACCGTGAACGTATCGGTGCACCCCATCATGCTTCTATGGCTAACTAACCCCATCGACAACCAACCCCGCAAGTCGCCCATTACCTCGGCACCACATTACCCCACTGGAAAATCACTTGAATCGGCGATTCTCCAAAATCGATCGTTGACCCAAAACTGGAACGAGCTGCCCCCTTCCAACATCCCTTCGACCTACCACTACCGATCACTGGCCGGCACCCCGTTCCACCAGTAACTTCGATATTTTCCAATCTTGTTTCCCCCATACCGAAACCCTCATTACTCACCTAAGACGCCGTCTTCAATACCGAAGCCAAAAATTCCATTCATCCACTTACATCCAATGCGTACGTGATTAAAAATTATAAAACCCCACGAAAATTCATAGCTTTTGATGGTGATCAAGTTCCATAAACCAAAACTCATATTTTGAAAATTGAATTTTTCCCAATATATTTTACTTACAGTAAAATTCTTATTTTAGAATTCCTTACTCTATAATCCTTACTGAACGAATTTTGGAATGATGTGCAATCAACATCAAACAACTTCCCTTCAAGCTTCGCAACCTGAATTCAATTGTATAAAGAAATGTTGAAGTTTAAGTTAACAGATTTTCAAGCAAATAAGAATGAACAGAGACCAAAATTTCACAGGCTTCTACAAGCTTATATACCCAGGCAACTCACTTTCCACCCATGCAATACAAATTGTGTTCATTTCTACCGTTTTATTCTTGCATGCGCAAGATAATGAGAAGATTTGGCTTTTGAAAAAAACAATTATTTACAGTGATAATTTTTTTTAAGAACTAATGCTTTTTATATAAAAAAGAAAAACTGCAAACTTGTCAACACACTCATTTATATGTATAAATCATATCATATAGATTCACATATCCTTGATCCAGATCCCAGATTTAACAAGAATAGTTAATTAGCACATAAGTATAAAAAAATCAATGAGAAAGTAGAGAGGTTCACTCACAGTTATTTGAAGAAACAGGGAACAATTTTGATCTGGAAATCTGTTGTTGATTATTTGAGAGGACAATTTGATTTGCTTGCTTCCAGGTTTGAAAGTTTTGAATTTGAACCAGTTTTGAGATGATCAGATTTTTCTTAAATCTTCAGGTGATTTTGCTACAGGTTTGAAACAGCTGGAAAAGTTAATTGCTGTTTGAATTCTCTTTTTGATTTAAAGTTGTTAAAAGACTTTAGGTTTTCTTGTTCTGAAAATAAAGAAAAAATGAGAAGTATAGAGTTAAGATATATTTATACCTTTGATTTATTTTATAAAAAAAAAGAACAAAAAAAAGTAATCCACACGACACTTGTTACTATGCATGCTATCTTAGATACAAATGTTAATTGTATATATTACAAAACTTACAATTGTAAATTTCATATATTATAAGACTTACAAATGTCTTTATAAAACTTTTAAATTATATTTGTTATTTACTTTTATACTTATATGTGTTTTTTATATTATATTTATATTTCTATGTTTAATACTTATTTAAAAGAAAGTATAACCCTTATGTTTATAATATTACACATGTTTTATCTCTAGGTTTATAAATATATATGTATTAAGGCCTTTTATTAAACCTTGTTTTCATATTTATATTTAATAAATTTCTAAACCACAATATATATATACATATATATATATATATACACACACACACTTAAAATTTTCAGCACTACAAAGTTTGCATTTATATATTTATGGATTTATTAATTCACTATACAAATTAAAATTTTCAGATATTATAATCCAATATTTATTATAGTTCCCAAATCCATTTATTAGCAGAATTTAATGTGTTAACATATATATCAGTATTTGATGCGGCTCAGGAAAGAGTCGGAGCAGTGCAAGGCCCAAATCTTCAAGACTTGAGTCGTCCACGACCTAAGAAAGCGGAGTTAAGTCATCCACGACCTAAGGGAGAGACTATAGGTCGTCCACGACTTAAGGAAAAGGAGCTGCGACTTAACTCAACGGGTTGCGACCTAACGAAGCGGCTTTAAGTCGTCTGCGACTTAACAAAGCTCGGGGGAAAGAGCTACGACTTAACAAGAATGATGAAAAGGAGTTTCGACTTAACGGGAGCTTAAGTTGTTCGGGTTTGATAAGTCACACACGTTCTAACGGCACGGCTATAAATCGTCCACGACTTAGCAAGAAGCAGGAAGAAGCTCCAGTGGCTGAAGTCCTTAAGTCGGAAGCGGGTTACGACTTAGTTGAGTCGTGTGAAGATACCGTCCTTCAAGCCGCCCATGAGTTGCGACTCATGATAAGTCGCGGAAGTTTAAGTCGCATAAGTGTTAAACCGTTGACGACCTAAGTAAGTCGTAAGTCGTGACGTTTGTTGTAATTTGTTTGTATTTTCCTTGAGTCGTTGAATGTGGAGTCGTAAGTCGTTTGAATCTTATGTCGTGAGTAGTTAGGTCGTCTACGACCTAAGTGATGTAATATGTTATAATTCCGTAAGTCGTAGGTCGTTTGTGATTGAGGCGCTATGTGTCTGTTATGTCGTAAGTAATCTGGGTCGTGTGTTTTAAGTCGTGTATGACTTAAGTGTTTGAGTCGCGTTTGTTGATAGGTCGTTGCCGACCTAAGGGTGAGTCGTAAGTCGTGTACGACTTAAGGAGCCGGTTGTAAAAATGCTATAAATAGGGAGTGTGTTGTACATTTAAGAGGTTGTTGTTGATTTTTGAATAAAAATTTGTTTGATTGCTGTGTGCTTTCATCTAAATTGGTAGTTGAGTGTGATCTCCTATCTCCACTTTCGGTTATTCGAGTGCGCTCGAATCAACGATCGTTGATGCCAATTCACGTTATCAAGTGCGCTTGATCAACGTTTGAAGAATTGTAGATCTTCTTTCACGGCATCGTGCATGATCAATGTGACGAAGATAGCTAGAATTTGGTATCATTGTGCTCAACGAATTTGGGCATTTCAGTATCTTCAATCCACCGTTTGCTACTTTCATCGATCTATATCGTTTTGTTATTATCTGCTGCGTCAGTATTTAATAGTTCAAATCTGATAATTACCAATTATCAGATGCCCAAAAATTCGGGTTATCGCAGCACTGCACTACACAACACACACTCTACACGAGGGGAACACATGGGCTCTTCAGCATCTAATGATGATTTCTCGTGAGTTAGCTAGTTATGGAAACTTCAAGCTCGCAGTGGTAAGAAACTCAGAGTTCGACTACTCCCAGATTTGAAATATCGGACATTGAGGCCGAAGTCATCGGCACAGCACGGACGAGTTACCTGACGCATCCTTCATCAGAAACCCATCAGACTGTTCCGTCCAATATTTCGGAAGACATGCTTGGAAGAATATGCTTAAGGCATGGTCTGTCGATAGATAACATATTATTGCCAGGACCAAGCGACAGACCGCACAATCCACCAGAGGGATATACCGCATTCAATCGTCATGTGTGCGCTGCTAGGACACTCCCTCCGTTTAACCAGTATATAAGAGAAATATTGTCGTTTTTGGGGATTGCCCCCTCTTAGCTACACCCGAATGGATATGCCTCGCTCAATACTGTGCTCATTACATTTATGGAGCATCTTTATCGACCACCGAGCCCGACTGAGATTAGGTACCTATTCAACTTCAAGAGTCGAAATGATAGTCCATCCTTCACATTCCTGGAGGCAGTAAGGAACTGTTAGGTGGTCATAGAGTCTTAGACTAGACTGAGCTACATCAAGACGGAGTGGTTCTATGTTCGGTGTCCTCCAGGATTTGCCAAGCGATGGCTATTTAGACGCGAGTATTGCAACGTTCTCGGTTAGTCGATAAGACATATATATATGAATTCGGACTCACATCTCCTTTTCTTTTCAGCAATAATCCAGTGACCCAAAGGTGAACGTTTCAAGGAGATAGTTCGGGTCCTCCAAGATGTCCCAAGCGAAGAGAGGAATAGCGATTTGCTCTTGACGGATAGGAATCTTAGGATTCTTAGGCTGATTGAGCGAAGACAAAGTATAATGCTAGACGGTGCTTTAATGACTGCCTCGAGAGAACGAGTTAAATGAAGAAAGCCTAGAGTTGTGATAATTGAGGAGGCTGACTCCAAAAAGACTCACATCGATGAATAACCGTTGGGCGAACCTGCGGATGTAGCCCAGGATATCGAAGAGTAGAGAAAAGGCAAGGCAGCCGTTTTTAAGCCATCTAAAAAGGGAAGATGGAAATCTATTGTCACGTCCCGGCCCTCCTTCGGAATTAGAATTTTGAAGATGTCTCCCCCAAGAACAGAGAATCTTTTTGAAGGGCTCGCCGATCTTCCAATTTCGAATGACGTGTCCCTACATCTTGATGTCCTATTGGATGAACTCCAGCAAGCCTTAGTTTTAAGAGAGTCTCAGCACACTAGCGCGGTTGACACATCTGGTTGGTCGGGGGTTTGCACATACACTCACACTTTACGGCACTACACTATTTGTTATCCCATTTTTTTGGTCAAAACTGAAATATCGACAAATTGACAAGGAATGATGGATGCCGAGATTGAAAATCGATTGGAAGCAAGGCAAGAGTTCATTCGGCATTTTCTATGAAGGTTCATTCGGCATTCTCTTTGAAGGTTCATTCGGCATTCTCTATGAAGGTTCATTCGGCATTCTCTATGAAGGTTCATTCGGTATTCTCTATGAAGGCTCATTCGGCATTTCCTGCTCCACCCCTTAGCCGAACAAGCCTACTCCTCTACCATCCACTGCCGAACCGGTATCACTACCGGACCACTTTACCACTTCCCTGCCAAACCATCCGGTCCACCGAACCATCCATCATCGGTCCAAGCTCCACACCGAACCAACATCCCTAAACCCACCACCGGACCAACTCCATCTACATGCTACCACCGGACCAACCAACCACCGGACCAACTCCATCTCCATGCTACCATCACCCTACACCGAACCAAGGAATGCCGAACCAGGTGTGCCAGGCCAGAACATCAGCCCAGGCCCACCAGTAGCTATATACATCCAAGACCCCTGCCCCCAGCCTCACTCTATAAATAGAGGGGCAGGGGTACAACAATGGCGGACAAGTTTGAGAGCTCAAACCTGGAAGGAACTTTCAAACAACTTTCATATACTTGTACTACAAGCTTTGTACTTGTAATCGGATTGGAAAAGGAGAATAACATATAAAGTGGACGTAGGCACACTTTGGCTGAACCACTATAAATCTGTGTGTCTTTTACAGTTTGGTCCTTGCTTTTTACATATTTGCATAAACCACCTAGATCACTACGAACAACATAAAATCAACTAAATCATACAACTTGGAGCTGTTTGCCCATTTTGTACAAACATCTTTGAGTTATTTGCTGAGATCTGTGATTTGTGTTTGAATATTGCTGACTTATATTCATACACTGGTGCTTTCACGGTATTGGGTGTTTGCGGCCATTTTTTACGCAAACATTTTGGTGCTTTCACTGAGAAGGAACCAGCTCCCGCTACATCGGATAGAGGTTTAGATTTGGAAGACAATGACTAGGCAAAACAGTAGAAGGCTAAGGGCTGAGAGAAGCCAACAAGGAGGAAGTCAACAAGCATCCTCCGGAGGTGAGGAAGGACCGGCTTCGATCTACATAACCCGGGATGAAATGGAAGCCATAACAAATTCACTGCAAGAGAGGTTGTTGAAGAGTCAACAGGAGATGATGCAAACTTTCTTGGAGCAAATGAGAGCTGCAGGGATGCAGAATTTAGGAACAGCTACAACGGCTATGGATGCAGGACAAGAAGCTAGGGTTATGGAACCCAACGAAGGACAAGATACGGAGCCAGGTAGCAATCAACAAGGGCTTGGGGGCAGGCCCACGGGATTCAACACAGGAGAACCTTTGGAAGGAGTTCAACAGGCTAGAACCAACGTTGCTGCTAACGAGCCACACGAAGAGTATGTACCGGAGTTCCCTCGGGGGCAACCCCCGACAGACAACGGTGGATTGGTAGATATAATCAGGAAGACTGTGCGAGGTGGTTTGACCAACGGAGACTTGGAAGGAGTAAACAGGAGTCCGTTCACTCGGGAAATAAGGATGGCTCAGAACCCACCTAAGTTCAAGCTACCTAGCGTGGAGGTATACAATGGCAAGGAAGACCCTACGGATCACTTGATGAGATACACTAGACACATGGAGGTGCTGGGGGCATCAGAGGAGGTGATGGCTCGATGCTTCCCTTTGTACTTGACGGACTTAGCTGCGATGTGGTTCAGGCAGCTGGAAGAAGGATCTATCGGGACTTGGAGGGAATTGGTGGAAAGGTTTCTGGGACAGTTTCGGGTTCATGTCAAGAGACCGAAGAACGTGATGACATTGACATCGGTAAGGCAAAGGATGGATGAATCGCTTAGAGCTTTTCTAACTCGATTCAGTGCCGCAGTTGCTTCGGTGGATCGGCCCGATCCATCGATGGTTTTAATGGCAGCAGTATCAGGAGTCAGGGAGAACTCGGATTTCAAGGTATCTCTGATACGAGATCCCCCACGGAATCTCGACGAATTCTTTCATGAGGCAGAAAGGTTCCTTCGACAAGAAGATGCGAGTACGGATTTAAAATTGAAAAAGGTTAATGCAGTTGAAGGGGGAGGACCATCCAGCAATGGTTCGGATAAAAACAAAGGAAAAAGGAAGTTGGACGATGATTCTGGAAATGCTAGGAAGCAATGGAAGGATCCAAAGTTTTCCACATACACAGGATTGAACGAAACACTGGAACGGATATACCTGGATACTCGAAATCGCCTTCACTACCGGAGGCCGGCTAGGAGAGAACCTACAGAACGGGAGAGGACATCAGGAAGGCATTGCCTCTTCCATGATTTGGATGGACACGACACCAACAGCTGCAGGCACTTAAAGGACATAATTGAGGAACATGTAAGGAATGGACAACTGCCACAATATGTTGGACCTCGGGATGCAACGGCGAGGCAGGAGCAACTGCCGCCTACCTCAAGCTACGATGGTGGGAGGCCCAGGAATGATGGTCGGTTGATCATCCCTTGACCAGGTTAATATGAAATAAGTAGCAAACTATTGGCAAGCAACCAAGTCATTTACACATGTACGGGGACGGAGATAGCCCCTAGGCATGCTCTGAATGATAATAAATTGCGATGCTGTGGTTTGTGAAATTTATCTTTTGCTTTTGGATTGGACACTGCTTTTCTTTTTGGTTTTCGATTTTGGAGCTTCGATTGAGCTCCTGGTTTTTCTTGCTTTTTGATTTGGATTTTCCTTTGGATGATCGTTTTCGGTTTTGGATGCTGGGTTGGATTTCTGGTTTTCTGGTTTTGGATTCGGATTTTGGATTTGGATTTTGGATTTGGATTTTGGATTTGGATGTTGAATTGGATTTTGATTGGATTTTTATCTGACTTTTGATAAACGGTCGTCGGGTATGGATTATGCCTGACAAGGGGTGAGTCGCTTTGCCCGAACGTGGTAAATTGACTCATTCAGGTCGTCGAGTATGGACTATGCTCGGCAAGGGTCCGGAGTGACCAGGATTCGGCCTAGGACTTAGGCCCTATATTATCAATCGTTATTTTCAGGTCGTTGAGTATGGACTATGCTCGGCAAGGGTCCGGAGAGACCAGGATTCGGCTTAGGACTTAAGCCATGGCATTGTACAGCGCCCAGGGACACTGGGCCAAGGTCGTCAAGTGTGGATTGCGCTTGGCAAGAACCCGGAGAGGTTAGCTCAACGTCCAGGGACACTGGACCAAGATCGTCAAGTGCGAATTGCGCTTGGCAAGGACCCGGAGAGGTTAGCTCAACGTCCAGGGACACTGGACCAAGGTCGTCAAGTGTGGATTACGCTTGGCAAGAACCCGGAGAGGTTAGCTCAACGTCCAGGGACACTGGACCACGGTCATCAGATGTGGATCACGCTTGGCAAGAACCCGGAGAGGTTAGCTCAACGTCCAGGGACACTGGACCACGGTCATCAGATGTGGATCACGCTTGGCAAGAACCCGGAGAGGTTATGGATTTGGATATCGACCCAAAGAGGTCCTGGATTCGGTTATTGGCTATTGGATAAGGATGGATTGGGACTCGATTGTCGAGTTCGGATGAATACGGAATTGGCTCAGGCTTTGGTTATTGGATTTGGAATTGGACATCGACTCGGAGCAGTCAAAGATAACATACTCAGGCAATATGATTATGGACTTTGAATATTGGACTCGGAACTATTCAAAACACGCCTTGTTATCACAAGGCATGTTTTGGGGGGCAAAGTGTTATCCCATTTTTTTGGTCAAAACTGAAATATCGACAAATTGACAAGGAATGATGGATGCCGAGATTGAAAATCGATTGGAAGCAAGGCAAGAGTTCATTCGGCATTTTCTATGAAGGTTCATTCGGCATTCTCTTTGAAGGTTCATTCGGCATTCTCTATGAAGGTTCATTCGGCATTCTCTATGAAGGTTCATTCGGTATTCTCTATGAAGGCTCATTCGGCATTTCCTGCTCCACCCCTTAGCCGAACAAGCCTACTCCTCTACCATCCACTGCCGAACCGGTATCACTACCGGACCACTTTACCACTTCCCTGCCAAACCATCCGGTCCACCGAACCATCCATCATCGGTCCAAGCTCCACACCGAACCAACATCCCTAAACCCACCACCGGACCAACTCCATCTACATGCTACCACCGGACCAACCAACCACCGGACCAACTCCATCTCCATGCTACCATCACCCTACACCGAACCAAGGAATGCCGAACCAGGTGTGCCAGGCCAGAACATCAGCCCAGGCCCACCAGTAGCTATATACATCCAAGACCCCTGCCCCCAGCCTCACTCTATAAATAGAGGGGCAGGGGTACAACAATGGCGGACAAGTTTGAGAGCTCAAACCTGGAAGGAACTTTCAAACAACTTTCATATACTTGTACTACAAGCTTTGTACTTGTAATCGGATTGGAAAAGGAGAATAACATATAAAGTGGACGTAGGCACACTTTGGCTGAACCACTATAAATCTGTGTGTCTTTTACAGTTTGGTCCTTGCTTTTTACATATTTGCATAAACCACCTAGATCACTACGAACAACATAAAATCAACTAAATCATACAACTTGGAGCTGTTTGCCCATTTTGTACAAACATCTTTGAGTTATTTGCTGAGATCTGTGATTTGTGTTTGAATATTGCTGACTTATATTCATACACTGGTGCTTTCACGGTATTGGGTGTTTGCGGCCATTTTTTACGCAAACACTATTTCTGAATGTAATACGCTCACTGTGAGAGATTAATAACTTTTGTCTCCGTTTTGACTTGTAGACACCATGTTTGGTCATGGCTCGATGCTTGGCAGCCTGCACATCCTATAATGATTCGCGTATGAGGGAAGGAGATCAGGAGTACGATCAAGGGTATTCTGTCCAAGAACGAACTGATATGGATAGGGAATATGTACATCGCTCTCGATCTCGCACACCCTCTCCTAGAGTCTCTGCCCAGCCTCTTGCCCACGCCTCGCGACCTTCAAAAGCTCCACGACACAAGCTGTCCTCCCAATTGTCAAGGTTCGAAACCCACCATAGGACTGAGATTGTGGCCCCCACAACAACAGAGCAGACAATGACCGAGCCTTCGGGGGAAAGAGCAGCGAGGCTAGCTCAGTTGAAGAAATATTTTTCGGACATTTGCTTCGATGGGCTTGTCTTCCCTCCGCGTTTAAAAAGGGTACCAGCGTCGGTCGAACCCATAGTGCATGATTATGTTGCCGATATGTTTTTCCAGTACTAGGAATGGTCGAAAACAGCGAAAAAGGCGTCAAAGGTGGCCTTCGACCAGGCGGTCATGATTGAGAAGCTGGAGAAAGAACTTGGTCAAAAAGTCTGAATTATTCAGGCTCTCAATAGTGAGGCCGAGTCTTCTCGCAAATCAGAGATCGAGTCCTTAAAAAGGCCGATGAGGCCCAGGCGGCGATGGAAAGGATGAAGCGTGAGGATTTCTTCACGGTAGAGGACATGGGCCATCGAAACATCATCGTAACCGCCGAGCGGGATGCGGCCCTGAAGGAGCTAAACGAGCTTAAGGCCAAAGTCTCGAAGATCATGAAGGAGAGGGACGTCGCTAACGTTTCTGCACAGGAAGCGTGCGATCAAGCGGTGAAGTTTTGGAGGGAAAGAGATGCGGTCGTGGAAAAGGTCGGCGAGGTGGAGGGCCGAGTCGATGAGAAAGTTCGGCGGGCAGAGATCAAGCTTGAGACGGGGATAGAAGAGCTTCTCATCACTTATAAGGCCAATGTGTTGAGACACAGGAATCTGGCTTAGCTTGATGATTACTCGACACATCTATACAACGCTTGGAACTTGGTGATCGAGGAAGAGAAGGTGGTGCTGTCGGGTGGTGCCCTTGATGAATTTGAGCTGGAGAACTGCATTTTAAACGAAGATGAAAAGAAAGTTCTTCATGAGTCTATGATCTCTCATGCAAGAGAGAGGCAAGGCACCCAGTATTTAGAAACCGGGAAGGTTCCGGAGTCGAGCATTCTGCTACATGTTCTGAGATTATTACTTCATCTCGATCCGAGCCTACTCCGGTTATCGAGCCCCAGCCCATCCGGCCTATGATCCTCAACAGCCACGTCTATCTCCTATTAAGAAGCATTTATCCGAAGCCGTTCAGGCAACCGCAAGCCAAACCGAGGAAGGTACTCATAACAAATTTCATGTGTATTTGAAGTGAAGGGCTTGTTTTTGAAGTGTGTTCTGACAACTTCTTTTCTTTCTTGTCCAGTGAGCGAAGTTACACTGACAGTGCCTCCTGCAAGCCAAGAATCACATCAAGTGCACGAGGCCATTATTATTGAGGCAATTACCACGACTGCGGTCGCGCCGACGCAGATGACACATGGGAGCTCGATGTCTTTGGTCGAGCAGATGATGAACGAACTCCTCGGTCAGAGCAGCGATCCTTTTGCGGACATGCCATTCGTCCTTGGTGCGTTCTCACCTGCTTCCATTGCTTCATCACAGTCCACTACTGCCTACCGTGATGCCCGTTAAGCACGTGAAGTAAAGATTTTGGCCGAAATTAACGATGAGATGGAGGCGGCGGTTCGTGGTGATGATTCTGAGGGTGGAGTGACGGCGCAGGTTCCGTCTCCACTTGTGATGATATCACCCGGGGGGACACTGGTTGATTCTAGAGTGTCCACTCCACCCCCGGTTGCAGATCCAGTTCCCCCGACTCCTCCTGAAGAGAGCATCCCCGTGGACTCGAGTTCAGAGGAAGACGTTGGTATCATGCCTTCTTCAGGGGATGATTCGCCAAAGGGTAAAGGTTCGAACCGAAAAACTATTATCGGTTCCGGCAGTTCTTCCTCGAAGAAAAGGCTGAAGAAGAAAAAGTAGATTAGCCCTGCTTTTGCACATTTTTGGCTGTTAGAAGTGCACTTTTGTCTTTCATAGGCCATGTATAGATGCAGGCTCGGCCCTCTGCTAGTAGAATTTTTTTGGAATAACTTGTACATGAATCTTCACATGCAATTTAGTTGAAATGACATTTAGTTTCTTTGCTTCAACTCTCATTTCTTTTGTGCTTTAGTATTTGTAGTATTTGACTTTCATTCCGGTGTACTTGTGGTATTTTTACCCTCAAGTTGAGCTCGTTTTATTTGCTAAGTCTGAAAATCTTGATCACACATCGTAATTGTTGAATGAGTTGAATTTTGGACATTGTATCGCTTCGGTTAGTGATTAACACTTAAGCTTTTGCCCCCAGTTTTGGGGTCCAACATTTGTATTTTGATGGTCAATCGCACCTATTGCAAATCTTGAGCACATGTCCACACTCTGGGGACTTAGGATAATCTGTTATCGATAATCTGGTTCGCACTCTGGGAATTCGAGCGTTACCGATGTTTGTAACACATTTCGCACCCCAGGAACTTTGGCTTGGTATTTGTACTCTAATTCACACTCTGGGAATTTGGAGTCGACATTTATTTTTCGGTTCGCACTCCGGGAACCAAGAATTGATGTTTATACTCCAATTCACGCTCTGGGAACTTGGAGTTAGCATTTATATTTTGGTTCGCACTCCGGGAACCTGGAATTGATTTTTATACTCCAATTCACGCTCAGGGAACTTAGAGTTAGCCGACAGATGGTCGGTCACATCTGTTTAGGCTTTTTTGGAATTCGTTCACTCTGGGAATGACGGATTTATCGGGATCGTGGATGGTCGGATCGCATCCATCACGAGCTACAAAGTGAGGTCGTTAGATGAATGGGTCCATCATCGTAGAACTTGTTTAGGATATGGTCGAAGTCGTTAGGTGGACGGGTCCACCCTCTTCGAAGCCGTATTTATAAGTTTTGTACTTCAACTCGCACTCTGGGAGATTGGAGTTAGCGTTTATACTCCGGTTCGCACTCTTTGAACCTAGAATTAATGTTTATACTCCAATTCGCACTCTGGGAATGTGGGTTAGTGTTTATACTCCGGTTCGCACTCTGGGAAACTAGAGTTGATGTTTATACTCCAATTCACACTCAAGGAATTTGGAGTTAGTGTTTATACTCCGGTTCGCACTCTGGGAACCTAGAGTTGATGTTTATACTCCAATTCGCACTCTGGGAATTTGGAGTTAGTGTTTATACTCCGATTCGCACTCTGGGAACCTAGAGTTGATGTTTATACTCTAATTTGCACTCTAGGAATTTGGAGTTAGTTTTTATACTCCGATTCGCACTCTGGGAACCTACAGTTGATGTTTATACTCCAATTTTCACTATAGGAATTTGGAGTTAGTTATAGGAATGTCGTGTGTCGGTCCAGTTCAGCCTTTAATGTGACGGCTTGCCCTCGAGCTGAGGTTTCACTTAGTGAGTGGCCGGTCGTATCATAGTCACTCGCTATTTGAATAAATTACATCGTACGATAGAACTTAGCTCTTCGTGCATCGTGATTGTTGAATGTCACATTCAGTTAATAATAGCTCTAGCTTGAAGGGATAGTAGTTTATTGCTGGAACGAAAAAACATGGCAAAGTCAGTGCCTTATTAAAAATTCAAACTTCAGAATACAAAGAAAAGTGCAAAGTATTCATAGACTAAATAAATCCTGTCATGTGTAACAGTGACGAAGATCCTCGTCGTTCCAGGCTCCTGACAAAGTGGGTTTGCCACTTATGGCGTTTATCACTAATCTCCCACCGGGACGGGTATAATCCTCCTGTCATGGCCATCGGGCTCATTATTTTGATTTGATGGGCCCGCCCATCCAGGCTGTGGTGTCCGCACAAACTCTTCCAGCTTCCTTTCTCTAATAAATTTTTCTACGAGATTTTGCAAATAACAGCATTCATTTGTATTGTGCCCGTAGCTTTCATGAAACCTGCAGAATTTTCTCGTCTGGATTTGTCTTTCCGATGACGGTTTTGGTGCAGGCTTTTTATATTGAATTGTATTACAGGTCTATAAATACAAGTTCTCCAGTGATGTATTCAAAGGAGTGTAGCTATCAAACATAGGATTCTTGCGCTGTGGGCCACGGTTCTGATCTCGCTTTCTATTTTGATTCACGTTCTCTCTCTGCTGGGTTTGCTTGTTTTGAATGTTCAACTGAACTTTTGCGGGGCTTTCACCGGACTGTTTGATCACGACATTGCTTTGGATCCCTTCCATGCTTGGCCCTACATCAGTCTGCTTCCTAGACTGTTTCGCATCTTCCCTTCTTAGGAATTAAGCCGCCTTGGCATAGAAACGGTCCAATGATGTAGGTGGTTTTCCAACAAACCAGTTGCCAAACTCTGAATCGGGGTCAATTCCCTTAGTCAATGCCATAAGAATGGAGTTATTGTTCGGATTGTGGATTTCCACACATGCAGCATGGAATCTCTCTAAGTAGTATCTGAGCATCTCTCTAGGAGCTTGGGTGATGCCAGATAGAGTGTTGACATCTTTTGGCCTTGCGACTTGCATGCGGAATTGCTCAACAAATTTTGTGACCAACTGGTCAGAGTAGGAGATGGATCAAGGTGGTAGTCGAGTGAACCACATGGTGGCGATGCCCTCTAAGGAGATGGGAAAACTATGACACTTCACTGCATCATCAGCTCTAGCAGCGCTCATCAACCATTCCTATTTCAGAATATGTTGGTTGGGGTGGGAGTTTCCCTCGTACGTGGGTAGAGTCGGCATTCTGAATCGCCGAGGTGGTTCTGTAGTAAGTATATTGTCTGTAAATGGAGTGCGACTCCAAGAGATTCCCCAGTCGTCGTTCGTGAGACCCTAGCTCTCACGTGAGACCCTGGCTCTCACGGATCGTCTGATGTACCATGATCGGGAGATCCGGCATTTGCATGTTCTGTTTGTTGATCCAAAATGTGGTTGGGTCCCACATTATGATTTTGGACCGGATGCTGTCGATGGTCCACATCTCCCCTTATTGGCACATGATCTTTCGGGACATAAGGTTCTGGAGTACGTCCATGATGACGACGGTCCAGGTTCGACTAATTTTGGGCATCAAACCCTGGTTCAACCGTGACTGCCGTGGCGCGGTAGTCTGTGGTGTAGTGAGGAGCGGCACCCCCCGGGAGGAGGGCCCGGTTTGGAAACTGGCTGATGGACCAACTCTCAGCTGTCCAGTGGTCATTGCTGGTTGATATCCAGCAGTTTGTGCGTGACTCTCATCTAGCCGGGGTCATGGAGATCGATGATGATAATCAGAAGAGGAAGAACTTTTGCTGGAGGAGTGAGAAGCATGATCTCTCCTGGATCTCCTCCGCTTCTGGCAATTTAGCTAGTTGGTCAGCTCGGCATTGGCGCGTAGCTGTTCTATTAGTTGTTGCCGACATTGGGTCAGCTCTTGAAGCAGCAGCTGAAACTCTTGTCGGGTAACCGGACCTGATGGTTTCGAGTGTCCGGTAGTGTCTTGGTTAGAGGGAGGTAGTGGCACAGGATTCTGTCTATCCTAGTCTTCTTGAATGATAGTGTTGGAGGTGGTCCTTATGCTAACCATCTTGGGTGTCGAACTCCTTTCCTAGGCTTTATGCAAATCTGAATAGAAGGGAAGAGAGTGATCTGGATCTCTCTCTTAGATTTATGCAATCCGATATCAACGACAGATCCAACGAGCAAGAGAAAATCTGGGTTTTCTTAGTGAAAGCACCAAAGTGTTTGTACCAAAATTGGGCACAACACTCTTCGGAAGTTTTTAAAGAGATAACAGTGAAGAATATAAATGTAAAATGAGGATTATCTAACAAAAATTCCAAACAACAGGAAAGTAAATGCACAAGCAAGCAATTTAGAGTCGTTCGGCGTGTTGCCTACATCCACTATGAAGTTTTTGTAACTTTTATTGATTCTCTTTCAGCGATTACAAGGGATTACAGCGAACAAAAGAAAAATACAACATAAAATTCGAATTCAACCGCAAGAGTATGATGTAGGTCTTGATCCGGCAGAGTCTTCGCGCTTTAGAATCAAAAGGCGTAGGAGGATGAGACTTCGCTCAAAATTTGGGAGATTCGCTCTGGCGTGTGAGGGGGCCCACACGACCAATTGCAGAAAGTTTCGACTCGATCTGTGATCGATACGAAATCATTTTGTATCGAGCAAGATCATGTCCGATGGAGCTGAAATTTTGTGTGAACGTTCCTTTGCTTGTATGCAATCTTCGGTGAAACTTTCATAGCATTTGGATCAGTGGATTTTGAGATATGATCGATACGAGTAAGATTTCTCTTATGGCTGTTCGGTTCGACCCCATAGCTTCGAATCGATGCCTTCATATTGATGGTTGCACGTGTCTCTGAGATGATGTAGCGCACGTATTCTGAACCCATCCACCTTTCCCTCCGGTTTGACCGTGTCGCATCCATGGTTCTCACCTAGTTTGTATCGAATGTCGTTATTCATTCGTGTTGATGGACACGAAGCAGTGTTAACTCATGGATTCGAGCAGAAGCAACAACGATGGATACGAAGTGACGAAGGCTGATGGTTACGAAAAAGGACTTTCCTCGATGGATACGAACCAGGTAGATAATTGATGGATGGGAAGGAGGCATTAGCCGATCATCACGTAATGCATGCTTTGTATATGCATTCGAACTGGATCGATGCGAAGTGGATGGATATGAAATAGGGCTCACTAATGGATAAGATCGCTTGCTTGGTGATGGATTCGAAAGAACAAAGGAGGATGAAGACGAAAGGAGGTACGTACTTCACGGATACGAAATAACGACCCGTGGCAGCTGATGGATGAGAAGGTGATGGATATGAAAAAGGGGTTATCACCTTCAATTCGCATCGATCATAACTTGAGCGTATGAACTCGGATTGACTTGAAATTTAGGATGCGGGCTCCCATGGCTTAGCTTGTCCTTTCTCGTAAGTTATAGCCCGATCAAGACTTGGATAAACTTCGTCGACACCCATAGCGAATCTACGCATGCTTGATATCCAGGACCATTAATCCTAAGTTTATAGTCAATTTCTTGGTGTCACGGCCTTGCCAAAAGGCAGGATAACATTATAAATGCTGTCGTTGGTATATTTTGGCAATGTTTGAAATATTATAGATTTTAACACTATTTAGGTCATATTTTAAAGTGTTAAATGATTTAACTTTTGGAATTGATTATTTGTGAAATTTAAGAAGTTTGACTATATATTTAATGTTTAAATTTGAATTTTAAAGGAATTTAAATTGAATTTGAATTTAAATAATGTTACATGGTTATGTGTTAATTTGAATGAATTGAGATAAATGAATTTTTGAATGGAATTTTGAAATGTATTTTGTAATGATATTTGAAATAATAAATAAATGACATTTTTGATTTTTAAAATGATACTTAAATTTGAATATTTGAAATTGAATTCAAATAATGATTTGATAATAAGTTTTGAAAGGATATGATATTTTGATGATTTAAATGGTTTGGAAATGATTTGACCTTTATTTTGAGAAAGAATATGAATTTGGAATGATATTTGATTTTGATAAATATATATTTGAAGTTTATATTTGTATGAAAGGATCTTTGGTTTACTTGTAATTTGAGTTTATTTAAATGATATTGGATTTAGGAAATGAATATTTCAAAACTAAGTAATAATGAAATTAAATTTGAGATATATGAAATTATAGAATTTAGTTTTGAAATGCAGGATATTGAAGCTTTGAAATATATAAAAGTTTGAACAGTTCAATTTATGGACCAAATCTATATTTGAAATTGATAGGATTTGAAATGTTTTGTAAGGAAATTGAATTGAATTGAAACTAATGGATTGATTTGAATTAAATTGTAAATTTGAAATTTTGGTTCAATTGAATAAATTTTTAAAATGTAAAGAATTAAAGGAATGTTCATGATTTCAAATGTATGATTTCAAAATGTTATGATTTTCAAAGTGTAATGATTTCAAGTATGTAGGTTTTGAAAAAGTTATAACTTTGAAAGTATTATGATTTTTGAAAGGTGCATATATGTTTGAAATCGAAATGATGAACTATTTTTGTTTGCACAAAAAATGGGCAAACACCTCCAAGTCGTATGAATTAGTTGATTTTATGTTGTTTCTAGTGATTTGGGTGATTCGTGCAAATATATAAAAAACAGGGACTGAACTGTAAAAGACACACAGATTTATAGTGGTTCGGCCAGAACGTGCCTACATCCACTTTATATGTTATTCTCCTTTTTCTTTCAGATTACAAGTACAAAGCTTTGTATACAAGTATATGAAAGTTGTTTGAAAGTTCCTTCCGTGCTTGTGCTCTCAAACTTGTCTGCCATTGTTGTACCCCTGCCCCTCTATTTATAGAGTGAGGTTGGGGGCAGGAGTCTTGGATGTATATAGCTGCTGGTGGGCCTGGGTTGAAATAGTCTGGTCTGGCGATGTTGGTTCGGTATCCACCTTGTCCGGTAGTGGTTGGAGTGAGTTGGACCGGTGGAGGTTGGTTCGGCAGGGAGATGGTTTTGGACCAGTGTTACTTTGGTTCGGCGGATTGGTGGTTCGGCAGGAGCTTGGAGGAGGTTGGTTCCGCAGAATCTGGTTCGGTAGTTGTGGGTATGGGTTGGACCGGTGGAGGTTGGTTCGGCGAGCATAAAAGAGAGGTTGGTCCGGTAGCGAAGGGATGTGGTTCGGTAGTGGCCTGTGTACCAGATGAGCTTAGGTACCGGATGGAATGGAACGAATGAAGTGGGCAAATCCAGATGAAACTGATGCTTCTTGGTCTCGAGATCTCCTGGGTGAGAATTCACCCAACATTTGCCCCCCAAAGTGGGGCATATGCCCTCATATGTCGCACTTTTTTTTAAATTATTCATCTTAATCATTTTCATTCGGCCCCAAGTGTCGAACCTGTTGGTCCGGTCGTATCTGTGCTCGCCTATAAGTAGGGGCCTAGGGCTTCCGTTATTCCCTACCGAACGAGATAACCGGATAAGGAATTCCTACCAAATCAACCACTATGCCAGACCAACTCCTGCTGCCGAATTTGGTAACTGCCGAATGGCTTCTTCGTTTTACTTCGTTTTATCGAATGGAACCGGGGGGTTCTAAGCACCGAACGAGTTTTTTTTCTTGAACTACCGGACGAATTATTGAGACCCTGAATACCGAATGAACCTTATACTGAGAATGCCGAATGAACCCTTGTATTGGGGAATGCCGAATGAGATATGCCAAATGGACTTTTGTACTTGAATCATGAGTGAGATTCCCGACTTATACATGCTTGCTCGCTTTATACACTCGCATGCTTATGTCTATATACTTCTTGTTCTAACAATATGTCTCTCGCTTTTGTGTATGCAGATAAATGTCTCAAAGAGTGGAAAACCGATCAGATAAGAGGAAATCTAGGGACATAAGAGAGTCCCCTGCCGTGCCCCCAGTCCAGCCAGAACCAGCGCGACATGGACCTGCCCCGAGGTCATTAGTGGACGGATATGGCCCTCAAGAGCTTCTGAATTCTCCTCCCAATTGCTTCTCGAGCTCTCTCAGAGAGGAGCAGCTTGATGTTATCTCTCGCTCCTTTGGGATTGACAGAGCGAGCATGCTGTTGCCGGGGGACGGAGTGATGCCGTACAATCCCTCTGAGGGATATTTCACGTATAGCTGATACCATTGCATGTGCATGGCCATTCCTCTGATCAATGCATGGATAGTCTGCTTCATTACCTATCTGAAGGTGGCCCCTTTCCAGCTCCAGCCCAATTCCTACGCTATCCTGGTGTGCTTATTCGTTATTTTCCAGAGAAAGTACGGGCACCCCCCTTCCAACCGGGATATTCGATATTTATATAACTTAAGAGGTTATAAGAAGGGGTCTCCGTACATTAGCTTGGAAGCGGCCGTTCCCTTTAAACCGGTCCTAGACCTGTATTCGAACCTCAGTATGTTTAAGAAAGAATGGTTTTTTATCAAGGATGACTCTTTTTCCTTCCGCCTTTTCACTTCTGGCTGTAAGTTGAACTCCATTTGTAGTTTCTTTGTCTCGGCTGCAATGCTCCTTCTCATATGCTTTTATTTCTTGCTAGCGACAGGTGGCTTTGCAGTCATGGAGAATGATTCCTTGGTTCGGATGGCTGTGGAAATAAGGGCTATCCCAGGACGGGATCGGTCGGCTTCTTACCTGATCCGGAACGCTACTCTCCTGGAGCATAACTTGATCCTGCCACACCAGTCCGTGGTTAAGCAGAGAGATACGGCTGAGGAGATGGCCGCCAAAGCCAAGGAAGTGGCCATGGTGAAAAGTGGCAAGGGGGAACCTTTCACGAAGCCTCCAGCTGTCGGAGGGAAGAAGCTCAAGAAGTCCGACGGCCCCTCTCCTAGCACTTGCCCAATTGCTCCGGGGGAGGAAGATGTGGAGGAGGATATAGGTGAGGGTGAAGGAGGCGATGGACAGAGCGGTAGTGGCGTTGGTGCCTTAACATTCGGGCAAGCGGGAGAGATTCATGAGTGGACGGATGATGCTTTCCGTCATGCTTTCGGGGAGTCGGAGGGAGGATCGGCTTTGGTTGAGAAGGCAAAGGAGGCTGACAAGGCTGGGTCTGGCGCCGATCCATCCTCTAAGAGCTCTTCAGCTAAGGCGACTCCGACGATTCAAGGTGAACTTTTTACTTCTGCAGACTCCATTTACGATAGGGACTTAGGAATATCTTATGGTTCGCTCCCGTCCTGGAATGAGATTCAGGGCTTATTGCAGTATCCTACTCCTCCGCAGGGTTTGTAAAATATATGTGCCTTCTCACTCCTTTTAACTTAACATATTTCTTGAATTATGGATCATTGTATGTTCGTAACACTTGGTTTTTATTCCAGGAGCAGGTAAGGCAGCCAAGACATCAGATATTCGGCACCGCCTCGAACAGTATAAGCTACACAAAGCTTTTGCCAAACCAAAGCCGTCAACTAGCCATCCTGGGGATGTAGTTAGATATCGCCCTCTTCTCGGAGTTATTGAAGAAGATATGCAAAATAGGAAGAGGGCCCGATCTTCGTTCGAACCTCCACTGGCCCTCAGCCTCCAGTCCAGCCCATCCATGATATTACTAAGGAGGATACTAAGTTTATGCCCTCCCCCCATCCGTCCGAAAATCCAACCGTCACCCGATAGACCGTCCTGGTTTGGATCGCAACCCATTTGCCGGTCACCCGGATCTGGACCCGAGTTTTCAGGACATCTCTTTTGACGAGGTCCCGGGTGAGCATCTTCTTCCTCGCAATCCCATGGTACAGGTGCTTGATGAGGCTAAGCCGTTAGACCTCGATTTGCTTACTACTCGGATTGTGACTATGGGGAATGAGGCCAAGGCAAGCATCGATCGGGTGGCTGAGGAAACCAAGAGGCTAATGGAGCATCACGCTCGACTGGCCAGGGCTGGGGAGGAAATCGGAAGTGCTAACATCCGGTTGCGGCTACAGGTTTCTGATCAGGCCAAACAGCTTGCCGATCAGGCTATCCAGATATCTCAGCATGAGGCGGCCTTCCGACGACTAAAGAAAACCATGGAGGAGGCTAGCAAGGCTGAGTTGCGAAAGATGGAGGCCGCCTGCAAGGAGCGGATTGACATAGCCATTGCTACGGTGGACGAGGTTCGGAGGGCGGATCTCGAGCAGGTAGAGGAGTTATCTGGGAGGCTTGAGGCCGCGGAGCTTGCTCAGGCCAGGCTAAAGGAAGAGATGGAGGAAATAAGGAGGTCTCTCCAGGCTGACCGCTTGAGATATCGATCGGAGAGGGATGTTGCCATCGCTAAGTTGCTGTCCTCCGAGGCCCGGGTGAGGGAGTTTGAGGGGAATGAGGGGATGTTGGATGAGATGTTGCAGGATATGTACTTCCGTACTTGGAAGCAGGGTAATCTATCCTGGATGGATGACTATCCCCGGATCATGGCTAGGATATATCTCCAGGCTTTGGAGGAGGCCAAGGCCGATGCGGATAAGGAAGGTGGAGCGGCATTCAGGATGGACGTGGTTACCACCCAGTTCTCAAAGGAGGAGAAGGTAGCGGTGAAGGAGGGGATGCGGCTACTTGCTGCGGAGGAAGCCGGTGTGCAGTTGGGGGATGAGGACCAAGGAGCTGGTGTTGGTGAGTTTTCCCTTTTTAGCTTTTCATAACTTGATCGTTCGTTGTCGGTTTATTGGACTCTTTTCCTGAATTGGACAGGTGGGGCCTCTGGTCATCATGCTGGGATCTCCGATCCTGTAGTCAAGTAGATTCGAAGAGCTGGTAGGACGAGGGTGGAGCACTGGTGCAGTTGGTTATTTAATTTAGCCTGGTTGACATTCCTGTACACGCTAGTTCAAAACATTAATGTACTCTCAAGTTGTAATTATGCTATTGAACGTCTCTATGTAAGCTTATAACGTAAGCTGATTCTGTTATATTTTGAATGCTGTTATTATTTTGAAGTGCTGTATAAAAAAATATAGTTATGCATATGCCTGTGATTTAATTGTGTTCGATGTTAAGCTTTTGCTTGAAATATAATCTCATGTTTTGCAATGTTACGAATAAGTCATAGCTATATGATTATGTACAAGAAAAAAGAGTACCGCCCTTCATGTTCTGGTTGCAGGGGGTAGCTTTGTACATCGTGTGTAATTGACCATGGATGCGGCTGAGTGCTTTGTCACCCAGTTTGCGGGCTCAAATTTTCGTGAGCGAATGCCTCCTATTTAGCGTCCTGTACTTTGGGGACCGTTATGCAGGATACAAGAAAAGCATTTAAATGGAATGGAAATATAGGAAAAGTAAAACTTCCAGTCACGGAAGGCCGTCGATATGCTTAAGTTCGTGGCAAACGGGTTTTGTAGTCACTTTCCCTAGCTGTGGGTCTTGGAGACATTTGTCACCCATCTTACGCCTCCGCGGGGAGTTTATCTTTTTTACCACAGCCGCACTTAAGACATATCGGAGCGGAGATCGCGCACAGTAACTACCCGAGCCATTATGGCCCGTAATCGTGGGTATTATTCGATTTACTGTGGGCTGCTAGCGTGGGTGCCGATCGTCAACCGTGAAATACCCCTGGCTGGCCACACCTTATGTTGGAGCTTAAAGTAGGTTCACAGTTGCCAGCGATCCGAACGCCATAATGAGCTGCCATCGGCTATAGTCGGCCTTCGTGATGGCTTATAATTGGCTCATTACAGTTGGCTTTGAGGGCAGTCGCGAGCAATGAGTTAACCCTCAGCAGAGGGATGCTGGAGCAAAAGTGTCTCATTGGCGAGCGCATAGAATCACATAGTACCTGTTGAGTCTTGTCCAGGTGAAGTTGCGCCATGAAGTTCCAGTATGGAAATGTCGTTATACACGATTTTGTTCAACAGAAAAGGATAAAGCTTAGCAAGCAGCTAAGATATAAAGGAACAAGTTAAAAAGAGACAAGATTTTTAAAGTGGTTCGGCACGAAAATGCCTACATCCACTGATTCTCTTTGTTACTTCACTTCATATGGGCAGTACAAGTTATGAAAAGTATCGACGGAGGTGTTGGATGTTCCATGCCCTCTGGAACACCTCTCCGTCCACTGTTGACAAAATATAAGCTCCGTTGTGGAGATCTTTATGAATTACAAAGGGTCCATCCCAGATTGGATCTAGCGCTCCGGGGCGCGGGAAGATCCGTTTGAGGACAAGATCTCCTTCCTGTAAGCTGCGGTGCTTGACTTTAGAGTTGTATTGTGCTACTACTTTTTGCTTGTGAGCTACCGCTTTAAGTGCTGCATCATTTCTTCCTCCTTCAATTAGATCCAAAGACATGCGTAGGAGTTCTCCATTCTCTTCTGGGTTGTAGTGGATCCTATGGTGGGAAGGCACTATAGTTTCAACTGGGAGCATGGCCTCCGATCCGTATGCCAAAGAGAAAGGAGTATGCCCTGTTGATGTTCTGTAAGATGTGCGGTAGGCCCAAAGTGCCGTAGGAAGTTCATCCACCCAAGCGCCTTTTGACTTTTCAAGTTTCTTCTTGATTAGGGTTTTGAGGATTTTGTTGACAGCTTCGACTTGTCCGTTTGCCTGGGGTAAGCCACAGATGAGAAGCTTTTGTGAATTCCGTGCTCTTGGCACCAGTTGGAGAATTCCTCGATGTCAAATTGAAGTCCATTGTCCGATATGATCTTGAGTGGGACTCCGTACCTGCACAGAATATTTTTGATCAAGAAGTTGATAACTTTTGCCGAAGATATTTTATTTAGAGGTTCCGCCTCCACCCATTTGGTGAAATAGTCAACCGCCACTATAGCATATTTGGTTCCGCCTCTGCCCGTTGGCAGTTTGCCAATCAAGTCAATTCCCCATACTGCAAAGGGCCAAGGGCTGGCCATTTGAGTAATCTCATTTGTGGGTAGTCGAGGAATCTTGGCAAATTTCTGACATCTGTCGCATCTCTTGACGAAGTCCAAGGCATCTTTGTTTAAAGTGGGCCAGTAATATCCATATCGGAGTATCTTCTTTGCAGGAGTCTGCCCTCCAGTGTGATCTCCGCAACTTCCTTGATGGATGTTGGACAAGACTTCCCTGGCTTCCCTTCCAGCGATACACCTTAATAAGGGATTAGAGAAGCCGCGCCGCTAGAGGATGCCTTCTTGTAATGTATAGCGGGAAGCTTTCCTCAAGGTTTTCTTGATTTCATTACGCCTGTCGTGAAGTGTGCCATCTTGTAAATATTTTCGGATAGGAGTCATCCAAGTTTCTTCGTCGATCGCAGCTATCAGATTCACTTGCTCGAAACTTGGTGCTGGCTGTTTTGAGATGGTTAATGCCCCGAAGATAGTGATGTTCTTCATACTAGCTTGCTTTGCTAGTTCGTCGGCCTCTTGGTTTTCTTCTCGAGGAATGTGTTTGATTAGATAGTGATCCAATTGATTGAGCAGCAGCTTGATCTTTTTTAGATATGCTGTGAGTCGTTCTCCTCGAGTCTGCAAGTCTCCCAGTATTTGATTTACAATGAGTTGAGAATCACTATGGAGACATAAAGAGCCGACTCCAATCTCCAAGGCCAGTTCTAATCCAGCTATCACCGCTTCGTATTCTGCGTCATTGTTGGTGGCAGCGAATTCCAACCTTAGGGCGTAGTGCAGCTTCCTTCCCCTGGGGGTGATTATCACAACACCTGCCCCCGAGCCTTGTTCGTTAGACGCTCCATCTACGAAGAGATTCCACTTGATATCTTCTGCTATTTCAGATAGCTCCTTACCTTCGTTAGTAGTGAATTCGACAATGAAATCAGCTATGGCTTGCCCCTTGATAGCGGTGCGAGGATGGTGAGTGATATCATATTGACTTAGTTCAATGCACCACTTAAGTAATCGCCCAGAAGTGTCGGGGCGATGGAGCACTTGCCTTAGCGGTTGATCGGTTAAAACTCTGATGGAATGAGACTGGAAATAGTGTCGCAGTTTCCGTGACGTAATTAGCAGACAGTATGCTAGCTTCTCAAGTTTAGCGTACCTGGCTTCTGCCCCTGTAAATCTCTTGCTCACAAAGTATACGGGCCGCTGTGCGCGGTTGCCTTCTCTCACCAAAGCGGCGCTCAAAGCGTAGGACGATACAGCAAGGCATAAGTACAGTTCCTCGCCTTCATCTGGAGTTGAGAGTATCGGTGGTCTCTGGAGGTGTCCGATTAAGTTAAGGAAGGTTGTCGAGCATTCGTCAGTCCATTCGAACTTTCCTTTGTCTTTGTTTAGAGCTTCGAAGAAAGGGATGCATTTGTCGGTTGCTTTAGAGATGAACCTACTTAGGGCGGCCACTTTCCCGTTTAGGCTTTGCATCTCTCTTCGAGTGGATGGTATCTTAATATCCTGCAAAGCTCGAACTTGTTCGGGGTTTGCTTCAATACCCCTGGCATGAACGATGAATCCCAAGAACTTTCTCGATGATACTCCGAAGGAGCACTTTAGAGGGTTCAGCTTCATTCCATATTGGCGAAGTACTTGAAACATCTCGTCCAGGTGGTTTATATGGTCGTTGGCTTTCCTCGATTTTACCAGCATGTCATCCACATAAACTTCCATAGTTCGTCCTATTAGTTCTGTAAACATCTTGTTGACGAGGCGTTGATAAGTGGCTCCGGCGTTTTTACGTCCAAATGGCATTACCGTGTAGCAGTACAATCCTCGGTCAGTGATGAAGCTAGTGTGGTCTTGATCGGGGGCGTGCATAGGGATTTGGGTTATATCTTGAGTATGCGTCCATAAAGGATAAGAGTTCGTGTCCGGCTGTGCTGTCCACAAGTTGGTCGATTCGGGGGAGTGGGAAGCAGTCCTTTGGGCAGGCGTCATTTAAGTTGGAGAAATCGATGCATGTTCGCTACTTCCCATTAGCTTTCTTTACTAGTACCGGGTTGGCGATCCATTCTAGGTAGATGGCTTCCCGTATGAAGTCATTGGCAAGTAAGTTCTTTACTTCTTCCTCGAGGGCTGCTGATCATTCTGCCCCCATGCTCCTCTTTTTCTGCTTCACTGGCACCTTGGTGGGATCGATGTTCAGCATGTGGCATGCTACGTCTGGGGAGATTCCTGTCTTGTCAGCGTGCGTCCATGCAAATACATCGATGTTGTGGCGAAGAAAATCAATGAGTTGATTCTTTAATTCTTCTTTTAACTGAGACCCGACTCTCAGCAGTCTACTTGGGTCGTGTTTGTCTACAGATACGAATTCCATAGCCTCTGCAGGCTCGGCGGTGGCCTCCTCCCCTTTGTCCCTGGGGTCTAATTCATTGAAAGGATCACTGGTATATCGAAGAGGAGGGGCTTTCTTTAGTTGCTATGCTTCCAAGCTTTTCATGCAGAGAGTAGTCTCTGCATTTTTCTCTTTATCTTTTCTGCGGTTATTGTGAAGTTCAGTTACATAGCAGTCTCGAGCAGCGTCTTGATCTCCCTCTATTTCCTCTATTCCGTTATCGGTTGGAAATTTCATCTTCAGGCACCACGGGGATAGGACAATTTGGAAGTCAGACAAGGCTGGTCTTCCCAAAAAGGCGTTGTAGGCCGAGTGGTTCTCTATTAGCACAAACGTTTGTTTTCGTACAGCGGAGCGGGGATGACTTCCTATTTCGACAAAGAGATCCAGTTGCCCGAGAGGCATCTTTGCATCTCCAGTGAAACCGTGTAGTGGTTTGTTGCAGGGAGACACATCCTTCACTGACAGCTTCATTTTGTCGAAAGTATGCTTAAATAGGATATTTACTGAGCTTCCAGTGTCTATTAAAATTCGAAAAACTTTGGCTGGACCGAACCAGGCAGAGATGACCATAGGATCCATGTGTGGGTACTGTCTTCCCTCTAGGTCACGCCTACTGAATGTGATGTCGTCACTCTCTTTCCGTTTCGGGTGGCGTTCTTCCATAACAGAATTAACGTAGCCTTCATCGTTTCTAAGTGACTTACCGTATCTTTCCATCTCTGCTCAACTTCTGTCGGCGATGTGTGGTCCTCCCGATATGGTATGGACCACTATCTTCTCTTGACTAGAGCCGCTGGTGTTGCGATTTCCTCCGCCTACTTCTAGGGGGGTAGTCCAGGATTCTCATTGGCAGGAGTTGAAGTCCTGTTCTGGCCTTTTACATTGCGTTCCAGTCTCTTCCTTCTGATGTGTTCTTCAATCAAGTCCCGGAGATGGTGGCATTCATTGGTGTCATGTCCATGGGATTCGTGGAAGCGGTAGAACTTTCCAGACTTGATTGCATTATCTGACTCCTTCTTGTGCGGGGGGCGCTTGTATCTAACTTTGTCTTGAGTGGCTAGGAAGATGTTTTCGATTGTTTCATTCAAAGGAGTGTAAGAGTCAAACCTTGGTCCTGGTGATATAAGCGCTTTTCTCCCTTTTTGCCCCAGCATTGTCTCTGGAGTCATTTCTTCGAACATCCTTTGCTGCAGCGGGGACCCTGTCTGTAGCCGTCTTAGCCTGTTGCCCTGATTGCCTCTCAGTGGCAGCGTCTTCAAGTCTCATATACTTTCAAGCTTCGTGGAAGAAATCAGGTAAAGTCGCTGGTTTTTCCTTGGTTAGTCTTCTAGCAAATTTAGTATCTGGATGTACACCACTGTAGAGGGCCATTAGGATAAGTTTCTCATCGGCATCTTGGACTACGGCCGTCGCGGCGTTGAATCGGGTTAGATATTGTTGCACTGTCTCTTCGGGTTTCTGTTTGATATTAGATAAGGAATAAGCGTCCTTGGATTGCTCCACATGAATGCGGAACTGACTGATGAACTTTTCTTTCAACATTTCCCATGAGCAGATGGACCCTTGGGGTGGGTGGCAGAACCAGGAGGTAGCTAGATCTGCCAAGAGTAGTGGGAAGCATTTACACAACACTCACTCTGTTGCTCCGCTCATGAGCATATGCTGGGTGTACCTCTGTAAGTGTACGATGGGGTCAGAGGTTCCCTTGTAACGTTCCATCGTTGGCATTTTCCATTCTCGGGGGGTGATGGAAGTTTCGATATTGCGGGTGAAGGGGCCGGTTACCCTAGCACCTTTCCCCCGATCCCTTTGCTACCGTTGGACGCACTCTCTGAACAATCGCGCCATCCTTTCATCAGAACTTGGAGCGGACAAAAAAGAGTTTGGTTCTTCCCTGCGGGATTGATTCCGTCCAGATGACTTGTAGGGATGGTATCGTCTGTCACTCCTAACATTCTCCAAAGGCTGCCTCTGCTCTTCTGGGGGCATGCTGGGGTCAGCCATAGTTGGCCCTTGCCTTGATCTTCCCCTGCTGGGTTCTGTTCTCAGCGCTTCCTCGGGTCCAGCTTCGGGCTGGACTCCAGCTCGGCCCCGTCTACTGGTGTTTTCATGGTTATGTAGCATGACAGGCTCAGCTACATCCGAACCCTGCCTGGCACCTCCCCCGTCGGGTTCGGTTCCAAGTGTTTCCTCGGGTCGGAATTCGGGCTGAGTCCGGGCTCGGCTCCTACCCTGGCTATTTCTGTTGTTAACTTCTTCGAAGAAGAAAGGTGCTGGACTCCAGCTCGGCCCCGTCTATTGGTGTTTTCATGGTTAGGTAGCGTGACAGGTTCAGCTACATCCTACCCCTGCCTGGCACCTCCCCCGTCGAGTTCGGTTCCAAGTGTTTCCTCGGGTCGGAATTCGGGCTGAGTCTGGGCTCGGCTCCTACCCTGGCTATTTCTGTTGTTAACTTCTTCGAAGAAGAAAGGTCTTTGTTGCCTCCCAAATCCTCCAGATTGGGACTCACCCCATGATTCGGTGTTGCGGTTAGATTCTTCAGCATCCCTTAAGCGTGACATGAGTTGGTCCACCGGGGCTTCTTGTTGAGATGCGAAACGGTTAGTTACTTTAGCCACAACCCTGTCTAGATCTTCCCTAGTAATTGGTTGTTCCACGGCGGAGGCTGTTTGATTTGCCTGATTTTCATCTGGTATTGCTGTTAAAACGGGATGATTCTCTTGATTCGGGGCCACTGGATCTGAGATACTGCTAGTTGCGACGTTCTTTCCTTTGTTAACATCTCTCCTCTGCCTGGAAGTCATGTTGTCGGAGCAAGGAACGATGCTGTGAGGAAGAAGGTTGAGTAGGAGAAGCTGTAGCTTCTAGCTCGGCTCTCAGTGAAAGCACCAAAAATGCTCGCACAAAAAATGGGCAAACACCTCCAAGTCGTATGAATTAGTTGATTTTATGTTGTTTCTAGTGATTTGGGTGATTCGTGCAAATATATAAAAAACAGGGACTGAACTGTAAAAGACACACAGATTTATAGTGGTTCGGCCAGAACGTGCCTACGTCCACTTTATATGTTATTCTCCTTTTCCTTTCAGATTACAAGTACAAAGCTTTGTATACAAGTATATGAAAGTTGTTTGAAAGTTACCTTCGTGCTTGAGCTCTCAAACTTGTCTGCCATTGTTGTACCCCTGCCCCTCTATTTATAGAGTGA
This sequence comes from Allium cepa, assembly GCA_030765085.1. Taxonomy (NCBI): domain Eukaryota; kingdom Viridiplantae; phylum Streptophyta; class Magnoliopsida; order Asparagales; family Amaryllidaceae; genus Allium; species Allium cepa. The sequence goes on along the minus strand of CM060946.1, from coordinate 421,749,195 downwards.
GGTTGGGGGCAGGGGTCTTGGATGTATATAGCTGCTGGTGGGCCTGGGTTGAAGTAGTCTGGTCTGGCGATGTTGGTTCGGTATCCACCTGGTCTGGTAGTGGTTGGAGTGAGTTGGACCGGTGGAGGTTGGTTCGGCAGGGAGATAGTTTTGAACCGGTGTTACTTTGGTTCGGCGGATTGGTGGTTCCACAAGAGCTTAGAAGAGGTTGGTTCGGCAGAATCTGGTTCGGTAGTTATGGGTATGGGTTGGACCGGTGAAGGTTGGTTCGGCGAGCATAAAAGAGAGGTTGGTCCAGTAGCGAAGGGATGTGGTTCGGTAGTGGTCTGTGTACCGGATGAGCTTAGGTACCGGATGGAATGGAACGAATGGAGTGGGCAAATCTAGATGAAACTGATGCTTTTTGGTCTCGAGATCTCCTGGGTGAGAATTCACCCAACAATTTTGATTTGAATATAGTTTTGAAATAAAAATGATTTTGGTTTCGAAGTATAAACTATTTTGACTGAATAAATAGTTTTGAAACAAAAATGGTTTTGGTTTCGAAGTATAAACTATTTTGAATGGAATATAGTTTTGGAAATGAAATGATTTGATTTTTGAAGTACAAACTATTTTGAAATGAACACGGTGTTATAATAACTTTGGTCGTTAAAGAGACCAGGATCGGTAGCTGTGATGCTCTATGCCAACTCCGAAAACCACTTTAACAACCGTGTACACGGTGGAGATTCTTGAATGAAGTAGGATGGTGGCGACGTTCTTGAGGTATATTACGTGGACCCAACTCCCATGAGTTGGCATAAGGTGGCTAAAACAGGAGCGATCTCGGGCCAAGTGAGGTCATTCCTCCGATCGGACACATTCCTTCGATACTATACTCTTACTTGTGATTGATTAGATAGCCATCCTCCAATTTTGATAAGGATTTGGTTTCGAGGTGGGCGTATGTGGCTGCTGTGTTACCACCAGCCCGTGTGCGTAATTGGTATATCTACCCTGGCATTGCCTGGCGTGCCGTGTCACCTACCATACCGACCTTTACTACGAGTTTTTTTTCTCCCGTAGCCCGTGTGGTATCCTTTGATAGTTTCCAGATCTGAATATATCATGATATTGGATGGACTATTGGGACTATTATGTGTGAAGGGTGATATTGGTAAGCCTGGAACGCTATTTTAAAGTAAGTTTATTTTACTGTAGACATTATTATAATAGCGTAATATTACTGCATAGTAAAGAGTTTGAAGGATCCTTAGAGGATGGGCGATCCCGGGCATCCTTTAAGTTACTGATGCATTTTTTACTATTCACTTGAGTTGATTTACAGTTCATAAGTATTGATGTCTTGACTCGAGTGTTTTGTGTTTTGCTTCACGCTCGAGTCAGATTGAGTGATTCAGCATTTAAGACTCACCTTCGAAGTTGGAGCTTTTCTTGAAGATCCAGTCAAATATTCTGCTTTCAGTATTCAGTGATTTCAGTGATCTATTCTAATTTGTACCTGATGTATCTTGTTACTCTTCTGTTGTATTTTGTTTAACTCTTATGTATCTTATTATTATATAGTAGCTTCATGAACTACTATCCCTTTTACTTTCGTTGCCTTTTTATTTACTCTGTGTCCATGATCTGTGACTATTTATTTACTGTATATTCTGAGATTTGCCAAATTTTATTTACAACGTGGTATTTTGAGCAATTCAAGTCCGACCTATGCAGATGCGAATGGTTGAAAATATCGGGTTGTTACAACCTTAACTGGGTCAACCGTGACTTCAAAATAAGATTAGTGCAGAATTCTGGGGAGTTTCACCCCTTTTCAAACCATTCAAAGATTGGCGAGATCGCCTATTCTAATAGAAATCATTCGAAGGGATGCTCCAGAATCAAGAAACACGTATAGGGAGAGAAGATTATGCATTTTGGAATCAAAAGGAAAACCAAATCAAAGGGAAGAAATTCAAGCTCGAACGAAAGTGATTCTGCAAAAAAATTTACTATATATGCTAAGTTTGCCTAGAGCCAAAGCTCTGATACCAACTGTAACAACCAGATATTTTCAACCATTCGAATCCACATACGTCGGACTTGAATTGTTCAAAATATTAGATTGTTAATTTAAATTAGGCGTAACTCGCATATATAGTAAATAGATCAATCACAGAATCACAGACACACAATAATATAATATAATGCAGCAGAATAAATAAATAGTAGTTCATGAAGCTACTATATAAACATCAAAGTTAGAGACACATTTCAACAGATATCTCAATTACAGTCAAGTCTCCAGTACGAGCAGATGACTTCTTTGAACCAATCATATGGAATGGATGAAATCTGAATCGACAGTTGGATCTCTAAACGAAGCTACAAACTCCAAAGGTGAGTCTCAAATGCTGTACCACTCAGTCTGACCCAAGCGTAAAGTAAAACACAAAACACTCAAGTCAGGATTAACATTCTTATATCAGTAACTCCAACTCAAGTGAAATATCAACTGAAATACAAGCAACTTAGGTGATGTTTGGGATAACCATTCTCTAAGGATCTGAGGAACAATCTACAATGTAGAATTATACACTATATTACCGTGGTCATTTCAAATTAATTTCCACTCCAAAACCAAAATATCAGTTTCATTTCAAATACATCTATTTTCCAAAATAGTATATGTATATTAAATAACTTTTAAAGTAAAGTATTCGTAATTTCCTTAAGCTTCACAGATCTCTCCAAAATCAACCGAACTTTCCATTCAGATTAAAGTCAATGTAAATTTTACAATTTCAATTCAATTTAGTTTCTAGATAAACAATTGAAATTATATCGAATTCAAATACAGATCTGAATCACTAGATAAACCATTTATATTCCAATATATTTCAAAGCTTTAATATTCAACAATTTCAAAGCTAAATTTAATAGTTTATATAGGTCTTAATTTAACCTCATTATTATTTAGTCTTGAAATATTCACTTAATAAATTCGATATTATTTATATGACCTTACATTTAATGTTTCTATATATATTTCCTTAAATTTCTTCAAAAATGAAATATTCATTAAATTCTTTAAATCAAATATCATGTTATAAAAATATATCTCAAATTCCCAAATTCAGCAAGTTTCGAATTGATTTAATTAAATAAATTCTTTATTTAATACAGTTCCAAATAAATCTCAAATATATCTTCCAACCTTAGCTTATAAAACTTTACAAAAATCTATTTTTGAAATATGAATTTTACTAAGCACTTAAACATAATAATTAAATCAATCTCAATTAAAATATATATTATTAGTAAATCTACATATAAGATAACCTTATATATAATATTTTCAAATCAATATTTAATAAAACCCATATATTTCCTTTCAAAACCACAGAATTCATTATCAAAATATTTATAGATATATAGACCAACAGTGTCTGCATATAGAATTATATCAAATGGTCAAGTGATACAGATATTTATTATTTCAATCCGTAATTTAAATATATATGGGCAGATATCATTTCAACCCGTAATCCCATTTCAATTCAATTGAAAATTGCTTGGTTCTATCTTTTTAACCCATAACGATTTTCTCCTGTTCTATATTCCGTTCGGGTATGTATAATTTCAACCCATAGTGAATTCTATACTAACATGAAACTTGCAAAGTGGTAACAGATATGATAATAATGTAACATGCATATATCATCAGAAATTAAATAAAATATAAACAATAGAATATTGTGTCATATCGCACAGGTGAACATATAAAGATAATATATAATAATGTAAATAACTATCAGTAGTATATTTCAATTGTCGTTTCAATTGAAATCAAATTTAATAAATACAAGAACGTTAATCGTGAGTGATTTCTCTCCTTTCGAGGCTAGAGATGAACGCAAATAGGACGATACAGATACGAATACTGATTGGATACGGCTAGTGTGCCAGCAACAGGTTAGAAATCACTCCGATAGATTTGATAAAGAAACTTAAGTCAAGGTGGCACGAATTTGATGAACAAGACTGGCAGATTAGAAATTTGATGAGATAAATTAGAATTGGATCGATAAAGAAAAACGGTATAAGTGAATTTATACGTATATAACTATATATATATAATCAATTTCTAAATTAAAACCTATATTAAACCAAATATATATAGGAATTTCAAACGTATAAAAATAAATTATATGTTATAATTAAAACAAATTTATTATAAATTTAGCATCGAAAAAATCAACTTCTGTCCAAAATAGTGTGTGTGTGTGTGTGTGTGTGTATATATATATAAGCTATTGATATGTCACCAACTACATTCATGTTACTCAAAAGGCATGCAAACCCATTATTAATATACGCAGACCCGATAGAAACATACACACCGTACAAAAAATATATATACATGAAGACTAATATAACTTATAAAATCAAACCAACCGAGCAAAAGTTTAAAACTGATAAAGTAGAGAACTATATATATAAACTGACAGAAAAACTAACATTTACACTACCTATAATAAAATATACTATACTGAACCACGTATAAACCAACAAACATTATACAACACTTACAAACTTATATACTTTGTATAAAAACCGGACGCATCCACGCCTGCTAAAATAAAAAAATAAAAAAATAAAATCCTTTTAAAAATGTTAACCAAACATACCATATGCATGCGTCATACAATATACCATTTATATAAACAAGTCAGATATAAAAGTTAAGGTAAGCTCTTATATATAATATAAAATATACATCAAGCCCTTTTTTTATAAACTGATATCTATAAAATTACCTTTCTACACAACTCATATTTTTTAAAATATACTACCGATTTATATACCGCAGCACCTAGTACTTTTCAACAATAACAACCGTCTTATACACATTTCAATTATCAATAAAAAACAAACGTGTTATATACATTTCAAATTTTCAAAAATTAAAAATAGAATGTATTAGATATGGATATATGTAACAACCCGCATATTTGTCGATTTTGTATTTAAATATTTTATTTAAATATTTTATCAATACTCGGAATTTAGTCCGAAAAGCTACTTTTTGCATACGGTCGAATTAGGACTCGGGACCACTCCCATTGAGTTTAAAATGACGTTTGCGACCTTTTGGATTATAAGCTTCGATATGTTTGGAGAAAGTTGTTTTTTTGCTACTTTTTCACTTTGGGTTTGGGTTCAGCCCTATGTTTAACTTATACTCAAATCTGAGCCACTCTTCCCCATTCACCCTCACTTTCTCCTCTTTTCAGTTTTAAAGCATCAATGGTGGGAGAGATAGGAAATTAAAACTCAAGCCCTAGTTTTCTTTTGCAAATCAAGTTCTAGCTCCAAACTAATAGAAGAACCCATTGGTAAGCTTCTCTTCTTCTTCTCCAACTCAATTTCTTATCAATTTCAGAAATTTCCTAAACCTAATTTAGTAAATGTTTCTCCTTTAAGCTTAGATTCAAGCTTGTTGGGTTGGAATTGAAGAGTGATTGTTCTTACCGTTGCTCTATAGCTTCTTCTTCAACCGTTTGGGTTCAAAGGTGAGATTTTTAATCTCACATCTAGGTCTATAACTATCTTTGAACGTTGGGTATGAATTCCTAACAATTATTCATGTGCATTTGCTTTTGGTTTGGATTGATTTGGTTTATATTCCAACTATTGGTGTTTTGAAAGCAAATTCTATGAAAATCCTTCTATGGATATTTGAACAAGTTTTTGGTGATGCATCGAGAAGCTTATAGGGCCAGGTAGTCGATTGACGTAAATCCCTTGTGTCCGTTGCTCGCCCGGTTGCATTCTGAAGAAGATTGAATCTTCATGTTATAGGCTAAGAAAACAGCCTTGGTGCCAGTCAGTCGACTGGTCTTGAAATTCAGTCGACTGGCTATAGCACATAGGCATTCCAAAGGCAAGGTTTGAGGCTCGGGTCCTCTATTTCCCTGCAATCAGTCGACTGGATTTTTAGGTCAGTCGACTGACTGCATGAAATTAAAAATTTTAGTTTCTGGTCCAGTCGACTGAACTTAGTGAGCCAGTCGACTGACCTGCTCTTAAATGCCTATTTTGCCTATTTGGGTTGTGATACCAATTTATTTTGATTCGTTTTGATTCCTAGTTGTTGTTATCACTTATTCGACCATAATGACTTCTATTTTGGAATTTTGGAAATATCCACTTTGATGGATTTGATATCGATTTCTTTGCAATTAATTCACGTCTTCGTATGTGAATTTTGGTGATTGATTGTTTCTACAGTCATTTTTGTGCTTTGTCACTTTAAAATACAAAGGTATCTATACTAGTGTAAATATTCAAACTTTTATCAAAGATTATTTAAACTCTATTTTCAATATCAAACTCGTTTATAAAACCGTTTTCCAACCTATTAGTATATACAAGCCTTTACCTCACTCGTATGAGAAATCTAATTAAACGACTTAGTAAAACAAGTGGTATGAAACGCTTGCGTTCACTTTGTTGGTTAATTCTTGGACTTGTTCGATTGAAACTCTTGTGACAATTTTCTAGTGGAGATCTACAGTTTGTTCGTAAATATTTAAGTTAAGCAAATGGTTATGGGACATGAAGCTAAACTCATATATTTACTAGCTTAGTGTAATTGACACTTCTCGTTGATCATGACGATCATCTTTGTGATTTAGACTAGCAATGTGCGATGTCTCTTTGTCTGCGAGGGAGACTAAACCCCGTTTTGTGGAGTTTCGACTCAAATTGGTGGGGTAGCAACCCATGGTCTTCGGGCCGTTTGTGGAGCTTCGGCTCAATTTGTGATGGTTAGCAACCATGGAATTTGCGTTCCGTTTGTGATACACGTGTTGGTGAGCTTTATGCTCCCGTTTGTGATAGGCCTCCCCCCTTTTTTGTGATTTCTGGATTTCTTGAGATGATTTCTAGAATTTGTGTTTCACCAATTTTCGTGATTTCCATTGATAAGTTTTATCAACATTTGGGCATTGGTGAATTTGTGTGTCTTTGACTTTTGTGATTGACATTGATATAATCGTCAATATTTATGGTTTGGTGAACGAAATAAGGAGTATGACATTTCTTTGATTCTTGTGTAGAATTTGTGATATTGATTAATCTCGTGTTGATTTTCAGTTACTTATATATATATATATCACAGCTTAGCATTGTGATTATCATGTGTTTAGTCATATCTCTTACTCTATTTCGTTTCATCTGATATTTATAGTTAGACTGATCCGTTTATTATTTTCTTATTAAATAATACTCGGGTCAGACCGAGATGTTACAGGTGCTTCTGCTTGACTTTACATCTGGGATTACCTCCTTGACTTTTGGTTAACTACCTAGATAGTAGTTTTTTTTTGTTGTATACATTTGAGATATAGACTCCATAATGTATACTTATTCTTTTGTGTAGTTCGTGTAACTATTCTTTTGTGATATTGTGGATCTTTTTAGACCACTACTCTGATGTACACTTCCTAGTGTAATTTTCATATCTATTTCCGCCTTTGTGATATGAATTATCTGTGACTGATTTGTGTTATGCTTATTTCTATATTTGTTTCCGAAGATTATTATAGCCACTGTGTAGTAGCTTTGGGTTTGTATCGGTATGTCGGATTTCCTCTTGAGATAAAATGCATGTTATACTATCTGACATATCGGTGTTCGCGCAAAGCAATTATACAGATGGTCGCTCCTCAACAGCCTTATTCTCCGTGCTAGTTGACAGCATTACTCCGTAGTGTTCTTGGTTAGCGTAGGTATAGAGGTGGGGCGTCACAGCTTGGTATCAGAGCCAAACTTCGAAACAATATGGAATATTATAACAAAGATCATCGTCCTAAGTCCATCTTAGGAGTCGTGCTTTAGGATTTAATTCGAGTCTTCGTACCGATTCATCCTATTTTCCTTATGATTCTTTGTTTATCTATCAAGATTGCTTGATATTCAATTTGGTAAATAACCTTTTTCTTCTTCCTCTTTCTTTCTTAGGAAGAGAAATGTGTAGACCAGGCCGCCCCAGAGCCGTACCATCTAGCACCCCACCCCAGGATGGAGTTTTTATGACTGCTCAACAGCTTCTTGATTTAGTGATGAATTCTCAAGCAGCTGGAGCTAACCCGGAACCTACTCACCCAAAGTCGGCATTTGCATGCTTGTGCAGTGATTACACTAATTTGGGTGGGGAGCCATTCAAAGGTTTCGAAACTATTATTGAAGTACAGGCTTGGCTAAGGTCATGCGATCGAATCTTTTCTCGCATGAATCTTATTGACCTTCACCGAGTTCAGGTGGCCTCTAGTATGCTCCGAGAAAGAGCATTGGACTGGTACGAGCTTCTTATTTCTGAGATTAATGAAGCAGATCTCATCTGGGAGCAATTCCGGGAACGCTTCGAGTTGAAATTCGTACCAGAATCTGAGAAGGTGACTTTGGCTCGCCATTTTATAGACCTTGTTCAAGGTGAATCTTCCATGGCAGATTATGTCGCGTCTTTTGAATCTCTCTCCAAGTACGGGGTTGAATACATCAACACCCCATTGAAGAAAAATCAGAGGTTCGTCTATGGCTTAAACAAAAATCTCAAGAAGCCATTACTTCTAAAATTAGAAGTTTCTTTCGACCAACTCATTGATATCGCTCTTCGTCTTGAAGAGGCGGATAGGGAGAATGATGTTGAAGTGGTGGGTTCCAAACAAAACTTCAACAACAACAAGAAGAGGCCAAACAAATTCAAAGGCCCCTATCCCAATAAGAAAGGGAAGCAAGCAACCTCCGTGGCAAAGACTTCTTCCTTTGGTTGTGGGTAATGCTATAATTGTGGTTCGAAGGACCATTACGCGAACAAGTGTCCAAAGTCTCTCTCTTGTCGCTACTGCAAAGGTCCCGGTCATGTTATATCTTCATGCCCCAAGCTTCAGGGCATGAAGGAGGGAAAGCTTAATGTTGCTCAATCCTCTGGCAACATCATCTCGTGGCCAAGGTATTTCTCATTCTATCCTTGATGGTATTATTGTGTTTCGTGATCAACCTATTCGAGTTCTTTTTGATACGGGAGCATCCCACTCTTTTATATCAAAAGAACTTGTTGATACTTTTTCTTTGGACGTTTTGTGTTTAATGACTTCTTTGAGAATTGCGAATCTGGTTGGTGGATCCGCAACAATCAGTTTATTGTGTAAAGATGTCGAGATTATTTTGTGTGATTTTTCTTTCCGAGCCGATTTGCATGTCATGTGTTATTTAGGCTTTGGAATGATTTTGGGAATGGATTGGCTTAACCATTACGAAGCTCATATCCTATGTCCTGAGCGGACTATTCATCTTCGACATCCTCTATCTGTTAAGAAGATTTCTATTAATCTTAAAGATTTAGATTCCAGCTTGGTTGCATCTTTGTATTCTTTAAATCATCGTGATGACGATAATGATGATGAAGAAGATATAATTTCTCTTATTCACGTTGTTCGTGAATTTTCCGACATATTTGAGCCCGTTTTAGGATTACCACCTAAGCGAGCAATCGAGTTCAGAATTAATCTTATCCCTGGAGCTCAACCTATTACTCGTCCTCCTTATAGTATGTCCAATAAGGAAAATGAGGAGATGCACAAACAATTATCTGAATTGGAGACGAAGCAATTTATTCGCTCTAGTTCCTCGCCTTGGGGAGCTTCGGCTATTTTTGTGAAGAAATCTGATGGTACACTTAGGCTTTGCATTGACTACCGCAAGCTTAATGATCTTACTATCAAAAATAAGTATCCTTTACCTCGGATTGATGATTTATTCGATCAACTTAATGGTGCCAAAGTCTTTTCACAATTAGACTTAGCTGCTGGATTTCATCAGCTTCGTATTGCAGAGGATAGCATTCCTTTGACATCGTTCCATACTCGTTATGGATCCTATGAATGGCTCGTTATGCCATTTGGGTTAACAAATGCCCCGGCTTAATTCGTTGACCTTATGAATAGAGTTTTCATGGACTTCCTCGACTGGTTTGTTCTCATCTTTATTGATGATATTCTTGTGTTCAAAAAACGAAGAGGAATATGAGAAGCATCTTCGGATTGTGTTGGAAACTCTTAGGAGTAATCAACTGAAAGAAAATTTTTCTAAATGCCATTTTTGGCAATCTCGTGCGAAGTTTCTCGGTCATATTATTTCCGAATCAGGAATTTCCGTGGATCCTTCAAAGATTGAAGCGATTCAAGATTGGAAGAGACCGGAGAGTGTAACGGAGATTCGTAGTTTTTTAGGATTGGCGGGTTATTACCGCCGTTTTATCAAAGACTTTTCTAAGATTGTCGTGCCTCTCACTAGCTTAACGAAGAAAGGTGCAAAATACATTTGGTCGGACAAATGTGAAACTTCTTTTCACAAACTAAAGGAACTTCTTTCTGATGCTCCTATTCTTGTTATTCCCGAGGGGAATCAAGATTTCGTTGTTCACACCGATGCTAGTCGCGTTGGTCTGGGTGCCATTCTTATGCAAAAAGAACGTGTTATTGCTTATGCTTCAAGGCAATTAAAACCGGCCGAGACTAGATATACCACACATGATTTAGAACTCGCGGCTATTATTCTTGCTCTTCGGGTTTGGCGTCATTATCTTTTAAGAGAGAAATTTGTTCTTATACCGATCATAAATCCTTGAAGTATTTATTCTCTCAAAAGGAACTTAATTTGCGTCAATAACGTTGGCTCGAGTTCCTTGCTCCTTATGATCTTGATATTCTTTATACCCCCGGTAAGGGTAATCGTGTCGCCGGTGCTCTTAGCCGTAGACAACAAGCTGTTGTTTCTATGATTATATCTGAATGGAACGATCTCGAGATCTTATCCACTTGTGAGATTCGAGACCGCGTATCCGATTTATGCTCATCATTTGTTTTATGTAGCCTTGAGGCTCATCCTTCTCATTTAGACCGCATTCTTGAAGCTCAAAGGCTAGATCCCGACTTGGCTCTTTTTGGCCAAAATATTAAGGATAAAATTGATATTGAAGGTTTGAAAGACTTTGATATTGATTCTCGTGGCGGCATTCGGAGATTTGGTAGACTTATCGTGCCAAATATTAGTGATCTTCGTAAAGATGTTTTAGAAGATTCTCATCGTCCTAAATTTACCAATCATCCCGGTAGTAGTAAAATGTACGCGGATATGAAGCGACTTTATTATTGGGAGGGAATGACACTTGACATCGCTAACTTCGTTAAGCATTGCATGACTTGCCAACTCGTTAAGGCCGAACATCAAAAGCCCGGTGGGTTATTGCAACCTTTAGAAATTCAAATTTGGAAGTGGGACCAAATTTCCATGGATTTTATTGATGGCCTTCCCCGTTCTCGATCGTGTCATGATAGATTATGGGTAATTGTTGATATACTTACTAAATCCGCCTATTTTATTCCCGTTTGGTCTAACCGAACCGTTCCTCTTTTGGCCAAGCTCTTTGTTAAAGAGATTGTTAAATTACATGGGGTTCCTACTTCTATTGTTAGTGATCGTGATCCATTGTTTACTAGTGGATTTTGGAAGAGTCTTCAAAAAGCTTTAGGAACGAAGCTTAATTTTAGCACCGCTTATCATCCTCAGTCCGATGGACAAACCGAGCGTGTGAATCAAACTCTTGAAGATCTTCTTCGTGCATGTGTTCTTGATTTTGGTGGAAGTTGGGAAGATCATATTTCACTTGTTAAATTTCCCTATAATAATAGCTTCCAATCTAGTATTGGTATGGCACCTTTCGAGGCACTCTATGGAAGGCCATGCCGATCTCCTTCTTGTTGGCTTGAGGCCGGTGAGAAGCTGGTTTTAGGTCCATACTTTATTTGTGATTCCACAGAAAAGATTGAACTTATTCGACATAGGATGAAAGAAGCCCAGAGTAGACAAAAATCCTATGCCGATAACCGGAGAAGGAAGTTAGAATTTTCTGTGGGAGATCTTGTTTTCATTCGTGTTTCACCTATGAAAGGTGTTGTAAGATTCAGTCGATCGGGAAAATTGCGCATCGATATATTGGGCCATTTCCTACCACTGAACGTATTGGTTCCATGGCTTATCGCCTTTCATTACCAGCTCAGTTTTCTGCTATGCATGATGTATTTCATGTTTCTCAATTACCGTAAATGTCTTCGAGATTCTGATTCTATTCTTGAGTCCGGTGTTGCGGAAGAAATTGAAGTTTCACCTAATTTAAATTATGAGCAACATCCTATTCGTATTATTGCTTCGGAGGTCAAGCGCCTTCGAAATAAAGATGTTCCGCTTGTTAAAGTACAATGGTCTTCAAATACTAAGGATTGTTCTTGGGAATCTAGAGAGTTCATCGAGCGAACACATCCGGACTTACTTTCTCGTGCCCTTTGAGGTGAACTTATTATTTCAAACTTCTTTTGTGTTGAATATTGATGCAGCTTAGACCAAGGTCGAACAATTGCAAGCCATTAGCATGAGTCATTCACGACTTAAGAAGGTACCTATAAGACACTTCCGACCTAAGGAGTCATGGGGAGAAGGCGTGCGAGATAATGAAGAAGTCCTAAGTCATTTCCGACCTAGCATGAGTTTAAGTGGTCCGGGGCTTTTAAGTCGCGTACGGTCTAAAGCTACAGAAGGAGCATCACGGGTTAACGAGATAACAGCACGAGTTGAAATGCACGGACTAAGTCGGCTACGACTTAAGAGCTTAAGTCGGTTACGACTTAACAGAAGAGGAAGCAGTCACGACATAACTAAGTCGTTGAGGAGATATACACACGAAGAATGGGAGCTTGAGTCGGCATGCGCTCAAGTCGGTCATATGGGCAAATGTTGGTTGTTAAGTCGCAAGTCTTTGAGTCGTATATGTTAAGTCGGCCTGTATGTATGTGAAATGTTAGGTTGGCGACGACCTAGTGGATGCTCTTAGGTGAGTATGCAGTTGAGTCGTGTCATTTGTTGCGTCGTATCTTTTAAGTCGTCAGTGTTGTGTTGTGGTGCAATTACTTTAAGTCGTGATAAGTCGTAAGTCGGCAAGGGTTAAGTCAGTATGCTGCCGAGTCAATATGAGTCGTAAGTCTTGTGTCATGAGTCGGTCAGGTCTTGAGTCGTCTCGTCTTTAAGTCGCATGAATGTAATGCCGTGTGAGAGCCTGTTGAGTCGGTGCCAACTTAGTTAAGTCGTAAGTCGTATGCGGCTTAAGGGGCTGTGTTGTAAACTCTATAAATAGCGAGTGTGTTGTACATTTTTGGTGATTGATTTTGAATAAAAATTTCTTGTTGATTGCTGTGTGCTTTCTTCTTAAATTGGTAGTTGAGTGTAATCTCCTATCTCCTCTTTCGGTTAATCGAGTGCGCTCGATTCAATGATCTTAGAAGCCGATTCACGGTATCTAGTGCGCTAGATCAACGTACGAAGAATCGTAGATCTTTGAACACGGTATAGTGCGCTATCAACGTGTTTGAGATAGCTAGAATTCGGTATCTTCGGATCAACGAATTGGGGCATTTTGGTATTCATCAATCCACCGATTACTACTTTCACCGATTGAAGTTTATTTTGATTAATCCGCTGCGTCAGTTTTTGGTATCAGAGCTAGACTTAGCCAATCATAGCTAAGCCGAGACTTGGAGCCAATTATTGAAGTTGAAGTTTGAAGTTGGAGTTCATCGTGTTCATCTTGAAGTTGCAACAAATTTGAAGATTTTGATCCATCTCATTTTGGATCTAGGGTTGGAGAAGTGTTTGAGTTTGAAGTTGTTTGGAAACCTTGAGCCGAGCCAAGTTAAGCCGTGAATTGTTGAGGCAGAAGTCACTTGTTGCCGAGTTAAGGGGTTTGAGCCGTAACTTGTTGCTTGTGAAGTTTTGAAGTGTTTGTGAAGAGGTTTCAATCATGCCACCAAGGAGAGCTAATCGTCATCAAAACGTTGAAGCTTTGTATCGAAGAGAAGAAGCCGAGCTTATGGAACAACGTATTAATGAGAAATTTGATGAAGGCATTGGAAAGTTAGAGAAATTGATGAATGATTTGAATCAAACTCAAAGGAGGAGATCACCAAACTCGAACCATGGAGGAAACCGAGTTTCGCCATCGGTTACGGAAGCGAGGAGGGTATCACCGCATTCTTTTAGAGATAGAAGAGAAACATCAATTTCATCACGGAGAGATCATCATGACTATGGACATGAAGAGAGAAGAAGTCAACGTGAATTTGACAATGAGGCATATAGAGATGAAGAGAGACGTAGTCGAAGAAGCATGCATGAACGAAGGGATGATAATGGTCGAGATCGATGTAGGCGTACTTTTGATTTTGATGAAGAAGGTGATAGAGCTAGCATTCATTATCGAGATCGAGACCAAGTTCGAAATTCTTATCGGGATGTTGAAGATGATCTTCGATGGGAATCGGGTATGAAGATGGAAATTCCAGAGTTTAAAGGAGGAATGGTAGCTGAAGAATTCTTAGATTGGGTTTCAAATGTTGAGGAGATCTTTGATTTCAAGGAGGTACCTAAACATAGAAGAGTGAAGTTGGTTGCTACTGGGTTGAGGGGGAGAGCTTTGGCATGGTGGCAGCAAACTAAACTTACGAGAGAGAGAATGGGAAAGTCAAAGATTGAATCATGGGAGAAGATGAAGAAGTTGATGAGAGCTACATTTTTACCTTACAACTATCAATCACTTATGTACCAGAGGTTGCAGAATCTGAGGCAAGGGACGAAGTCTGTTAGTGATTATGCTGATGAATTTTACCAACTCATTGCCAGAAATGATATTATGGAGACAGAAGAACAGCTAACTGCTAGATTCATTGGGGGATTGAGAATGAAGATCCAGGATATGGTTAATATGTTTGATCCTAGATCAGTAGCAGAGGCACATCAGAAAGCGTTGGCTTGGGAGAAGCAAGGAACGCGTGGAGGTGGTGTGTTTACTAATTCCAATAATCAAGCGAAGGGTGTTAGTGGGAGTTCTAATGTTTCTAAACCTGTCAGTAAGCCAGTGGTGAAGGAGGCCGAGAAGGAAAAGGTTAGCAGTGGTTTCAAATGTTACAATTGCCAGGAGTTAGGTCATAAAAGCAATGAATGTCCGAAGCCGAAGAAGAGAGCAACGGTTGCTGAGATTGAGAATGATGGTGAGGAGGCAGAATGCTCAAATGCACCTTATGTTGAGGAGGAAGAAGAATTGTCTGGAGATGAAGGTTGGAATCTTATGATGAGGAGGTCATGTCTTACACCAAAGCAAGAGGAGGATTGTAGTTGGTTGAGAAGCAATATTTTTCAGTCGACATGCACTATTCTAGGGAAAGTTTGCAAGTTCGTTATTGATGCTGGAAGCTGAGAAGCATCCTAAACCGTACAAGCTAGCATGGTTGAGGAAGGGTGGTGAAGTGAAGGTGCGTCGAAGGGCTTGTGTGAATTTTTCTATTGGGAAGAAGTACAAAGACGAAATTTGGTGTGACGTTGTAGACATGGATGTGTGTCATCTGTTGTTGGGCAGACCATGGCAGTTTGATAGAGCAGTGCAACATGATGGTCGTGCCAATAGCTATAGTTTCATGTTTGAAGGCACTAAAATCACTTTAGTTCCTAAGAAGCAACAACAGAAGGAGAGCAAGTTGGAGGAGATCGAAGAACTGAAAACTTTGCTTTCTTTGAAGGAGTTTGTCAAGGAGATTGAAGATGAGCCTGAAGTCTATTTGTTGATTGGACGAGAGAGTCATGAAGAGGTTGAAATTCCAGAAGAAGCAAAACCAGTTTTGAAAGAATTTGAAGATGTGTTTCCAGAAGAGTTGCCTAAGGAGTTACAGCCACTGAGAGACATTCAACATCAAATCGATCTTGTTCCGGGAGCAGTGTTACCACATCGACCACATTACCGTATGAGTCCGAAGGAACATGAGGAGTTGCGAAGGCAGGTGGAAGAATTAATTGAGCAGGGACGTGTTCAGGAAAGGTTGAGTCCTTGTGCAGTACCAGCTTTGTTGGTGCCGATGAAGGATGGAACATGGAGAATGTGCACAGATAGTAGAGCTTTGAACAAGATAACTGTACGTTACAGATTTCCTATGCCAAGGTTGGATGACTTGCTGGATCAGTTGAGTGGGGCAACTATCTTTTCGAAGATTGACTTGAAGAGTGGTTATCATCAGATTCGAATTAGACCTGGAGACGAATGGAAGACATCTTTCAAGACAAGAGAGGGGTTATACGAATGGTTGGTTATGCCATTTGGTTTATCAAATGCACCGAGTACATTCATGAGGGTGATGAATCAAATTTTCAGACCGTACATTGGGAAGTTTGTTGTAGTTTATTTCGATGATATTCTGATATACAGCAGGAGTACGGAGGAGCATGTTCAACATTTGAGGGAAGTATTGATTATTCTTCGTGAGGAACAATTTTATGCTGCTACGAAGAAATGCGTGTTTATGACGCACAGTGTTTTATTTCTGGGTTATGTTGTTTCAAGAGAAGGTATTCAAGTTCACCATAATAAAGTAGAAGCAGTCAGAAATTGGCCACAGCCAAAGACAATTACAGAAGTAAGAAGTTTTCATGGGCTAGCGTCATTCTACCGGAGATTCATTCCACACTTCAGTAGCGTGATGGCTCCAGTTACTGATTGCATGAAAGGGAAACAGTTTGTATGGTCAGAGGAAGCGAGAGTTGCTTTTGAGAAGATCAAGGAACTATTGACGACAGCACCGATTCTTGTTTTACCTAATTTTCAGTTATTGTTTGAACTACATACTGATGCGTCAAAGGTAGGGATTGGAGGAGTATTGAGTCAGTGTGGAAGACCTATTGCATATTTCGGTGAGTAGTTGTCAGGGGCAAAGATGAGATATAGTACCTACGATGTTGAGTTTTATGCTGTTGTGCAAGCTGTTAAACATTGGAGGCATTATCTATTTCAGAAAGAGTTTGTTCTTTACACTGATCATGAAGCATTGAAGCATTTGTAGGGGCAGGATAAAATTTCAGCGAGACATGCATCATGGATCGCTTATTAACAGCAGTTTACTTTTGTGGTCAAACATAAGTCAGGGGTGACAAACCGTGTGGCTGATGCTTTGAGTAGGAGGAGTCATTTGTTGACAACATTGAAGGTTGAAGTGACGGGATTTGAATTATTGCCAGAATTGTTTGAGGAGGATCCTTACTTTGCAAGGTTTGTTGAGAAAGTTAAGGATGGAGATACTGATGAATTTATGTTGGTTGATGGATTCTTGTTTAAAAGAAATCGGTTATGTATTCCTGAGAGCAGTTTGAGAATGAAGATTATCAAAGAGTTGCACGAAGAAGGCCATGTGGGTAGAGATCGCACTTTGCAGTTAATTTCTCAATCTTACTTTTGGCCGTCGATGAGGAAAGAGGTAGAGAGGTTTGTGGAGAGATGTCATATTTGTCAGGTTTCGAAGGGAACAGCGACGAATGCAGGATTGTATATGCCGTTACCTGTACCGTCTAAACCATGGGTTGATATCAGCATGGATTTCATTTTGGACTTACCTAGAACTCAAAGGGGGAATGATTCTATATTTGTTGTGGTGGACAGGTTTTCGAAGATGGCACATTTTATTGCCTGCAAGAAGACAGCGGATGCCGTTCGAGTGGCACAATTATTCTTTAAGGAGGTGTATCGATTGCATGGTTTACCAGAATCTATTGTTTCTGATCGGGATACTAGATTTTTAAGCCATTTTTGGTTAAGTTTGTGGAAGATGGTTGGAATGAAGTTGAAATTTAGTAGCGCTTATCATCCGCAAACAGATGGACAGACAGAAGTTGTTAACAGATCGTTGGGAAATTTGTTGCGATGTCTTGTACAGGATAATCTGAAAAGTTGGGACATGAAGTTATGCCAAGAAGAGTTTGCTCATAATCATGCCGTGAATCGTAGTACGGGATTCAGCCCATTTCTGATTGTATATTCAAATCTACCCAGGGGACCATTGGACTTAGCAGTAGTGCCACAACCGAAGGGGGCGGTTAAACGAGCTGTTGATTTTGTTGATGAATTAACTGAATGTCATAAGATCATTCAGGAACGATTGGAAAATTCAAATGAGAGATATAAGCGAGCTACTGATTTGAAGCGTCGAAATGTTGAATTTAATGAGGTTGATTTGGTGTATGCAGTGTTAACGAAGGATCGTTTTCCGGTAGGCGCTTATAATAAGTTGAAAGCCAGAAAAATTGGTCCAGTAGAAGTTGTGAAACGGATCAACGAAAATGCTTATAAGTTGAAGCTACCGGAAGATGTATACACTTCTGACGTGTTCAATGTTAAGCATATTGTACCATATTTTGGGGACGAACAATCCGATGTGGAGGAATTTACAAATTCGAGGTCGAATTTTTCTCAACCAGGGGAGGATGATGCAGCTCAGACCAAGGTCAAACAATTGCAAGCCATTAGCATGAGTCATTCACGACTTAAGAAGGTACCTATAAGACACTTCCGACCTAAGGAGTCACGGGGAGAAGGCGTGCGAGATAATGAAGAAGTCCTAAGTCATTTCCGACGTAGCATGAGTTTAAGTCGTCCGAGGCTTTTAAGTCATGTACGGTCTAAAGCTACAGAAGGAGCATCACGGGTTAACGAGATAACAGCACGAGTTGAAATGCAAGGACTAAGTCGGCTACGACTTAAGAGCTTAAGTCGGTTACGACTTAACACAAGAGGAAGCAGTCACGACATAACTAAGTCGTTGAGGAGATTTACACAGGAAGAATGGGAGCTTGAGTCGGCATGCGCTTAAGTCGGTCATATGGGAAAATGTTGGTTGTTAAGACGCAAGTCTTTGAGTCGTATATGTTAAGTCGGCCTGTATGTTGTGAAATGTTAGGTCGGCGACGACCTAGTGGATGCTCTTAGGTCAGTATGCAGTTGAGTCGTGTCATTTGTTGCGTCGTATCTTTTAAGTCGTCAGTGTTGTGTTGTGGTGCAATTACTTTAAGTCGTGATAAGTCGTAAGTCGGCAAGGGTTAAGTCAGTATGCTGCCGAGTCAATATGAGTCGTAAGTCTTGTGTCATGAGTCCGTCAGGTCTTGAGTCATCTCGTCTTTAAGTCGCATGAATGTAATGCCGTGTGAGAGCCTGTTGAGTCGGTGCCAACTTAGTTAAGTCGTAAGTCGTATGCGACTTAAGGGGCTGTGTTGTAAACTCTATAAATAGCGAGTGTGTTGTACATTTTTGGTGATTGATTTTGAATAAAAATTTCTTGTTGGTTGCTGTGTGCTTTCTTCTTAAATTGGTAGTTGAGTGTAATCTCCTATCTCCTCTTTCGGTTAATCGAGTGCGCTCGATTCAACGATCGTAGAAGCCGATTCACGGTATCTAGTGCGCTAGATCAACGTACGAAGAATCGTAGATCTTTGAACACAGTATAGTGCGCTATCAACGTGTTTGAGATAGCTAGAATTCGGTATCTTCGGATCAACGAATTCGGGCATTTTGGTATTCATCAATCCACCGATTGCTACTTTCACCGATTGAAGTTTATTTTGATTAATCCGCTGCGTCAAATATGCTTTTATGATTGTTACTATATATCTTCTTCTTAAATATTGCGACGACGCAATTTCTTTAAGGAGGGGAGTCTGTAACAACCCGGATATTTGTCGATTTTATATTTGAATATTTTATTTTAATATTTTATCAATACTCGGAATTTAGTCCAAAAAGCTAATTTTTGCATACGGTCGAATTAGGACTCAGGACCACTCCCATTGAGTTTAAAATGCTGTTTGCGACCTTTTTGAGTATAAGCTTCGATACGTTTGGAGAAAGTTGTTTTTTTGCTATTTTTTCACTTTGGGTTTGGGTTCAGCCCTATGTTTAACTTATACTCAAATCTGAGCCACTATTCCCCATTCACCCTCACTTTCTCCTCTTTTCAGTTTTAAAGCATCAATGGTGGGAGAGATGGGAAATTTAAACTCAAGCCCTAGTTTTCTTTTGCAAATCAAGTTCTAGCTCCAAACTAATAGAAGAACCCAATGGTAAACTTCTCTTCTTCTTCTCCAACTCAATCTCTTATCAATTTCAGAAATTTCCTAAACCTAATTTAGGAAATGTTTCTCCTTTAAGCTTAGATTCAAGCTTGTTGGGTTGGAATTGAAGAGTGATTGTTCTTACCGTTGCTCTATAGCTTCTTCTTCAACCGTTTGGGTTCAAAGGTGAGATTTTTAATCTCACATCTAGGTCTATAACTATCTTTGAACGTTGGGTATGAATTCCTAACAATTACTCATGTGCATTTGCTTTTGGTTTGGATTGATTTGGTTTATATTCCAACTTTTGGTGTTTTGAAAGCAAATTCTATGAAAATCCTTCTATGGATATTTGAACAAGTTTTTGGTGATGCATCGAGAAGCTTATAGGGCCAGGTAGTCGATTGACGTAAATCCCTTGTGTCCGTTGTTCGCCCGGTTGCATTTTGAAGAAGATTAAATCTTCATATTATAGGCTAAGAAAACAGCCTTGGTGCCAGTCAGTAGACTGGTCTTGAAATTCAGTCGACTGGCTGTAGCACACAGGCATTCCAAAGGGAAGGTTTGAGGCTCGGGTCCTCTGTTTCCCTACAATCAGTCGACTGGTTTTTTAGGTCAGTCGACTGACTGCAGGAAATTAAAATTTTTAGTTTCTGGTCCAGTCGACTGAACTCAGTGAGCCAGTCGACTGACCTGCTCTTAAATGCCTATTTTGCCTATTTGGGTTGTGATTCCAATTTATATTGATTCGTTTTGATTCATAGTTGTTGTTATCACTTATTCGACTATGTTGACTTCTATTTTGGAATTTTTGGAAATATCCACTTTGACGGATTTGATATCGATTTCTTTGGAATTAATTCACGTCTTCGTATGTGAATTTTGGTGATTGATTGTTACTACAATCATTTTTGTGCTTTGTCACTCTAAAATACAATGGTTTCTATACTAGTAGTAAATATTAAAACTTTTATCAAAGATTATTTAAACTCTATTTTCAATATCAAACTCGTTTATAAAATCGTTTTCCAACCTATTAGTATATACAAGCCTTTACCTCACTCGTATGAGAAATCTAATTAAACGACTTAGTAAAACAAGTGGTATGAAACGCTTGCGTTCACTTTGTTGGTTAATTCTTGGACTTGTTCGATTGAAACTCTTGTGACAATTTTCTAGTGGAGATCTACAGTTTATTCGTAAATATTTAAGTTAAGCAAGTGGTTATGGGACATGAAGCTAAACTCATATATTTACTAGCTTAGTGTAATTGACACTTCTCGTTGATCATGACGATCATCTTTGTGATTTAGACTAGCAATGTGCGATGTCTCTTTGTCTGCGAGGGAGACTAAACCCCGTTTTGTGGAGTTTCGACTCAAATTGGTGGGGTAGAAACCCATGGTCTTCGGGCCATTTGTGGAGCTTCGGCTCAATTTGTGGTAGCAACCATGGAATTAGCGTTCCATTTTTGATACACGTGTTGGTGAGCTTTATGCTCCCGTTTGTGATAGGCCTCCCCCCTTTTTTGTGATTTCTTGATTTCTTGAGATGATTTCTAGAATTTGTGTTTAACCAATTTTCGTGATTTCCATTGATAAGTTTTATCAATATTTGTGCATTGGTGAATTTGTGTGTCTTTGACTTTTGTGATTGACATTGATATAATCGTCAATATTTATGGTTTGGTGAACGAAATAAGGAGTATGACATTTCTTTGATTCTTGTGTAGAATTTGTGATATTAATTAATCTCGTGTTGATTTTCAGTTACTTATATATATCACAGCTTGGCATTGTGATTATTATGTGTTTAGTCATATCACTTACTCTATATCGTTTCATCTGATATTTATAGTTAGACTGATCCGTTTGTTATTTTCTTATTAAATAATACTCGGGTCTGACCGAGATGTTACAGGTGCTTCTGCTTGACTTTATATACGGGATTACCTCCTTGACTTTTGGTTAACTACCTAGATAGTAGTTTTTTTTATTGTATACATTTGAGATATAGACTCCATAATGTATACTTATTCTTTTGTGTAGTTCGTGTAACTATTCTTTTGTGATACTGTGGATCTTTTTAGACCACTACTCTGATGTACACTTCCTAGTGTAATATTCATATCTATTTCCGCCTTTGTGATATGAATTATCTGTGACTGATTTGTGTTATGCTTATTTCTATATTTGTTTCCGAAGATTATTATAGCCACTGTGTAGTAGCTTTGTGTTTGTATCGGTACGTCGGATTTCCTCTTGAGATAAAATTCATGTTATACTATCTGACATATCGGTGCTCGCACAAAGCAATTATACAGATGGTCGCTCCTCAACAGCCTTATTCTCCATGCTAGTTGACAGCATTACTCCGTAGTATTCTTGGTTAGCGTGGGTATAGAGGTGGGGCGTCACAATATACTTCAAACTATCCTTAGCTAAAATTTAACCTACCGTAACCACTTTATTGTAAGACTTTACATACTTTAATATATATATATATATATATATAACATACAATTTACTAAGATATATAAATATATCAACATGCATACTTACGTACAATATATGCATCACACAATATATGCATCACCCTTATTAAAGATAGTAGACAATATAGAAGGCTCTGGCGAGTGGATGGTCTAGCAAAGTGGTGGCCGAGTGTTGAAAGTAGTGAGAAGGACGCGTTGCACATAGGTTGAGGTGGTGGGAAATCGAGCTCGACACGGGAAACACGGTGGAGGCAGTGATGGTTATAGCGGCTAGATTTGACGTGATCGAGGGAGAAGAAGGGGATGCGGGTCGACTACGCGCACGTGGGGAACGAGCGGAATTTGGAAAGGTGGAGGAGAGGCCGAAAATTTAGAGTGCCAGGCAAATAAAAAATTTGAAGGAAGCAGGCAATAACGAGGGGAAGAAAAAGGGATTTGGGAAGAACAACCGCAGAAGCAAACAAAGAAGCAAAATAAATATAAAATAAATGAAAAGTAACAGAAGGACTCTTGGTTCACACAAATAATTAAGACAATATAGACGGTTGCTTGCATTCGCGGCTCCAGTTTGAAACGACAAAGAGAATTAAAAAGTCACCAATACGGTATGTGACAAACTATTTATTCATCTCCATCGCATACCAGACTTTTAAATACAGAAATAAATATACCGTTAAGATCTGTAGAACGAGACGATCAAAATGGTACACAAATGTCAGTGGTACGATTGAATTTGAAGAAACAAAGTATGACATCTAGCTCAGCAGATGATTTACCATTTTTCTATAGAAAAATATTCAGTTTTGAAAATAAATTTATTGTCATCTATTATTAACTTATTTGAAATTAATAGAATTACACAATAAAATAAACTTCTATATAATCTGATGAACATTTATCATTTGTTATGTTTTTAAATACGTTTTCGAAATATTAAATTTTTATTTCAAAATTTTATTATTTAAAATTTCACAAAATTGCAGTTAATTACGTTATTAGAACCATTAAAAATTTTGGGTCGTTATAGAATCGATACATTCGTATCGATACGTTCAACTCGATCTCGAGCACGTGTACTCAAAGTGATGTGGTGTTGGATTCTTGGATCGATCCACTTTTTGGGCCGTTGTGCACATCGATTGTTAAGGCGTAATTCGTATCGACCACTTATAAGAGCATGATACACTGTTCGTATCGATCGGTTGTGGCTCTATTCGTATAGATAGAAGTGGTTATGTTCGCATTAATTTCTGGATATGAACAGTGTGACACATGATGGATACAAACAGTGGGGCAATTGATGGATAAGGTGCACTGGTGGACCGATGCGAATTGTCGGTGCTTGATCAATGCGAAAAAGGACCTTCTAGATCGACACGAATAGTGTAGCTCCGGATGGGTTCGAACTGATCGATTCGAAAATGGCCTTTTGATGGATTCGAACTGACCGATTCGAACAAGATTTTTTGCTAAAATTGCACCGATCATATCTTGAACATACGAACTTCGATTGGCCTGAAATTTGAAACGTAGCTTCTTCTAGCCTTGGCCATTATTCCCAAAGGAACCCGCCTTTGTTGGAGCATGGACGGATTTTGACAACATCGATCATAGCCTTGTTCCCAATCGATCTCCAATCCTGATATCCATTTTTTTCGACCAATTTGTTGATATTCCGGCCTTGACCAAAAGGCGGGATAACCTTTGCCCCACTAAACATGCCCTATGGGAAGAAGGTGTGTTTTGAATAGTTTCGAATCCGACATTCAAAGTCCATATTCCTTCTATACCCATGCCATCTAATTCATAATCCAATCCAATCCATTACCAAGCCGTGCTCCGGGTCGATTTCCAATTCCGAATCTAGTCACCAAAGCCTTAGGCATTTCTATATCCATCTGAATCCGATAACCGAGTCCCAATCCATCCTTATCCACTAATCAATAACCGAATCCAAGACCCCTCCAAGTTGATATCCAAATCGTTAATTATCCATAGCCTATATTCGTATCCATAACCTCTCCGGGTTCTTACCGAGCGTAATCCACACTCAGCAACCTGTGCTAAGCAATGCCTTGGTAACCATGGCCTTGTGTCCCTTAATGCTGAGTAATGCCATGGGTTAAATCCTAAGCCGAATCCTGGTCGCTTCAGACCCTTGCTGAGCATAGTCCATACTCGATGACCTGAAATAATAAATTATAATATAGGGCCTAAGTCCTATGCCGAATCCTGGTCTCCTCGGACCCTTGCCAAGCATAATCCATACTCGACGACCTGAATGAGCCAATTCGCCACATTCGGATGAAGTGACTTACCCCTTGCCAGCCATAATCCATATCCAACGACCATTTACCGAAAACCAGATAAAATCTAATCAAAAACCTATGAGAAATCTAGATCAAATCAGAAAACCTGAAATCCACACCAAAAATCCAAATCAATATACAAACCAGAAATCAATCATCCAAACAAAAGTCCAAAGTAGAAAACGAAAAAAATCAAGAGTTCAAACCAAACTCCAAAACTAAAACAGAAAAAGCAAGCGTCCGATCCAAAAAGAAAAATAAGATTTCACAAACCATAGTATCGCAATTTATCATCATTTAGAGCATGCCAAGGGGCCATCTCCATCCCCGTACATTTTGCCTATAGTTTTCTACTTATTTCATATCATCCCTGTCAGTTGATAACCAATCGATCATCATTCCTGGGCCTCGCGCCATCATTGTTTGAGGTGGATAGTGGTTGCTCCTGTTCCGCCACCGCATTACGAGCCCCAACATATTGTCGCAACTGTCCATTCCTTACATGCTAATCAATTATGTCCTTTAGATGCCTGTAGCTATTGGTGTCATGCCCATCCAAATCATGGAAGAGACAGTGCCTTCCTGATGCCCTTTCACGTTCTAAGGGTTCTCTCCTTGCTGGCCTTCGGTAGGGGAGTTGATTCCGAGTCTCTATGAATATCCGATCTAATGTCTCGTTTAGTCTCGTGTAATTGGAAAATATTGGCTCCTTCCACCGCTTCCTAGCTTTTCCTAATTCATCATCTATCCCCCTTTTTCCTTTATCTTTATTTTTATCCGAGCTTCCAAGGATGGCCCTGCATCCTCAGTCTAATTCACCTCTTTGAACTTCGTATCTTAACATGCATCTTCCTGCCGAAGTAATTTCTCAGCTGCGAGAAATAATTCTCCAAGATCCATCGGGGGTCCTATATTAGAGACACGTTGAAATTTGAATCCTCTCTGGCTCCTGACACGGCTTCCATTAAAACCATCGATGGGTCCGGCCGATCCACCGAAGAAACCTCTCCATTGAACCAAGTTAAGAAAGCTCTGAGTAATTCCTCTATCCTTTTCTTTACTGATGCTAGCGTCGTTACGTTCTTCGGCCTTTTGATATGAACCTGAAACTACTTCAGAAACCTGTCCACCAATTCTGTCCATGTCCTGATAGATCCCTCTTCCAACTGCCTGAACCACGTAGCAGCTATATCCATCATGTACAGAGAGAAAGATCGGGCCATAATTTCTTTCGATCCCCCTAGAACTTCCATGTGTCGAGTGTACCTCATCAAGTGATCGGTAGAGTCAGCCTTGCCATTGTATAACTCTAGCGTAGATAGCTTGAATTCTGGTGGATTCCGAGCCATTCTGATGTCACAAGTAAACGCACTCCTATTTACTCTGCATAGTTTGCCTAATAATCTCAACCAATCCAGCATTGTCCGTCAAGGTTTGCCCCCCGAGTCCCTAAGGAAATTCCAGCACATACTCTTCATCCTGTATTCCTTCCAGCGTCTTGTTTTGTGGTATCACCTAGAGTTCCTCCATGAATTGGTCCATCTTTGTCGGGTGGTGTGCCCCTTGTCAGGATCCATCTTAATTGACAGTCGCGTGCTGATTAGGTGCTGCGCCTTGTTAAGCTGCTCCGTTTAATTGCATGTTGGGTCCTTCTATTCCAGCTCCGTGGATATGAACTCCAGCAATTCTAGATGTCCCTGTCTGTCCAAACTTTTGAGGAGGTTCGACTTTATTTCCTCCGGCCTTTTCAAAAACTCTTCATTCATAGCTCCCATCATCATCTCCATCTCGTCTCTGGTGATGAAAGCCGAAGTCTTATTAGCCCATGATGATGCCTCATGGATGCCTTCATGCTGACTTCTCTTGGCTCTTTGTCTTCTACTTGATTGCTTTGTCATAGCTCTTTAGATCTGAATCCTTAAGCCTTCAAATCTGAATTCCAAATCTGGAATACCGGGTGCAAGTTGTTCTTGGTGAATGCACCAAAATGTTTGCGCCAAAATTGGTCACAAAACCTAAATGTCGTGAAAGCTCCAATGTATGAAAACAGATCAGCAATAAATGATCACATATCATAGATCTAAGAAATGTAGAGGATAAAAAATGAAGAATAATAAACTTAAAACAGAGAGAAATAGACAGAGACACAAGATTTATAGTGGTTCGGCTATCTTCGGCCTATATCCACTTCAAAAGTTAATCTTTTATTGACTTTCCTTGCCGGTTACAACCGATTACAGCGGATTACAATGATAAAATTCTAGTACAATAGCAAACCTTGGAGTGCAAATATGTTTTCGACAGAGTCTAGAAGCTGGGTAGCCAAAAGATCCCTTTTTGTTGACTCTGAGGTGCTATTTATAGGCATAGGCTGAAAATATCTCGCTTAAATCTCGGTAGACTTCCTCTGGCCTATGAGTGGGCACATGCGATCGATCCTAGGTGATTTCGACTCAATCCGTGATCGATACAAACCTAATTCGTATCGATCAAGATTTTGTCCAATGTAGTCGAGATTTGACATGAACCTTCTTTAGCTTGTACGTAAGCTCTTGCGAAAATTTCACAGCATTTGGACCTGCGGTTGGTGATATATGATCGATGCAAATTCGGGTTTTCGGTTGGCTATTTGGTTCGAATCCATATATTCGTGTCGATCTGTTCGACTCGATCTCGAGCACGTGTGCGCAAGGTGACATGGTGAAAGATTCTTGGATCTATCCACTTTTTGTGCCGAACGATTGAGTCGTCCTTGTGCATAGACCTAGCTCGTATCGATCGGTAGCACCTTTTTTGCATCGATTATTACGACGTAATTAATATTGATCATTTAAAAGAGCGTGATACACTCTTCGTATCGATCGATTGTGGCTCTGTTCGTATCGATAGAAGTGGTTCTGTTCGCATTGATTTCTGGATACAAACAGTGTGACACATGATGAATACGACTAGTAAGGCATTTGATGACAAGGCACACTGGTGGACCGATGTGATTTGTTAGCGCTTAATCGATGCGAATAAGGTTCTTCAGGATCAATACGAATAGTGTAGCTCCAGAAGGCTCAAACTGATCGATTCGAACACGGCCTTTTGATGGATTCGAACTGACCGATTCGAACATGATTTTTGGCTAAAATTGGACTGATCATATCTTGAGCATACGAACTCTGATTGACCTGAAATTTGAAACGTTGCCTCTCCTAGCCTTGACCATCATTCCCAATTGATCACGACTTGATTGGAGCTCGGCCAAATTATGACAACATCAATCATTGCCTTGTTTCCAATCGATCTCCAATCATGATATCCATCTTTTCCGCCAATTTGTTGATATTCCGGCCTTGACCAAAAGGAGATATTTCCTTGACTTAATTTGGTAACTCTAAGAAGGGATGTTAGCGATAGACGGTTGGAGGGCAATGTTAGTAGTTAGTACGAGTATTTACTAGTAGGTCTAGCATAGAGACTTTGACGAACAATGATCCCAAGCAAGCGGTAGCAAAGACTTGGTTTATGTCCTAACGAATTCTGCTTTCTACTATTGTAGAAATTGATATGGAATATGCAGGGACCTCGTGATAGATGGTTAGATGAAAAACTAGTTTAGTGGAGATGGACTAGTTAACCCTTAGATAGGTCTTTGAGTTAAGGTAGTAGCATGACAATTAAATTATACATTATATTATAAAGCTATATGTTCAATTCAGTGGTCTCTGTAGCTAGAACCGGTCGACTAGGATTGATGATGCGATTGGCTTACTTCATATTTAAGAAGTATTAAGTGGTTGGGGCTTTGGATAGTGTGACGATAGGGATTTTTCACGCTCGAAAATTGACATCCATAATACTCCAATGCCGCAGATTCGAGTGTTCAAATCCGAGTCGCCGGAGCTTATAACAACATTAAGTAAACAACACAGCGGAATAAAAGAATAATACATTGATATACAACTTTGATACAATATCTACTACAACAGATGATCCAATAGATATCATTATACATCAGAGATACAATAGAATAGCAGCCGAAAAGAAAATAGATAACATTAGCAATGGAACGAATAACTCCAGATAGTCTTCAAAAGAGAAATCCAGCAGCAGCTCGAACCAACATCACGATTCACCAAGACTAGCAAGTCTCATTCACATCTAAAGACTGAACTAGCTCCAGATAACCTACTAACCTGACTACCTAAAAAACCCAACCCTAGACTACCCGTGTAGAAAATTTTGAGCACCCAGAGTTTAGGAAAGAAACTATAAACTCTGGATCGGTCATGGGACTGGTGTGAGCAAAAAAACAGTTTTATCTTTAAAACAAATCAAGAAATATTTTAAAATAAATTCGCAATGCTTTTTAGAAATGAGACTACCATAAGGCCTCCCGCACAAACACACTATGCAAACGTAGAATAGGAGGGGATTTCTCCTTATGATAGTCAAAGATGCTTGATACACATTAAAAAGAAACATTTGATATTATTACTAGTGCATAGTGTACGAAAAAATCATTTCGAAAATAAAGATATAAATCTTAGCCAGCATAGGCATTCCGCACTTATGCCTACTATAGCTACCATCCAAACAGTGGTGACCACCATAAGTGAATGATAGGTTCTACAACTAAAACCGTACAAGATCATATTGTTTCTTTGGATTTCCAACAAATGGTCAGGCCAAGGAACTTCCCATTGCCACATGGAAACGCCTCTGGAAAGACGCCCCGAGAACCTAACCGGGTCTCTGCCAACACAAGGTCGGGTTATCCTTCAAACTGGGTAACTACTGACACGAATACGTCATTCCCCGATCGTATCCGATCTATATACGAGGATCCTCGATTCCAACAACCACAAAGTAATAAATTTGCAGCAACAACATAGGTTAAGTATTTGGGCTCCATACCATGATACCACCTCAATCCAGAAGGAATGACATACACTAAAGGAGTGCTACCCCCTAATAACCTTGCTGCACCCTTCCTGTTTTGACCATTTTCGGGGTGTGAGGTCCGACGAAGTCTCGTCCACAAAGCTACGCTTTTTACAAAAGCCACGCTTTGATCAACAAATGATCAGCAGCACGCAGCATGCCACATTACCAAGTTTGGAATATATCACTGATAACCTTCAACTACATAACCTCTGAGCTCGTACGTCTCTGAGAAGGGTGTTAATGCTAAGAGAATAAATTCTCCGCCACCAACAGAAAATGTATTTGAAAGAAATCTGCTTTATATCTCAAAATGTAATGTCAGACACACAATCCATACAAGTCTGTTCTGGGTTTGAACAGAACCGAAGGCACTTCCAAAGAAGTCCTTGAAATTCGGGTATTCACAATCCCAATCGGATTTCCCATCACTTAGGGAATCTCTATACCGTAGCTACTCGGTGCAGAGACAATCAATAGGTCATCCTATCGTTCTCGCAAATACCCGGTCTTCACCACCGGTTTTCAAATGCTATCCATAACGATGTACCATATATTCAAAATGGGTTATACGACCCAAGTGTCCTTTCCCGGCTAACCCGAATAGCGAGCGCAACATTTAAAACCTATGGATATGGGATTTCAATTAAGTCACAACTTAAAAATCCAAAATTTTTCTTTCAAATGGTTTAACAATTTACCATTTCCAATCTTTTAAAACAAAAGGATTTAATTTTACAAAATTCACCTAGTTTCTCAAAGATTCATGCCTGGATTTCAAAACAATTCCAATTCAATTGGATTTAATTTATTAAACCTTTAAATTAAGATTTAACTTATATCTTTCAAGGTTCGTTCCTAAATATTCTCATTCAAAATTCGTTTCCACATATTCATCTATAACTTGGAAGACTATTTCAGTTTAAACTTGAAATCCCTTTAATACAATTTGAAATTCATTTCTCCATGAAAGCTTTTTATTATTTAGAAAAAACATTCTTATTTCGGAAAAAATCTATTTCATTTATGCAAGTTACAATCTTTGGGATAAATCAAATCCCCAAAAGAACAATACTTTAAAATGGTTTGACTTATATATAACTAGTATAATATCGTAAATCTCTAGTTTCAAATCATAGAATTCAATTTTAAATATTGAATTCAAATTTAAATCAAATTATTTAAATTCTAAAACTTAATCAAGTTATTCAAAATAAAATTCATCTGTAAATTTCATTTCAAAAGCTTTTCACTTTAAACCCAATCCCTTTCCAAAACATTTGATTTCAAATTTTGTCTATTTAGAAATTATTTTCAAAAATCTGTGACTTAATCGATTTCCTCGTGGAATCCATATTGGTGTGTGTATAAGTGTGGTCCAAGGGTTCAACACAGTAGTGCAACATTATTCAATCATCCCAGATTAAAGCACAGAAATAAAATTGATGAGCGATATAAACTCTAACGCTTATCTTACAGATCACAGATATATATATCAATGTAAATAAATGGATAAATTATACACAGCACAATCCACAGAACAAAAAATCATAGATCAGATAGGACAATCAATTCTAGGCACCTTTTATAATACAATCATTCATAAGTAAGGTCAAGCGTTCAATAATCTATAAGTAGGATTAATTAATTGTTTAATTCTAATTAATTCAATTTATTTTCATTTAAATTAACTACTTATGAATTAATTATCCAATCCTGATTAACTTATCACAAATCATTCGATATTAATAAATTAATCAATCGCCTTAATTAATTAAATTATTCTAAATTACTTGTTAACTAAATCAATTATCCCATGATTAACTATCTCCATTAATTAATCTCTTGATTATTTACAAAGGTAATTACCCAAATTACTTCATTTATAAATCATCTTTAATGACCTTAATTAACATTCATTTAATTTCTTTTCCAATGTAATTAAATTACATTAATCAATATTAATTATAAGTTTGATTAACCATTAATGATTCATTAATTAATTAGAATTTAATCCATACAAATCATCAATTAATCCATTCTAATTTATCTTAATGGTTAATGAATTTAAATCTTTAATCATCATTTACTCAATGTAAACTTATTCTTATTATCGATTTAAATTTCACTACAAATATGGTTGAAAACATTTATTTCAAATTTACTTTTGAAATTTCATTTTTAAATTATAAGTTTAAAATGAAATCTATTTATCTTTTAATCAATTTATAAAACTAACTTAAAAAACCTTTAAAGTTGCTTTAAAAAATTTAAATTTCAAAACTTTCTCATATTTTAAAACTGAGATTCCAAAACCAAATTGAATCATATTTTAAACTTCATTTTAAATCTCTACTTTTCATTTAAACCTAGTTTATAAATTTTATTTTAAATTTAACAGGATAACAGGTTTTCATGTGAAACCTGTAAACAAAGCATCAACTCGAAGCAACACTCCTCTGCTTCGAGTCCTACCCCTCAAGATCTTGAGTAAAGTTTCGAGTCAACTCCCGCGAGTTCACCCTGCTTCTTCCCCACTTCCCAAATTTTCCAGACCTCCAAACAAATGCACGGTGCACGTATACATCACCGATGATCACCTTCGGTCGTCACCACGTCAACGAGCAAGTCGACAACCCCCCACGTATCAATTCTAGATCGCCAGAATCCCCATCACTCACGCGAAATCGAATTCGAGTATAAACTCGAAACCTGGATCATGAGCAGGAAACCCCCCCTAACCTGTCAACGCGCCGTACACGACCTCCGACCACCAGAAAAATATGAAACTTCGGCCACTCATGCGTCAACACCTCCTCCACCATCACCCCAAGCCACGTTGAACTCGATCACCCCTAGACCAAGAACGAATCAAAATATGCAACCTCATCAAAACCATAACTTAAACCTTAAATTCAATTCGACTTACAAAATTTTGCATTAGAAAAATTTTCCAACATTTTTCCTATATCCACGAATCAAAAATCTTGCTTTGTACAAAATTTCAACATTTTAAATTTGCGCAATCGCTAGAAATTGATCTAAAAGCAATTTCAGTTCAATAAGGAACTGTTCTGAACATACTTGATGAAAAATCAAAATATTTGTTTTTAAAAATCATATTTTTAACTGGTGATCCCACTTATATACTTGATTCAACAATTTATTATATTTGGTTTTATCATGATTGTACATGTTCAACAGTTCTATGGGGTATCAGACTCTTCCTACATTTATTGTTTTATTTTGTTGGAATTAAGTTTTAATTTTCATTTAAAATCAAATAAACGTATTGTGTTCATTTTCTTTAGCTTAACAAGAATCAAGGATTTGATTTTCAGGGGTTTTGATCAAACCTTTATGCTCTGAACCAAGAAACAGAAGTAATTTTCAACTTTATCAGGCAAATACACATTCAAATATTTATAAACACAGTGAAAATTCGTATGTATATGCATAACAATATAACTTCCATCACAGATTTCACATGCAACAAATACATATATACTTAGCTTAAGTTTTAAATTGGTTACTCACCTGGAATATAGTTGAAACAGAGACACTACTTTGAACCAGGACTTGAAAACTGCAAACTGGAAACCTTTTTTTCTTCTTTTATCTCTTGTTTGCTTTATTGTATTTTTGTTTAAGTTGAACTTGTTTTTAAGTTTGAAATGGTGTTCATTTTAGATTTTACTCGGTGATGATGCACGAACTAAAATGAGAAGAAGTTGATATATAGGAGGGAAGTTTACATGAGACATGCTTGTACAGGTTGATTACATTATTTAATATAATAGGCATGGTTGATATGCTTGCTTTAAATGCACGAAGCGTGTTGCATTAATTACTCGGCTGGTATGTTTTGTTTGTACATGCCTTTACTTTACTTTCTAAGCTACCACCTTATCCTTTTGTCTACCTTCATTAACTTTGTTCTTGCCTTGCATGTATTTACTGTCTTTTATTTCCAGTGCACATGGATATTTTCCTTTATACTTTGTTTCCATGCTTGTACTTTGCTTTACTTTTATAAGCTTATGCCTAACTTCTTTTATTTATACTTTTGTTTTGTTCATTTACTTACGTTTTATTTTGCCTGCATATCTTTTGAGTTTTCTTTTACAAGTGTTCATACTTGTCTTTTATTTGTTCATGCTTATGTATATGTTTAGTTATTGGTTATGGACTTTAACTTATATATGTAAAAATATATTTTATTTTGTGTCTTTCTTTTGTTTTATATTTTGAAATATACATGAGTTCTATAATGTTAGATTTTAGTTAATATGCTTTCTTATATTTTACATAATTTTTATAAATATGTCACTTGACTTCATATTTCATATTTTATCTCCTATATATGCATTCCTATTCCAATTTCTTTTATTTGTTTTGTTTTCTTTTATAAGTGTTCATATGTGAATGTATTTTATTTCTATGCTTTTACTTATTAATCTTATTTATTTCTAACTTCAATAGTTAATTTAACTTACATATTAATTTTCAAATTAAATTATCAAATATTTTAATTACTTATTTTATAAATATAGCTCGGTTGTATTTTATTTTACTTTACAATATTTGTAAACCCCAATTCTAATTAAATTTAAATACATTTTTCCAGTAATTCATAGTTTAACTGATATTAAATATCAATTACCAAATTAATTTCACAAATTTTTATTCAAAATTAAAAAAAATTATCAATTTAAAATTAATTAAAATTCGGGATCGTTACAGACTTCCTCCCTTAAAAGGAATTTCGTCCTCGAAATTCGCCAGAGAGAGATAACGAAGATGAAAGATAGAAAAATATATTTTCAGATTAAACTTGATATTTATCCTGCATTTGGTAAGCCAAATCGGAATATCAAAGAAAGATACGAGAACGAATCTATTTAACACTTCACAAGATACTTGGGTTATCGAATCTACGAAATATGCAGTGGTATTGGTTAGTTCGAAGGGATAACTAACCGTTCGTAGATTATATCGAGACCCAAATAATAGATAAATGGATTTAATCTTCCACAATTCCCAAACATCAGATATGGATTCCAAACTCAAGTCGGAATATCTCAAAGTATATATAATTTGTCCCTCTTTGGACTTTGATCAACCCAAGAAATTATAACAGAATTTCAAAAATTCAAATTTGGTTTTAAACGAAATCGCTTTATCAATACAATTTAAATTTAGCTTCATATTTCATTAATCAATTTAACTCAATTTTTAAAATTTCCAATTTATTTCAACTTCAAATTTCCAATTCATATTCATTAAGGTTTAAATCAAGAACTGATAAGAAACCAGTGAAATACGAAGTAAGGATTTTCTACAACGATACGTATGGCCATCACCGCACCGAAACTTCTTATTGTAGTTGTCATGAAGCAATCAAAAGAAATTGGAATCGAATCAAAGGAAATTTATAAGAAAGTCACTTCCACTGTTGCAGGGTATTGACCATTTATAGTCGTACTCCCCTGTCCCTTATCTTGTCCTCCACTTGCACTCATACTTACTATCAGTGAATAGTAAGAGAATTTACTGAGACATTCGAACGGATATCTTAGGGATATACTCATTCTAGGGTATACTTCACCCTATCTCTAATGAGCTACTTAACGTGTTATACTCCTGAGCTAAAGTTTCACCTTAGCTCTGATACCAAATGTGACAATAGGGATTTTTCGCGCTCGAAAATCGACATCCATACTTTACATCGTACTCGAATGCCGCAGATTTGAGCGTTCAAATCCGAGTCGCCGGAGCTTATAACAACACTAAGTAAACAACACAGCGGAATAAAAGTATAATACATTGATATACAGCTTTGATACAATATCTTCAACAACAGATGATCCAATAGATACCATTATATGACGCAGTGGATTAATCAAAATAAACTTCATTCGGTGAAAGTAGCAATCGATGGATTGATGAATACCAAAATGCCCAAATTCGTTGATCCGAAGATACCGAATTCTAGCTATCTCAAACACGTTGATAGCGCACTATACCATGTTCAAAGATCTACGATTCTTCGTACGTTGATCTAGCGCACTAGATACCGTGAATCGGCTTCTACGATCGTTGAATCGAGCGCACTCGATTAACCGAAAGAGGAGATAGGAGATTACACTCAACTACCAATTGGAGAAGAAAGCGCAAAGCCATCAACAAGAAATTTTTATTCCAAAATCAACCACCAAAAAGTTACAACTCACTCCCTATTTATAGTATTTCACCACTGTCCCTTAAGTCGTAGGCGACTTTCGACTTAACTAAGTCGGCACCGACTCAACAGGCTTTCACACTGCATTACAATCATGCGACTTAAAGATAAGACGACTCACGACTCATACATGCATCTCAACAAAACATAGGACACGACTTATTATTACAAACGACATACAACTTAACAAATGACACACGACTCAAGAGAGCACGCGATACACGACTCAACACACAACACAGGGTATACGACGTAGGCAAGCTACGACTTACGGCACAACTACATCTCAACATATATACACAAGACTATGTACACGACTCAACTCCTTATATCACAACAGCCTTCGGCCGATCCAACATCATACCGACTTAACAACACGAGCTTCTTGCGGCATATCTCCTCAACGCCTTAACTAGGTCGTGCCCTTCCTCCGACTCAAAGTCTTCAATAGCTGGAACTTTCCCCTGCTTCAAGATAAGTAGTGGACGACTTATAGATGAGTCGTTGAGTCGTCTACGTCTCATCAAATTCGAACGACTTAAGCCCTTAAGTCGTAACTCCTTTTCCTTCTCTAGGTTAGGTCGTAGCTCTTTCCCATGTGACTCCTTAGGCTGTCTCGTGCACGACTCACGAGTTAAAACCGAAACTTCAAGATGCTGACTCGTGCACGACTTACGATTTAAAACCGAAACTTCTTTATCTTGTGAACGCTCTAACCTCTGAACTTCTGTAGATCGTGCTGCATCATCCTCCCCTGGTTGAGAAAAATTCGACCTCGAATTTATAAATTCTTCCCCATCAGGTAGTTTATTACCATAATATGGTATAAGATGCTTAACATTGAACACGTCAGAAGTGTACACATCCTCCGGCAGCTTCAACTTATAAGCATTTTCATTAATTCGTTTCACAACTTCGACAGGTCCAATTTTTCTGGCTTTCAACTTGTTATAAGCGCCCACTGGAAAACGATCCTTCGTTAACACAGCATACACCAAATCTCCTTTGTTAAATTCAACATTTCGTCGCCTCAAGTCTGCAAATTTCTTATATTTCTCATTTGACTTTTCCAATCATTCCTGAACGATCTTATGACATTCAGTTAATTCATCAACAAAATCAACAGCTCGTTTAACTGTCCCCTTTGGTTGTGGTACTACTGCCAAATCCAATGGTCCCCTGGGTAAATTTGAATATACAATCTGAAATGGACTGAATCCCGTACTACGATTCACTGCATGATTATAAGCAAACTCTGCTTGGCATAACTTCATGTCCCAATTCTTCAGATTGTCCTGTAAAAGACATCGTAACAAATTTCCCAACGATCTGTTAACAACTTCTGTCTGTCCATCTGTTTGCGGATGATAAGCGCTACTAAATTTCAACTTCGTTCCATCATCTTCCACAAACTAAGCCAAAAATGACTCAAAAATCTGGTATCCCTGTCTGAAACAATAGACTCCGGCAACCCATGTAAACGATAGATTTCTTTAAAGAACAACTGAGCAACACGAACAGCATCCGCCGTCTTCTTACAAGCAATAAAATGTGCCATTTTCGAAAATCTATCCACCACAACAAATATAGAATCATTTCCCCTTTGAGTTCTCGGCAAACCCAAAACGAAATCCATGCTGGTATCAACCCACGGTTTAGACGGTACAGGTAACGGCATATACAATCCTGCATTTGTCGCTATTCCCTCATTGACGACCAAAAGTAAGATTGAGAAATCAATTGCAATGTACGATCACGGCCCACATGTCCTTCTTCATGCAATTCTTTGATAATTTTCATTCTCAAACTGCTTTCAGGAATACATAACTGATTTCCTTTAAACAAGAATCCATCAACCAACATAAATTCATCAGTGTCTCCATCCTTAACTTTCTCAACAAACTTCACAAAGTAAGGATCTTCTTCATACAATTCTGGCAATAATTCAAACCCCGTCACTTCAACCTTTAATGTTGTCAACAAATGACTCCTCCTACTCAAAGCATCAGCCACTCGGTTCGTCACCCCTGACTTATGTTTGACCACAAAAGTAAACTACTGTAAATAAGCGATCCATGATGCATGTCTCGCTGAAATTTTATCCTGCCCCTGCAAATGCTTCAACGCTTAATGATCGGTGTAAAGAACAAACTCTTTCTGAAATAGATAATGCCTCCAATGTTTAACAGCTTGCACAGCAGCATAAAACTCAACACCGTAGGTACTATATCTCATCTTTGCCCCTGATAACTTCTCAGTGAAATATGCAATAGGTCTTCCACACTGACTCAATACTCCTCCAATCCCAACCTTTGATGCATCAGTATGTAGTTCAAACAATAACTGAAAATCAGGTAAAACAAGAATCGGTGCTGTCGTCAATAGTTCCTTGATCTTCTCAAAAGCAACTCCCGCTTCCTCTGACCATACAAACTGTTTCCCTTTCATGCAATCAGTAACTGGAGCCATCACGCTACTGAAATGTGGAATGAATCTCCGGTAGAATGACGCTAGCCCATGAAAACTTCTCACTTCTGTATTTGTCTTTGGCTGTGGCCAATTTCTGACTGCTTCTACTTTATTCTGGTCAACTTGAATACCTTCTCCTGAAACAACATAACCCAGAAATAAAACACTGTGCGTCATAAACACGCATTTCTTCGTAGCATCATAAAATTGTTCCTCACGAAGAATAATCAATACTTCCCTCAAATGTTGAACATGCTCCTCCGTACTCCTGCTGTATATCAGAATATCATCGAAATAAACAACAACAAACTTCCCAATGTACGGTCTGAAAATTTGATTCATCACCCTCATGAATGTACTCGGTGCATTTGATAAACCAAATGGCATAACCAACCATTCGTATAACCCCTCTCTTGTCTTGAAAGCTGTCTTCCATTCGTCTCCTGGTCTAATCCCAATCTGATGATAACCACTCTTCAAGTCAATCTTCGAAAAGATAGTTGCCCCACTCAACTGAACCAGCAAGTCATCCAACCTTGCCATAGGAAATCTGTAACGTACAGTAATCTTGTTTAAAGCTCTACTATCTGTGCACATCCTCCATGTTCCATCCTTCTTCGGCACCAACAAAGCTGGTACTGCACAAGGACTCAAGCTTTCCTGAACACGTCCCTGCTCAAGTAATTCTTCCACCTGCCTTTGCAACTCCTCATGTTCCTTCGGACTCATACGGTAATGTGGTCGATGTGGTAACACTGCTCCCGGAACAAGGTCGATTTGATGTTGAATGTCTCTCAGTGGCGGTAACTCCTTAGGCAACTCTTCTGGAAACACATCTTCAAATTCTTTCAAAACTGGTTTTGCTTCTTCTGGAATTTCAACCCCTTCACTGCATTCTCGTCCAATCAACAAATACACTTCAGGCTCCTCTTCAACTTCTTTAACAAACTCCTTCAAAGATAATAAAGTTTTCAGCTCTTCAATCTCCTCTGACTTGCTTTCCTTCTGTTGTTGCTTCTTAGGAACTAAAGTGATTTTAGTACCTTTGAACATGAAACTGTAACTATTAGCACGACCATCGTGTTGCACTGCTTTATCAAATTGCCATGGTCTTCCCAACAACAGATGACAGACATCCATGTCTACAACGTCACACCAAATTTCATCTTTGTACTTCTTCCCAATAGAAAAATTCACACAAGCCCTTCGACACACCTTCACTTCACCTCCCTTCCTTAACCATGCTAGCTTGTACGGTTTAGGATGCTTCTCAGTCTTCAAGTTCAACTTCTTCACAGCCTTTGTAGAAATAATATTATCGCAACTTCCAGCATCAATAACGAACTTGCAAACTTTTCCCAGAATAGTGCATGTCGACTGGAAAATATTGCTCCTCAACCAAATACAATCCTCCTCTTGCTTTGGTGTACGACATGACCTCCTCATCATAAGATTACAACCTTCATCCCCAGATAATTCTTCTTCCTCCTCAACATAAGGTGCATTTGAACACTCTGCCTCCTCACCATCATCCTCCTCAACTTCTGCAACCATTGCTCTCTTCTTCGGCTTCGTACATTCGTTGCTTTTGTGACCCAACTCTTGACAATTATAACATTTGAAAACACTGCTAACCTTTGCCTTCTCAGCCTCCTTCATCACTGGCTTACTGACAGGTTTAGGAACATTAGAACTTCCACTAACACCCCTCGCTTGATTATTGGAATTAGTAAACACACCACCTCCACGCCTCCCTTGCTTCTCCCAAGCCAACGCTTTCTGATGTGCCTCCGCTACAGATCTATGATCAAACATATTTACCATATCCTGGATCTGCATTCTCAATCCCCCAATGAATCTAGCAGTTAGCCGTTCTTCCGTTTCCATAATATCATTCCTGGCAATGAGTTGGTAAAATTCATCAGCATAATCACTAACAGACTTCGTCCCTTGCCTCAGATTCTGCAACCTCTGGTACATAAGTGATTGATAGTTGTATGGTAAGAAAGTAGCTCTCATCAACTTCTTCATCTTCTCACAAGATTTTATCTTTGACTTTCCCATTCGCTCACGAGTAAGTTTAGTTTGCTGCCACCATGCCAAAGCTCTCCCCCTCAACCTAGTAGCTACTAACTTCACCCTTCTATTCTCCGGAACCTCCTTGAAATCAAAGATTTCCTCCACATTGGACAACCAATCTAAGAATTCTTCAGCTACCATCCCACCTTTAAATTCAGAAATTTCCATCTTCATACCCGACTCCCATCAAAGATTATCTTCAACATCCCGATAAGAATTTCGAACTTGGTCTCGATCTCGATAATGAATGCTAGCTCTATCACCCTCTTCATCAAAATCAAATGTACGTTTATATCGATCTCGACCATCAACATCCCTTCGTTCATGCATGCTTCTTCGACTATGTCTTTCTTCTTCTCTATATGGCTCGTCTTCAAACTCACGTTGACTTCTTCTCTCTTCATGTCCATAGCCATGATGAACTCTCCGTGATGAAATTGATGTTTCTCTTCTTTCTTTAAAAGAATGCGGTAATACCCTCCTCGCTTCCGTAACCGATGGCGAAACTCGGTTTCCTCCATGGTTCGAGTTTGGTGATCTCCTCCTTTGAGTTTGATTCAAATCATTCATCAATTTCTCTAACGTTCCAATGCCTTCATCAAATTTCTCATTAATACGTTGCTCCATAAGCTCGGCTTCTTCTCTTCGATACAAGGCTTCAACGTTTTGATGACGATTAGATCTCCTTGGCGGCATGATTGAAAACTTCTCAAAAAACTTCAAATACTTCTCAAATACTTCAACAAATAAACTTCAACAAAACTTCAACAAATACTTCAAAACTAGCAACACAAGTCAAACAATTCACGGCTCAACCTAGCTCGCACAACTCCTTAACTCGGCAACAAGTTAACTCGGCCTCCACCTCAACAAAATGTGCTTCAACACAACTATGCTCGGCTTGAACTCACGCAACTTCAAATTCAAACACTTCTCCAACTCTAGATCCAAAATGAAATGGATCAAAATCTTCAAACTTGTTGCAACTTCAATATGAACATGATGAACTCCAACTTCAAACTTCAACTTCAAAAATTGGCTCCAAGTCTCGGCTTAGCTATGATTGGCTAAGTCTAGCTCTGATACCAAAACTGACGCAGCGGATTAATCAAAATAAACTTCATTCGGTGAAAGTAGCAATCGATGGATTGATGAATACCAAAATGCCCAAATTCGTTGATCCGAAGATACCGAATTCTAGCTATCTCAAACACGTTGATAGCGCACTATACCGTGTTCAAAGATCTACGATTCTTCGTACGTTGATCTAGCGCACTAGATACCGTGAATCGGCTTCTACGATCGTTGAATCGAGCGCACTCGATTAACCGAAAGAGGAGATAGGAGATTACACTCAACTACCAATTGGAGAAGAAGCACAAAGAAATCAACAAGAAATTTTTATTCCAAAATCAACCACCAAAAAGTTACAACTCACTCCCTATTTATAGTATTTCACCACTGTCCCTTAAGTTGTAGGCGACTTACGACTTAACTAAGTCGGCACCGACTCAACAGGCTTTCACACTGCATTACAATCATGCGACTTAAAAATAAGACGACTCACGACTCATACATGCATCTCAACAGAACATAGGACACGACTTATTATTACAAACGACATACAACTTAACAAATGACACACGACTCAAGAGAGCACGCGATACACGACTCAACACACAACACAGGGTATACGACTTAAGCAAGCTACGACTTACGGCACAACTACATCTCAACATATATACACAAGACTATGTACACGACTCAACTCCTTATATCACAACAGCCTTCGGCCGATCCAACATCATACCGACTTAACCACACGAGCTTCTTGCGGCATATCTCCTCAACCCCTTAACTAGGTCATGCCCTTCCTCCGACTCAAAGTCTTCA
Organism: Allium cepa; assembly: GCA_030765085.1. Classification (NCBI taxonomy): domain Eukaryota; kingdom Viridiplantae; phylum Streptophyta; class Magnoliopsida; order Asparagales; family Amaryllidaceae; genus Allium; species Allium cepa. Next base: position 421,706,756 of record CM060946.1, on the reverse strand, counting down.
ATAGCTGGAACTTTCCCCTGCTTCAAGATGAGTCGTGGACGACTTATAGATGAGTCGTTGAGTCGTCTACGACTCATCAAATTCGAACGACTTAAGCCCTTAAGTCGTAACTCCTTTTCCTTCTCTAGGTTAGGTCGTAGCTCTTTCCCATGTGACTCCATAGGCTGTCTCGTGCACGACTCACGAGTTAAAACCGAAACTTCAAGATGCTGACTCGTGCACGACTTACGAGTTAAAACCAAAACTTCTTTATCTTGTGAACGCTCTAACCTCTGAACTTCTGTAGATCGTGCTGCATCATTAGACATTAGAGATACAATAGAATAGCAGCGGAAAGAAAATAAATAACATTAGCAATGGAACAAATAACTCCAGATAGTCGTCAAAAGAGAACTCAAGCAGCCGCTCGAACCAACATCACGATTCACCAAGACAAGCAAGTCTCGTTCGCATCCAAAGACTGAACTAGCTCCAGATAACCTACTAATCTGACTATCTGAAAAACCCAACTATAGATTGCCCGTGTAGAAAATTTTGAGCACCCAGAGTTTAGGAAAGAAACTATAAACTCTGGATCGTTCATGGGACTGGTGTGAGCAACAAAAACATTTTTATCTTTAAACAAATCAAGAAATATTTTAAAATCAATTCGCAATGCTTTTTAGAAATGAGACTACCGTATGGCCCCCCGTACACACACACAATCCAAACGCAGAATCGGAGGAGATTTCTCCTTATGATAGTCAAAGATGCTTGATACGCATTAAAAAGAAACATTTGATATTATTACTAGTGCATAGTGTATGAAAAAATCATTTCGAAAGTAAAGATATAAATCTTAGCCAGCATAGGCATTCTGCACTTATGCATACTATAGCTACCATCCAATCAGTGGTGACCACCATAAGTGAATGATAGGTTCTACCACTAAACCCGTACAAGATCGTATTGTTTCTTTGGATTTCCAACAAATGGTCAGGCCAAGGAACTTCCCATTGCCACATGGAAACGCCTCTGGAAAGACGCCCCGAGAACCTAACCTGATCTCTGCCAACACAAGGACGGGTTACCCTTCAAACTGGGTAATTACTGACACGAATACGTCATTCCCCGATCGTAACCGATCTATATACGAGGATCCTCGATTCCAACAACCACAAAGTAATAAATTTGCAGCAACAACGTAGGTTAAGTATCCGGGCTCCATACCATGATAACACCTCTATCCAGAAGGAATGACATACACTAAAGGGGCGCTACCCTCTAATAACCTTGTCGCATCCTTCCTGTTTTGACCATTTTCTAGGTGTGAGGTCCGACGAAGTCTCGTCCACAAAGCTACGCTTTTTACAAAAGCCACGCTTTGATCAACAAATGATCAGCAGCACTCAGCATGCCACATTACCAAGTTGGGAATATATCACTGATAACCTTCAACTACATAACCTCTGAGTTCGTACGTCTCTGAGAAGGGTGTTAATGCTTAGAGAATAAATTCTCCGCCACCAACAGAAAATGTATTTGAAAGAAATCTTCTTTATATCTCAAAATGTAATGTTAGACACACAATCCATACAAGTCTGTTCTGGGTTCGAACAGAACCGAAAGCACTTCCAAAGAAGTCCTTGAAATCCGGGTATTCACAATCCCGAAAATCTGGGTATTCACAATCCCGATCGGATTTTCCATCACTTAGGGAATCTCTATACCGTAGCTACTCGGTGGAGAGACAATCAATAGGTCATCCTATCATTCTCGCAAATACACGGTCTTCACCACCGTTCTTCAAATGCTATCCATAATGACGTACCACATATTCGGAATGGGTTATACGACCCAAAGGTCCTTTCCCGGCTAACCCGAATAGTGAGCGCAACATTTAAAACCTATGGATATGGGATTTCAATTAAGTCATAACTTAAAAATCCAAAGTTCTTCTTTCAAATGGTTTAACAATTTACCATTTCCAATCTTTTAAAACAAAAGGATTTAATTTCACAAAATTCACCTAGTTTCTCAAAGATTCATGCCTGGATTTCAAAACAATTCCAATTCAATTGGATTTAATTTATTAAACCTTTAAATTAAGATTTAAGTTATATCTTTCAAAGTTCTTTCCCAAATATTCTCTTTCAAAATTCGTTTCCAGATGTGCATCTATAACTTGGAAGACTATTTCAGTTTAAACTTGAAATCCCTCTAATACAATTTGAAATTCATTTCTCCCATGAGAGCTTTTTATTATTTAGAAACAAATATCTTATTTCGGAAAAAATCTATTTCATTTATACAAGTTACAATCTTTGGGTTAAATCGAATCCCCAAAAGAACAATACTTTAAAAATGGTTTGACCTATATATAACTAGTATAATATCGTTAATCTCTAGTTTCAAATCATAGAATTCAATTTTAAATATTGAATTCAAATTTAAATCAAATTATTTAAATTCTAAAACTTAATCAAGTTATTCAAAATAAATTTCATCTGTAAATTTAATTTCAAAAGCTTTTCACTTTAAACCCAATCCCTTTCCAAAACATTTGATTTCAAATTTTGTCTATTTATAAATTATTTTCAAAAATCTGTGACTTAATCGATTTCCTCGTGGAATGCATATTGGTGTGCGTATAAGTGTGGTCCAAGGGTTCAACACAGTAGTGCAACATTATTCAATCATCCCAGATTAAAACACAGAAATAAAATTGATGAGCGATATAAACTCTAACGCTTATCTTACAGATCATAGATATATATATCAATGTAAATAAATGGATAAATTATACACATCTCAATCCACAGAACAAAATATCATAGATCAGATAGGGCAAACAATTCAAGGCACCTCAACAATCATTCATAAGTAAGGTCAAGCGTTCAATAATCGTTTATAAGTAGGATTAATTAATTGTTTAATTCTAATTAATTCAATTTATTTTCAATTAAATTAACTGCTTATGAATTAATTATCCAATCCTGATTAACTTATCACAAATCATTTGATATAAATAAATTAATCAATCGCCTTAATTAATTAAATTATTCTAAATTACTTGTTAACTAAATTAATTATCCCAATATTAACTATCTCCATTAATTAATCTCTTGATTAATTACAAAGGTAATTACCCAAATTACTTCATTTATAAATCATCTTTAATGACCTTCATTAACATTCATTTAATTTCTTTTCCAAAGTGATTAAATTACATTAATCATTATTAATTATAAGTTTGATTAACCATTAATGATTCATTAATTAATTAGAATTTAATCCATACAAATCATCAATTTATCCGTTCTAATTTATCTTAATCGTTAATGAATTTAAATCTTTAATCTTCATTTACTTAAAGTAAACTTATTCTTATTATCATTTTAAATTTCACTACAAATATGGTTGAAAACATTTATTTCAAATTTACTTTTGAAATTTCACTTTTAAATTATAAGTTTAAAATGAAATTTATTTATCTTTTAATCAATTTATAAAACTAACTTTAAAACCCTTTAAAGTTGTTTCAAAAAATTAAAATTTCAAAACTTTATCATATTTTAAAACTGAGATTCCAAAACCAAATTGAATCATATTTTAAACTTCATTTTAAATCTCCACTTTTTATTTAAACCTAGTTTTTAAATTTTATTTTAAATTTAACAGGATAACAGGTTTTCATGTGAAACCTGCAACCAAACCATCAACTCGAAGTAACACTCCTCTACTTCAAGTCCTACCCCTCAAAATCTCGAGTAAATCTTCAAGTCAACACCCGCGAGTTCACCCTGCTTCTTCCCCACTTCCCCAATTTTCCAGACCTCCAAACAAATGCACGGTGCACGTGTACATCACCGATGATCGCCTTCGGTCGTCACCATGTCAACGAGCAAGTCGACAACCCCCCACGTATCCACTCTAGATCGCCAGAATCCCCATCACTCACGCAAAATCGAATTTGAGTATAAACTCGAAACCTGGATCATGAGCAAGAAACCCCACCTTAACCTGTCAACGCGCCGTACACTACCTCCGACCACAAGAAAAATCTGAAACTCCGGCAACTCACGCATCAACACCTCCTCCACCATCACCCCAAGCCACATTGAACTTGATCACCCCTAGACCAAGAACGAATCAAAATATGCAACCTCGTCAAAACCATAACTTAAACCCTAAATTCGATTCGACATACAAAATTTTGCATTAGAAAAATTTTCCAATATTTTTCCTATATCCACGAATCAAAAATCTTGCTTTGTACAAAATTTCAACATTTTAAATTTACGCAATCGCTAGAAATTGATCTAAAAGCAATTTCAGTTCAATAAGGAACTGTTCTGAACATACTTGATGAAAAATCAAAATATTTTTTAAAAAAAAATCATATTTTTAACTGCTGATCCCACTTATATACTTGATTCAACAATTTATTATATTTGATTTTATCATGATTATACATGTTCAACAGTTCTATGGGGTATCAGACTCTTCCTACATTTTTTTTTATTTTGCTGGAATTAAGTTTTAATTTTCATTTAAAATCAAATAAACATATCGTGTTCAATTTTTTTTAGCTTAACAAGAATCAAGGATTTGATTTTCAAGGGTTTTGATCAAACCTTTATGCTCTAAACCAAGAAACAGAGGTAATTTTCAACTTTATCAGGCAAATACACATTCAAATATTTATAAACATGGTGAAAATTCATATATATATGCATAACAATATAACTTCCATCACAGATTTCACAAGCAACAAATACATATATACTTAGCTTAAGTTTTAAATTGGTTACTCACCTGGAATATAGTTGAAATAGAGACACTACTTTGAACAAGGACTTGAAAACTGCAAACTGGAATCCTTTTTTTTCTTCTTTAATCTCTGGTTTGCTTTATTGTATTTTTGTTTAAGTTGAACTTGTTTTTAAGTTTGAAATGGTGTTCATTTTAGATTTTACTCAGTGATGATGCACGAACTAAAATGAGAAGAAGTTGATATACAGGAGGGAAGTTTACATGAGACATGCTTGTGCAGGTTGATTACATTATTTAATATAATAGGCATGGTTGATATGCTTGCATTAAATGCATGAAGCATGTTGCATTAATTACTCGACTGATATGTTTTGTTTGTACTTGCCTTTAATTTACTTTCTGAGCTACAGCCTTATCATTTTGTCTACCTTCTTTAACTTTGTTCTTGCCATGCATGTATTTACTGTCTTTTATTTCCAGTGCACATAGATATTTTCCTTTATACTTTGTTTCCGTGCTTATACTTTGGTTTACTTTTATAAGCTTATGCCTAATTTCTTTTATTTATACTTTTGTTTTGTTCATTACTTACTTTTTGTTTTGCCTGCATATCTTTTGAGTTTTCTTTTACAAGTATTCATACTTGTCTTTTATTTGTTCATGCGTATGTATATGTTTAGTTATTCGTTATAGACTTTAACTTATATATGTACAAATATATTATATTTTGTCTCTTTTTTGGTTTTATATTTTGAAATATACATGAGTTCTATAATGTTAGATTTTAGTTAATATGCTTACTTATATTTTACATAATTTTTATAAATATGCTACTTGACTTCATATTTCATATTTTATCTCCTATATATGCATTCCTATTCCAATTTCTTTTATTTGTTTTGTTTTCTTTTATAAGTGTTCATATGTGAATGTATTTTATTTCTACGCTTTTACTTATTAATATTATTTATTTCTAACTTCAATAGTTAATTTAACTTACATATTAATTTTCAATTTAAATTATCAAATATTTTAATTACTTATTTTATAAGTATAGCTCGGTCGTATTTTATTTTACTTTACAATATTTGCAAACCCCAATTCTAATTAAATTTAAATACATTTTTCCAGTAATTCATAGTTTAACTGATATTAAATATCAATTACCAAATTAATTCCACAAATTTTTATTCAAAATGAAAATAAATTATCAATTTAAAAATTAACTAAAATTCGGGATCTTTACAGATAGTGTATGTTAAGATGTATATATGCACATATGCATATATATATATATATGTATGTATGTATGTATGTATAATATATATTGGAAAAAGTTAGGTGGATACATCGTATGCACTATAGAATTAAACGGATTAACCGTAAATAGCATACCTAATATTTAAATAGAAGCCAATCAGTATAAGTCTGTGTTATATATAAAGTATTCAATTTTTCAATCACTAGAACATTGTTCTGACCCACCTCCTCATTACAACCCTCTTGAAAAATTTAAAGGGACATGTCATTAGAACAAGATGGGAATGTTTGATGGGGAATTTTTCTTATTCATGTTGGGTACTAACAAGGCGATTAGATGTCCAAGGAATACCTTTGATTTCAAAGTAGTAGCTTAGTCAGTATTTATGTTATATTGTATTTTCAATTCTGCTGTGAGTTTAGACTAATCGATCTTTAATATAATTTGGTTTATTGTAGGAATGCCAAAACCAATGGTCTACACCCCTAATGGACTTTGGTTTCGATTTATTCAAAATTCGGGCCCATTAAGATGCAGATTGTTACAAGTTACTTCATAAATATACGGTGATCACTTGCAATTGACCTCAGTAATACTTTATGTAACCTAGGATTTCTTGCAAGTGTTCATGAATTATTTTTTCATTTATCTTAGTCTTATGCACATCAACACTACCAACCTAAGAAGGCCCATACTTAAGGTCAGACAACTAATTGAACCTCAAAAAAATTAATGATCGATTAATTACTACGAAAACTATTCCAAATAGGATTATCCTACAATTTCAACCATGAGACTATGCTTTCCACATTACGACTATACATAAATACTTCAACATAGGTTTCCCTACTATTTCCACCCTGGGACTACATTTCCCATGCTACGGTTACGTGCATAATATTAACGCATTAAGGGGGGTCCATAGTGCTGACTCTTGCTGAAGATGTCAAGGTCTGCCACATTCTTGTTGATCTATCAATGATAAGGTAATGCCTCTTATCACACTATGTCAGGATCCATCAACAAACATGGACCATGCCGCTCTGGCATCATTATCAATGTAGTGCATCCATGTAGAACCTCATGTGTGTGCAATCAGTAATAGGATCGTTGTTCTTACAGGCTAATTTCCTATCCAATAGGAAAATAATCGATCGACTTTAAATTAAAAATAACCGAAAGCGCGTGGCGTACAATTTTAGTACACGGCGAATACAGGTCGATCCATAGGGAATTGTTTAGATTTAAAAATTTCTATTCAATCAAATTAAACCCAGTATTGGAGTTGTGTTAAGCTAGAAAATGCAAGAAAACAAACAAAAGAAAAAGGATAAAAATATGATAGTTTGAAGGCAATTTAGAGATAAATCCACCCTTCTGATCACATAAATCAACACAACATGAAATTATCATCTCTCTTTTTTAGTTACGTGAGTTTAATTGATGTGTTTATCATAAGCATGGAATATTTGTGCTATTATTAGCCTAATATAACCCATTAAATTTAAACACACCAATTAAACCACATGCTAACTCTCATGAAAAATGGCAATGATGTTGAAAATTAAATCTATTTTAAGCATGGCCTATTAAATATTGATTAGAAATATAGACCACCAAATTATGATTTAAAATCAATTCATTACCATAATTATATGTAGATGAAGAGGTAATTTGATGCAACGGAAATACGAAAATTAAATGAAACGGTGAAAATGGCAATCGGTGGATTGAAAATACTGCAAGGCCCAAATTCGTTGATCCGAAGATACCGAATTCTAGCTATCTTTGACACGTTGATCGCGCACGATACCGTGAAGAGAGATCTGCAATTCTTCTAGCGTTGATCAAGCGCACTTGATTCCGCGAATTGGCTTCAACGATCGAAGATTCGAGCGCACTCGAATGTCGAAAGTGGAGATAGGAGATCACACTCAACTACCGATTTAATGAAAGCACAAAGCTATCAAACAAGAATTTTATTCAAAAATCAACTCCTCTACAAATGGCCCAACACCCATATTTATAGGTTTTACAACACACTACACTAGGTCGCTCACGACCTTACAACACACACACGACCCAACTTAGGTCGTTAACGACCTAACTGTACATGACTCAATAACCAGAGACGCGTGTCCTACGACCTAGGACAACACAGGTTACAACTTAAAGAATGTACAACACACACGAGTTAACAACATATAACGACCTATGAGTTATCATACATACACGACTTAACAAGGTACATGAGTTACGACACAACAACACGAGCGACTTCGAATGCAACATCGCATTATTACAACACAACAACGACTTACGACCTACACAAATATCACACATAACGACATAAGGATCACGCGACCCTAACACTGCACAGCGTCATCTTTATGTGACTTACTTTCCAGCGACCTAAAGCACTTCGGCATAATCATATCCGCCTCCAGCAACCTAGCATAGGTCATAACACGCAAGGTCGCAACTTGAAGGATCGGAGCGACCTAAGGAAATGCTCACCGGTTTGCTTATCCCGTTAGGTCGTTGCTTCGTTAGGTCATAACCCATTAGCGACCTATGGTTTAACTCGTTAACTCGCTCGAGTGTCTTCATGCTCTGCTCATTGACTCGCGAGCGACCTTCGTTATGTCCCGAGTCTCCACTAGATCGCGAGCGACCTAAAAACTGTTTTGTCAACTCGCTAGGTTGGACCTTTAAACTTCTTAGGTCGCTTGGATGACCTGTCTTCACACTAGGTCTCTGCCGACCTATCTCCACTACCTCCACATTAGGTCGTGAGCGACCTAAAGCCTTGGAACGACTCAAATCCAATGAGTTTGTGAATTCCACTACTTTGTCACTCGGCTGGGCTGCATCATCCTCCCCTGGTTGGGAAAAATTCGTCCCCGAATTTCAAAGTTCTACCCCATCGGTCTGTTCATCCCCATAATAAGATATTAAATGTTTAACATTAAATACATCAGAAGTATACACATTCTCCGGCAGTTTCAACCTGTAAGAGTTTTCATTGATCCGTTTCACAATCTCTACAGGACCAATCTTTCGAGCTTTAAGTTTATTATATGTTCCCACAGGAAAACGATCCTTTGTTAGTATAGCATATACTAAATCTCCTTCGTTAAATTCAACACTTCGTCGCTTCAAATCTGCAGATTGTTTATACTTCTCATTTGTCTTCTCCAATCGTTTCTGAACGATTTTATGGCATTCCGTCAAACCATCAACAAAATCAGCAGCTCGTTTAGCTATCCCCTTCGGTTGCGGCACTATCGTCAAATCCAACGGCCCTTTTGGTAAGCTTGAATATACAATCTGAAATGGACTAAAACCCGTACTACGGTTGATAGCATGCTTATGAGCAAACTCCGCTTGACATAACTTCACATCCCAACTGTTCAGATTATCCTTCACAAGACACCGTAATAAATTTCCCAACGATCTGTTCACAACCTCCGTCTGTCCATCAGTTTGCGGATGATAAGCACTACTGAAATTCAGCTTCGTTCCCACCATCTTCCACAAACTTAGCCAAAAATGACTCAGAAATCTGGTATCCCTGTCTGAAACTATTGATTCTCGTATCCCATGTAAACGATAGATCTCTTTAAAGAACAATTGTGCTACATGGACTGCGTCTGCCGTCTTTTTACAAGCAACAAAATGTAACATCTTCGAGAAACGGTCCACCACAACATAGATAGAATCATTTCCCCGTTGAGTCCTTGGCAAACCCAATACGAAATCCATGCTTATATCAACCCACGGTTTGTAGGAATAGGTAAAGGCATATACAACCCCGCATTTGTAGTTGTTCCTTTCGAAACTTGACAAACATGACATCTACGCACAAACTTTTCAACTTCCCGCCCCATCGATGGCTAATAGTAAGACTGAGAAATCAACTGCAATGTGCGATCCCGTCCAACATGTCCTTCTTCATGCAACTCTTTAACAATTTTCATTCTCAAGCTGCAATTTGGTATGCATAATCGATTCCCCTTGAACAAGAATCCATCAACCAACACAAATTCATCAGTACTCCCATCCTTAACTTTCTCAACAAACTTTGCAAAGTAAGGATCTTCTTCAAACAATTCTGGCAATAGTTCAAATCCTGTCACTTCAACCTTCATTGTTGTCAACAAATGATTCCTTCTGCTCAAAGCATCAGCGACACGATTCGTCACCCATGACTTGTGTTTTACAACAAAAGTAAACTGCTGTAGATACGCGACCCATGAAGCGTGCCTAGCTGAAATTTTGTCCTGCCCTTGCAAAGGCTTCAAAGCTTCATGATCCGTGTAAAGAACAAACTCCTTCTGAAACAGATAATGTCTCCAGTGCTTCACAGCCTGAACAATTGCGTAAAACTCCACATCATAAGTGCTATATCTCAACTTGGCTCCAGACAACTTCTCACTGAAATAAGCAACTGTTCCTTCTTTCTGACTCAAAAATCCACCAATGCCAACCTTCGATGCATCAGTATGTAACTCAAACAACAACTGAAAATCCGGTAAAACTAGAATTGGCGCTGTCGTTAATAGTGTCTTGATCTTCTCAAAAGCAACCCCTACTTCCTCTGACCATGCAAACCTCTTTCCTTTCATGCAATCGGTTACAGGTGCCATCACACTGCTAAAGTGTGGAGTGAATCCTCGATAAAAAGACACCAACCCATGAAAACTTCTTATTTCAGTAATCGTCTTTGGTTGTGGCCAACTCCTGACATCCTCTACTTTATTCTCATCCACTTGAATACCTTCCTTCGACAGAACATACCCCCAAAAACAAAACACCGTCCGTCATAAATATGCACTTCTTTGCTGCTGCATAGAACTGCTCTTGTTGTAGAATCAACAGTACTTCTCGCAAATGTTAGATGTGCTCCCATACTCCCACTATAGATTAAAATATCATCAAAGTAAACAACCACGAACTTCCTAATGACTGGTCTGAAAATCTGGTTCATCACTCTCAGAAAGTACTAGGAGCGTTCGACAATCCAAACGGCATAACCAGCCATGCGTATAAACTTTCCCTAGTTTTAAAAGCAGTCTTCCACTCATTGCCCGGTCTAATACGAATTTGATGGTATCCACTCTTCAAGTCAATCTTCGAAAGCACAACAGCCCCAGCTGATCAATCAAATCATCAAATCTCGGCATAGGAAATCTGTATCTCACAGTGATCTTGTTTAAAGCTCGACTGTCCGTACACATCCTCCACGAACCATCCTTCTTTGGTACCAATAAGGCTGGCACGGCACATGGACTCAAACACTCCTGAACACGCCCTTGTTCAAACAATTCTTCCACCTGCCTTCTGATTTCTTCATGTTCTTTAGGACTCATCCTGTAATGTGGCCTGTGAGGTAATACTGATCCTGGCACAAGATAAATCTGATGTTGAATGTCCCTCAACGATGGTAACTCCTTCGGCAATTCTTCTGGAAATACATCTCTGAATTATTCCGCTACTGGATTTACCTCCTCTGGAACTTCAATAGATTTACTAGCCTCATGTCCAATTAACAAAAACAACTCTGGACTCTCTTCTACTTCTTCAACAAATTCTTTCAAAGTCAACAAAGTTTTCAGCTCCTCAATCTCTTCTGATTTTCTCTCTACCTGCTGTCTCCTCTTTGGAACTAAAATAATTTTAACGCCTTCAAACATAAAACTGTAGCTATTAGTTCGACCGTCATGCTGCACTGCTCGATCATACTGCCACAATGTTTCCAAAAGCAAATGGCAAACATCCATCTCAACTACATCACACCAGATCTCGTCTTTATATTTCTTTCCAATAGAAAATGGAACATGTACTCTCCACCTTCACCTCTCCTCCTTTCCTCAACCACGCTAACTTGTAAGGATTTGGATGCTTCTCCGTTTTCAACTTCAACTTTCTCACAGCTTCAGTAGAAATAATATTGTCACAACTTCCTGCATCAATCACAAATTCACAAACCTTCCCTAGAATAGTGCATGTCGACTGAAAGATATTACTCCTCAACCAACTAACTTCTTCTTCCTTCTTCGGTGTTAAACAAGACATTCTCATCATTAGATTACATCCTTCATCTCCTGACGCAATATCTTGTTCATCCTCCTCAGCTGGACTAGAATAATCTTCATCAACATTCTCACCTTCAGCTTCAGCAATCATAGTTCGCTTCTTTGGCTTTGGACACTCATTGCTCTTGTGACCCACTTCTTGGCAATTATAACATTTGAAACTGTTGCTGACCTTCGCCTTCGCAACTTCATTCCCAACTGGTTTACTGACGGCTTTAGAAACATTGGGACTCCTACTAGCACCTTTGTTTTGAATATTGGAACTTGTAAACACACCACCTCCTCGTCTTCCCTGCTTCTCCCAAGCCAACGCTTTCTGATGTGCTTCTGCTACAGATCTAGGATCAAACATATTCACCATATCTTGATTCTGCATCCTCAACCCTCCAACAAACCTAGAAGTCAATTGTTCCCCTGTCTCTATAATGTCATTTCGAGCAATCAGTTGATAAAATTAATCAGCATAATCATTAACAGTCTTCGTCCCTTGCCTCATATTCTGCAACCTCTGATACATGAGTGATTGATAATTGTAAGGTAAAAATGTATCTTTCATCAATTTCTTCATCTTCTCCCATGATTCAATCTTCGACTTCCCCATCCGTTCTCGCGTAAGTTTGGTTTGCTGCCACCACGCCATAGCTCTTCCCCTCAACCTAGTAGCAACCAACTTCACTCGACGATTCTCCGGAACTTCTTTGAAATCAAAGATCTATTCCACATTAGACACCCAGTCCAAGAATTCTTCTACAACCATTCCACCCTTGAATTCAGGAATTTCCATCTTCATCCCCGATTCCCAACGTCGATCATCATCTATATCCCGATACTGACGTCGTAATTGATCTCGATCTCGGTAATGAACACTTCCTCTATTACCATCAAACTCCTCATCAAAATCTAATGTATATCGATGTCGATCACATCCACCAACATCTCTACTACCGCTTCTACCACCAACATCCCTTCGTTCTACATTCCTCCTATCACGATCATCAACATTCCTACTACGATTATCAACACTTCAGCGATCATGACTTTCTCTCCTCTCCTGATCTGAATGTGGTGAGATTCTACTTCCTCCATGGCACGATTCAGGTGAATTTCTTCTTCTACTTTGATTCATCTCGACCATCATTCTTTCCAACCGACCAATACCTTCATCATACTTCTCATGCATGCGTTGTTCCATTTGATCGGCCTCTTCTCTTCTATACAAAGCTTCAATATTTTAATGGCGGTTAGCTCTTCTCGGCGGCATGATTACACAATCACAAACACTTCAACACAAACTCTCGGCAAGATTCAAACACCTTTCAAACTTTGATCCAAAATGAAATGGATCGAAAGCTTCTAACTTGTTACATCTTCAAGATGAACAAGATGAACACCAACTTCAATCTTCAAACTCGGTTCCAAGACTCAGCTTAGCTATGATTGGCTAAGTCAAGCTCTGATACCAAAATGATGCAGCGGAAATACGAAAATTAAATGAAACGGTGAAAATGGCAATCGGTGGATTGAAAATACTGCAAGGCCCAAATTCGTTGATCCGAAGATACCGAATTCTAGCCATCTCTGACACACTGATCGTGCACGATACCGTGAAGAGAGATCTGCAATTCTTCGAGCGTTGATCAAGCGCACTTGATTCCACGAATTGGCTTCAACGATCGAAGATTCGAGCGCACTCAAATGTCGAAAATGGAGATAGGAGATCAAACTCAACTACCGATTTAATGAAAGCACAAAGCCATCAAACAAGAATTTTATTCAAAAATCAACTCCTCTACAAATGACCCAAAACCCATATTTATAGGTTTTACAACACACTTCACTAGGTCGTTCACGACCTTACAACACACACACGACCCAACTTAGGTCGTTAACGACCTAACTGTACACGACTCAATCACCAGAGACGCGCGTCATACGACGTAGGACAACACATGTTACAACTTAAAGAAAGTACAACACACACGAGTTAACAACATATAACGACCTACGAGTTATCATACATACATGACTTAACAAGGTACATGAGTTACGACACAACAACATGAGCGACTTCGAATGCAACATCACATTATTACAACACAACAATGACTTATGACCTATACAAATATCGCACATAACGACATAAGGATCACGCGACCCTAACACTGCACAGCATCATCTTTATGCGACTTACTTTCCAGTGACCTAAAGCACTTCGGCATAATCATATCCGCCTCTAGCGACCTAGCATAGGTCGTAACACGCAAGGTCGCAACTTGAAGGATCGGAGCGACCTAAGGAAATGCTCACCGGTTTGCTTATCTCGTTAGGTCGTTGCTTCGTTAGGTCGTAACCCGTTAGCGACCTATGGTTTAACTCGTTAACTCGCTCGAGTGTCTTTATGCTCTCCTCGTTGACTCGCGAGCGACCTTCGTTATGTCGCGAGTCTCCACTAGGTCGCGAGCGACCTAAAACTGTTTTGTTAACTCGCTGGGTTGGACCTTCAGACTTCTTAGGTCGCTTGGACGACCTGTCTTCACACTAGGTCGCTGCCGACTAATCTCCACTACCTCCACATAGGTCGTGAGCGACCTAAAGCCTTGGAACGACTCAAATCCAATGAGTTGGTGAATTCCACTGCTTTGTCACTCGGCTGGGCTGCATCATAATTTGTGTTTTTGCTGCTTTAAGCATAGCTTATTTGGTGGTAACCACATAAGATATCAAATTCAATGCTAGAACAACAAAGTTAAACCCATTCAAACATTTCTATTAAGCATAAAAAGAGATCAATAATTATCAAAAAGTTGATGTTACATGATTAAGAGAGCTTCATTACCCCTAAATTGAAAGGGTTTAGCCTCTCACGTTTGTTATCATTGCAACAAATGCAGTATTCAATGTGAAATAAAAACAAGAATAAATGAAAGCTAAGTAAAAAGAAAGCTAATTAAAATGAAATGAAAGCTAATCTACTTGCATAAGAAAATCTAAGCTACTAACATAAAAGGAAATGAACAAGAAAATAAACGAGAATGTATTAAAATTTCATAAAAATGAAAGTTACATGAAAGTAATGGCTAAGTAGCCATGAAAAATAAAAGAGAGTTTTGATTTATTTTAAGCCTAAAACTTGACTATATAGATGGCACAAAGGAGGCTAAAAGGAAGAGAGACTAATTACACGAACATAAGGGGTATTTATACAAGTTTGAAACCCTAAACCATATTTTTGGGAACTACCCAATTGCCCTTGATGTAGTGTGCCCCCAAGTAATCATTAGCATGTGATAATCCTCTACTTATATGTACATGTAGCTTTATTTTTCATTATCATGTGCATTAGCTGCTAAGTGTACATTATCGTCAGGTGGGCAGGCGGGGCCCTCCATGTTTCACGAAATGAATTATTTCATTTCCATTACTTTGTTTCCTTTTGTGCTTGCATATTTTCCAAGAAGCCACTTGTAATTTGAATCCAAATACCTACAAAATAACATAGAAGTTTCCAAATAAATTTTCCCAAATTAATATATGCACAAAAATGACAATTTTGCTCGTATATGAAGATGAATAAATGATAATTTGAAAATAATGTGAATTTTGGTTTAAACATGTTAAAATACCTTATATGATCATTTATTTAATTAAATTCGACTAAATATAGATGTAAAAATATGCATATTTACATGCACATCAGATACCCCCACATTTATCTTTTTATTCGTCCTCGAATAAACTAAGAACTAAGATAAATCT
This sequence comes from Allium cepa, assembly GCA_030765085.1. Classification (NCBI taxonomy): domain Eukaryota; kingdom Viridiplantae; phylum Streptophyta; class Magnoliopsida; order Asparagales; family Amaryllidaceae; genus Allium; species Allium cepa. The sequence continues at coordinate 421,690,886 of CM060946.1, read as the reverse complement.
GTTTTCGTAGGGTACATGATTGCATTGAGTGTATGCAACAAGCCTTAAACCTCTAGGTGTCCCTACTAGGACGAGTGTTGTCTTGTGAGGGTTTTCAGCAGATACTACCCACAAAATTCAAATGCAATATGAGAAATTCCTAAATGCAAGATTTACTTACAAAGATATAGGTGCAAGTTTTTTGAAAATATTTACAACTGGAAAATTTACATTTAAATCGACACGAATAAGTTAAATATAAGTTATGGTCATTACCTTGGAAATTGAAGTCATTTAATCCTCAAAACTTCCAATAAAAATTAAATTATCATAACAAATAGACTATAGTTTAGCTAGTTGTTTTGGTTGATAACACAATGTAACTATGAAATGGATCCTTAATTGGTTATCAAAGTTTGTCAAAGTGGTATTTTTATTTATTTTCAATAACAAGTCAAATAAAACAAGTAAAAATAGTGCTTGGATTTTTGAAATTTTATTGATATTAACAATATTTACGCCGAACTCAAAAAATTGAGGCCAGGTATATTACCCTTGCACTGCCCTTTGGACTTATGTGAGCGAAATACAAAGCTTGGCGAGCAGCACACAAGTGTATACACCTATCGACCGTAGGCATTATTAATAAAAGAATTTTTATATACATATACCAAACTTAGATAAAATGAGTCCATATGTAACGATCATGCACCTCCTTTCGGGCTTACTTGAGAAGGGTACAGAGTGTGGCAAGTGTACACACTTGCATGTGAACACATGACTCTAGTTGTTAAATAAAAAAATTATACATATATACAAAAAAAAAATTATTATATACTTACAATTTATTTGTTGTATTTTACATTTATGGTTTTTTTCCTTTTTTTTGAAGAGAGAGTTTTGCAAAATCATCTTAGCAACATTTAACATAGAAGATAAAAATATTACATCCTTTACTTTAAATCCACTACTTTTTTAAATAAAGATTTTTAATTAGGATATACTTCATAATTAACACCCATGAATCTCCCTATATACTAGTTAAAGAAATGACGTGGTTAAACTTTATTTTTATTTTTGTCGAGACAAATAAATTTTCAGAAATTTCAATTTTACAACCGAAACCATATACTTATCTTATAGTTTTTGTTTGTAAGTATATCAAAATGCTAGATAGAAAATTTGTTTGGATTTTTTTGAAAATATTTGGAAAGAAAATGCAAAAATTAACTATGAAAAATAAAAAGTTAAGATGACTCCCGCCCATAGTTGATCTTGATTGTGTCCATACAGCCAACCCAAGTGAATGGAGGAAAATAAAAATATGACCTATATTTACAAGAAGATATTATTACTTACACGATTTCAGATAGTACACTGTTCAAAAGTAAATGAAACGGTCTTCCAGCAACCAATTCACTCGTCTCGTCAAGTACGAGAGACATAGCTTAAGTTTTGAAAACTGTATCATAATAGATTTTAAAGTTGAATGTTGATTTAGAAAAATGAAAGTTGTTTTATTAAAAAACGCGTGAGTTGTTTAATTTTCGATGATTTTCGGGATTGATAAAACAATTGGTTGAAGTTCAAGCTTATTTTCACCAAATTTAAATTCAAACTAATGATTAAAAATTTCTTTAGAACTATCGATTTCAAATCAAATGGTGATTTAAATCTTCCCCATCAGAATTTAACCACTCATTTTTGGAGTCCAAAATATTTTTGTTCACTAAATTCATCTTCCTTTGTTGAATTATTCACAACTTCACTGCATATATTAAGTCAAAAATCCTAAGTTGTTGTATTCAATTTTTCAAAATCGAAAAAAGGAAAATCGAATTTTAAATTTTGTTCCACACTCACAAAGATTTGAAATCCAACTCAATTACCATTTTTTCAGTAACTTCATTAAGATCATTGTTTCCAGTTTCAAAAGTTGTTATTTGAAAATCGTTAATTTTTGTACAAGATGGATTATCACTTGACTCGTCACACGTTTGGATTTGATTTTGTTTCTCACGTTGTTTCAGGTATGTTTCAACTAACAAATCTGTGTAATCATTGTAAATTTCTTCCATTTGTTCAAAAAAATCCAATTATAATTATTAACTAGAGAATTGCTAATTTGAAATTGTTAAGAACAAAAATTTTCATAATCATTGAAACAATTTCCATTTCAAAAATCATTTAAACAATTGTTTCCATTTTTGTTTTGATTTTGAAATTCATTTTGGAGTTCAAAATTGATTTGGCATGGGTTATAACCGAAATCGTTTGAATTTTGAAGCGGATTAAAATTTTGATTATTTTGAAAAGCTTTACTTGAATCATAACACAAATATGAACTACACAAATCATTTATCATTAGACTTTGTTCTATAGAGAGTTCAAGTAAAGACGAAATCATTTCAATGCTATTTCCAAGAGTTGAGGGTTAGTCGTCATTTGGAAAATTTTGTTCAAAAGTCGAATTGTTTGTACAATAGTCGTTATTAAATATCCATAAGAATTTTGAGTGAAATTATATGGACTATATTGATTTTCACAACCGTTGTAAAAGCCATGTGAATATGGAAATTCATATGTTTTCAAAATGTTTTGTTTTCTTTTTCTGGAATTTTTGTATAAAGGAAAACTATTTACCTAACGGAATTTATTTTTCAAAAGGGAAATTTTATATTATTTTTTGGCATTTCAAATTTTTTTGAAAAGGTTTTTTATTTTTTTAGATTTTTGCTTTACGAAAAAATCTAACTCAATTTTTTTTTGGTTTTTTGATTTTGTTTGAAAATTTTCAAAAGAAAGGATTTTAAAACTAAGTTAAGAAATATTTAAAAAAAAATTGTTTTGGATTTTGATTTTTTTTTAAATATACATGAACTAATGCAATTAAAATGTAAGAGTTTAATTAAAAAATTTCGATCCTAAGTAGCTCCTAACCTAAAATTATATAATCACACCTGGCCTAAATCCAACAAGATAGTTCTCAGCCTGGTAACATATAGGATTTATCGGTGCACCGTGAATCACCGTAGCAATGCAGCTAAAGGTTTGTGTATCTTTAGAGAAACAACCACTATAATATTTACGTATCACTGTAATATTTATATATGGTTATTTCTCTACCGTAGCATAGACACCAAGAAATTGAATTGTCGAAAGAGGACAACATGTCAATATACAATTAAGTGTTATTGATGTCTACCCATTCTTATTAATCAAAATTCTTGGATGAAATGCCAAGCAGAAGTTAAATGTGTATTAACAATGCAACTATGAATGATATTTTATTTTGAAATTTTTTTTTTAATAAAATGCAAGCAACTAACAATGCAAGGCAAACAAAAATAAGAGATAGGCACAAGAAACTAGAGCGTGCATAATTATTAGCAAATTTATTTTTAACCTGCAGTTTGTTTTAAAAGCACGTAAATGTACATATTTTTACCACTATATTTAATCTAATTAAAATACATAAATGATCATAATGGGTATTTTAACTTGTTTAAACCAAAATTCAATTTATTTTCAAATTAGCATATATACATCTCCATATAAGAGCAAAATGGTCATTTTTGTGCATTAAATAATTTGTGAAAATTTACTTGGAATTTTCTATGTTGTTTTGTAGGAATTTGGTTTCATATACAAGTGGTTCATAAAGATATATGCATACACAAGAGTGAATGCAACGGAATGGATATGGAAGTAATTCATTTCACGAATCATGGAGTATACCATCCACCTACCTTAGTGTACAAATTAGAGCTAATCTACATGTTAAAAGACAATTAAATCTTCATGCACTCTTAATAGATGATTATTGGATTCAAATGGTTACATGGCCACCACACTTGCTAGAAGGGTAGTTTGGGTAGTTCCCAAAAAATGAATTAGGGTATCCAAACATGTATAAATACCCCTTATGTTTCATGTCACCTCCTATCTTCTTTAAGGCTCACTTACTCTCTTCTTTAGCCTCTTAGAATTAAAAAAGCTCTTTTCTCTTTTAACGGCTACTTAGCCATTTTCTTCTTATTTAATTTTTTTATGCAATTTAATTCATTTTCTCTTTTATTACATACTCTCTTCCTTTTCATGTTAGTAGTGTAGATTTACAATGCAATTAGATTATTTTTTCCTTTACTTTGCTCCTTTTTTCTTTTCATTTTCTTTCATGTTGTATGCTTCATTTGTGGAAATGATAACAAATATTAGAGGCTAATCCCTTCAATTTGGGTGTAATGAAGCTCTCTAGTATTTAGATGTCATTTTGATGTTTATGTTCTCTTTTTGTGCTTAATGAAACATTTGAAGTGGTATAACTTGCGGTTTTTTATTTGAATTTGATAGTCTATATAGTTGACACGAAAAAGGCTATGCTTAAATAAACACAAATAAAAATTACCTATTCATCTACATATGATGATGGTAATGAAGTGATTGTTGAAATTAAAATTTGATGCCTGTATTTCTAAACAATAGTTAATAAGCCACACTTAATATAGATTTTGCTTTCAACTTTGTTGTCATATTTCATGAGAGTTAAGTATGTATTAGTGGTTGTGGTATAGTTTAATGGTTTATATTGGGCTAATTAATAGCACAAATATACCATACTTATGATATGCACATCAAATAATTACACTAATGACAAGAATGGAGAGATCATAACTTCACTTTGTTGATTTATGTGATCTAGAGAGTAGAAATTTCCTCTAAACTGCCTTTCTACTTTCATATTTTTGTCACTTTTAATTTGCTAGTTTGTTAGTTTTCTCATTTTTTAGTTTAAATACACTCACTTATCTTGGTTTATTTCATTAAATAGATTTTTAAAATCTAACTATTCCCTGCGAATCGACCCGTACTCGCCACGTACTATCATTATACGCAGTTCGCTTGTCGTTAATTTTATTATAAACATTTTGGCGATTTTCTAGCCCAATAGAAAAAATGACAAGTTTAATCTGCATTTTTGATTGCTTGCATTTTCAAAAAAAGGAAAAAAATTCAAAAGGAAAATAAAAACAAAATCCATTCGTAGTTACAAATTTTTCGTACACGTTTAATTTTTTCTTTGCATTTCATATTAGAATTTTTATTAATAATAACGATTAGACATCATGATACTTAATTGAAGATTGACAAATTGACTTCTTTAAACAATTTAAATTCTCAGTTTCTAGGCTACGGTAGAGTAATAATCAGTAATAAATATTATGGTGATTCATAAATACTACAATCAGTTGTTTCTCTGAAGGTACTTAAACCTTCAGCTGCATTGCTACGGTGATTTGTGGTGCACCGATAACCCCTGCCCGTTACCAGGCTGAAAACTATCTTGTTGATTTAAGACAAAGTGTGATTATACAATTTTGCGTTAACTTAGTATAAATCACTTTTAGTTAACCCTTGCATTCATTTAGTTGCATTAGTTCATGCATATAAAAAAAATTCAAAAATCAAAACTGAAAAACTGTAAATATTCTGTTTCCTTTCCTTTGAAAATTTTCAAAATTAAAAATGAAAAATTCCAAAAAAAAAATTTACTAAGAATTTTTTAGAAAATCAAAAATCTAAAAATATTCTTGAAAATGTCCGAATTGCCATATTCGCTTGAATTTTGCAATAGTTGTGAAAATCAACATCATCCACATGATTTCACTCCAAATTCGTATGGATAATTTAACGACAACTATTCTATAAATGAATTGAATTTTAAACAACAAAGTTTTCGGAATGATGACCAACCCTCGACTCTTGAAAATAACATTTCATCTTTACTTGAAATCTCTACACAACAAAATCAAAGTATAAATGATTTGTGTAATTCAGATTTGTGCAATAACTCAAATCAATGATTTCAAAATAATCAAAATTTGAATTCACTTCAAAATTCAAGTGATTTTGATTATAACCCATGCCAATACAACTTCGAACTCCAAAACCAATTGCAAAATGGAAACGTGAACCACTTTTTAAAATTTTTTTGCAATGGGAATAATCTCGACTACAATGCGAGTAAAAAAAATTCTTAACAATTTCAAATTGAAGATCCGTAAGTTATTAATTATAAATTCGATTTTGTTGAGTAAATGAACGGAATTTACGATGATCACACGCATTCGTTGTTTGAAACATATATGAAATAATGTGAAAAACGAAATCAAATTCCAACGTGTGACGAGTTAAGTAATAATCCATCTTTTACCAAAATTGAAAATTTTAAAATAACCATGAAATCAAATTCGAACCTGTGACGAGTTAAGTAATATTCCATCTTTTACCAAAAATTAAAAATTTAAAATAAGAACTTTTGAAACTAAAAATGAGAATGTTAATGAATTTATTGAAAAAATGGTAATTGAGTTGGATTTCAATTCTTTTGAGGTTAAGAAACTGAATTTAAATTTTGTTCTTCCTTTTTTGATTCCAAAAATTTGAATACAACAACTTTGGATTATGAACATTACATAATGTAGTGAAGTTGTTGATGATCCAACAAAGGAAGATGAATTTAATGAGCATGAATTCTATGGACTTTATGAAGATTTGCTGTTAAATTCGAAAGGGGAAGATTTCAATCACCTTTTTGATTTTGAAACCAATAATTTTAAAGAAGTTTTCAACAATAAATTTCAATTTCAATTTGGTGAAAATAAAATTGAACTTCAATCAATCGTTTTATCAACCTTGAAAATCATCGAAAAGGAAACTACTCATAAGATTTTTATTTAAATGACATTCATTTTCCCAAATCAACATTCAACTTTGAAATTATTTTTGGCTTGATTTTTCGAGTTTTAGTCGTGTCTCGCATACTTGACGAGATAAATGAATCGGTCATTGGAAGACCGGTTCATTTACTTTTTTGATGATATACTTTCTGGTCTCGTGTAAATTGTAACGTCCTGATATTTTCAACCATTCGCATCCACACATGCCAGAATTGAATTGCTCAAAATACCAGATTATTAATTTATATTTGGCAAAAACTCAGCGTATATAGTAAATAAGTAATCTCAGAATCACAGACACGGAGCAATATAATAATGCAGCAGAAACAAAAGAATAGTGTTCATGAAGCTACTATTTGTGTGTATATATATATATATATATATTCAAAGTTAAATAAGATACAATAGAAGTCTCAAATACAACAATCAAATACAAGATCAGAATACATCAATGGAATCAACTGAATAACTGCAAGCAGAAAAGATGTAGATGGATCTCCAAATGAAGCTCCAGCTGCAAAGGTGAGTCTCAAAAGCTGTATCACTTAGTCTGACCCGAGCGTAAAGCAAAACAGAAAACACTTGAGTCCGGATTAACATTCTTATATTAATAAATCCAACTCAACTGAAATAACAACTAAAATACAAGTAACTCAAAGGATGTTTGGGATAACTATCCTCTAAGGATTCGTTAAACTATCTACCATGTGTTATCCCACCTTTTGGTCAAGGCCGGAATACTAACAAATTGGCAAGGAATGATGGATATTGGGATTGGAGATCGATTGGAATCAAGGCCAATCAATGTCGTCAAAATTTGGTTGAGCTCCGATCGGGACGGAATCGATTGGTGATGATGATGAGGACTAGGAGAGGCTATGTTTCAAATTTCAGGTTAATCGGAGTTCGTATGAAGGAGATATGATCGATGCAAGGTAGGAAGAGCATGCTGTTCGTATCCATCGGCGCACAGGGATGGTTCGTATCGATACATTTTGTATCGATCAGGTAGTTGGTGTTTCGTATCGATTGGCTTCGTATCGATTGGTAGAAGTTTGACTTGATGGGTTCGCATTGATCAGGTTTTGGTTCGGCTCGATGGTTTCATATCGGTCAGGATGGAAAGAGATGGTTCACGCATGCCCGGTAGCTCGTATCCATGAAGCGGTGGTTTTTTCGTATCGATGCATTTCGCATCGATCGTTTGGTGGCATTTCGAGTCGATACTATTTGTATCGATCAGAGACAGAGCATAGTGGTGGACTTCGAATCGATATCGTTCGTATCGATGAACATGGACTCGACTAAATGTTTTTGCATCCATCAGGTAAGGCCTTATTCGTATCCATCAGGTAAAGGCTTGTTCGTGTCCATCAGGTAAAACCTTGTTCGTATCCATCAGGTAAGGTCTCGTTCGTATCCATCCCAAGGATGAGGTTCGTGTCCATTTTCATGACCACTTCGTATCGGTCCTCCGATACTTATTTTGTATCCATCAGCACGTATGGAAGCGGTACGAAATGTACTCCTGGAGTCGATACGAAGAAAGACACGAGTAGATGGATGCGAACGAACGATGTTATGAATATGAATAAGCACGAAATGACGATACGAATAAGGAAGATCCACGAATCACGGGGATAAGCATTCAAAGCGGTGAAGTACACCTGCGTCTCCAGGAAAGAAGCGTTCAATTCGGCCCACAAGGTGGATCAGTCCGGAAGCTCGCGCCACGTCACGAGCAAGTGTGTGCTTCTCATCGAGTCGAACAGAATGGATTGTAACCGGTGGATACGAACACAATAGCACTCACAAAAATGCAATTCACATCGATCATATCTCCCAAACCCTGATCCAAATGCAACGAAATTTTCACAGCAGCTTGCATACAAGGTAAAGAATGTTCCTGCCAAGTTTCATCCCGATTGGATCAATTCTTGATGGATACGAAATCAATTCGTATCGATCACAGATCGAGTCGAAACATGGTGGGGTCGGTCGCGTGGGCCCACTCACGTGCCGGAAGAAGTCTCCCGAAGTTTGAGCGCGATCTCAGCCTCCTACACCTATAAATAGCCTCCTAGAGCCTATAGAAAAGGGACTTTTGGGCTATTGGACGTCCAGACTCTGCCGGATTTATTTCTACTGCTAAAACATCTGTAACCGGCAAGGATAATCAATAAAAGGATAAAACTTTGAAGTGGACGTAGGCCGGAGATAGCCGAACCACTATAAATCTTGTGTCCCTGTTCATTATTTATGGATTATTGTTTGTTATTTGCTGAGATCTGATGTTTGTGCTTGAATATCGCTGACTGTGTTCATACACTGGTGCTTTCATGGTGTTTGGGGTTTGTGACCATTTTAGGCATAAACACTTTGGTGCTTTCATTGAGAACAACTAGCACCCGCTATATCAGAATCAAAGTTCAGATTTGAAGAGTTTGAGGAGTTTGGATTTGAAGACAATGGCTCGACAAACAAGGCAAAGAGCCGAGAGAAGCCAACAAGGCGGAAGCCAGGAGGCATCCTCTGGAGCAGGAGAAGGACAAGCTTCCATCTGCATCACCAGGGTGAAATCGAAGCTATGGCAAATTCTTTGCAAGAGAGATTGTTGAAAAGTCAACAGGAAATGATGCAGACTTTCTTTGAGCAGATGAGAGCTGCGGGGAAGAAGAACTTAGGAACGGCTACAGCGGCTGTGGATGCAGGACAAGGAACTAGGGTTATGGAACCCAATGGAGGACCGGATACAGAACCAGAAGGCAATCAACGAGGGCTTGGGGGTAGTCCCACATGATCGAACGCAGGAGGACGTTTGGAAGGAGTTCAACAGGCTAGAGCCAACGTTGCTGAGCCATACGAAGAATATGTGCCGAAGTTCCCTCGGGGGCATGGGGGCAACCCTAGACAGACAATACTGGATTAGTGGAGATCATTAGAAAAACCATGCGGGGTGGCTTGACCAATAGAGACTTGGAAGGAGTGAACAGGAGTCCATTCGCTCGGGAAATCAGGATAGCTCAGAATCCACCTAAGTTCAAGCTACCTAGTGGGGAAGTATATGATGGCAAGGCTGATCCGACTAATCACTTGACGAGGTATACTAGACAAATGGAAGTGCTAGGGGCATCGGAGGAAGTGATGGCTCGATGCTTCCCTTTTTACTTGACGGACCTAGCTGCAATGTGGTTTAGGCAGCTGGAAGAAGGATCTATCAGGACTTGGAGGGAATTGGTGGATAGTTTTTTGGACAATTTCGGGTTCATATTAAAAGGCCAAAGAACGTAATGACATTAACGTTGGTAAAGCAAAGGACGGATGAATTGCTTAGAGCTTTTCTAACTCGATTCATTGCGGCAGTTGCTTCGGTGGATCGGCCGGATCCGTCGATGGTTTAAATGGCGGCATTGTTAGGAGTCTAGGAGGATTCGGACTTTAAGGTATCTTTAATACGAGACCCACCACTGGATCTTGGGGAATTCTTTCACCAAGCTGAGAGGTTCCTCCGACAAGAGGACGCATGTGCGGACTTAAAGATGAAGGAAGTAAATGCGACTGAGGGTGGAGGACCATCCAGCAAAGGTTCGAATAAAGATGAAGGTAAAAGGAACTTGGACGTTGATTCTGGAAAAGCTAGGAAGCGATGGATGGTTCCAAAGATATCTACATACACAGGATTAAACGAGACGCTGGAGCAAATATACCTGGATACCCGGAGTCGCCTTCCCTACCGTAGGCCGGCAAGGAGAGAGCATTCTGAACGGGAAAGGGCATCAGGAAGGCATTGTCTCTTCTATGATTTGGATGGACATGATACCAGCAGCTATAGGCACTTAAAGGACATAATTGAGCACTATGTAAGGAATGGACAATTGAGGCAGTATGTTGGGACACAGAATGCAGTGGTAGAGCAGGAGCAGCCACCGCCTACCTCACACCATGATGATGTGAGGCCCAGGAATGATGGTCGATTGGTTATCAATTGACTGGGATAATATGAAATAAGTAACAAACCATTGGCAAATGACCAAGTCATTTAAACATGTATGGGGATGGAGACAGCCCCTAGGCATGCTCTGAATGATGATAAACCGCGAAGCTATGGTTTTTGAAATCTGTTTTTTGCTTTGGATTGGACACTCGATTTTTCTGGTTTGGTTTTGTAGTTTGGATTGAACTCCTGGTTTTGTTTGCTTTCTGATTTGGATTTTCGCTGTTTTGGAGTTTGGATTGAACTCCTGGTTTTGCTTTCTTTCTGATTTGGATTTTCCTTTGGATGATTGTTTTCGGTTTTGGATGTTGGTTTGGATTTATGATTTTTTTGGTTTGGTTTGGATTTTGGATTGGATTTTGACTCGGTTTTTGTCTGGTTTTCGATAAACGGTCGTCGGGCATGGATTATGCCTGGCAAGGGGTGAGTCGCTTCGCCCGAACATGGTAAATTGACTCATTCAGGACGTCGAGTATGGACTATGCTCGACAAGGGTCCGTAGATACCAGGATTCAGCCTAGGACTTAGGCCCTATATTATAAATTGTTATTTTCAGGTCGCTGAGTATGGACTATGCTCAGCAAGGGTAAGGAGTGACCAGGATTCGCCCTAGGACTTAGGCCCCATATTATCGATTGTTGTTTCAGGTCGTTGAGTATGGACTATGCTCATCAAGGGTCCAGAGAGATCAGGATTCGACTTAGGACTTAAGCCATGGCATTGTACAACGTCCAGGGACACTGGACCACGGTCATCAAGTGTGGATTACGCTTGGCAAGAACCCGTAGAGGTTAGCTGAACATCCAGGGACACCGGACCATGGTTTTCAAGTGTGGATTACGTTTGGCAAGAACCCAGAGAGATTAGCTCAACGTCTAGGGACATTGGACCACGGTCGTCAGGTGTGGATTGTGCTTGGCTAGAGCCCGGAGAGGTTGTGGATTTGGACATCGACCCGAAGAGGTCCTGGATTCGGTTATTGGCTATTGGATAAGGATGGATTAGGACTCGGTTGTCGAGTTCGAATGGACATGGAATTTGCTATGGACTTTGGATATCGGGTTCGGAACTATTCAAAACACGCCTTCTGATCACAAGGCATGTTTTGGGGGCAAATGCTATCCCACCTTTTGGTCAAGGCTGGAATACCAACAAATTGGAAAGGAATGATGGATATTGGGATTGCAGATCGATTGGAATCAAGGCTGCAATCGATGTCGTCAAAATTTGTTTGAGCTCCGATCGAGACGGAATCGATTGGAGATGATGATGCAGACTAGGAGAGGCTATGTTTCAAATTTCAGGTTAATCGGAGTTCGTAAGAAGGAGATATGATCGATGCAAGGTAGGAAGAGCATGCTGTTCGTATCCATCGGCGCACAGGGATGGTTCGTATCGATACATTTTGTATGGATCAGGTAGTTGGTGTTTCGTATCGGTCGGCTTCGTATCGATCGGCAGAAGTTCGACTCGATGGGATTCGCATCTATCAGGTTTTGGTTCGACTCAATGGTTTCGTATCGGTCGGGATGGAAAGAGATGGTTCGTGCATGCCCGGCAGTTCGTATCCATTTAGTAAAGGTCTTTTTGTATCGATGCATTTCGCATCGATCGGTTATTGGCATTTCGAGTCGATACTATTCGTATCGATCAGAGATAGAGCATAGTGGTGGACTTCGAATCGATATCGTTCATATCGATCAACATGGACTCGACTCAATAGTTTGGCATCCATCAAGTAAGGCCTTGTTCGTATCCCTCAGGTAAAGGCTTGTTCATGTCCATTAGGTAAAACCTTGTTCGTGTCCATCAGGTAAGGTCTCGTTCGTATCAATCCCAAGGATGAGGTTCGTGTCCATTTTCATGACCACTTCGTATTGGTCCTCCCATACTCATTTCATATCCATCGGCATATATGGAAGTGGTACGAAATGTACTCCTGGAGTCGATACGAAGAAAAACACGAGTAGATGGATGCGAACGAACGATGTTATGAATATGAACAAGCATGAAATGCAGATATGAATAAGGAAGATCCACGAATCAAGGGGATAAGCATTCAAAGCGGTGAAGGACACCACGTCTCTAGGAAAGAAGTGTTCAACTCGGCGCACAAGGTGGATCGGTCCAGGAAGATCATGCCACGTCAGGAACAAGCGTGTGCTTCTGGTCGATTCGAATAGGATGTATTCGAACCGTTGGATACGAACGCAACCGCGCTCATAAAATTGCAATTCGTATCGATCATATCCCCCAAACCGCTGATCCAAATGCAACGAAATTTTTACAGCAGCTTGCATACAAGGTAAAGAATGTTCCTGCCAAGTTTTATCCCGATTGGATCAATTCTTGATTGATACGAAATCAATTCGTATCGATCACAGATCGAGTCGAAACTTGGTGGGGTCGATCGCATGGGCCCACTCACGTGCCAGAAGAAGTCTCCCGAAGTTTGAGCGCGATCACAACCTCCTACGCCTATAAATAGCCTCCTAGAGCCTACAGAAAAGGGACTTTTGGGCTATTGGACGTCCAAACTCTGCCGGATTCATTTCTACACTTCAATATAACTATTGTACTCGAAATTCTTCATTGCTACTGCTGTAATCATCTGTAACCATCAAGGATAATCAATAAAAGGATAAAACTTTGAAGTGGACGTAGGCCGGAGATAGCCGAACCACTATAAATCTTGTGTCTCTATTCATTATTTCTGGATTATTGTTTGTTATTTGCTGAGATCTGATATTTGCGCTTGAATATCGCTGAGTTGTGTTCATACACTGGTGCTTTCACGGTATTTGGGGTTTGTGGCCATTTTAGGCGCAAACACTATGTAGTAATATACGCTATTAAAATAATTTCTAAAGTATAATATATTTTAAAAATAGCGTTAAGGCTTTACACTTTCCACCTTAACACAGTTTACAGTGCCAATAGTCTATACAGTACCATCGTACCAGCATATCGAGAGGCTACCATTAATTCTCCATAGGTACGACACAAATCAAACTCGTAGTAAAGCACGCTAGGTTAGGTGACATGGCACAACTAGGCACTACTAGGTTAGATATACCAATTACGCATCCAGACTGGTGGTAACCCATAACCGCAGCTACCGCCCACATCAAGCCACACTCCTAATAAAAATCAAAGGGTGCACCCAATCAATCACAAAGTAATAGATAAGTGTCGAAGGAGTGTGTCCGATTAGAGGATCTAACTCATTGGCCTGGATTCGCTTCTATTTCAGCCACCTGATGCCAGCTCAAGGGAGTCGGGACCACCTATATACCTTATATAGGATCGTTGCCACCATCCTACTTCATTCTGTAATCTCCACCGCGTACACGGTTATTAAACTGGTTTTCGAAGTTGGAAGAGAGTATGACAACTTTCGATCCCGGTCGCTTTAACAACCAAACGTTATTATAATAATGCGGCCATTTAAAAGTAATTTATATTTCAAAACAAAAATGTCATTGCCATTTCAAAACCAAATACGATATAAATTCCATTTCAAATATATCCATTTCCAAAAATCATATCACTTTCAAAGTTATAACACCTCCACAATCAATACTTGAAATTATAACACTTTCAAAATGTAATACTTTGAAATTGATAACTTTGAAAATATAACTTCTGCCACTTAAACAATTTAGATATTAAAATAGTATATATAATGAAAGAGTTTACAATGTAAAATAGTTTACATGAAAGAGTTAAAAGTTAAAATAGTTTTATGTTAAAACAGTTAGTATATTAAAACAGTTTATATTAAAAATAGTTTATATTAAAATGATTTATATGAAAATAATTTATAAAGTAAAATATAAAATATTTAAAAATATAATTTAAAAATATTTTATATAATAAAATAGTTTTCTCAAATATCACAAATCGATTTCAAATCAACTTGAATTCTAGAAATTCAAATTTAGTCCAATCTCAATCATCAATCTCAATTTATTTCAGTTTCTCAATAAACCATTCCCAATAATATTGATTTCAAATACAGATTCAAACCACAAAATAAACCATTTCAATTTCAATATATTACAGAGTTCTATATATTCAATATTTCAAAACTAAATTTGGTAATTTCATATATCTCTTAACTTAACTTCATATAGTTTAGTTTTGAAATATTCACTTAGTAAATCCAATATCATTTAAATAAAACCCAAATTACACAATATTAAATATTTCCATCAATTTATTTAAACTTGAAATATTCGCTAATTACCGTAAACCAAAATCAAGTTATAAAACCGTATCTTTAAATCTCAAATCCAATCAGCTTAAAATCGATTTTATTACATAATTGTTAAAAGAATACGATTTAAAAATCATCTTAAATTTATCTTCTAGCCTTAAGTTATTAAAATCATAATAACTCTATATTAATATATAATTTAAGTAAATACTTGACCATATTATATTTAATAAAATAAAACTTTATTATTAACTTATTTTATATTAAAAAATTCATGCATAGATTAAAATCAAGAATTTAACTATATATAAAATAACATTTATATAATATCTAAAATCAATATTTTTATAAACCATATATTTCTTTCCAAAACCATAAAATCATTTTCAAATATTTATATATATAGTCCAACGGTGTCTATATATAATTTTCTATCCTATGGTTAAGTGATACGGATATTTATCATTTCAATCCGCAATTTAAATATATACGGGTATATATCATTTCAACCCGTAATCCCAAATTCAATTCAATTGAAAATCGATTGGGTCTATCATTTCAACCCATAATGATTTTCTCCTATTCTACAGATCGTTGGGGTATGTATGATTTCAACCCATAGTGAATTCTATACTAATAGGGAACTTGCAGAGTGATAACAGATATGATAATAATATCACAGACATATATCTTCATTATAAATAACATATAATGGTGTCAGATGTCACAGGTGAACAGATAGCTTATATATAGCAATGTAAATAACTAGCAGCAGCATAGTTCAATTGTCGTTTCAATTGAAATCAATTTAATAAATATAAGAACATTAATCATGAGTGATTGCTCACCTTTCGAGGATAGAAGAATTTGACGACTCGACAAGATACGAATGGGATCACGATCTAGACCAACGAACAATCCAAACAACAACTTAAAGCAAAGTAAGCTGAAAGCATATTTTTGACAGGCGAAGCTGATAGATAGAAATTGATGAGAACAAATCAAATCAACTTTATATAACAGAATATATATATATATACACACATATATATATTGTTATTATTATTTAAAAAAATCAATGTTAATTTAAAACACTATTAATAAAAAGAAATATATATATATATATATATATATATATATTATTTTAAATCCTTACATTGTAAACACATTTTTGATTTAAACTTTAATCCATCTTTGAACTTCAAACACTTGTATATTTATATCTATATACAGGTAAATCTAAGGGCTAGCATAAACTACACATATGAACAGGAGCTTGTAAAATAACTATGATATGCAGATTTTATATTTTAAAATTTAAATCAATACTTAAGTAAACTAATACATAGAACTAATATGTATATATAACCACTACACATTTTTAAACCTCTACAAAAATCATGAATAAACATATATACACACTCTTCCAAAATATTAATTTATGTAAACCCAACATAAATTATAAATATACACATATCAAACCCATATGTATAGCCAGAGTCATATTACAATGTAATATATAGTAATAGGTAAAACTGGATTATGTAGACTTGACTTATATCAAATATATATGTGTGTGGGTGACTAACATCTATATATATATATATATACTGTTCCGCATTATATAATTAACAAACATTTTCAACTTATATACTTTATATATATATATATGTAGACCGAACTCATCCATATAACTTATAATATAATAGAATATATACTTTATATGCTTTATAACATAAAAACTGTAAACACAACTATAAATAAATAAGACTATATAAACAATCATTATAATATAATATATAATAACTTCCGTAACTTATGAAATGTAACATATATAACAAACATAAGCTGATAGATAATAACTTACTGTAACTAACATATATAAGACATATTACTATATATATGACATAGAATATATACACACTATACTAAAAAAAATGTTGAAATCACATATATATAAAATACCATTGGCATACTGTTGTATATATGTTGCAACATGAGTCATTGTTTGCACAAAAAATGGACAAACACCTCCAAGTCGTATTATTTAGTTGATTATATGTGATTTTCAATGATTTTAGATGAGTATGTAAATATAAAAGAAGTAGGGGCTGAAATGTAAAAGACACACAGATTTATAGTGGTTCGGCCAGAATGTGCCTACGTCCACTTTATATGTTATTATCTTCTTTCTTTCAGGTTACAAGTACAATGCGTTGTATACAAGTGTATGAAAGTAGTTTGAAAGTTCCTTCCTTGCTTGAGCTCTCAAACTTGTCTGCCATTGTTGTACCCCTGCCCCTCTATTTATAGAATGAGGTAGGGGGCAGGGGTCTTGGAAGTATATAACTGCTGGTGGGCCCGGGCTGAAGCGATCTGGACTGGCAGTTGTCTGGTTCGGCGAGGTTCATTCGGCGGTGAGGTTGGACCGGTGGTAGCCTCGTTCGGTAGGGAGATGTTGGAGTTTGGACCGGTGGTGCCTGGTCCGGCTATGGTGGTCCGGTGATGGGTGGATATTGGAGAGGTTGGTCCGGAGGAGATGTGATGGGAAGGTGGTTCGGCAATAGCGTGGTCCGGTGGTGGTATTCGGCGGGGCTTGGACCGGCTATACCGAATGGGTGAAGGAGCATGGGACTGCCGGATGGATCATGGCACATGGAGATGCCGAATGACTTGGGTACATGGAGGTGCCGAATGGGGCTGTGTCCACGGAGGTGCCGAATGGAGCTTGTGGGGTATCGCCGAATGAGGATGGAGACTGCGATCCAAGATGGAACTGACGCCTATTGGTCTTGAGTACACGCGAATAATCACCGAATCAATCAACATATTATCGGCACTTCGAAAGCCCAAAAGCATTCCCTTTCAGTCAGGAACTGATGGTCTCCTGGGTGAGAATTCGCCCAACATTTGCCCCCCAAAGTGGGGTACGTGCTTGCATGTGCCGCGCTTTGTTTTTCTGTGGTGGGAAGGCTCGTTCTCTAACGCCATGGGCTAGATGTTCGTATCTTGTTGATGTCCTGCAAAGGGACTTACGGTTTCAGTATGATTTCAAATAACGACCGTTCATGATCGAAATATTCGAGATGAAGTGAACTATGCCGTTCAGGACGAGAGAGTGAGCCCCGAAGGGGCTTGGCATCGTCGATGCCCGGTTTATGTTTGTGAAGATGGTTTATTGCCAGCTCAGAGCATGCCTAGGGATCGTTCGCAACCCCGTACATGTGTAAGTAGCTTAGCCATTTCATAATTATCAAATATCCATATGACCGCTGGGCTTAAGAATGCGTGTCAAAGTGTAAATTCCCACGATGGTAGGGTTAACAACCATTCAGAGCGTGCCTATGGACCATTCGAGGTCGCGTACACGTGTAAACGATTTAATCCACGTCGGTGAGGATTTTACGACTTATTCACCGTTATCATAATCTTATTTTATTAGTTAGTTCTAGAGTTCGGTACTTATCTGAGTGAAGCGCCTACGTGCCCCCTGTTTCTGGTTTCTGCTGGTAGAGGTAGCTTCGTTCGGGTTCGAGTTGGCACAGGTTTCATTCGGTTGGAGGCTGGTCCGGTATGGATAGTTCCATTCGGTTTTCATTCGGTCCGGTATGTCGAATGCCTTGGTCCGGTCCTGAGCTCGCCTATATATAGAGGCCGTACCCCCCTCGTTTTTCATTACCGAACGAGTAGAGCCGAATCATATTGTGCTGCCGAACCAAAGTCTTCGCCGAACCAGCTTATACCGAACCAGGTATGTATACTTTCTGCCGAATGAACCTTTGCCACCGGATGGCCCTATTTGCCGAATGTGTACGGTGTGTATTGAATAGCCGAATGAGATATGCCGAATGACATGCTTGCCGAACGACATGTATGCCGAATGAGCATTGGAGTTTGGCGCCGAATGAACTCGTCTTGTACCGCCGAATGAGACTTCATACTTGAACCTTGAGCGGAATCTTATGCTTTTATATGCTTTCTTTAGATACTTGCTTGTTTATCTTTCTATACTTCTTGCTCTAACACCGTGTTTTTCTTGTGCTGCAGAAAATGTCTTGCAAAGCGGAAACACGATCAGACAGAAAGAAATCTAGAGGCACAAGAGAGCCCTCTTCTTCCTTGCCCCCAGTCCAATCAGGATCCGAGCAACATCGACCCATTCCAAGGTCTCTAGTGGATGGATATGGTCCACAGGAACTTTTGATCTCCCCCCCTGATTGCTTTCCTAGCTCCTTAAAGGAGGAGCAACTTGACGTCATATCCCGTTCCTTTGGGATAGATAGGGCTCTTATGCTGCTGCCAGGAGATGGAGTGATGCCATATAATCCTCCCGAGGGCTACTTCGCTTTTAGCAGATACCATTGCATGTGCGGCGCTATCCCCCCTATCAACGCTTGGATAGTAAGCTTCACCACCTATTTGAAGGTGGCTCCTTTCCAGCTCCAGCCTAACTCATATGCCATCCTGGTGAGCCTCTTTGTTATCTTCCAGAGGAGGTACGGGCGTCCTCCTTCTAACCGGGAAATCCGATACTTGTACAACCTGAGAGGCTATAAGAAGGGGTCTCCGTATATTAGTCTGGAGGCGGCCGTGCCCTTCAAACCAGTTCTGGACTTGTATTCCAAGTTCACCATGTTTAAGAAAGAGTGGTTCTTCGTCAAGGACGATGCTGTTTCTTTCCGCCTTTTCACTTCCGGCTGTAAGATTGATTTCATTTATATTTTTCATGTGTTTTGACTGTAGTGTTTTTTCTGACATGCTTCTATTTCTGGCTAGCGACAGGTGGTATTGCAGTCGTGGAGGACGAATCCTTAGTGCGAATGGCTGCTGAACTAAAGGCTATTCCGGCACGGGACCGGTCGGCCTCTTTCTTGATCAGGAACGCAACCCTCTTGGAGTATAATTTGATCTTACCGCGCCAGTCCGTGGTTAAGCAAAGGGATACGGCTGAGGAGAGGGTTGCTAAAGCTAAGGAGGGGGCTACGGTAAAGAGCGGTAAGAGGGAGCCTTTCGCAGCGCGTCCTGCGGTTGGGGGGAAGAAACTGAAGAAGTCCGATGGCCCTTCTCCAAGTACTTGTCCGATTGTCCCGGAGGAGGAAGGTGTAGAAGAGGAGGAAGGAGGCGAAGTTGGAGAAGGGTCGGAGGGTGGAGGAGATGGCGACGGTCAAGGTGGTAGTGGTGTTGCTGCTCTAACCTCTGAACAAGACCTCGAACTGGATGAGGCTCTCCGTCGGGCCTTCGGGGAGTCGGAGGGAGAGTCGGAAACGGAGAAGGGAACGGAGAAGGCAAAGGAAACCGGCAAAGCTGTGGCTAGCACTAACCCATCCTCTAAGGGTTCCTCAGCTAGGGTGATTCCGGCGATGCAAGGTGAACTTTTGTCTTCTGCCGATTCTATTTTCGATAAGGACTTAGAAATTTTTTACGGTTCACTTCCGTCCTGGAATGAGATCCAGGACTTATTGCAGTATCCCACTCCTCCGCCGGGTTTGTATAATAGATGTGTCTCCTCACTTTTCTTTCTTTTTAACTTAGCACATTTTTTGAATTGCGGATTATTGTATGTTCGTAACACTTGCTCTTTATTTCAGGGGCAGGCCCGGCAGTTAAAACTTCGGATGTTCGACATCGTCTTGAACAATTCAAGTCGAGGAGAGCTTCTGCGAAACCTTCTACTGATCGCCCTGGGGACGTAGTCAAGTACCGCCCTCTTCTTGGGGTCATCGAAGAGGGCATTCAGAAAAGGAAGCGGAGCCGTTCCTTATTTGAGTCTTCTTCTGCTTCGCAGCTTCCTACTCTGTCTCCCCCTACTCAGCCTCCTCGTGATACTACGGAGGAGAGCACGGAGCCCTGCCCCCCTCCTCCTCCTTCCAAGAGTTCTACTGTCATTCATATAAGGCGTCCCGATGTGCCTCGCCCCGTGCCTCGTGACCCTTTTGCCGGCCATCCTGATTTAGACCCAAGTTTTCGGGACATTTCATTCGATGAGACCACGGGCGAGCACCTACTTCCCCGCAACCCCATGGTAAGAGTGCTGGACGAGGCCAAATCTTTAGATCTTGATTTACTTACTACACGGGTAGTCACCATGGGGGATGAGGCCAAGGCTAATATCGACCGGGTGGCCGCAGAGACCAAGAAGTTAATGGAGCATCATGCTAAGTTGGTCAAGGCCGGGGAAGAGATCGGGAGTGCTAACATTCGGTTGAGGTTAAAGGTTGCCGATCAGGCCAAGCAACTCGCCGACCAAGCCATCCAGATTTCCCAGCATGAGGAAGCCTCCAAGCGTCTGAAAGAGACCATGGAGAAGGCCAGTAGGGCGGAATTACGGAAGATGGAGATCGCTTGCAGGGAACGGATTAACATAGCTATCGCAACGGTGGATGAGGTTCGAAATACGGATCTCGAGCGGGTAGAGGAGTTGTCAGGGAGGCTCGAGGCTGCGGAGATGGCTCAGGCCGAGTTGAAGGAGGAGATGGAGGAGATGAGGAGGTCCCTCAAGTTGAAGGAAGAGGAAATGAGGAGGTCACTCCAGGCTGACTGCTTGAGATACCAATCAGAGAGGGACGTCGCCATCACCAAGTTGCAAGCTTCCGAGGCCCGGGTGAGGGAGTTTGAGGAAAACGAGGGGATGATGGATGAGATGTTGCAGGATATGTACTTCCACACTTGGAAGGAGGGCGGCTTGTCTTGGATGGACGATTACCCTCGGGTCATGGCCAAGGTGTATCTCCAGGCTTTAGAGGAGGCCAGGGTGAATGCGGGTAAGGAAGGCGGAGAGGCTTTCAACTTGAGTGCGGTTACTGCTCAGTTCTCAAAGGAGGAGCAAGCGGCGGTGAAGGAGGGGATGCGGCTACTCGCTGCAGAGGAAGCGGGCGTGCAGTTGGATGATGAGGATCAAGCGGCGGATGCTGGTGAGTTATTCTTTTCCCTTTCTTTTCTTTTCGTGTTTTCATAACTTGATCGTTCGTTTAATTAATTCCTCTTCTGATCTGGACAGGTGGGACTTCAGATCCACATGCTGGGGGCTCCGATCCTGCGGCTAAGTAGGCTGGGGGAGTTGGTGATGGAGTGTGGATGCATCTGCCATCTTTTTGTTTCTTTTTTATCACTGTTCATGTTAGTCTTTGATATGCAACTGTAATAAAATTATTTGCAAAGAATAACTTCGTGTGATCTTATAATATAAGCTGATTTTGTCATGTTTAAATGTTGTTGCTATCTTTATGTGCTGTGTGAGAAGTATAATTATGTATATGCCTGTGATTCCACTTGTGTTTGATGTTAAGTTTTTGCTTGAAATATAATTTCGCGTTTTGCAATGTCAGTGTATGAATAAGTTATAGTTACGCATTTATGTACAAGAGAAGAGAGTACCGCCCTTTATGTTTTATTCGCAGGCGGTAGCTTTGAGTGTCTTGTGTAACTGTTCACGGGTATAGCAGAGCGCCCTGCTACCCAGCACGCAGGCTTAGAGCCTCATGAGTGAATGCTTCCTATTCGGTTTCCTGTACTTTAGAGTTTGTTATACAGGATAGGAGAAAAATATTTAAATGAAATGGAAATATAGTAAAAGTAAAACTTCCAGTCACGGAAGGCCGTCGATGTGCTTAAGTTCGTGGCAAACGGGTTTTGTAGTCACTTTCCCTAGCTGTGGGTCTTGGAGACATTTGTCACCCATCTTACGCCTCCGCGGGGAGTTTTCTTTTTTACCACAGCCGCACTTAAGACACATCGGAGCCGAGATCGCGCACGGTAACTACCCGAACCATTATGGTCCGTAATCGTGGGTATTATTCGATTTACCGTGGCCGGCTAGCGTGGGTGCCGTTGGCCGTGAACTACCCCTGGCTGGCCACACCTTATGTTGGGGCTTAAAGTAGGTTCACAGTTACCGACGAGCCGAACGCCGTAATGAGCTGCCATCGGCTATAGTCGGCCTTTATGATGACTTATAATCGGCTCATTACAGTTGGCTTTGAGGGCAGGCGCGCAATGAGTTAACCCGCAGCAGAGGGATGCCGGGGCAAAAGAGTCTCATTGGCGAGTGCATAGAATCGTAGCGTACCTGTTAGGCCTAGTCCAGATGAGGCCGCGGTGCGTCTTGAGTGGAGATGCCATAGAATTTTGTTCAACAGAAAGGGATAACGCTTAACAAGTAGCCAAGACATAAAGGAACAAGTTAAAAAGAGACAAGATTTTTTAAAGTGGTTCGGCACGAAAATGCCTACGTCCACTGATTCTCTTTGTTAATTCACTTCATATGGGCAGTACAAGTTAAGAAAAGTATCGACGGAGGTGTCGGATGTTCCATGCCCTCTGGAACACCTCTCCGTCCACTGTTGACAAAATGTAAGCTCCGTTGTGGAGATCTTTGTGAATTACATATGGTCCGTCCCAGATGGGGTCCAGTGCCCCGGGGCGCGGAAAGATTCGCCTGAGGACAAGATCTCCTTCTTGTAAGCTGCGATGCTTGACTTTGGAATTGTATAGTGCTGCCACTTTTTGTTTGTGAGCTGCTGCTTTGAGTGCTGCATCGTTTCTCCTTTCCTCAATCAGATCCAAAGACATGAGGAGGAGTTCTTCGTTTTCTTCTGGGTTGTAGTGGATCCTACGGTGGGAAGGCACAATAGTCTCAACTGGGAGCATTGCCTCCGATCCATATGCCAAAGAGAAAGGAGTATGTCCCGTTGATGTTCTGAAAGATGTGCGGTATGCCCATAGTGCCGTAGGAAGTTCGTCCACCCAAGCGCCTTTTGACTTTTCAAGTTTCTTCTTGATTAGGGTTTTGAGAATTTTGTTGACAGCTTCAACTTGTCCGTTTGCCTGAGGGTAAGCTACTGATGAGAAGCTTTTATGAATTCCATGCTCTTGGCACCAGTCGGCAAATTCTTCGCTGTCAAATTGGAGTCCGTTGTCTGATACGATCTTGAGGGGGACTCCATACCTGCACAGAATGTTTTTGATCAAGAAGTTGATAACTTTTGCTGAAGATATTTTATTTAAAGGTTCCGCTTCCACCCATTTGGTGAAATAATCGACTGCCACTATAGCATATTTGGCTCCGCCTCGGCCCGTTGGCAGTTCGCCAATTAAGTCAATTCCCCATACGGCAAAGGGCCAAGGGCTGGTCATTTGAGTAATTTCGTTTGTGGGTAGTCGAGGGATCTTGGCGAACTTCTGACATCTGTCGCATTTCTTAACGAAGTCTAGGGCATCTTTGTTTAGTGTGGGCCAGTAATATCCATATCGGAGTATCTTTCTTGCCAAAGTCTGTCCTCCAGTGTGATCTCCGCATCCTCCCTGATGGATGTTTGTTAATATCTCCTTGGCTTCCCTTCCGGCGACGCATCTTAATAGGGGGCTAGAGAAGCCGCGCCGGTAGAGGATGCCTTCTTGCATTGTGTAGTGGGGAACTTTCCTCAAGATCTTCTTGGCTTCGTCACGCCTGTCGGGTAGTATGCCATCTTGCAAATATTTCCGGATAGGAGTCATCCAGGTTCCTTCTTCGATTGCAGTTATCAGATTCGCTTGTTCGAAACTCGGGGCTAGCTGCCTTGAGATTACTAGTGCTCCGGGAATGGTGCTGTCCTTCATACTAGCTTGCTTTGCAAGTTCATCTGCCTCTTGGTTTTCTTCTCGAGGAATGTGTTTGATTAGATAATGGTCCAATCGATCGAGCAGCAGTCTGGTTTTCTTTAGGTATGCTGTGAGCCGTTCTCCTCGAGTCTGGAATTCTCCTAGTACCTGGTTTACGATAAGCTGAGAATCACTATGAATACATAAGGAATTGATCCCAATTTCTAGGGCCAGTTCCAATCCCGCTATTACTGCTTCATATTCAGCATCGTTGTTAGTGGCCGTGAACTCCAATCTTAATGCATAGTACAACTTTCTTCCCCTGGGGGTGACGATCACAATACCTGCCCCCGAGCCTTGTTCGTTCGATGCTCCGTCTACAAAGAGGTTCCACTTGATGTTTTTTGCTACTTCGGATTGTTCCTTGCCTTCGTTGGTAGTGAATTCGGCAATGAAATCAGCCATGGCTTGTCCTTTGATAGCGGTGCGGGGATGGTAGGTGATATCATACTGACTTAGTTCGATGCACCATTTGAGGAGTCGCCCAGAAGTGTCAGGACGATGGAGCACTTGTCTTAGTGGTTGATCGGTTAGAACCCTGATGGAGTGAGACTGGAAGTAGTGTCGCAGTTTCCGTGACGCGATCAATAAACAATATGCTAACTTCTCAAGTTTAGGATATCTGGCTTCTGCCCCCGTAAATCTCTTGCTTACAAAGTAAACCGGACGTTGTGTGCGGTCTTCTTCTCTTACCAAGGCGGCGCTTAGAGCATGAGATGATACAGCGAGGTATAGGTATAACACTTCACCTTCATTTGGAGTTGAGAGTACTGGTGGTCTCTGAAGGTGTTCGATTAGGTTGAGGAAGGCTTTTAAGCATTCGTCGGTCCACTCGAACCTCCCTTTGTCTTTCTTGAGTGCTTCGAAGAAAGGGACACACTTGTCAGTTGCCTTGGAAATGAATCTGCTTAGGGCGGCCACCTTTCCGTTTAGGCTCTGCATTTCTTTTCGAGTGGAAGGTATCCTTATTTCTTTTAAAGCCCGGATTTGTTCAGGGTTTGCTTCGATTCCTCTGGCGTGGACGATGAATCCTAAGAATTTTCCCGATGATACTCCGAAGGAGCACTTTAGAGGATTCAGCTTCATTCCATATCGGCGAAGTACCCGAAACATATCGTCCAGATGGCTTACATGGTCGTTGGCTTTCCTGGACTTTACCAACATGTCATCCACATATACTTCCATAGTTCGTCCTATCAGTTCTGCGAACATTTTGTTGACGAGGCGTTGATATGTAGCTCCAGCATTTTTGAGTCCAAAAGGCATGACTTTGTAACAATATAATCCGCGGTCGGTGATGAAGCTAGTGTGGTCCTGATCGGGAGCGTGCATGGGGATCTGGTTATATCCGGAGTATGCGTCCATAAAAGGTAGGAGTTCGTGCCCAGCTGTGCTGTCTACGAGTTGGTCAATTCGGGGAAGTGGGAAGCAGTCTTTCGGGCAGGCGTCATTCAGATTGGAGAAGTCAATACATGTTCGCCACTTTCCATTGGCCTTTTTTACTAGCACTGGGTTAGCGATCCATTCTGGGTAGATGGCTTCCCGTATGAAGCCATTAGCAAGTAGATTTTTTACTTCCTCATCAAGGGCTGCTGATCGCTCTGCCCCCATGCTCCTCTTTTTCTGCTTTACTGGTACCTTGGTGGGATCGATGTTCAACATGTGGCATGCTATGTCTGGGGAGATTCCTGTCATATCAGCATGGGTCCACGCAAACACATCTAAGTTGTGGCGGAGAAAGTCAATGAGTTGATCCTTCAATTCCGTTTTCAGCTGAGATCCGATTTTTAATAGTCTACTTGAATCATGCTTATCTACCGATACGAATTCCATAGCCTCTGCAGGCTCGGCGGTAGCCTCCTCCTCTTTATCCCTGGGGTCTAGTTCATTGAAGGGATCGCTTGTGTATCGAAGAGGAGGGGCTTTCTTTAGTTGCTATGCCTCCAAGCTTTTCATGCAGAGAGTGGTCTCTGCATCTTTTCCTTTATTCTTTCTGCGGTTATTGCGAAGTTCAGTTACGTAGCAGTCTCGGGCAGCATCTTTATCTCCTTCTACTTCTCCTACTCCGTTGTCTGTTGGAAATTTCATTTTCAGGCACCAGGGGGCTAATACAATCTGAAAGTCAGACAAGGCTGGTCTTCCCAAGAAAGCGTTGTAAGCCGAGTGGTTTTCTATTAGTACGAACGTTTGTTTTCGCACAACGGAGCGAGGATGACTTCCTATTTCGACGAAGAGGTCAAGTTGCCCGAGGGGCATTTTTGCATCTCCAGTGAAACCGTGCAGTGGTTTGTCACAGGGGGATACATCCTTCATTGACAACTTCATTTTGTCGAAAGCATGTTTGAACAGGATATTTACGGAGCTTCCCGTGTCTATTAGAATCCGAAAAATTTTAGCTGGACCGAACCAGGCAGAGATGACTATGGGATCCATATGTGGGTACTGTCTTCCTTCCAAATCACGCCTACTGAATACAATGTCGTCGCTCTCTTTTCGTCTCGGGTGGCGTTCTTCCGTGATGGAGTTAACATAGCATTCTGCATTTCTAAGCGACTTGCCATACCTTTCCATCTCTGCCCAACTTCTGTCGGCGATGTGTGGTCCTCCTGAGATGGTAAGGACCACTATCTTCTCTTGACTAGAGCCACTGGTGTTGTGATTGTTGCGATTCCCTCCGCCTACTTCTGGGAGGGGTTGCTTTGAGTTCTCATTGGCAGGAGTTGGAGTCCTGTTCTGACCTTTCACATAACGTTCCAGTCTTCTTCTTCTAATGTGTTCTTCGATCAAGTCTCGAAGATGGTGGCATTCATTGGTGTCATGTCCGTGGGATTCGTGGAAGCGACAGAACTTTCCGGACTTGAGTGCGTTATCTGATTCTTTCTTGTGCGGGGGGCGCTTGTATCCGAGTTCGCCCTGAGTGGCTAGGTAGATGTTTTCGACTGTTTCATTCAAAGGAGTGTAGGAGTCAAATCTTGGCCCTGGTCGATATTGGCGCTTTTCAACCTTTCTGCCCCCAGCATTGTCTCTAGATTCATTTCTTCGAGCGTCCTTAGCTGCAGCGGGAACCTTGTCCTGAACTGTCTTACCTTGTTGTCCTGATTGCCTTTCTGTAGCAGCGTCTTCAAGTCTCATATACTTTCCGGCTTCATGGAAGAAATCAGGCAAGGTAGCTGGTTTTTCCTTAGTTAATCTTCTGGCAAACTTGGTGTCTGGATGTACACCACTACAGAGGGCCATTAGAGTGAGTTTTTCATCGGCATCTTGAACTGCTGCCGCTGCGGCGTTGAACCGCGTTAGATATTGTTGCAGCGTCTCTCCGGATTTCTGTTTGACATTGGATAGAGAATAAGCATCCTTGGGTTGTTCCACATGGATGCGGAACTGGCTAATAAACCTTTCTTTCAACATCTCCCATGAGCTGATGGATCCCTGGGGTAGATGGCAGAACCAGGAGGTAGCTAGATCTGCTAGGAACAGCGGAAAGCACTTGCATAATACTCCTTCTGTTGCTCCACTCATGAGCATATGCTGGGTGTATCTCTGTAAATGTACGATGGGGTCGGAAGTTCCTTTGTAAGGCTCCATGGTTGGCATTTTCCATTCCCGGGGAGTAATGGCAGTTTCGATATTTCGGGTAAAGGGGCTGGTGACCCTAGCGCCTATTCCTCGGTCCCTTTGCTCCCGTTGTACACATTCTCTGAATAATTGTGCCATTCGTTCGTCAGAATTTGGAGCGGACAAAAATGAGCTTGGCTCTTCCCTGCGGGATCTATCGCGTCCAGATGACCTGTAGGGATGGTACAGTCTATCATTTCTAGTATTATCCAGTGGTTGTCTTTGGCTGCCTGGACGCATGCTAGGACCAGCTACAGTTGCCCCCTGCCTTGATCTTCCCCTGTGGGGTTCTGTCTCGAGCACATCCATGGGGTCAACTTCGGGCTGGGTTCTAGCTCGGCTCCGTTCAGCGGGGTTTCTATGATTAGGTGGCATGACTGGCTCAGCTACATCCGACCCTCGCCTGGTGCCTCCCCCGCTGGGTTTGGTTCCAAGGGCTTCCTCGAGTCGGAATTCGGGCTGAGTCCGGGCGCGGCCCCTATCATTGTTGTTCCTGTTGATAGCTTCTTCGAAGAGTGAAGACCTTTGTTGCCTCCGGGATCCTCCGGATTGGGACTCACCCCATGATTCAGTGTTGCGGTTGGACTCTTCAGCATCCCTTAAGCGTGACATGAGTTGGTCCACCAAAGTTTCTTGTTGGGATGTGAAGCGGTTAGTTACTTCAGCCACAACCCTGTCCAGATCTGCCCTAGTGATTGGTTGTTCCGTTGCGGGACCAGTTGGATTTTCCTGATTTTCATCTGGTACTGCTGTTGAAGTGGGATGATCTGTGATTGCTGGATCTGGAAGGCTGCTAGTTGCGATGTTCTTTCCTTTGTTAATATCCCTTCTCTGTTTGGAAGGCATGATTTCTAAGCAACGAGTGATGTTGTTAGGAAGAAGGTTGAGTGGGAGAAGATGAAGTTTGAGTTAAACTCTCAATGAAAGCACCAAAAATGTTTGCACAAAAAATGGACAAACACCTCCAAGTCGTATTATTTAGTTGATTATATGTGATTTTCAATGATTTTAGATGAGTATGTAAATATAAAAGAAGTAGGGGCTGAAATGTAAAAGACACACAGATTTATAGTGGTTCGGCCAGAATGTGCCTACGTCCACTTTATATGTTATTATCTTCTTTCTTTCAGGTTACAAGTACAATGCGTTGTATACAAGTGTATGAAAGTAGTTTGAAAGTTCCTTCCTTGCTTGAGCTCTCAAACTTGTCTGCCATTGTTGTACCCCTGCCCCTCTATTTATAGAATGAGGTAGGGGGCAGGGGTCTTGGAAGTATATAACTGCTGGTGGGCCCGGGCTGAAGCGATCTGGACTGGCAGTTGTCTGGTTCGGCGAGGTTCATTCGGCGGTGAGGTTGGACCGGTGGTAGCCTCGTTCGGTAGGGAGATGTTGGAGTTTGGACCGGTGGTGCCTGGTCCGGCTATGGTGGTCCGGTGATGGGTGGATATTGGAGAGGTTGGTCCGGAGGAGATGTGATGGGAAGGTGGTTCGGCAATAGCGTGGTCCGGTGGTGGTATTCGGCGGGGCTTGGACCGGCTATACCGAATGGGTGAAGGAGCATGGGACTGCCGGATGGATCATGGCACATGGAGATGCCGAATGACTTGGGTACATGGAGGTGCCGAATGGGGCTGTGTCCACGGAGGTGCCGAATGGAGCTTGTGGGGTATCGCCGAATGAGGATGGAGACTGCGATCCAAGATGGAACTGACGCCTATTGGTCTTGAGTACACGCGAATAATCACCGAATCAATCAACATATTATCGGCACTTCGAAAGCCCAAAAGCATTCCCTTTCAGTCAGGAACTGATGGTCTCCTGGGTGAGAATTCGCCCAACAGTCATAATAACTTATATAAACTTTATAAACTAATAACATACCAATTCAAACTATATAATAGACTATATAAAATCATGTATATATATATAATACCAACAGGATTTGCACATAAAACCGAAATATACATTCATATAATTATAACAAGATATAATTGTATTATACATATATAAGCTTGTATGTACTGACCTTTATATATAAATAAACTACAATTTATATAAATAACTAACCTATAGACATATACAAGAAGAAGCTGCAAGGCCGAGCACAGTTAGTAGACGGGCTAGGTGGTGGAAGGCACGAGGGGTGCTGTTTCATGGCTTCGGCCGAGATAACGTGGCAAGCGAAAGATGACTGGGGTGGCAGTGAAGCGGGGTTTTTGTGACAGGCTGAGCGAAGGCAGTGCACAGCTTACGAGGTAGTCGTGCTCGTCATTTTGATGTAGAGAGCATGGTGGTGATGAGCTCTCGGCAAGCAAAGTGGAAAGAGGAATGGCTGCGCAAGAGATTGGAAATAAGAGTGAGAAAGAGAGGCCATGATGAGATGGATCAGGGAGAAGATGTACGGGCCTTTCGAAGAAATAGGTAAACATGTATAAAGTTTCTTTTTTATTAGCATACGAATGAACAGTGCAAATTAATATGAAATTAATAAATGATTCAAAACAAATTATATTGAAGAGTCACGTTGTTTCTTAAAAGATTAGAAGTTAAGTATCCAGTTATTCAGCCGATGGAAAGTGAATGGCCAAAGGAAAATCAAAAAGCCAAAATTTCGTAACCGATATGGATACAGTTCTGTAGATTTCACTATCTTTCGAACTTCGAAACACACAGATAAATATACCATGGAGATCAGTATGACGACACGATCAAAACGGTATACAGATATCAGTGGTACGATCATCCGATCAAAAGCCGGTATCGACACCGAAAATGCTGTAATTTGCCATAAATAAGATGAACGGAGCAATAACAGTCAAAATTTGAAGAAACGAAATATGACGTCTCACTCAGAAGATGATATACAAATTTATTGTATAAAAATATTCAGGTTTGGAAAATATTTAATAACCATCAAATTTAACTGATTTAAATTGAGATAGAATTACATTAGAAAACAAACTTCCATATTATCAGATGAAAATTTACCATTTACCATGTTGAAGTAGGCGTATTCCAAATATCAAATTTATATTTCAAAATTTAATAATTTAAAATTTTCACAAAATTACCAGTCAATTACATTATAAACCCATTAAAATTTTTAGGTCGTTACACACTCCCTCACTCAAAACTTTTCGTCCCCGAAAAGGAACGAGGTAGGAGAATAGAAACAACCAGAAAGAAAGTAGGTTGAAATACAAATAAAATAATTACTTTAAAACCATATAAATTTAAATTTAAAGAAATTAATATTCAATAATTGATTTTAAATTCAAGATATTTCATTCAGTTGATTTAATTTCTATTTATTAATTCCCTCAAAACAAATTTTCTTTTATTTATCTCATTTATTATTCAATTAATTTATTATTCTATTTATCTCTATTAATATTTTTATAATTAAAATTTAAGCGTATAACAATTATAATAACCACTCAAATTTTATTTATTGAATCATTTATATTGTATATTATTCAATTATATTTAACTTCTAAATAATTTAGGTAAGTTATATTGGAATGTACTTGAGTATTATACAAGTAAAATTTTCCTGATTCAATTACTTAAGTTTAAATATTTATTCAAAATTTTGGCTTTATTCAAAAATTTGAAATCATCCTTTAACATAAGTTTAAGAATAAAATTTACGATTAATTTCAAAGAATTTAGAGATAAATATATATACATTCAATATATCACATCAAATCTATATTCATCTATCAATATATAGATCAAGTCATATTTTAGAAATTCAAATCAATTCAATTTCCAAAACAGAGTGCAGCAAAGCTATGAATTAGTATCTTCACTTCGAAACTCGAAAATGAATGTCGATGATGCGGCCGTCATCACAGAAATTATTTTCCAGCGACAATTGAGGAGAGTATGGATTTAAACATTTAAAAAAATTTTGGAAACGATTTCTGTTCGAAAATACTTTCAATAATATAATCATAAAATTTTAAAACCAAAGTTGAAACCACCGGAAATTAAATTCTCAAATTCTCGATTTAGATTCATTTAAATCCCAAATCATCTTATAAACCAGGTTTATTTTGCAATTTCATTTATTTATATATTCGAAAATATCAATGATTTATAAAACAATAAATGAAAATCAAATATTGTCATTCTTAACAACCAATTTACTTAACAATTATCTTTCAGAAAAATTTATACTTAAATATATAATATAATCATACAAAATTTATTAATTTAGAAAACAATTGTGTCAGTTTGCTCTGTTCAAGTGTTTTGGAAATCCTATCAATAGCGTTGATCAGACGAATCGATCGAAAATCCAAATCAACATTGACAACTCAAACAACACAGCATATAAAACAATTTAATAATAATTACAAATACACTCCCTCGCTCGACGATACAAGAATTGATTTCAAAGCAAGGATAGAGATTTAAGTTTGAGGGGACCCAAATCAAAGCAAATTCTAGCTAAGAAGATAGGCTTGAGTGGGGATGAAATAATTAAATTTCAAAATAGGAAGATGCATATACCAATATTAATTGTGGGCAACCTTAACCGGGTCAACAGCGAATTCAAGAATAAGATCGATGTAGAATCCCGGGGCAAATCAACATTCGATCGCAAAAGATAGAATTCAGGCATTGTAGGAGATAGATAGAATCGAAAATCGAGGATACAGAAATCTTTGGTAAATCAATGCCTATTGTAAAGGCGTTTCACCCCTTTACAAATCATTCGTTGATTGGCGAGACCACCGAGTTATTATAGAGATCGTTCGAAGCGGAGTTATTGGATACTCCAAAATCAAGAAACACGAACAGGGAGAGATAAGGATGGATTTTGGAACCGAATGGAACATTCCAAAATTCAAAGGAAATTCGAATCAAGAAGGAAAATTCTATCTTGAACGAAAGTGATTCTTTAACTACATTTACTCTATGCACTAAGTTTTGTCGAAAACCAAAGTTCTGATACCACATGTAACATCCTGATATTTTCAACACTTCGTATCCACACATGCTGGATTTGAATAGCTCAAATACTAGATGGTTAATTTATATTTGGAAAAAACTCAGCATACACAGTAAATAAATAATCACAGAATCACAGACATAGAGCATTATAATAATGCAGCGGAAACAAAAGAATAGTAGTTCATGAAGCTACTATATATATTTTAGAGTTAAATAAGATACAATAGAAGTCTCAAATATAGTAGTCAAAGACAAGATCACAATACATCACTGGAATCAACTGAATAACTGCAAGTAGAAAAGATGTCGATTGATCTCCAAATGAAGCTCTAACTCCGAAGGTGAGTCTCAAAAGCTGTATCACTCAGGCTGACCCGAGCGTAAAGAAAAACAGAAAACCTCGAGTCAGGGTAAACCTTCTTATATTAATAAATCCAACTCAAGTGAAATAACAACTGAAATACAAGTAACTCAAAGGATGTTTGGGATAATCGTCCTCTAAGGATCCGTTAAACTATCTACAATGTAGTAATACATGCTATTAAAATAATGTCTGATGTAAAGTGTAATATATTTTAAAAATAGCGCTAAGGCTTTGCATTTCCACCTTAACACATTTTATAGTGCCAATAGTCTATATAGTACCATCGTACCTCCAGTTCGGTAGGCTACCAAAAATACTTCATAGGTACGACACAAATCAAACTCGTAGTAAAAGCACGCTATGGTAGGTAACACGACACAACTAGGCAATGCCAGGGTAGATATACCAATTAAGCATCTAAACTGGTGGTAATGCATAACCGCAACTACCACCCACTTCGAGCCACACTCCCAAAATAAATCAAAGGGTATGCCCAATCAATCACAGAGTAATAGAATGGTATCGAAGGAGTGTGTCCGATCAGAGGAGCTACCTCATTGGCCCGGATTCGATCCTGTTTTAGCCACCTTATGCCAACTCATAGGAGTCGGGTCCACGTATATATCTCATATAGGATCGTCGCCACCATCTTAGTTCATTCTGGAATCTCCACCGCGTACACGGTTGTTAAAGTGGTTTTCGGAACTGGTAGAGAGTATGACAACATTCGATCCCGGTCACTTTAACAACCAAACGTTATTATAACACCGCGGTCATTTCAAAATAGTTTATATTTCAAGACCAAAATATCATTGCCATTTCAAAACCAAGTCAATACGGTATCATTTCTATTTCAAAACCAAATACGATATCATTTCCATTTCAAATATATCCATTTCCAAAAATCATATCACTTTCAAAGTTATGACACTTTCAGAATCAATACTTGAAATTATAACACTTTCAAAACATAATACTTTGACATTCATAACTTTGAAAATATAACTTCCACCACTTAAACAATTTAGATATTAAAATAGTATATATAATAAAATAGTTTATAAAGTAAAGTAGTTTTTATAAAGAGTTATAAGTTAAAATAGTTTTATGTTAAAATAGTTTTATGTTAAAATAGTTAGTATATTAAAATAGTTTATATTAAAAACAGGTCATATTAAAATGATTTATATGAAAATAATCTATAAAGTAAAATATAGAATAGTTTAAAATATAATTTAGAAATACTTTATATAATAAAATATTTTCCCCAAATTTCACAAATCGATTTCAAATCAACTTGAATTCCAGAAATTCAAATTTAATCCAATCTCAAATCTTCAATCTCAATTTATCTCAATTTCTCAATAAACCATTCCCAATAATATCGATTTCAAATACAAATTCAAACCACCAAAATAAATCATTTCAATTTCAATATATTACAGTGTTCTATATATTCAATATTTCAAAACTAAATTTGATAATTTCATATATCTCTTAACTTAACTTTATATAATTTAGTTTTGAAATATTCACATAATAAATCCAATATCATATAAATAAAACCCAAATTACACAATATTAAGTATTTCCATCAATTTAGTTAAACTTTAATTATTCATTTATTACCTTAAAACAAAATCAAGTTATAAAACCATATCTCAAAATCTTAAATCCAATAAGTTTCAAATCGATTTTATTACATAATTTTTAAAAGAATGCTATTTCAAAATCATCTTAAATTTATCTCCCAACCTTAAGTTATTAAAATCATAATAACTCTATATTAATATATAATTTAAGTGAATACTTAACCTATTATATTTAATAAAATCAAACTTTACTATTAACTTATTTTATATTAAACAAATTTGTACATAGTTTAAAATCAAGAATTTAAGTATATATAAAATAACATTTATATAATATCTAAAATCAATATTTATATAAACCACATATTTCTTTCCAAAACCATATAAATCCTTTTCAAATATTTATATGTATATAGACCAACAACGTCTGTATATAATTTTATATCCTATGGTCAAGTGATATAGATATTTATCATTTAAATCCGCAATTTAAATATATACGGGCATATATCATTTCAACCCACAATCCCAAATTCAATTCAATTGAAAATCGCTTGGGTCTATCATTTCAACCCATAACGATTTTCTCCTACTCTATAAATCGTTCGGGTATGTATCATTTAAACCCATAGTGAATTATATACTATCAGGGAACTTGCAGAGTGATAACAGATATGAAAATAATATAACAGGCATATATCATCAATATAAATAACAGATAATGGTGTTAGATGTCATAGGTGAACATATAGCATATATATAGCAATGCAAATAACTAACAGCAGCATATTTCAATTTTCGTTTCATCTGAAATCAAATTTAATAAATATAAGAACATCAATCGTGAGTGATTGCTCACCTTTCGAGGCTAGAAGAATTTGACAACTCGACAAGATGCGAATTGGATCATGATCTAGACCAGCGAGCAATCCAAACAACAACTCAAAGCAAAGTAGCCGAAAGCAGATTTTTGATAGGCGAAGTTGATAGATGGAAATTGATGAGAACAAATTAAATCAACTTGATATAACAGAGTATATATATAGATATACTATTATTATTGTTAAAAAAAATCAATATAAAATTTAAAACACTATTAATAAAAAGAAATATACATACAGTATTATTTGAAGGAATGTGTTTTGAATCTAAGTCCAGAAAAATTGGAATTTTTATCAAAGTGCTGAAAGAAATTATAAATAGTATTATTTGAATGAAAAAGCCCTATTTCAAACAAGAGTTGTTAGAAATTTTTAAACGAATGTGTTTTGAATTAAAACCAAAGGTGGTTCAAAATTTAAGGTAATTGAAAATGGAATTTTGTAACTTGGACTCAGAATTAAATTATTTAAAGATTTAAGTTGTTAATTTAAAAGTAAAGGTTAATATGATTTAAAGAATTAAATCAACATTTAAAATTTAACTCGAATTTATATAATTCGAGATGGTTTAAAGTTGATATTTGAATTGAATTAGTTCAAATTGAATTTGATTTGAATTAATTGGAATTGTGATTGAAGATGGATAAGTTTTAAAATTCAAATGGAAACTGATTTGAATTTGGGATAGAAATTGAAGTTAATATAAATTGAATTGAAATCGAATCGATTAAAATGGAAGTGCAAATTGGAAATTGATAGGAAGTGGAGATTGGAAAATTGTACAGTTTGGCTCTAGACTATTTTCAAATAAATTGTTTTAATATAAACTTTCTTAAATCTATTTTTCCTAGCTACGTACTATGAAACTTTTCTTTTTAAAACCCAAAACTATCTTTTACTACTTTTGGAACTATTTAACTATTTTACAACAATTTTACAACTACTTCATAAACAAATTACTATTTATTACTATTTTCGACTATTTTGCAATTATCTAACTATTTTACAACTATTTTAAAAATAGTATCTATTTTTCAACTACTTATCTATTTTAAACCTTTTCAAGCTATTTTTAAATTTAAGTTGGTCAGAGTACAAACTGTTTATAATTGAAGTGATAACTCAGTGGTAAATGGAAGCAATTGTGAATAAGTGAATAGAATAAATGTGAAGGTGAATAAAAAGAGAATTGATTTAGCTAGTAATCAATGATGATAAATACGTAGGATGTACGTATATTATTTTGTTCGCATAATGATTTGATCCAGATTCGAGCATAGAATTTTGAGATAGTATATAGATCCGAGTTGAGATTTTTCACTCAATTTTCGACGGCGAACCTTGGATATGGATTTTTGAATGATTATAGAAATTTTCTATCATAGTTATGACTATGCAAGGTGTTAACGCTAAAATGTGAACGCTAACACCCCGGTGTGTAAAGTGTAGTTGTGAAAGCACCACCCGATAGATCGGGAAAGAATTACAAGCAAGTAATAGCAGAAAAGCAGTAAACAACAACGATTTTATAGTGGTTCGGCTTAAGGGTATAGCCTACGTCCACTCTAAGTACTTTTATTAATAATCCCGTTACAAACTGATACAATTCTTCTCAAGTACAATACACTTCAAGTTACAAGTGATTTGGAACAAGTCTTAAGCTTCAATGTCGATTAAAGTTCTTAGATTCATGTTGAAGATGTATGGTTTCTTCGTGAATCTCTTTGATGTATTCCTCTAATCTTGGAAGCTCTAAGTGTTGATGAAGTTCTCAATGCAGCAAGATAACGGTGTGTGAAGAGAATGCGCCAAAAGTCCTTTGAATGTTGGAGATGGGTGCCTATTTATAGAGAGTTCTGATTCTGAAATTTGCCAAGTCCTAAACCGGGGCCGATCTAAGTTAAGTCGTAGCCGACTTAATATGAGTCGTGGCCGGTCCATCTGGCCCCCTTCTGGCTTCACAGGAGTTCACTTGCACAAGTCCTAGGTCGCCTCCGAGTCAACACTACTCCTTCTTAGTAATATGACATCGGGCTTATACTTAGGTCGTGGACGAGTTAACTTGGTAAGTCGCAAATCACGGTCTGAACGAGATAACTGGGGAGCTGGATCGGTTGTGACTTGGGTCGTTGCTGAGTTATCATGCGCGTGTCAAGTAGCTGTATTGAACTTGCCTTCCTTTGCTTAGGTCGTGACCGACTTAACATTGGTCATAGGTCGGTAGCTATCTTGGGTCGGCGTTCCTTAAGTCTTAGGTTGGTATACATGCTAGAGCATTGGGTCGGCACCTCTCTTAAGTCGGTATCCCTTTTCGACCTTAGGTCGGCGTTCCTGTTAAGGCAGTTAGGTCGGCAACCAGTTAAGTCGGCAATCTCCCTAGTCTGTTAAGTCGGTATCTAAACCGAGGCGGAGTTAACAATTGCCCCTCGAAGTATACACCTACTGGTTAGGTCGTGTGCTTCGATAGTCCTTAACCCGTCCCCTCTTAGGTCGGTAGGTCGTGTACGACCTAACAGTTTGGTCACACGCGCCGCTTCAGGTCTCTCTACTATAAGTCGTATATTCTCTCCTCTCTTCTCATTACTTACTCTCTTGCTTCTGCCATTAAAAACTTTCTCAAGCTCCAAAAGGCAATTCCATTCCAAACAATCACCGATAATCTTTGTTGTTCATTACGTAAGTAAAACCTGCTCTTCTCTTGATTCCTTATTGTCATCGATTCACGAATTCCATTCAAACCGAACCCACCCCTTGCGCGCTGCTTTACTGCTAACCTCATTGCACCAGCAGTTTGTGAGCTCGAGTTTGCTTGGTTTTGGCTTTAAATGATCGACGAGACAATGGAGATGGTTTACTGCTTCTGGCTAGTTGATTTTTGATTTGCGATAGGATGATTAAGCATTGAATTTGGGTGATTTTGAACTGACTTAGTGGATGATCCGATATCATGAATGAGACAGCGTGAATGGAGTGAGGGTTTTTTGTGGATGGAGCGGCTAGCGGGTTAACAGGTTGAGTGGAGTGGGATACTGACCTGGACGCGACCCAGTAATTTTGGGTGACCTAACCTTTGACCGCCTTTATCGTTAAATCGTAGCCGAATTGACCCTTGGGGGAAATCTGCCGATCTAATCTTCTACCGATTTAACCCTTGAACCGTGGCCGAGTTAAACCCTAAACCGTGGCCGAGTTAACCCTTAAACCGTGGCCGAGTTAACCCTTGGAGAATTTCACACCACTTTTTGAACCAGAGCCTTTACCCTTCCTACTTCTTACAACTTAAAGAGCTACCGAGCTAAAGAATTAGAAACTTAATCTTCATTTGCGAGAGACTCCTTGGGTCGCCGCCGAGTTAATACTTAAGCTTTGGGCATGCTGACTTGTTGAGAGCATAGATCCACTTTGAGTTTCTAACTTGAACTGCCAAACTAAGTTGCCTGAATTTTGAACTGCCCCAACTTTAAATTTGCTTGAATCTCATTGTATTATTTCACAGATCGCATTAACTTATAAGCTGCTAACCTGCTGAAAATAACAAACAAAGAAAACCAAGGCGAAAATACTGCCATCGACTGCCCATGTCAGATGACAGATTAGTCAAGACAAGACAAGCAACTTAATTATATTGCATGAAATGTTTGTGAATCAATCAATTAAAGTTAAACATTAATGCAAAGTATCAATAATCTGAACTGATTTATCTGCATCAACATCTTACTTGCATATTTAGGCCTAAAACAATAGTCCCTGAATTTCATAACTAACAAATGCTTGCTAGTTTTCATTCCAGTTATATTTGTTCTCTGCTTGATTGATTTTACACAACACTTCACACACTTTAGGAAACGTGCACCTTCATGTTTGAATACCCAGTTGTTTATGTAGAATGACTTCCCACCGAGAAGAAGAAGTGGTAACTCAAGAGGAAGAAACTTTTTCGATAGCTGTTCCCATAAAGAATCCTCCGGAGAGAACCCCGACTATTCTAACTTCGAGAGCGTTTGTCCAGCTGCGCACTCAATTTGGCTTTGCTGAAAGTGATGTTCTTCTCCCTGGGCCAAGTGATACTGCTGACAATCCTCCCTATGGCTTTGTTGCAGTCAATCGCCAAATGTGCTTAAGTGGGGTGATTCCTCCTTTTAATGACTTCCTTCGAACTCTTCTCCTTCGATTGACAATCTCTCCGTTTCAACTTCATCCCAATGGCTATGCCATCTTGACGGGGTTATGTGTTTTGTTTAGAAGAACTCTTGATCGCCTACCGAGTTTTGAAGAAATTCGTTATCTGTGCTCGTTTGCAAAGAGTAAAGATCATCCTTCCCTTATTATTGTGAGAAGTGCCAGAAACCGCAAGCTCATTTCCGATCTTACTGAAAGCGTTCATGGATTTTTGAACCAGTTTTTCTTTGCCCGCTGTCCCTCAGGCTTTTATGCCATCTGGAGAGTAGGAAGTAAGATTAGTGTTTCTATTTTCTCCGTTTTGAAACTTTTTCGAGATCCGAACTTTCAGTTGCTAATCTCATTCTTTATTCTTTTCAGCACTTCCTCTCCCCTCTAGAGACCCAATTCACAAGCAAGTTTTTGAGAGGTTGAGTGCCGTGGCCACAGAAGAGAGGAGCATAAAATTTCTGTTGAGGGATGAATTTTTACATCAACATGGGCTTCTACACACTTCTCGCTCTATGCATGCTCATGAAGTTCCAACGGAAATCCCCGATTCTCCGATAAAGACTCCTGAATCTTCGCTGGTGAAGTGCTCCACTTCTGTCGATGTTGCAGGGCCATCTGGTAAACTTGCCCCGGTTATCGAGGAAGAAGAGCCTCAGGGATCCTCTCACCATTCACAAGAATCTGGTGAAAAGGCTAAGAAATCCAGCCCTGTCAAGCAAAGCAGGGACGATACCTTCGAAGGATTGAGCGACCTCTTCGCTACTTCACAAGAGATCTTCAAAGATGACCCTACTACTGCCGGGATTTCTTCTTCAGTAGTTGAAGCTACTTCTATTTTGCAACAGCCGTCGTCGACTCAAGAGTTGACGTTAACTATTACACCCACAACCACTCCCCAAATAAAGAGTGGTTCGTAGATTAATGCGCGTAGTTTGCACAACACACACTTAGAATTTCTCATCACTTCTACGCACTTATCTTCTTGCACTTTAAAGATTTCTAAAGCTTATTATTTTAATTCCAGATTCTCCTATGGGGCGCAGCGGCTCGTATTATGACGATTTCCAGCGCTACGGGAGGCGTAGCCAGTATGATTACAGGCGTTACCTTCCTTCCTACAGAGAGTTGGATGAAGAGAGGGCTGCCCGAAAGGCTCATGAAAGGAGAACTGAAGAAGAACATCGTGAAAGAAGGGAGAGAGAAGAGCGCCATGATTCTTGGCAAAAAGGCGATGACTCTCACAAGAGAAAATCTCATGACGATCGAGGAAAAGGTCACATGAGTGAAGACTTAAGCAAACGAGCCCGTCACAGTGAAAAGCAGGCCTCTACTACTCCTGCCTCGCTCGACATTCCTTCTGATTCTCCTGCTCTTGGGAAATCAGATATTCAAACGATAATTAGCAGGCCCAAATTTCAAGTTGGACCGGGTCCTGCCACTCTGCAGAGCCGATTTCCTCAATGGTGCCTTAAGGGGGTGAGGTTCGACCTAGACTTGGTCCCCATCGACAAGTCTGCTATGTTGCGCAATCTTGATGCAGTCAAGCTCGATATCGAGAGGATGTCAAACTGGCAGAAGCTTGTCGATGAGCTTCAAAGAGTTAACCGTGCCAACATAGAGGCCATGCTTACTATGGAAAACGATAAGGCCGAATGGCAAAAGGTCGTTGAGCAACACGACACCGAGATGAGGAACATTGCTTCTTACAATGAGGAGCTCGAAGCAAAAGTCGAGGAATTGAAACATGAACTTGCTGCTTCCTCTACTTCCTATTCCCAAAAAGAAGAAGTGCTCCTGAAACAAGTGAGAGACGCTCACGCTAGCCAAAGGGATGCCGAAGACAGGCTAGAAGTACAAAAAAGAATCAGTGAAGGCTATGCTACTGATATTGCTGAGCTCCGAAAGAAAAACAACTCCCAGGAGGCGGAGATACAAATGCTTAAGCTTCAGCTTGCCAAAACTGAAAGGGAGCGTGATGAGGCTGTCGCCGGCAGAACCGCAGCTGAAGAATCTCATGAGGCGACTAAAAACAGCATCAGCTCAACTTTATTCGACTTCTATTTGCACAGCGTCTTGGGGCGTGGAAGCCTTGCCTTTCTAGGCCCCAAGTATGAAATCACACTGGCTGAAGTTTGGGAGACAGCACTTGATATGCTCGGTGGTAAAGGTTCTGGATATGCTGAGTCAGCCCTTGAAGAGCATTATCTTGATGACGAAGCCCGTGCCGCTCTTGCCAAGGGTAAGGAGCAGCTTGCCAGAGTGCGGGCCGGGATGGCGGAAGAAGAGCGTTCTGAAAAAGAAGTACCGCCTACCATCTCTGAGCGTCCTCTAGTTTCTCCCGAGGTGGACATTACAGGCCCTAGTGCTCATTTGCCGCCTCCTACAAGAACTGGGGTAATCACCCCTACTGATGAAGAGGCTTTGGAGGACATTGGGGCTCAGAATTATGAGATTGAACTGACAAAGCCAATATCTTCAGG
Source organism: Allium cepa (assembly GCA_030765085.1). Lineage (NCBI taxonomy): Eukaryota > Viridiplantae > Streptophyta > Magnoliopsida > Asparagales > Amaryllidaceae > Allium > Allium cepa. The sequence goes on along the minus strand of CM060946.1, from coordinate 421,648,254 downwards.
TAATTTCGACATAGGTCCGATTCAGGTGGATTGCCTGCTTATTCCTCAAAAATTTGATGAGCTTCTCGATTACCTCCTGAATTTCGATGAACCCATATCTCCCTTCTTCCGGGAAGATACTAACATTTTCAATTTTTCTTCTTCTGCAGTTGAAACAACAAGTGCCGTGCAGACTTCGCCTTCTCTGGTTATTCCTCCTCCATCTCTTCAGGTGACCCCTCCTTCTGCTTCACAACCTGGGTCACAAGAGGAGAAAATTGAGGCTCTTCATGGTTTGGATGACCCTGTTGCCTCGCAGGAGCAAAAAGATGAGGGACTCGAAGGAGGCGAGATCTCTCCGGAGCGGACTCCTTCTAACGACGTAGTTTTGTCCGCTCTCGTTACTCCGGGGAGTGAGTCTTCTTCGCAGAGAAGAAGGAAGCTTGGGACATCGAAGAGGAGGGGGAAGAAAATTATCACCACTGAAGAGGAACCGGAAATTGCGCCAGTTGTACCTCCCTCCCCTTCTTCCCTCATGCCTTCAGACCAACCTGGAAGGCCCGAAAAGCTAACCACTCGGCCGGGTAAAGGGTCTAAAGGCGGCAAGAAGAAATGAAGAGTTGAGCTTTTTGATTCCCTTTTTGTGTAATGGTCGGATGTTGTGCAGGTACCGGCCCCTGCTTCTTATTTTGAAACCTGTATCTGCAATATCTGCAATTGAATAAAATGATTCTTTATTTGTACATACTTCTGTTTGAATTTGAGTATGCATTTATTATTCATTTTTGCACAAGTTTATTTATATGATATTGCAGCGGGCTTATGGTATGTTGTTTGAGTATTACTTTACTGATGCAGCTATACTATTATACCATGTTGCCCCCATACCTTAAGCTTGCTGCAATATTTTATACTTCGAGGGGACTTGCACTCTTATTTGCTAAAGAATAATTATTTTATTCTTTAAAGAAAATTTTTGTAGAGTACAACTCCCTTCGTATAAGTTTCTACGCTTTGTCGTTCGAAGAAATCACTTTTCTCTTTTGCTTATGTGCATATTTTACCAAGTGAATTCCTCTATGTGGTAAAGCGGACCTCTGAAGGGTACTTTAACTTCTTTTCTTTTTCTTTTTTTTTTTTTTTTTTTTGACGATCATTTTCCATAGTAGGTAAATTACTCTTCCTTTGAAAGTTAAAGTACGCCTTTGATGAGGATTTTTTTTTTTTACAAAGTTGTACCTCTGAGGAGGGATTTTTCACGTTTCAACACTTGGAAGTTTTATTTCAATCTCGGTGAAACGTGTACCTCCAAAGAGTTATGCCTTAGAAATCCTTTTCACGTTTCAACACTTGGAAGTTTTATTTCAATCTCGGTGAAACGTAGGTTTCCGAAGAGGTCTTTCTTCCTAATTGTGTCCCCGGGAGGGGGTTGTACCTCTGAGGAGGGATTTCTCACGTTCCAACACTTGGAAGTTTTATTTCAATCTTGGTGAAACGTGTACCTCCAAAGAGTTGTGCCTTCGAGGAAAGCCTTTTCATGTTTCAACACTTGGAAGTTTTATTTCAATCTCGGTGAAACGTGGACTTTCAGAAAGGTCTTTATTTTGTTTTGCATTTCAACTTTGGTGAAGTGAAATTCCGAAGAGCGGTTGTTACACTTCAACTCCTGGCGAAATGTGCCCCCGAAGAGGTCTTTATTTTGTTTGCATTTCAACTCTGGTGAAGTGTAATTCCGAAAAGCGGTCATAACACTTCAACTCCTGGTGAAATATGCCCCCGAAGAGGTCTTTATTTTGTTTGCATTTCAACTCTGGTGAAGTGTAATTCCGAAGAGCGGTCATAACACTTCAACTCCTGGTGAAATGTGCCCCCGAAGAGGTCTTTATTTTGTTTGCATTTCAACTCTGGTGAAGTGTAATTCCGAAGAGCGGTCATAACACCTCAACTCCTGGTGAAATGTGCCCCAGAGATGGTTTACATTGCCTGGAAGTTACTCTCTCATGGTTGGTGGGTCATGACTCCTCCAATCTTTTTTGTTGAGTAGAGAACTTTCTTTTTTGTGGCATATGTCCCATTAGAGGTCTTTGTCCTCCGAAGAGTTGTGCCTCCGAAGAGGAGCATTTTGCCTCTGAAGAGGGCTTTGGTCTTTGAGGAGAAGCATTTGGTCCCCGTAGAGAAGCATTTTGCCTCTGAAGAGGGCTTTGGTCTCTGAGGAGAAGCATTCGGTCTCCGTAGAGAAGCATTTCGCCTCCGAAGAGGGCTTTAGTCTCTGAGGAGAAGCATTTGGTCTTCGTAGAGAAGCATTTTGCCTCCGAAAAGGGCTTCGGTCTCTGAGGAGAAGCATTCGGTCTCCGTAGAGAAGCACTTCGCCTCCGAAGAGGGCTTTAGTCTCTAAGGAGAAGCATTTGGTCTCCGTAGAGAAGCATTTTGCCTCTGAAGAGGGCTTTGGTCTCTGAGGAGAAGCATTTGGTCTCCGTAGAGAAGCACTTCGCCTCCGAAGAGGGCTTTAGTCTCTGAGGAGAAGCATTTGGTCTCCGTAGAGAAGCATTTTGCCTCTGAAGAGGGCTATGGTCTCTGAGGAGAAGCATTTGGTCTCCGTAGAGAAGCACTTCGCCTCCGAAGAGGGCTTTAGTCTCTGAGGAGAAGCATTTGGTCTCCGTAGAGAAGCAATTTGCCTCTAAAGAGGGCTTTAGTCTCTGAGGAGAAGCATTTGGTCTCCGTAGAGAAGCATTTTGCCTCCGAAGAGGGCTTCGGTCTCTGAGGAGAAGCATTCGATCTCCGTAGAGAAGCACTTCGCCTCCGAAGAGGGCTTTAGTCTCTGAGGAGAAGCATTTGGTCTCCGTAGAGAAGCATTTTGCCTCCGAAGAGGGCTTTGGTCTCTGAGGAGAAGCATTTGGTCTCCGTAGAGAAGCACTTCGCCTCCGAAGAGGGCTTTAGTCTCTGAGGAGAAGCATTTGGTCTCCGTAGAGAAGCATTTTGCCTCTGAAGAGGGCTTTGGTCTCTGAGGAGAAGCATTTGGTCTCCGTAGAGAAGCACTTCGCCTCCGAAGAGGGCTTTAGTCTCTGAGGAGAAGCATTTGGTCTCCGTAGAGAAGCATTTTGCCTCTGAAGAGGGCTTTGGTCTCTGAGGAGAAGCATTTGGTCCCCGTAGAGAAGCATTTTGCCTCCGAAGAGGTCTTTAGTCTCTGAGGAGAAGCATTTGGTCTCCGTAGAGAAGCACTTCGCCTCCGAAGAGGGCTTTAGTCTCTGAGGAGAAGCATTTGGTCTCCGTAGAGAAGCATTTTGCCTCTGAAGAGGGCTTTGGTCTCTGAGGAGAAGCATTCGGTCTCCGTAGAGAAGCATTTTGCCTCTGAAGAGGGCTTTTCACATTTCATCTCACGGGAGTATGTCGACCGGGTGTGGTGAAATGCGTGCCCCTAAGTAGGGTTATTATCAGGAAGTTTGGAGTTTCCTTTTCTCGGTTGGATGGATTCTCGGGAGTGTGTCGACCGATAACTCCACGACTTTGTAACGAGAAAGACGCCTTTTTTTTTTTGTGAAGCCCGCTTGAGGTTTTTATCCTCTGAGGAGTTATGCCTTCGAAGAGGGCTTGTGCTTCTGAAATATTCTTTTTGTTGGCTGACGCTTGCTCTCGCATGTCTCTTTGCCGTTGATTCATGTTGATAATCCCCATTGCTTCGCAAATGTCACCACTTTCAGCTGCCAAGCCTCTCCCTTTCCCAAAGGAGTATATTTTATAGTTAAGCAAATTGGTGGTGGCAGATATAGGTTCTTTAACTTGCTGTTTGTTTGTTCAAGCATTTGTAGTTAGCCATATATGATCTGCTTCTATCCACCTTGCTTACTTTCGTCTGAAGTTCTCCTTTTGTAGGATTTGAATATGGGAATTTTGAATGGCTCAGTGCTTGATTGCTGGATGATGTCACGGATCACTTGGTCTCGTGACTGGTAAGCTTTGTTCTTATGGCCTGCATTATTAAATCGTTTTTTTTTAGTAACACGATTAACGTATTTCATATGTCGAAATAAAACAAAGCAGTTTATAATAGTAGGGAACATAAAGAATTATAGTGGTTTAACCGAAACTGGGCCTATATCCACTTTATAGCTTTTGTTATTCGCCTGCCTTGCAATTGCCCTTAACAAGAGAATCACATATTTGTAAATTCTTTGCAATATCTTAGCAAAGTTTTCATGTAAAATATGGATGTAAATGGTTGCTGTTCCAAGTTCTTGGAATTGGTTTTCTTTCGACAGTTGCGAATTTGATTGATTATATTAGTAATTCCTTAGTGCCGTCTTTAAGTGTGCATCATCTTCTTCTGTTGGCGGGTGGTTTTAACTGAAGAAACATACTCTAGCCAAATTTTATTTGTTTGCTTAGAGTACTTCTTATTCAGGATTTGACCCTGGAATTCTGTTGTTTAAGGCTTGCTTTTGAATGCTACCAAGGGTTGCTTGATATTGCAATGAATCAGCTTGGTATTGATTGCCTGCAAATTTAGATCGATAATCTTAGTGATATTCTCAGATATTTCACATATCGAAATAAAATAAGCGACTCGTAATAATAGGGAAAGCAAGACTTATAGTTTTTATTATTTATTGGCGTTGTTTTTACTACAGATTTTGAAACAAGAATCATTGGATCAGCATTCTTTTACAAATTTGAAACAAAGTGTTCAAGTAAGGTATGGAAGCAATTGCTGCCCCAGGCTTTAGGAATTGAATTTTTTGGCATAAGAGGACTGGATGGCAACATCCTTCAGAATCGAAACTTCCTTTCACTTTGAAGGTCTCCTTGGAGCGTGAGCACGTCTTCCCGCCTCATCCAATTTTTTCCTGCCTGGTGAGGGCTTGCTGTGATGATACTGATGATAGGACCTTCATCTCCCTGTGCCACGGTTCTTTTATTTGAGCTACATTGTTAAGCGGGAACCAGCTGCACTTTAGAGGATGAGGAGTAGCTAATTCCATCTTTTTTCACATACTATTGCAGTTCATTTTGCTTGATCAATCCTTCAATCTCCTTCATTAAATGGCGACATTGGTTAGTTTCATGGCCAGGTTGATTGTGAAATTGACAGAATTTCCCATTGTCTGTCGCGCTTCTCCTCATCAGAGACGGTTTGGGGTAAACAACAACATCCTTTGTTGCCAAGAAGATACTTTCCGGAGTGTCGGTCAAGGGAGTGAAGTTGGAGGGTATGAAGCGTCGAGCTTTTTTCAAGAGTTTCTGTTTTTTCCTTCCCCCATTCTTCTCTTTCTGTTCAATCATTTCCGGTATGTATTCTTCATCGTTACCAGGATTTAATGGGTAATCATCAACTATTCTTTCAAAAGTTCGCCTTGACAAACGTTCGTGGATAGTTGGTCGTGGCCATGAATTCTCTGTTTGGGGGAATGTTCCAATAGTAATGCCAGTTGCTCGTTGAGGAGCATTCCATTCTTCTGAGACCTGGACCTCTTTGGCAATGGTTTTTATATCACTTTCTAGTTGATGGACTTCTTCCTGCAATGCGTTCATCTTATCCAGTATCCTATTGCTTTGAACTTCCATGTGTTGATATATTCCATATATAACGGCATTTAATTCAGCCCTTGTGACTCCAATACTTGAAGCTGTTTCACTTAGCGTGGGAAGAGCAATGGCATTGCTGCAAGTACCTTCAAACCTTAACGACTTCCGTTTCCTTTCTGAAGCCATGGTTTCTGTTAGAATTTTGTTGAACAATGGTTGAAGTTTGCCCCTGAGTTCAATTCTCAGTGAAAGCACCAAAAATGTTAACGCTAAAATGTGAACGCTAACACCCCGGTGTGTAAAGTGTAGTTGTGAAAGCACCACCCGATAGATCGGGAAAGAATTACAAGCAAGTAATAGCAGAAAAGCAGTAAACAACAACGATTTTATAGTGGTTCGGCTTAAGGGTATAGCCTACGTCCACTCTAAGTACTTTTATTAATAATCCCGTTACAAACTGATACAATTCTTCTCAAGTACAATACACTTCAAGTTACAAGTGATTTGGAACAAGTCTTAAGCTTCAATGTCGATTAAAGTTCTTAGATTCATGTTGAAGATGTATGGTTTCTTCGTGAATCTCTTTGATGTATTCCTCTAATCTTGGAAGCTCTAAGTGTTGATGAAGTTCTCAATGCAGCAAGATAACGGTGTGTGAAGAGAATGCACCAAAAGTCCTTTGAATGTTGGAGATGGGTGCCTATTTATAGAGAGTTCTGATTCTGAAATTTGCCAAGTCCTAAACCGGGGCCGATCTAAGTTAAGTCGTAGCCGACTTAATATGAGTCGTGGCCGGTCCATCTGGCCTCCTTCTGGCTTCACAGGAGTTCACTTGCACAAGTCCTAGGTCGCCTCCGAGTCAACACTACTCCTTCTTAGTAATATAACATCGGGCTTATACTTAGGTCGTGGACGAGTTAACTTGGTAAGTCGCAAATCACGGTCTGAACGAGATAACTGGGGAGCTGGATCGGTTGTGACTTGGGTCGTTGCTGAGTTATCATGCGCGTGTCAAGTAGCTGTATTGAACTTGCCTTCCTTTGCTTAGGTCGTGACCGACTTAACATTGGTCATAGGTCGGTAGCTATCTTGGGTCGGCGTTCCTTAAGTCTTAGGTTGGTATACATGCTAGAGCATTGGGTCGGCACCTCTCTTAAGTCGGTATCCCTTTTCGACCTTAGGTCGGCGTTCCTGTTAAGGCAGTTAGGTCGGCAACCAGTTAAGTCGGCAATCTCCCTAGTCTGTTAAGTCGGTATCTAAACCGAGGCGGAGTTAACACAAGGAGGATGATGGTTTTTGATCAAGGAACCATATCTGAGTCCACACTAGGAAGTCAGGTAGACGATACTAGTTTGGAAGTGAAATTGTGTGATCGAGTGAGCGATCAGATTTGATATTACATACGGATGATATGCGTACATCATACGGATTTGAATGAAATTGATATTGGAAAATTGTATATAAGAACTGTAAAATGATTTTTGAAATGGAAAGGTATATTTAGAAAAATTAATGATGAAATAAAATGGGAGTTGGATATTTCTATGATTAGAACTCATTTTATTAAAAGTAATGTAAGTGAATAACTTTATAAAGAAATCAAACTTGAATATTGATTTAGCATAAACAAAGTTGTGTATGTATATTTTTGATAAACTCCGCTTGTTGAATCTACAGCCAAAAGAAAAAGGGTTTTTGAAATATTTGAAGTATAAAAAGAGAATTTATATAAGTATGAAGTGATCCAAGATTTTTCAAGATTATATATATCTATATACATAAAGGATTTTATGAGAATGATTTTGGAAAAGTTTTTAGAACCTATGGATTTTGGAAAGGCTTTTTGATTTTTAGGAAAAATCAATTTTGGGAATTTGGAAAGCGAAGTTTGGAATTATCGATTAGAGATATCGATTTTGTGTAAAGGGGATTTTGATGTAAATACAAAAGGATATGACTTGAAAGATATTATAAGTATATAGTATAAAGTGTTTTGAGATTGGCTATGAGGAAAAAGGTGCTCCCATTGAAACGAACTTCATAGGAGTGCCACGGGGTGGTACTGCCTTGCACCCTAAAGGGTGGTTCTAAAGTTGATCCCATGGGGAAGTCTGGAAAAACTACAGTTCTTGAGGATTATGTGTTGTGGGTAGCGAAAGTCAAGGGTGTTGATGCCTATAAAGACATTTGGGTTATGCTGTGATGATAGTGTAACTCGATGTCACTGCGATCTACTACGGACCATAGCGGATGTGATATGTGCTGTTGGGAGCCAACGGTCTGTGCTTGATTTTTCCTTGATGGAAACGTAACATCGGTAGACTGCGACCTATGAAGACATAGAGAAAGTCGAGAGGCCGTGAGATCCTAAGACTACATTGGGACATGACTAATGTAGTCTGCAACCTATGTAGGAGTGATGAAGTTTCATTTGGCAGCGAAAATCGAGGGCGCTGATGCCTATGGTTACATGGACTTTTGCTTTGATAGAAACGTAACCTAGGATGTAACTGCGGTCTATGGTGGGTTCTAGGGTGTAATCGAATGGCGCGGAGTGCCTAAATTTATCTATGGATTTTGCCGGGATGACAACGTAACCATCGGGTTAACTGCAACCATGGAGAGGGTGATGATTTCCAGAGCCTTCTCACTGAAGATATTTCCTCTATTTCAAAAATGTTTTCTATATTTTATAAAGTTTTCGAAAATGTTTTCAAAGTATTTTCGCTGGGTATTGAAAATGAGTCTACTAAGTACTTATAGATTTTCAGTCCTACGATTGATCAACGTACGACCGAATTTCTATGATCACAGGGATGGACTTATGGAAACATCTAGTTATAAAAGTATTTTTATAAAACAGTTTTGGTAATATTATATAGGTTTTATAGTGTTTTTAAAATTCTTAAATAAAGGATTTATAGTTGAAATGATCAAAGAGAAATTTAGCTATTAATTAGCATTTTAATAAAATTCTGGTTTCGTTCCTTTTCGAGGACGAAAAGATTCTAAGGGGAAGGAATGTGATAACCCATATTTTGGACCTCTGATAATTTAATAATTAACTGGTTTATCCAATATAACAGATAAAAATTCTAATAATAAAAGTTGAATTATAAATATCTGGATAAATATTTATTTGATAATCTCTTGATATGATCATTTAAGTGGGCAAAATTTATCATTTCAAAAACAAATAAATTATGTGTTGTCATATGTATATGTATACATATGAGTAGATTTTAAATAATACTTGGATTTGAAATTCAAGCAATATCTTGAATAAATTTGAAACTAATACGTATATATATTTAGTTATAATTTGTTTATATTTAAAGTTTTATATCATTTTCTTTAAGGTAACCTAAAAAATATAATAATAATTATAATGAGGAAATGTATTAGAGGAAAAGTATGGATCTAATATTAAAACATACGTTTATTTGAAATTATTAAGAAAAATAATAAGATATACATATATATATATATATATATATATATATATATATAAATTGAAAATATAGTGATACTAAAACCACTTAAACTACATGTAGTTACATGCGTAAATATTCTAATATAAAGATTTTATACCAAGACATGTGTAAGCAAATTAACATATGGGATTAGCAAGTGTAAGATAAATATACTACGTATTAACATGTGCAAGTAAATTAGCCTGCAAATGAAACAAGTGTCATTTATCATTTTTTTCATTTTTAAATATAAATAAAATGGAAACAAATTATATATACCTATCTCTACTCCTATCTTTCATTTTGCCTCATTTACTAATTTTTCAAAATCCAACACCTGAGAAACTACAAACAAAATATATACAAAGCAAATTCTTTCAATCCAAAAATCTGAAGCAAGCAAAAACAAAATCAAAACATTTAAACCTGGAAAAAATTTGAACCTGAAGTAGAATAGCAAGCAGATCATCTCAAATGTCAGGCTCCAGTCCAAATTCTTTTCAAACCAAATCAAATTCAACTCAACAATTAACAGCAAGCAAACTCTAGTTTTCAAAACAAAAGATCAACTAGTTTCCGGTTTTAAATCAAAAACCAGGCTTTTCTGTTCAAAGCAGGTGAGAGAAACATTGAACCATATCCATTAAATCATCTGTACATTGAGCATGCAACAATTAATGATAATACTAACTTAAATTATGATTGCATGGATGAAATAGATGTTGTTTGGGTATATATAAATTGGTTTACAGTTTGCATGTCTGTGTTTATATATGTCTATCCCTGTTTTAAATTACAATAGTCTAAATAGGTTCAACTTTTAAATTCTCTTCACCTGATCAGTTTTAGCATAGAATGTTTGTAAGAAACTTATTTGTATTGGTGTAATATAAATTGTAAAAATACTAACAAATAGTGTTATCAAGAAATTATTTGGTAAAGTGAATATTACGATAAAATGATAATATATCAGAAAAATTGGTTGTTTCAAATACAAATTTCACTTATATAATCTTATTCATCTTGTAAAACAATGATTTTTAGAAATCATGTCAAAAATTTTAGGTGAGTTTTTAAGTAGGAAATGTTAGTTGATCAAAATTTGGGTGTTTGTCAATTTTCAATGATCTAAGTTGTTGGAAGTGTCGAGCTTGTTGCTGAAGCAGGCTTATAGGTCGAGGGGCTCGGCAAAATTGACTGGAGGGTTGATTGCTCGCCGTGGTGGCACAGCAAGGGGAATGTAGGGATTAAAAGCTTGTTGAGGTCGAGGTGGTTCGTCGATTGATTTCGGTGTCTCGATGGCGTCGAATTGGATCGCGTGTAGGGGAAGTTGAAGCAGGGAGTCATGGCGTTGCTCAGGGGTGGTCGGCATGGATGCCGGAGGTTGGAGGCGTTGGCTAGTGGGTGCTTTCCAATAGGGTGGATTCCAGTTTTCCACCGTTTGTCTTGATTTTTTTTCTCTATTCGATCGTTCAATATGATGGTCGGAATTTAATGGTGTGGTCATAGGAGACTAGTAGGCGGTGGCAGGCTTCGTTGGAGCTTCGTCATTGGTTCGTGCACGTGCATGAGCTTCTGATTTGTATCAGGTGTTCAGTGTGACGACCCGGAATTTTCAAGCATTTGAAATCGGAATATTTAATGGATTTTAAGTATTCAATAGAGCGATTTTAACTTGAATTACGAATATCACGATTTATTTGATAATTAAATTTTTGAATTAAATAACTGGAAGCCGAGCTAAATGTTGAATCTGAAGTTTTATACCTGTTGAAAATAATTTGAAGGTTCGTAAAATTTATATTGATAACGTTGATGATGATGGAAGTATTAAAATCAAATTCAACAATGATTTGTTCAGTTTTGAAAATATATCGTTTAAATTTAATTTAACAATAGCCTTCCGAGGCACAGTCTCGATATTCAATGAAACCAGTTTCATTGAGTCCGTAATATTGAATTATTATCGAGTTTCAATTTTCGTGGTTTTTTGGAGTTAGTGTGTGAGTGTATGATATATTAGTGCGCTGAAAATTTAATTGTTAATAATTTAATAAAATTTAATTTCCTTTATCAGGCTTCTTGTATACGCCATTTTCAATCCATTCCCCAACACGCTACTTCCTCCTCAATTTCGTGTATTGCCTTTATATATACGCTAGAGCATACCAGAACTAAAATAATAAAATCACTTTCGTTACTCTCCTTTAATTCGAGAATCATCAATGGCCGAAGCCAATGATTTTCAAATCAGTAAACCGAGAGAAAAAAAATAAATATAAATCAATCATGGCCGTCACCTAATTCTCCCCAATTCGAATAGAATGCGAGCTCTTTCCTTCAAATCCTATTGCTTCGAGCATGAGATTCTCCAATCGCTCGTACGATGCGGTCGAATTCTAATTAAGGGAGGGGGCGATCGAGTTTCCTTGAGTCAAATTGATTCGAAACCACGCACACTCGCGAGGTCGTAAGGAGGAAGAGGGGTTAAAGGGGAAATCGAAGCACGATTGTGGGAAACTCTAGCTTGAGTTTGGGAAGCATGGCCGAACTCATCGAGATCTGACATCGTTCCAGATAACGAGGAGGCATTTGAGAGTGTTTCAGGCGACGTTGAGGGGTGCTTGCAAATTTGGGCATGTGCTCGGAAAGCTCGTCTCTTCAGGCTGTCAACAGGTTCGAGCTCAAAATTGTAAGCATAGGTTAGTCGAGAGCGTCGATCGGGGAAGATGCAGGCTGTTCGTCAGCGTTTTTGGTGAAGGTATATTCTGTTAGTTAAATTTTAGCATAGATCCGTTGGCATAATCACAGTAATTGGGAAGTATATTAACAGAGATATATGTATGAGGCTCTACAAAAAAATATTGAAGAAAGAAAAGAAATATAATATATAGCAGTGTAATATATATATATATATATATATATATATATATATAAAATCCCTGTTTCTATTTTTATATATCTGCAAAAATAAAATAAATGGATTACTGTAAAGTACATATAAAGTTTACATATTTCAATATTTAATAACGTAAGTAGATATATATATATATATAGTAGTCAACAATGTTTTTTGTATGTAGCTTTTGATAATATAGGATTTGTATTAAACTCGATTTTTATCAAGATAATTTATTTTTATAAGTATAAATGATTTCAGAATAGAAATAAACATATATGTACACATTTTAATTTACTAGCTTGTTTAAATTTAGTCACCAAAAGTAATTTTATCTAAAGAAAATTAATTTCAAATTTATTACCTTGGTTAAAATCAAATAAAAGGTTAAAGTTAATCATTAGCTAAATTACATAAACAATTGCTGTATAATTGTCTGATTGGTTCAAACGATAATAAATTGTGAATTGTTTATTCAAGGTCAAGAATCGATAAAGATGTGGGTTGCTAAACCGGAATCAAAGGTGAGTTAATCTCACTCAGTTAAATTTAAATTTAAGTAATTAAATTTAAATAATTGTTTGAAATGGTTGAATTTATTTATGTGCTATGATGTAGTATATTTGGAATTGGCATTTTATATTGTGCTAACATCTGTGGATGCAGGAAAAAAAACAGGTTGGAGGGATCCAACTGGACCCCTCAACTTTATTTAATTATTTAATATTTTTTTTTTTTGAATATTTGATATTCCGTAATGAATTATGTGAAAATATTGAATGCTATGGCTTGATTGTTATAATCGGGCAATAATGAATTACCAAATATATAATTTGAGTTTGGGAATGAAATTAAAGAAGTGAAATTGTAAGTAAAATAATTATATAAAAGATGAATAAATTTATGAATGATCGGGAAAGGAAATAAAGTGACTTTAAAATTTTAATAAATAAATCTTGAGTATAGGCAGGAAAATTTAAATAAACAGAGAGTTAATGAAACTTAAATTTCAATTTTATTGTTTAAAAGAACAAAACATTTAATTTAAATTGAGGATTTAAATTATTTAATAAGAATAAAGAAGAAATTGGGAATAACCTGAAATTTGTATATTTTAGCTAAAGGATTTAAAAATCAAACTGAAAATAACAATAAAGTTCATAATTAATGAATTTCGAAATGAACTGATAAGTAAAGAAATTTATTTCAAATGGAATAAATCGGGAATCAATTTGGAGAATTGATCTAAGTGATTGAGATTGGAAATCTCTCTTTGAATAACCAAGTGCGTTTTCAAAGTAAAATTTTAAGTTAAAATTAAAGGTTTAAAGTTGGTTAAGAAATATGTGTTGAAAAATTTACTATTTCTAGATATTCAAATTATAAAGTAAGTATTTCTTTTAAATCTATTATAGCAATAATTATTTAAAGAGTGGTAGTATTTTATTTTTAAAAGTGAAAATCTAGTTTTATATTTTATTTAGTAACCTTATTTTCAAATATTCATATATTATGTATTTTGAACAAATCATGGAAGTAGTTTTTACTTAAATGTTATAAAGTATTTTTCTAAGTAAAGTGCTTTAAATTATTTTTAAATCTAGTTTTGAGCTTGGTGATTTCAGAGGAGACAGAAAATATTTGGGAAAGTTCATTCTTAAAAGAAAGATGGTTTTGAAACTGTTTTCAAAGGATTGAAAATAGAAATATATCTTGTGAAGATATTTTGAGGTTAATAAATAGATAATTTGGAAAATTATTTATTGGTTAATGGTTGTTTTGTGAATATAATTGATTGTTAAATAACCGACTATCAATATTGGACAAATGCGTTGATCGTTTCGAAGAGACCGGGATCGAGATTTATTTCTCGAAAACCACTTCGATCCGGTTTGTACATTTCATGAAACATGTTCGGAGTCGAAGATGGAGCTATGAAGTGCAAGGGCTAGTCGCTACTAATCCTGAGGATATTTCCAAAATGGATGTAGTAGGAATAGTGCCTTCGGTTCCGTTCGAACCCAGGACGGACTTGTATGGATGAATGCTTGCGAAACATCGTCAGGTGGACGATGGGCATTCTAGGGAATATATTCTAAAAAGGTAACACTTAGCCTCAAGCCTCATCAAATAGGAATGGCTGAAAATCAGGGGATATGCAGCAAGGCTTCGTGGGTAGCCCCCACTGGAGGGTGAGGTCATCCCTGTCTAGATGTCCTTTTTATCTCGGCTTAGTGGGCGGTTGCTGATCCCAACCGCGGCGTGATCTTGCTCGGGACTGTCCAGTAAGGGATGGTTCTGGTCTTGTGATGCAGGGGAGTTAGGGTGGCTCTTCGGTAAGCTGATCTAGGCCAGGTACTATGACAGGTGGTAGCCCAGTGCCTAGCCATTAGTTGGAATCCATTTTCCCTATGCGCCCGTACGGTTTTGATTGTGCCCAACTATTGCTGAAACGTGAGATGCAAGCATTTCCGCTAGATTCTATTTTACTGTCTATAGACACTATTATAAGATCAGAGGACTTTAATAAATGTTTTAGCTATCGTAAGGTAAAAATACGACATGTTTATTTATGGCTTGGTCTTACGAGATGCTTTTGTTTTCAAAGGATTTTTGAAACTTTAATAATCAATTGGGTGTGGTTTTTCTCACGCTGCTATTTCAGACTGACTCGGGTATTATTTAACTGTAATGCTCGGGTCGGACCAAGTATTATAGGATACAGGATGATGGTGTGGAGCTCAAGAAACGAGCTGGATGACGATACGTATTCTCGTACTTCTATATATATATATTTCCGCTGTGTTGAGTTGTCGTGTATCCATTTGTATGACATTGATGTTGAGCTGGGTATGATGTACTCTGATGATATAATTTATAAACAAAGTTATTGATGTTTGAGTAAAGAGTATTGATTATCTATTATATTTTATTCCGATGCGAAGGTTAGATTCTGTTGTTGTTTTCTATTTCCTTCTTCTACCTCTTCTTCTTTGACCCAAATGGTTCGTATTTCTATACATCTTGAGTTGAGTATTGTAGAATAGTGTTGACTCAAGGGGTACGGATTTGCGTGCTGTTACACTCAGTGTGTAGTTTGAAGCATCGGGAAAGTTGATTTCTGGCTCGAAGACACTCTCGTGTTTTGATCAAGAGGGGTAAGATGAGAGTTTTATTCGAATTGTAGCTCGGGTATTCCTAATGTAGGCTCGTGCTTCTTCTTTTACCTTTTTTTCAAGCGAAGAAAATTTTTATGTCCAAAGTTCCAAAGGCTCGAATTATTTGATGTCTGGGCTCGGGTCATGTTTTGGTTACAGGCTTTCAAAACCTGTCTGGTTTAAATTTAAAAACGAATTTAAAAATGTAGAGAAAGATTTAAACAAACTTTAAAATCAAAATTTTAATCTAGATTCAAATTTAATTATATCCTAGTTTTGAGATAAATAAAGTTTTATCAAATTTAAAATGTTCAAAACAACTTTAAATGTTAAAGTATATTTTATAAAATGATTTGAATTTAAATGATTTGGTTTTGAACTCTTATATAAATTTCTTTTATAAAGATTAGTATTCTTTAACATTTGATTAAGAGGGTTTTAAACTATTTTTAAATTTTGTTAAAATCTAATTTGTAATTATTAGGAATCTTAATTTGAAATGATATTTAAAAGTAAATTTGAAAGTAAAATGTTTTCAAATGCTTTTGCTAATGACAATTTAATCATAATAAGAAAAATGTTATCTTAAGTTAATTAAGGAATAATGATTTGAAATTAATTAAATTAATAAGATAACTTAAGAGTAATTAATTAATTTAATTAATTTATGATTAGAATTAATTAATTAAGGATTATTAGTTAATTAATTAAGGTTTTTAAATTTGGAAATAAGGATCATTAAGTAGATAAGTTAAGATTTTAAATTAATGATTAGAAATTAATTAATCAAGTAATTAAGGATTAATTAAGGTACAATTAAGCACTTAATTAATTAAATAATTAAAGATTAATAATCGGTTATTAAAGATTAATTAAATTGTAATTAATAATGATTAATCTAAGTTTAATTACTTAAGAAAAGTAATTTAAAGAATTGTTAATAGTTAATGAGAGATCGTTAGCTAGGGATTATTAAATAATTTACTAATGTGATTAATTTTAATAATTTATTATATTAATTAATTAAAAATAATCATTTTTGTAATTGTTTAATTATAATTACTTAATGGAAGTAATTAAAGGGATTAATTACTCAGTGTAATTAATTAAATTATTGAGATTAGTTTAAGTTAATTAATTTGTTTAATTAATTTAAAATAATCATTGGATGATGGGTTAAGTATATTATTTAGTGTAATTTATAATGTATAATTACTTAGTGAAGTAATTAGTGGGTAATTACTGGATGTAATTAATTGAAGAATGGTAGTAGTTTGGGTTTAATTACTTTGTGTAATTAATATGAAGGATAATTACTTAGTAAAAGTAATTAAGAATTAATTACATAGTGAAGTTAATTTAAGACTTAATTAATTAATAAAATTTATTAGAAGTTAATTAAGTAATGTAATTAATTAAGGGTAATTAATTATTAAATGTCATTAATCAAGCTGATTAATGAATAAAGATTTGATTAATTAGAACAAAAATTAATTAAAAAATTAATAAGGATTAATGTAATTAATTATATTTAATTAATTAATAGGAGTAATTAAAGGTTAATTACTATAATTGTTTGAGAATAATTAATTTGTGTAATTAACTATGGATAATTACACTTAGAGAATTGATTAATCAAGGATGATTAATCAAGATGAATAATTAAGGGGTGATTAATTAATTGGACAATTAATTAACGTTAAAAAAGCAAGATTTATAAGTAGTAAAGTAATTAATATAATTCATTGGTAGTTAATTAAATTAATCAGAAATGGTATGACTAATTTATCTTGCTTATGAATGATTGAATGATATTTGAATGCCTTGGATTATTTGTTATCTCTGATATGTGATTTTGATGCTTTAAGAAATGAAATATTTTTGTAATATGATATGTTGGGTTGAATAGAGATATTGTGGTTATCTATGATGAATTGCTGTGTAAAAGTGACATCTAGTATTCAAAATTTAATCACTTGAACAAGTTGGGTTAAGATGACATTGGATTCGAAGAGACAGGAGTCGGGTATTAGTTAATACTCGAAACCACTTCGATTCTTTATAGATTGATATGTGAAATCGAGAGGCTTGAATGGAATGATTTAAGTGAATTGGACCACTTAATCTAAGTTTTGGTACTCAGAAATTGATGTGTGAAATAAGTGATGTCTATAACAAATTGTGAATTTGCAAATTGATACGAGTTACCCTAGGTTTTATGTAAGTTTTATGCTGTTGTTTTCCATGCTAGATGGGTTTACTCACGTTGGTTTCCAACCTGACCCGGTTGTTACTTTGCTGTAAAGCCCGGGCCAGACCGGGTATTACATATTTTCAGGCAAGGACGTTATGGAGCTCAGGAGGCGAGCTGGATGGAAGGAACGTATGGAGAGTATTTCGCTGTGATATATTGTTATTTATCTGGGATAGGTTATTTTAACTGTCCAACTATTGTGAAATGTTGTAGCTCTGGTGTAATAAAATGTAATTGACTGATACAGTTTCCTTTATGTAAAGAATGTTATTTGATATTTATTTTATCCGCTGCGAATGTGAGATTTTGAGTTTGGTTTTCTATTCTTCTTCTATCTCCTTTTTCTTTTTTCCCAAACTATCTGGAAATTTCAGGATCGAAATTTCCGAGTCGTTACACCTGGGAAATTATTGGGCATGATGTGACTAAGTCCATACTTAATTTCTTCAAACACAATAAGCTATTAGGTGGAATTAATGCCACCAGTCTTACTTTGTTTCCTAAGAATCATCAACCTTCTTCTGTTACCCAGTTTAAACCCATTGCCCGTTGCAATGTTATATTCAAAATCATCTCTAAAATTATGGCCGCTAGGATGAAGCATGTGTTAGCTACCACCATTTCTCATAACCAAAGTGATTTCCTTCCTCATAGTGACATTACTGATAATATTCTTCTATCCAATGAGCTATTGAGAGGCTATAACAGGTTTAATATCTCTCCAAGTGTGCGATGAAATTAGACGTTCAAAAGGCTTATGAACCTGTTAGTTGGAAATCAATCATATATATTCTTTCTAGAATGAACTTCCCCATCCCTTTTTTGTCTCGGATATTCACATGTATTTCTAGAGTTAAATTTTCTTTTAGACAAAATGGTGGTACCTTTGGTTATTTCTATGCTACTCGTGGCATTAGGCAAGGGTACCCCATTTCTCCATAACTTTTTGTGTGTATCATGGAATTATTCACTGGCCTTATCAATAATGTTATGAATCTTAAGATTATTGGCTTTCATCCACTTTGTAAGAGCTTGAAAATTTCTTCTCTTTTTTTTTGCTGAGGATTTAATGTTGTTCACTAAACCTAATGATAAGTCAATAAATGGTGTTATGAATGTTCTAACTAGATTTAAACTGATAAATGGATATGATATCAATAGATGCAAATCAAAGATTAAAATTGTTGTGTTGGATGATGATCAAAAGACTATTATTACTTCTTTATCTGGATAATCTCCCTTTGATGATAATGAGACTTATCTTGGTATGCATGTCTGCTCTTCTAAAATCAAAACTAATCAATGTCTACAGTTGTTTGAAACAATCAATACTAGATTATCTTCCCTATCAGACTCCTTCTTATCTATGGCTGGTCGTTTAGTTGTTGTTAAATCCATTGCTTCTTCTATGTGCTTATACTATGCAAGAATCTATATTTTGCCTGCCAAGCTCTTATCCATGATTAATTCCGCTTCAAATCATTTTCTTTGGCACGACAATCCTTTTTATAAGAAATTGATTCCCATTGCCTTCAATTTTGTTTGTTGTCCTTTCAATACTGGTGGTCTTGGCATTTTGGACATCAATGAACGGAATAAGGCAGCTCTTTCTACTAAATTGAGAAATTGATGAACAATGTAAATAACCTATGGGCTTCTTGGACTAGGGTTAATTTAATCAAGGATATGAATTTCTGGATTATGGATATCCCTATGGATTGTAAATGGGTTTGGAGAAATATTCTTAGATGCAGGTCTACTTTTCTCTCCATTTTTCAAAAATGTATTAAGGATGATGATACATCCTTTTGGTTTGATCCTTGGTCTGCTCATGGCTGCATTATGCCGAATGTGATTAATTTGAATTTGAGGGTCCAGTGTGGGATCAATGATAAAGCTAAGGTTAGCTCATTTTGGACTGATGGTTACATTAATATTCCTTACTCTAGCTCTTACGCTATTAGACAAGTGTGGGCTCATATTAAGAACATTTTTATTTAAAGGATAATGTTCATGATTCATGGGCTGGGAAGAATCACTCAATTGCTACTATTTATAAGTACATTACCAAAGCTTGTCCTCTGTCCTGCTTCTCTTGGTGCTTTAGAATTTGGAAGAGCAGTTCACTCCCTAAAAAAATATCATGCCGTGGAAGGTGATAAGGAATGGTAGTCAGACTCTTGATAAGCTTAGGGCTAGAAATCTGGTTATATCTACTACCTATCTATTGTGTTGCAATGAGGATGAGAGAATTTGTCACCTATTTTTTTAACTATCCTTACTCTTTTTTCGTATGGAAAAGAGTTTTGAGGTCTCTTAACCTGCAAATTCCTAGTGTGGACTCATCTATTGAATGGCCTAACATCTTCAATGCTACTAGATGGTAGTCAAGTAAAAGTGATTTATTACTAACGCTTTTCAAGAAATTTGTGTATTTTGTTTGGACGGAAAGGAACAATAGGGTGTTTCATGGAACTTCTACCTCTAAACACATTTTGTTCCACTTTTTTGCTAAACATTTTAATGGATCTTGATGGTATTTCTATGCCGCTAATTTTTGGTGGTTTACTTGGGGTCTTTGTGGTGCTGCTTTGGGTCTTGCGTGATGTTTGAGGTGGAATGCTTCGAATCCTTTTATTCAGTGTGTTGATGGCTGTGGTTGGCTACTTTGGGTCCTGCTTCGTGCTTTCTGCATGTTCCTTGATGGCTTTCTTTTGCTTATGGTTATCGTTTGTTGCTATGTTTATTTGCTAATTTTTGTCTCTTCTTTCCTGTATTTCTCTGTACTTCTTATTTATACTTGTATAATTTTGCATGATATAAATATAAGGTAGGGTCCTTTTAACCCTGCTGGATTTGCAAAAAAAATAAATTAGACATATTCAGTTAAAGTAGAATGGTTAACGTCAAAAACACGATCAACTTCAAGGATAAAAATAATGCTTGGAGACCCAAAAAAGAACTCACTTAATTTGGATTAGGATAGTATTTTTTATAACATTGAAGAGTATAAACAACATTTATGTTGGGAGCACTATTCTGAAATATATATATTTTTGGTTAATTGTTTGTGCCACTGTAAGTGAATTTCGAAATCTTGGATTTATATAAAAAAATCACTTGCATAAACGTATCATTAATTAAAATATCAACCTTGAGAAAATAAATGATTCAAAAAAACTATAATAAACAGTGAGGTCACAACAAAGTAAACATTTTTTCTAGCCTAAGCCATGTGTAGCTCAGTATTTAAACTTGTTTATACCGTGATGCACTAAAACCATCCATAATAAATTATAGATGCATATAACAGACATATATAGTAACCACCAACAACTGACTGTTATAGAACAATTTATGCAAGAGCATGAATTTTATCAAATAATGGGAAAACATGTGTAATATTATCTATTTTCCAACAAAGGATCAAAGATGGGATAACTAATAAGATCTCTAACAGTCTTAATTTGCACAAAATGTTACTATTAACTTACATAAGTTGAATACTAATAATTATACCTAAAAACAATGACTTTGCATACTTTCCCACCTAAACGCGGCATGTTAAACAAACATGGAAGTCCACCTTTGCGTTTGAAAACACCAATATTGATATTATAGAGCTTGATAAAACCATATTGATTTATACATCTCTTATATAACCCGTCTTTGTTTCAAATTTACTACACGATTGAATTGTCGAAAGTCAACTATAACCTAAAATTTCGGAAATGGATTGATATCCATTGCAGCAAAAAAACAAAAGTCAAGATGAACTTTAAATGAAAACAAATATGGTATGGGAAAATGAAAAGAAAAGTATGTTCTAGTCAAAGTAATTAAGACTTCTTAGAAAGCAAATACAAGATAAAAATGGATGGAAGATCCAATTGCAAATCGGTAAAACTCAGTTTTAGTAATAGAAAACGCAAGAGAGAAATAAGTAAATTAAATATCGTTCAATCACTACAAAGAAGCCCATAATCAACATGACATATATCAGATATGGAATAATATTTTAATAGACAAATAGTTGGTTTACCGTAAGAAATTATTCAGTTGCGCACTGCATCTTTTTGGCATGTAATATTTAAGAGATTGAATGATATAAGGGATGAAATCGATCCGAGGAAGAGATTAATTGAAGATGGATAATGGCTCTTGCGCTTCAACCTTCGTAATTATCCTAACTTAAATTTTGTCCTCCTTGAAACCAAGCTACCTTTGATCATCAAAACACAATGAATTTAAAAAAGTAGTCATCTCGTATAAATGAAATTTAATTAAATAAAGCTGTGAATGGAAACTTTGATCTAAAATTTACAAAATCTGGTGTTAGTCTAAAATAAAAGTTGCAAATAATTTACCCTGTCGCGACATAGCTTTTGGGGCAGACAAAATCAGCAATGCTTCAAAATTAGAAAGCAAATATAGGGCTAGAAGAGGGATACTTTGTAATTCATCATTGAATTAAGCAAGCATGCGATTTGGATCTCTTCTTGGAGGAATTTGGGGCGGGTAGGGTTTGGATCAGCCTTATTATATCAGCTTTGGATTAACCTTCTGGAGCTAGGATTGTTGGAGATCACATATCTATCTAGTTATCTATTTCTATTCAGTATTTCTATTCATCTTGTGTACTAGTGTACATTTACGTATTGGGATTTCTATTGTATTTACTTTCCAAACTCTGTATTTGTACTTTTTTTGAGACTGTGTTGTAGTAGCTTCATGAACTTCTATTGTTATTTTATTTCCGCTGCGAGTTATTCTAATTTATTCGTGTCTGTGATTGATTTTATTTGCTCCACTATATATTACAATCTATTGTTTTGAATTATTCAAGTCAGACATGTGTCGTTTTATTGTTGATCCAAAATAAAGGGTCGTTGCATTTGGTATCAGAGCTTTGGTTTTAGGCAAACCTTAGCCTGCGAGCAAAAAAGCATTAGAGATAGGGTAGAAATACCCTAGAATGAGTGAAATAAATCTTATAATCCCTTCATTGTGAGAGAGCGTATTTTAAAGTATAAAATGACTTTTCAAATGATTTTTAAAGGATATTCAAAATTTATTTGTGTTTAGTCATTTCTTTCAAGTTGAATCTTATCTTATCTTATCTAATCTTGTCTTTGTTTCTCAGTTACCTCTGTCCTAAAATTCATTCTTGATTTTTCAGGATGGATCAAAGGAATGCTAGAGGTAGGGGACGTGGTGTTGCCCCAGCCCCTGAGCCTGCTGTACTTGTTAGGTTCACTAAACTCTGTAAGGAATACACTGAGCTTGGTGGCACCAATTTTACCTAATCTAAGAGCATTACTGAGGCTCAGCAGTGTTTAAAGGATTGGGAGAGGATCTTCTCCGGTCTTAAGATCACTAATGCCCAGCAGCGTCAGTTGGCAGCTTGAAAGTTGAAGGGAGTAGCCATGGATTGGTGGGAGTTTGTCATAGCTCACACTGCCGAGGATGACATTTCTTCGAAGCAGTTTAGTTATCATCTTCTGTTGTCTTGAATTTGGTTCAGTTTTCTCTCTTTTAAAATCTATCTTATATTTCTTTATCCTGCTTTAGGGATGCCTTTGTTGTGAAGTGGATGCCCGAGGTAGAGAAGTCTCAATTGTATTGGGAATTCATGGATCTGAAATAGGGTGATATGTCTTTTGCTGAGTATGAGAGGAAGTTCAACGAACTTTCTAAGTTTGGTCTTAATCTGATTGACACTCCTCTCAAAAAGAATGAGAAGTTCATTGCTGGTGCCCGTCCGAAGTATTATGATTGTCTCATCGCTCATGTGCATAGCCCTTTCACCAGTCTGATTGATATGGCCATTAGATATAAGAATCCTACTTCTAAGGATTCTTCAGCTGCTCATTCTGCTTCATCGCAGTCTTTCTCTGGTAACCCTAAGAAGAGAAATCCTAACCTTCATCAGAAAAAAATTGGAACAAGACTCCAAGTTTGGGATCTTCTTCATCTCAGAGGCATCCCGTGACCTTTCTTTAGTTACTTGCTTCCGATGTGATCAAAAGGGACACTATGCTAATAGTTGTCCTACTTTAGTTGGCACTACTATTCCTCCAGCCCAGTTGGCCAGGCGGGATCTCTGTCATATTTGTCTGCTGCCTGGCCATTTCAAGAACA
The DNA here is from genome assembly GCA_030765085.1 of Allium cepa. Classification (NCBI taxonomy): domain Eukaryota; kingdom Viridiplantae; phylum Streptophyta; class Magnoliopsida; order Asparagales; family Amaryllidaceae; genus Allium; species Allium cepa. The sequence continues at coordinate 421,624,830 of CM060946.1, read as the reverse complement.
ATTGTCCCACTCGGCAAAAGGGCAAGGCTTCTGGTATTGCTGTTACCTCTACTTCTTCACCATCTCCACGTCTTGCACCTGCTCCTGCTCCTAATGATTCTTAAGGTACTCTTTAGGGAAGTTTTTCTCCGTTGAATTTTCCTGTTCGTGTTCTATTTGATACTAGAGCTTCCCATAGCTTTAATTCTGTTGTGATAAATTTAAGCATCTCCTTTCCCCCGAGTTTCCTCCTGTGCCTTTGTGCGTTTCAAAACCTATTGGTGGTCTCGCGAATCTTAGTAGGATTTGTAAGCGAGTGAAACTCCTCTATTTTGATCACCGTTTCAGTGGTGATTTCAATGTTCTGGGTTTTGATGCTTTTGATCTATTACTTGGGGGTAATTGGATGAAGATGCATGATGTCGTTATCTCTTGTAAAACCTGGACTGCTTTCTTGTGGATGATCTTGGAAATTCTTTGGTGGTTCAGGGTTGCATGCCTCAGGATTTTGCTGGCTGTTTTATTTATTCACACGAATCTACTCCTGTTGATCTTCATTCGACTCGTGTGGTCAAACCATATCCTGATCTATTTGGTGAAGTCACTTCTTTACCTCCTAAGTGGGAAATTGAATGGCACCCCGTGAGAAGGTTGAGTTAAGGAAGCAAATTGAGGACTTGCTCTTCAAAGGTCTGGTCAGACCTAGCAATTCAGAATGGGGAGCAGTTGTGGGTTTCATCACTAAGTCCGGTGGTTCTTTGAGGATGTGTGTTGACTATAGGGAGATGAAAAGCTCACTATGAGGAACAGATATCCTATGCCTCACATTAGTGATATGTTTGATCAGCTCCATGGAGCCATTGTTTTCTCTCAGATTGATCTTGCCATAGGTTTCACCAGCTCAGAGTTGTTGAGGAAAGTATTCCCAAGACTGCTTTCCGTACCGAGAATGGTTTTTATGAATGGTTAGTTATGCCTTTTGGTTTAAATAACGCTCCTGCTTTCTTTGTTGATTTGATGAATCATGTTTTTCATGATGTGCTCAACAAGTTTGTTATAGTCTTTGTTGATGATATCCTTGTCTTCTCTAAGTCAAGGGATGAGCATGAGTCACATTTGAAATTTGTTCTAGAGACTCTTAGAAGTCAGAAGTCGAAGGCTAAATTCTCTAAATGACATTTCTGGTAGGATGAAGTCCGATTCCTTGGACATATCATTTCTAGTAATGGAGTTTCGGTAGATCCAGTCAAGTTCGCTACGATCAATGTAAGTTTTCTTTTATTTTTTTCTGTAATTTGATCATTCTTCATTTTCCGTAGTTTTTATTTCTACCTATTCTGTTACGGGATTCGAAAACTCCTAGGACTCCATCTGATATTCGTAGTTTTCTGGGCCTTGCCGGTTATTGTCGGTGATTTATCGAGAATTTTTCTCGGATTTCTACACCTCTCACTGCTTTGACTCGAAAGAATGCCAAGTTTATATGGGATGATAAGTGTAAAGCTGCATTCAATGAGGTGAAGCGTAAGCTTACTCCGCACCAATGCTTACCGTTCCAAATGGAAATGAGGGATTAACCGTATATACTAATGCTAGTCGTGAGGGTTTGGGAGCTGTTCTGATGCAAGATGGGATGGTGATTGCTTATGCTAGGTGCCATATGAAGACCAACGAAGCAAATTATGCAGCTCATGACCTGGAATTGCTTGCTGTTGTTTTTGCTCTATAGCTTTGGAGGCATCACCTTTTGGGTGCTAAGTTTGAGCTCTTTACTGATCATCAGTCTTTGAGATATATCTTTACCCAGAAGGATTTGAATTAGCATCGAGTGAGGTGGCTTGATTTTCATGCTTCTTATGATCTTGACATTAACTCTGTCCCTAGGAAGGCTAATGTTGTAGCCGATACTTTGAGTCGGAAGAAGGCTATGTTATGTCGGCTTGTTGGTTCTTCTTCTCCTTGTTTTGATTGTATCATTGCTAAGCAGGATGAGGATAGGATTATTAGGTTTATTAAGGAGAGTGTTCGTAGAAGAGTTGGTGGTAGTAGTCTAGATGGTAGTGGAGCTCAGATCGATGATAGAGGGATTTTGAGGATTAATAATCGGATTTGTGTCCCGAATGTTGATAAATTGAGGCAAAAGTTACTTTGGGAAAATCATCGATCCAGACTTTCTATTCATCCTAGTGTGACGAAGGTGTATCAGGATATGAAGAAGCTTTGTTGGTGGAGATGTATGAGGCAAGATATCTCTATCTTTGTTAGTAGGTGTGTGACTTGTCAACAAATCAAGGCAGATCACCAGATTTGACCACCAGATTTGACCAAATCAGCTCATTTCATTCTGGTCAAATCTACCCGTTCTGCTTCCAGTTTGGCTGAGATCTATATGAAGGAGATTATTCGTCTCCATGGTGTTCCACTTAGTATTGTTTGTGATCAAGACCCTACCTTTACCAGTCAGTTTTGGAAAGCTTTTCAAGAATCTTTGGGTACTCATCTGAATCTGAGTACCGCTTACCATCCGCAGACCTACGATCAAACGGAAAGAGTGAATCAGATTCTCGAGGACCTTCTTCGTGCTTCTGTTCTGGATTATGGAGGATTCCTCCACCTTGTTGAATTCACCTATAACAACAGTTATCAGGTATATTTTCAATCTTCTATTTTAATCTTATCTTAATCTTTTATCTATCAATTTCTGTCTTTGAATTCAGTCTAGTATTGAAATGTCTCGTTTTGCTGCTCTTTACGGAAGACCTTGTAGATCTCCATCTTGCTGGATTGAATCCGGTATTCATTTGGTTCTTGGTCCTGATATGATTCTGGAGGCTCCTGAGAAGGTTGAGGAGACTAAGAGGCAGATGAGGATTTCTCAGGATAGGAAGAAGAAGTGTGCTGATCTTCGTAGGAGGAGTTTGGAGTTTGCTGTTGGTGATCTAGTTTTCCTTAAGGTCTCTCCATTAAGTAATGTGATTCGGTTTAGTCGTAGAGGGAAGCTTGATCCTAGGTTTGCTGGTCCTTTCCGTGTCTCAAAGAGGATTGGTTCTTTAGATTATCGTCTGGATTTTCCTGAGATGTTTTCTAGAGTGCATAATGTATTCCATGTTTCGAATCTTCGTCTATATCTGCATGGTCCATCTTTGATTGTCTAGCCTTCTGCTCTCGAGAGTTTGGATATTGAGCCTAATCTGATTGTCGAGAGGAAGCCACTTCGTATTTTCAATAGAGGTACGAAGTAGCTAATTAGGAAATCTGTCAACCTGGTCAAAGTACAGTGGAGTACGGATGATCGAGGTTGTCCCTGGAAGATGAAGGAGAGCATGCGTGCTTCAAATCCGGAATTGTTTGTTTCAGGTATTATTTGCTTTTCTATCTTATCTTTCCTTGTTTTCATGTCTCGTTCCTTTTCTAGGACGAAAAGCTTTGAGTGGGGGAGAGTGTAACAACCCATAATTTTAATAAATATTTTTAGTTCAATGTAACTGAAACTTTGATTTTAAATCATTTAAAATTTGAAATTTTGGAATTTTCATATGTAATTTTGGATTTTGTTTACAATTTAATTTCCAAATACAGTAAAATAATTGTTTTCGAAAATTTTTATATTTCTGTCAACTGTGGTTAAACATTAACTTTCAGTTAAAAAAAATTAAATTTGAATTTTTAATTTCTAATCTTTTTCTTTGGAACTATATTTGATTCTGATGTTCGTGCTGCTTTTCGTTTCGTAAAGTTCTGTTTTATACAATTATAATTTGATAAATTTCAGCGGTTTACACGCGATTATTTTCCGTATTTCATTGGTTATTTTCTATATCTATTTCCTATCCTCATTTCTATTTTATATTTTATTTCCTATTTTCTATTTTATTTCATTTTTCCATTCCCTACTTTTTTATTTGATTTTGGCTTGGAAATTTCAAAAGACTTAAGTTTATTTCTTGGAATTGAAGCAAAGCCATTTATTTTCTAGCCGTTCCAAAGCAATTACTCTCCTAGCCGTTCACTTCTCTTTTTCACCTCCATAATTCATGCACAAAAATTTACTTCTCAGATCTATTTTTCATTTCATTCTCCTGAAAAAAATAATACAGTAAGTTTTCTTTTCATGGCTTCCTCTTTCTTCCTCTTTTCATTTTTTTCTCTTTTGTCTCAAAGCTATGCTCGACAATGCTCTAGCCGACCACATCCTCCTCCAACACCACCTTCCACGGCCAGCAACCCCTCACCATGATCTGATCTGACCAAGCCGTAACCACTTGATCAAGCAACACCACAATAGAACGCTAGCCAAGCCCATATTTATTCATCCACACCTCTTTACTTGCCTCGGCCACAATACAAACTCCACCACCTTGCCTTGGTCGTGACCCATCTCCATCACCAAGCCGTGATTCCTTATGCCTTGATTCAGGTCTGAATTGACCAAGCCATTACACATAATGGTCGAGCCATGTTGCATAGGGCCGAACGTATACTCCTCTTGATCCATGACTTTTTGCCTTCCTATTGGATTTACCTTGCCATCTCTTCACATTCCACAAACCATATCCATGCCTTGTGACCACATGACTGAGCCTAGCTTTCCTCAAAACTTCATGGCCAAGCCACGTATTGATGTTGCCGATCCTATATGTGTAGTGGTCGGGCCCATTTGTTGATTAAACTAATGTTTTCTTCACATTGTTTCATTTTTGATTTATATATTTATGGGTTGAACAAATAGATTTATATATGTTGTATATTTTATTGTTACAAGATCTGAATCTTGGCTTATCATCCACTCGAATCTAGTCTTGCATTTTCGTGCTTTCCGGAGTTTGGATTTGTGTTTGAATTTCATCTCTAGCTTTATAAGGTGAGTTTATCACTCTATACATTCATACTTATATAATTGTGAAACAATGGCATGTGAATTGTAGTTGATGATATGATAGCAATTTATATATGCATATGATATGATATTTCATGATGTTATAACCTGATTATTTATTTATTACATCACCTGGTATGATATGCCATATTATACTGTTTATTTTATTTACTGTTTCTCACACTACAAGTTCCCTGTAGAATAGAACCACTATGAGTTGAAATGATACATACTCGAATGGACATTAAAATAAGGAAAATTCGTTATGAGCTGAAATGATAGGCTCAAGCGATTTTTATTTATTTTGTTTGACTTGGGATTGCTGGTTTGAAATGATAGAAGCCGGATTTTTCATTTTAAATTACGGAGTGAAATGATACATATCCATATTACTTAACCTAGGTTAGAAAATTATATGCAGACCCGTGGTTAATTTTAAATATTTTCTAACAATTATTAAGTATTTTTGATAGTTAAATTTGAAACTTTAACTTAAAATGGGATTTAAATGACTTAAATAAATGGTTTAAAATGTATTTTAAATATGACTTAACTTGAAAATGGAAATTTTAAGCTTAACTTAGTAATAAGAATATTTCATTTATGAAATCGGTATTTTAAAATAAAGTATTAATTTTTTTGTTAAGATAAATGTAAGTAAAATGATGTATTTTGACTTAATAAACGAGTTATAGCTTAATTTGGATATTTATTTATAAAATTTTGTTTTATTTAATCGTAAGTTAAATGATATCCAAATAAATATTTCTAGAACGTAAAATATGTTTTATAAGTTAAAAATGAAATTATAATGTTTTTGAAATGTTATAATAAAACTTAGACTTGTATTGGCAGCATTACCAAAAGCATTTTCTAAGTGCTACAATTTCTGCAAATACGCTATTTTTCTAAAATACTAATATATCTACTGTAGCAGTTTATAACTGCTGCTGTTTTTGAAATTGAACTGTTTTGAAATACTAATATATCTACTGTAACACTTTATAAGTGCTGTTGTTTCTGAAAAATACAATGTTTTGAAATTGTTGTAATTGAACGAATGAACTTAGAAAATGCAACAATTTTGGAAATTGAGTATTTGATTTGAAAGGATAACGACTTCATATTTAAATAGTTAAAATGGATTATTTTGATTTTGAATATAAACCATTTTTGAAATTTATAACCACGGGTAATAATAACGTTGGGTTGTTAAAGAGACTGGGATCGGAAGTTGTTATACTCTCTGCCAACTCCGAAACCACTTTAACAACCGTAAACGTGGTGGAGATTCTAGAATGAAGTAGGATGGTGGAGAAGTTCTATTGAGGTATATACGTAGACGCGACTCCCGCGAGTTGGCAAAAGGTGGCTAAAACAGGAGCGATCACGGGCCAATAAGGTTGCTCCTCTTATCAGACACACTTCTTCGATACCATTCTATTACTTTGTGATTGATTGGGGGTACCCTTTGATTTTGGGAGTGTGGCTCAAGGTCGGCGGTAGTGGCTGCTGCGCGTTACCACCAGTCCAGATGCGTAATTGGTATATCTACCCTGGCATTGCCTCATTGTGCCATGTCACTTAACATACAGAGCTTTACTACGAGTTTGATTTGTGTCGTACCTATGGAGTATCCTTTGGTGGCTTCCCGATCAGGCGGGCCTACGGTACTGTATAGACTATTGGCACTATATATGTTATAAGGTGGAAAATTTATAGCCTTAACGCTCCTTTTAAGTGAGTCTACTTTACCTCTAGACATTTTTATAATAGGGTATATTACTACATAGTAAATAGTTTAACGGGTCCTTAAAAGATGAGCGGTCCCAAGCATCCTTTAAGTTACTCTTGCATTTTATTACAGTTCACTTGAGTTGGTTTACATTGTATAAGTATGTATGTCCTGACTCGAGTATTTGTGTTTATCTTCTTTACGTTCGGGTCAGCCTGAGTATATCAACTTTGGATTTCACCTTATGGAGCTAGGATTGCTGGAGATCACCTATCTATCTAGTCGTTATCTATTTCTATTCAGTATTTCTATTCAGCTTATGTGCTAGTGGACAGTTATGTTTTGGGATTTCTATTGTATATACTTTTCAAACTCTGTATTTGTACTTGTTTTGAGACTGTGTTGTAGTAGCTTCATGAACTACTATTGTTATTTTATTTTTCTCTACGAGTTATTCTGATTTATCTATGTCTCTGATCCTATGATTTGTTTTATTTGCTCCAATTTATATTACAATCTATTATTTTGAATTATCCAAGTCAGACAAATGTGGTTTTATTTTCGATTTAAACGGTCCAAAATATTGTGTCTTTACAACCTTAATGTACAAACTAGAGATAATATACATGTTAAAAAACCATCAAATCTTCATGCACACTTAATGGATGATTATTAGATGTTAATGGTTACTTGGCCACCACACTTCCTAGAGGGGTAGTTTGGGTATTTCCCAAAAAATGAATTAGGGTTTCCAGACATGTATAAATACCCATTATGTTTCATGTAACCTCCTCTCTTCTTTTAGGCTCTCTTACTCTCTTCTTTAGCCTCTTAGTTTAGGAAAATAAAAGAAAGCTCTTTTTCTCTTTTCATGGCTACTTAGCCATTTTTTTCTTATTTAATTTTTTATGTATTTTAATTGATGTTCTCTTTTATTACATGCCCTTTTCTTTTCATGTTAGTAGTGTAGATTTACATTTATGAAATTACGTTAGTTTTTCCTTTACTTTGCTCTCTTTTTCTTATCGTTTTCTTTCTTGTTGCATGCTACATTTGTTGAAATGATAAAAAAGATAAGAGGCTAATCCCTCAATTTGGGGGTAATGAAGCTCTCTAGTATGTAGATGAAACATTTCGATGTTTATGTTCTCTTTTTGTGCTTAATGAAACCATTTAAAACGGTTTAACTAATTGTTTTTGATTTGAATTTGATAGCCTATATTGTTGACAGCAAATAGGCTATGCTTAAACAACCACAAACAATAATTATCTCTTCATCTACATATGATGATGGTAATAAAGTGATTGTTGAAATTAAAATTTGATGGCCAATATTCTAAACAATAGTTAATAGGTAATGCTTAAAATAGATTTTGTTTTCAATTTTGTTGTCATATTTCATGTGAGTTAAATGTGTATTAGTGGTTATGTTATAGCTTGATGGTTTATATTAGGCTAATTAATGGCACAAATATACCATACTTATGATAAGCACATCAACTAATTACATTAATGACAATAGAGGAGAGAGTATGTTAAACCCTCTTTTCTGACGACCTAAAGATGGACGACCCAGCAGATTGCCGACTTAACTGGTTGTCGACCTAACTGCCTTAGGAGAGATGCCGACTCAATACCCTGACAAGGTTGCCGACCTAACATGAATGCCGATCTAACTATCTAAGATCCAACACAGGTACCGACCTAAGGCCTAGAAGGAATACCGACTTAAGGCTGAACAGTTGCCGACCTAATACTTAACAAGAACACCGACCCAATTGCCTAAAGCAGGCTATCGACCTAAGATAGTTACCGACCTAAGTCGCCACCAACCTATGACCAATGTTAAGTCGGTCACGATCTAAGCAAAGGAAGACAGGTTCAATGCAGCTACTTGGCGCAGTGGCCTCTTAACTCGCACACGATCCAGGACTTATCAGTTGGGCCGTGACATGCGACTTACCAAGTTAACTCGTCCACGACCTAAAGCCACTGAAATATAAGCCCTATGCCGTATTACTGAGAAGAGGTGGTGTTGACTCGGAGGCGACCTAGAACTTATGCAAACGAACCTTTGTAAAACCATGGAAGGGCCAGATGAGTCGGCCATGCCTTACCTTAGATCGACCACGACCTACCTTAGACCGGCCACAACTTACCTTAGACCGTTCACGATTTACGACCTAAGGGGGGATTTCCCCTATAAATACCAACCTACCTCAAGCATAAAGGGGACTTGGGGCCAATTTCTTTAAGCACCGATACTCTGCTGAATTCTCAACTCACTCGACACTTCAAGTTCAAGAGGCATCTCAATCAACTTCGAGAGGAAATCTAACGCAATCTACATGGATTCAAAGAATTCTTCTGCATCAAAGTTTTAGTTGTTTGTCTCATCAGAATTGTAATTGAAGATTGATGTAAAGTTGTAATTGATCCAGCAATAAAGAGAATTAAAGTGGACGTAGGCTTACCTTAAGCCGAACCACTATAAAAACTGTTGTCTTTTCTGCTTTTTCTGTGATTTTTCTACTTTTTTTAGTTCCCGTGTCCACGGGTGGTGCTTTCGCTCAACTTCAATCTACACCGAGGTGTTAGCGTCTGACTCTTACGTTAACATTTTTGGTGCTTTCATTGAGAATTGAACTCAGGAAACTTCCACTATTGCTCCGTAAAGGATTGTCGAAAGGATTTCTTGTAAAACCAGAAGTTTATTGGAAATAATGGATCCTTGGAGAAAACGAAGTTCTGTAAGATCCGACAATGCTCAAGAGAATACTGCTACCTCTCCTCCTTCGAGTCAAGCAGCTCCAACTGTTGGAGTTACGCGAGCAGAGTTGGACGCCATAGTTTTGGGGCTGAATCAACAGTTGGAAGCCCAGAATGCCCAGAATGCCTTAATTATGGATAGGTTAAACGCCCTGCTTGAGACAAATCACCAACGACAGGATAATGAAACAATCTATGCTGAAGATGCCTGTGACCCCCAAGAGAAAGGCATTCCTCAAAGAGCAGACAACACCGCTACAAGGGCACCTTCCCAAGCTGAAGGGTCAAGCCATAACCAACTTTTCAAACTTCCGAAAGGGCAGCTAACCTCTACCAGGCAAAGCCTTTAAACGATGGGGAGTATCTATCAGGGATGCTGCGCTCAATCATGAAGGAAAGCATGCAGAGGCAAGAGGATGAAAATGATTGGGGATTCGCCCCGAGCAAGACTCCGTTCACTGAAAAGATTTTAAAGGCGGAATTCCCCAGGAAATTTGTACCTCCTACCATTCCGGCCTATCGAGGAACAGGTGACCCTAACCAATTCCTATACAGATACGATTGGCATATGACTGGGGCACGAGCATCGGATGAGATTAAATGCCGATATTTTCCAGTATATTTAGAAGGGGTGGCTTTACTTTGGTTCACCAAGTTACCGGTTCGATCCATAGACCAATTCTCCGATTTAACCCAAAAATTTAAAGAATAATTCAGGCTGTATGCGTCAAAGGCAAAAGATATAATGTCACTGTCCAGCCTAGAACAATTACCCGGAGAACCCATCAAGTCTTTTTTGAACCGTTTTAATATAGCTTTGGCCGAGGTAGACAACGCGGAGCCCCGAACGATCCTAACATACTTAATGCGGGGCATCGACAAGTCAAGCGAATTCGGGATGTGGCTTAAAATGAAGGAACCTAACTCACTCGAGAAGTTTTACAAAAAGGCCGACGAATTCATATGCCTAGAAAATCTCTCGATGCTAGTAAAAGCAGTGGTGGCTTAAATCAAGAATAATGATGTCATCTCTAACAAGAGAGGATCTGGAAACCAGAAAAGGGAGAGTGATGAAGGAAAGAGACAGGGAAATAAGAAGAAACCTCGACGTTTTGACCCTTCAGATTTCACCCCCTTAACTGATACACCGGAAAAAAAAAATTTGGCAACAAAGGACGTTGTCAAATATCCTAAACCACCTGAGATGGGGAGAGGTGCAGTGCAAAATGGGAAATTCTGTCGATTTCACAACCAACCCGGCCACGATACTAACCAATGTCGCCAGTTAAAAAATGTGATTGAAGAATTGCTGAAACAGAATAAACTTCAACAATATGTGAAGAAAGACGGAATTGACACAGCTTCGTTCACTCAGGGGCAACCATGTCCTGCTTATCGATCCAGCTCAGGCAACAGAACTACAGAGAAGGAATCCGAGAAGCTGGTCATTGACTGACATATGAATCACAAGATCATGGAATGGCATTTACTTACACCCATATTTTACTTAATAGCATTGCTTAAACCTGTAAAATGATTATGGATGTATAATTCTCACGCCGTTAACCACTCTAAAATTGATGTGACTCAGTAATGAGAAACTATAAATCTTGTGTTCCTTAATGCTGTAAAAATGCCTGTATCATTTCGATATGCAAATATTGCTAAAATGTCGATTTAGTATTGCAGGTTATCGAAGTAAAGCTTGCTCATTCAACACATCAAAAAGCGAAGCGATCCCTACAATTCACGAAGTAAACAAATGACAAGTCACAAATGTTCCGAATTCAAATATTTCGAAAGAAGTGCAATTTGCAAACAATTAAGGATTCTACCAAAGAGGGCACCTCTCTAATAAGAAGGTTCCAGACCTTTGCTGATCAGCCATGACCGTTTGTGTGAACGAACATCTGGTGAAGCAGCTTGCATCTACCCCATGAATTCGCTCGGCAATAAAGCATATTTCTCTAGCGAAAAACAAACGAAAGAATGGGACATGTACTTGAAGTGATTGCGCGGAATTGATAAGAAGCGCTGGATATAAAGACACAAGCGCCAACGCTACTCTTTAGAGTCCAAAGTACTCTTTAGAGTCCAAATGCTTCTCTTCGGAGACCCAACGCTACTCTTTAGAGTCCAAAGTACTCCTTAGAGACTAAATGCTTCTGTTCGGAGACCCTACGCTACTCTTCAGAGTCCAATGCTACTCTTTAGAGTCCAACGCTACTCTTCAGAGTCCAATGCTACTCTTTAGAGTCCAACGCTACTCTTCAGAGTCCAATGCTACTCTTTAGAGTCCAAATCAAAGACCTCGAGCGGGCTTAACCAGAAAAAGAGAGATCTTTCTCGTTACAAAGTTGCGGACTGATCGGTCGATACACTCCCGTGAATCCATCCAACCAAAAGAAAGAAACTCCAAACTTCCACGCAAAAGCCTTACTCAGAGACACACGTTTCACTGAGATTGAAATAAAACTTCCAAGTGTTGAAACGTGAAAAGCCCTCTTCGGAGGCCCATTTCACCACAGTTGAAATGCTAAAAGACCTTGAGCGGGCTAAACCAGAAAAAGAGAGATTTTCTCGATACAAGGTTGCGGACTGATCGGTCGATACACTCCCGTGAATCCGTCCAACCGAGAGAAAGAAACTCCAAACTTCCAGGCAGTAACCCTACTCAGAGGCACACATTTCACCATGATCGGTGATACACTCCCGTGAGACGAAATGTGAAAATCCCTCTTCGGAGGCCCGCTTCCCAGCGAACAGGGAAAAATAAAAGCATCTCCCAAGGGGCAGAAACAAAAAGACCTCTTCCTAGAGGCACAATCAAACAAAAAAGACCTCTTCCCAGAGGCAGAAACAAAAATACCTCCTCCCAGAGGCATAATCGAACAAAAAGACCTCTTCGGAGGCACACGTTTCACCGAGATTGAAATAAAACTTCCAGGTGTTGAAACGTGGAAAGCCCTCCTCAGAGGCACAACTCTTCGGAGGCACATGTTTCACCGAGATTGAAATAAAACTTCCAAGTGTTGAAACGTGAAAAAGCCCTCCTCAAAGGTACAACTTTTCAAAGAAGCATTTCGTCAGAAACGCAAAGCAAAGATCAGAAAGCCCTTTACTGAGGCGTAATAAAAAAAAAAGAGAAGCCCTTCTCAAAGGCACACTTTAACTTTCGAAGGAGGAATGATTCACCTATTCTGGAAAATACTCTTCCTCAAAAAGAAGTTAAAGTGCCCTTCAGGGGCCCGCTTTACCGCATAGGAGAATTCACTTGGTAAAATGTGTGAAAGCACAAAAGAAAAGTGATATCTTCGAAGGATGAAGCATAGAAACTCATATGGAGTGAGCTGTACTCTATTTTGAGTAGAATAATATTCCTCTAAGTATGGAATAGTTATTTTTCGAAAAATAAGAGTACAAGTCCCCTCAAAGTATAAAATATTGCAACGGGCTTATGGTATAGGGGCAACATGGTATAACTACATTGGTAAAAATTACGCTCGAACAATATACCACAAGCTAACTGCAATATCATATAAATAAACTTGTACAAAAATGAATAGTAAATGCATTCTCAAATACAGACAGAAGTTTGTACAAGCAAAAAGAATCATTTTATTCAATACTGTCAAAATTTTGTACAGGTACAGGTTTCAAAATAAAAAGAAAAAGGAAAGCGGAGGCCGGTATCCGCACAATCTCCGGCCAGTACATGCAAAAAGCAAAAAGTAGAATTAAATCGAAGCAGGACCCCTTACTTCTTCTTGCCACCACCCTTAGAGCCTTCACCTGACCTAATAGGCAGCTTTTCAGGACGGCTAGGGAGAGTTGGGGACGAAGGAGAAAGGGTTACCACCGGATCAACTTTCGCTTCCTCCTCAGAAACAAGAATGTCTTTACTTCTCTTCTTGGAAGTGGCACGCTTCCTCCTCCTCTTTGAAGAAGACTCACTTCCCGGAGTAACAAGAGCAGATAATTTTATGTTATCAGAAGTGGTTCGCTCCGGAGTCTCGTTGCCTTCTCCAAGCCCTTCTCCCCCATGTTCTTGAGAAGCAGTGGGATCATCTAAGCCATGAAGAGCTTCTATTTGCTCCTCTTGCGACCTGGGTTGAGAGGCGGACGGAGGAGTGACCTGGAGAGCCGAAGGAGGAATAATTGGGGGAGGGGAAGTTTGAACAACGCTCGATGCTTTCTCTACAGAAGAAAAGAAGTTAAAGTCAGTAAAGAGAGGAGATAAAGGCTCGCTGAGGTTCAGGAAATAGTCAAGAAGCTCATCAAACTCATAAGAAGCAGATGAGCAGTCTACTTGGGCTAGATTAACAGTAGAGTTACCTGGAGAAGTTGGCTTCTTGATATCAACCTCATAAGCCTGCGCTTCGGCGCTCCCTTCGCCTTCATCTCCACCCTATGTGCCTGTGATCTCAGTGGTAATTTTAGCAGGGGATGGAGAATGAGAACTGGAGCCGATAATGTCGATTTCGGCCGAAGGAGAAAGCTGAACTGGAGCAGTAGAGATAGTTTTTCCTAAATGTTCCCCTACCGCCATTTCGGCCCTTAATTTCGCAAGTTGATCTTTTCCCTTGGCAAGAGCAGCGCGAGCTCCGTCATCTAGATAATGTTCCTCGAGCTCTGTTTCGACATAGCCGGCACCTTTAGCACCAAGCATATCAAGTGCGACCTCCCACACTTCAGCCAATGTAATTTCATACTTGGGACCTAGAAAGGCGAGACTACCGCGCCCCAAGACGCTATGCAGGTAGAAGTCAAACAATGTGGAGCTGATGCTGGTCTTCGTTGCCTCGTGAGATTCTTCAGCTGTAATTTTACCGGCAACGGCGTCATCACGCTCTCTCTCGGCCTTTGAGAGTTGAAGCCTTAGCATTTGAATTTCCGCCTCCTGAGAGTTGACTTTCTCCCGTAACTCTGTAGCCTCAGCACGATACATTCCCGCTGTTTTTTGCTCAGCTTCGAGTTGTGCCTCAGCATGTCGCTGAGCGGCATGGGCATCGCAAACTTGCTTTTGAAGTACTTCTTCTTTTTGAGTATATGAGCTAAAAGAAGTAGCAAGCTCCTGTTTAGGTTCCTCAACTTTCGCTTCAAGCTCTTCGTTGTAAGTAGTGATGCTCCTCATTTCGGTGTCATGATGCTCAAGAACCTTCTGCCATTCAGCTTTGTCATTTTCCATAGTAAGCATGGCCTCAAGATTCGCACGGTTTACCCATTGAAGCTCTTCAACAAGCTTTTGCCAGTTTGACATTCTTTCAATATCAAGCCTGACGGCATCAAGATTTCGCAGCATGGCAGGCTTGTCAATTGGAACTAAATCGAGATCGAAACGAACCCCCTTCAAGCACCAATTTGGAAACCGGCTTTGCAGAGTAGCCAGGCCTGGTCCAACTTGAAATTTGGGCCTGTTGATTATTGTATGGATGTCTGTCTTCCCGAGAGCAGGGGAGCCAGAAGGAATGTCAAGTGAGATGGGGGCAGTGACCTTCTCAGGAGTGGTAGTTGCATGCTTCTCACCGTGCCGGGCACGCTTGCTTGGATCTTCAACTTTATGACTTTTCTCCCGGTCATCATGGGATTTTCTTTTGTGAGAGTCGTCGCCTCTCTGGGAAGAATCGTGGCGCTCCTCCCTTTCTTTTCTCTCATAACGCTCTTCTTGGACCCTCCTCTCCTGAGCCTTTCGGGCGGCTCTCTCTTCATCGGTTTCTCTGTGAGCGGGAAGGTAGCACCTATAATCTACGCCTCCCGTAGCGCTGAAAGTCATCACAGTAAGAGCCGCTGTGTCCCATCGGAGAATCTGAAAATAAAAAAAAGAGACAAGTCTTAAAAGTCTTTAGAGAAAAGAAGTGTAACTGTAGAATCTTCAAAGTACAAAGAATTAGGCGTATGGAAATGCCGAAAGATTCTAAGTGTGTGTGATGTGCAAACTACGCGCATCAAATTACGAACCACTCTTCAATTGCGGAGTAGTTGTGGGGGTAGTAGTTAACGTAAACTCTTGGGTCGACGGAGCTTGTTGTAAAGAAGAAGTCGCTTCCACTACTGAAGAAGAAACCCTGGCAGTGACAGGGTCGTCTTTAAAGATCTCCTGTGAGGTGGAAAAGAGGTCGCTCAACCCTTCGAAAGTGTCGTCCCCGCTCTTCCTGACAGGGCTTGTTTTCCTGGCTTCTTCGCCAGACTTCTGTGAACGTTGGAGAGACCCCTGAGGCTCTTCTTCCTCAATAACTGGGGCAAGTGTGAATTTGCCAGATGACCCCGCAACATCGACAGTAGTAGAGCATTTCACTAGAGAACCTTCGGAAGCGGGATCTTTTGGTACGGGTGCGTCAGAAGAAACCGGGGCATCTGATGCTCTAACCGGGGAGTCTGGGATCTCATGAGGATGCGTAGAACGAGAGATGTGTAAAAGCCCGTACTGATGCAAAAATTCATCCCTCAACAAAAACTTTGCACTTCTTTCTTCTGCGGCCACGGCACTCAGTCTTTCAAAAACTTGCTTATGGATTGGATCTCTAGAAGGGAGAGGAAGTGCTAAAAAAGCAAAGAATGAGATTATAAATTGATAATTCGGATCTCGGAAAAGTTTGGAAATGGAGAAAATAGAAACAGATAATCTTACTTCCTGCTCTCCAGATGGCATAAAACCCTGGGTGGCAGCGAGCAAAGAAAAACAGGTTCATGAATCCATGATCACTTTCAGTAAGATCAGAAATAAGCTTGCGATTTATAGCACTTCTCACAATGATAAGGGAAGGATGGTCTTTACTCTTTGCAAACGAGCATAGATAGCGGATTTCATCAAAACTCGGCAAGCGATCAAGAGTTCTCCCAAACAAAACACACAACCCCATCAAGATGGCATAGCAGTTAGGATGAAGTTGGAACGGAGAGATTGTCAACCGGAGGAGAAGGGTTCGAAGGAAGTCGTTAAAGGGTGGGACCGCCCCGCTTAAGCATATTTGACGATTGACTGCAACAAAACCGTGGGGAGGATTGTCGGCAGTATTATTTGGTCCGGGAAGTAGAGCGTAATTTTCAGCAAAACCAAATTGCGTGCGTAGCTGAATAAACGCTCTCGGAGTTAGGATAGTCGAAGTTCTCTCTGGAGGATTCTCTACGGGAATAGCTATCGGGAAGGTCTCTTCAGCTAGAGCTACCCCTTCTTCTTCTTGATGGGAAGACATTCTACACAAACAACTGGATATTCAAACATCAAGGTGCACGTTTCCTAAAGTGTGTGAAGTGTTGTGTAAAATCAATCAAGCAACAAGCAAATGTAACTGGAATAAAAACTAGCAAGTATTTATCAGTTATAAAGTCCAAAGTACGTTGTTTTAATATACAAGTGTAATGTTGATGCAAATAAATCAGTTCAAGTTAACGATGCTTTGCATTAATACTTCACTTTAGTTGATTGGTTCACAGCATTTCATACAGTGTGTTTAAGTTGATTACTTTATGTCGACTAATCTGTCATTTGATGTGGACGGTCAATGGCAGTATATTCGCCTTGGTTTTTTGTGATTGTTGTTTTCAGCAGGTTGTTAGCCTATGAGTTAATGTGGTCTGCGAAATAAGACAGCAAAGTTGAAACAATCCATGATTTAAGTAGTTCAGTCCAATAGATCGAGTTAAGAATTCAAATTGGAGTTATGCTTTTAGGTGGGAATTCGAGTTGGGCATCCAAGTGTTAACTCGGCTGTGACCCAAGGAATCTCTCGCGAGTTAAGATTATGTTTCTGGTTCCTTAAATCGGCAGTCCTTTAGGTCATGAAGAATAGTAAGAAGGCTTTGGTTCAAAAAGTGGTGTGAGATTCCCTAAGGGTTAACTCAAAGCCACGGTTTGAAGGTTGGATCGGCAGAAGGTTAGGTCTGCAGTTTTCCCTCAGGGTTAACTCGGCCACGATTTAAGGACTAGGTCGGCCAAAGGTTAGGTCACCCAAAATCACTGGGTCGCGTCCAAGGCCGTATCTCACTCCACTCAACCCGATAACCCGTTAACTTCCAGTAACAACAGAATCCACCATCTTCTCAAGAAAAACCCAAAAACTAATCCAAATCACCACAGAGCCACCATAAACCTAGCACAATGCTATAATCCTATGAATCGCAATGACGACACTGCCAATAACGATTGAAATCAGTCACAACTTAACTCGAGAGCCATGCAAGGCGTGCAAAGGTGATTTGGGGTCAGAAGGTAAAGTTTCGTGTTTCAATAATAGTCGCGATTGAATAAGGGACCAAATTCACTTACGTGGGATAATGGTAAGATAGATTGTTGGTCGATTAACTTGGATTCGCCTTTGGGAACTCGAAAAGTCTCTAATGGAAGAAAAGGATGGGGAAGCAGTTGTTGATGAGGAGGAAGAAAACGAGCTAACGCTTATATAGGGCAGAAGCAAATGGATGTGCAGAATAAGCCACCTCTTAGGTTGCCCGCGACTTAGTAAAGTTTGGTCGAAGCACACGGCCTACGATCTAGGCGTGTACTTCGAGGGGCAAGTGTTAAACCCTCTTTTCTAACGACCTAAAGATGGACGACCCAACAAATTGCCGACTTAACTGGTTGCCGACCTAACTGCCTTAGGAGAGATGCCGACTCAATACCCTGACAAGGTTGCCGACCTAACATGAATGCCGATCTAACTATCTAAGATCCAACACAGGTACCGACCTAAGGCCTAGAAGGAATACCGACTTAAGGCTGAACAGTTGCCGACCTAATACTTAACAAGAACACCGACCCAATTGCCTAAAGCAGGCTACCGACCTAAGATAGTTACCGACCTAAGTTGCCACCGACCTATGACCAATGTTAAGTCGGTCACGACCTAAGCAAAGGAAGACAGGTTCAATGTAGCTACTTAGCGCAGTGTCCTCTTAACTCGTACACGATCCAGGACTTATCAGTTGGGCCGTGACATGCGACTTACCAAGTTAACTCGTCCACGACCTAAAGCCAATGAAATATAAGCCCTATGCCGTATTACTGAGAAGAGGTGGTGTTGACTCGGAGGCGACCTAGAACTTATGCAAACGAACCTTTGTGAAACCATGGAGGGGCCAGATGAGTCGGCCACGCCTTACCTTAGATCGGCCACGACCTACCTTAGACCGGCCACAACTTACCTTAGACCGGTCACGACTTACGACCTAAGGTGGGGATTTCCCCTATAAATACCAACCTACCTCAAGCATAAAGGGGACTTGGGGCCAATTTCTTTAAGCGCCGATACTCTGCTGAATTCACAACTCACTCGACACTTCAAGTTCAAGAGGCATCTCAACCAACTTCGAGAGGAAATCTAATGCAATCTACATGGATTCAAAGAATTCTTATGCATCAAAGTTTTAGTTGTTTGTCTCATCAGAATTGTAATTGAAGATTGTTGTAAAGTTGTAATTGATCCAGCAGTAAAGAGAATTAAAGTGGACGTAGGCTTACCTTAAGCCGAACCACTATAAAAACTGTTGTCTTTTCTGCTTTTTCTGTGATTTTTCTACTTGTTTTTAGTTCCCGTGTCCACGGGTGGTGCTTTCGCTCAACTTCAATCTACACCGGGGTGTTAGCGTCTGACTCTTACGTTAACATATTATAACTTCAATTTTTTGATTTATGTGATCTAGAGAGTGGAAAGTGCCTCTAGATTGCCTTTTTACTTTCATATTTTTATCACTTTTAATTTGCTAGTTTGTTAATTTTCTCATTTTCTAGCTGAAACACACTCTCTAATCTTGGTTATTTTGATTGAATAGATTTTTAAAATCTAACAATTCCCTACGGATCGACCTGTACTCACCACG
Source organism: Allium cepa (assembly GCA_030765085.1). NCBI lineage: Eukaryota > Viridiplantae > Streptophyta > Magnoliopsida > Asparagales > Amaryllidaceae > Allium > Allium cepa. The sequence goes on along the minus strand of CM060946.1, from coordinate 421,605,655 downwards.
TACTATCATTATATGTCGTGCGCTTGCGGTTAATTTTATTATAAATTTTTCGGCGATTTTTTAACTTAGTAGAAAACCGCCGTTAAATAGTAAGAAAATGATTTATTTTTTGAAACTAAAGCGAAACAAGCAACTATTCCTATCTGCTTTGGCAACCTGAAAATAGAAACAAGATATAATAAGTATTTTTTGTAAATATCAATGGAGTAACTAAAACAAAGGAAAACCATAACAATTGAAAATCATTACAATTGAATTCAAAATGTGTACGAATATTTTTTTTTTGATTTTTATTTTTTTTTTCAAAACGGAAGTAAATTTCAAACTTAAAACAAAAATTTGAACAAGTAAATTTTTCTAAAACAAATAAAAATCAAGAAAATTAAATCAAAAGTTACTTAACCAATATTTTTAAAAAATAGTGAGAAGTTAATTAAAAAATGGACATAAAACAAAAATATTGAAAATTCCACAATCACTACCTGGCCCGCTATTAAACCATACTGCTAACAATTGACTTCTTAACAAAAGGGGAGATCGACTGATTGACCAAATTACAATCGACTCTCAATAACATTTCGATTTCTCAAAATATTAAGTAAATTAAATTCAATTCCCAAAACCTAGAGTTTCGAAATTTTCGATATCAATTCGAATCTCAATTTGAAACTTAAAAAGTTTTGTGATTTCTTTGGTTCAACGAGAGGTTGTAATTGGGTTTCAAGCGATTCGTGGTGGCGATTGTGGAAAGGTAGATCAAGGTTGCAGGTTGGCTCGATTGTCACGGCGATTTTGGAAGAGGTGATGGGTTGCTATGTTTCTGTAGTGGTTCTCTATGTTGATGAGATGGTAGATGTGGAAGATGGTGGAGAAGTGTTGTTGTACTGGGTGACGATGGTTTGAGGAGGTGCCACGCGTAGACAGTATTTGGTTATGCTTTTGATATGTGATGACAATGACAATGCTCCAGGTTGCAATGTGGAGTGTGGAGCTCGGTATGGGATGGTGATGGCTCGGTCAGGTAGTGGCGGCTGATGATTGCAATTGGTTAGGTATTGCATTGTTGATTGTGGTGGTAGTCGAGGCAAATGCAAAGGAGGTTTATAGGGGTATGGTGACGTTTTTGGTGATGTCTTGGTTAGGTATAAGGAGTGTTATTTAACGGACTGCTATTTTGGACCATTCAAATCAACAATCAACCACACATGTCAGACTTGAATTACTCCAAAAAACAGATTGTTATTTATATTGGGCAAAACATAGCATATACAGTGAATATATCAATCATAAAATCATAGACATAGAGTAATACAACAATACATAGCTACATAGATAAATAGTACTTTATGAGGCTACTACATAAACATCAGAGTCCAGTGCAAATACAACATAAGTCCAAATACAAAAAAGTCTTTAATACATAAGCTAATGACAAGTCTGAATATAAATAACTGGAAATAACTGATATAACTGAGATGATTGAAATGCTGAATAGATAAAAGATAGATCGGTAAACAAAGCACCAAGCTCCAAAGGCGAGCCTCAAATGTTGTGATACTCAGGCTGACTCGAGCATAAATCAAAAAACAAAACACTCAAGTAGGAATTAACATTCTTATGTAAGTAAATCAACTCAAGTAAAATGTCCAAGTGAACTACAATATAACATAAAGGATGTTTGGGATTCCATCCTTTAAGGATCCATGGAACTATCCATAAACATAACACAACATGCCACACAGATAATGTCTACAGTAAGGTAAAGTATTGAAATATCGTTAAGGCGTTACCCATATCCCCCTTAACATGTTTTTGTGTGAATACCGTAGTCTATACAAATACTATAAGGCCCACCAAACTAGTGGGATAGTTAGTCCATAGGTACGATAGAAGCCAAAGTCATAATGGGCTCGATCAGGATAAATGTGATCAGGATAAATGGGATAGTCAGTCCATAGGTACGTGTGCAGTTGTTAACGTGGTTTTTGGTATTGGTACAGTGTATGACAATATCTGATCCCGGTATCTTTAACAACCAAACGCTTATTTCAGAGTATAGTCATTTTATAAAAATAATTTCAACAAAAACTCAAATTATAAATCAAAATCAAAATTAAATCTTCAACTTCGATTTTATTTAGTTTTGAAAATATTCACTTAATCACCTTTAATCAAATCAAATTATAAATCATGTCTTTTTAAAATCTCAAATCAATAAGTTCAAATCAATTCTTATTTAAATTAAATTCTTAACAATTAAATTACTAATAAATTCTAATTTTCTTTCTAACCTTTATTTATTAAATTTATTTCAAAATATATTTTCAAAACATTGATATAAATTTTAAATAAATATTTTAGACATGTTATATATATAGTCAAATTAAATTTTTATTGAATTTTATTATATAAAATTTTTATTAAATTAAGTATTATTATTAAATATATTTTATTTTATATTAAATAATATCATGTACATTTTAAAATAATGAAATTATGAGTAAAATCTCAAAATTTACATTTTCATGGCATAACTTATAAATTTAAAATTTCCAAAACATATGATTTAAAAACTAAATTGACACATATATATATATTAAAAAAGATCACTGTATTAAATTTTAAAATCGATTTTTAATAGAACACATATTTCCAAAATTTCAAAAATCACTTCGAAAACAGACCAACGGTGTCCGTATGTAGTTATCTATCCTATGGTTAAGTGATACGGATATTTATCATTTGAAACTACAATAATTTAAGATTTACGGGTATATATTATTTTAATTACTAATCCCGAATTCCAAAATCAATAAAATCACTTGGGTTTATCATTTCAACACATAACGACTTTCCCTAATCTAGATGGTCCTTTGGGTATGTATCATTTCTACCCACATTGATTTCTTAAAGCTAAGGGAACCTGCATCATCATTTGCATAGAAAAATATCATAATACGTAACTTGCATAACATATTACATACCATTTCACATAACAAATTACATGACGTAGCACATAACTTACGTAACAAATTACATAGCAAAACACATAACTTGCATAACATATTACATACCATAACACATATACGTATTTAACATAACATGTGACATAAAATTTTCTTACCGTAACATAACATAATATGTAACATATCCAATTTCTCACGTAGCACATAGGTGATTTAATATGTTTAAAGCGTATTGTTTTCTTTCCTATTTTTTTTCATAATAACACATTAATTTTTCATACAATGACATATTTTAACATAACATGTGTGGCAAGGATTAAATCATCATAACACTTGTTTTCTCTGTGTAGCATTTTCATATTAACATCATGAGATATATATCCTACGCATATCATCACTTCCAGTTTATAAGTGAACATCATGTTATTAATAACCATATCACGTTGAAATCATAAGTGAACATAAGTGAATATATATCATGTCAAAACCATATACAAACTGTGGAAAATCCTAGTTATCACAACGTTCAATATGACTTATCAAATGATGTTTATTCACTTAACATAATAACTTCAATCATGAGTGAAGTGCTCACCTTTCGAAGCTAGAGAAAATTAACAACATAAAAGCTATGAATTTGAATCACAATTCCAAAGAAAAGCACAAACTTGAATTTGATGAATCACAAAATCTATAAATATATACTTTTGTTTTTTTATAAAATATAGGAGGAGAGGAGAGGCTAAAGGGTTCTACTATGGAGTTTTGGGTCGGGTTTGGATGTGAACAAGGAGGGCACGGCTAGGGCTAGGGGATTGGATGGGTCGAATGGATGGAGTTTGGTGGTGATTGGGTTCGGCTATGGCCTAGGGGAAAGCTAGGTTTTTCAGCCTAACAGAAGGGTAATAAGCAAGGAAGGAGAGAGGAAAAGAGGAAGGGAAGGGAGAGGAATTTTCGGCCTTAGGTAGGTGGATGGCGGCCAAGAGGAGGAGGGGAGGAAATGGAGGTGGATAGTGGTGGAGGGTGGCGGTAAGAAGAGAGAGGTAGGCTAGGGTTTTGAAGGTGGAGGGATAGCATTTGATTTAGAGATTTTGGAGTTTCTTTAGTTTGGGGAAGAAGAAGAAGAAGAGTGAACATAAAGTTTCTAAATTGAGGAATTATCTGTACGTACTTGGTTTTGAGTAGATATGGGAAATTGAAGATTAGTGGGTAGGGAAAGGAAGGGTCCAATATCTCTTAGGGTTCCTAGGGTCCCTTGGTTCACAAAGGAGACCATTAGTCCAAACAAACCTAATATCCCAACAATACTTAGCCAAAAACAAAAATATACATCATAAATTTGTTTCAATTTTTCACTATATTTTAAATATTTAGAGCAATAAGAATTTGATTTTGATAAAATGAAAAATGGGGAGGAGATTAGAATTTAGTCTAGTATCATATCAAAAGAATGTAATTTAAAAATTCAAATTCAAATTTTCCAACCATAAGTCAAATTTTGACTAAGTTTGACCAAAATTTGAATTTCCAAAATTTTTCTATTTTATTGAATTTGGAAAAGTACATTACTCGATATTCTAAAATTGTTATTTAAAATTAAAATTTATTTAATGTTTAAAATATTTAATTCAAAATTTTCAAATAAAATTCCTTTAAAGCTTGACTGCATTTTCAGGTCGTTACATGGTAGCTTTGTTGCTATGAAGTGGAGCAAGGATGAGACGAAGTAGAGGCTGCAGGTTAGAGGAAATGGTATGTTGTTGGAAGAGGAGATATGGCGGTGGACAGTGAATTGAAGAGGAAATGGGAGTCTTGTTGGCGATGTGTTGGAAGTTGAGGTAAGGTAGGGGAGGCACTTGAAGTGTACTGATTGGCAAGGGTGTGACGATGTTTGGTTTATGTTTTTTAGTGAAGATTGCAGTGTGATTGGTTGCAAGCTGGAGCCGTATCTATGAATGCTAGTTTGGGAAATATGATGTGAATTTGTTAATGTAGTGTGTGCAGGCTAGGTTGAGGAAGAAGCAAATTGTGGTGTGATAGTAATAACAGTATTATGTGCGACAATCGTGGTAGATGTTATGTACCATGCAGGAAAATTTAGGAGGTCAGAGAAGTGAATGGTGGGACTGATGTATAGGAAGGCACTTATGGTTGTATGCGAGGTTGATGATGTAGGGAATGAAGTGTTTGTAGTGAAAAGGAGCGGTATGATAATGGATAAAGGCTGTTGGTTATTTGTTGTGCACTGTTGAGGGAGGTGCAGTGCATGGTATGGAAGGCATAGGTGATTGTGGTTGATAGTGCACGGCAGCGATGATAATGTGATGGTAGATAGGTATATTCTGGGTGGTGATAATATGTTGTAAAGGAATGACTATATGGAGTGGGGTGGCTTTGCTGTGTTGACTAGTTTGTTGAAGTCAGGGAAGTCGTTGGTCATTATGGTAATGATGTGAGAAGGTGTCGCAGTTCTGCGATGTGGTCATATTGCAAGGCATTGGGGTATTTCGGCAGTGATGGAGGCAACTATGTGGTGGAGTTGTATGTTTGTTGGCACAATGTTAAGAAAGTTGTGATTATGTGTAATGTTGAACTGGTTTGTAGTGATGGTCGACTGTGCATGGTGCACTGTTGAAGTGGTTTAGAGAAATGGTGAAGAAGGTTTAAAGTTGAATGTAGAATCAAAATGAAATGTAAATGTAGCTGAAAATTATAAATGCAAATATGAAACGTAAAATTTTCTTTTTTTTCCAAATGAGATTGTGTATGTTTTTAATAGAAGTAGAAAATTGCAAATGCAAAATAGAAAAGCAACAAGTGCAAACAAACACACGAACAAATGCAATTAACAACCACACAAACGTACAATTTTTTATATAAATGCAATGCACACAAAACAAACACATTATGGAATCAAACAAAATAATTCGAAGAATTGGAAATCAAAATCAATTCCTCGGCAATGGCGCAAAATACTTATTCAAACGGTAAAATCTCAGTCGAATTGGAAAATAGCCAATCAAATTTTAAATAAAAATAATTAAAAGCATAAGGTGTACAATTTTAGTATATGGCAAGCAATGGTCGATCCATAAGGAGTTGTTTATATTTAAAAATTTCTATTCAATCAAATTAAACTAAGTATTTAAGTTGTGTTAAGTTAGAACATGTAAGAAAACTAACAAAAGAAAATGGATAAAAATATGAGAGTTTGAAGGCAATTTTGGAGATAAATCCAGTCTCTTGATCACATAAATCAACACAACACGAAATCATGAATTCTCTTTTTTGTTCAATGGTGAGTTTAGCTGATGTGTTTATCATAAGTATGGAATATTTGTGCTATTAGTTAGCCCAGTATAACCCATCAAACTATAACACACCCATTAAACCACATGCTAACTCTCATTGTGACAATGAAGTTGAAAATTAAATATATTTTAAGCATGGCCTATTAACTATTTATTAGAAATACAGGTCATCAAATTTTGATTTTAAAATCATTTCATTACCATAATCATACGTAGATGAAGAGGTAATTTGTGTTTTTATTTGTTTAAGCGTAGCCTATTTGGTGTCAACAACATAGGCTATCAAATTCAAAGCTAAAACAACAAAGTTAAACCCATTCAAAAACTTCTACTAAGAACAAAAGGAGATAAATAATTATCAAAATGTTGAAACTACATGGTTAAGAAAGCTTCATTACCCCTAAATTGAAGAGGTTTATCCTCTCATATTTGCTATCATTTCAACAAATGTATTATTCAACATGAAATAAATACAAGAAGAAAAATGCAAGCTAATTAAAAATGAAGCTAATTAAAATGAAATGAAAGCTAATCTACTTGCATAAGAAATAAAATAAGCTACTAACATGAAAGGAAATGAATAAGGAATGAAAAGATAATGTATTAAAATTGAATAAAAAAGAAATTTACATGAAAGAAATGGATATGCAGCCGTGAAAGAAAAGAGTGATTTTATTTTATTTTTGTGCCTAAAACTAAACCAAAGAGAAGGCTTAAAGGAGGCTAAGAGGAAGAGAGACTATTTACATGAACATAAGGGGTATTTATACAAGTTTGAAACCCTAATCCATATTTTTTGGAACTACCCAAATTTCCCTTGAGGTAGTGTAGCCACCAAGTAATCGTTAGCATATGTTAATCCTCCACTAAAATGCACATGTAGCTTTAATTTCCATTAGCATGTGCATTAGCTTCTAAGTATACATCATGATAAGTGGGTAGGTGGGGTCCTCCATTTTTCATGAAACGAGTTATTTCCAACTTCATTCTTTTCCTATTGTGCATGCATATTTTCCATGATGCCACCTGTAATTTGAAATTAAATTCCTAAAAAATATCGTAGAAATTTCCAAATAAATTTTCCTAAATTACTATATGTATAAAAAGACCATTTTGCCTCTTTTTAAAGATGTATAAATGATAATTTGAAATACTATGAATTTTGGTATAAGCATGTTAGCCTATATGATCATTTATTTAATTAAGTTCGATTAAATATGATGTAAAAATACGCACATTTACATGCATATCAATCGCTTTAGTCAAACATAGTCCCTGTTGAATAAATAGCATTTATCCAGTTTTGTCATGTCTTAGAATGGCCAATATTGGGAGCAAACTTCCCTACTATTTCTAACATCCATATATATACATATAGTACATATGCTATTGTTAATACAAATATGAGTACCTAACACCTAGATAGAACATATCGAGCTTGGAGACAACAAGGGATGGCAAGCCTTAAGAAAGTAAAGTTTTCAAGCATTTAACATTTCGAAATGGATAACGAGCATCTAACAATAACAAGATGGTATCAAACATCTAATAGAAAAAGGCTGTTGAGCCTCTACAACCAATAGGATGTCGAATGTTCAAGTAGTTAACAGGTATAAAAGAGTGCTTAATCTCTAAGGATTTCGAGCTTCAAGCAGTTAACAAGTAGGGAAGAAGTGCTGATTCTCTAACGGTAATGAACCTCTACAACCATAAGGGTTTTCTAACACCTAAGCACTTGAGGATCTTGAACCTTTACAACGGTAGAGTTGTCGAGCATCCAAACAGTTAGAAAGCCCCAACAACAAATGAAGGAGGATATCGAGTATTTAGGGATACCATGCCTTTGCTACAGCAACTATTATTAACCGCAACAACAATAAGTGTTGTCGAGCATCTACAAGTAGAAGGTGATATCGAGCATTTAACAATAAAGAGAAGGTATCAAGTTTTTGAAAAGTAATAGAGGTGTTGAACCAGTAAATGCTTAGAAATCGAGCTACAACAGACCTAGATGAACATGGGATATCGAGCTTCTATAGCACAAATCCTATCGATAAAAATAGCAAGAATTTCAAAGGCCTAACAAGAAATATTGAGTGTCTACAACATAAATGCTGATAAGCCTAAAGGTAGCAAGTTTGGTAAAGGTGTAAGAAGGGATGCCATACCCCAAGAAGATGTCAAGCATTTAACTACAAGGAAGGGTGTCAAGTCTCTTCAAATAAGAATATATGGTCAAGCTTCCACAAACAATACCGAGTCTCTATAAAGAAGTATTACCATGTTTTAATAAACAACACAGGATGTTGAAACTATAAAGATGAAAAGGTTGCCGAGTATCTACAAGAGAGATTGTGTTGTCGAATTTCTATAAGCAAGTGTTATCGAATACTGTTTGCGCCAAAATTGGTCACAAACACCCAATATCTTGAAAGCACCCGTTCATGAACACAAATCAGCAACAATCAATATAGAACTAAGGTCTAAGCAATAACAATCACAATAATTCACAAATAACAATCACAAACACAGGATTTATAGTGGTTTGGCGATCATGCCTACGTCCACTCTGAAGCTTATGTCTTTATTGATTCACTTGATGACTCCAATCGATTACGGCGGATTACAATTGATGATAGCTCTCAAATCTTATTACAACAGCGATAATGAAGTATGGAATTGAATCCGGTAGAGTCTGGACGTTGAATCGCCAAAAGATCCTCTTTTCTGAAGGCTTCAGGGTGCTATTTATAGGCGTAGGAGGCTCAGATCTCGCTCAAACTTAGGGAGACTTTTTCTGGCACGTGAGTGGGCCCACGCGTCCGACCCCACCAAGTTTCGACTCGATCTGAGATCGATACGAAGTGATTTCATATCCATCAAAAAATGATCCAATCGAGCTCAAACTTGGCAGGAACAAACTTTACCTTGTATGGAAGCTACTGTGAAAATTTCATTGCATTTGGATCAGCGGTTTGGGAGATATGATCGATTCGAGTTGATATGTTTCGGTTGGCTGTTTGGTTCGAACCCATCAGTTCGAACCGATACCTTCGAATCGACCATGTCACATGGTTCTTTGGTGACATGGCGCGCACTCCTCGCATCGATCCTATTTTTTCTCCGAGTTGACCACTTCACATCCATGAATTTCGCCTCGTTCGTATCGTGTGCCACGACCCAGTTCGCATCAATGGATTCGAATCATGGATTGATACGAAGGGGATCGAGCCGATCCAAGTGTATTCGAACGAGGCAGAATTTATGGATACGAAGTAATGATCTGGCGCTTTTGATGGAATGGATGCGAGGACGATCGATACGAAGTAGCGCTCGGGCGCGAGACCTATCGATTCGAAGTAGGGTATGCCGATGGATACGAATATGCTGAGCGGATGTCCATCTGATCGATTCGAAACCCATCGATTCGAACTGACCGATATCATGCCTGATCAGTTCGAACTCGATTGACTCAAAGCATATGCAAATCTATGGATTCGAACAAGATGGATATGAATCCTATGGGTTCGAAATGAGCATCTCCTGAACTTTTTGATGGGTTCGAACAGCATACTTTGGCTAACTTGCATCGATCATATCTCGTTCATACGAACTGCGATTAACCTGAAATTTGAAACACTGGCTTTCATGGCTTTGCTTGCCGCGCTCTATCAATTTTAGCCTGATCCGGGCTCGTAAAAAATTCATCGATATCCATAGCGAAGTAGTGTATAACCAATCTCTGAGACGAACTGTCTTTTGTTTTCGATCAATCTTTTGGTATCACGGCTTTGCCAAAAAGCGGGATAACATTTGCCCCCGAAAATATGCCTTGCGGTAGGAAGGCGTGTTTTGTAATGCCACGAGCTGGATGTTCATATCCTGTTTATATCCTGCAAAGGAATTTACAGCTTTATGTGACCTCAAATGATGACCGTTCCGGATCGAGATATTTGAGATGAAGTGTGACCGTTCATGGTCAAGCGCCTAACTTCAAATGACGATCATTCAGGATCGAGCCATTTGATGTGAAGTGCGACCGTACGTTGTCATGTGGCGGACCTCAAATGACGACCGTTCGTGATCGAGCCATTTGAAGTGAGGCGAGTTGTACCATTCGGGGCGAGTTGTGCCGTTCGAGGCGAGTTGTGCCATTCGAGGCGAGTTGTGCCGTTCTAGGCGAGTTGTGATCTTTCGAGGTCGTGTGCCATTTGAGGCGAATTGTGACCGTTCGAGGTCGTGTGCCGTTCGAGGCGAATTGTGACCGTTCGAGGTCGGGTGCCGTTCGAGGCGAGAAAGTGTGCCGGGGAGGGCTTGGTATTATCGATGCTAGGGTCACATTCGGGTGAGTTCCTGGATCGTTTGTGTGCCTATTGGAGGTGAATAAATGTATCCGGGGGGCTTGGTATTGTTGATACCAGGTTCACGTTCGAGTGGATCCCTACATTGTTTGTCAGGGCGGTTTATCGCCATCTCAAAGCATGCCTAAGGACCGTTCGCGACCCCATACATGTGTAAGTAGCTTAGCCATTTCAGAATTATCAGAACCAAATATCTATTCAACAGATGAGTTTAAAATAGAAATGTCCAAACAAACCAAGTCTAAATCCAAATCAAAATTAAACAAAAGCAAAGCAAGGATGTCAAAGTGTAAGTTCCCACTACGAAACGATCAACGATCAATCAGAGCATGCCTGGGGATCGTTCGCGATGTCGTACATGTGTAAATGATTTAATTGTGTTAGTAGGAGGCTTACGACTTGTCCATCGTTATTTCGATCAATTGATAATCAAATGGTGCCTTGATTCATGATCGCCTCTAGCTGATGTAGACGGTGGTCACTCTGGTTCCACTGTTGGAGTTCTCCTCCTGACATACTGAAGGAGCATACCGTTCCTGATATGCCCTTCCACCTCGTCCTTCAGATGCCTACAATCATTAGTGTTATGACCATCCTACTCATGAAATACACAAAACTTATCTGATTTTCTTTCGTCAGAAGTTGGATCCCTTCGCATCGGTCTACGATACAGAATCTGCTCTTTGGTATACTGATAAATTCGTTCCAGACTCTCATTCAGCTCAGAGTAAGTGGCGAATCGTGGCTCCCTCCGTTGCGGCTTTGACCTGTCCCCGTCATTCTCAGTCTTTCTTTTACCTCTACTAGTTTTTGCGCCTTTCTCAGGGGGATTTCCTCCTTTGATCGCGTAAATATCAATTCCTTCTCCTTCTTCTCTTTTGGCGTTTGCATCCTCTAATCGTAAAAACTTTTCAGCCTCGTCGTAGAATTCCACTAGATCCACAGGTGGATCTTTAGTCAATGAATTTTTGAACTCTGTGCCATCGGCTACTCCGGACACAGCCGCCATCACCACCATAGATGGATCTACTCGATCCACCGAAGCTGCTGCTGCATTAAATCGCGTTAGATAACTCCTCAAAGTCTCTCCAATTTTCGGCTTTAGGGTTGCCAAAGTCATCACAATCTTGGGTCTTGTAATATGAACCCTGAATTTACTCATAAATCTTTCGGTTAAATCATTCCATGTTCCTATAGATCCACTCTATAGTTGTCTAAACCATAACGCTGCAAATATCCGCCAAGTATAATGGAAAGCACCAGGCCATAACCTCCTCTGATGCCCCTAGCACTTCCATATGCCTCATATACATTGTCAGATCAACCGTGGGGTCCGTTTTCCCGTTATACACGTCCAACGATGGTAGCTTGGAGTCCGGTAGGTTCCTAGCTCGTCTGATTGCTGGAGTAAAAGGACTCCTATTAACATCCAGCAAATCTTTGTTAACCAAACAGCCTCTCATAGCTCTTCTAACCATCTCCGCCAATCTGTCACTGTCTCCGAGACGCAATCTTCGTTCATCACATTCAACCTGCCCCCCGAGTTCACGAGGAAACTCTGGGACCCGGCCCCTTGACTGATCTTTCACTCCTCTGCTACTCCTAGGTTGCGCAGATGCTCCTCTCTCTCTTTCCGAGACTGGATCAACATTCTCCATGTGCGTGCCCCCTAGTTTAGGTGCTACACCGGATGGTCCTGCTCCGTTTCGAACTCCATCTGCTTCTCTATTCTGTGCTCCAAGTTGTCCTATTTGTCAAAATAAACTCTGGATCAGCTCCTCTTGCTTCTTCATCATTGTCTCCATCTCGTCCCTAGTGATGAAGACAGACGCTTGATTTGCTCCCGAGGAAGCCTCTTGACTTCCTTGATGTTCACTTCTCTCTGGCCTTTGTTTCTTACTTGTTTGTCTCGTCATAATTTCTCAAATCCAAACTTTCAAACTCTCTCTGAATCAACTCTCAATTGATAGATCTCCTGAATTAGCCTTCTCAGTGAAAGCACCAAAATATTTGCGCCAAAATTGGCCACAAACACCCAATATCGTGAAAGCACCCGTTTATGAACACAAATCAGCAACAATCAATATAGAACTCAGGCCTAAGCAATAACAATCACAATAATACACAAATAACAATCACAAACACAGGATTTATAGTGGTTCGGCGATCTTGCCTACGTCCACTCTGAAGCTTATGTCTTTATTGATTCACTTGATGATTCCAATCGATTACAGCGGATTACAGTTGATGATAGCTCTCAAATCTGATTACAACAGCGATAATGAAGTATGGAAATGAATCCGGCAGAGTCTGGACGTTGAATCGCCAAAAGATCCTCTTTTCTGAAGGCTTCATGGTGCTATTTATAGGCGTAGGAGGCTCAGATGTCGCTCAAACTTAGGGAGAATTTTTCTGGCACGTGAGTCGGCCCACGCGACCGACCCCACCAAGTTTCGACTCGATCTGAGATCGATACGAAGTGATTTCGTATCCGTCAAAAAATGATCCAATGAGCTCAAACTTGGTAGGAACAAACTTTACCTTGTATGGAAGCTACTGTGAAAATTTCGTTGCATTTGGATCAGTGGTTTGGGAGATATGATCGATTCGAGTTGATATGTTTCGGTTGTCTGTTTGGTTCGAACCCATCAGTTCGAAACGATACCTTCGAATCGACCTTGTCATGTGGTTCTTTGGTGGCTTGGCGCGCACTCCTCGCATTGATCCCATTTTTTCTCCAAGTTGACCGCTTCGCATTCATGAATTTTGCCTCGTTCGTATCGTGTACCACGACCCAGTTCGCATCAATGGATTCGAATCATGGATCGATACGAAGGGGATCGAGACGAGCCAAGTGGATTCGAACGGGGCAGAATTTATGGATATGAAGTAATAATCTGGCACTTTTGATGGATGCGAGGACGATCGATACGATGTAGCGCTCGGGCACGAGACCGATCGATTCGAAGTAGGGTATGCCGATGGATACGAATGTGCTTAGTGGATGTCCATCTGATCGATTCGAAACCGGTCGATTCGAATTGACCGATATCATGCCTGATCGGTTCGAACTTGATCGATTCAAAGTATATGCAAACTGATGGATTCGAACCAGATGGATACGAATCCTATGGGTTCGAAATGAGCATCTTCTCAACTTTTTGATGGGTTCGAACAGCATACTTTGGCTAACTTGCATCGATCATATCTCGTTCATACGAACTCCGATTAACCTGAAATTTGAAACACTGGCTTTCATCGCTTTGCTTGCTGCGCTCTATCAATTGTAGCCTGATCCGGGCTTGGACAAAATTTATCGATATCCATAGCGAAGCAGCGTATAACCAATCTCTGAGACGAACTGTCTTTTGTTTTCGATCAATCTTTTGCTAACACGGCTTTGCCAAAAAGCGGGATAACAAATATCTATAGAGAAATGACGAGATTTCATTAGGATGGTGTATTGGAGCCCGTGGATTCAATGCCATGACATGTATCAATCATCTTGCATGAATGGCACCCCAATAAGTCACACAATATCATCAAGAATATGGAAAATATTCTCTCTCTCTTTATTTCGTAAAAACAAGTTGTAAATCCTAAATCAATTTGGGAATTTTTAAAGTCGATTGTAACACTTGGATTTTACCCATAAGTGATTGAACATTTAACATCGCAAGCATATTTTTCTCGAATGTGTATACTCGACCACTGTTAAACAATGGACATGCATATGAGTTTATCATTGGACTTGGACTTAAACACTAATGGACTTAGACTTGCATATATTCCCAAGTTTGTAGAAGACCACTTAAGCTCTTATCCAATATAGCCCTAACCCGTTCTACATATTAAGTTAGCGTAGAGATTTGCCAGTATTTTGGCACTAGAAAAAGGGCTTGAACCTCTGGCTTCCCTTATATCCCTATAGAGGACTTTCTATATCTACCATATGCCTACAGTGGACTTTCCATATCCGACGTATCCTTATAGAGGTCTTTCTATATCCAACATATCCCTACAGGGGTCTTTCCATATCTCTTTAAAGGACTTTACATATCCTGAATAACCCATTAACCTGAATAATGACTTTCTCTATGCAAGAATTCTTCGAACCTCGTTTTACGAATCCAACTTATCAAGTCACCCATAACCTTCAATTCCATAATAAACTAGTATAGAATTTAAGGAACTTAGAACTTGAAACTCTAGCAGTAAAGAGATGAGCGATTCATTATAATCCAAATAATTGGAATATAAATCCATTTCACGTGCGATCCACTCCATTCTTCACTTATTATCCTATTCTGGTTAGAGAGCAAAATAAGGAGTGGCCCATCCACAAAGATGAGTCTATACAGTTCCAAGATAAGGGAACTATCTTCGAAGATGAATTATCAAATAACTTTAATAAGTTTACTCAAAAGTGGTAGGGGTAATTGATGACTCCTCTATATTAATCATCCAACTAGAGAGTTTTCAAAGAGAAAGCTCACTGTTAAAACCAATGAACCTACCCAATATCATAAAAAAGCCAAATGGGGACTAAAAACACAATTCCCTAAAAATCCCAGATCTATTGAAGCCCTTTCACTTAACACCACTTATAAAAATATCCATCTCCTAACCAAAGAAAGGTTGGCCTATTGGCTTTAAAGAAGAAGCTGTAAGGAAATGACAGAAATCTCGAAAATATTATTATCGATACCAACGAATGAATGGACAAAAAATCAATCACTACTGAGCCATCAAACATATGATTAAGAATTTCTTGGAATGGGAAAACTCCAGGAGTCTATCAATAAGACGTTGGTGATGGATCTATAAAGATCTAGTGCTTAATAAGGAGAAATGCTTCGTGGAAAAGACTCATAAAATAAAGAAAGAGCCATTGATCCTACCACAAGGGCCTGGTGAAAAGCACTATAAGCCTTTGGTCCCACCTAGAAGGCCTAACCACAGGACCTCCTAGAGGGAGACCGAAGTAAGCGTCTAGTCTTTTCTATAAGGCCTGGCCATATCACCAAAAGCCTTCAGTCCCACAAACGTGGCTTGGCCCAAGCGACTTTTAGAGGGAGGACGGAGTAAGCCTTTTGTCCCGCCTAAGATGGCCCGACTAAAGCACTAACCAGACTTTAGCTCTACTTACAAGGACTGATCAGAGCGCCTTCTAAAGGGAGCACGGGTAACACTTTTGTCTACATAAGACATTTGGTCTAAGCATCAACCAACAGCCTTCAGTTCCATCTATAAGGCTTGACCATTGCACCTCCTAGAGGGAAGATGAGTAGAACTTTGGTTCTTCCTAAGATGGTCGGCTACACCACCAACCAACAGCCTTTGTTTTTTCATACAAGGCCTTAACGGAGTGCCTTCTAGAGGAAGGATGGGTAAGACTTCGGTTCTACCTAGGATGGCCGATTAGAGCCCCAACTAGCCTAAATCCTTACCTAAAAGGTATAAAAGGGTGACCTTATGTAAAGAAACCAATTAAATGAGTCTAATTCCATCTTAGAGATAGGCCAATGCAATCTACCAAAGGAAGAATAATCAAACATGATCAATCTTTCCCCGAGGCAAAGTTAGGGCAACCTTTAATTGAAAAACCAGCCAGGGAATTAACATTTAAGCAATGAAGATTCATTTATGAAGTCATTTAGCCTAGAAAGATAAGAAAGCAAATCGTTTGACGTTTTTACCAAATTTTAACACTTTATTATGTTGATTAAAAATAATTTCAAAAGTGATAATTGTTTGCACCAATAATGGTGACAAACCCCAAGTATCGTGAAAGCACAAAACTATGAATATAAATCGGTAATATTCCAAACACAGGTCACAGATCTAAGCAAACAACAAACAGCAATCCAGCAATAATGAACAGAAACACACGATTTATAGTGGTTCGGCTATCTCCGGCCTACGTCCACTTCAAAGTCTTACCTTTTATTGATTATCCTCGCTGGTCACAGTTGATTACAACGACTGCAATGAAGAAATTCGTTTATAACAGCAATAGTAGAGTGCAAAATTAAATCCAGCAGAGTCTGGACATCGAACAGCCAAAAAGATCCCCTTTCTGTAGGCTTCATGGGGCTATTTATAGGCGTAGGAGGCTGATATCGTGCTCGAACTTCTGGAGGCTCGTTCTGGCATGCGAGGGGGCCCACGCGATCGATCCCACCAAAGTTCCGACTCGATCTGTGATCGATACAAATCAGTTTCATATCGATCAAGAACTGATCCAATCGAGCTGAAACTTGGCAGGAAGATCCTTCACCCTGTACGTAAGATCCTGTGAAAATTTCATGATATTTGGATCTGTGGTTTAGGAGATACGATCGATATGACTTATGATTTTTTGGTAGGCCATGTGGTTCGAATCGATTGGTTCGCATCGATACCTTCAAATTGATCAGGGCATGTGGACATGCAGTGATGTGTAGCGAAGTTCCTGGATCGATCCACCCAGTGCGCCGAGTTGACCGAGTTACCTGCATCCAACTTTGGAGTTCTATTCACATTAATCATTGGTTTGCAACCATTCATTCCAGTCCTTCTTCGAATCGACTATTGATTCATCATTGCCGTTGTTTGTATCGATGAATATTGGTGTACTTCGCATCGATTGCCGCAGATACCATCGATAAGAAACGAACTCGCCCGGGCAAGATGGATACGAACAAGGACTTGTGCGTTATAGATTCGAACAACTACGATGTGGATGGACACGAACCAAACTCACCTGTGATCAATACGAATCGGTCCAGCCCCTGATCGATACGAAGTAATTCAACTATGATGGATACGAACTGAATCAAAATGACGTTGTTGATTTCGAATCGATGCGAAGAACCTAACCCCATATGGAGTCGAACATCATCGATTCGAAATTGAGCTATATGATGGATTCAAACTACGTCTTCCCTAACTTATATCGATCATATCTTAATCTTATGAACTCCGATTGACTTGAAATTTGAAACATAGCATGCCCTAGTCTTGATCATCATCTCTAATCGATTCAGTCCTGATCGGAGCTCGATCAAATTTTGATGACATCGATTGTAGCCTTATTTCCAATCGACCTCCAATTCTGATATCCATTCTTCCTTGCCAATTTGTTGATATTCCAGCTTTGACCAAAAGGTGGGATAACATTTGCCCCCCAAAATATGCCTTGTGATAAGAAGGTGTGTTTTGAATAGTTCTGAATCCAATATCCAAAGTCCACAGCCAATTCCATATCCATCCAAACTCGATAACCGAGTATTAATCCATCCTTATGCAATAACCAATAACCAAATGCATGGCCTCTCCGGGTTAATGTCCGAATCCATAACCTCTCCGGGTTCGGGCCAAGTGCAATCCATACCTGACGACCGTGGTCCAGTGTCCCTGGACATTGTACAATGCCATGGCTTAAGTCTTAAGCCGAATCATGGTCACTCCGGACCCTTGTTGAGCATAGTCCATACTCAACAACCTGAAATGATAATCAATAATATAGGGCCTAAGCCCTAGGCTGAATCGTGGTCTCTCCGGGCCCTTGTTGAGTATAGTCCATACTCGACGACCTAAATAAGCCAATTCGCCACACGTGGACGAAGAGACTTACTCCTTGCCAGATATAATCCATATCCGACGACCATTTAATAAAAAACAGACAGAAATCCAATCCATATCCAACCCGAAATCCAAATCAAATCAGAAAATCAGAAATCGAAATCAACATCCAAAACATAAATCAATCATCCAAATGAAAATCCAACCCAGAAAACAAACACAACTATGAGTTCAAACCAAACTCCAAAACCAAACCAGAAAAATGAGTGTCCAATCCAAAAACAAAAGACAGATTTCACAAACCATAGTCCCATGATTTATCATCATTCAGAGCATGCCTAGGGGCTATCTCCGTCCCCATACATGAGTAAATGACTTGGTCGCTTGCCAATAGTTTGCTACTTATTTCATACTATCCCGGTCAATTGATAGCCAATCGACCATCATTCTGGGACCTACCACCATCATGGTTTAAGGTAGGCGGTGGTTGCTCCTGCCCCACCGCTGCATCCCGTGCCCCAACATACTGCCTCAATTTTGCATTCCTCACATGCTCCTAAATTATGTCCTTTAAGTGCCTGTAGCTGTTGGTATCATGTCCATCTAAATCGTCGAAGAGACAATGCCTTCACGGTTCTCTCCTAGCCGACCTTCGGTAAGAAAGGTGATCCCGGGTTTCCATGTATATCCCCTTTAGTGACTCATTTAATCCTGTATGTGGAAAACTTATCCTTCTACCGCTTCCTAGCTTTTCCTGAATCATCATCCAACTTCCTTTTTCCTTTGTCTCTGTCTAACCCCTCATTAGATGGTACTTCACCCTCAGTCGCATTCACCTCCTTTAGCTTTAAGTCCGTATATGCGTCTTCTTGCCGAAGGAATCTTTCAGCTTCGTGAAAGAATTCCCCGAGATCCATTGGTGGGTCTCGTATTAAAGATACCTTGAAATCCAAATCCTCTCTGACTCCCGATACCGCAGCCATCAAAACCATCGATGGATCTGGCCAATCCACTGAAGCAACCGTCATGTTGAATCGTGTTAGAAAAGCTCTAAGTGATTAATCCTCCCTTTTCTTTATCGACGTTAGCATCATTACATTCTTTAGTCTCTTGATGTGAACCCGAAATTTCCCCAAAAACCTGTCCACCAACTCCGTCCATGTCATGATAGATCCTTCTTCTAGCTGCATAAACCACATTGCAGCTAGGTCCTTAAATATAAAGGGAAACATCAGGCCATTACTTCCTCCGATGCCCCCAGCACTTCTATGTATCTGGTGTATCTCATAAAGTCATCGGTTGGGTCGACCTTGCCATCGTATACTTCTACGCTAGGTAGCTTGAACTTAGGTGGATTCCGAGCTATCCTGATTTGGAGAGTAAACGGACCCTTGTTCACTCCTTCCAAGTCTCTATTGGTCAGACCGCCATGCAATGTTCTCCTAATAATCTCGACTAATCCAGCATTGCCTGTCAAAGTTCGCCCCCATGCCCCCGAGGGAATTCCGGTACATATTCCTCATGCAGTTCATTAACATCCGCGTTCGCTCTAGCCTATTGGGTTCCATACAAAGGTCTTCCAGTGTCAGATCGTGTGGATCTGCCCCCAAGTCCTCGTTGATTGCTTTCTGGCTTTGTATTCTGTCCTCCATTGGGTTCCACAACCCTAGCTCTTTGTTCCACATCCACAGCCGCTGTAGCTGGTCCTAAGTTCTATGTTCCTGCAGCTCTCATCTGTTCAAAGAAAATCTGCGTCATGTCCTGTTGACTCTTCAGAAATCTCACTTGCAACGAATTTGCCATAGCCTCCATTTCATCCCTGGTGATGTAAATTGAAGCTTGTCCTTCTCCTGGTGCAGAGGATGCCTCTTGACTTCTTTCCTGTTGGCTTCTCTCAACTCTTTGCCTTCTGCTTGTTTGTCGAGTCATTGTCTTTGAAATCATAGTCTTCAAACTTTGGGAATCTAAACTTTGAATCTGGTGTGGCGGGCGCTAGTTCCTTCTCAGTGAAAGCACGAAAGTGTTTGCGCCAAAAATGGTCACAAACCCCAAGTATTGTGAAAGCACTAAACTATGAGTATAAATCAGCAATATTACAACACAGGTCACAAATCTAAGCAAACAACAAACAACAATCTAGCAATAATGAATAGAAACACACGATTTATAGTGGTTCGGCTATCTCCGGCCCACGTCCACTTCAAAGTCTTACCTTTTATTGTTTATCCTCGCTAGTTATAGTTGATTACAACAATTAAAATGAAGAAATTCATTTATAACAGCAATGGTAGAGTGCAAAATCGAATCCAGCAGAGTCTAGACGTCGAACAGCCAAAAAGATCCCCTTTCTATAGGCTTCAGAGGGCTATTTATAGGCGTAGGAGGCTGATATCGCCCTCAAACTTTGGAAGACTCGTTCTGGCACGTGAGGGGGCCCACACAATCGATCCCTCCTAGTTCCGACTCGATCTATGATCGATACGAATCAATTTCGTATCGATCAAGAATTGATCCAATCGAGCAGAAACTTGGCTGGAAGATCCTTCACCCTGTACGTAAGCTCCTGTGAAAATTTCATTATATTTGGATCTATGGTTTAGGAGATACGATCGATAGGAGTTATGATTTTTTGGCAGGCCTGTGGTTCGAATCAATCGATTCGCATCGATACATTCGAATCGATCAGGGCACGTAAGCATGCGGTGACGTGTTGCGAAGTTCCTTGATCGATCCACCCAGTGCGTCGAGTTGACCGAGTTACCTGCATCCAATTTAGGAGTTCTATTCCCATCAATCATTGGTTCGTAACCATTGATTCCAGTCCTTCTTTGAATCGACTATTGATTCGTCATAGCCCTTGTTCTTATCGATGAATATTGGTGTATTTTGCATCGATTGCCGCAGGTAACATCGATACGAAACAACTCGCCCGGGCAAGATGGATATGAACAAGGACTTGCGCGTTATCGGTTCGAACAACTACGATGTGGATGGACACGAACCTAACTCACCTATGATCGATACGAATCGGTCCAGCCCCTGATCCATACGAAGTAATTCAACCATGATGGATACGAACTGAATCAAAATGACGTTGTTTCTTTTGGATCGATGCGAAGAAGCTAACCCCATATGGAGTCAAACATCATCGATTTTAAATTGAGCTATATGATGGATTCGAACTACATCTTCCCTAACTTGTATCGATCATATGTTAATCTTATGAACTTTGATTGACCTGAAATTTGAAACATAGCATCCCCTAGTCCTAATCATCCTCTCCAATTGATTTTGTCCAGATCGGAGCTTGGCCAAATTTTGACGACATCGATTGCAGCCATGTTTCTGATCGACCTCCAATCCCGATATCCAATCTTCCTTGCAATTTGTTAATATTCCATCCTTGACCAAAAGGTGGGATAACGATTATTAATACTAAACTTGCAAAATTTCAAAGTCCAACAAGAAAACTTTTTCACAAATTTCATTAGTTCTTACAGGATAAAATGATTAGTTTGAGAAAGAAGTAATTTCTTAAAATTTTGGAAGTCATCACTATTTAATTTATATATTTCAAAAGAAATGGTTTTAAAGAGAAATGAGAGCTAGAAGGTGGGTTTTCTCCATCTGGATGCATTTATATTTGTACTCTCGGCACCATCTGGAAATTTCTCCATTATCCAAACCCGATTCCAAGGAAGAAAATTTTTATGTACCGATCGAGGATTGGAACCTAGTTATCCTTGTGGGAGTAAGAGTAGTTAGGCTAGAGTTTTCTTCACTTGAAATAAGCTCTAGAAATAGGAATGATACTTGAATTTTTAGTAAATTACCTTCAATATTCTTAGTTCTCTAATATAGGCAAGCAATTTCTACATCATTCTTGATTCCTTGGTCAATGGGTCTAGATCGGCCAATTGCCCCTATATTCTCTCTTAGCTCTTCGATCTCTGTGTCCTTCTCTTAGTTTTACGATCTAAACTCAAGGGAATTTCAATCACACTACTTAATATAGACATCAACTTATAGTATTTGTTATACCGTTCACATGCTTCTAAGCTGTTAGGAAATGTTATAACCAAATCATCCTAAGAAGTGCACTTACCAATGTCTAACATCAATCTAGCTCTAAGTTTATCCAGTCAAGAGAGGAGGTTAGAATCATTGGTGTAAGCACTAGTTGACTTTCCTAGAAAGAATAAGTAAAATAAAAATCAACACATGGGAAAAAGATATTCATTCATCAATAGAGATGAAGTTTACAAACATGAATAAGCTAAAATTACATTAATGACTCAAGTTTTATACATTCAGTTCATAATTTTTCAAGTGGCCATTTGAGCATTTTTGAGTGAGCCCATGGACATAGGGAAAGCAGAGTCAAAGGAGCACTAAACTTGTGAGGAGTGTTGATTGGGGGAAATCAATGTTAATCCCATTTCTCGACGGGGGCTAGGTTCTCTACGTAATATTTTAGTGTAGTTTAACCAGATTTCTTTAAGTAAACTGTCTTTTTTGTCACTTAAGAAATCAAAATATAAGTGGGGTAGTTGTGTGTAAACTTCTTGAATGTCCTTAACAAAGCAATATTTTGTTAGTCGAGAGGTTTTGAGGATTAATGTTTTCTCTTTAAAATCTCTATTTAGCTCGACAATTTTACTAAAAGTTCTTTTATATAGAAGTCCTCAATGGTCCCTTAACCTATGTATTTTAAGAAAAAATAACTTAGATGTAAAGAAATAAGAATGTTGAAATTCATAAAGATTGTGTGAGTTGCATGATACAAGAATGAAATCACTCAAGTCCATAGACTATGGACTCTTCGCAAATTCAGTGATAAATTTCTCTTTGTTGAACTTCAATTTCTGTGGAGGAAGAGTGCAGTAGGAAAGTGGAACGGTCTTGATCCAGGAAAGGTTCCAATATTCTCCAGGATAGGGATTGGTCCAGTGATCTTTCAAATAACAATTATGCAAACGCCTAAGTAAACCTCCACTCTCTTTCTCTGAAAAGGAAAATCAGTATAGATATCCGGTATAAATTTTATAGCGGAATTCCACCAGGGTGTTCCTATCTTCGATAACCATTCAATAAAGTGTGCTGAATTCCTCATTCTCCTTTAGAATCTTATTTCGATGAAGGTGGGAGCGCTACCCATTTTTTTAAATCTTTTAACTTTTTCACCCAAATTCAAAGGCTTCTATTATTTTTTGATAGACTGTGATCATCAATCAATTTCACTTTTCAATTGTAGCACATCGTTATCACTCTTCCAATGTAAACTCCCAAAGTGATATTTGTTTCTTTTCCTAAGCTAAAATAGTAGATTTATTAACTAAAGCTAAAAAATAATTATAAGCATTTAATAATGATAAACTCTATACCTGCACATCCGGAGCCTGTGATTTAGAAGTTCAAACCTTTTCTTTTCTATGACGACCGAGAGCATGGACGTCCTTTGATGAGATGTCTCCCTACGAAACATTATGGAATTCAGAAAGGTCCAAAATTTATGTTTCGTTAACGCGTGGTAGTTGCACAAGGATATAATCAAGAATAAGGAAATGATTATGAAAAAAGTTTGCTCCAGTTGCACGATTAGAAGCAATATGTACCTTACCGGCCTTTGTATGTTTTCATAATTTTAAACTTTATCTAATAAATGTTAAAAGTGCTTTTTTGAATGAATATATAAAAGAAAATGCTTATGTTGAACAACCTCCTTTATTCGAACATGAAACATTTATAGACCATGTCTATAAACTTAAGAAAGCCTTATATGGACTAAAACAAGCACGCCGTACTTGGTATGAACATCTTAAGAGCTATTTTATAGATTCTGTTTTTTAAATTAGGAAGGTTGATCAAACTCTTTTTATTAAACAAAATAAAAAGGGTATTTTAATTATTCAAATTTATGAGATGATATTATTTTTCATTCTACAAATGAAAATTTATGTTAGGAATTTTCTAATGTAATGACCAAAAAATTTGAAATGTCACATATGGAAGAATTATCACATTTTCTTGGTTTATGAATTAAACAAGTAGATAATGGAATTTTTATTAATCAAGAAAAATATTGTAGTAATCTAATTAAACATTTCAGCATGGAAAATACTTCTGCCAAACTAACTCCAATGAGTACAACAATACATCTCGATAGAGATGAAGATGGCAAGACTGCTGACCAAAAATTATATCGATGTATAATTGGATCATTACTCTATCTAACTGCTATGGACCTGACATAATGATGAGTGTATGTTTGTGTGCTCGATTTCAAGCGAATCCTAAAGAGTCACATATGCAAGCAGTGAAACGAATATTACGTTATTTAGGAAAAACCAAAGATTTTGGACTTTTCTATCCGGAAGAATGTCCTTTCAAGTTAGTATCATATAGTGACGCTAATTTTGGAGTATGTTAAACGGATCGAAAAAGTACGAACATGACTTTTCACTTCATTGGACAATCCTTAGTCCCCTGATTTAGCAAGAAATTAAATTATGTTTCACTGTCGACGTGTAAAGCAGAATACATTTCTACTGCTTTAGCATGTGGTCAAGTCATTTACATGCAACAAACACTTCAAGTTTTTGGCATAAATTTACCTAAATCATCTATTTTTTGAGGTAACACCGGTGCTATAAACTTATCTAAAATTTTTGTCAACCATTCGCAAACTAAACATAGTGACATACATCGTCATTTCCTTCGTGCTAATGCTGAAAAGGATATAGTCAGATTAGAATTTGTATCCTTTGAAAACTAACTGGCTGATATATTTACAAAACCTTTAAAAAAATATTTTTATAAAACTAAGAAGAGAATTTGGAATTTTATCTTATGATTTTTAATTCTCTCCAAAAATAATATTTTTCAGAAATTAAGTTTCCAAGACTCAATCTATTGTCTCTTACTTGTAAGTCAGATGCACTACCACTCTACCAGTTGTTACTTCAAAACTGAACCATATTTTCAATTCGTATTATTTTTTTTATTCTATTCTTATCAATCCTTTTATAACTTACATATTTATTTTTTTCTTCTTAGCCTCTCATTCTTTTCCCTGGCTAAAAACCATTTGACCACTAATCCTATTACTAATTCAGATATGCTCATTAGTATAACAAAAGGAAAATCTTTTACCAACCTCTTTTAAAAAAAATGTTTTCTCAACATAACTCTGAATCCTCCTCATTTTCATTCACTTCCTCAAGTTCGGGATCACTTCACTTACCCACTCCCACGTGTTTATATGAACTTGTCCCTATTGTACCTCCTCCCACTTACATGCGGTATACTCCACCAGGTAAAAGAACCAAACGATCTCTATTCTTCGGAACTCCACCTACTAAAGAGAAGATAAATGAAATTCACCACTACCAGAGGGAAACACTGGAATTACAACACGATCTTTATTATGAACAAAAGGTTAATGCTAAGAGTTTAAGCTATTTGAAGCAAGTCGCCTTGAAATTCCATGGGTCCTTATCCAAGAGCATGGTTCATCAACCGTCTCCCATCCATTCTCCTTCTCATCATAATTGTTGGGAACCATCGCCATAATGTCCTCAGTTCCTTCGAACTCTTGGGAATGGGGAAATGGGTGGTCTCCTCTCCATCCACTAAAGGATAATACCAAGGTTGAGCCGAAGGAATATCAAATTCTAAGCTCCTCATCGAAATCTGTTTAAATTATTATTTTGTTATTTATAACTAATGTCAATTATGTTCTACTATTTTTTTTTCATATAATATATTTGTTTCTTTCAAAAATAATGTTAGTTGTTAAAAAAAGTGGGTGACAATATTTTTACTTCAAATTCAGCCGGTTGGGCTCCTCAAAATAGACGGTTGAATATTGTACTTGGCATATGTTTTTCCAAAATCAAACGGCTGAACCCACTATAAACAGCCAGCTGAATTAGATCAATATTACACTATTTTCTTGCGGGAAAGCAAATTGACGGTTGACTATAGTCATTCAGCCAGCTGAATGCTTCTAGACCTATTTTTTTATGGGCTTTCAACCCAACAACCCATTCTACCCTCACTTTTTACCCTACCTATATATTCACTTTTTCACCTTTTCCCTCTCTACTTTAGAAACCTAGCCTCCACTCTTTCAAAAATTCCACTTTCCACTTTAATTGTTCAATCAACAATGCCTCCAAGATCAAAAAGCTCAATAGAATCTTCCTTCGGACCTTCCGATGACCAAATCTGAAGATGTCTATGTAATGACACCACTGTTGCGCGATTTAATAGCATAGAAAACTCCAATATCTTCGAAGGGGCCTTCAATAAATTCCCTAATTTCGTAGCACAAAGAATTCGAGAGATGGCTGAGAAATATCACTTTGAAAGTCTCATAGGATACGATCCTATAAATATCATAATAAATCCTCTTTTGTTAAACTTTTCCTCGAAAATTTGAATTTTGATTACCACAACCCCCAAAACCATGGAAAATGTGTTTGATCATTAGTTTGTGGTGTCAAAATTTTCTTGCCCTTGTAGGGATTGGATATATTTTGAATTGTCCACATCATGGAACCGATAGATGACATAAGGTAGATATGGTTCATCGAGATGAAGTTTCACAACTTTTCTTGTCCGATCAACTTACCAATTTAGATGAGCTTAAGTCTAGTGCTTAAGATCCCTAGCACGTCTCATTCATCGAGCTTTTATTTGATCCTTTCAACCAAGTGCAGGTAGATATGAAAAAGTTTACATAAGAGACTTTAAAGCTCTCTATGCCATCCACTCTCGCCAACAAGTCAATTGGAGGAAAATAATAATAGTTGGTTTCAAGATGTCAAAATCCGAAGGAAATACAAGACCATACATTATGGATTTTATATTATTCATATCCAACTCAATTTTGGTGTTCAAATGTCGGATTCCGAATATTCAACCATAAGCGAATTGGGAGTCAAAACCTTGGGCTTGATGGGTCTTCCTCACTGACCTCCTCCTCGACTAATTATTTCCTTCCAAGAATGGGCTCACAATGTTGAAAGAGGTGTTCCACAACCCTGTGACACTAATATCTCTTCCTCTTCACAAACCCACGAAGAAGAAGAGGAAGATGACTCCATTCAAATTTTATAAATGAGATTAGTTTTTATAAAAAGTGAAACACAAATGAGTTATAAAATTTATAAATGTTGTTCATAAATAAAGGAAATCGATATCAGATGATAGATTGGGAATATAAATTTACAAGGAGAATTTATATTAGAATACAGAAATAGAGTGAGA
Organism: Allium cepa; assembly: GCA_030765085.1. Taxonomy (NCBI): domain Eukaryota; kingdom Viridiplantae; phylum Streptophyta; class Magnoliopsida; order Asparagales; family Amaryllidaceae; genus Allium; species Allium cepa. Next base: position 421,578,178 of record CM060946.1, on the reverse strand, counting down.
AAATTGGTGGATACTATTTATAAAAGCGAAAATAGTTAAGGAGATCGGACGGAAGTGATGTGATTTGATTCGAGAGAAATTTGTAAACTTGAATTAGTTATTGAGGTTTTAAAATATATTTTTAATTCTAAGAAGTTAAGCTTTTTTCTTTGAGAGGAAATTTTTATTTTCTTAAACTATGGAATTTTAAATTAGTTAGGATTGAAATACTTCGGTCAGTCAATTTTCAAATATTAAGTATATATTTTAGTAAATTCAAACTTTTAATATCAGCGTTGAAATTTTATTTTTTATCTAAAAATAAGTTATTCATGATTATAAAAGTGTTTTCGATATTTTGAATAATTAGTTCAATATGTTTTAAAAATATATTATTATTCTTTTTAAATACTTATTATATATATATATATAGTTTGAAGAGATTAAATAAGGCTTATAAATTGACATGATTTTGGGGAGAGAAATTTTATAACGTATTTTGCGGAAATGGAATTTCAAAATGTTGAATATGGGAATTTTGAAAACGAAATCTGAATTCATAAAAGAAGTTATAAATTGTTGAATGGGGTTATAAATAAGTGTATTGTTTTGGAAATTGTAAATGGGATCTTATAGTGATTCTAAAGATTTATGAGATAAGTTACGAAATAATCCCTTGGTTATTGATATTTGAAATGATCTTGGAAAAAAAGACTTACAATATTTTCCTTAGTATAAAAATGGAAATTTGGGAATATTTCTAAGTGTCGAGATGGCTTGAAAATATCCTGTTATGGATTTTAGTATTTGAAATTGTCTTCAAATATTGGAATATGGAAAGGGATTTGAAAACATATCTTTTTAAAGATATTTTGAAGTAAAAGTGTGAAGAATTAGTGTCTTCTTATGGATGTTTTATTGATAGTTAAATAACCGACAACCAATATTCACCAATTTCGTTAACCATTTCGATGAGACCGGGATCAGATTTAATTATTCGAAAACCACTTCGATCCAGTTTGAACGTTACAAATGGATGCCGTGAAGATAGTGAAGACGATGATCCAGTTTGTCCAGACCCAGCACAACTTGTACGGACGAATGCTATCAGAACATCATCATTGGGGACGATGAGCATTCTAAGTGGAATTGTTTCTGGAAAGGTAACATTTAGCCTCAAGCCTCATCAAACGAGAATAACTAAAACATGGGAGATGTAGCAAGGCTAAGTGGGTCGCACCCAATTAGGGGTATGTTATCACATTCTTATATGTCCTCGGAAATATGTATAAACTATGGATATGGTTGTGGATGAAAAAGGGAGCACTGAGTTTTTAATGGTGGGAACACCGTGGTGATAACATATTCGATCTATCTAAGTTAGGGGTAGGATAATTTGTGCAGTAGGGGATCCTGGTGAGGTCCTCGGTACATTTTTATAAAGGTATACTGTGATGGGCAGTACCTTAGTGGCCCAATCATTGTATGGAATCCATTCTCCAATATGAGCCTTTATGGTTTTGTTTGTGGAGCCTAGTATGCTTGAATTTAATTAACGTAACAGTTTTGCTATTTGAATAAGTATTTGTACTTTGACACTATTATAATGTGACAAGATTTTTCAATAAAATGTTTTGGTTATCGTTAGGTAAAAAACCCGTCATGTTTATGTGTGATGAGGTCTTACGAGATACCTTTGTTTTTCGAAGGATTTTGATAAATCTAATAATTCAAACCGATAGTGTTTTCTCATGCCGGTTTCCCAGACTGACTCGGGTATTATTTTAATATAATGCCTGGGTCAGACCGAGTATTACAGTTTTAGGTTAGAATGCGATGGAGCTCAGAAGATGAGCTGGAGGGGTTCGAACGTATTTCCATACTTGGTCTATATTTTCGCTGTGTGAGGATAAGTTGTTGCAACTGTCCAGATTGATGTATTTTATTTTATACTCTGATGAATGTAAGTATAAAAATACAGATTCTTTTGCATAAAAGTCTGTAATTATTTATTATATTTTGTTCCGCTGCGATTATGAGATTCTGTGTTGTTGTTCAATTTTCTTCTACCTTTTTCTTCTTCTTTTCCCTAGTTATGCGCTCTTTCGTACACTTTGGGTTAAACTATAGTGAATTATTGTCAACTCAATTGGGTACGAAACTGCGGGTCGCTACACTAGGTATCAAATCTGAACGCTAAGCGAGAACCTTGGCTCTAGTGGAGATTACTCATTAGAGATAGGTTTAGTAGTACCCTAGAATGAGTTGAGTGTATTAAATGATATGAGCGTGCATTTGTTAGTGAATATAAATTGTTTTAATTTGAGTTGACTTATCAGTTGAGTGGCACATAAATTTTGATCGAATAGTGGGATGCCACTAAATCGATAGGTGTTTCTAAACCCTTGAACACGATAAACTAACATAGTATTGTTTTAAAAGGGGTAAATGAAATAATTTTACCTAAATTATATTTTGATATAAAAGAATAATTTTTTGAAAATTATTATAGTAAATTGGTGTATTTGGGTGTTTTTATATAATCAAAACAAGATTATAAAAATCGTAAAAGGTTCATAAAAACCAAAATAAAATTGTATAAGTATGAGTCGTACAAATGGATTATAGTTAAATTGGATTCGAACCAGAATTTGGTGATTTAAAAATCCCAGAAGCTTTGAGAAATGTTTTAAATGGGTTTGAAATAAGTATTTGGAAATTTTGAAATCTTGAAAGTTTAAAAATGTTTTCTATAGTGGTTGGAAGAATAATGGAGATAAATTTGAATATTTTTGAATTGAAAATGTTTTAAATGGATTTTTGGAAGTGATATAGCACTGAACTCACTTTAGTCGCTGGAATATAATTTTAATGATGACGGTCGCATCATCACTATTCATTTTTTGGTTTCTAAGTGATGAATTGCTACTGGGGTGGTTTAATATGGAGATTTATTCATGGGAAAACATGTCTTGTTTTGGAAATTCCGAAAGGAATTGTTTTGGGAAAAAATAAACAGGTAGATTTTGAAAATCCAATGAAGTGGTTAGTTAAATAAAAGAGAGAGAGCGTGTGTTTGTGTGACTATATAAATTTTAAAAGTTATTTGAAATAGATACCGGGTGTTTGAATTCTAGAAATCCTTATTTAAATGTTTTGGGAAAGCATCATAAATATGCTTTTGGACTTATAAAATGAGAATGATTTTAATAATGAAGAAAAGTATGGAATTTGAATTTTGAAATCTAATTTTCACTCAATTTAAAATTAATTCTATGAATTGGAGTTTAACTTAAGGAAAGTTAAGTAAATTTATTGGAAATTGAGATAATAATAAATTCGAATGATGAAATACAATATGAATATAAGGAAAAAAATTGAACTTGGAATTAAATTCTTACTTTATTAAATTGAATGGATTAAGAATAAATTTGTTTGGAGTGAAATTAGTTTAAGAATGAGTAATTCGAATATGATTTTGAAATATTGGTTAAAAGGAATTGATTTTTTTTAAAAAAGAGGTGAATTAGATTTGAATCAAATGGGATTAAATATGAAAATGTTAATTATAAAGTGACTATATAACTATGAGCCAAATTTTTTTGAATTGGATAAGAAATAATATTGCATTGATGTAAATGTAAATTACGAATTGTGAAATAATTATGTAGCCATAAGTATAATTTTGAATGGAATAAAATTTAAGCGAAAATTGTTGGAAGTGTGAATAAATGAGTTTATATAGTTCATAAAATTTAAATTAATGAAACAAATATATTCTTGGGCTATAAATACATGTATAATCTTGAGTTAAAAATAAAATATGGATATACCCGTGCATGGAATTGATGGGAATTTGAAAAATAAGTTGTGAAACTCATTATATTGAGAATATGGAATAGAAAAACTGGAATAAAAATAGTATGGTATTTTAAAACTGAGGAATAAAAGGATGAATTTGAATTTTGAAAAAAAAATGAACTCATGAAACTAAAAAGCGTGATTTTTGAGATGAAAAGTAGATATTGGAATGTAAATTGAAAGTGAACTAATTAGATAAGTTATTTGAATAGGGAACTCGAGTTATAAATAGAATTCGTCTTAATTGCAAGCGAATTTAATATAGTTGGAACGAGTCGAATAAAATAGAAATGGATTGAAATAGAAATGATATTGAGTTACAAATAAATTCAATTTGAGTATAAATAAATTGATTATGGCCTTTATATCATCTAAATGAATTCAAGAATGAAATTGAGTATGGAATTAAAAATTTGAAGTGGATTGAGTGAATGAACTAATTAAATTAACTAATAAATGAAATGGAATTAGATTACAAACAGAAAAGAACTTAAGTTGTACGGTTAAGATGATTGAAGTAAATGAATATAACTTAAGTTAATAATCTTGGATAGAAGCTTGGCGTTAATAAATTTATGAAATGGTTCATAAGTAAACTAGCATGGAATCAATTTAACTAAAATGGATATGAATGCAATGAGAGTGGATATGGATGGAATGCAATTGAATTGATTGAGGATAAATTAGTAAATGGAACAGGACTGAATATAAATTGATTTGGAATCAATTTAAAATAGCTATAAGCTTAAATGGTTATTTCATTAAATGAATATCACTGAATTTTCATAGAAAATTTTCGTTTGATGAAACGAAGTAAATAAAATTCTATGAATTAATAGAAAGTGAATACATTGATTTTTAAATCAACTTGGAATGGATATGGGTTTGTTTGGTTTAAAAATAAATTGACTACATGTACAGTATGTTGTAAATAATTTAACTTGAATGAAATGGTATATGGATTGAATGGAAGTAATTAAATTGTTATTGGAACCTCATAATTGCTTATAAATATATGTTTAGCGTGCATTGCCTATGAAATGCATGTGTTAACTAGTGGATGAAATGAAATGTTATGGAATTTGCATGTTTTAGAACTTACATGTTTAAATTGAGTAAGTATAGGTACCCTGTGACGACCCACCTTTCATTCCACAGAAAGACGTTTCATCAATAAGAAAGAAATAGGTAGAAAAAGAATAGACAGAAAGAAAGAACTAAACAACAACAGAATCTCACAGCAGAAACGGAACAAAATGTATTATATCACATAACTATTACATACTCATTACATCAGAGTTACACATTTACAACAACATCATCACATTAGACAATTATAAAGACCTGTCTACCATTACATTCCAAAATATAACAGTCCAAAAGGTTTCAACACAGCGAAAATAGATAGATATAGCAACGCCAGGACTCTTGCTCCAAGCATTCCAAAATTCGTCTAGCCAAATCTGATCACTTGGCTACTCATAAAAATTTGAGTACCCAAGAGTTTAAGAAAAACAGAATAAACTCCGGGTCAGACATGGGTCTAATGTGAGTAAACGGTTAAGTTATTTAACTTGGAAAAACCTTTGAAGGAAAAGGTATCTCATAAGTCTCTCCGCCAATAAATATGGACAAGTTTTTCCTTACGATAACCAAAACTTTTGATAGAAAATCTGATTATATTATAATAGTGTCTAGGGTTTTCAAATAAATATTCACATAGCCGAAATTGTTACATTCATTAAACTCCATAATTCATTGGTGTACAATCAAGTCCGAGATCACTTATTGGAAATTGGATTCCATACAATGGCAAGGCTTCTAGGGTAACGCCCATCACAGTACGTGGCCTAGATCACCGTACCGAGGATCCCTCCCAATCCCTTGCAATACAAAGCCGGAGCTACCCTTACTGGATAGTCCGAATAAGACAACCCCACGGTTGGAGCCAGCAACTGCCATACGGCCGAATAAAAAGTAACCTCTAGACAGGGAAAAATCTTATCCAACATGGGTGCTACCCACTTAGCCTTGCGTGCACCTCCCCTGTTTTAGCCATTCCCGGTTGATGAGGCTTGAGGCTACGATTACCTATAGAGAACACTTAACTTGGAATGATCATCGCCCTCCATTGACGATGGTCTGATAGCACTCATCCATACAAGTTCGTTCCAGGTTTGATGAAACCGAAGGCATTATCTCGTTACACTCATTTTGGAATCACCCTCAGAGTTAACGACAATAACCCTTATACTCAGAAACTTCATCTCGATCTTCACCCGATTCCATGACCCGTCGTTTAACTTGGATCGATGTGGTTTTTGGATAATCAAATTTGATAATGGTCTCGGTCTCATCGAAATCCAAATGTTTCTTAAAGGCCAAGTTGTTTAAGGTTTAAATAATTTAATTCAATTTAAAACATTGAATTCATACATAGACAAATATCACACATTTATCATAGATATATCAAAAATATATCACATCCAGAACATCACAGATTATCATACTTATAAATATCAATCAATCTAGACATTCTACTCAAACAATCATCCACAAGAAAGAATTATTAACCCATATGTTAATTAATTTAATTAACACAAATTAAATTAATTGCTTAGGAATTAATTACCTAACCCTGCTTAATCGATCATTAATTAATTATAAACCATTTAATTAATTAATCATTCCTTAATTACCTTATAAACCAATTAATTAATCTATAATTACAGATTAATTATCCTTTAATTGTTAATTAGTAAACCTTAATTATTAATTAATAAAACTTAAATACAAATTAATTAATCCTTAATTGTCAGTTAATTAATCCTTAGTTACTTAATTAATAAATGCTTAATTACAACTTAATTACTTAATTTATTAATCTCTAACTATAAATTAATAGCTTCAAATTATATAATTAATAATCCTTAATTACAAATTAATTATCCTCTAATTAATTTATTTATAATCCTTAATTATTTATTAAATAATCCTTAATCATTAATTAACTAAACTAATTAATTACTCTTTAATTACTTCATTAATTACCAAAGCCTTAATTAAGTTTAAGATAAATCATTATCCTTTATTAGTTACTTAACTATCATTAACATATTTAAAACAGCGCGTCCGCGCACATGGCGCAGTTGGCAAGAGCAACGGCCTCCCTCGTATGGGGTGAGGAGTTCGATTCCTGGCAACTGCTTCAAGTATACCGAAAGGTCTGGTCTAAATGGGGGCACGGTTGTGGCGGGCCAATTGTGTTTCCCCCAGGTTTACTGTTCAGGAGTCGCAATGTTGGCGGTGATAGAACAGGTTTCCCTGGTTTCCAAAAAAAACATATTTAAAACATTTATATTTAATTAACTTGCTTAATTAGTTCATTAAATTTAAGTTTTAAAATAAAATAAACATTTAACTTAACAAATTAAAGCTAACAAATTATAACTTCCTAATCAAATGTTTAAAAAAAACATTTAAAATTTATTAAAGAAAAGTTTTAGACCAAATTATTTAAATTTCAAAACCTTGCTTCTAAAAACTTCTAATACTTGTTAAATTCTTGCTTCGGGTTCAACCGGTAGTTACTCGAGTCCTGCACGGGTAAAACTCACTTTTCTTTCTGCTTTGTATTTTTTCTTCGAAACATAGTTTTAATTTAAGTTTAAACCTGTAACATGTTACACTCACGCAACAAACCGAGTCCTTACTCGAGTCCCTTCCCATATTACCCAAGCTTCTGTTCGAGCCAACATCCACCCATAACCACAGACACCGTTGACACCCTGGTGCACATGCACCAGCGACCGAGGCCATTCCGACCATCCATGACACCTTTGACCTATCGTCGATCACCTCTACATACAATTCCAACCACCCAAGCATCACTACAAAGCCTAAATCGAAAACGAGCAAACTCGATCAACCTAGAACCAAACCCTTCACCCAAAACCCTCTCGAACTGCGGACGCCGACCACCAGAAATCGCGTAACCCTGGCCACACACTCACAGGCCGTCCATGCAGCCTTTTCCCCTGGACTGATGATCCCCGATCATCCAGAGATGCCAAAGCATCTAAACCCTACTTCGACCGATTGCCGACACCATGGTGACTGAGAAACACCACTCATTTTTCCCCGACTCGACAACTCCCCAGCAACCTCCAATTGAAACCTCTACCTCCCCGAGACCTCCGGCCACCAGAATTTGCTCACAGTTCAATTTTTGGTCATCTTCGAAATACACACTCGATACAATACTAAAAACCATGATTTTCTTTTCTAAAATCATACCTTTCAGAGTCGATTCAAGTTATATAATTGAATCAACAAATTATAAAATTTGATTTTGACACGTTTTAAAATTTTCTACTATATTTTCTTGACTCAAGAAGATATTCAAACCTATTAACCTTAAACATATTTTTAAAGCCTAAATTATGTTTAAACAAACTTATCTAGTTTGAAACCCAAAGCCTAACCGATATAGATAAGGAGGTTTTGAATTTTTGATTTATTTTTAAACTCTGTAATCTTGAAAACAGAGAAGGACAGACATATCTAAACATGCATAGTTCAAACACATATGTATATATACATAGATTTCACTAATATATACATGCAAGGCATAACACATCTAAGAAATTCACATGTCATAGACATTGATTTACTCAAGCTTTGTCAATAAAGGTTTACTCACCTATTGATGATGAGCAGAGAATTTAAAAACTGAGAAGCTAGATTTTGAAAACTGGAAAGAAATGCTTGGTCTTAGAAAGCTTGTTGTTTGAACTGGAAATCCTTTGAAATTGGATAGCTTTGATTATGAAAAATGAATGTTATGATCTCTTTGAAAACTTGATTATGAATTGGAAATCTTGTAACTGGATATCACTTGTTGAGAAGATGATTTAAGTTTGAAACTGAGATGATCTTGTCTTTAAAAACTGAACTGAAGTTGTTGTTTTAATTTCTGGTTTGAAAAATTGTTACAGGCTTTGCATTGATTTTTTTTTTTGGTTTGTATAGTGTTTTACAGGTTTGAGTTTTTCTTTGCTTTTGAGAATGATAATGGGAAAATAATAGATAAGAGAAGAGATATGCATATATAGACTTAATTAGGATTTATTAAATGTAACGACCCGGATTTTTGACGGCTAATTTATAATATTTAAATTGGATTTAAATATTTAATTTGAACTTTAATTTGATTATAATATGAACAGTTGGTTTTATTTAATATAAAAGTGATTCAGAATTTAAATATAATCCTTAATTGAACAAATTAATTAATTATTAAAGGGATACTTAGATATTTGGTAAAATATAAAGAATTTGGAATTGTAAGCTTATTGGAAATATTTTAACGGCTTATAAAATTTATATCGATCATACTGGAAGTAATAGATGAATTAAAGTAGAATTTAACCGTCGTTTGTTAAATTTTAAATTTGCATAGTTAAATTGACATTTAAAAATAACCTTCCGTGGCTCAGTCTCGGAATTCAATGAAACCTGTTCCGTTTGATCCGTAATATTGAATTATTGCCGGATTTCAAATTTCGTAATTTTTGGAGTAACTGGGTGATTGTACGATAAGCAAACGCGCTATAATTGAATTCGAGAAGATTTTAAAATATAATGTTTAAAATAAAATTATTAGCGTAGCTTCCTCAACACACTATTATTCGTCTTCCAGAATACGCCTCCCATCTTCTTTATTATCGCATTGCTGCCTGTTTCACCTTTCGCTCACAGACTTAAAATTTACTTCACTAATGGCCCCTTACCTTTCTCTTAATCGCGAACAAATCCTTCCTCCTCTATTAAAATTACCGAACCCTCTGCCCTATTTTTTTCAAAGCTCAAGCCGTATTCATAAAAAAAAAGAAAAAAAAGGGGATATCGGCGAATCGAATCGATTTGGGGTGAATAGATCTCGCATTCGAGCAGTGGAGGTCGCGCGCACTCAGTTTCGAGGAAGCTCGGTGGCACGTCGCGAGTAAGGGGGCGACTCATTCGTGGCAGCGGCGAGTGATTGGGGGGCGACTACGGTGTCGAGGCTGAGGGGAGGGGCGCGTTTGCTTCATGTTCGGTGGAGTGGAGTCGCGCGTGTGCAGGATGTATTGGTGGAGGCGCTCGTGTTGGCGGCAAGCTGTTGAGGGTCGCGTCGATTAGTGGGTGATGCAGTGGCAGTGGAAGCCGTAGGCTTGGAGTCGCGCGGTGGTTCTGGGCTTCGGCAACGTTCGTTTAGGCATCTGTAGTTCGCGAGACTGTGAAGTATTTGTTTATGTTTTTTTAAAAAAAAATTAATTTAAATGTATAAACAGTAAAACAGAAAAATAGATAAGGTTTTGAAAATTTGAAATTTAAATGTTGAAGAATTTATATACAGACAGGTTTGAAAGGTAAGGATTTTAGGATACTGAAAAGTCTATATACAAATTGGGATTTTAAAACCAGTAAAACGGAAATTTTATATAGAACTTTGGAAAAATAATATTAATAATAATAATAATATTAAGATTAGATTTTTTAAAATAAATATAATTATATATGTATGTGTTTCAAGGATAAAATAAATCTACATGTTTTAAATATTATTTTAAATAGTGGATTTAGTGATTAAATTGTTTAAATTACCAAAAGATTTTTAAAGGAGAATAAGTTTAAAATTTAATTTATCTGTTTAAAATTGCACCACCAGTTAAAATTAAATTATTGAGTTAAGAATAACTTTATTTAAATGGTAATAATTATTCGATTTGTTCGAATATTAATAAAATTCATATAATTGTCATTCAAGGTCAATGGGAACGAGTCGAGATTGGTAATGATTGCAACTTAAAGGCAAAGGTGAGATTTTCTCACTCATTTGGATGCTCTGAATTAAATTTAAATGTCAAATTTAAATTATTGGATAAGTTTGATTGATTGACAATAATTTATTCACTGGTTAATATCATAACCCATATACTATAATATCCATTTGAAAGTGGAATTAATATGTTACTGTGCTAACATTTGTGGATGTAGTGTAACAGGTTGGAGGGATCCAACAGGATTCCTCAAAATATTTATTTATTACATATATGTGTTGTTATATGACAGGTTGGATGGATTGATATGGATTTATATATGAATTGAATTATTAACTGTAAATTACATTGGAAGTTAAAATTTGGATAAATGCTATAATTTAATTTAATTAGAGGTAGTTCAATGGAACTTGAAGAGAAATATTTAATTAAGAAGTTTGGATTTTCTTATACATGAAATTTAAGAAAAGATAAAAGTTATTTATATTTTAATTGGTTGAAGTTAAGGTTTACTTATATATTGACAACTCGAAGGAATATTGTGAATCGATAAATGAATTTGAAGTAAAATGAAGTTCTATTAAGGAAATGAAAAGAAAATTTATTAAGGAATAAAAAGAAATTTTTATTAAGAAACAATATGAATCTTACTGAAGAATAAATTTTAAAGGTAAGATTTTAAATAAAATTGTTTTATAAATAAAAGGACAATTCAGGGAAGTTATAGAATTTATAACGAAGTTTATAAATGAAAAGGAAAGAAACTGGTAAATATGGGAAGAGATAAGTCAAGGAGAACTTATATGGAGTTATAAATTTGTTTGAAACGGAAATAATAGTATATTTCCGAAAGTGAGAAGTGTGAATTTGGACAAGAGGGATTTATAGATGGATATTGGATTTCCTAAATTATAAAGTTATTTTAAAAGGAATATTTTTTAAAATTACGATACTATATAGGTTTTTATAAATCATTTCGAATTTAAAATATTTCAAATTAGTTATTTTTGAAGGCATAGCAATTATTTGGAATAAACTCTAATTTTCTAAAACCCGCTTTGAAGCTTATAAATATCTAGATATAAATTTTAATATTTAATATTACTTCTTAATTAAATCTAAATGTTTTCAAATGCTTTTAGAATTCAATTAATAATCCTCTTGTGATGATAAGTGAGTTATTAAATGAGATAAGATTTAGGAGAAATCTTATTAAGAGAAGGAATTGAGTTTGAAACTTATAAGCAAAGTATAAATTGATTTTTTTTTGATAGGGATGAGAAAATAAGAAATATTTTCAAAGGTAAAATCAAATTGAGTGTATATGAGAAATCAGTTAAGTGATTTCATGGAAATAAAAGAACTGTGAAATTTATTTCAAATAGGTTAAATGGGAATATTATCTGTATGACAATTGGGATAAATAATTTGTGGAAATTATTTGATGGTTGCTTGTGTGTGATTAATTGATAGTTAAATAACCGACTATCAATATTGGACAATGCGCTGATCGTTTCGAAGAGTCCGGGATCGGATTTAATTATCCGAAAACCACTTCGATCCGGTTTGTACGATTACGAATGAAGACCGTGAAGACTTGAAGACGGTGATTCGTTTTGTCCAAACCCCGGGCAACTTGTATGGATTGAATGCTTTCAGAACATCGTCAGGTGGACGATGAGCATTCTAAGTGATGCGTTCTTGAAAGGTAACGCTTAACCTCAAGCCTCATCAACCGGGAATGGCTAAAACAGGGGAGGTGCTGCAAGGTTAGGTGGGTCATGCCCAAGCAGGACAAGATGTTTCTCCTGTCTAGATGTCTCTTTTTATTCGGCTTAGTGGGTGGTTGGTCGCGCCAACCATGGGGTTTATCTTGTTCGGGACTGTTCAGTAAGGAATGGTTCCGGCCTTGTATTGCAGGGGAGCGGGCGTACTCCTCGGTACTATGATCTAGGCCAGGTACTGTGACGGGCGGTACCCCAGTTGCCCAGCCATTGATGGAAATCCATTCTCCCTACGAGCCTTGTACGAGTTTTGTTTGTATTACCCACTCTGTGGCTAGTAGCTGGAATTTAATAGATGTAACAATTTCGGCTATTTTATAAGTATTTGTATATAGACCCTATTATAATATCAGAGGATTTCTATAAAAGGTGTTTTAGCTATCGTAAGGTAAAAACCCGACATGTTTATTTGTGGCGTGGTCTTACGAGATGCTTTTGTTTTTAAACGATTTTTGAAACTTTAATAGTCCAATTGAGTGTGATTTTCTCACGCTGGTATTCCAGACTGACTCGGGTGTTGTTTTAAATGATGCTCGGGTCAGACCGAGTTAAACAGGATCAGGTTATATTGCTAGAGCTCAGGAGACGAGCTGGTGACAGAGCGTATTTCCGTATTTGCCTATTATTTCTGCTGTGTATGGACATGTATGATTGATTGATGTACTTTGATGAAGGTATGTATGTATATGTATACAGTAAGATTTATTTGTATTTTAAAACTGTATTCTATATATTATATTTTATTCCGCTGGGATGTGAGATTCTGATGATGTTTTCTTTTCTTCTTCTTCTACCTCTTTCTTCATTAACCCGAAGACTCGTATTTTTGTTCCACTTTGAGCTGACGAGTGGTGGTTTTCGTTAGTTCAAAGGGGTACGGATTTGCGGGCCTTTACACTTGGTATCAGAGCTGAAGGTTAAGCGAGAACCTTGGCTCTGGTGGGGAATTTACTCATTAGAAATTGAGTCAATGGTACTCTAGAATGAGTTTGAGTGTTTTTATAGATATGAGCGCGTATTTGTTAGTGAATATAAAATGGTTTTATATTGCGTTGATTGATTTATTGAGTGGTATATGAACCTTCGTCGGCACAGCCTCGAAAACTGTATTGAAGGGGTTTATAAACACTTAAATAGAGCAATTCGACACAATACTGATTTTCCAAAGTGGGTGAATGAAATAATTTCATCCAAAATATATTTTGATAAAAAAGGAATATTTTTCTAAAATTATTATAACATGGATGTTTGGATGATAATATGTTTGACCGATGAGGTAATTAAATTTAAAATAGTTATCTAATCAAGGAAAACATCAAACGTTGAATTTTGGAATTAAAACTTAAAGTGAAAAGTTAAAGATGGGAATTTAACTTGGATTAAAATTTAAAACTTGAAATTTAATTAGTGATTTGGAAGGAATAAATTAGTAATTTTTAGTGAAGTTGAAATGGGAAATAAAACTTTAAGTGGATTGAAATTAATTCAAGTTATGTGAATGGAAGCAAATTGAATTAAACTGAAAATAAAATTCAGTTGTATTTGAATTAAGTTGTAATTTGAATTTAAAATGGAATTTAGTGATGGAACCCGAGTTATAAATAGAAATTCCATTGAATGGTAAGTAAATTAAATAAGAATTGGGATTGTTTTGGAATTGGACTAAAGTAAAGATAATTTGAAGTTACAAATTAGATCCAAATCAAGTATGGATGGAATAAATTGGCCTTGAATATTATCTTAACAAATTTAGATTGGTTAATTAAATCACATGGGATTTGATCTAGATGAGTATCAAATAAATTGCAATGAATTTAAGTACGAAGTTGCAATAATTAAATTAACTTAAGATTTAAAATTTATGGAAAGGTGATTTCGAAGAACGTGGAAGTTCATTAATTAAAATAGAATGGTAAAGTACCTTAAACTTTGGATGTGATTGGATAGTAAATAACAAATTTCATTGGATTGTGAACTTTGATTGAACTGGAATTAACTTAAGCTAAGTTAATGTTTGAATTTGAATGAGAGTGAATTAATTTGAGATATAGATGATATAGTAATAAAATTCTCACTTGAGTAAAATTCATAGTAATGAAATGAAGTTGAATTTAATGTAAGCTAAGTGAAATTTGAATTTGAAGTAATAAGACTTCAATAGCGTATAAAAAAAATTGAGAGGTGTTGAAATAAAAATATATACTTGGCTAAGTAAAAATATATAAACCCGAAGTAAAATATAATCGGAATGTGGTTAACTGTAAATGAATGGAAGTGAGAAGATAAATAAGAAGTGGACTTATAAAATTAAGATGGAATAAATAAGCCAAACAGAATTGTTTGAAATTGGAAAATGAATAGAAATTCAAACCTGAATTTCCAAATAGAATTGAACCAAGGAAATTTAAATGGAGGGATTTTTGAAGCTAAAAAGTCAAGTATTGACTTATAAACTGGGAGTAAACTAATTTGGGATAAATTAGTAACCTGAATATGTGAATAAACTTCGAATTGGTTAAATAAAAGCTGAATGGTAAATTAATAAAAGTGCAGAGTGAATTAAAGTGAATGGGAGGAAGAGACCTTGAATTATAAATATAAAATTCAACTTGGATTGGTTGATAAATAAAATGAAATTGGATTAAATATAAATGGTTAGAAGTGCGAACAAAAATTTAATTGTGTATAAATAAAGTGAAAGTGGTCTTGTAATAAGTTAAATAAGTTCGAGAATGAATCGAACATGGGAATTGAATTTTTAAATGGAATATTTAATTGAGTTAAGAATAAATGAAAGAGATTTGATTTGAATAAAATCAAATTAAATTGGAAAAGAATTTATAGGCAAATGAAATAAACTTAAGTGATGAAAGTTAAATAATTTGAAGTAACTTAACTTAAGTTTAAAATTCAATGAAGGATGACTTAAATAAATTTGGGACACGATTGTTAAATTTTAAGCATTGGAGTTGTCGAGCTTAATAAAAATGGTATTGAATAAAATCAATGCAAAAACATGGTAGAATGGAATGAAATTTCATATAACTTGAGTTGGAATCAATTTTAAAACAGTTGTAAAATTAAAGAAATTGTTTGTTGAATAAATATTGTCGAATTTGCATGAAATAATTGTTGTTGTCGTAACAAGATTAAATACAGTCCTATGGAATAATAGAAGTAATTAAGCTTGAATTTTTGAATAACGTGCCATGAATACAAATAGTTCGGGTTAAGAATGAATTGAATAAAAGAATGATATTGGAAATCATTCTGAATCGAATATGGTGTTACAAATTGAGTATAAGCAATTGGATTTAATTGGAACCTTATCAATTGTTTATACAAAATGCTTGTATACATTGTTTATAAAATATGGTTTTGAATTAATAAGAAGAAGAAATTGATTTTTGGAAACCAATTAAATTGAAAATGGGTTTGTTTAGGGATAATTATGAATTAGAAATAAGTAAATGTGTTGTAACCCACTTAAAGTTGAATGCAAACGGTGTTTGTGTCAGTTATGAACAAACGGAACTAGTTTGGAAACTATATAAATTTGTTATGAAGTTATTTATATGGCATTGCTTGTGTTATCGATGTGTTGTAGTTTCTTAAATAAATGAAATATTATAAATTTCATAAATATGTTGCTTATATATTTAAACTGAGTAAGTACACGTACCAGAAGACTGTATAGCGAGATTTTGGGCACGCAAATGCTAAATTAAATAAGCCGCTTGCTTAAAATGCTAAATAAGGTACGCCTACGCAATACAAAATAGGAAATATGAACTGTTTTTGGTTTTTCCGACCGTGTGGGTCGATGTATATATATTTATATCTGTTGTCAAATTGCAAAAGCTCCTCCGTACAAAGGGGACTCTGCCAAAAAAATTCAGAAATTTTGGGAGTTAGAAAATTTTTGAAGTTTTTGAAAATTTTGTTAACAACAAATGTTTTCAAATTGGAAATTGGAATAATTAGAGAAAGAAACTAATTTGAAATAATGACATGAATTTATTATAAATGAAAAATAGAATTTAAATATTCGGGATTAAAGAGAGACTGAATTCATATGGAAATGGAAGAATCAATTGAATAAGAATGAATACAAACTAAAGTGGTAAGATGAAAATAAATATAAGAAACAAATAAAATGCTTATACTAACTTGAGTAAGGAAAAATGCATTCTCAATTGGGAATTGATATTCAAATATAGTCAAAATAATATTTGAATGAATAGATATGGACATTTGTAAGAATGTCGATAAAATGTTTTTGAATATTGTGATTGGGTATATTGCTGTGTAAGATATGCAGGTAATATAAAGCTAAAGAGAATTGAGTTTAGCTTCAAAAGATAAAATTGAAATGCTCGACAAAAAGGTATGTGTTTAAATTTATATATGGAAATTGATTGGGTTTTTGATTGAGCCACTTGGCTTTTTGTTTTCTTTTGGGTTTTTGAGAGGCCGTAGAGCCATTTTGTAGTTGTACCGAGCTAGCCGCGCAAAGGAGATGCTGGCGAAATTTTTCGGGAATTTAGGGTGTTAGAAAAATATTGAGAAAATTTTGATAATGTAAAATTTGGTTTTAAATTGAAACTTGAATGGTTAAACAAATAGTATAGTTTGAAACTAAGGAAAGGTTTGAAAAGTTAATAAGAAATGTAATGCGTCTTTTATTAAAAGATAGCTAGTAAAATAGTGGAAGGTTAGTTTTGGAGAAATAGTAACGGGTATTGCGACATTCTTCCTAATTAGTAATTTCGGGGAAGAAATTATATTAAGGGGGAAGGAATGTAACGACCCAGATTTTTGACGGCTAATTTATAATATTTAAATTGGATTTAAATATTTAATTTGAACTTTAATTTGATTATAATATGAACAGTTGGTTTTATTTAATATAAAAGTGATTCAGAATTTAAATATAATCCTTAATTGAACAAATTAATTAATTATTAAAGGGATACTTAGATATTGGGTAAAATATAAAGAATTGGGAATTATAAGCTTATTGGAAATATTTTAACGGCTTATAAAATTTATATTGATCATACTGGAAGTAATAGATGAATTAAAGTAGAATTTAACCGTCGTTTGTTAAATTTTAAATTTGCATAGTTAAATTGACATTTAAAAAATAACCTTCCGAGGCTCAGTCTCGGAATTCAACGAAACCAGTTCCGTTGGATCCGTAATATTGAATTATTGCCGGATTTCAAATTTCGTAATTTTTGGAGTGACCGAGTGATTGTACGATAAGCTAACGCGCTATAATTGAATTCGAGAAGATTTTAAAATATAACGTTTAAAATAAAATTATTAGCGTAGCTTCCTCAACACACTATTGTTCGTCTTCCTGAATACGCCTCCCATCTTCTTTATTATCGCGTTGCTGCCTGTTTCACATTTCGATCACAGAACTTAAAATTTACTTCACTAATGGCCGCTTACCTTTCTCTTAATCGCGAACAAATCCTTCCTCCTCTATTAAAATTGCCGAACCCTCTGCCCTATTTTTTTTTCAAAGCTCAAGCCGTATTCATAAAAAAAAGAAAAAATAAGGGGGATATCGGCGAATCGAATCGATTTGGGGCGAATAGATCTCGCATTCGAGCAGTGGAGGTCGCGCGCACTCAATTTCGAGGAAGCTCGGTGGCACGTCGCGAGTGAGGGGGCGACTCGTTCGTGGCGGCGACGAGTGATTGGGGGGCGACTGCGGTGTCGAGGCTGAGGGGAGGGGCGCGTTTGTCTCGTGTTCGGTGGAGTGGAGTCGCGCGTGTGCAGGATGTATTGGTGGAGGCGCTCGTGTTGGCGGCAAGCTGTTGAGGGTGGCGTCGATTAGTGGGTTATGCGGTGGCAGTGGAGGCCGTTGGCATGGAGTCGCGTGGTGGTTCTGGGCTTCGGCAAGTTCGTTTAGGCATCTGCAGTTCGCGAGACTGTGAGGTATTTGTTTCTGTTTTATTTTTTATTTTATTTTTAAATTTAGTTTAAATGTATAAACAGTAAAACAGAAAAATAGATAAGGTTTTGAAAATTTGAAATTTAAATGTTGAAGAATTTATATACAGACAGGTTTGAAAGGTAAGGATTTTAGGATACTGAAAAGTCTATATACAAATTGGAATTTTAAAACCAGTAAAACAGAAATTTTATATAGAACTTTGGAAAAATAATATTAATAATAATAATATTAAGATTAGATTTTTTTTAAATAAATATAATTATATATGCATGTGTTTCAAGGATAAAATGAATCTACCTGTTTTAAATATTATTTTAAATAGTGGATTTAGTGATTAAATTTTTTAAATTACCAAAAGATTTTTAAAGGAGAATAAGTTTAAAATTTAATTTATCTGTTTAAAATTGCACCACCAGTTAAAATTAAATTATTGAGTTAATAATAACTTTATTTAAACGGTAATACTTATTCGATTTGTTCGAATATTAATAAAATTCATACAATTATCATTCAAGGTCAATGGGAACGAGTCGAGATTGGTAATGATTGCAACTTAAAGGCAAAGGTGAGATTTTCTCACTCATTTGGATGCTCTAAATTAAATTTGAATGTTAAATTTAAATTATTGGATGAGTTTGGTTGATTGACAATAATTTATTCACTGGTTAATATCATAACCCATATACTATAATATCCATTTGAAAGTGGAATTGATATGTTACTGTGCTAACATTTGTGGATGCAGGGTAACAGGTTGGAGGGATCCAACAGGATTCCTCAAAATATTTATTTATTATATATATATGTGTTGTTATATGACAGGTTGGATGGATTGATATGGATTTATATATGAATTGAATTATTAACTGTAAATTACATTGGAAGTTAAAATTTGGATAAATGCTATAATTAAATATAATTAGAGGTAGTTAAATGGAACTTGAAGAGAAATATTTAATTAAGAAGTTTGGATTTTCTTATACTTCAAATTTAAGGAAAGATAAAACTTATTTATATTTTAATTGATTGAAGTTAAGGTTTACTTATATATTGACAACTCAAAGGAATTTTATGAATCGATAAATGAATTTGAAGTAAAATGAAGTTCTATTAAGGAAATGAAAAGAAAATTTATTAAGGAATAAAAAGAAATTTTTATTAAGAAACAATATGAATCTTATTGAAGAATAAATTTTAAAGGTAAGATTTTAAATAAAATTGTTTTTATAAATAAAAGGACAATTCAGGGAAGTTATAGAATTTATAACGAAGTTTATAAATGAAAAGGAAAGAAACCGGTAAATATGGGAAGAGATAATTCAAGGAGAACCTATATGGAGTTATAAATTTGTTTGAAACGGAAATGATAGAATATTTCCGAAAGTGAGAAGTGTGAATTTGGACAAGAGGGATTTATAGATGGATATTGGATTTCCTAAATTATAAAGTTATTTTAAAAGGAATATTTTTTAAAATTACGATACTATATAGGTTTTTATAAATCATTTTGAATTTAAAATATTTCAAATTTGTTATTTTTGAAGGCTTAGCAATTATTTGGAATAAACTCTAATTTTCTAAAACCCGCTTTGAAGCTTATAAATATCTAGATATAAATTTTAATATTTAATATTACTTCTTTATTAAATCTAAATGTTTTCAAATGCATTTAGAATCCAATTAATAATCCTCTTGTGATGATAAGTGAGTTATTAAATGGGATAAGATTTAGGAGAAATCTTATTAAGAGAAGGAATTGAGTTTGAAACTTATAAGCAAAGTATAAATTGATTTTTTTTTTGATAGGGATGAGAAAATAAGAAATATTCTCAAAGGTAAAATCAAATTGAGTGTATATGAGAAATCAGTTAACTGATTTCACGGAAATAAAAGAACTGTGAAATTTATTTCAAATAAGTTAAATGAGAATATTATATGTATGACAATTGGGATAAATAATTTGTGGAAATTATTTGATGGTTGCTTGTGTGTGATTAATTGATAGTTAAATAACCGACTATCAATATTGGACAATGCGCTGATCGCTTCGAAGAGTCCGGGATCGGATTTAATTATTCGAAAACCACTTCGATCCGGTTTGTACGATTACGATGAAGACCGTGAAGAGTTGAAGACGGTGATTCATTTTGTCCAAACCCAGGGCAACTTGTATGGATTGAATGCTTTCAAAACATTGTCAGGTGGACGATGAGCATTCTAAGTGATGCGTTCTTGAAGGGTAACGCTTAAACTCAAGCCTCATCAACCGGGAATGGCTAAAACAGGGGAGGTGCAGCAAGGTTAAGTGGGTCATGCCCAAGCAGGACAAGATATTTCTCCTGTCTAGATGTCCCTTTTTATTCGGCTTAGTGGGTGGTTGGTCGCGCCAACCACGGGGTTTATCTTGTTCGGGACTGTTCAGTAAGGAATGGTTTCGGCCATGTGTTGCAGGGGAGCGGGCGTATTCCTCGATACTCTGATCTAGGCCATGTTCTGTGGCGGGCGGTACCCCAGTAGCCCAGCCATTGATGGAAATCCATTCTCCCTACGAGCCTTGTACGAGTTTTGTTTGTATTACCCACTCTGTGGCTAGTAGCTGGAATTTAATAGATGTAACAATTTCGGCTATTTTATAAGTATTGGTATATAGACCCTATTATAATATCAGAGGATTTCTATAAAAGGTGTTTTAGCTATCGTAAGGTAAAAACCCGACATGTTTATTTGTGGCGTGGTCTTACGAGATGCTTTTGTTTTTAAAGGATTTTTGAAACTTTAATAATCCAATTGAGTGTGATTTTCTCACGCTCGTATTCCAGACTGATTCGGGTGTTGTTTTATATGATGCTCGGGTCAGACCGAGTTAAACAGGATTAGGTTATATTGCTGGAGCTCAGGAGACGAGCTGGTGACAGAGCGTATTTCCGTATTTGCCTATTATTTCCGCTGTGTATGGACATGTATGATTGATTGATGTACTCTGATGATGGTATGCATGTATATGTATACAGTACAGATTTGTTTGTATTTTAAAACTGTATTCTATATATTATATTTAATTCCGCCGCGATGTGAGATTCTGATGTTGTTTTCTTTTCTTCTTCTTCTACCACTTTCTTCTTTAACCCGAAGACTCGTATTTTGATTCCACTTTGAGCTGACGAGTGGCGGTTTTGGTTAGTTCAAAGGGGTACAGATTTGCGGGCCTTTACACTTGGTATTAGAGCTGAAGGTTAAGCGAGAACCTTGGCTCTGGTGGGGAATTTACTCATTAGAAATAGAGTCAATGGTACTCTAGAATGAGTTTGAGTGTATTTATAGATATGAGCGCGTATTTGTTAGTGAATATAAAATGGTTTTATATTGCGTTGATTGATTTATTTAGTGGTATATGAACCTTCGTCGGCACAGCCTCGAAAACTGTATCGAAGGGGTTTCTAAACACTTAAATAGAGCAATTCGACACAATATTGATTTTCCAAAGTGGGTGAATGAAAGAACTTCATCCAAAATATATTTTGATATAAAAGGAATATTCTTCTGAAATTATTATAACATGGATGTTTGGATGATAATATGTTTGACCAATGAGATAATTAAATTTAAAATAGTTATCTAATCAAGGAAAACATCAATTGTTGAATTTTGGAATTAAAACTTAAAGTGAAAAGTTAAAGATGGGAATTTAATTTGGATTAAAATTTAAAACTTGAAATTTAATTAGTGATTTGGAAGGAATAAATTAGTAGATTTTAAGTGAAGTTGAAATGGGAAATAAAACTTAAAGTGGATTGAAATTAATTCAAGCTATGTGAATGGAAGCAAATTGAATTAAACTGAAAATAAAATTCAGTTGTATTTGAATTAAGTTGTAATTTGATTTTAAAATGGAATTTAGTGATGGAACCCGAGATATAAATAGAAATTCCATTGAATGGTAAGTAAATTAAATAAGAATTGGGATTGTTTTGGAATTGGACTAAAGTAAAGATAATTTGAAGTTACAAATTAGATCCAAATCAAGTATGGATGGAATAAATTGGCCTTGAATATTATCTTAACAAATTTAGATTGGTTAATTAAATCACATGGGATTTGATCTAGATGAGTATCAAATAAATTGCAATGAATTTAAGTACGAAGTTGCAACAATTAAATTAACTTAAGATTTAAAATTTATGGAAAGGTGATTTCGAAGAACGTGGAAGTTCATTAATTAAAATAGATTGGTAAAGTACCTTAAACTTTGGATGTGATTGGATAGTAAATAACAAATTTCATTGGATTGAGAACTTTGATTGAACTGGAATTAACTTAAGCTAAGTTAATGTTTGAATTTGAATGAGAATGAATTAATTTGAGATTTAGATGATATAGTAATAAAACTCTTACTTGAGTAAAATTCATAATAATGAAATGAAGTTTAATTTAATGTAAGCTAAGTGAAATTTGAATTTGAAGTAATAAGACTTCAATAGCTTATAAAAAAATTGAGAGGCATTGAAATAAAAATATATACTTGGCTAAGTAAAAATATATAAACCCGAAGTAAAATATAATGGGAATGTGGTTAACTGTAGATGAATGGAAGTGATAAGATAAATAAGAAGTGGACTTATAAAATTAAGATGGAATAAATAAGTCAAATAGAGTTGTTTGAAATTGGAAAATGAATAGAAATCCAAACCTGAATTTCCAAATAGAATTGAACCAAGGAAATATAAATGGATGGATTTTTGAAGCTAAAAAGTCAAGTATTGACTTATAAACTGGGAGTAAACTAATTTGGGATAAATTAGTAACCTGAATATGTGAATAAACTTTGAATTGGTTAAATAAAAGCTGAATGGTAAATTAATAAAAGTCGAGAGTGAATTAAAGTGAATGGGAGGAAGAGACCTTGAATTATAAATATAAAATTCAACTTGGATTGGTTGGTAAATAAAATGAAATTGGATTAAATATAAATGGTTAGAAGTGCGAACAAAAATTCAGTTGTGTATAAATAAAGTGAAAGTGGTCTTGTAATAAGTTAAATAAGTTCGAGAATGAATCGAACATGGGAATTGAATTTTTAAATGAAACAATTAATTGAGTTAAGAATAAATGAAAGAGATTTGATTTGAATAAAATCAAATTAAATTGGAAAAGAATTTATGGGCAAATGAAATAAACTTAAGTGATGAAAGTTAAATAATTTGAAGTAACTTAACTTAAGTTTAAAATTCAATGAAGGATGACTTAAATAAATTTGGGACACGATTGTTAAATTTTAATCATTGGAGTTGTCGAGCTTAATAAAAATGGTATTGAATAAAATCAATGCAAGGACATGGTAGAATGGAATGAAATTTCATATAACTTGAGTTGGAATCAATTAAAACAGTTGTAAAATTAAAGAAATTGTTTGTTGAATAAATATTGTCGAATTTGCATGAAATAATTGTTGTTGTCGTAACAAGATTAAATACAGTTCTATGGAATAATAGAAGTAATTAAACTTGAATTTTTGAATAACGTGCCATGAATACAAATAGTTCGGGTTAAGAATGAATTGAATAAAAGAATGATATTGGAAATCATTCTGAATCGAATATGGTGTTATAAATTGAGTAAAAGCAATTGGATTTAATTTAAACCTTATCAATTGTTTATACAAAATGCTTGTATACACTGTTTATAAAATATGGTGTTGAATTGATAAGAAGCAGAAATTGATTTTTGGAAACCAATTAAATTGAAAATGGGTTTGTTTAGGGATAATTATGAATTAGAAATAAGTAAATGTGTTGTAACCCAGTTAAAGTTGAATGTAAACGGTGTTTGTGTCAGTTATGAACAAATGGAACTAGTTTGGAAACTATATAAATTTGTTATGAAGTTATTTATATAGCATTGCTTATGTTATTGATGTGTTGTAGTTGCTTAAATAAATGAAATGTTATAAATTTCATAAATATGTTGCTTATATATTTAAACTGAGTAAGTACAGGTACCAGAAGACTGTATAGCGAGATTTTGGGCACGCAAATGCTAAATTAAATAAGCCGCTTGCTTAAAATGCTAAATAAGGTACGCCTACGCAATATAAAATAGGAACTATGAACTGTTTTTGGTTTTTGCGACCGTGTGGGTCGATGTATATATATTTATATCTATTGTCAAATTGCAAAAGCTCCTCCGTACAAAGGGGACTCTGCCAAAAATTTTCAGAAATTTTGGGAGTTAGAAAATTTTTGAAGTTTTTGAAAATTTTGTTAACAACAAATGTTCTCAAATTGGAAATTGAAATAATTAGAGAAAGAAACTAATTTGAAATAATGACATGAATTTATTATAAATGAAAAATAGAATTTAAATATTCGGGATTAAAGGGAGATTGAATTCATATGGAAATGGAAGAATCAATTGAATAAGAATGAATACAAATTAAAGTGGTAAGATGAAAATAAATATAAGAAACAAATAAAATGCTTATACTAACTTGAGTAAGGAAAAATGCGTTCTCAATTGGGAATTGATATTCAAATATAATCAAAATAATATTTGAATGAATAGATATGGACATTTGTAAGAATGTCGATAAAATGTTTTTGAATATTGTGATTGGGTATATTGTTGTGTAAGATATGCAGGTAATATAAAGGTAAAGAGAATTGAGTTTAGCTTCAAAAGATAAAATTGAAATGCACGACAAAAAGGTATGTGTTTAAATTTATATATGGAAATTGATTGGGTTTTTGATTGAGCCACTTGGCCATTTGTTTTCTTTTGGGTTTTTGAGAGGCCGTAGAGCCATTTTGTAGTTGTACCGAGCTAGCCGCGCAAAGGAGACGCTGGCGAAATTTTTCGGTAATTTAGGGTGTTAGAAAAATTTTGAGAAAATTTTGATAATGTAAAATTTGGTTTTAAATTGAAACTTGAATGGTTAAACAAATAGTATAGTTTGAAACTAAGGAAAGGTTTGAAAAGTTAATAAGAAAGGTAATGCGTCTTTTATTAAAAGATAGCTAGTAAAATAGTGGAAGGTTAGTTTTGGAGAAATAGTAATGGGTATTGGGACATTCTTCCTAATTAGTAATTTCGGGGACGAAATTCTTTTAAGGGGGAAGGAATGTAACGACCCGGATTTTTGACGGCTAATTTATAATATTTAAATTGGATTTAAATATTTAATTTGAACTTTAATTTGATTATAATATGACCAGTTGGTTTTATTTAATATAAAAGTGATTCAGAATTTAAATATAATCCTTAATTGAACAAATTAATTAATTATTAAAGGGATACTTAGATATTGGGTAAAATATAAAGAATTTGGAATTGTAAGCTTATTGGAAATATTTTAACGGCTTATAAAATTTATATTGATCAAACTGGAAGTAATAGATGAATTAAAGTAGAATTTAACCGTCGTTTGTTAAATTTTAAATTTGCATATTTAAATTGACATTTAAAAATAACCTTCCGAGGCTCAGTCTCGGAATTCAGCGAAACCAGTTCCGTTGGATCCGTAATAATGAATTGTTGCCGGATTTCAAATTTCATAATTTTTGGAGTGACCGGGTGATTGTACGATAAGCAAACGCGCTATAATTGAATTCGAGAAGATTTTAAAATATAACATTTAAAATAAAATTATTAGCGTAGCTTCCTCAACACACTATTGTTCGTCTTTCTAAATACGCCTCCCATCTTCTTTATTATCGCGTTGCTGCCTGTTTCACCTTTCGATCACAGAACTTAAAATTTACTTCACTAATGGCCGCTTACCTTTCTCTTAATCGCTAACAAATCCTTCCTCCTCTATTAAAATTGCCGAACCCTCTACCCTATTTTTTTTCAAAGCTCAAGCCGTATTCATAAAAAAAAGAGGGATATCGGCGAATCGAATCGATTTGGGGCGAATAGATCTCGCGTTCGAGCAGTGGAGGTCGCGCGCACTCAATTTCGAGGAAGCTCGGTGGCACGTCGCGAGTAAGGGGGCGACTCGTTCGTGGCAGCGGCGAGTGATTGGGGGGCGACTACGGTGTCGAGGTTGAGGGGAGGGGCGCGTTTGTATCGTGTTCGGTGGAGTGGAGTCGCACATGTGCAGGATGTATTGGTGGAGGCGCTCGTGTTGGCGGCAAGCTGTTGAGGGTCGCGTCGATTAGTGGGTGATGCGGTGGCAGTGGAGGCCGTAGGCATGGAGTCGCGCGGTGGTTCTGGGCTTCGGCAACGTTCGTTTAGGCATCTGCAGTTCGCGAGACTGTGAGGTATTTTTTTCTGTTTTATTTTAAAAAAATAATAATTTAAATGTATAAACAGTAAAACAGAAAAATAGATAAGGTTTTGAAAATTTGAAATTTAAATGTTGAAGAATTTATATACAGACAGGTTTGAAAGGAAGGATTTTAGGATACTGAAATGTCTATATACAAATTGGAATTTTAAAACCAGTAAAACAGAAATTTTATATAGAACTTTGGAAAAATAATATTAATAATAATAGTATTAAGATTAGATTTTTTTTAAATAAATATAATTATATATGTATGTGTTTCATGGATAGAATAAATCTACATGTTTTAAATATTATTTTAAATAGTGGATTTAGTGATTAAATTGTTTAAATTACCAAAAGATTTTTAAAGAGAATAAGTTTAAAATTTAATTTATCTGTTTAAAATTGCACCACCATTTAAAATTAAATTATTGAGTTAAGAATAACTTTATTTAAATGGTAATAATTATCCGATTTGTTCGAATATTAATAAAATTCATACAATTGTCATTCAAGGTCAATGGGAACGAGTTGAGATTGGTAATGATTGCAACTTAAAGGCAAAGGTGAGATTTTCTCACTCATTTGGATGCTCTAAATTAAATTTAAATGTTAAATTTAAATTATTAGATGAGTTTGGTTGATTGACAATAATTTATTCACTGGTTAATATCATAACCCATTGACGCAGCGGATAATAACGAAAACGATATAGATTGATGAAAGTAGCAAACGGTGGATTGAAGATACTGAAATGCCCAAATTCGTTGATCACAAGGATATCGAATTCTAGCTATCTTCGACACGTTGATAGCGCACTGTAACGACCCGTATTTTTAGCTATTTTAATTAGAAAATTTAAGGTGATTATTGAAGGAAAATGATTATTAATGTAATTTGTTGAATAATTTAATATTTGAAATTATTTGAATAATTGGATAACGGGTTTAATATGATTAAAAATGATTTGTAAAATTCTATTTTATCGTATTAAAGTTAGAATGATGTTGTAGAACTTTTAAAATCGAATTAAAAGTAAATTTGTGAAAATTGAATATTTTAATATTTAATTGACGAGTTAAAATAGCCATTTTTCAAACAGACTCGGATTTCGACGAAACTTGTTTCATCGGATCCGTAATAGTAAATTATGGTAGGATTTCAATTTTCGTAGCAATTGGACTTGTCGTTTGGCCGTGCGAGCTTGAAACGCGTAGAAATTTAATTTCGAATTTAATTAAAATAATCGACTTCGAAAAGCTATCTTCCAGATATGATCGAATTAGGCCTTGAAACTAGTTCCATTGCGTCCGGAATGGGGGTAAAACCTTATAAACGCCTGGCGGCACGTCTCGATTGGAGTTCGGGTGATTTTGGACCTACCTATATAAATTCGCACGCTAACCGAGACAGTTTTATTATTATTTTAATCCAGAAACCCTAATTCTAAATCATGGCCGCCACCTATTCCATGGCCAGAAAATTTCGAAACTTCTTCCTCATTTTCCTCCTAATCCATCAACAATTAGCAAAAACTCTCAACTGCAAAGTTGTAGAGGACATCAAGATCTAGCTATCCAACGGTGGAGATCGGAAACGGAGCTACGGATCAACGGCAAATCGAGATTGGACCTGCTGCGTTTTTCACACAATTCGAGGCAGAGGGGGTGGCCGAGCTTCAGGCTATTGATGGTGAAGGTGGAGTAAGGCGGTGGCTTCGAAGTGGTGTAACCTGATCGTGTTCATGTTCGTCGTGGAGGTCGAAAAATCAAACCCTAAGTGCGGCTATCATGGGTTCTTGTTAACGTGAATAACCTGGAGGTGTGAAACGTGAAGGAGAAGAAGGCACGTACGGGCCTGATGGGAGCAAAGTGGAATCAACGGCTCTGATTGAGTTGGGTAAATAGTATAAAAGAAATTGTAAAATTGATTATATTAAAATTTTACAAACTTTAAACGCGTATAACTTTTTCATACGAGGTCCGTTTTGGACGAGACTTTTTGCGTTGGAATCGTTTTGTCGAGCACTACGCAATGGAGCTGGATTGGAAGCATTTGGAGATAGTGAAAATTTCGGGAAAAATTAAACGTTCGTTTAATTTTATTCGAAATAAAGCGCTGGAACTACATTGAAATCAAGGTGAGTGTTTTATAACGCTCACACCGTACTAAATATTTTATGCTAGTTAAATTTGATATTATGAAGTGTTATGATTTTATTTGTCGTTGTTTGGTAAAAATTTAATTGTCATATAGCTTGTCATTTGCATTAACCGTTGGAAAATTAAATTGACAGTTAAATTGAAATTAAAATTGAATTGCGATTAAATTACCTGACATTGATAACTATGAAACTGCCATGAATTGTATTGTTTATTGGATGATGTATTTTGATGGATGCTATTGGTTGATAATTGAATGTTTGGATGTTTATTTGCTTATATAGATCCTGTTATGCATACATATGATACTGAGATTTAATTTAAGTAATATATACTCATCGTGGCATTTAATTGAAATAAATAATTACTTGGCCATAGGATAGAAAATTATATACGGACACCGAATTGGCTAAATTAATAATTTTTGAAATCGTCGATTTGAAATTTATTTAAATGTTTCGATTTAAAAGTGATAAATAGAAATCAATTTATAGAAATCGAATTTGTCGAAAATTTGAGTTGGAATGTTGAAATAAATTTTGGTTAAAAGAAATTGGTAAATAATTTAAGTTGTGACTTTAAAATTTAAAATTTGGATATGATTGAATTTCGAAAATCTATTTATTTTAAAGATTGAACATTATTTCGAGCTTTGAATATTACTAAGTAAAAGTGATATGAAAATGATATTTTGAAATCGAGTTTGGAATTGAATCATATTTGGAATTTTGATTTAAACTTGAATATTGTTGGAAATTTTGTTAAGTGTTACAAATTGATATTTTGAAAAATCAAGCTCCAAATCGATATAAATTGAAATTGAAATTAATTAAAGGTGAATGTAGAATTGAATTGATTTGAAGTAAAAGTTGACATTGTTTTGAGTTGAAATCGAAATTGAATCGGTAGAATGGAAATTGAAATTGATTTGAATTGAGAAGTTATAATTGAAATGGATTGATTTTGAAGCTGTTTTAATTTGTTTTCCAAATTACTCTGTTATATAAACCATTTTGAATACTTAAACTATTTTAATCTATTTTAAATCTACTTAACCCAATTTAAATTATTTTAAACTAATTTATCTATTTTAAATCCATTTTAAAGATTTTAAGTGTTTTTAACTATTTTAATTATTTAAAACTACTTTTAAACTACTTAAAACTATTTTCTAAAATCCTAAGCTGGTCAATAAGGTGAAATGTTTATATTTAAATCTTGAATTTAAATATGAAATCTGATATTTTGAAAGATACGATGATATTTGAATGGATTTGATTTTTGAAGCGAATATGATATTTTGATATCAATTATGAATCGATTTGAAATATAAAGGGCCAAAGGTGTAATAATACGT
This sequence comes from Allium cepa, assembly GCA_030765085.1. Lineage (NCBI taxonomy): Eukaryota > Viridiplantae > Streptophyta > Magnoliopsida > Asparagales > Amaryllidaceae > Allium > Allium cepa. The sequence continues at coordinate 421,547,980 of CM060946.1, read as the reverse complement.
AGTTATTAAAGAGACCGGGATCGGATATGGACATACTCTCTGTCGATACCGAAAACCACTTTAATAACTATTATACGCGGAGTGATGATCCAGAATGAAGTGGATGGTTTGGTGAACGCGTTGACTGAAGAAAGAGAACGATTATTGGATGACCCCTGACATGACTAAAACAGGAGCCGCGCCGGGCCATTGAGGTTCGCCACCTCTAGCGGACACACTTCTTCGATACCATAGCTATTACATTTGTGATGCGATTTGGGTGCACCCCTTGATTTCGGAGTGTTGTTTCACGGTGTTGGGGTAGCTGCTGGCTATGCCCAACATCAGTCCGGATCACGCAACTACTAGTATCCTAGTTGGTATCGCCTCATGTACCTTGTCATACTGATTATCCTATTCGCGACCACTACGTTTTGATTTGTACCTTGAGTATATGGATTGCCCTTTGGTGACTTCCGGTTTTGGGGAAACTACGGTCTTGTATATGCTTTTGGGAATATAAAATGTGTTAAGGGGGATTATGGTGACGCCTTAACGCTATTTTGATACTTTAAATTACTGATAGACATTATCTACTTAGCGTACAATACTATATAGTAGATAGTTTCACGGATCCTTGAGAGATGGAAAATCCCGTAACATCTCTTGAGTTATTGCACGCACGTTGACACTGGATAGGAGATGTCAAACCCCGTAAACATCTCTGACGCCGTTACACTCATATTTATTTTCGATTGATTTAACTTACATGAGGATATTTAGTCCTGACTCGAGTGTTTGTCTTTTCATTACGCTCGGGTCAGTCCTGAGTTTTCAGTTTAGGTTGAAGATCATTTCCTTGGAGGACGGAGACGAAGATTTGGTATATTATCTACTACTATTATATTCATTCCATTCCGCTGCATTGTTGTATGATATTTGTTGTGTATGTAGCTCTGATAAATGTTGTATAATAATAATCAAATGTATTCATTTCAAATGTATTCATTTAATTAACAGCTTCATGAACTGTTATTTTATTATTATACTTTAGCCTTCCGCTGTGAGATTCTGTGTTGTTTCATTTCCTTTATTTCCCTTCCTTTTCTTTTCTTAATTTCCCCAATAACTATCTGCCCTTTTAATGGTTTGGAATCGACATGTGTATTTGATCGTCGGTTTAAACTGTCCAAAAAGGCGGGACGTTACAGTTGGTATCAGAGCTTTGGTTTAGCGATAAACCTTGGCTCTAGTGGGGAATAACTCATTGAAATAGAGGTAAACTATATGAATGAGTTGAGTGTATATGAGAGAGCGTACTTGTTATTTGATATAAAATGGTTTTATATTGTGTTAAAATGTTCCGTTGAGTATTTATGAATTCTGGTCGATACTTGGGACGCCAAGGCGTCGATAGGAATTTCTAAACACTCGAATAGGACAAACCAACACAATATCTTTTTGGAATATATTTTATATAAAAGAATTATTTGAATATTTATTCATTTTGATTGAATTGATTGTTAGGAGATGATAATATTAGATTATTATCGTTATTGTTTGATCAGTCAATATTTACAACAATTGATTAAATAACAATGGATTTAGGAAAATGAAATCTTGTAAAAACAATTGATAATGAATATAAATGAATTTTAACTTGGATTTGGGAATTTAAATTCCGGTGTTTGAGATTGACTTACAAGAATTTGAAAAATATAATATGAGCATTATATGATAGTATAATTGAGTTGAAATTGTTTCGAAGGATTTTTTTAATGATAAGTGTTATATTCCCTTCTCTTGACGCTAGAAAATGATTTCGATGATGTGTGCACGCATCATTGGCGTTTATTTTCGAGAGTCCGAGTGGGGGAGACCACTTAATAGCTTGTCTAAACCTTGTTTTGACTCAAATTTTATTTTGTTTTGCATTCTCTATAGTGTGATTTGATATATAAATTATATAAGTATATATTATTTCAAACCTTGATTTGAAATGAAACCGGGATTGGAATTCTTAAGTTCTTTAATAATTAATGATTTTTTTTTATGATTGAAATGAATTTAGACTTGAATCATTAAGGAACTTCTGAATTGTGAAATGAGAAATGAACCTAAGAGCTAAGTGAAAATATCAATTGGAGTAGAAATCCTTAGAATTAGGAAATTATGAACTTAAAATAAAATTGAAACTGTAAAACTCGCATAGTATTAAATTTCATTCTATAGCTTAGATATAACTTACCAAAATACTTAAGAAGTTCAAAAATGTTATATGAATTGTTAATTGGATAATATACAAGTATAGGTTTGAATAATGAAATATGCATCTAATTAATGGTTTGCAAATATAAATAAAATTGTTAGTAAATAATTGGAATTTAAATTAACATTTAAAGGTGATTCACAATTATGTTAATATAAAATGAAAATACTATATGTGAATGTAAATGTGAAATTAAATTATAGTGAAATTTAAGTAACGACTTAAGAATTGATAAATTGAAAATTCAACTTTAAATGAAAAGAAGTTGTATGTTGTTTAACTACATTCTATTTGCATAACTATAACTTACCAAATGCTTAAAGGGTTTAAAATGCTAATAAGGATAAGTAGAGAAATAATATACCAGTGTGAGAGTGAAAAATAAAATGTAAAGATCTATTGATAGTTGTAAATATAAAAGAAATTTAAGCTGTAAAATGAATGATACATGTATAAGTGAATGAATAAAATTTAAACTTAATGAAATATAAAATTGGTAAATGGAAACTAATTAAATTTGAATATAACTAATTGTCAATAAACTTGGAAGTGTATGAAATTAAAATTGACTTGGAAATGTATAATTGATTTAGTGTAGATTTTGGATGGATGTTAATGTTTGATATGCATTGGTTGTTAGATGGATGATAATTGATTAAGTAGAATTCATTAGTGTTAATGAAATTGAATAAACGGAATAAAATTTTAAATAATTAAATTCAAATTGGGAGCAAATTGACTTGAATTAAAAATGTGAATGAAACAAACTTGAATAAATCGGAAACAAATTGAATGTAAACCTATTGCATGGATGAATAAGAAAATAGATGACTTTGTGTTTATGATTGTTCTTTAGAAAATTTGAAGTTTTGATGTTTTGTACTTTGAAATAATAAAAGCAAATTTTTGGAAAAAAAAAATCCAACATTGTCCAATATATGCTGAAACGAAAACAACCATAACTTTTAAATGGCCGAACGGAATTCGATAATTTTAGACTTTTCGGAAAGCTTAGAAATTATAGCACAACTTTTGTTTAGATAACTTGAGAAAATTCCTTCGTCTGCTTGGTTAAAAACTTGAATGTTACTCGCTGTCCTGTGTAAAAATAAGTAAAATCAGTAGTATACACCCTTAGTATTTTCGCCATATCTTTTGACTGGTATATCGGATTTTGATGATCTTACACTTTCTGGAAATCTAAGAACTTAAGCTAAAACTTTTGTTTTAAGTGTTTTGTGTTTTGATATCGTTTAGAAGGTCGAAAACGTGGGTGAACGTCGCTGACCTGCGCAATTCATTGCCCAGGCTGAGGCGTATTCTCTAAGTAAAACGGCCGTAACTTTTGAATGTATGGTCCGAATTCGATGATTTTGAACATTCCGGAAAGCTTGAAATGAATACAACAACTTTTGTTTAGATTCTGTTGCCAAATTTTATAGTTTAGGTGACCTAAAACTAAGATTTGTTTGCTGTCCTGAAATTGGAATCTCAGTTTTGAAGCTAAATAGGTTATATATATGTTGTGTAGGCTAAATATATCGATCTATCTTTATATGCATGGTTCTAACTTAGTTATTGAGCATTTTAGTAGGTAGCAAAGGGGTTGCGCTTCGTTGTAGAGCTCGCTTCTGTGCTAAATACAAAATGTAAGTAAACTGCTAATAAATGCTAAATAAAAGGTACGCTTATGATTTTATATGGTACTGGTGATATATATATGTTGTTTCCCCAGATATGGGATGCCTCATCATTAAGATGAGATGTATATTTGATATATATTGGTTATATTTGTGTTATATATTGAATTGTAAAAATTTTCGATCGAGCCGCGCAAAGGAGACCCTGCCGAAATTTTCCGTGAATCCGGGTGTTAGAAAATTTTTCAAGTTTTTAAATTTTATAACTTGTTTTGATAACTAACTTTTAAATTTAGAAAGCCGTTCGGAGTAACATTGTGGAAGCGTAGTTATGACTTTATAAATGGAATTTCATTGTTTTATAAGTTGGTAACTTTGAATAAAATATATCTAATGTTGAATTCTATACTTAGTTCCTTTTCCCTTCTTTTCCTTTTCGGGGACGAAAAGTTTTGAGTGGGGGAGAGTTTAACGACCCGTATTTTTAGCTATTTTAATTAGAAAATTTAAGGTGATTATTGAAGGAAAATGATTATTAATGTAATTTGTTGAATAATTTAATATTTGAAATTATTTGAATAATTGGATAACGGGTTTAATATGATTAAAAATGATTTGTAAAATTCTATTTTATCGTATTAAAGTTAGAATGATGTTGTAGAACTTTTAAAATCGAATTAAAAGTAAATTTGTGAAAATTGAATATTTTAATATTTAATTGACGAGTTAAAATAGCCATTTTTCAAACAGTCTCGGATTTCGACGAAACTTGTTTCATCGGATCCGTAATAGTAAATTATGGTAGGATTTCAATTTTCGTAGCAATTGGACTTGTCGTTTGGCCGTGCGAGCTTGAAACGCGTAGAAATTTAATTTCGAATTTAATTAAAATAATCGACTTCGAAAAGCTATCTTCCAGATATGATCGAATTAGGCCTTGAAACTAGTTCCATTGCGTCCGAAATGGGGGTAAACCTTATAAACGCCTTGCGGCACGTCTCGATTGGAGTTCGGATGATTTTGGACCTACCTATATAAATACGCACGCTAACCGAGACAGTTTTATTATTATTTTAATCCAGAAACCCTAATTCTAAATCATGGCCGCCACCTATTCCATGGCCAGAAAATTTCGAAACTTCTTCCTCGTTTTCCTCTCAATCCATCAACAATTAGCAAAAACTCTCAACTGCAAAGTTGTAGAGGACATCAAGATCTAGCTATCCAACGGTGGAGATCGGAAACGGAGCTACGGATCGACGGCAAATCGAGATTGGACCTGCTGCGTTTTTCACACAATTCGAGGCAGAGGGGGTGGCCGAGCTTCAGGCTATTGATGGTGAAGGTGGAGTAAGGCGGTGGCTTCGAAGTGGTGTAACCTGATCGTGTTCATGTTCGTCGTGGAGGTCGAAAAATCAAACCCTAAGTGCGGCTATCATGGGTTCTTGTTAACGTGAATAACCTGGAGGTGTGAAACGTGAAGGAGAAGAAGGCACGTACGGGCCTGATGGGAGCAAAGTGGAATCAACGGCTCTGATTGAGTTGGGTAAATAGTATAAAAGAAATTGTAAAATTGATTATATTAAAATTTTACAAACTTTAAACGCGTATAACTTTTTCATACGAGGTCCGTTTTGGACGAGACTTTTTGCGTTGGAATCGTTTTGTCGAGCACTACGCAATGGAGCTGGATTGGAAGCATTTGGAGATAGTGAAAATTTCGGGAAAAATTAAACGTTCGTTTAATTTTATTCGAAATAAAGCGCTGGAACTACATTGAAATCAAGGTGAGTGTTTTATAACGCTCACACCGTACTAAATATTTTATGCTAGTTAAATTTGATATTATGAAGTGTTATGATTTTATTTGTCGTTGTTTGGTAAAAATTTAATTGTCATATAGCTTGTCATTTGCATTAACCGTTGGAAAATTAAATTGACAGTTAAATTGAAATTAAAATTGAATTGCGATTAAATTACCTGACATTGATAACTATGAAACTGCCATGAATTGTATTGTTTATTGGATGATGTATTTTGATGGATGCTATTGGTTGATAATTGAATGTTTGGATGTTTATTTGCTTATATAGATCCTGTTATGCATACATATGATACTGAGATTTAATTTAAGTAATATATACTCATCGTGGCATTTAATTGAAATAAATAATTACTTGGCCATAGGATAGAAAATTATATACGGACACCGAATTGGCTAAATTAATAATTTTTGAAATCGTCGATTTGAAATTTATTTAAATGTTTCGATTTAAAAGTGATAAATAGAAATCAATTTATAGAAATCGAATTTGTCGAAAATTTGAGTTGGAATGTTGAAATAAATTTTGGTTAAAAGAAATTGGGAAATAATTTAAGTTGTGACTTTAAAATTTAAAATTTGGATATGATTGAATTTCGAAAATCTATTTATTTTAAAGATTGAACATTATTTTGAGCTTTGAATATTACTAAGTAAAAGTGATATGAAAATGATATTTTGAAATCGAGTTTGGAATTGAATCATATTTGGAATTTGGATTTAAACTTGAATATTGTTGGAAATTTTGTTAAGTGTTACAAATTGATATTTTGAGAAATCAAGCTCCAAATCGATATAAATTGAAATTGAATTAATTAAAGGTGAATGTAGAATTGAATTGATTTGAAGTAAAAGTTGACATTGTTTTGAGTTGAAATCGAAATTGAATCGGTAGAATGGAAATTGAAATTGATTTGAATTGAGAAGTTATAATTGAAATGGATTGATTTTGAAGCTGTTTTAATTTGTTTTCCAAATTACTCTGTTATATAAACCATTTTGAATACTTAAACTATTTTAATCTATTTTAAATCTACTTAACCCAATTTAAATTATTTTAAACTAATTTATCTATTTTAAATCCATTTTAAAGATTTTAAGTGTTTTTAACTATTTTAATTATTTAAAACTACTTTTAAACTACTTAAAACTATTTTCTAAAATCCTAAGCTGGTCAATAAGGTGAAATGTTTATATTTAAATCTTGAATTTAAATATGAAATCTGATATTTTGAAAGATACGATGATATTTGAATGGATTTGATTTTTGAAGCGAATATGATATTTTGATATCAATTATGAATCGATTTGAAATATAAAGGGCCAAAGGTGTAATAATACGTAGTTATTAAAGAGACCGGGATCGGATATGGATATACTCTCTGTCGATACCGAAAACCACTTTAATAACTATTATACGCGGAGTGATGATCCAGAATGAAGTGGATGGTTTGGTGAACGCGTTGACTGAAGAAAGAGAACGATTATTGGATGACCCCTGACATGACTAAAACAGGAGCCGCGCCATGCCATTGAGGTTCGCCACCTCTAGCGGACACACTTCTTCGATACCATATCTATTACATTTGTGATGCGATTTGGGTGCACCCCTTGATTTCGGAGTGTTGTTTCGCGGTGTTGGGGTAGCTGCTGGCTATGCCCAACATCAGTCCGGATCACGCAACTACTAGTATCCTAGTTGGTATCGCCACATGTACCTTGTCATACTGATTATCCTATTCGCGACCACTACGTTTTGATTTGTACCTTGAGTATATGGATTGCCCTCTGGTGACTTCCGGTTTTGGGGAAACTACGGTCTTGTATATGCTTTTGGGAATATAAAATGTGTTAAGGGGGATTATGGTAACGCCTTAATGCTATTTTGATACTTTATATTACTGATAGACATTATCTACTTAGCGTACAATACTATATAGTAGATAGTTTCACGGATCCTTGAGAGATGGAAAATCCCGTAACATCTCTTGAGTTATTGCACGCACGTTGACACTGGATAGGAGATGTCAAACCCCGTAAACATCTCTGACGCCGTTACACTCATATTTATTTACGATTGACTTAACTTACATGAGGATATTTAGTCCTGCCTCGAGTGTTTGTCTTTTCATTACGCTCGGGTTAGTCCTGAGTTTTCAGTTTAGGTTGAAGATCATTTCCTTGGAGGACGGAGACGAAGATTTGGTATATTATCTACTACTATTATATTCATTCCATTCCGCTGCATTGTTGTATGATATTTGTTGTGTATGTATCTCTGATAAATGTTGTATAATAATAATCAAATGTATTCATTTCAAATGTATTCATTTAATTAACAGCTTCATGAACTGTTATTTTATTATTATACTTTAGCCTTCCGCTGTGAGATTCTGTGTTGTTTCATTTCCTTTATTTCCCTTCCTTTTCTTTTCTTAATTTCCCCAATAACTATCTTCCCTTTTAATGGTTTGGAATCGACATGTGTATTTGATCGTCGGTTTAAACTGTCCAAAAAGGCGGGACGTTACACGCACGATACCATGAAAGAAGATCTACAATTCTTCAAACGTTGATCAAGCGCACTTGATAACGTGAATTGGCTTCAACGATCGTTGATTCGAGCGCACTCGAATAACCGAAAGTGGAGATAGGAGATTACACTCAACTACCAATTTAGATGAAAGCACACAGCAATCAAACAAAGTTTTATTCAAAAATCTTCAACCCTCAAATGTACAACACACTTCCTATTTATAGCATTTTACAACCGGCTCCTTAAGTCGTACACGACTTACAACTCACCCTTAGGTCAGCAACGACCTATCAACAAACGTGACTCAAACACTTAAGTCGTACACGACTTAAAACACACGACCCGAATTACCTACGACATAACAGACACATAGCGCCTAAATCACAAACGACCTACGACTTACGGAATTACAACATATTACATCACTTAGGTCGTATACGACCTAACTACTCACGACATAAGATTCAAACGACTTACGACTCAACATTCAACGACTCAAGGAAAATATAAACAAATTACAACATAACATCACGACTTATGACTTATGACTTACTTAGGTCGTCAATGGTTTACCACTTATACGACTTAAACTTCCGCGACTTATCTTGAGTCGTAACTCATGGACGGCTTGAAGGATGGTATCTTCACACGACTCAACTAAGTCGTAACCCGCTTCCGACTTAAGGACTTCAACCACTGGAGCTTCTTCATGCTTCTTGTTAAGTCGTGGATGACTTACAGCCATGCCGTTAGATCATGTGCGACGCAACAAACCCGAACGACTTAAGCTCCCGTTAAGTCGTAACTCCTTTTCATCATTCTTGTTAAGTCGTAGCACTTTCCCCCGAGCTTTGTTAAGTCGCAGACGACTTAAAGCCGCTTCGTTAGGTCGCAACCCGTTGGAGTTAAGTCGCAGCTCCTTTTCCTTAAGTCGTGGATGACTTAACTCCGCTTTCTTAGGTCGTGGACGACTCAAGTCTTGAAGATTTGGGCCTTGCACTGCTCCGACTCTGTCCTTAGCTGCATCATCCTCCCCAGGTTGAGAAAAATTCATCCTCGAATTTGTAAATTCTTCCACATCGCCTCGTTCATCTCCATAATATGGTACGAGATGCTTAACATTGAACACGTCGGAAGTGTACACATCCTCCGGCAGCTTCAATTTATAAGCATTTTCATTAATCCGTTTCACGACTTCTACAGGACCAATTTTTCTGGATTCCAACTTGTTATAAGCACCCACTGGAAAACGATCCATTGTCAACACCGCATACACTAAATCACCCTCGTTAAATTCAACACTTCGTCACTTCAAATCTGCAAATCCCTTATATTTCTCATTCGACTTCTCCAATCGTTCCTGAACGATCGTATGACGTTCCGTCAAACCTTCAACAAAATCAGCAGTTCGTTTAACCTTTCCCTTCGGTTGTGGTACTATCGACAAATCCAACGGTCCCCTTGACAAACTTGAATATACAATCTGAAATGGAGTGTAACCTGTGCTTCTATTAACCGCATGATTATGTGCAAACTCTGCTTGACATAACTTCATATCCCAACTTTTCAGATTATCTTTCACAAGACACCGTAGTAAATTTCCCAATGATCTGTTCACAACCTCTGTCTGCCCATCAGTTTGTGGATGGTAAGCGCTACTAAAATTCAGCATTGTTCCGACCATCTTCCACAAACTTAACCAAAAGTAACTCAGAAAACGAGTATTCCTATCCAACACAATAGATTCTGGCAATCCATGAAATCGATAGATCTCTTTTAAAAATAAGTGAGCAACATGAATAACATCCGCCGCCTTCTTACAAGCAATAAAATGTACCATCTTCGAGAAACGATCCACCACAACATATATAGAGTCATTCCCCCTTTGAGTTCTCGGCAAACCCAACACGAAATCCATGCTAATGTCTACCCAAGGTCTTGTAGGAACAGTTAATGGCATATACAATCCCGCATTTGTAGCTGTCCCTTTCGAAACCTGACAAACATGACATCTACGCACAAACCTTTCAACCTCCTTCCTCATTGACGGCCAAAAATATGATTGAGAAATTAACTGCAATGTTCGATCTCTACCCACATGTCCTTCTTCGTGCAACTCTTTCACAATTTTCATTCTCAAGCTGCAATCTGGTACACATAATTGATTTCCTTTGAATAAGAATCCATCTATCAACACAAATTCATCAGTACTCCCATCCTTGACTTTCTCAACGAACTTCGTAAAATAAGGATCTTCTTTAATTAACTCTGGCAATAGCTCAAACCCTGTCACTTCAACTTTCATTGTTGTCAATAAATGACTCCTCCTACTCAAAGCATCAGCCGCACGATTCGTCACCCCTGATTTGTGCTTAACCACAAAAGTAAACTGCTGCAAATAAGCAATCCATGATGCATGCCTTGCTGAAATCTTGTCCTGCCCTTGCATATGTTTCAATGCATCATGATCAGTATAAAGAACAAACTCTTTTTGAAATAAATAATGTCTCCAGTGCTTGACAGCTTGTACAACAGCATAGAATTCTACATCATATGTACTATATCTCATCTTTGCCCTTGATAGCTTCTCACTGAAATATGCAATAGGACGCCCCCTTCTGACTCAACACCCCTCCAATCCCAACCTTAGATGCATCAGTGTGTAGTTCAAACAACAACTGAAAGTCTGGTAAAACAAGAATTGGTGCTGACGTCAACAGTTTCTTGATTCGCTCAAAAGAAACCCCAGCTTCCTCCGACCAAGAAAATTGTTTCCCATTCATATAATCAGTAACTGGTGCCATCACGCTACTGAAGTGTGGAATGAATCTTCGGTAGAATGACGCTAGCCCATGAAAACTTCTTACTTCCGTAATTGTCCTCGGCTGTGGCCAATTTCTGACTGCTTCAACTTTATTCCGGTCCACCTGGATACCTTCTCCTGACACAACATATCCCAGAAATAAAACACTCCTTTCCATAAACACACATTTCTTCGTTGCAGTATAAAATTGTTCCTCTCGTAGTACCATCAACACTTCTTTCAAATGATGCAAGTGTTCCTCCGGACTTCCACTGTATATCAAAATATCATCGAAATACACCACCACGAATTTCCCGATAAAAGGTCTAAAGATTTGATTCATCACCCGCATGAACATACTTGGTGCATTCGAAAGACCAAACGGCACAACCTGCCATTCATATAACCCTTCCCTTGTCTTGAAAGTTGTCTTCCATTCGTCTCCTGGTCTAATTCGAATTTGATGATATCCGCTCTTCAAATCAATCTTCGAAAAGATAGTAGCTCCGCTCAACTGATCTAGCAAATCATCCAACCTGGGCATTGGGAATCTGTACCTCACAGCGATCTTATTTAGTGCCTGACTATCGGTACACATCCTCCATGTTCCATCCTTCTTCGGCACCAACAAGGCTGGAACTGCACAAGGACTCAAGCTCTCCTGAACACGCCCTTGTTCTAGCAGTTCTTCCACTTGCCTTCGCAACTCATGTTCCTTTGGACTCATTCGGTAATGTGGTCGATGTGGCAACACAACTCCTGTAACAAGATCTATTTGATGTTGAATATCCCTCAATGGTGGTAACTCCGTTGGCAGCTCATCCGGAAATACAGCGTCAAATTCTTCCAGTACTGGCTTCACTTCTTCAGGTATTTCAACCTCTTCATGACTCTCTCGTCCAATCAACAAATAGACTTCAGGCTCCTCTTCAACTTCTTTAACAAACTCTTTCAAAGATAGCAAAGTTTTCAGTCCTTCAATCTCCTCCAACTTGCTTTCCTTCTTTTGTTGCTTCTTGGGAACTAAAGTTATTTTAGTACCTTCAAACATGAAACTGTAGCTATTAGCACGACCATCATGTTATATTGCTCTATCAAACTGCCATGGTCTGCCCAACAACAGATGACAGACATCCATGTCTACAACATCGCACCAAATTTCATCTTTGTATTTCTTTCCAATCGAAAAATTCACACGAGCTCTTCGTCCAACTTTCACCTCACCTCCCTTCCTTAACCAAGCTAACTTGTATGGTTTAGGATGTTTCTCAGTTTTCAACTCCAGCTTCTTCACAGCCTCGGTAGAGATAATATTATCACAACTCCCAGCATCTATAACAAACTTGCAAACCCTTCCAAGAATTGTGCATGTAGACTGAAAAATATTATTGCTCAACCAACTAGAATCATCCTCCCACTTCGGTGTCAGACAAGATATCCTCATCATCAAATTACACCCCTCATCTCCGGACAACTCTTCCTCCTCCTCAACATAAGGTGCATTTGAACATTCAGCATCTTCTTCCCCATCTTCAACCTCAGCTAACATTGCTCTCTTCTTCGGCTTTGGACATTCATTGCTTATGACCCAACTCCTGACAATTATAACATTTGAAACCACTGCTAACCTTTGCCTTCTCACCCTCCTTCACTACTGGCTTACTGACAGGTTTAGGAACATTAGAAGTCCCACTAACACCCTTCACTTGATTGTTGGAATTAGTAAACACACCACCTCCACGCCTTCCCTGTTTCTCCCAGGCTATCGCTTCTGGTGCGCTTCCGCCACGGATCTCGGATCAAACATATTAACCATATCCTGGATCTGCATTCGTAAACCTCCCACAAACCTAGCAGTCAACTGCTCTTCTGTCTCCATAACATCATTCCTGGCAATGAGTTGGTAAAATTCGTCTGCAGAATCATTAACTGACTTCGTCCCCTGCTTTAGATTCTGCAATCTCTGGTACATAAGTGATTGATAGTTGTAAGGTAAAATTGTAGCCTTCATTATCTTCTTCATCTTCTCCCATGATTCAATCTTCGACTTCCCCATTCTCTCCCTCGTAAGTTTAGTTTGCTGCCACCATGCTAAAGCTCTTCCCCTCAACCTAGTAGCAACCAACTTCACTCGACGATTCTCCGGGACCTCTTTGAAATCAAAGATCTCTTCAACATTAGATAACCAATCCAAAAATTCTTCTGCTACCATTCCACCCTTGAATTCTGGAATTTCCATCTTCATACCCGACTCCCATCGACGATCATCATCTACATCCCGATATGAATTTCGAACTGGGTCTCGATCTCGATAATGAATGCTAGCTCTATCACCCTCTTCATCAAAATCAAATGTACGTCTATATCGATCTCGACCATTATCATCCCTTCGATCACACATGTCCCTTCTACTATGTCTCTCTTCATCTCTATATGGCTCATCTTCAAACTCACGCGGAGTTCTTCTCTCTTCATGGCCATAGTCATGGTGATCTTTCCTTGATGAAATTGATGTTTCTCTTCTCTCTCTAAAAGATTGCGGTGATACCCTTCTCGCTTCCGTAACTGATGGCGAAACTCTGTTTCCTCCATGGTTCGAGATTGGTGATCTCCTCCTTTGATTTTGATTCAAATCATTCATCAACTTCTCTAACTTTACAATGCCTTCATCAAATTTCTCATTGATACGTTGTTTCATTTGTTCGGCTTCTTCTCTTCTATACAACACTTCAACATTCTGATGACGATTAGCTCTCCTTGGTGGCATGATTGAACTTCACAACACTTCAACAAATACTTCAAAAATCTTCAACACAAGTCCAACAAGCATGGCTCCAACTCACTTAGCTCGGCCTACACTTCAAACTCTCGGCTTAAACAAGTGATGCACGGCTCTACCCAACTTGGCAATAGGCAACGACCTAAGGCTTAGGTCGGCTCGGCTTCAACAAGCACGACTTCAAACAATTTACTTTCAAACTTTGGCGCGCAAAAATCTCACGGCCAAATTCAAACAACTTCCACATATTGATCCAAAAGAATATGGATCGAAAACTTCTAACTATTTGCAACTTCAAGATGAACACGATGAACACCAACTTCAAACTCCTTGGTTCCAAGTCTCGACTTAGCTATGATTGGCTAAATCTTGCTCTGATACCAAACTAACGCATCGGATAATAACGAAAACGATATAGATCGATGAAAGTAGCAAACGGTGGATTGAAGATACTGAAATGCACAAATTCGTTGATCACAAGGATACCGAATTCTAGCTATCTTCGACACGTTGATCGCGCACGATACCGTGAAAGAAGATCTACAATTCTTCAAACGTTGATCAAGCGCACTTGATACCGTGAATTGGCTTCAACGATCGTTGATTCGAGCGCACTCGAATAACCGAAAGTGGAGATAGGAGATTACACTCAACTACCAATTTAGATGAAAGCACACAGCAATCAAACAAAGTTTTATTCAAAAATCAACAACCCTCAAATGTACAACACACTCCCTATTTATAGCATTTTACAACCGGCTCCTTAAGTCATACACGACTTATGACTCACCCTTAGGTCGGCAACGACCTATCAACAAATGCGACTCAAACACTTAAGTCGTACACGACTTAAAACACACGATCCAGATTACCTACGACGTAACAGACACATAGCGCCTAAATCACAAACGACCTACGACTTACGGAATTACAACATATTACATCACTTAGGTCGTATACGACCTAACTATTCACGACATAAGATTCAAACGACTTACGGAATTACAACATATTACATCACTTAGGTCGTATACGACCTAACTACTCACGACATAAGATCAAACGACTTACGAATCAACATTCAACGACTCAAGGAAAATACAAACAAATTACAACATAACGTCACGACTTACGGCTTATGACTTACTTAGGTCGTCAACGATTTACCACTTATACGACTTAAACTTCCGCGACTTATCTTGAGTCGTAACTCGTGGACGGCTTCAAGGATAGTATCTTCACACGGCTAACTCGTGGACGGCTTGAAGGATGGTATCTTCACACGACTCAACTAAGTCATAACCTGCTTCTGACTTAAGGACTTCAACCACTGGAGCTTCTTCGTGCTTCTTTGATGCAGCTAAGGCCGGAGAAGAAATTGTGCAATCTTTAATTCCTGAAAGCATGAGTTTGTGGTGTAGTTTGATGAGTCATCCACGACCCATTGAAAACTTGAGTCGTTTCCGACCTAAGGAGTTACAGGGGGAAGTGATAAACATAGGTCGAATGGAGGAGGTATCGGACTTGAGTCGTTCATGAGTCAATGGAAGCATGAGCCGCTTCCGAGCTAACTGGATATCAGAAGGAGGCTGTGCCGAGACAACGAGATACGACTCATGATGAGTCGTCCTGATTGAGTCGGTAAGGAGTTATGCCGCTATGTGTTCTGTTGAAATATGAGTATGTATGTTGAGTCGGTCAATTGATGAGTCGGTTGAGTCATGTTGTAAGGTCATGTATTGAGTCGTATGTAGTGGGGTCGTCTACTGCCAATGAGTCGCTACCGACTCAAGATGAGTCGTGAGTCGTAGGGTATGAGTGGTATACGACTTAAGGCTCAGGCTGAGGAAACGCTATAAATAGGGGTGCGTTGTACATTGTTAGTAGTTGATTTTTTTGAATAAAATTCTCTTTGTTAGCTTTGTGCTTTCATACAAATTGGTGGTTGAGTGTGATCTCCTATCTCCTCTTTCGGTTAATCGAGTGCGCTCGATTCAACGATCGTAGAAGCCGATTCACGGTATCTAGTGCGCTAGATCAACGTACGAAGAATCGTAGATCTTCTTTCTCGGCATCATGCGCGATCAATGAGACGAAGATAGCTAGAATCCGGCATCCTTGGATCGACGGATTTGGGCCTTACAGTATTCTCAACTCACCGATTGCTACATTTCATCGATTGAAGTTTATTTCGATTAATCCGCTGTGTCATTATTGGTATCAGGGCCATACTTAGCCAATCATAGCTAAGTTGATTCTTGGAGCCAAGTATTTGAAGTTGAAGTTTGAAGTTGTGTTCGTTGTGTTCATCTTGATGTTGCAACAAGTTTGGAGTATTTGATCTACAGCATTTTGAATCAAGTGTTGGAAAGTGTTTGAATTTGTGAGGAGATTTTTGCGCGCCAAGTGTTTGAAGTATTGAGGCTGATCTAAGTTGTAGCCGAGCCAAGTTAAGTCGTGAAGATCAAGCCGAGATAAGATTGAGCCGAGCATTGTTGTTTGAAGTTTAAGGTTGAGCCGTGACTTATTGTTGTTTTGTGAAGTGTTGTGTTGATTCAATCATGCCGCCAAGAAGAGCTAACCGTCATCAAAATGTTGAAGCATTGTATCGAAGAGAAGAAGCCGAGCTTATGGAACAACGTATTAATGAGAAATTTGATGAAGGCATTGGGAAGTTGGAGAAATTGATGAATGATTTGAATCAAAGGAGGAGATCACCAAACTCGAACCATGGAGGAAACCGAGTTTCGCCATCGGTTACGGAAGCGAGGAGGGTATCACCACATCCTTGTAGAGATAGAAGAGAAACATCAATTTCATCACGAAGAGAACATCATGACTATGCACATGAAGAGAGAAGAAGTCGCCGTGAATTTGACAATGAAACATATAGAGAGGAAGAGAGACATAGTCAAAGAAGCATGCATGAACGGAGGGATGATAATGGTCGAGATCGATGTAGGCGTACTATTGATTTTGATGAAGAGGGTGATAGAGCAAGTATTCATTATCGAGATCGAGATCAAATTAGAAATTTTTACCGGGATGTTGAAGATGATCGTCGTTGGGAATCGGGGATGAAGACGGAAATTCCAGAATTTAAAGGAGGGATGGTAGCAGAAGAATTTCTTGATTGGTTATCTAATGTGGAAGAGATCTTTGATTTTAAGGAGGTTCCTGAGCATAGGAGAGTGAAGTTGGTGGCTACTAGGTTGAGGGGGAGAGCTTTGGCGTGGTGGCAGCAAACTAAACTTACCAGGGAGAGAATGGGGAAGTCAAAGATAGAATCTTGGGAGAAGATGAGGAAATTGATGCGAGCTACATTCTTACCATACAACTATCAATCACTTATGTACCAGAGGTTGCAGAATCTGAGGCAAGGGACGAAGTCTGTTAGTGATTATGCTGATGAATTTTACCAACTCATTGCCAGGAATGATATTATGGAAACGGAAGAACAACTAACTGCTAGATTCATTGGGGGATTGAGAATGCAGATCCAGGATATGGTTAATATGTTTGATCCTAGATCAGTGGCAGAGGCACATCAGAAAGCGTTAGCTTGGGAGAAGCAAGGAAGGCGTGGAGGTGGAGTGTTTACTAATTCCAATAATCAAGTAAGGGGTGTTAGTGGAGGTTCTAATGTACCTAAACCTGTCAATAAGCCAGTGGTGAAGGAGGCTGAGAAGGCGAAGGTTAACAGTGGTTTCAAATGTTATAATTGTCAGGAGTTGGGTCACAAAAGCAATGAATGTCCGAAGCCGAAGAAGAGAGCAATGGTTGCTGAGATTGAGGATGAAGATGAGAAGGCAGAATGTTCAAATACACCTTATGTTGAGGAGGAAGAATAATTGTCTGGAGATGAAGGTTGTAATCTTATGATGAGGAGGTCATGTCTTACACCAAAGCAAGAGGAGGATTGTAGTTGGTTGAGAAGTAACATATTTCAGTCGACATGCACTATTCTGGGAAAAGTTTGCAAGTTCGTTATTGATGCTGGAAGTTGCGATAATATTATTTCTACCGAGGCCGTGAAGAAATTGAACTTGAAAACTGAGAAACATCCTAAACCGTGCAAGTTAGCATGGTTAAGGAAGGGTGGTGAAGTGAAGGTGTGTCGAAGGGCTTGTGTGAATTTTTCCATTGGGAAGAAGTACAAAGATGAAATTTGGTGTGACATTGTAGACATGGACGTATGTCATCTGTTGTTGGGCAGACCGTGGCAGTTTGATAGATCGGTTCAACATGATGGTCGTGCCAATAGCTACAGTTTCATGTTCGAGGGTACTAAAATTATTTTGGTTCCCAAGAAGCAGCAACAGAAGGAAAGCAAGCTAGAGGAGATTGAGGAATTGAAAACTCTGTTGACTTTAAAGGAGTTTGTTAAAGAAGTTGAAGAGGAACCTGAAGTCTTTTTGTTGATTGGGAGAGAGAGCAGCGAAGAGGTTGAAATTCCTGAAGAAGCAAAGCCAATTTTGAAAGAGTTTGAAGATGTATTTCCAGAGGAGTTGCCTAAGGAGTTACCACCATTGAGAGACATTCAACATCAAATCGATCTTGTTCCAGGAGCAGTGTTACCACATCGACCACATTATCGAATGAGTCCAAAGGAACATGAGGAGTTACGAAGGCAGGTGGAAGAGTTACTTGAGCAGGGACGTGTTCAGGAAAGCTTGAGTCCTTATGCAGTACCAGCTTTGTTGGTGCCGAAGAAGGATGGAACATGGAGAATGTGTACCGATAGTAGAGCTTTGAACAAGATTACTATTCGTTACAGATTTCCTATGCCGAGGTTGGATGATTTGTTAGACCAGTTGAGTGGGGCAACTATATTTTCGAAGATTGATTTGAAGAGTGGATGTCACCAGATTCGAATTAGACCGGGAGACGAATGGAAGACAGCTTTCAAGACAAGAGAGGGGTTATACGAATGGTTGGTAATGCCATTTGGTTTATCCAATGCACCTAGTACATTCATGCGGGTGATGAATCAAATCTTTAGACCATTCATTGGGAAGTTCGTGGTGGTTTATTTCGATGATATTCTGATATATAGCGGGAGTATGGAGGAGCATGTTCTACATTTGAGGGAAGTATTGATTATTCTTCGTAAGGAACAATTTTATGCAGCCACGAAGAAATGTGTGTTCATGACGAGAAGTGTATTATTTTTGGGATATGTTGTATCTGAGAAGG
This sequence comes from Allium cepa, assembly GCA_030765085.1. Taxonomy (NCBI): domain Eukaryota; kingdom Viridiplantae; phylum Streptophyta; class Magnoliopsida; order Asparagales; family Amaryllidaceae; genus Allium; species Allium cepa. The sequence continues at coordinate 421,528,956 of CM060946.1, read as the reverse complement.
GAATCCAAGTGGACCAGAGTAAAGTTGAAGCTATTAGAAATTGGCCACAACCGAGAACTATCACTGAAGTTAGAAGTTTTCATGGATTGGCATCATTCTACCGAAGGTTTATTCCACACTTCAGTAGCGTGATGGCTCCAGTTACTGATTGCATGAAGGGAAAACAGTTTGTATGGTCAGAGGAAGCGGGAGTTGCTTTTGTACGAATTAAAGAACTGTTGACGACAGCACCAATTCTTGTTCTACCTAATTTTCAGTTGTTGTTTGAGCTACATACTGATGCATCAAAGGTGGGGATCGGAGGGGTGTTGAGTCAGCAGGGGAGACCTATTGCATATTTCAGTGAGAAGTTGTCAGGGGCGAAGATGAGATACAACACATATGACGTTGAATTCTATGCTGTGGTGCAAACGATTAAACATTGGAGACATTATCTATTTCAGAAGTAGTTTGTTCTGTACACTGATCATGAGGCGTTGAAGCATTTGCAGGGGTAGGACAAGATTTCAGCGAGACATGCGTCATGGATCGCGTATTTACAGCAGTTTACCTTTGTTGTTAAGCACAAATCTGGGGTGACGAATCGGGTAGCTGATGCTTTGAGTAGAAGGAGTCATTTGTTAACAACATTGAAGGTTGAAGTGACGGGTTTTGAATTACTGCCAGAGATGATTGAAGAAGATCATTACTTTGTGAAATATGTTGAGAAAGTGAAGGAAGGGAGTACTGATGAATTTATGATGATTGATGGATTTTTGTTTAAAGGAAATCGGTTATGTATTCCTGAGAGCATCTTGAGAATGAAAATTATCAAGGAGTTGCATGAAGAAGGCCATGTGGGTAGAGATCGTACGTTACAGTTGATTTCTCAATCTTACTTTTGGCCGTCGATGAGGAAAGAAGTCGAAAGGTTTGTGGAGAGATGTCATATTTGCCAAGTTTCGAAAGGAACCACGACCAATGCTGGGTTATATATGCCGTTGCCTGTACCGGCTAGACCATGGGTTGATGTGAGTATGGACTTTGTATTGGGATTGCCGAGAACGCAGCGTGGTAATGATTCTATATATGTAGTGGTTGACAGATTTTCTAAAATGGCACATTTTATTGCTTGTAAGAAGACGACGGATGTTGTTCGTGTTGCTCAGTTATTTTTCAAAGAAATTTATCGACTCCATGGACTGCCAGAATCTATTGTTTCTGATCGGGATACTCGTTTTCTGAGTCACTTTTGGTTAAGTTTGTGGAAGATGGTGGGAACGAAGCTGAAATTTAGTAGTGCTTATCATCCGCAAACTGATGGACAGACAGAAGTTGTAAACAGGTCATTGGAAAATTTGTTGCGATGTCTTGTACAGGATAATTTGAGAAGTTGGGACATGAAGTTATGCCAAGCAGAGTTTGCTCATAATCATGCAGTGAATCGTAGTACGGGATTCAGTCCATTTCAGATTGTATATTCAAATTTACCCAGGGGACCGTTGGATTTGGCAGTGGTACCACAACCGAAGGGGACAGTTAAACGAGCTGCTGATTTTGTTGGTGAGCTGACTGAATGTCTTAAAATCGTTCAAGAACGATTAGAAAAGTCAAATGAGAAGTATAAGCGGGCTACTGATTTGAAACGGCGGAGTGTTGAATTTAAGGAAGGTGATTTGGTTTACGCAGTATTGATGAAGGATCGTTTTCCGGTGGGTGCTTATAACAAGTTGAAGGAGCGGAAAATTGGTCCAATTGAAATCATGAAGAAAATTAATGAAAATGCTTATAAGTTGAAGCTGCCAGAAGATGTTTACACGTCTGACGTGTTCAATGTTAAACATCTTGTTCCATATTATGGAGGTAAACAATCAGATGGAGAAGAATGTACAAATTCGAGGACGAATTTTTCTCAACCAGGGGAGGATGATGCAGCTAAGGCCGGAGAAGAAATTGTGCAATCTTTAATTCCTGAAAGCATGAGTTTGTGGTGTAGTTTGATGAGTCGTCCACGACTCATTGAAAACTTGAGTCGTTTCCGACCTAAGGAGTTACAGGGGGAAGTGATAAACATAGGTCGAATGGAGGAGGTATCAGACTTGAGTCGTTCACGAGTCAATGGAAGCATGAGCCGCTTCCGAGCTAACTGGATATCAGAAGGAGGTTGTGCCGAGACAACGAGATACGACTCATGATGAGTCGTCCTGATTGAGTCGGTAAGGAGTTATGCCGCTATGTGTTCTGTTGAAATATGAGTATGTATGTTGAGTCGGTCAATTGATGAGTCGGTTGAGTCATGTTGTAAGGTCATGTATTGAGTCGTATGTAGTGGGGTCGTCTACTGCCAATGAGTCGCTACCGACTCAAGATGAGTCGTGAGTCGTAGGGTATGAGTGGTATACGACTTAAGGCTCAGGTTGAGGAAACGCTATAAATAGGGGTGCATTGTACATTGTTAGTAGTTGATTTTTTTGAATAAAATTCTCTTTGTTAGCTTTGTGCTTTCATACAAATTGGTAGTTGAGTGTGATCTCCTGTCTCCTCTTTCGGTTAATCGAGTGCGCTCGATTCAACGATCGTAGAAGCCGATTCACGGTATCTAGTGCGCTAGATCAACGTACGAAGAATCGTAGATCTTCTTTCTCGGCATCGTGCGCGATCAACGAGACGAAGATAGCTAGAATCCGGCATCCTTGGATCGACGGATTTGGGCCTTACAGTATTCTCAACTCACCGATTGCTACATTTCATCGATTGAAGTTTATTTCGATTAATCCGCTGCGTCATTCTTGTTAAGTCGTGGACGACTTACAGCCATGCCGTTAGATCGTGTGCGATGCATCAAACCCGAACGACTTAAGCTCCCGTTAAGTCGTAACTCCTTTTCATCATTCTTGTTAAGTCGTAGCACTTTCCCCCGAGCTTTGTTAAGTCGCAGATGACTTAAAGCCGCTTCGTTAGGTCGCAACCCGTTGGAGTTAAGTCGCAGCTCCTTTTCCTTAAGTTGTGGACGACATAACTCCGCTTTCTTAGGTCGTGGACGACTCAAGTCTTGAAGATTTGGGCCTTGCACTGCTCCGACTCTGTCCTGAGCTGCATCACCCATATACTATAATATCCATTTGAAAGTGGAATTGATATGTTACTGTGCTAACATTTGTGAATGCAGGGTAACAGGTTGGAGGGATCCAACAGGATTCCTGAAAATATTTATTTATTATATATATGTGTTGCTATGTGACAGGTTGGATGGATTGATATGGATTTATATATGAATTGAATTATTAACTGTAAATTACATTGGAAGTTAAAATTTGGATAAATGCTATAATTAAATTTAATTAGAGGTAGTTAAATGGAACTTGAAGAGAAAAATTTAATTAAGAAGTTTGGATTTTCATATACTTGGAATTTGAGAAAAGATAAAAGTTATTTATATTTTAATTGGTTGAAGTTAAGGTTTACTTATATATTGACAACTCGAAGGAATATTGTGAATCGATAAATGAATTTGAAGTAAAATGAAGTTCTATTAAGGAAATGAAAAGAAAATTTATTAAGGAATAAAAAGAAATTTTTATGAAGAAACAATATGAATCTTATTGAAGAATAAATTTTAAAGGTAAGATTTTAAATAAAATTGTTTTTATAAATAAAAGGACAATTCAGGGAAGTTATAGAATTTATAACGAAGTTTATAAATGAAAAGGAAAGAAGCCGGTAAATATGGGAAGAGATAAGTCAAGGAGAACTTATATGGAGTTATAAATTTGTTTGAAACGGAAATGGTAGAATATTTTCGAAAATGAGAAGTGTGAATTTGGACAAGAGGGATTTATAGATGGATATTGGATTTCCTAAATTATAAAGTTATTTTAAAAGGAATATTTTTTTAAAATTACGATACTATATAGGTTTTTATAAATCATTTTGAATTTAAAATATTTCAAATTAGTTATTCTTGAAGGCTTAGCAATTATTTGGAATAAACTCTAATTTTCTAAAACCCGCTTTAAAGCTTATAAATATCTAGATATAAATTTTAATATTTAATATTACTTCTTTATTAAATCTAAATGTTTTCAAATGCTTTTAGAATCCAATTAATAATCCTCTTGTGATGATAAGTGAGTTATTAAATGAGATAAGATTTAGGAGAAATCTTATTAAGAGAAGGAATTGAGTTTGAAACTTATAAGCAAAGTATAAATTGATTTTTTTTTGATAGGGATGAGAAAATAAGAAATATTCTCAAAGGTAAAATCAAATTGAGTGTATATGAGAAATCAGTTAAGTGATTTCATGGAAATAAAAGAACTGTGAAATTTATTTCAAATAGGTTAAATGGGAATATTATTTGTATGACAATTGGGATAAATAATTTGTGGAAATTATTTGATGGTTGCTTGTGTGTGATTAATTGATAGTTAAATAACTGACTATCAATATTAGACAATGCGCTGATCGTTTCGAAGAGTCCGGGATCAGATTTAATTATCCGAAAACCACTTCGATCTGGTTTGCACGATTACGAATGAAGGCCGTGAAGAGTTGAAGACGGTGATTCGGTTTGTCCAAACCAAGGGCAACTTGTATGGATTGAATGCTTTAAGAACATCGTCAGGTGGACGATGAGCATTCTAAGTGATGCGTTCTTGAAAGGTAACGCTTAACCTCAAGCCTCATCAACCGGGAATGGCTAAAACAGGGGAGGTGCAGCAAGGTTAGGTGGGTCATGCCCAAGCAGGACAAGATATTTCCCCTGTCTAGATGTCCCTTTTTATTCGGCTTAGTGGGTGGTTGGTCGCGCCAACCACGGGGTTTCTCTTGTTCGGGACTGTTCAGTAAGGAATGGTTCCGGCCTTGTGTTGCAAGGCAGCGGGCGTACTCCTCGGTACTCTGATCTAGGCCAGGTACTGTGACGGGCGGTACCCCAGTAGCCCAGCCATTGATGGAAATCCATTCTCCCTACGAGCCTTGTACGAGTTTTGTTTGTATTACCCACTCTGTGGCTATTAGCTGGAATTTAATAGATGTAACAATTTCGGCTATTTTATAAGTATTTGTATATAGACCCTATTATAATATCAGAGGTTTTCTATAAAAGGTGTTTTAGCTATCGTAAGGTAAAAACCCGACATGTTTATTTGTGGCGTGGTCTTACGAGATGCTTTTGTTTTTAAAGGATTTGTGAAACTTTAATAATCCAATTGAGTGTGATTTTCTCACGCTGGTATTCTAGACTGACTCGGGTGTTGCTTTATATGATGCTCGGGTCAGACCGAGTTAAACTGGATCAGGTTATATTGCTGGAGCTCAGGAGACGAGCTGGTGACAGAGCGCATTTCCGTATTTGCCTATTATTTCCGCTGTGTATGGACATGTATGATTGATTGATGTACTCTGATGATGGTATGTATGTATATGTATACAGTACAGATTTGTTCGTATTTTAAAACTGTATTCTATATATTATATTTTATTCCGCTGCGATGTGAGATTCTGATGTTGTTTTCTTTTCTTCTTCTTCTACCTCTTTCTTCTTTAACCCGAAGACTCGTATTTTTGTTCCACTTTGAGCAGACGAGTGGTGGTGTTGGTTAGTTCAAAGGGGTACGGATTTGCGTGCCTTTGCACTAAAAATAAAAGAAAATAAAAAATAAACTTGTGACACATGTTAATTCAACTAACATTTGTCATTTGGCTTGTTAATCACCTTACACTTGTTACGAATATGATTTAATCTATTGACACTTGTATTTATGCATGTTTTATTTGTTTTTAAATGATTATAAAGCTTTTGTATTTATTTTACTATTTAATAAATACCTTTCCTAATTTATATAAATAAAATCCCTTTAAAGAAAATATTATAAAGCAAATCTTATAGTAAAAAAGTCTTATACATAAATTTTTAAATCCGAAATATTTTAAAATGTCTATGTTTTAAATTTCAATTTTAAATCCAAATTCAAATTCAAATTCAAATTTAAAATCCAATTAAAATCAACTCAAATATATATATATTTCTAAACAAACAAAAATTCAATTTGTTAAAAATAATTTTATTAAAATTTATTTATTTGTATTTAAAAATAACACATTATTACTATTGTTTGAAAATAACAATTTTGCCAATTTTAAATAATTTATAAAGGAGATTATCATATTTTAAATTTCTTGAAATTCGAGATATCACATTCCTCCCCCCCAAAAGAATTTCGTCCCTGAAATTTAAAACAGAAGATAATCCAAAAGCTTTTTATTCCAAACAATCCAAGCATACATATCAGTCATACACTATCAACCAAAGAAAAATTCATTCAAACAAACAATTCATTCAACAACATTGCTAGCTATCTGGACACAATTACTGATAAGCTTTCCTAACACTATCCAGAGTTTCCCAGGTACAGTCTCTGCGATCCTCACTCCACTGCACCTTAGCCAGCTTCACTGCCTTGCTTCTGAGTTGCCTCTCATCTTGGTCAACGATCTAGACTGGATGCCTGACAACTGATAAGTATAGTTTGATCTCTAAATCTTCTTGCAATGTCGGCGCCACAACTAGAGATGGGTCGTGCACCTATTTCCTCAGATAAGATATGTGAAAAACATTGTGAATTCCAGCCATCCGCACTGGCAATTCAATCCTGTAAGCCACAGCACCAATTCTTTCAAGCATTCGTAACGAACCAATATAACTTTGGGCAAGGCTTTCTCGTCCTTCCAAATCTAATCGCTCCTTTTATCGAGGAAAATTTGAAAAAGACTAAATCTCCGGTCTCAAATTCCGATTGTCTTCATCTCTTATCCTCATATTTCTTCTGGTGATCCTACGCTGCTCTCGTTCTCTTCTTGATAAGCTCCACCTTCGAAGATGCCTCTCGGATCAAATATGGACCAAGAACAAGACGATCCCCGACTCTACCCAACAAGATGGTGATCTACAAGGTCTTCCATATAAATCTTCATAGGGTGCCATCTTGATATTCGCCTGCTAACTGTTATTATATGAGAATTCCACTAAATGCAGATGGTCCTCCCAAGATCCACCAAAATCTAAAACACAAGCCCTCAACATATCATCTAGAATCCGATTCAGCCTTTTAGTTTGTTCGTCAGTCTAGGGATGATAGGCTGTAATCAAACTCAATCTCGTACCCAAAGCTGTCTGCAAAGCCTCCCAAAATTTGCTGGTGAAGATAGGATCACGGTCGCTTACAATGCTGACTGGGACACCATGCAGTCTAACAATCTCCTTCAAGAAAATCTCAACCAAAGATGCGAAGGTATGGGTTGTCTTAACCAGAATAAAATGGGCGCTCTTGGTTAGCCTGTCTACAATTACGCATATTCCTTCATTTCCCTTTTTGGTCCTTGGCAAACCAACAATGAAATCCACAGAAATCAATTCCCACTTCCACTTAGGATCTTCCAAAGGCTTCAACAATCCTGCAATCTTCTGTTGATCACCTTTCACCTGCTGATAGATCGCACATCCATTGACGAAAGCAGCAACATCCTTCTTCATGATCGGCCACCAGAACACTCTCTTTATATCCTTATACATCTTTGAAATCCCCGGTAGGATACCCAACCTAGAGCGATGACTCTCTGACAAAACTTCTTCCTTCAAATCCTTGAAATTCAGAACACAAATCCTTCTATTGATCCTCAATGTTCCTTGGTCATCAATCTCAAAACTGGAACACTTATCGTTCTTGACTCTCTTGATGATTCCTCTCAATCTCCTATCTGATCCTTGCTTACTCGAAATCCTTTCTAGAAGAGGAGGAACAACTTCCAATAAACTTAGAGCTGCATTCATACTCAAAGCATCCGACACACCATTAGCTTTCCCTGGAGTATAGAGGATAACCAGATCATACGATGCTAAAAATTCTACCCACCTCTGCTGCCTCAAATTCAGGAGCTTTTAAAAGAAGAGGTACTTCAAAGCTTTGTGATCCATGAAAAGCTTGAACCCAACAGATAGTGCTTCCAGATCTTCAAAGCAAAGATGATGACTAACAATTCCAGATCGTGCGTAGCGTAATTCTTTTCATGAGGCTTCAACTGCATGCTCGCATACGCTATCACTTTCCCATTTAGCATCAGCACTACACTCAACCCAACTCCATAAGCATTCGTGTAGACCTCGAACTTACTCTTACCATCAAGAACAGCTAGAATAGGTGCACTGGTCAGCCTTTCCTTCAAATCCAAGAAAGCCTCTTCACACTTGGGGGTCTACTTATACTTTGCTCCTTTCTGAGTCAACTTTGTTAAGTGAAAAGAAATCTTAGAATAGTCCTTGATAAACATCCTGTAGTACTCTCCAATCCCAGAAAACTACGGACTTTCGTCAGAGTCTATGGTTGCTTCCACTCCTAAATAGTAGCTACCTTGGTTGGATCTGCAGTAATACCCTCTCTAGAAACAATATGCCCCAAAAATCTGACTTTGGATTTCCAAAAATGGAATTTCGAAAACTTAGCCTTCAGAACATGCCTCTTCAAAGTCTCTAACACTATTCCAAAATGTCGCTTGTGCTCCTCTTTAGACTTGGAGTAGACAAGAATATCATCGATGAACACAAGAACGAACTTATTCAACACATCCCGAAAAACACGGTTCATCAAATCCACAAAAAAGGCAGGAGCGTTGGTTAGCCCGAAAGGCATAACCAACCACTCAAAAAAACAATTGGGTCCCTAGAACGCTGTCAAGGGGATACCCGAAGCTAGATCTAATTGGGAGAAAAAAGAAGGTCCATGGAGTTGACCAAAAATATTGTCTATACGGGGCAACAGATACTTATTCTTAATAGTAACCTTATTCAACTCCTGGTAATCCACTCAAAATCTCAAGGACCCATTTGACTTGGTCACAAAGACAACGGTAGAACCCTAACTAGAAAAACTAGGTCGGATCAAACCTTTCTCTAATGGGTCTGCTTCACTAGCTCTTCTCTCTCCTTCGGCACCATCCTTCTACTTGGCTGAACAACAGGTATTTTTCCCGAAACTAAGTCGATCCGAAACTCTATCTCCCGATGAGGGGGCAAAAATTTAACTTCCTCGAAGACATCCGAAAAATCTCTGAACACCTCGATGGACTCTACGCCTTCTGGAGATGCCTCGACTCCATGCAACGAATTACTAAAGTGAACTCCGGAATTATCGCAATTCACTTTTGCGATTCTTCCCAACTCAGTCTCCAAAGACACAATCCTCTCTTCACACATCAAAACAACCATATAGTTATCCAACCAATCCATACCCAGAATAAGATCAAACCTTTTGAAATCCAATTTAAATGTGTAGCAAGAAAAACTATGAGACATATAAGAAAGCCTGAAGCCTCTATAGATCTTATCTAACTTAGTTACCCCGCGTATAGGATTAGATACAAAAATAGGACGGTCTACCAAACAAAGGGATTGATGAAACTCCTCTACAAATCATGTTGGAAAAACCGGACAGGTAACCCAACAAATCTCTACAAGTCATCTACAAGTAAGATTTATTAACCCATACTATAGTTAATTCAATTTACTTAAATTAAATTAATTACTTAAGAATTAATCACCTAACCCTGCTTAGTCAATCATTAATTAATTACAAATCATTTAATTGATTAATCATTCCTTAATTACCTTATAAACCAATTAATTAATCTTTAATTAAAAATTAATTATTCTTTAATTATTAATTAATAAACCATAATTATTAATTAATAAAACTTAATTACAAATTAATTAGTCCTTAATTACCAGTTAGTTAATCTATAATTACTTAATTAATAAATGCTTAATTGCAACTTAATTACTTAATTTATCAATCTCTAATTACAAATTAATACCCTCAAATTATCTAGTTAATAATCCTTAATTACAAATTAAGTAACCTCTAATTAATTTATAATCCTTAATTATTTATTAATTAATCCTTAATCATTAATTAATTAAACTAATTAATTACTCTTTAATTTCTTCATTAATTATCAAAACCTTAATTAACTTATTATACTTTATTAGTTAGTTAACTATCATTAACATATTTAAAACATTTATCTTTAATTAACTTACTTAATTAAACCATTAAATTTAAGTTTTAAATAAAATAAAAATTTAACTTAACAAATTAAATTTAACAAATTATTCTGATTGGTGCTACAATAAAATGGTCGGGGACCATCTAACCACGTCGGCCTTTCCAATAAATTTAACAAATTATAACTTCCTAATCAAATGTTTAAAGAAAAAATTTAAAGTTTATTAAAAAAAGTTTTAAACTAAATTATTTAAATTTCAAAACATGCTTTTATAAACTTTTAAAACTTGTTAAATTCCTGCTTCGGGTTCAACCTGATAGTTACTCGAGTCCTGCCCGAGTAAAACTCACTTTTCTTTCTTCTTTATATTTTTTCTTCAAAACTTAGTTTTAATTTTAGTTTAAACCTGTAACATGTTACACTCACGCAACAGCCCGAGTCCTTACACGAGTCCCTTCCCACATTACCCGAGCTTCCTTTCGAGCCAACATCCATCCCAAACCACCGACACCGCTGACACCCTTGTGCACATGCACCAGGGACCGAGGCCATTCCGACCATCCATGAAACCTTCGACCTATTGTCAATCACTTCTAAAAACAATTCCGACCACCCAAGCATTAGCAAAAAGAATAAATCGAAAATGAGCAAACTCGAGCAACCTGGAACCAAACCCTTCACCAAAAACCCTCTCGAACTGTTGACGCCGACCACCAAAAATCGCGTAACCTTGGCTACATACTCCCAGGCCTTCCACATAGCCTTTCGCCATGACCGATGATCCCCGATCATCCAGAGACGCCGCAGCAGCTAACTTACCGACCTCGGCCCATTTTGGGTCTTAAACCCAACTTCGACCGATTACCGACACCATGGTGACTGAGAAAACCACAACTCATTTTTCCCCGACTCGGCAACTCCCCAACAACCTCCAGTCGAAACCTCGACCACCACGAGACCTCCGGCCACCAGAATTTGCTCACAGTTCAATTTTTGGTCATCACCGAAATACACACTCGATACAATACTAAAAATCATGATTTTCTTTTTAAAAATTATGCCTTCCAGAGTCGATTCAAGTTATATAATTGAATCATTAAATTATAACATTTGATTATAACATGTTTTGAAATTTTCTACTGTGTTTTCTTAATTCAAAAAGATTTTCAAACCTATTATACTTAAACATATTTTTAATGCTTAAATTATGTTTAAACAAACTTATCTAGTTTGAAACCCAAAGCATAACCAAGATTAGATAAGGAGGTTTCAAATTTTTGATTTATTTTTAAACTCTGTAATCTTGAAAACAGAGAAGGACATACATATCTAAACATGCATAGTTCAAACACATACATATATATACAGAGATTTCACTAATATATACATGCAAGGCATAACTCATCTCAGAAATTCACATGTAACAGACGTTGATTTACTTAAGCTTTTTTAATAAATGTTTACTCACCTGTTGATGATGAGCAGAGATTTTAAAAACTGAGATGCTAGATTTCGAAAACTGGAAAGAAATGCTTGATCTTTGAAAGCTTGTTGTTTGAACTGGAAATCCTTTGAAACTGGAAAGCTTTGATTATGAAAACTAAATGCTATGATCTCTTTGAAAACTTGATCATGAACTGGAAATCTTGTAACTGGATATCACTTGTTGAGAAGATGATTTAAGCTTTGAAACTGAGGTGATCTTATCTTTAAAAACTGAATTGAAGTTCTAGTCTTAATTTCTGGTTTGAAAATTTATTATAGGCTTTGCTTTGATTTTTCTTGGTTTGTACAATGTTTTACTGGTTTGAGTTTTTCATTGCTTTTGAAAATGAGAATGGGAAAAGAATAGAGAAGAGATATGCATATATAGACTTAATTAGGATTTATTAAAAATAAAAGAAAATAAAAAATAAATTTGTGACACTTGTTAATTCAACTAACATTTGTCATTTGGCTTGTTAATCACCTTACACTTCTTACTAATATGATTTAATCTATTAACACTTGTAATTATGAATGTTTTATATATTTATAAATATTTATAATGCTTTTGTATTTATTAATAAATACCTTTCTTAATTTATATAAACAAAATTCCTGTAAATAAAATATTATAAAACAAATCTTACACTAATAAAAATCTTATACATATATTTTTAAATCCCAAATATTTTAAAATATCTATTTTTAAATTTCAATTTTAAATCCAAATTCAAATTCAAATTCAAATTTAAAATCCAATGAATTCTATGGACTTTATGAAGTTGAGCTGTTAAATTCGAAAGGGGAAGATTCCAATCACCATTTTGATTTTGAAATCAATAATTTTAAAGAAGCTTTCAAGAATAAATTTCAATTTCAATTTGGTGAAAATAAACTTGAACTTCAATCAATCGTTTTATCAACCTCGAAAATCATCGAAAAGGAAACTACTCATACGATTTTTAATTAAATTACATTCATTTTCCCAAATCAACATTCAACTTTGAAATTATTTTGGTTTGGTTTTCCGAGCTTAAGTCGTGTTTCGCATACTTGACGAGATAAATGAATTGGTCATTGGACGACTGGTTCATTTACTTTTTTGATGATATACTTTCTGATCTCGTGTAAATTGTAACGTCCTGATGTCACGACCCGAAATTCAATGTTCGAAAATTGACATCAAATACTTCACTTGTACTCGACTATCAATGATTCAAACATCGAACTCCATTCGGATGGAGCTTATAACAACATTAAATGAATATAAAGTAGCGGAAATAAAATGAAAATCATGCATCATATCACAGATACAACATCTTAATAATATCTGTTACAACATCAGAGTACATTATACATGAATAACATCTCCAAATAGAATGATATAATAGAAGAACTACATATCATATGCCAAAAGTCTTCAAAAAGATAGAGAATGATAGTAAACACCAAACTAAGCACCTAGAGATCCAAAAGTTTCCAAAATGTCTCCAGGGTATGAGCTTCCAAAAACCAAAAATCTCCAAACCAAAATACTCCAAAATGTAGCTAGAGCCAAATACAGAAAACCTGCTACTAGGTTGCCTGTGTAGAAATGGTGGGCACCCAGAGTTTAGAAAGGAAACAATAAACTCCGGGTCATTCATGGGACTAGTATGAGTAAACGAAGATAATTGCTTTCAAATAAAACAGATTTATACAAAAAAAACCGATATGCTTTTGGAAAATGAAACTACCATAAGACCTCCCGCCACACACACAATGCAATCGCAGAATTGGAGGAGATTTCTTCTTATGATAGTCAAATATGCTTGATACGGGAAAATTCTTTGATATTATTACTAGTGCATAGTGTAGAAAGCCATTTCGAAAGTAGAATATCAATCCTAGCCAACATACGACCAGTATCGTATGCCTACTATAGCTACCATCTAAACAGTGGGGCGCCACCATAAGTAAATGGTAGGTAATACAACTAAAACCGTACGGGGTTCGTCTTGGGAATTGGATTTCCATCAAATGGTCAGGCTAAGGAACTTCCCATGCCACATGGGTACGCCTCTGGTGGGACATCCCAAGAACCTACCCGGCTCTCTGCCAACACAAGGCCGGGTTACCTCTGTAACTAGGTAACTACTACTCGAGTATGCCACTCCCCGGTCCTTTGGGACCTTTATCCGAGGGCCCTCCATCACAAAGCAACAACCACACAGAATAATGAGATTAAAGCAACCACATAGGAATGTATCTGGGCTCCATACCATGACACTACCTTTTTCCAGAAGGAAATGACATACCCTAAAGGGCGCGACCCTCATAACCTTGTCGCATCTTTCCTGTTTCGACCATTTCCGGGGTGTGAGGTCCGATGAGGTCTCGTCCACAAAGCTACGCTTTACACGAAAGCCATGCTTTGATCACAAATGATCGACAAATGATCATCACTATACGGCAGCACTTAGTATGCCACACAACCAAATTGGGAGTATATTGCTGATAACCTTCAACTACATAACCTCTGAGCTCGTACGTCTCAGAGAAGGGTGTTAAGCTAAGAGAATAAATTCTCCGCCACCAACAGATATGTATTTGAAAGAAATCGGCTTTATATCTCAAAGCGTAGTGTCAGACACACGACCATACAAGTCTGCTCCGGGTTCGAACAGAACCGAAGGCACTTCGTCCAATAAAGGAAGAAGCCCTTGCAAATCCGGGCGTCCACAATCTCGATCGGACTTCCCATCACTTAGGGAATCCCTATACCGAAGCAACTCGGTGCAGAGACAATCGATAGGTTATCCTATCGTTTTCGAAGACACCTGGTCTTCAAATGCAATCCATTCATCGAATCACTATTCGGAATGGGTTATACGACACAAAGGTCCTCTCCCGGCTAATCCGAATAGTGAGCGCTCAAATTAAAAACATGTGGGTGTATCAATCACAAAGGTTCACATTCACGGTTCGATGTGGGTTTCGGATAATAAACTGAAATCCGACTCCCTGTCGCATCGAAGTTTGAATGCCGTTTTACGGGCAAAAGGGGTTTCACAAACATATAGGAAAAATCATAAATCACAGTCTATCACAGCAACACAACAAAAATGTCAATACAGTATAGAGTATTTGATGATGGTCAATCATCGTTGATTCAAGTTACTGTGATTAAAGTGAATTGGCCATATAATTATCCTTATTAATCATTTTGAATCAATGCTGAATTTTACTTAATTATAAATTAGTTTAATTAGCTTAATTAGTTAGTTATCCTTTGATTTACTAAACTTATGGATCCTTAATTGTTAATTAATTAAGTTTTAATTATATTTTATAAATTCCTTATTCTTTAATTATTTACTTTTAGATTGTAAAATCATTTCAAGCCTTAAGGGTTAATTATTCTTCATTTTTATAAATCAATTTGGTTTTTAAATTAGCATTTAAACATTTATTTTACTTTTAAAATTTTTGTTAAATTAAACTTTAAAAACAACTTTTATAAAATTATAGATTTTGAAATGCCATTTGTTTCATATGCTACTTATCATCATCATTAAATTTACCCAGAACATAAATTTACTTGAGTTTCAAAAAAAAAAAATTGGCAAAAACAAACTGATTGCTGCTTTCAAATCCACTCCCCCGAGACCTGCTTCGGGTTTGCCCAGAGAAAATCCCCCTTTCACTTCGGGTTTTCCCCCAAAATGACCCGTGCCTCATTTTTTTTCCTTTCTGTTTTTAAATTAACCCATCACCACGCTAAACGGCCCGAGTCCCTCTTCGAGTTTTCACTCGACCTACCCGTGTTGTGCTTCGAGTCACCACTCGTCCTTCCCAATGCCTCACGCTGACACACCACCAACCACGTGCACGTGCACGGCTATCCTCGCCGCCGTTGGACGGTGCTGCGACCACCATCACGTTAACGTCCACCCCCTAGATCGATTCAAACACCCTGATCTCGAATTTATTTCGAAATTTCAAATCGACCAACAGAACCCAAAAATAGCATCAGTCACGCCAAAAAGAAAACGGTCGTGCGCCACCCTCCCTGGCCATCAGAGGCCGTGATATTTAGATCGAAGCTCCTACGTCGTGCGACTCTTCCATCTGACCCCCGACACGCATCTTGATCGCTTGTGGGTGGTGCGGCAGCTCCATTTCGACCGTGAACAGAAAATGGGTCTTAAACCCTAAAACGAACTCCAATTCAAAATCTGTGTTTTTAAAAAAATCAAACTGCATTTTTCTGGTGATCACAAACCCTCAAACCATCTACGACTGCGAGTTCAAGGCCTATAACTCCCTAGATCATCAGATTTTGAAAACTTTATTTTCCGATCAACTCCCATTTTCCCAAGCAATATGCAATGAAAAAATTTGATTTTTGTTTGAAAAATCATTATTCTTGATGGTGATGCGAATGGTGTTACTGAAATTCGAATCCATGAGGTTCAAATTTTCACCTGTTTTGGGTTGTGAGTATATTTACATTTTCCAGTGAAGTTAAAACCTGTTTTTATTGGCTTAAATTAACTGTTTAGATGAAATACAAGTTTAAATAATCATTTATCTAAATTTCCAACATGTTTCAGGAGCAAAAAGAGAAAGAGAATATTGTATTTGGATGTGTTTCATTCTGTAACCAGAGTTTAAGCTTGACATAGATTTCTTTTTTTTTTTCTTCCAAAGTTTCCAGTAAGACTACAACCTATTTTAATTTGTTTCTGAAGCATGGTGCAAGTCCAAACACAACTTCAACTTATTACAATTCATTTTCAGAAGGAAGAGAAAGATGGAATTGGATTTTGATATGTTTTATTCTTACAAAAAGAAGACTATATGAAATTGAGTTTCACAGTTTCCAGGAAAATACTTTGCTTTGATTTATTTCAAAAAAATTAGTGCAAGTTTGAACAAAATCTATCTTGTTTACTGAAACAAAAATGCATGGCTAATCTTAGTTAATCATTCAAATCAAATAGAGATAGGGGGAAAAAGAAAATGGATTTTACAGGTTTTCACTTTTTGTTTATATTTTTTTTTCCTGAAACCAAAACAGTGGCTAATATTTTTGCAAGATCAACATGAAAAGCCAAGCATTCAACCATACATCCAAATCTCTTGCATACAAACAAAGTTTAAGTTTCCTACATTACCCAAACATACACAAAGCAACTGTGAAAAAAGGAAAATAGGGTTTACTCACATGGTTTTCCAGAGTTTACTGACAGATTCAAATAGAGAGGTGAGGCCTGCAACTTCCCTTCTTTTCTACTTTAATTCTCTTGGGGTTTTAGATCTGAAATTGATGCACCACGATCTACAGAAGTTCAGAGATTAGGTCGTTCACAAGATAAGGAAGCTTCGGTTTTAACTCGTGAGTCGTGCGCGAGTCAGCCTAAGGAGTCATATGGGAAAGAGCTACGACCTAACCAAGAAAAGGAAAAGGAGTCACGACTTAAGGGCTTAAGTCGTTCGAGTTTGATGAGTCGTACACGACTCAACGACTCATCTATAAGTCGTCTACGACTTATCATGAAGCAGGGGAAAGTTACAGCTATTAAAGGCTTGAGTCGGAGGAAGGGCACGACCTAGTTAAGCCGTTAAAGGAGATATGCCGCAGGGAGCTTGAAAGCTTGAGTCGCAGAAGCTAAGAGCTTGGGAGCTTGAGTCGTAAGTCGGCTGAATATGCGTAGTGTTGTAATATGATGAGTCGTGTTCTGTTTTGTTTGTCCTTAAGCCGTTATGTCTTAGGTCGTCAACGACCTAAGTTGAGTCGTGTAAGGTCGCATATGTGCTGTAAATATGTGTTGAGTCGTATGTCGCGTGCTTCCTTGAGTCGTGTGTCGTGATGGACTTGTGTTGTACTGTTTTAGGTCGTTGTAATAAGTAAGTCGGCCTGCGTTGAGTCGTATGTCGTTGATACCTTGCTGTAACGTGTTGTATGTCATTATGTTGTGTGAATATGTCGTTTACCTTGTTAACCCGTGTTGTATTTTAAGTCGTCATCGACATATGTGTTGTGTTGTAATGTGGGCGTAGTATTGTTGCTAAGTCGTGAGTCGTGTGTCCTAAGTCGTGAGTCGTGAGTCGTGGGTCATGAGTCGTGAACGACTTAAGGGTCAGGGGGTAAAACACTATAAATAGCGAGAGTGTTGTAACATTTGAGTAGTTGATTTTTGAATAAAATTTCTTGTTGATTGCTGTGTGCTTTCATCTTAAATTGGTAGTTGAGTGTAATCTCCTATCTCCACCTTCGGTTATTCGAGTGCGCTCGAATCAACGATTGTTGAAGCCGATTCGCGGAATCAAGTGCGCTTGATCAACGCTTGAAGAATTGAAGATCTTCTTTCACGGTATCGTGTGCGATCAACGTGTTAGAGATAGCTAGAATTCGGTATCATCGGATCAACGAATTTGGGCATTTTGGTGGTCATCAATCCACCGATTGCTACTTTCATCGTTATATTGATTTTCTGTTAATCCGCTGCGTCAGTTTTGGTATCAGAGCCAGACTTAGCCAATCATAGCTAAGCCGAGACTTGGAGCCAATTTTTGAAGTTGAAGTTTGAAGTTGTTGTTCATCGTGTTCATCTTGAAGTTGCAACGAGTTTGAAGATTTTGATCCATTTCATTTTGGATCTAGAGTTGAAAAGGTGTTTGAAGTATTGTGGCCGAGCTAGTGATTGGAGCCATGCCTTGTTGTAGTTTAAATTTGAAGTTGCTTGGAGACCTTGAGCCGAGTTAAGGAATTAAGCCGTGAGTTCAAGCCGAGTCAAGTTGCAAGTGAGTCGAGCTTGTTTGTCTTGTGTTTGATTTGTTGAAGTATTTGAGAAGTTTTGAAGTGTTTGTGAAGAGTTTCCAATCATGCCGCCAAGGAGAGCTAACCGTCATCAAAATGTTGAAGCGTTGTATAGAAGAGAAGAAGCCGAGCTTATGGAACAACATATTAATGAGAAATTTGATGAAGGCATTGGAAAGTTAGAGAAGTTGATGAATGATTTGAATCAAACTCAAAGGAGGAGATCACCAAACTCGAACCATGGAGGAAACCGAGTTTCGCCATCGGTTACGGAAGCGAGGAGGGTATCACCGCATTCTTTTAGAGATAGAAGAGAAACATAAATTTCATCACGGAGAGATCATCATGACTATGGACATGAAGAGAGAAGAAGTCAACGTGAATTTGACAATGAGGCGTATAGAGATGAAGAGAGACATAGTCGAAGAAGCATGCATGAACGAAGGGATGATAATGGTCGAGATCGATGTAGGCGTACTTTTGATTTTGATGAAGAGGGTGATAGAGCTAGCATTCATTATCGAGAACGAGACCAAGTTCGAAATTCTTATCAGGATATAGAGGATGATCGTCGATGGGAATCGGGTATGAAGATGGAAATTCCTGAATTTAAAGGTGGAATGGTAGCTGAAGAATTCTTAGATTGGTTGTCAAATGTTGAAGAAATCTTTGATTTCAAGGAGGTTCCTGAGAATAGAAGAGTGAAGTTAGTTGCTACTAGGTTGCGGGGGAGTGCTTTGGCATGGTGGCAGCAAACTAAACTTACAAGGGAGAGAATGGGAAAGTCAAAGATTGAATCATGGGAGAAGATGAAGAAGTTGATGCGAGCTACATTTTTGCCTTACAACTACCAATCACTTATGTACCAGAGGTTGCAGAATCTGAGGCAAGGGACGAAGTCTGTTAGTGATTATGCTGATGAATTTTACCAACTCATTGCCAGGAATGATATTATGGAAACGGAAGAACAGCTAACTGCTAGATTCGTTAGAGGATTGAGAATGCAGATTCAGGATATGGTTAATATGTTTGATCCAAGAACTGTTGCAGAAGCACATCAGAAAGCGTTGGCTTGGGAGAAGCAAGGAAGGCGTGGAGGTGGTGTGTTTACTAATTCCAATAATCAAGCGAAGGGTGTTAGTGGAAGTTCTAATGTTCCTAAACCTGTTACAAAACCAGTGGTGAAGGAGGCTGAGAAGGCGAAGGTTAGCAGTGGTTTCAAATGTTATAATTGTCAGGAGTTGGGTCACAAAAGCAATGAATGTCCGAAGCCGAAGAAGAGAGAAATGGTTGCTGAGATTGATGATGATGGTGAGGAGGCAGAATGTTCAAATGCACCTTATGTTGAGGAGGAAGAAGAATTGTTTGGAGATGAAGGTTGTAATCTTATGATGAGGAGGTCATGTCTTACACCAAAGCAAGAAGAGGATTGTAGTTGGTTGAGAAGCAATATTTTTCAGTCGACATGCACTATTCTAGGGAAAGTTTGCAAGTTCGTTATTGATGCTGGAAGCTGCGACAATATTATCTCTACAGAAGCAATAAGGAAGTTGAACTTGAAAACTGAGAAGCATCCTAAACCGTACAACCTAGCATGGTTAAGGAAGGGTGGTGAAGTGAAGGTGTGTCGAAGGGCTTGTGTTAATTTTTCTATTGGGAAGAAGTACAAAGACGAAATTTGGTGTGACGTTGTAGGCATGGATGTGTGTCATCTGTTGTTGGGCAGACCATGGCAGTTTGATAGGGCAGTGCAACATGATGGTCGTGCTAATAGTTACAGTTTCATGTTCGAAGGTACTAAAATCACTTTAGTTCCCAAGAAGCAGCAACAGAAGAAAAGCAAGCTAGAGGAGATCGAAGAACTGAAAACTTTGCTATCTTTGAAGGAGTTTGTTAAAGAAGTTAAAGAGGAGCCTGAAGTCTTTTTATTGATTGGGCGAGAGTGTAGTGAAGAGGTTGAAATTCCAGAAGAAGCAAGGCCAGTTTTGAAAGAATTTGAAGATGTATTTCCAGAAGAGTTGCCAAAGGAGTTACCTCCACTGAGGGACATTCAACATCAAATTGATCTTGTTCCGGGAGCAGTTTTACCACATCGACCACATTACCGAATGAGTCCGAAGGAACATGAGGAGTTACGAAGGCAAGTGGAAGAGTTGTTAGAACAAGGATGTGTTCAGGAAAGCTTGAGTCCTTGTGCAGTACCAGCATTGTTGGTGCCGAAGAAGGATGGAACATGGAGAATGTGTACCGATAGTACAGCTTTGAACAAGATTACTGTTCGCTGCAGATTTCCTATGCCGAGGTTGGATGACTTGCTAGATCAGTTGAGTAGGGCTACTATCTTTTCGAAGATTGATTTGAAGAGTGGTTATCATCAGATTCGAATTAGACCGGGAGACGAATGGAAGACCGCATTCAAGACGAAGGAAGGTTTATATGAATGGTTGGTTATGTCGTTTGGTCTATCGAATGCACCGAGTACATTTATGAGGGTGATGAATCAAATTTTTAGACCGTACATTGGAAAGTTTGTTGTAGTTTACTTTGATGATATTGTGATTTATAGTGCGAGCACGGAGGAGCATGTTGAGCATTTGAGAAAGGTGTTAATTATTCTTCGTGAGGAACAATTTTATGCAGCTACGAAGAAATGTGTGTTCATGACTCGAAGTGTTTTATTCTTGGGATATGTTGTATCTGAGAAGGGAATCCAAGTGGACCAAAGTAAAGTTGAAGCTATTAGAAATTGGCCACAGTCAAGAACTATCACGGAAGTTAGAAGTTTTCATGGATTGGCATCATTCTACCGAAGATTCATTCCACACTTCAGTAGCGTGATGGCACCGGTTACTGATTGTATGAAAGGGAAGCAGGAGTTGCTTTTGAACGAATCAAAGAACTTTTGACGACAGCACCAATTCTTGTATTACCAGATTTTCAGTTTTTGTTTGAGCTACACACTGATGCATCAAAGGTTGGAATTGGAGGAGTGTTGAGTCAGAGTGGGAGGCCAGTTGCTTATTTCAGTGCGAAATTATTAGGAGCAAAGATGAGATATAGTACGTACGATGTTGAATTTTATGCTGTTGTACAAGCTGTTAAGCATTGGAGACACTATCTATTTCAGAAAGAATTTGTTCTTTATACTGATCATGAGGCATTGAAGCATATGCAAGGGCAAGAAAAGATTTCAGCAAGACATGCATCATGGATTGCTTATTTGCAGCAGTTTACTTTTGTCGTTAAGAACAAGTCAGGGGTAACCAATCGCGTGGCTGATGCTT
Organism: Allium cepa; assembly: GCA_030765085.1. NCBI lineage: Eukaryota > Viridiplantae > Streptophyta > Magnoliopsida > Asparagales > Amaryllidaceae > Allium > Allium cepa. The sequence continues at coordinate 421,507,344 of CM060946.1, read as the reverse complement.
TGAGTAGGAGGAGTCATTTATTAACGACAATGAAAGTTGAAGTGACAGGTTTCGAAATATTACCAGAGCTGATTGAAGAAGATCCATATTTTATGAAGTTCGTTGAAAAGGTCAAGGAAGGAAGTACTGATGAATACGTGTTAGTTGATGGTTTTCTGTTCAAGGGGGACAAGTTGTGTATTCCAGATAGCAGCTTGAGAATGAAGATTATCAAAGAGTTACATGACGAAGGCCATGTAGGCAGAGATCGTACTTTGCAGTTGATTTCACAATCTTACTTTTGGCCGTCAATGAGGAAGGAGGTTGAAAGGTTTGTGGAGAGATGTCATATATGCCAGGTTTCGAAGGGAACAGCGACAAATGTAGGATTGTATATGCCGTTACCTGTACCATCTAAACCGTGGGTTGATATCAGCATGGATTTTGTTTTGGGTTTGCCTAGAACTCAAAGGGGAAATGATTCTATATTTGTTGTGGTGGATAGATTTTCGAAAATGGCACATTTGATTGCCTGCAAGAAGACAGCGGATGCAGTTCGAGTGGCACAATTATTCTTTAAGGAGGTGTATCGATTGCATGGTTTACCAGAATCTATTATTTCTGATCGGGATACTAGATTTTTAAGCCATTTTTGGTTAAGTTTGTGGAAGATGGCAGGAACGAAGCTGAATTTTAGTAGTGCTTATCATCCGCAAACAGATGGGCAAACAGAAGTGGTGAATAGATCGTTGGGAAATTTACTACGATGTCTTGTGAAGGACAATCTGAAGAGTTGGGACATGAAGTTATGCCAGGCGGAGTTTGCTCATAATCATGCAGTGAATCGTAGCAAGGGATTCAGTCCATTTCAGATTGTATATTCAAGTTTACCAAGGGGAACGTTGGATTTAGCAGTAGTACCACAACTTTAAGGGATAGGTAAACGAGCTGCTGATTTTGTTGAAGGATTGACGGAATGTCATAAGATCGTTCAAGAACGATTGGAGAAGTCAAATGAGAAGTATAAGCGAACTGCAAATTTGAAGCGACGAAATGTTGAATTTAACGAAGGTGATTTGGTTTATGTTGTGTTAACAAAGGATCGTTTTCCAGTGGGTGCTTATAACAAGTTAAAAGCCAGAAAAATTGGTCCTGTCGAAGTTGTGAAACGAATTAATGAAAATGCTTATAAGTTGAAGCTGCCGGAGGATGTGTACACTTCTGATGTGTTCAATGTTAAGCATCTTGTACCATATTATGGAGATAAACAATCTGATTGGGAAGAATTTACAAATTCGAGGACGAATTTTTCTCAACCAGGGGAGGATGATGCAGCATGATCTACAGAAGATCAGAGATTTGGTCGTTAACAAGATAAGGAAGCTTCAGTTTTAACTCGTGAGTCGTGCGCGAGTCAGCCTAAGGAGTCATATGGGAAAGAGCTATGACCTAACCAAGAAAAGGAAAAGGAGTCACGACTTAAGGGCTTAAGTCGTTCGAGTTTGATGAGTCGTACACGACTCAACGACTCATCTATAAGTCGTCTACGACTTATCATGAAGCAGGGGAAAGTTACAGCTATTAAAGGCTTGAGTCGGAGGAAGGGCACGACCCAGTTAAGCCGTTTAAGGAGATATGCCGCAGGGAGCTTGAAAGCTTGAGTCGTAGAAGCTAAGAGCTTGGAGCTTGAGTCGTAACTCGGCTTAATATGCGTAGTGTTGTAATATGATGAGTCGTGTTCTGTTTTGTTTGTCTTTAATCCGTTATGTCTTAGGTCGTCAACGACCTAAGTTGAGTCGTGTAAGGTCGCGTATGTGCTGTAAATATGTGTTGAGTCGTATGTCGCGTGCTTCCTTGAGTCGTGTGTCGTGATGGACTTGTGTTGTACTGTTTTAGGTCGTTGTAATAAGTAAGTCGGCCTGCGTTGAGTCGTATGTCGTTGATACCTTGCTGTAACGTGTTGTATGTCATTATGTTGTGTGAATATGTCGTTTACCTTGTTAACTCGTGTTGTATTTTAAGTTGTCATCGACATATGTGTTGTGTTGTAATGTGGGCGTAGTATTGTTGCTAAGTCGTGAGTCGTGTGTCCTAAGTCGTGAGTCGTGAGTCGTGGGTCATGAGTCGTGAACGACTTAAGGGTCAGGGGGTAAAACACTATAAATAGCGAGTGTGTTGTAACATTTGAGTAGTTGATTTTTGAATAAAATTTCTTGTTGATTGCTGTGTGCTTTCATCTTAAATTGGTAATTGAGTGCAATCTCCTATCTCCACTTTCGGTTATTCGAGTGCGCTCGAACCAACGATTGTTGAAGCCGATTCGCGGAATCAAGTGCGGTTGATCAACGCTTGAAGAATTGAAGATCTTCTTTCACGGTATCGTGCGCGGTCAACGTGTTAGAGATAGCTAGAATTCGGTATCTTCGGATCAACGAATTTGGGCATTTTGGTATTCATCAATCCACCGATTGCTACTTTCATCGTTATATCGATTTTCTGTTAATCTGCTGCGTCAGAAATTGATGGGTACAGATCTATGATTAATTGTAGTTGTATTCATGCACTTAAATTATCAATAACAGGGGTTTCCATTGTACTTACATTTAAGATTTATAGCAGAGAAGACTTTTTTTCTTCTGAAACTTGAAACCAAAAAAATAGATTAAAGCTTTTACCCTTTATTCTTCCTGTAACAAAATCAGATATTGTTGTATTAAACTCTTGCTTCATCAGGAATTACAACTTCAAATTCAAAATAAATAAATAAAAGTTACTTGCCTTTTTAAATTTTATTTCCAGAAAAAGGAAAAACTGCACTGCCTTTGAAATCCAGAAACTCCCTGCTCCACAAATCTGCAGATTAAGTTTGAATTGATTATTGAAACTTGATTTTAAAAAAATCAAAATTTCATAAGCTATAAATTTTAAAACAAATCTTACCTGAAAGTATCACACTACCATTATGAAGCATGAGAAAATATTTCAGATTTTTTTTTTAGCTTGAATGGAAGAAGGCAGTTTCTTTTTTTTCTTCTGAACTTTTTTTTTCTTTGAATGTTGAAGGAAAAGTTGCAAAGATCTTTTGATTACTGAACATCAGGTGTTAGGGGATTTAAAAATTCGAATTTTAGAAGGTGAAGAGTTTCCTGAATCTTTTATTTGAATATTTTATTTGAATATTTTATTAAAGAGATGATGGTTTGTGCCATTTGTAAGGAAATATCTTAAGCACTAGATTTTGTTAATCATTCAACTTTATTGTGAATGTATGTTTCAGCCTTTGTTGTTTACAAAGTAATGAAAACTTTATAAATTTTATTTTCTATATAATATATACTTTTATAAACCATACATGCATATATTTTTATTCATTTGTATATGTATGCAAATGTACACTATAAAAAGAAAAGTTGTTTTTACCATTGTATACTTATTCCTTAATGATTTTTAATGCTACTAAATTTTTAAAACATTCATTCCAAATTTAAATTCAAACTTAAGTTTTAAACTTGAAATATAAACATTTTAAATCCAAATGACTTTTACAAACATTTATTATCTCAATAATTTAAACCCAAAAATAAATTTGGAATTTATTTCATACGTTATTTTCTCTCATTTTATTTGTTTTAGATTTTTTTTTAAATTTAATCTCAAATTAAACCCAAAGAGTTTAAATATATTATTTATTTTAATTGATAATTTTGGGATGTCACAACTGATATTTTCAACCATTCGCATCCACACATGCCAGATTTGAATTGCTCAAAATACCAGATTGTTAATTTATATTTGGCAAAAACTCAGCGTATATAGTAAATAAGTAATCTTAGAATCACAGACACAGAGCAATATAATAATGCAGCAGAAACAAAAGAATAGTGTTCATGAAGCTACTATTTATATATATATATATATATATATATCAAAGTTAAATAAGATACAATAGAAGTCTCAAATACAACAATCAAATACAAGATCAGAATACATCAATGGAATCAACTGAATAGCTGCAAGCAGAAAAGATGTAGATGGATCTCCAAATGAAGCTCCAGCTGCAAAGGTGAGTCTCAAAAGCTGTATCACTTAGTCTGACCTGAGCGTAAAGCAAAAAAGAAAACACTTGAGTCAGGATTAACATTCTTATATTAATAAATCCAACTCAATTGAAATAACAACTAAAATACAAGTAACTCAAAGGATGTTTGGGATAACTATCCTCTAAGGATTCGTTAAACTATCTACTATGTCTTATCCCAACTTTTGGTCAAGGCTGGAATACCAACAAATTGGTAAGGAATAATGGATATTGGGATTGGAGATCGATTGGATTCAAGGCTGGAATCGATGTCGTCAAAATTTGGTTGACCTCCGATCGGGACGGAATCGATTGGAGATGATGATAAGGACTAGGAGAGGCTATGTTTCAAATTTTAGTATAATTGGAGTTCGTATGAAGGAGATATGATCGATGCAAGGTAGGAAGAGCGTGCTGTTCGCATCCATCGGCACAAAGGGACGGCTCGTATCAATACATTTCGTATCGATCAGGTAGTTGGTGTTTCGTATCGATCGGCTTCGTATCGATCGGTAGAAGATCGACTTGATGGGGTTCGCATCGATCGGGTTTTGGTTCGACTCGATGGTTTCGTATCGGTCGGGATGGAAAGAGATGGTTCTTGCATGCCCGACAGTTCGTATCCATGAAGCGGCGGTCTTTTTGTATCGATGCATTTTGCATCGATCGGTTGTTAGCATTTCTAGTCGATACTATTCGTATCGACCAGAGACAGAGCATAGTGATGGACTTCGAATCGATATCGTTCGTATCGATCAACATGGACTCGACTCAATGGTTTTGCATCCATCAGGTAAGGCCTTGTTCGTATCCATCAGGTAAAGGCTTGTTCGTGTCCATCAGGTAAAACCATGTTCGTATCCATCAGGTATGGTATCGTTCATATCCATCCCAAGGATGAGGTCCGTGTCCATTTTCATGACCACTTCGTATCGGTCCTCTAATACTTATTTCGTATCCATCAGCACATATGGAAGCGGTATGAAATGTACTCCTGGAGTTGATACGAAGAAAGACACGAGTAGATGGATGCGAACGAACGATGTTATGAATATGAACAAGCACGAAATGCAGATACGAATAAGGAAGATCCACGAATCAAGGGGATAAGCATTCAAAGCGGTGAAGGACACCTGCGTCTCCAGGAAAGAAGTGTTCAACTCGGCGCACACGGTGGATCGATCCAGGAAGCTCGCGCCACGTCACGAGCAAGCGTGTGCTTCTGATCGAGTCGAACAGGATGGATTCAAACTGGTGGATACGAACGCAACAGCACTCACAAAAATGCAATTCGTATCGATCATATCTCCCAAACCGCTGATCCAAATGCAACGAAATTTTCACAGCAGCTTGCATACAAGGTAAAGAATGTTCCTGCCAAGTTTCATCCCGATTGGATCAATTCTTGATGGATATGAAATCAATTCGTATCGATCACAGATCGAGTCGAAACTTGGTGGGGTCGGTCGCGTGGGCCCACTCACGTGCCAGAAGAAGTCTCCCGAAGTTTGAGTGCGATCTCAGCCTCCTACCCCTATAAATAGCCTCCTGGAACCTATAGAAAAGGGACTTTTGGGCTATTGGACGTCCAGACTCTGCCGTATTCATTTCTACACTTCAATATAACTATTGTACTCAAAATTCTTCATTGCTACTGCTATAATCATCTGTAACCAGCAAGGATAATCAATAAAAGGACAAAACTTTGTAGTGAACGTAGGCCGGATATAGCCGAACCACTATAAATCTTGTGTCTTTGTTCATTATTTCAGGATTATTGTTTGTTATCTGTTGAGCTCTGATATTTGTGCTTGAATATCACTGATTTGTGTTCATACACTGGTGCTTTCATGGTATTTGGGGTTTGTGACCATTTTAGGCGCAAACACTTTGGTGCTTTCATAGAGAACAACTAGCACCCGCTATATCAGAATCAAAGTTCAGATTTGAAGAGTTTGAGGAGTTTGGATTTGAAGACAATGGCTCGACAAACAAGGCAAAGAGCCGAGAGAAGGCAACAAGTAGGAAGCCAGGAGTCATCCTCTAGAGCAGGAGAAGGACAAGCTTCCGTCTACATCACCAGGGATGAAATGGAAGCTATGGCAAATTCTTTGCAAGAGAGATTGTTGAAAAGTCAACAGGAAATGATGCAGACTTTCTTTGAGCAGATTAGAGCTGCGGGGACGCAGAACTTAGGAACATCTACAGCGGCTGTGGATGTAGGACAAGGAACTAGGGTTATGGAACCCAATAGAGGACAGGATACAGAACCAGAAGGCAATCAACGAGGGCTTGGGGGCAGGCCCACATGATCCAACGCAGGAGGACCTTTGGAAGGAGTTCAACAGGCTAGAGCCAACGTTGTTGAGCCACATGAAGAATATGTGCCCGAGTTCCCCCAGGGGCATGGGGGAAACCCCAGACAGACAATACTGGATTAGTGGAGATCATTAGAAAAACCATGTGGGGTGGCTTGACCAATAGAGACTTGGAAGGAGTGAACAGGAGACCGTTCGCTCGAGAAATCAGGATAGCTCAGAATCCACCTAAGTTCAAGCTACATAGCTTGGAAGTATATGATGGCCAGGCTAATCCGACTAATCACTTGACGAGGTATACTAGACAAATGGAAGTGCTGGGGGCATCGGAGGAAGTGATGGCTCGATGCTTCCCTTTGTACTTGATGGACCTAGCTGCAATGTGGTTTGGGCAGCTGGATGAAGGATCTATCATGACTTGGAGGGAATTGGTGGATAGGTTTTTGGGACAATTTCGGGTTTATATTAAAAGACCAAAGAATGTAATGACATTAACGTTGGTAAAGCAAAGGACGGATGAATCGCTTAGAGCTTTTCTAACTCAATTCAATGCGGCAGTTGCTTCGGTGGATCGGCCGGATCCATCGATGGTTTTAATGGCGGCATTGTTAGGAGTCAAGGAGGACTCGGACTTTAAGGTATCTTTAATACGAGACCCACCACTGGATCTTGGGGAATTCTTTCACCAAGCTGAGAGGTTCCTCCGACAAGAGGACGCATGTGCTGACTTAAAGATGAAGGAAGTAAATGCGACTGAGGGTGGAGGACCATCCAGCAAAGGTTCAAATAAAGATAAAGGTAAAAGGAAGTTGGACGTTGATTCTGGAAAAGCTAAGTAGCGATGGAAGGATCCAAAGATTTTTACATACATAGGATTGAACGAGACGCTGGAGCGGATATACCTGGATACCCGGAGTCACCTTCCCTACCGATGTCCGGTTAGGGGAGAGCCTTCTGAACGGGAAAGGGCATCAGGAAGGCACTGTCTCTTCCATGGTTTGGATGGACATGATACCAACAGCTACAGGCACTTAAAGGACATAATTGAGCAGTATGTAAGGAATGGACAATTGAGGCATGGGACACGGAATGCTACGGTGGAGCAGGAGCAGCCACCGCCTACCTCGCACCATGATGATGTGAGGCCTAGGAATGATGGTCGATTGGTTATCAATTGACCGGGATAATATGAAATAAGTAACAAACCATTGGCAAACGACCAAGTCATTTACACATGTATGGGGATGGAGACAGCCCCTAGGCATGCTATGATTGATGATAAACCACGAAGCTATGGTTTGTGAAATCTGTTTTTTTGTTTTGGATTGGACATTTGATTTTTCTGGTTTGGTTTTGGAGTTTGGATTGAACTCCTAGTTTTGTTTGCTTTCTGATTTTGATTTTCGCTGTTTTGGAGTTTGGATTGAACTCCTGGTTTTTCTTGCTTTCTGATTTGGATTTTCCTTTGGATGATTGTTTTCGGTTTTGGATGCTGGTTTGGATTTCTGATTTTTTTGGTTTGGTTTGGATTTTGGATTGGATTTTCACTGGATTTTTGTCTGGTTTTCGATAAACGGTCGTCGGGCATGGATTATGCCTGGCAAGGGGTGAGTCGCTTTGCCCGAACATGGTAAATGGACTCATTCAAGTCGTCGAGTATGGACTATGCTCGACAAGGGTCCAGAGAGACCAGGATTCGGTCTAAGACTTAGGCCCTGTATTATCCATTGTTATTTTCAGGTCGCTGGGTAAGGACTATGCTCAACAAGGGTAAGGAGTGACCAGGATTTGGCCTAGGACTTAGGCCCCATATTATCGATTATTGTTTCAGGTCGTTGAGTATGGACTATGCTCAACAAGGGTCCGGACAGATCAGGATTCGGCTTAGGACTTAAGCCATGGCATTGTACAACGTCCAGGGACACTGAACCACGGTCGTCAAGTGTGGATTATGCTTGGCAAGAACTCGGAGAGGTTAGCTCAACATCCAGGGACACTAGACCACGGTCGTTAAGTGTGGATTACGCTTGGCAAGAACCCGGAGAGATTAGCTCAACGTCCAGGGACACTGGACCACGGTCGCCAGGTGTGTATTGCACTTGGCAAGAGCCCGGAGAGGTTATGGATTTGTACATTGACCCGGAGAGGTCCTGGATTCGGTTATTGGCAATTGGATAAGGATGGATTAGGACTCGGTTGTCGAGTTCGAATGGACATGGAATTGGCTATGGACTTCGGATACCGGGTTCGAAACTATTCAAAACACACCTTCTTATCACAATGCATGTTTTGAGGGCAAATGCTATTCCACCTTTTGGTCAAGGCTGGAATACCAACAAATTGGCAAGGAATGTTGGATTTTGGATTGGAGATCGATTGGAATCAAGGCTGCAATCGATGTCGTCAAAATTTGGTTGAGCTCCGATCGGGACAGAATCTTTTGGAGATGATGATGAGGACAAGGAGAGGCTATGTTTCAAATTTCAGGTTAATCGGAGTTCGTATGAAGGAGATATGATCGATGCAAGGTAGGAAGAGCATGCTGTTCGTATCCATCGGCGCACAGGGATGGTTCGTATCGATACATTTTGTATCGATCAGGTAGTTGGTGTTTCGTATCGATGCTTTGTATCGATCGGCAGAAATTTGACTCAATGGGGTTCGCATCGATCAGGTTTTGGTTTGACTCGATGGTTTCGTATCGGTTAGGATGGAAAGAGATGGTTCACGCATGCCCGGCAGTTCGTATCCATGAAGCGGCGGTCTTTTCGTATCGATGCATTTCGCATCGATCAGTTGTTGGCATTTCAAGTCGATACTATTCGTATCGATCAGAGACAGAGCATAGTGGTGGAGTTCGAATCGATATCGTTCGTATCGATCAACATGGACTCGACTCAATGGTTTCACATCCATCAGGTAAGGCCTTGTTCGTACCCATCAGATAAAGGCTTGTTCGTGTCCATCAGGTAAAACCTTGTTCGTATCCATCAGGTAAGGTCTCGTTCGTATCCATCCCAAGGATGAGGTTCGTGTCCATTTTCATGGCCATTTCGTATCGGTCCTCCCATAATCATTTTGTATCCATCAGCATATATGGAAGCGGTATGAAATGTACTCTTGGAGTCGATACGAAGAAAGACACGAGTAGATGGATGCGAACGAACGATGTTATGAATATGAACAAGCAAGAAATGCAGATACGAATAAGGAAGATCCACGAATCAAGGGGATAAGCATTCAAAGCGGTGAAGGATACCCACGTCTCCAGGAAAGAAGCGTTCAACTCGGCGCACAAGGTGGATCGGTCCAAGAAGATCGCGCCACGTCACGAGCAAGCGTGTGCTTCTGATCGAGTCGAACAGGATGGATTCAAACCAGTGGATACGAACGCAACAGCACTCACAAAAATGCAATTCGTATCGATCATATCTCCCAAACCGCTGATCCAAATGCAACGAAATTTTCACAGCAGCTTGCATACAAGGTAAAGAATGTTCCTGCCAAGTTTCATCCCGATTGGATCAATTCTTGATGGATACGAAATCAATTCATATCGATCACATATCGAGTTGAAACTTGGTTGGGTCGGTCGCTGGGCCCACTCACATGCTAGAAGAAGTCTCCTGAAGTTTGAGCGCGATATCAGCCTCCTACGCCAATAAATAGCCTCCTGGAGCCTACAGAAAAGGGACTTTTAGGCTATTGGACGTCAAGACTCTGCTGGATTCATTTGTACACTTCAATATAACTATTGTACTCGAAATTCTTCATTACTACTGCTGTAATCATCTGTAACCAGCAAGGATAATCAATAAAAGGATAAAACTTTGAAGTGGACGTGGGCCGGAGATAGCCGAACCACTATAAATCTTGTGTCTCTATTCATTATTTTTGGATTATTGTTTATTATTTGCTGAGATCTGATATTTGTGCTTGAATATCGCTGAGTTGTGTTCATACACTGGTGCTTTCACGGTATTTGGGGGTTGTGGCCATTTTAGGCACAAACACTATGTAGTAATATACGCTATTAAAATAATTTCTAAAGTAAATTATAATATATTTTAAAAATAGCGTTAAGGCTTTACACTTTCCACCTTAACACATTTTATAGTGCCAATAGTCTATACAGTACCATCGTACCGGCATATCGAGAGGCTACCATTAATACTCCATAGGTACGACACAAATCAAACTCGTAGTAAAGCACGCTAGGTTAGGTGACATGGCACAACTAGTCATTGCTAGGTTAGATATACCAATTACGTATCCGGACTGGTGGTAACCCATAACCGCAGCTACCTCCCACATCGAGCCACACTCCTAATAAAAATCAAAGGGTGCACCCAATCAATCACAAAGTAATAGATAAGTGTCGAAGGAGTGTGTCCGATTAGAGGATCTACCTCATTGGCGTGGAATCGCTCCTGTTTCAGCCACCTTATGCCAGCTCACGGGAGTCGGGACCACGTACATACCTCATATAGGATCGTTGCCACCATCCTACTTCGTTCTGTAATCTCCACTGCGTACACGGTTATTAAAGTGGTTTTCGAAGTTGGACGAGAGTATGACAACTTCCGGTCCCGGCCTCATTAATAACCAAACGTTATTATAATACCGCGGTCATTTCAAAATAGTTTATATTTCAAAACAAAAATATCATTGCCATTTCAAAACCAAATACGATATCAATTCCATTTCAAACATATCCATTTCGAAAAATCATATCACTTTCAAAGTTATAACACTTCCGGAATCAATACTTGAAATTATAACACTTTCAAAACATAATACTTTGAAATTCATAACTTTGAAAATATAACTTCCGCCACTTAAACAATTTACATATTAAAATGGTATATATAATAAAAGAGGTTATAAAGTAAAATAGTTTACATAAAAGAGTTAAAAGTTAAAATAATTTTATGTTAAAATGGTTAGTATATTAAAATAGTTTATATTAAAAATAATTTATATTAAAATGATTTATATGAAAATAATTTATAAAGTAAAACATAAAATATTTAAAAATATAATTTAAAAATAATTTATATAATAAAATAGTTTTCTCAAATATCACAAATCGATTTCAAATCAACTTGAATTCTAGAAATTCAAATTTAGTCCAATCTCAATCATCAATCTCATTCTATTTCAATTTCTCGATAAACCATTCCCAATAATATCGATTTCAAATACATATTCAAACCACAAAATAAACCATTTCGATTTCAATATATTACAGAGTTCTATATATTCAATATTTCAAAACTAAATTTGGTAATTTCATATATCTCTTAACTTAACTTCATATAGTTTAATTTTGAAATATTCACTTAGTAAATCCAATATCATTTAAATAAAACCCAAATTACACAATATTAAATATTTCCATCAATTTATTTAAACATGAAATATTCACTAATTACCGTAAACCAAAATCAAGTTATAAAACCGTATCTTAAAATATCAAATCCAATAAGTTTAAAATCGATTTTATTACATAATTGTTAAAAGAATACGATTTAAAAATCATCTAAAGTTTATCTTCCAGCCTTAAGTTATTAAAATCATAATAACTCTATATTAATATATAATTTAAGTAAATACTTAACCATATTATATTTAATTAAATAAAACTTTATTATTAACCTATTTTATATTAAAAAAATTCATTCATAGATTAAAATCAAGAATTTAACTATATATAAAATAACATTTATATAATATCTAAAATCAATATTTATATAAACCATATATTTCTTTCCAAAACCATAAAATCATTTTCAAATATTTATATATATATTTCAACGGTGTCTATATATAATTTTCTATCCTACGGTCAAGTTATACTGATATTTATCATTTCAATCCGTAATTTAAATATATACGGGTATATATCATTTCAACCCGCAATCCCAAATTCAATTCAATTGAAAATCGCTTGAGTCTATCATTTCAACCCATAACGATTTTCTTCTATTCTACAGATCGTTCGGGTATGTATCATTTCAACCCATAGTGAATCCTATACTAATAGGAAACTTCCAGAGTGATAACCGATATGATAGTAATATAACATACATATATCTTCATTATAAATAAAATATAATGGTGTCAGATGTCACAGGTGAACATATAGCATATATATAGCAATGTAAATAACTAACAGCAGCATATTTCAATTGTCATTTCAAATGAAATCAATTTAATAAATATAAGGACATTAATCGTGAGTAATTGCTCACCTTTCGAGGCTAGAATAATTTGACGACTCGACAAGATACGAATGGGATCACGATCTAGACCAATGAACAATCCAAACAACAACTTAAAGCAAAGTAAGCTGAAAGCATATTTTTGACAGGCGAAGCTGATAGATAGAAATTGATGAGAACAAATCAAATCAACTTGATATAACAGAATATATATATATATATATATATATATATATATATATATATATATATTGTTATTATTATTTAAAAAAATCAATGTTAAATTTAAAACACTATCAATAAAAAGAAATATATATATTATTTTAAATCCTTACATTGTAAGCACATTTTTGATTTAAACTTTAATCCATCTTTGAACTTCAAGCCCTTGTATATTTATATCTATATATAGGTAAATCTAAGGGCTAGCATAAACTACACATATGAATAGGAGCTTGTAAAATAACTACGATATGCAGATTTTATATTTTAAAATTTAAATCAATACTTTAAGTAAACTAATACATAGAACTAAGATGCATATATAACCACTATACATTTTTAAACCTCTACAGAAATCAAGAATAAACATATATACACACTCTTCCAAAATATTAATTTAAATGTAAACCAACATAAATTATAAATATACACATATCAAACCCATATGTGTAGCCAGATTCATATTACAAAGTAATATATAGTAATAGGTAAAACTAGATTATGTCAACTTGACTTATATCAAATATATATGTGTGTGTGTGTGACTAACATTTATATATATATACTGTTTCGCATTATATAATTAACAAACATTTTCAACTTATATACTTTATATATATATATATATGTGTATGTATGTATGTAGACCGAACTCACCCATATAACTTATAATATAATAGAATATATACTTTATAACATAAAAACTGTAAACACAACTGTAAATAAATAAGACTATATAAACAATCTTTATAATATAATATAAAATAACTTCCGTAACTAATGAAATGCAACATATATAACAAACATAAGATGATAGATAATAACTTACTATAACTAACATATATAAGAAATATAACTATATATGACATATGATATATATACACTATACTAAAAATATGTTGAAATCACACATATATATAAAATACCATTGTCATACTGTTGTATATATGTTGCAACATGAGTCATAATAACTTATATAAACTTTATAAACTAATAGCATACCAATTCAAACTATATAATAGACTATATAAAATCATGTATACAGATAATACCAACAGGATTTATATATAAAACCGAAATATACATTCATATAATTATAACAAAATATAATTGTACTATACATATATAAGCTTGTATGTACTGACCTTTATATATAAATATACTACCATTTATATAAATAACTAACCTATAAACATATAAAAGAAGAAGCTGCAAGGCCGAGCACAGTTAGTAGACGGGCCAGGTGGTGGAAGCCACAAGGGGTGTTGTATCATGGCTTCGGCCGAGATAACGTGGCAAGCGGAAGATGACTGGGGTGGCTGTAAAGCAGGGTTTTTGTGACAGGTTGAGCGAAGGCAGTGCACAGCTTACGAGTTGGTCATGCTCGTCATTTTGATGTAGAAAGCATGGTGGTGATGAGCTCTCGGCAAGCAAAGTGGAAAGAGGAATGGCCGCGCAAGAGATTGGAAAGAAGAATGAGAGAGAGAGAGGCCATGATGAGATGGATCAGGGAGAAGATGTACGGGCCTTTCAAAGAAATAGGTAAACATATATAAAGTTTCTTTTTTTAATATCATACGAATGAACAGTGCAAATTAATATGAAATTAATAAATGATTCAAAACAGATTATATTGAAGAGTCACGTTGTTTCTTAAAAGATTAAAAGTTAAGTATCCGTATTCAACCGATGGAAAGTGAATGGTCAAAGGAAAATCAAAAAGCCAAAAGTTCGTAGCCGATATGTGACGATCGCCCATGACTCCAGCACTAAACAAGGAAGTAGTGCGCTGAAAGGTGTGCCAGGCTGCCATGGACGATAGTCAGGGTGAGGTAAAACAATAACTCTATCGTATTACTCACAGCGCAGGGATAAAATACAATAGAAAAGTATACATAGTGAAGCTCCATAGAACAGAATCTCATCATATAAACTCATAATAGTTTTATACAAATATCTGAATAGCCAATACATCAAGCCTCACTACATAACACTCAGAGTATCAAACAAACAACAGAACATCCAGTACATATAGTAAGAAAACAATATGCAAAAGCCTCCAGCTCGTCTTCGTAATCAACAGCGTTGGTCACTAAGAACAGCACCTGTCACTTGCTACCTAGTCTGCCCATCCCAAAACGGATGAACAGCCCAAGGTAATAAGAGTTGAACATAAAACCTTGAATCATACAAAAGTCTTAGTGAGTAGTAAATCAACTATCAAACATACCAAAAGAGCATAAAGGGTAAAAAGGAATAGGAACCAAACCATCCCACTCTACCTCTTTCTATAGTGATAGCCCCCGGACCCACTAAGCAGAAGCAAACATAGCAAAGCAGACAATTAAAGTAAAGCAATTATCACTCGAGTCAAGGTCGATGTTTTCCAAGTACAAACCCCCAAGGCCTAAACCAAGATCAAATAAGCACCCACAAAACATCGCTCTTGAGACCGAGTGACGATACAACCAAAGCATCCAAACATCCATGACTCTGGCTATCACTGTTTTCATTGCTTCGATATCACCATTAATTGAATGACCGGCTCATTCTTTCATCCATCCGTTTAGGGCTAATGGTATAAACCCGGTTCTGGACATAACTCTGCACGTCGTCGCAGCCCGTGTCTAGGACTATCGAATCTTCCCAGAGTACTTGGCACGTCGTCACAGACCGTGCCTGGGATTATCGAATCTACCCAACGTACTCTTGCTTTGAGCATGCTAGAACCTTCAATAACGATGAAATCTCAGCCTCCTAGTCATCCTCCTCGACGACTATTCTCATACTAGCTCAAGCGCCTCTCGAGCCATCCATTATCAACAAACTCGAACCATATCGCCGAGTTATCAACATGCTTGGGATGATCCCGTCTGGATTAAACCAAGACTATCTCACATCATGCTTTGCTTCATCGCATCATAGCAAAGTCCCATCTCAACATCCTCAAATCTATCCATATGAGCTTTATCATCCGCTTCATATGCCACGGGCAGCTTTCCTTATTCAAGAGCCATTCCACTTAGCTTTTGAATCATCTTCGACCAACTTGTCCAAATCAAGTCATAAATCAACTAATTTCTAACAATCAATCAAGTCAAACATTAATCCAAGTAATCAATCATTCAACCAAGATATAAATAAACAATCATAACAATAATGGCAATTTAGTAAATAAAGAGTCCAAATCTAACAAGCATGAATTCTAAGTAATATCTTGATGAATGAACTAGCATAGGTTAACATGTAGTAAAATGGATATCAAAACTTGATGGACAATAGATCTACATGCAGACTTAAGGAAAATGCACGAAATCACTATCTTTAACACACAAACAAACCACCGATCCAATATACTCCTTTGGGTCCGTGTGAGAGATAACCACCACTCACCGAATCACCTAAACACCTCAAAAGCAACCAACTTTAGATCTGGATAGCAAAGGATCTAGCTTGATCCGACAAGATTCCACTTCTAATGATGAAATCTCTCTTCAATGGATGGAGATCTTCAACTTTGGCCCTTGGATCTTCAATTTAGATGGATAGAAGCACAAGTTTAAATTAGAGAAAAGAAGTGAAGAACTGTTGAACTCGAGCTCCCAAAATGGCAGCACTTCGTCGCTTCAAAATTTGATGCCAAATAGTGAAGCAACCGGGTGTATTTATAGGCATAAATCCCATGAGTCGGCCGCCCCTCCTTAAGTCGTGGCCGACCTAACGACTCACAAATTTAGCCGACCTAACTACCTATCATACCTAACGACCTAACGATCTATCCCTATGGCCGACCTAACACCTAGCCGACCTAACGACTTACCTATACTGCCGACCCAACGATGTATCCGACCTAACATTATACACATGGTCTCAACGACCTACGACCTATACCATAACCTATCCATGACATAACTGTACTCACCCTATCACCATAAGTCGCTTACGACTTAAGCCTGCAGGTCGCTAACTCCTATAGGTCGTTATCTCCTATAGGTCGGTCTACTTTTAGATCGGTCAATATCTTAAGTCGCTTACTCCGCTAAACCGTTAGCTCTTATGTCGGCCCATCTCCTTAACCCGCTAACCACCTTAAGCCGAACACTAAAGCCACCAACTCCCTATGTCGTCCCCATTCCTTAGGTCGGTTCCGACCTAACTATACTTAGCAAACATAGGTCTCTCCCCACTAAGTCGTTAGGACTCTTAAACCACTAACTTCCACACGACTTAAGCTCCTGGACAAGGTAAGCTCAGGTTGACTTAAACCATTAAAACGACCTAAAGACAATTATTCTACGATATATCAACACGTAAAATACGGGTCGTTACATTCTCTCCTCCTTAGGAATTTCGCCCCCGAAATTCCAAACGAACAAGAACAATCAAAGACTATTCTGCATGCCTACCACCCGTAGCAATCAACAAACCATGCATCCCATTACTAGCCTGGCATGCAGAATTCTAAGACTAGAACAAGTTACAAATTCATGAGATGTCACGACTCCTTAGGGCCATACCTTGAAGAGTTAAGGATGAGCTGCCTTCATCCTCTCTTCCTCCTCCCATGTACAGTCGTTAACATCATCACTCCATTGTACCTTGAGCAACTTGACTACCTTCCTCCTAAGCTGTTTCGTGTCAGTTTCCACAACACGAAGCGACTTACGAGATCTTCTAATAACTGGATCAATCTCAAAATCTTCACAGCTATCAGCAGGAACCACTGTATTCGAGTTGTGCACTTACTTCCGTAGATACGATATATGAAAAACATTTTGCACACCCGACATCTTTTCCGGTAACCCCAACTTATGGGCGAGTTTTTCAATTCGCTCGATAATCGGGATTGGTCCAACAAATCTCTGAGTCAATTTTCCTTTCTTCCCGAATCGAATAACATTCTTCAGAGGAGAAATCTTCACAAAAACCATATCTCCTACGTCGAATTCCAAATCCTTAGGACGGTTATCAGCATAACTTTTGTGACGGTCTTGGGCTGCCTTCATTCGTCGCCAAATGATCTCTATGCAATCCGAAGTCTGTCGAATCATTTCTGGCCCAAGTATCAGTTTTTCTCCTGTTTCCAACCAACATGTCGGAGAGTTACATGGTCTTCCATACAATGCTACATACGGTGCCATAATAATGCTTGACTGGTAACTGTTATTATACGAAAATTCCACCAAATGAAGATAATCTTCCCATGATCCTCCGAAGTCCAAAACACATGCTCTGAGGAGATCTTCCAAAACTCGGTTGACTCTCTCAGTCTGACCATCTGTTTGGGGGTGATAAGCTGTACTCAAACACAACTTGGTTCCCAAAACGTCCTGGAAGCTCTTCCAAAATCCACTAGTGAACAATGGGTATCGATCGCTCGCTATACTCCTTGGAATACCATGGAATCGAACTATCCACTTAACATACAACTCAGCCAATTTCGATGCAGTCCTAGTTGATCGAACATGAATGAATCTTGCACTCTTAGTCAAACGATCTACGATTACCCGAATTCCTTCATTTCCTGTTCTGGTTCTAGGTAGTCCATCGATAAAATCCATCGATATTTGCTCCCACTTCCATGTAGGAACTTCTAATGGCTGAAGCAATCCACTTGGCTTCTTCTGCTCGGCTTTTACCAACTGGAAGTTCATGCATTTGGAAATAAAATTTCCAACATCCTTCTTCATACCTTCCCAGTAATAGATTCTCTTCATATCCTGATACATCTTATTTCCACCTGGATGAATTGACAACTTCGAGTGATGACTTTCCTTTAGAACTTCATCTCTCAATTCTTCTATATCAGGAACAACTAATGTCCTTGTTTCCGAAGCCAACCCTCTCAATCGACCTCGAATCCTTTATCCTTCTCTGGGTCTAATCCAGATTCCAAATCACGGATAATCTTGACAAGCTTATCGTCTCACTTTTGGCTCTCGCCAATCCTTTCCACAAGAGTAGGTCTTATTGATAAGTTCGCCAACATCCCAGGTTCCAATTCACCTTTGGTTCTGAAGTCAAATCCAGCCAAATACTCGAGACTCTTCCATTCTGAAAACATGGCTCCCAATTCTGCATGTCTTCGACTTAACGCATCTGCCACTGCGTTACCTTTTCCCGGAGTATAGGCTATACCAAAATCATATGATGCTAAAAACTCTAGCCATCTTTGCTGTCGGAGATTCAAATCCTTTTGGGAGAAAATATACTTCAATGACTTATGATCCGTAAACAACTCAAATCGAACTCCTAATAGATAATGTCTCCACATCTTCAGAGCAAATACAATCGCCGCTAACTCCAAATCATGAGTCAGATAATTCCTTTCATGCAGCTTCAGTTGTCGACTTGCATATGCAACAACTTTATCCTTCTGCATGAGCACTGCTCCAAGTCCAGAACCACATGCATCGGTGTAAACCACCATCTCATCATTCCCGCTTGGAATAATCAAAACAGGAGAACTTGTCAGTCGCTCTTTCAGGATTCCGAAAGCTTGCTCACACTCAGCATCCCATCTGAATACTTGATTCTTTTTCGTCAATCCTGTTAATGGTGCAGCTATCTTGGAAAAGTCTTTGATAAACCGATGATAATATCCTGTTAATCCAAGAAAACTTCTCACATCTGATGCATTCTAAGGTCTAACCCAATCCTGGATCGCTGCCACCTTGGCGGAATCAACCGCTATTCCATTTCCAGGGATAACATGACCTAAGAACCTCACTTCGCTCTTGCAGAAGTGACATTTTGAAAACTTAGCCTTCAGCTGGTGTTTCTGCAAGATTTCCAAAACAATCCGCATGTGCGTCTTGTGCTCTTCTTCGGTTCTGGAATAAATCAGAATATCATCTACGAACACAAGTATGAACTTGTTCAACTGATCCCTGAATACTCTATTCATAAGATCCACAAAATACGCTGGTGCATTGGTCAATCCAAATGGCATCACCATCCACTCATAGAAACCGGATGGTGTCCTGAAAGCAGTCTTCGGCACACTATCCTTAGCCACTCTTAACTGGTGAAATCCCATTGCCAAATCCATCTGAGAAAACACCTTAGTTTCGTGAAGCTGATCAAACAAGTCATCTATTCTCGGCAATGGATACTTGTTCTTCTTATTCACTTTATTAAGCTCACGATAATCCACACACAACCTCAACGATCCATCCGCTTTGGTTGCGAACACAACTGGTGCACCCCATTCGGACACACTACGCCGAATGAATCCTTTCTGTAAAAGATCATCAACTTGCACCTTCAACTCTTGCTGTTCCCTAGGCGCCATCCGCCTAAGAGGCATCACAACAGGTCTGGCTCCTCCAACTAGATCGATACGAAACTCGATCTCCATATGCGGCGGTAGCCCTTTGACCTCGTCAAAGACATCCTTAAATCCATTCACAATAGGCACTGATGACAGTCCATCCCGTGGAAAAACCAGCGAATACATGAAGCTCATGAAGACGCCTTCCTCATGCTTACATCGTATCACAACCTTTCGCCCTTCCACATTCTCGACTGTCACCTCCAGCCTTTCACAATCAACCCTTGCCGCATACTTCCTAAGCCAGTCCATACCTAAAATAATTCCGAACCCCGCAAAGTTCAGAACAAAACAATCACAAACAAAAGAGCAATCATGACTCGATACAACTAGACCACGGCGTACCATACACAAACAAGACGAACCCCCAACTGGATTAGTCACAACCAATGGTCTATCAACAATATCCGGTTCCAAACCCAACCGGCCTACAAGTTCACTACAAACAAAGGAGTGCGACGCCCCAGTATCAAACAACACTCTAACTGGAACACGACATATGGAAAGAGTACCTTGAACCACCACACTCTTTCCTTTCTCTTTCACAGTAGGAGCTTTCGAAGATGATGGAATAGCCCCCAAATCACAAGCTTGCACAATCTGCTTGTCCTTCCTCGGTTCCGGACAATCCTTCCTGAAATGCCCCGGTTTGTCACAGTTGTGGCACTTCGCTGGCACCTTCGGATTCTTACAATCTCTGGACCAATGGCCCTTCTGCTAACAATTGTAGCAGGTCACTTCACCCCTCGGCTTCTTGTGGCCATCCTTGCCCCTCTGTTGTTGCTGCTTCCTTTTCTTGTTTTCACCCTGCTGTGGTTTAGACTCTTCCTTCGTTACAGCAACAACAGATTCTCCTTTAGGAAACAAATTCTCATGCCTGAGAGCTTTCTCCACAAGCTTCTCAAATGGATCGTCTAGATGATCCACTAACTGCCTCCCAAGATAAGTGTCCAAGCCTGTCACAAACTTCTCATTCTTCTGATATGGAGATTCAATATATGACCGAGCATACTTGGACAAGGCCTCAAACTCAGAAACATACTCAAGAACTGGTCTTCCACCTTGCTTGAGCTCCACAAACTTCTTGAACAAAACAGATTTCTGAGCTATAGAAATGAACTTAGCTTCAAATCTAGCTTGGAATTACTCCCAAGTAATTTCTTCCTCTGGAGTATCAATGGTGATAGAGTTCCACCAATCAGAAGCTCTCCCTTGAAGCTGTCTTGATGCAAGCTTCCTCTTAGTTACATCCTCAATTCCCAAATCACCAAAAATCCTTCTACAAGCATCTATCCATCTCTGGACTTCAATGGTTGATTCTGTCCCCAAGAAAACCTTTCCTCCAAGAGCAGTATAGTCCTTACACAACTTAGCAAAATCCATAGGTCTTGGAGCTTGAACTTGAAATCCAACATCTACTGATGGCCCTGGAGCTGGCATCCTTTTCATGATCGAAGTCATCGTAGCCTCGAACATAGAAGTATAATCAGCAGCCCCCTCAACAGCATGGCCTTCCCCAGCAGCTGGTCTCCCTCTTCGACTCATTCCTAATATCTATAAGAAAATGATTAATATACCTTGAGAAACAACTGCATAAGGAGTTCAAATCCTTCTAAGCTACCACATTATATATAGTAATCATCCATCAAAATTACAATTACGTCCCTCATACGTAGTTACGTCAACGAGCGTTGGCTAAAATCGATTAACCTGGCTCTAATACCAAATGTGACGACCGCCCATGACTCCAGCACTAAACAAGGAAGTAGTGCGCTGAAAGGTGTGCCAGGCAGCCATGGACGATACTCAGGGTGACGTAAAACAATAACTCTATCGTATTACTCACAGCGCAGGGATAAAATACAATAGAAAAGTATACATAGTGAAGCTCCATAGAACAGAATCTCATCATATAAACTCATAATAGTTTTATACAAATATCTGAATAGTCAATACATCAAGCCTCACTACATAACACTCAGAGTATCAAACAAACAGCGGAACATCGAGTACATATAGTAAGAAAACAATATGCAAAAGCCTCCAGCTCGTCTTCGTAATCAACAGCGTTGGTCACTAAGAACAGCACCTGTCACCTGCTAGCTAGTCTGCCCATCCAAAAACGGATGAACAGCCCAAGGTAATAAGAGTTGAACATAAAACCTTGAGTCAGACAAAAGTCGTAGTGAGCAGTAAATCAACTATCAAACGTACCAAAAGAGCATAAAGGGTAAAAAGGAATAGGAACCCAACCATCCCACTCCACCTCTTTCTACAGTGATAGCCCCCGGACCCACTAAGCAGAAGCAAACATAGCAAAGCAGACAATTAAAGTAAAGCAATTATCACTCGAGTCAAGGTCGATGTTTTCCAAGTACAAACCCCCAAGGCCTAAACCAAGATCAGATAAGCACCCACAAAACATCGCTCTTGAGACCGAGTGACGATACAACCAAAGCATCCAAACATCCATGACTCTGGCTACCACGGTTATCAATGCTTCGATATCACCGTTAATTGAATGACCGGCTCATTCTTTCATCCGTCCGTCAAGGGCTAATGGTAACCCCGGTTCTAGACATAACTCTGCACGTCGTCGCAGCCCGTGCCTAGGACTATCGAATCTGCGCAGAGTATTTGGAACGTCGTCGCAGCCCGTGCCTGGGATTATCGAATCTACCCAGCGTACTCTTGCTTTGTGCATGCTAGAACCTTCAATAACGATGAAATCTCAGCCTCCTAGTCATCCTCCTCGACGACTATTCTCATACTAGCTGAAGCGCCTCTCGAGCCATCCATTATCAACAAACTCGAACCATATCACCGAGTTATCAACATGCTTGGGATGATCCCGTCTGCATTAAACCAAGACTATCTCACACCATGCTTTGCTTCATCGCATCATAGCAAAGTCCCATCTCAACATCCTCAAATCTATCCATATGAGCTTTATCATCCGCTTCATATGCCACGGGCAGCTTTCCTTATTCAAGAGCCTTTCCACTTAGCTTTTGAATCATCTTCGACTAACTTGTCCAAATCAAGTCATAAATCAACTAATTTCTAACAATCAATCAAGTCAAACATTAATCCAAGTAATCAATCATTCAACCAAGATCTAAATAAACAATCATAACAATAATGGCAATTTAGTAAATAAAGAGTCCAAATCTAACAAGCATGAATTCTAAGTAATATCTTGATGAATGAACTAGCATAGGTTAACATGTAGTAAAATGGATATCAAAACTTGATGGACAATAGATCTACATGCAGACTTAAGGAAAATGCATGAAATCACTATCTTTAACACACAAACAAACCACCGATCCAATATACTCTTTTGGGTCCGTGTGAGAGATAACCACCACTCACCGAATCACCTAAACACCTCAAAAGCTAATACCTTCAGATCTGGACAGCAAAGGATCTAGCTTGATCCGACAAGATTCCGCTTCTAATGATGAAATCTCTCTTCAATGGATGGAGATCTTCAACTTTGGCCCTTGGATCTTCAATTTAGATGGATAGAAGCACAAGATTAAAGTGGAGAAAAGAAGTGAAGAAGTGTTGAACTCGAGCTCCCAAAATGGCAGCACTTCGTCGCTTCAAAATCTGATGCCAAAAAGTGAAGCAACTGGGTGTATTTATAGGCAGAAATCCCATGAGTCGGCCGCCCCTCCTTAAGTCGTCGTCGACCTAACGACTCACAAATGTACCCGACCTAACTACCTATCATACCTAACAACCTAATGATCTATCCCTATGGCCGACCTAACACCTAGCCGACCTAACGACTTACCTATACTGCCGACCCAACGATGTATCCGACCTAACACTATACACATGGTCTCAACGACCTACGACCTATACCATAACCCATCCACGACCTAACTATACTCACCCTATCACCATAAGTTGCTTACGACTTAAGCCTGCAGGTCGCTAACTCCTATAGGTCGTTATCTCCTATAGGTCGGTCTACTTTTAGATCGGTCAATATCTTAAGTCGCTTACTCCCCTAAACCGTTAGATCTTAGGTCGGCCCATCTCCTTAACCCGCTAACCACCTTAAGAAGAACACTAAAGCCACCAACTCCCTATGTCGTCCCCATTCCTTAGGTCGGTTCCGACCTAACTATACTTAGCAAACATAGGCCTCTCCCCACTAGGTCGTTAGGACTCTTAAACCACTAACTTCCACACGACTTAAGCTCCTGGACAAGGTAAGCTCAGGTTGACTTAATCCACAACAACGACCTAAAGACAATTATTCTACGATATATCAACACGTAAAATACGGGTCGTTACACGATATGGATACAGTTCCTTAGATTTCGCTGTCTTTCGAACTTCAAATCACACAAATGAATATACCATGGATATCAGTATGACGACACGATGAAAACGGTATACAGATATCAGTGGTACGATCATCTGATCAAAAGCCGGTATCTGCACCGAAAATGCTATAATTTGCCAAAAATAAGATGAACGGAGCAATAGCAGTCAAAATTTGAAGAAACAAAATATGACGTCCCACTCAGAAGATGATTTACAAATTTATTGTTCGAAAATATTCAGGTTTGGAAAATATTTATGACCATCAAATTTAACTGATTTAAATTGAGATAGAATTACACTAGAAAACAAACTTCCATATTTTCAGATTAAAATTTAACATTTACTATGTTGAAGTAGACGTATTCCAAATATCAAATTTATATTTCAAAATTTAATAATTTAAAATTTTCACAAAATTACCAGTCAATTACATTATAAAACCCGTTAAAATTTTCAGGTCGTTACACACTCCCCCACTCAAAACTTTTCGTCCCCGAAAAGGAACGAGGTAGGAGAATAGAAACAACCAAAAAGAAAATAGGTTGAAATACAAATAAAATAATTACTTTAAAACCATATAAATTTCAATTTAAAGAAATTAATATTCAATAATTGATTTTAAATTCAAGGTATTTCATTCGGTTGATTTAATTTCAATTTATTAATTCCCGCAAAACAAACTTTCTTTTATTTATCTCATTTATTATTCAATTAATTTATTATTCTATTTATCTCTATTAATATTTTTATAATTAAAATTTAAGCGTATAACACTTATAATAACCACTCAAATTTTATTTATTGAATCATTTATATTGTATATTATTCAATTATATTCAACTTCAAAATAATTTAGGTACGTTATATTGGAATGTAATTTAGTATTATAGAAGTAAAATTTTCCTGATTCAATTATTTAATTTTAAATATTTATTCAAAATTTTAGCTTTATTCAAAAATTTGAAATCATCCTTTAACATAAATTTAAGAATAAAATTTTCGATTAACTTCAAAGAATTTAGAGATAAATATATATACATTCAATATATCACATCAAATCTATATTCATATATCAATATATAGATCAAGTCATATTTTAGAAATTCAAATCAATTCAATTTCCAAAACAGAGTGCAGCAAAGCTATGAATTGGTATCTTCACTACGAAACTCGAAAATGAATGTCGATGATGCGGCTGCCATCACCGAAATTATTTTCCGACGACAATTGAGGAGAGCATGGATTTAAACATTTAAAAATTCTTTGGAAACGGTTTCTGTTCAAAAATACTTTCAATAATATAATCTTTAAACTTTAAAACCAAAGTTGAAATCACCGGAAATTAAATTCTCAAATTCTCGATATAGATTCATTTAAATCCCAAATCATCTTATAAACCAGGTTTATTTTGTAATTTCATTTATTTATATATTGGAAAATATCAAAGGTTTATAAAACAATAAATCAAAATCAAATATTGTCATTCTTAACAACCAATTTACTTAACAATTATCTTTCAGAAAAATTTATACGCACATATATAATATAATCATACAAAATTTATTAATTTTGAAAACAATTATGTCAGTTTACTCTGTCAAGTGTTTTAGAAATCCTATCAATAGCGTTGATTTGACGAATCGATCGAAAATCCAAATCAACATTGACAACTCAAACAACACAGCATATAAAACAATTTAATAATAATTACAAATACACTCCCTCGCTCGACGATACAAGAATGGATTTCAAAGCAAGGATAGAGATTCAAATTTAAGGGGACCCTAATCAAAGCAAATTCTAGCTAAGAAGATAGGCTCGAGTGGGGATGAAATAATTAAATTTCAAAATAGGAAGATGGATATACCAATATTAATCGTGGGCAACCTTAACCGGGTCAACCGCGAATTCAAGAATAAGAACGATGTAGAGTCCCAAGGCAAATCAACATTCGATCACAAAAGATAGAATTCAGGCATTGTAGGAGATAGATAGAATCGAAAACCGAGGATACAGAAATCTTCGGTAAATCAATGCCTATTGTAAAGGTGTTTCACCCCTTTACAAATCATTCATTGATTGGCGAGACCACCGAGTTATTAAGAGATCGTTCGAAGCGGAGTTATTGGACACTCCAAAATCAAGAAACACGAACAGGGAGAGATAAGGATGGATTTTGGAACCGAATGGAACATTACAAAATTCAAAGGAAATTCGAATCAAGAAGGAAAATTCCATCTTGAACGAAAGTGATTCTTTAACTACATTTACTTTATACACTAAGTTTTATCGAAAACCAAAGTTCTAATACCACATGTAACATCCTGATATTTTCAACCATTCGCATCCACACATACCGGATTTGAATAGCTCAAATACCAGATTGTTAATTTATATATGGAAAAAACTCAGCATATACAGTAAATAAATAATCATAGAATCACAGACATAGAGCAATATAATAATGCAGCGGAAACAAAAGAATAGTAGTTCATGAAGCTACTATATATATCTTAGATTTAAATAAGATACAATAGAAGTTTCAAATACAGTAGTCAAATACAAGATCACAATACATCACTTGAATCAACTGAATAACTGCAAGCAGAAAAGATGTAGATTGATCTCCAAATGAAGCTCTAACTCCGAAGGTGAGTCTCAAAAGCTGTATCACTCAGTCTGACCCGAGCGTAAAGCAAAACAGAAAACCTCGAGTCAGGGTAAACATTCCTATATTAATAAATCCAACTCAAGTGAAATAACAACTGAAATACAAGTAACTCAAAGGTTGTTTGGGATGACCATCCTCTAAGGAACCGTTAAACTATCTACTATGTAGTAATACACGCTATTAAAATAATGTCTAATGTAAAGTGTAATATATTTTAGAAATAGCTTTAAGGCTTTGAATTTTCCACCTTAACATATTTTATAGTGCCAATAGTCTATATAGTTCCATCGTACCTCTAGTTTGGCAGGCTACCAAAAATACTCCATAGGTACGACACAAATCAAACTCGTAGTAAAAGCACGCTATGGTAGGTAACACAGCACAACTAGGCAATGCCATGGTAGATGTTAACTCCCCAATGCTAGCGACCTAACTAATGAAGCGACCTAGAAGTAGTTGCGACCTAAGGAGGCCACGACCTAAAAAATAGCGGCGACCTAAAGATTATAACGACCTAAGAAGACTCCGCAACCTAGAAGATGTCTCGACCTATGAAACTCCGCGACCTAAGGAAGGCTGCGACCTAAGAGATTCAGCGACCTATAGAACTCACACGACCTAACAGAGTTCTTCGACCTAAGGAAGGCCGCGACCTAAGGGATTCAGCGACCTAAGATCTCGAGCTATGATAACAGGAAGATACTCACGACCTAAGATAGGTCGCTCACGACCTAAGGACATTGCATTAGAAGGCCGCCTTTTCTATGCCGCTACTAGTAAGGTCGCTTACGACCTAGAACTTGTTGAAACGAGCTTACGTGTTCTTATGGAAGGGGGGCCAGTGCTTCTTAGGTCGGCTACGACCTACGACCTCACTTAGGTCGGTCACGACCTACGACCTAACTCCGAGCAAAGCCTATAAATACACCCCGAGTTCCAACTAGAAAAAGACTTTTGGCTGATTCATTTCAAGCGTCGTTACTCTGCTGCATTCCGAACCACTTCAACACTTAAAGCTTTTGAGATACAAAGAACGCTTGAAGGAACTTCACGAAGAAATCATACATGTTCAACATGAATTCAAAGATTTTAATCGACATTGAAGTTGAGGCTACTTGTTCTAAATGACTTTAAACTCAAAGGGTGTTGTAATCGATGAATCTTGTAAAGGGTTGTAATAATATCAGCAATAAAAGAGTTTAAAGTGGACGTAGGCTCTCTCTTAAGCCGAACCACTATAAATATCGTGTCTTTTAATACTTTTCTGTGATTCTTACTAATTTCTGGTTCCCGTACCAACGGGTGGTGCTTTCACAACTACACTTTACACACCGGGGTGTTAGCGTTCAATTTTTAGCGTTAACATTTTTGGTGCTTTCACTGAGAATTGAACTCAGGCAAATCTTCATCATTGCTCCATGAAAGTTTGTTGAAATTACCTCTCTGAAGACTAGAAGTTTATCCGAAATCATGGCTCCGGGGAGAAAGAGTAGATCTGTTAGATCTGGAAATGCTCAAGGGGGAACCTCCGCTTCCCCAGTACCTAATCAAGCCACTCCACCTGTTGGAGTTACAAGGGCAGAATTGGACGTTGTAATTCTAGGGTTGAATCAACAGTTGAATGCTCAGAATGCGCAGTTGGAGGCTCAAAATATACAAAATGCTTTAATCTTAAATAGGCTGAATGATTTGCTTGAGACTAACTGTCAACCAGTGAATAATGAGACAACCTTTGCCGAAGATGCCCATGACTCCCAAGAGAAAGGTATTCCTCAAAGAGCAGAAGGCACCGCCGCTGGGGCACCTTCCCAAGCTGAAGGCTCAAGGCCACAGCCAACCTTCCGAACCTCCGAAAGAGCAGCTGACATCTGCCAGGAGAGGCTTCCGAATGATGAGGAGTACCTATCAGGGATGATTCGCTCAATTATGGAAGAAAGTATGCAGAGGCAAGAGGACGAAAAGGAATGGGGGTTTGCCCCGAGCAAAACTCCATTCACCGAAAAGATGTTGAAGGCAGAGTTTCCCAAGAATTTTGTACCTCCTACTATCCCGGCCTATCAAGGGATTAGCGACCCCAACCAATTCCTATACAGATACGATTGGCATATGACTGAGGCACGAGCATCAGATGAGATTAAATGTCGATACTTTCCTGTGTATTTGGAAGGGGTTGCTTTGCTTTGGTTCACCAAGCTACCGGTTCGATCCATAGATCAATTTTCCGATTTAACCCGAAAATTTAAAGAACAATTCAGGTTGTATGCTTCAAGGGCGAAAGATATAATGTCATTGTCCGGCCTTGAACAAGCACCTGGAGAATCCATCAAGTCTTTTTTGAACCGTTTCAACATAGCTCCGGCTGAGGTAGATAACGCGGAGCCTCGAATGATCTTAACATACTTAATGCGAGCCATCAACAGATCAAGCGAGTTCGGGAGATGGCTGAAAATGAAAGAACCTAATTCACTTGAGAAGTTCTACAAAAAGGCCGACGAATTCATGCGGCTAGAAATCCTCTCAGGGCCATCTAAGAAAATTATAGCTGAAGTCAAAGATAACAATGATGCTTCTAACAGAGAAGGGTCCGGAAGCCAAAAAAGAGAAAACAACGGAGGAAAGAAGCAGGGAAATGAGAAGAGACCTCGCCGCTTTGACCCTTCAAGTTTTACCCCCCTTACTGATACACCAGAAAGGATTTACCTGGCAACGAAGGATGTCATCAAGTATCCCAAACCACCTGAAATGAGGAGAGGTGCACAAGATAACGGAAAATTCTGTCGATTCCACAATCAGCCCGGTCACGACACTGACCAGTGCCGCTAATTAAAAAATGTGATTGAGGAGTTGCTGAAACAGAATAAACTGCAACAATATGTGAAGAAAGACAGAACCGACCCAACCTCATCCGCTCAGGGGGTGCAACGTCATGCTAATCTTTCCGGCTCACGCGACAAAACTGCAGAGCAGGAGTCCGAGAAACTTGTCATAAATTGACATATGGATCAAAAACAATGAATCCTCCGGGATCTTAGAACAGCATTTATTTACATCCGTACCTTGCTTAATTTCATTGTTTGAACTTGTAAAACGATGATGGATGTATAATTCTTGCGCTGTGAACCATTGTAAAACTGATTCGAATTTCAGAACTATAAACTTTGTGTTCTTTACTATTGCTCATTTTATTTCGATATATAAGATATTCTGAATGTATTATTAAAATGTCAATTTAAATTTGCAGGCAATCAAAGTAAAGCCTGTCCATTCAGCGTATCATAAGGCTAAGCGATTCTTATGAACCACGACATAAGCAAATCACAAGTTGCAAAAGCTCCGAACTCAAAGAAGTGCTATTTGCAAACAATTGAGGATTCCACTAAAACGGGCACTTTCTAAACAAGAAAGTTCCAGACTCTTGCCCCGTGGTTTCACTCGGTAATATAGCACTCTCTTTGAGCAAAAAGGAATAGCTGGCAAAAGAAAGGGGCATACACCCGAAGTGATAACAAGAAATGCTTCTCTTCGGAGACCAAATGCTTCTCTTCAGAGACCAAATGCTTCTCTTCGGAGACCAAATGCTTCTCTTCGGAGACCAAATGCTTCTCTTCGGAGACCAAATGCTTCTCTTCGGAGACCAAATGCTTCTCTTCGGAGACCAAATGCTTCTCTTCGGAGACCAAATGCTTCTCTTCGGAGACCAAATGCTTCTCTTCGGAGACCAAATGCCCTATTCGGAGGCCCATTTCACCAGGAGTTGAAGTGTTACAACCACTCTTCGGAATTTCACTTCACCAGAGTTGAAATGTGAAACAAAATAAAAACCTCTTCGGAGGCACACGTTTCACCAAGATTGAAGTAAAACTTCCAAGTATTGAAACGTGAAAAAGTCTCCCTCAGAGGTGCAACTTTTCAAAGAAACAAAAATCGAGAAGCCCTTCACTATGGCAAACAAATAAAAAAATTCCTCATTAAAAGCACACTTTAACTTTCAAAGGAAGAGTGAACTACTTGTTCTAGAAAATTCTCCTCCTCAAAAAGAAGTTGAAGTGTCTGACAAATACCCGCTTTACCTCATAGAAGAATTCATTTGCTAAAATTTGTACATAAGCAAAAGAAAAAAGTGATTTCTTCGAAGGACAAAGTGTAAAAACTTATATGAAGGGAGTTGCACTCTACGAAAAATTTCTTCAAGAATAAAATAATTATTCTTCAGAAAATAAGAGTGCAAGTCCCCTTGAAGTATATGATATTGCAGCAAGTTTATGGTATGGGGGCAACAAGGTATAGTTACATAAAATATAGTATAGCCACATCGGCAAAAGTAATGCTCAAACAACATGCCATAAGCCCGCTGCAATATCATATAAATAAACTTGTGCGAAAATGAATAATAAATGCATTCTCAAATTCAAACAGGAGTCTGTACAAATAAAGGATCATTTTATTCAGTTGTATTGCAGATACAGGTTTCAAAATAAAAAAGCAGGGGTCGGTGCCTGCACAACATCCGACCATTACATAAAAAAGAAATCAAAAACCCCGAAGACCGACTCTTCACTTCTTCTTACCACCTTTGGACCCTTTGCCCGGCCGAATGGTTAGCTTTTCAGGTCGATCTATAGGCATAAGGGAAGAAGGAGAGGGAGGTGCAACTGGTCCGACTTCCGATTCCTCTTCAGTAGCTATGATTTTCTTCCCCCTCCTCTTCGATGTTCCATGCTTCTTTCTCCTCTTTGAAGAAGACTCACTCCCTGGAGTGACAAGAGCAGATAATTTTATGTCATCAGAAGCAGTTCGCTCCAGAGATCCATCTCCTTCTCCAGGTACTTCTTCCCCGTGTTCTTGAGAAGCGATAGGATCGTCTAAGCCATGAAGAGCTTCTATTTGCTCCTCTTGTGACCCGGGCTGTGAAGCATAAGGAGGAGTCACCTGAAGAGATGGAGGAGGGACAACCGGAGGAGGCGAAGTCTGAACGATGCTCGATGCTTTCTCTACAGGAGAAAAGAAGTTAAAGTCAGTAAAAAGAGGAGATAAAGGCTCATTAAGATTCAGGAGATAGTCAAAAAATTCATCAAAGTCGTGAGAAGTGAACAAGCAATCAGTTTGAACTGGTCCAGCAATAAAGTTACCTGCGGCGGTTGTCTTTATCATTTCAATCTCATAATCCTGGGCTTCGGTGCTCTCCTGAGGCTTCTCTACAATATGGGGAGTTGTAACTCCGAGATCAGTTTTATCTTGAGGAAGAGAAGATGAGCTAGGGCCGGCTATATCAACATCGGCTGAAACCGAAGGAGGAACAGGAGCATCTGCAAGCGCTTCCTTTTCTGAGCACCCATCCCCTGTCGTTTCAGCTCGAAACTTAGCAAGCTGCTCTTTTCCCCTGGCTAATGCTTCCCGAGTTGCCTCATCAAAATAATATTCTTGAAGATGGTCTTCGGAGTAACCAGCGCCTCCAAACATATCTACGGCAGCCTCCCATACTTCAGCCAATGTAATTTCATATTTGGGACCCAGAAATGAAAGGCTGCCGCGCCCCAAGATACATTGAAGATAAAAATCAAATAGTGTGGAGCCAATATCAGCTTTGGTTGCTTGATGGGCCTCTTCGGCCGCGATTTTACCAGCAACAGCCTCGTCACGCTCCTTCTCGGCCATAGCAAGTCGAGTTTTTAACAGCTCTATCTCCAAGCTTTGAGAGCCAGTCTGTTCTCGCAGCTGTAAAGCTTCAGCGCGATATTCTTCTATGACCTTCTCTTTGTATGCGAGCTTATCTTCGACTGCCCTTTGACTGGCATGCGCATCTCGTACTTGTTGCTGAAGCATGCTTTCCTTTTGAGAATAGGAAGTAGATGAAGTAGCTAATTCTTCCTTAAGCTTTTCTACTTCTGCTTCCAGCTTTTCATAATAGGAAGCAATACTTCTCATTTCGGCGTCATGCTGCTCGAGAGTCTTCTGCCACTCAGTCTTATCGTTCTCCATTGTGAGCATGGCCTCAAGATTGGCTCGGTTAACCCTCTGAAGTTCGTCGACAAGTTTTTGCCAGTTCGACATTCTTTCAATATCGGTCCTGAAAGTATCAAGATTTCGCAGCATAGCTAATTTGTCGAGAGGAACCAAGTCGAGATCAAATCGAACCCCTTTCAGGCACCACTGAGGGAATCGACTTTGAAGAGTAGGAGGACCTTGCCCAACTTGGTATGTGGGCCGGTTGATGATTGTTTGAATGTCGGAACGAACGGGGGCAGGAGATTGAGCAGGAACATTTTCAGAAACTGTCGGCATTGTTTCTTCAGTAAGTTTAGCCCGCTTGCTAGAAGAATCGTCCATGTGACCTTTACCTCTCTCATCGTGAGTCTTTTGTTTTTGGATATCATCATCTCTGTGAGGAGGGTCATGTCTTTCTTGTTCTCTTCGGTGACGTTCTTCATATGCTCGTCTCTCATCTGCTTTCCTGATGGCCCTCTCTTCATCGGTTTCTCTTCGAGGGGGGAGATGACGTCTATAGTCGAATTGGCTGCGTCTCCCGTATTGTTTAAAGTCGTCATAATAAGAGCCGCTCCGCCCCATTGGAGAACCTGAAATTAAAAACAAGGTTTGAGAATCTACCAGGAATAAGAAAGCCAAGTGCATCCTAAGTGCATGTGACGTGTAAAACTACTCGCGGCAAACTAGACTACAAACCAGTCATCGACTGAGGGGTAGTGGTAGTTATTGTGGAAAATTGCACTTCCG
Organism: Allium cepa; assembly: GCA_030765085.1. Taxonomy (NCBI): domain Eukaryota; kingdom Viridiplantae; phylum Streptophyta; class Magnoliopsida; order Asparagales; family Amaryllidaceae; genus Allium; species Allium cepa. The sequence continues at coordinate 421,473,443 of CM060946.1, read as the reverse complement.
GGGCTGTGGAAGTGTGCTTGAGAGTAGAAGTTGCTTCAATCGCTGGAGATGTGACTTTGGCAACGGCAGGATCATCCCTAAAAAGTTCTTGAGAAGTGACGATTATGTCACTTAAACTCCCAAAAATATCAACTCCAAGATCAACGTTCTTATCAGTATGAGGAAGGGGCTCCTCTTCTTCAGTTATGGGGGCAAGTGCAGGCTTTTCGGATGGCTCCGCATCATCCCTTGGAGTGGAAAATTTTACTAGTGAAGTTTCTATAGAGGTTCCTCCCCGCATGTGCTCTTTAATAGAGACCGGGGCATCAGGAGTTTTCATCGGAGAATCGGGAACTTCAGTTGGAACTTCATGAGGTTGAGTGGAACGAGAAGAATGTAGAAGCTCAAACCGATGAAGAAGTTCTTCTGTCAATAGAAATTTTGCGCTTCTTTCTTCAGCAGCCACAGTGCTTAGCCTTTCAAAGACTGGCTTATGACTGGAATCTCTAGAAGGAGGAGGAAGTGCTGTAAAAACAAAGAATGGAATCAGCATCTAGCAATACGAACCATGAGAAACTTAGAAAAAATTAAAGAAAGAAGGGAAAGAAGATCTTACTTCCTACTCTCCAGTCTGCGTAAAGTCCTGCGGGGAAACGAATGTAGAAGAATTGATTCAAAAAACCATGTGCACTCTCCGGCAAATCCAAAATTAGTTTGCGGTTCCTCGCACCTCTTACAAGTACAATTGAAGGGTGGTCCTTGTTCTTCGCAAAAGTGCACAAGTAACAGATTTCCTCAAAACTCGGAAGACGGTCAAGAGTCCTCCTGAACAGAACGCACAATCCCATCAAAATGGCATAGCCATTGGGATGCAGTTGGAAAGGAGAGATCGTTAGTCGAAGAAGGATTTGTTGAAGAAATTCATTAAAGGGAGTAATTACTCCACTTAAGCACATTTGGCGATTAATGGCAACAAAACCGTAAGGTGGTCTATCAGCAAAATCATTTGGTCCAGGGAGTAAAACTTCTGCCTCGGCAATGCCAAATTGAACGCATAATTGATTAAGCACCCGCTGTTTCAGAAGGGTAGGAGTTCTTTCCGGAGGGTTCTCTAGTGGAATAGCAATCGGGAAAGCCCCTTCGACGTGTTCTATCGTCTCTTCTTGTTGAGACGTCATTCTACATGAGCAACTGGATGTTCAAATGTGAAGGTGCACGTTTCCTAAAAGTGTGAAGTGTTGTGCAAAACTAATAAAAATAACAAGCAAAATAACTGAAATTAAACTAATTGACAACTGATTGATTGTGAGATTTCAGGACTTGTTAATTTAAAACTCAAGTGCAGTGTTAATTCAAACAAAATTTTAGCTTTGCTTTAACACTTCATTTGAGTCGGTTGATTCACAACATTTCACTCACACAGTTCATTTAAGTTGATTATTCTTTATCGACTAATCTGTCATTCGATGTGGGCGGTCAGTGACAGTATATTCGTCCCATTTTTCTGCAAATGTTATGTTTAAACAGGTTGTTAGATTAAAAGTTAGAGCAATCTGCAAAGGAATGTAACGAATTTCAAACGGTTCAAGTCCAAGCAGTTCAATCAAATTCTTTCAAAATTTTACAAGTCATAAGTTATCCAGACTGTTTCCAGCGACCTAGCATAGGTGGAGCTTCATTAGGTCGCATTGTGCAAATCAAGGAGCTTAAGGCTTTATGTCAAAATAATGCAAATTAGTCAAGTCCTAACTCGGCTGCGACCTAAAGCCTATGCCACAAAAGATAGGTCGTTGACATGTTAAGTCCTTATGCAGTCATTCAGAGATGATAGGTCGCTAAATTGTTAAGTCTTCTGTTTAAAGTTCATGTGCAAATCTACTAAGTCGCTGACTTCCTATCCACGCAAAATCATCAAAGTACTAGGACGGCAACGACCTAATTTCTATGCCACAGGGATTTAGGTCAACAAGTTCTTAAGTCGCACCTTGGTTCAGGTTAAGGTGGTCCAGATTTGTTAAAGTATAAGGTCGGCCGCGACCTAAGATTTCAATCATCACTAAACTTAGGTCGTTACTTTCTTAGGTCGTTTTTAGGTCGCTCTGCTTAAGTCTTGTCTCATTCAAGAGAAAGTTAGATCGCTAGTATTAGGTCGCAAGGTTCACATTCAAACAGACACCCCTAAGGTCGATTCCCCACTCACACGCTGCCACATCATCTCCTCCATTAACTCGTTAACCCATTAGAGCCTTCCTCATCTCTTCCAAATTTACAAACCAGCTAATTCGAATGACTGTAATTTACCATATTCCTCCCACATCATCACGAATCACCCGAAAATCCAATTCAAATTGCCTCAAATCCACCATACATCTGATGTATTGCTATATTCACAAGAATCACCACGATAACTCAATCAAAAGGTTTATCGAATCGTGACTTATGGGAAAACGCAGCATATGAAAATGTATTAAGAACGACAAGTGGAATATTCGCGGTTTGATGATGGATGTGGTCGAATGTTGATAGAATTCACTTACGCAATCTGATGATGGAAAAGATTAAAGATTGAGCTGATCGGAATCGTCCTCGAGAAGTTCAAAAGCTTGTTAATGGTAGAATGGATGCTGAAGCAGATGAAGAAGGGAAGGAGCGACCTACGGTATTTATATTCAGGGGCAGTGGAACACGAATCGACAGCATGCGACCTAATCCTCTCTCTAAGTCGTCTACGACCTAACGACCCTCCAGAGCACGAGTTAATGAAATCGAAGCACGCAACCTATAGCTTGGTCACATACTTCGAGGGGAAAATGTTAACTCCCCACTGCTAGCGACCTAACTAATGAAGCGACCTAGAAGTAGTTGCGACCTAAGGAGGCCACGACCTAAAAAATAGCGGCGACCTAAAGATTATAACGACCTAAGAAGACTCCGCAATCTAGAAGATGTCTCGACCTATGAAACTCCGCGACCTAAGGAAGGCTGCGACCTAAGAGATTCAGCGACCTATAGAACTCACACGACCTAACAGAGTGCTTCGACCTAAGGAAGGCCGCGACCTAAGGGATTCAGCGACCTAAGATCTCGAGCTATGATAACAGGAAGATACTCATGACCTAAGATAGGTCGCTCACGACCTAAGGACATTGCATTAGAAGGCCGCCTTTTCTATGCCGCTACTGGTAAGGTCGCTTACGACCTAGAACTTGTTGAAACGAGCTTGCATGTTCTTATGGAAGGGGGGCCAGTGCTTCTTAGGTCGGCTACGACCTACGACCTTACTTAGGTCGGTCACGACCTACGACCTAAATCCGAGCAAAGACTATAAATACACCCCGAGTTCCAACTAGAAAAAGACTTTTGGCTGATTCATTTCAAGCGTCGTTACTCTGCTGCATTCCGAACTACTTCAACACTTAAAGCTTTTGAGATACAAAGAACGCTTGAAGGAACTTGCCTCTTCTGTTCAAAGAAAATCTGCGTCATGTCCTGTTGACTCTTCAGAAATCTCACTTGCAACGAATTTGCCATATCCTCCATTTCATCCCTGGTGATGTAAATTGAAGCTTGTCCTTCTCCTGGTGCAGAGGATGCCTCTTGACTTCTTTCCTGTTGGCTTCTCTCAACTCTTTGCCTTCTGCTTGTTTGTCGAGTCATTGTCTTTGAAATCATAGTCTTCAAGCTTTCGGAATCTAAACTTTGAATCTGGTGTGGCGGGCGCTAGTTCCTTCTCAGTGAAAGCACGAAAGTGTTTGCGCCAAAAATGGTCACAAACCCCAAGTATTGTGAAAGCACTAAACTATGAGTATAAATCAGCAATATTACAACACAGGTCACAAATCTAAGCAAACAACAAACAACAATCTAGCAATAATGAATAGAAACACACGATTTATAGTGGTTCGGCTATCTCCGGCCCACGTCCACTTCAAAGTCTTACCTTTTATTGTTTATCCTCGCTAGTTATAGTTGATTACAACAATTAAAATGAAGAAATTCATTTATAACAGCAATGGTAGAGTGCAAAATCGAATCCAGCAGAGTCTAGACGTCGAACAGCCAAAAAGATCCCCTTTCTATAGGCTTCAGAGGGCTATTTATAGGCGTAGGAGGCTGATATCGCACTCAAACTTTGGAAGACTCGTTCTGGCACGTGAGGGGGCCCACACAATCGATCCCTCCTAGTTCCGACTCGATCTATGATCGATACGAATCAATTTCGTATCGATCAAGAATTGATCCAATCGAGCTGAAACTTGGCAGGAAGATCCTTCACCCTGTACGTAAGCTCCTGTGAAAATTTCATTATATTTGGATCTATGGTTTAGGAGATACGATCGATAGGAGTTATGATTTTTTGGCAGGCCTGTGGTTCGAATCAATCGATTCGCATCGATACCTTCGAATCGATCAGGGCACGTAAGCATGCGGTGACGTGTTGCGAAGTTCCTTGATCGATCCACCCAGTGCGTCGAGTTGACCGAGTTACCTGCATCCAATTTAGGAGTTCTATTCCCATCAATCATTGGTTCGTAACCATTGATTCCAGTCCTTCTTTGAATCGACTATTGATTCGTCATAGCCCTTGTTCTTATCGATGAATATTGGTGTATTTTGCATCGATTGCCGCAGGTAACATCGATACGAAACAACTCGCCCGGGCAAGATGGATATGAACAAGGACTTGCGCGTTATCGGTTCGAACAACTACGATGTGGATGGACACGAACCTAACTCACCTATGATCGATACGAATCGGTCCAGCCCCTGATCCATACGAAGTAATTCAACCATGATGGATACGAACTGAATCAAAATGACGTTGTTTCTTTTGGATCGATGCGAAGAAGCTAACCCCATATGGAGTCAAACATCATCGATTTTAAATTGAGCTATATGATGGATTCGAACTACATCTTCCCTAACTTGTATCGATCATATGTTAATCTTATGAACTTTGATTGACCTGAAATTTGAAACATAGCATCCCCTAGTCCTAATCATCCTCTCCAATTGATTTTGTCCTGATCGGAGCTTGGCCAAATTTTGACGACATCGATTGCAGCCATGTTTCTGATCGACCTCCAATCCCGATATCCAATCTTCCTTGCAATTTGTTAATATTCCATCCTTGACCAAAAGGTGGGATAACGATTATTAATACTAAACTTGCAAAATTTCAAAGTCCAACAAGAAAACTTTTTCACAAATTTCATTAGTTCTTACAGGATAAAATGATTAGTTTGAGAAAGAAGTAATTTCTTAAAATTTTGGAAGTCATCACTATTTAATTTATATATTTCAAAAGAAATGGTTTTAAAGAGAAATGAGAGCTAGAAGGTGGGTTTTCTCCATCTGGATGCATTTATATTTGTACTCTCGGCACCATCTGGAAATTTCTCCATTATCCAAACCCGATTCCAAGGAAGAAAATTTTTATGTACCGATCGAGGATTGGAACCTAGTTATCCTTGTGGGAGTAAGAGTAGTTAGGCTAGAGTTTTCTTCACTTGAAATAAGCTCTAGAAATAGGAATGATACTTGAATTTTTAGTAAATTACCTTCAATATTCTTAGTTCTCTAATATAGGCAAGCAATTTCTACATCATTCTTGATTCCTTGGTCAATGGGTCTAGATCGGCCAATTGCCCCTATATTCTCTCTTAGCTCTTCGATCTCTGTGTCCTTCTCTTAGTTTTACGATCTAAACTCAAGGGAATTTCAATCACACTACTTAATATAGACATCAACTTATAGTATTTGTTATACCGTTCACATGCTTCTAAGCTGTTAGGAAATGTTATAACCAAATCATCCTAAGAAGTGCACTTACCAATGTCTAACATCAATCTAGCTCTAAGTTTATCCAGTCAAGAGAGGAGGTTAGAATCATTGGTGTAAGCACTAGTTGACTTTCCTAGAAAGAATAAGTAAAATAAAAATCAACACATGGGAAAAAGATATTCATTCATCAATAGAGATGAAGTTTACAAACATGAATAAGCTAAAATTACATTAATGACTCAAGTTTTATACATTCAGTTCATAATTTTTCAAGTGGCCATTTGAGCATTTTTGAGTGAGCCCATGGACATAGGGAAAGCAGAGTCAAAGGAGCACTAAACTTGTGAGGAGTGTTGATTGGGGGAAATCAATGTTAATCCCATTTCTCGACGGGGGCTAGGTTCTCTACGTAATATTTTAGTGTAGTTTAACCAGATTTCTTTAAGTAAACTGTCTTTTTTGTCACTTAAGAAATCAAAATATAAGTGGGGTAGTTGTGTGTAAACTTCTTGAATGTCCTTAACAAAGCAATATTTTGTTAGTCGAGAGGTTTTGAGGATTAATGTTTTCTCTTTAAAATCTCTTTTTAGCTCGACAAGTTTACTAAAAGTTCTTTTATATAGAAGTCCTCAATGGTCCCTTAACCTATGTATTTTAAGAAAAAATAACTTAGATGTAAAGAAATAAGAATGTTGAAATTCATAAAGATTGTGTGAGTTGCATGATACAAGAATGAAATCACTCAAGTCCATAGACTATGGACTCTTCGTAAATTCAGTGATAAATTTCTCTTTGTTGAACTTCAATTTCTGTGGAGGAAGAGTGCAGTAGGAAAGTGGAACGGTCTTGATCCAGGAAAGGTTCCAATATTCTCCAGGATAGGGATTGGTCCAGTGATCGTTCAAATAACAATTATGCAAACGCCTAAGTAAACCTCCACTCTCTTTCTCTGAAAAGGAAAATCAGTATAGATATCCGGTACAAATTTTATAGCGGAATTCCACCAGGGTGTTCCTATCTTCGATAACCATTCAATAAAGTGTGCTGAATTCCTCATTCTCCTTTAGAATCTTATTTCGATGAAGGTGGGAGCGCTACCCATTTTTTTAAATCTTTTAACTTTTTCACCCAAATTCAAAGGCTTCTATTATTTTTTGATAGACTGTGATCATCAATCAATTTCACTTTTCAATCGTAGCACATCGTTATCACTCTTCCAATGTAAACTCCCAAAGTGATATTTGTTTCTTTTCCTAAGCTAAAATAGTAGATTTATTAACTAAAGCTAAAAAATAATTATAAGCATTTAATAATGATAAACTCTATACCTGCACATCCGGAGCCTGTGATTTAGAAGTTCAAACTTTTTCTTTTCTATGACGACCGAGAGCATGGACGTCCTTTGATGAGATGTCTCCCTACGAAACATTATGGAATTCAGAAAGGTCCAAAATTTATGTTTCGTTAACGCGTGGGCCCAAGCCATGACCACCTTATCCATTACCACCACTTCTGGGTCCATCAGTGTATTTTTTTACCATTACCTCCACCCTTCCTATAATCATCACCATCATCGTCTCCATATTTATCTTCATCCTATTATCATCTTTATCACCATGCCCTCTATCATCATCATCCCTATCTTTATCGGGCAAAGGATAATCAAAAGACAGTAGTTCTTGAGGATTGATGGATTCCTCTTTTACGAATTTATTGACCTAGGAACTCTCTCCAATTTAAGGTCAAACTTCCTATTAAACTTTTCATTTAGTTTCGGTGGTAAAGCGAAGTCCAAATTTGGATAATTTTCTATGTTATCGAAACACACGATGAAGAGAGCCTTCTTATAACATTGCTCTTTTTATTTGCGGAAGACTTTTTCAATAAAGAAGGAAACTTTCTATTTTTCATCTTTACTGATGTTATTCATACATACAACGGCGGTTTCTTACTTTCCTGACTATTCTTCAAGATTGTAACTTGTGCAGCCATTTGAGTATTTTTAGTTTCGGCCTACTCAAGTTCCTTTTCCAACAATTTCACTCTTTCTTCAACCGCCAATCTCATTGTTCTTTCTTCATCCAAATCGGAAGCACATTTTTTCTTTTCAGTAGTAATCTCATCTCTCTTTGTAATGACTTCAAGAATTTAGTAGTCAAGGGATCTAACTTTATCCATTAGTAATGAATCTGCTCTATAGAATTCAGGATTTGATTGATGGACTCATGAGAGGCTTGTTGAAGAAAGAAAAATGTGCTTGACTACCTAAAGAGAATGTGCTTGACCACCTAAAATACGAAAAATAAAATATAATAAACAAAAAAATATGAAGCCAAAATTTGTTTTAGATAGACAAATAAATATATGTACCATAAGGATCTATTAAAAAAGCATGCGGAGATGATCTTTGGAAAAAGTTAAAGGCTGCAGTGGTAGCAAAGAAGCCAAAGACGGAGACTGGAAAACTGAATGAACAATATTATCAAAATTTGAATGGATGGGTTATGCTGGAGCTTCACAAGGAAGAGATTTGGTTGGAGGAGGAGCCAGCTCCAAGTCTTACTACCAACTTTGTAGATTAGGGATTCATGATGTCTATAATAGGGCTTGGAGTGAGCAACTTCTGTCTAGTCCTAAGGATTCTGGTCCGACACGCTTAATCGGTAAAACTGGAGTCTTGGTTAATTGCGGACATTGCTGCATTCAATTTCTCAGCGATAGCAGCATTTGATTGATCTTCTCTAAGTTTGGCCTTTTCACTTGGAAGAGGAATTGAACACCGGACAGAATGTTAGAATCCTTCTTTCTTTTATGACCCTTAATAGCCTTAAGGGTGTTGGTGACAGAATCAGCAACGGGAGCAACTTCGGTAATCACAACGTAGGAGGAGGTGGGAGCATTAACTTCCTTTGACTTAGCAACCATAATGATAAGAGTCAAACCTAAGTCAAAGAAATAATCATAACATGACAATATAGGAAATTCTGTCAAATCGTAGCAAGAGATTACCAAAGGAATCTTGTCGATTGAGGGATGAAGGAGTAAACCATTTTAATTACAGATGACCAAAGCTTGTTGCCCATGAGCGCCCTTCTTGCACATTGGAAGCTTCCCGAGCACCTTATGCCTTTACAAGATCAAGGAGCCTTTCAAGGGTTGGCTTCGGTTAAGAGTTTAAGCCTATCCCTAATAGTTTGAGATGCCAAGCTCAAAGCAGTGATTTTACTAGCAATACAAGAATTCATCCCCTTAGAAGCAAGCTCTGAAGGAGAATAATTATTACAAGTGAATAACAAAATATAGTATAAAAAATAGAGAGAAAGCAATAAAGTTTTACTAGGGATGGAGAGGGACCCCTTAATTCTATGATATGACTCTTAATGAACAAGAATTGGTTTTTCCAGTCTTTCGTTCTATTGATCAAAGTAATATTAAGCTCCTTGGATGAGGAAGAAGTCGATTTATAGTAGTCGTTAGTTGTTTTCCCACTTTAACAAGGTTTAACAATGAATGAAGAGTTTCAACATCGAGCGAGGGGAGGTTAGCTTCCCTGGCCAATATCTCAAGGTAGCTTGGATATGTATAAGAGTTTGGCAACAATTGTATAGGAGCAAATTCCAAACCACCCAAAATTAGGACGAAGAATTTTGGAAAGGGGATGTATTCTGAATGCCATATATGAATTGGTATGTAAGCAAAGAAACCATTCGAAGCATTATCTATCCTTCCAAGTGGGCTAGCCACTCTGGCTTCTACGTTGGTAATGTCAATTTATTGGAGATGTCTACTTCATCTTGATTGGGTTTAGAAGATTGAATGAGTTTATAGTCTTCTTCCTCTTGAGTAGGAATGAATTTCGAGCCATTCTTGTGGGCCATTTATATGTCAGGCAATATTATGCAATATTCAGGGAAATATCATATACTTTATGAAAGTTTAAAATAGTTAAGAAAATACTATGAAAAATGGACAACTATATGTTGAAATCATAAATAATATGTGAATTTACAATTATTTGAAGGCTCTTTAAATATTATCAAGTTTATGGCTAGATCTCAAACTTATAAGTATTTATCGAGTTTGTAACTATTTGACGATTCTCTAAACGGTTATTGAGTTCATAACTAGATATTGAACCTACAATTTGTTATAAACTAGATATTGATCTTAAAATAGTTAGTGAGTTCATGGAGATTCCTCATCTTGTTATCGAGTTCATAACAAGATGTGGAACTTACTATTGCATTCATGAGTAGATGTCGAACTCATAAATAGTTAGTGAATTCGCAAATAGTAGAAGATCCTTTAATTATTCATCGAATTCATGTCTAGATGTTGAGTTTATAGAAATTTATCAAATTTGTAACTGGAGGAAAACGCTTTAAATAGTCGTTGAACTTGTAGTTAGTTAACAATTCTTATATAGTCGTCGAACTTGTAAATAGTTAACAACTCTTTAAATGGTTGTCACGTTTGTAATTATTTAACGACTCTCTAAGCAGTTTTCGATTCATAACTATTAATCAAGTATCTAACTAGTCATCGAGTCTCTCACTAATTGTTGAGTTTACAATTAGTTGGTGAGCATATAACTAGTTAAAAAGCCTCCAGCAGGCTATCGAGCCTCTAAATTGGTGTTGAGTCTTTGACAATTATAAAAACCGTAATCAAGTGTGGAGACTCTAAAAAATTTAGCGAGTTTATAATAATTATCAAAAATACATGAATCATCAGGTTTCTGTTACCCATTAGGGATTTTATTGCAAATAACATTCGAATTCAAATGTAAAAGTTCCTAGATCGTGAGAAGTTTTTTAATCCAATCGCATATCAAACCAAAATGGTTCATAAACACCTGATTGTTGAACCCCTAATTTAAAATCAAAAACGATTTTTCTATTTTTAAGTCGATCGAAAAATATTTCGCATCTTGAATCAATTTTGAATTGGGAAGGAATTGAAAGCATTTTTTGAAATTGTGAGAATGAAAAGAAAAAAAATTATAATTCCAATTTGAGTTTTGAGTTATAGGCAAAGCTTTTAGAAGAAGGAAAGGCAAGTATTTATAGAAGAAGTGGGAAGTAACCAGAAGCATTGATTCTTATAATCAATGAGGTTGAAATTTTAGTATATCAATAGACAATAATATGGAGAGAGGGTTAATTTTAATACAAATATGAGCATTGAACACTTAGAGAGAACATATCGAGCTTGGGGACAACAAGGGATGTTGGGCCCGATGAAAGTATAGTTATCAAGCATTTAACATTCAGAAAAGGGTAACGAGCCTCTAGTAATGAAAAGAAGATATTGAGCATCAAATAGCTAAATGTTGTTGATCCTCTAAAACCAAAACAATGTCGAACGTTCAGCTAGTTAGAAGTTATAGAATAGGTGCTGAATCTAAAAGAATGTCGAGCTTCAAGCAGTTTACAAGCATTGAAGATGTGTCGAGTCCCCAAGATGCAACGAGCCTCTACAACCGTAAGGTTTATTGAATATCTTAGCACAGGAGGATGTTGAACCTTTACAACAGTAGAGATGTGAGCATCCAAACAGTTAGGGAGCAACAATAAAGAATAAAGGAGGATATCAAGTATTTAGGGATAACATGCGTTTGCTACAACAACTATTATTAACTCTCAACAATAGTAAGTATTATCGAGCATCTACAAGTAGAAGGTGATATCAAGCATTTAACTATAAAGAGAAGGTATCAAGTTTCTGAAAGGTGTTAGAGATGTTGAACAAGTGAAAGCTTAGAGACATCGAGCTATAACAGACCTAGAAGAACATGGGATATCGAGCTTCTATAGCATAAAAGCTACCGAGCCTTATAATAAGGATTTCAATCGTCCAAAGTGACTAGAACCTCTGTAAATAGACCTCTATCATCATCTTGAAAGAGTAAAATCTTCTCTCTCTCTCTCTCTATTTCATAATAACAAATTGTAAATCCTAAATTAATTTGGGGATTTTTAGAGCCAATTGTAACACTTGGAATTTTGGCACATAAGGGATTGAACATTTAATTTTGCATATCATATTTTCCTTGAATGTGTACATTTGACTATTATTGAATAATGGACATGCATATGACTTTATCTTTAGAATTGGACCTGAACACTGATAGAGTTGGACTTGCATATATTCCTAAGTTCGCATAAGGCTACCTAAGCCCTATCTTGTTCTATATATTAAGTTAGAGAAGAAATTTTCAAACAACTTTATAATTCAGTTTATAACTTGGGCCTTGTGTGGAGGTTTATGCATGCCTATAAAACGCTAACCGGTCGACCATTCGTCATTGGAGAAGTTGACAGCTTACTATCGACCGACCCGAATGTATGATCGACTAATCGGGGAGTTAATTTTGTGTTAATTTAATTATCATGTTCGATTTTTATTAATTATCATCATTCTTGAATTCTGAACAGTATTATTAAAAAAAATTGTGTTACAGCAATCCTACCAAATCCAAATTTGTGAAATGAAAAATTTATAATTGCCCAAACTCATACTCAATGTCATACACAAAATATCCCTTTTCAGCAATCAGCTCGACCTAGGTTTAGGATAGAAAGTGTTACAACAATTCATATTTAATTTAACAAAAAGAGTATATCATGAATTAATTCTTATTTAATAGATTTATATCAACCTAATATGGAATACAATTATTGCTAAATTCCCAATTCAAATAAACAAAGTGTTCATTTCAATTTGAAACAATTCAAGACGAAATAGGGTACGATAAAATTAAATACATGTAAATAACCTTTCAAATCATGAACCCATTCACCTAAAAAAAGAAACACCCTCCGTTAGCTAAAGATCTTCCAAAGATTCAGTTTGATTTATTCTTCTTCAAATTTTCTACTTTGGCATTAATTTAATTTGAAGAAATTTAATTTTAGAAGAAAGGAAAATTTTATATTTCAAGGAGTTAGATTTTGGACATATAGTAAGTGATTTAGAGCCTAAAAATCAACCTATGGTATATTTATAGGGTAGAAAGAAATCTTAACCGCCTAATTTAACATTATAAAAACAAGCTCGTTGGCCCCTCGAAATCGTAGCTGTTTTATCATGACTAGTTAGTCGCTATATATTGGGACGGTCAATTGCTAGCGGTTGAACGGTTCCATTCTATGCGTTGAGCGGTTTCCTTATATATATAAAAATATTTTTTTTCCAATTTTTTTAATTTAATTATTTTTGACTCAAAATTCCCAAACGTTAATAACTTTTCCGAATGATCTCCAATTTCATAAGGTTGTATATGTATTGTCCAGAAAGTTGCTACGAATGCAACAATGAAAATTTCATAGCCAAATTCAGACGTTTGTGAAAGTTCTAATAGTTCCCTTATTATATTTAAATTTTATTCTTATGTATAATTTCTGGTTAATTTTCCATGGTGTCAAATTCTCCATCCTTAAAATGTTTTGACCGTAAAATATCTAAGGGTGGAAAAATGTAAACTGTACATGCAGAAATCAATAACTACAACCATCAACTCATCCTTCAACCACCAAAAATCATTGTCCTCGGTTCAATTTCTAATGTAGTACATACATAATGGCATGGAATGCATATGAACCTTTACTAATCCCGTCTCCAGATCTAGTCAATCTCCTAAAATGTAAGTGCTTATGTCATGTATCTAATTGCATGTAACGTCCTAAGTGAACATAATACCAATTCTACATGTATATGCAACCATACAGTCCATATGCAACAATCTTATGCATATAACCCAATGAAATAATAAATGTGATGACATAAGTGTGTGCTAACTAAAGAATATATATATATACACACACTTAATTATGCAAAGAACAATTTTATAAGTACATCCATTTGCATCCATCATCCAAAGCATGTCCCAGTGACACATTTGCATCCATTCCTTATATCCAATTGTCCCGACTTATGGGGCATACAACGCTAGAAAGGTTGCAATAATCGTTAGGCATACACTAATTAGAAAGCATGAACTAGGGATTAATTGTTTAGAGGATTAACCGAACTATGCCTTTTTTATAAACTCTGGCATTTTGGATAAATTTTAGTAATTTGTTTTATATTAACTGATCCAAAATGAGATATTTGGTCTGGATGGTTTTGGAAGCAATAGTGGAGGCAAAACCACTTGAATCAAAAAATTTGATGCATAATATTAGAATCTCAATTTCCATTGTTTTGATTGTGACAATTATATAAATAAAAAAAATTATGTACTAATCACTTGGGCAAGAAATTCATTACAGATTCGAATTCAGAATGTTTTGAAGCTGTTAGTCTATTGTTTAGAGTCTTTATATTATTAGAAATATGTTAAAATCTCTCCAATATGGTGTGTGTGTATTATCATGCAAGCACATGCACACATATGCACAAAGCAAGCTTAAAACAGCCGGCTAAATGACCCCATTCAGCCGTCTGATTACTAAAATATATTTTATATTTCATACAATTCAGCCGGCTAAATGCATACATTAAGGCGGCTAAATTAGGCCAAAAACAAACTGTTTCCTTACTATTTCGAATTCAGTAAAAATCAGAAGGTTGAATTATAATTTCAGCCGGCTGATTATCTATAGCGGCTAATTTTTATGAAAAGATGTTTCTCTTCAACGAAGAGAAACATCTTCAAATCTAATAGTTGCATCTATTTCTTTTCATTATTCTCTTTCATGAAAGATTGCAACTTTTAAATCTATACAAATAGAGTTTAGAATTCAACAAAACACTTACCAAACTGATTTTAGTATTCTTGAGTTCTTTTTTCTTATTCTCTATTTTTAATTTGCACTCAAAATGCATACATTCTCTGAACACTGATCATTTTATATTCCATATTTCTTAAGCACATTACGTTATATATCATTAAGGAGATGATTAAAGGAAGATTGTAATTAATTGACTTATCAGTGCTATTTAAAGAGAACACTACAGTCAGATACTTCTGTCTAGTTGTAAAGGAGTCCTGTTCAGTTGCTCAGGCAGTAAAAGTCCTATTCGGTTGCTTAGGTGGTAGAAGTCATGTTTGGTTGATCAGGTGGCGTAAACCTATTCCGCTGGGTTAAGTGAAGGTTGCTAGTTTAATTCCAGAATGAGTCTGGGACTAGACGTAAAATGGGAGTTCAAACCAGTATAAAAGTCTCTGGTGTCATTTACTTTACTGCTTTATTTATTTACTTACTTATTCTATATTCCACACAAGTTGTTTATAAATTCATCCATATTACACGATCCTATAGCACATTTACTATCATTTGGTGTTACAGGAAGGTCATCTTATAACCATAACATAGTTATCTGATATTTTTCAATATGTAAAACAACACTAGCACCGTAACTAATACTAGCTTTCTTGAAGGTCAACCTACTACATGACCACCTCTATTTAATGGGATGAACTATAACTATTAGGCTACTAGGATGAGAATTTATATACAAGCTAATAGTTATTAAACCTACAATATTACTCAAACTGAACATACAGTACCTACTACAGAATGTTCATAATGGTCTAACACAAAAAAACTAGACGCAACTCTA
Source organism: Allium cepa (assembly GCA_030765085.1). Lineage (NCBI taxonomy): Eukaryota > Viridiplantae > Streptophyta > Magnoliopsida > Asparagales > Amaryllidaceae > Allium > Allium cepa. The sequence goes on along the minus strand of CM060946.1, from coordinate 421,458,113 downwards.
AATTCTAAAGCCATGAACATCTTATATTATGCATTAGACAGAAATGTGTTTAATAGACTAAGCATGTGTAAAACGGCTTATGAAATTTAGAGTACACTTAAAGTAACATATGAAGGTAGTAACAATGTAAAGCAGGGTAAAATATCTGTGCTAAAAAATCAGTTCCAAAATTTCAAAATAAAGCAAGATGAAATAATAAAATGTACTCTAGATTTCAAGATATATATCATTCTATGTTAGAAACTTATACAAACTTTGATATTGTTTCAAAAAATTTCAAATCTCTAACGGATGAGTGGGAACAAAAAGTCCTAGAGATCGAAGAAGCTAACGACATTTCAACCATTAAACCCAAAGAGTTGATAGGAAATCTAATGTCTTATGAAGTTAATCTCCAGGACAAACCAGTAAGGGCTCAAGAGAAGAAGAATATAGCATTCCAAGCAATAAAGGATGAATCAGATTTAGATGAAGAAGATATGGCGTTCATTGCTAAAAATTAAAAAATTGAAATTTAAAAAGAGCAACACATTTAGAAGTAACAAGAACAACTCCAACAACAATAATAACAAACCATCATTATCTACTGTAGCTTATTATGAGTATCGCAAGAAAGGCCACATCAAGAAAGACTATCCTGATAGAAAAAAAAGAAAAATATAAGCACAAGAAAGACAGATTCAAAAAGAAAGCTTTCTCTTTCAGTTGGGATGATTCAGAAACATCTTCATCATCATATAGTGACTCTGATAGTGATATAAAACAAGCCAATATATGTTTTATGGCCACAAATGACGATGTGAGCGATCTAACTTTTGATGATTTATTGGAAATAAACTCTGAATTAATTGACAATCTACGAGACATCAAAAGGAAGTATAATGATCCCTTGAAAAGCTTAAATAGAATAGAAACAGAAATAGATATGTTAAGAGATGAGAAATTTTTTTATAAGAAGAACTTCAAACTGCTCGAGAATCTTATTCTAATACAACATCTCAACTTTCCATGTTAAGTTAAGAGGTAGAAACTCAAAAAGAAAAGAATGATGCTCTATTAATTGAAAATCATGAATTTAAAGCTAATGTAAAAAACATGGAATTAAATATCTCTAGTCTAAAAACAAAATTAGATGATACTTCTAAAAATGTCTCTAATTTTAACAAAGGTAAGGAAAATCGTTCTAAAATTATAAAAAAATCTCAGACTGTTTCAAATAAAAGAGGGCCAGGGTATAAGCAAGTTTTTAAAGTTATTCCAAAGAAAAAGAATTCATTATATAGAAATTTTAAAAGCAATAATAGTAAAATTGAAAAACCTAGTTCAAAAGTTATGAATTGTTCTAAATCAATTAAGATTTGAGTTCCTAAAATAAATAATTCTTTAATTAGAGATAAATATGTAAAATCTTTTATAAAAATTGTTCATAAAAACAAATATTTTATTTGTAAAAGGAATTCTAAACCCTCTTGGGTTTGACTTCCTAAGAACTAACTCTTAGGACCTAAATAAAATGGTGGGTACCAATGTTAATTCTATATTTTGCAGGTACCACCTAAAAGGAGAGGAAACTGGATATTGGACAGTGGTCGTTCGAAACACTTGACAGGAAATAAAGAGATGCTAATAAACATTACCCACTCAGATAGAGGATATGTCTCATTTGGAGAGAATTCCAAAGGATATCATTAGCAAAGGCGAGATGAGCAATAACATTATATCTAATTAACTTTTATTACAAATATTTTATTAGTTAAAAATTTAAAACGTAATTTACTTAGTATTAGCCAACTATGTGACAAAGGATTCAATATTTCTTTTTTTTGAAAATAAGTGCAGCATCTTCGATCAAAATAAAAATGTTATTTTTGAAAGTTTAAAGAAAAAAATATATGTTTTAAATATGAATAAGAATTACAATACTAATATGTGTTTAATAGCCAAAGAAAATGATCCTTGTCTATGGCACAAAAGATTTTATCATATTAATTTCAAAAATATAAAAAAATTATCTAAAAATGAATTAATAAAAGGTTTACCAAAAATGAATTTTAAAGTAAAGAATATTTGTGATGCTTGTCAATTGGGTAAGTTATCAAAATCATCTTTTAGATCAAAGGAAAATATATCAACTATACGACCACTTGAACTATTGCGTTTGGATCTCTTTGGACCAACTAAAGTTCAATCTATAAATCATAGCAAATATGTGTTTGTTATAGTAGACAATTTCTCAAGATATACTTGGACTATTTTTATGAAAAATAAAAATGATATTTTTGAAACTTTTCAAAATTTTTGCTAAAAGAATTCAAAATCACAAATTTTAAAAATTAAAAATATTAAAAGTGATCACGGAGGTGAATTTGAAAGTGAGGCTTTTGAACATTTTTGTAATAAAAAGGGAATTTACCATAATTTTTCTTTTCCTGAAACACCACTACAAAATGGAGTTTTAGGAAGGAAAAATAGAAATTTAGAAGAATGTGCGAGAACTTTGTTAAACATAAGCACTTTACCAAAACATTTCTGGGCAGAAGCTGTAGCAACTGCTTACTATGTTCTGAATCGTGTTTCTATCCGACCACTAATGAAACACACTCCATATGAACTATTTCATCAAAGAAAACCAAATATTTCATATTTTAAATTTTTTGGCTCAAAATGTTTTATTTCAAACACAAAAGATCGGCTTGGAAAATTTGATCCAAAATCTGATGAAGGAATTTTCATACAATATTTGGAACGAAGCAACGCTTATCGAATTTTTAATAAAAGATCTAAAACAATCGAAGAAACTCTTCATGTTTCGTTCGAAGAAAAAAAAATTCAATATTTTTTTTAAGGATGATGAGATAATCACTAAGACGGTCACAATATGGTTACTCGAAATGATTTTAAACATGACGAAAACAATGTTTATAATATTGAAGAAGATGAAAACATTGTTCATAATGAAAATGAATTAAGATCTCCACCTAGGATTTTACGAGATCACCCCGTAGAAAATGTCATAGGAGAAATTGTTTCCCATGGAAGAACTAGGAATCAACTTAATCCAATGTGCCATTTAGCATTCCTTTGTAATATTAAACCTAAAAATGCCAAAGAAGCCTCTACTTATCACTATTGGATTATAGCTATGCAAAAAGAGCTAAACCAATTTGAACGAAACAAAGTTTAGGAATTAGTTTATAGGCGAGTGATCAACCAGTCATGGGTACAAAATGGGTCTTCCAAAATAAAGTAGATGAACAAGGCAATATAAGTAGGAATAAAGTTAGATTAGTTGCACAAGGATATAATCAAGAATAAGGAAATGATTATGAAAAAAGTTTGCTCCAGTTGCACGATTAGAAGCAATATGTACCTTACCGGCCTTTGTATGTTTTCATAATTTTAAACTTTATCTAATAAATGTTAAAAGTGCTTTTTTGAATGAATATATAAAAGAAAATGCTTATGTTGAACAACCTCCTTTATTCGAACATGAAACATTTATAGACCATGTCTATAAACTTAAGAAAGCCTTATATGGACTAAAACAAGCACGCCGTACTTGGTATGAACATTTTAAGAGCTATTTTATAGATTCTATTTTTTAAATTAGGAAGGTTGATCAAACTCTTTTTATTAAACAAAATAAAAAGGGTATTTTAATTATTCAAATTTATGAGATGATATTATTTTTCGTTCTACAAATGAAAATTTATGTTAGGAATTTTCTAATGTAATGACCAAAAAATTTGAAATGTCACATATGGAAGAATTATCACATTTTCTTGGTTTATGAATTAAACAAGTAGATAATGGAATTTTTATTAATCAAGAAAAATATTGTAGTAATCTAATTAAACATTTCAGCATGGAAAATACTTCTGCCAAACTAACTCCAATGAGTACAACAATACATCTCGATAGAGATGAAGATGGCAAGACTGCTGACCAAAAATTATATCGATGTATAATTGGATCATTACTCTATCTAACTGCTATGGACCTGACATAATGATGAGTGTATGTTTGTGTGCTCGATTTCAAGCGAATCCTAAAGAGTCACATATGCAAGCAGTGAAACGAATATTACGTTATTTAGGAAAAACCAAAGATTTTGGACTTTTCTATCCGAAAGAATGTCCTTTCAAGTTAGTATCATATAGTGACGCTAATTTTGGAGTATGTTAAACGGATCGAAAAAGTACGAACATGACTTTTCACTTCATTGGACAATCCTTAGTCCCCTGATTTAGCAAGAAATTAAATTATGTTTCACTGTCGACGTGTAAAGCAGAATACATTTCTACTGCTTTAGCATGTGGTCAAGTCATTTACATGCAACAAACACTTCAAGTTTTTGGCATAAATTTACCTAAATCATCTATTTTTTGAGGTAACACCGGTGCTATAAACTTATCTAAAATTTTTGTCAACCATTCGCAAACTAAACATAGTGACATACATCATCATTTCCTTCGTGCTAATGCTGAAAAGGATATAGTCAGATTAGAATTTGTATCCTTTGAAAACCAACTGGCTGATATATTTACAAAACCTTTAAAAAAATATTTTTATAAAACTAAGAAGAGAATTTGGAATTTTATCTTATGATTTTTTATTCTCTCCAAAAATAATATTTTTCAGAAATTAAGTTTCCAAGACTCAATCTATTGTCTCTTACTTGTAAGTCAGATGCACTACCACTCTACCAGTTGTTACTTCAAAACTGAACCATATTTTCAATTCGTATTATTTTTTTTATTCTATTCTTATCAATCCTTATATAACTTACATATTTATTTTTTTCTTCTTAGCCTCTCATTCTTTTCCCTGGCTAAAAACCATTTGACCACTAATCCTATTACTAATTCAGATATGCTCATTAGTATAACAAAAAGAAAATCTTTTACCAACCTCTTTTAAAAAAAATGTTTTCTCAACATAACTCTGAATCCTCCTCATTTTCATTCACTTCCTCAAGTTCGGGATCACTTCACTTACCCACTCCCACGTGTTTATATGAACTTGTCCCTATTGTACCTCCTCCCACTTACATGCGGTATACTCCACCAGGTAAAAGAACCAAACGATCTCTATTCTTCGGAACTCCACCTACTAAAGAGAAGATAGATGAAATTCACCACTACCAGAGGGAAACACTGGAATTACAGCACGATCTTTATTATGAACAAAAGGTTAATGCTAAGAGTTTAAGCTATTTGAAGCAAGTCGCCTTGAAATTCCATGGGTCCTTATCCAAGAGCATGGTTCATCAACCGTCTCCCATCCATTCTCCTTCTCATCATAATTATTGGGAACCATCGCCATAATGTCCTCAGTTCCTTCGAACTCTTGGGAATGGGGAAATGGGTGGTCTCCTCTCCATCCACTAAAGGATAATACCAAGGTTGAGCCGAAGGAATATCAAATTCTAAGCTCCTCATCGAAATCTGTTTAAATTATTATTTTGTTATTTATAACTAATGTCAATTATGTTCTACTATTTTTTTTTCATATAATATATTTGTTTCTTTCAAAAATAATGTTAGTTGTTAAAAAAAGTGGGTGACAATATTTTTACTTCAAATTCAGCCGGTTGGGCTCCTCAAAATAGACGGTTGAATATTGTACTTGGCATATGTTTTTCCAAAATCAAACGGCTGAACCCACTATAAACAGCCAGCTGAATTAGATCAATATTACACTATTTTCTTGCGGGAAAGCAAATTGATGGTTGACTATAGTCATTCAGCCAGCTGAATGCTTCTAGACCTATTTTTTATGGGCTTTCAACCCAACAACCCATTCTACCCTCACTTTTTACCCTACCTATATATTCACTTTTTCACCTTTTCCCTCTCTACTTTAGAAACCTAGCCTCCACTCTTTCAAAAATTCCACTTTCCACTTTAATTGTTCAATCAACAATGCCTCCAAGATCAAAAAGCTCAATAGAATCTTCCTTCGGACCTTCCGATGACCAAATCTGAAGATGTCTATGTAATGACACCACTGTTGCGCGATTTAATAGCATAGAAAACTCCAATATCTTCGAAGGGGCCTTCAATAAATTCCCTAATTTCGTAGCACAAAGAATTCGAGAGATGGCTGAGAAATATCACTTTGAAAGTCTCATAGGATACGATCCTATAAATATCATAATAAATCCTCTTTTGTTAAACTTTTCCTCGAAATTTGATTACCACAACCCCCAAAACCATGGAAAATGTGTTTGATCATTAGTTTGTGGTGTCAAAATTTTCTTGCCCTTGTAGGGATTGGATATATTTTGAATTGTCCACATCATGGAACCGATAGATGACATAAGGTAGATATGGTTCATCGAGATGAAGTTTCACACCTTTTCTTGTCCGATCAACTTACCAATTTAGATGAGCTTAAGTCTAGTGCTTAAGATCCCTAGCACGTCTCATTCATCGAGCTTTTATTTGATCCTTTCAACCTCGTGCAGGTAGATATGAAAAAGTTTACATAAGAGACTTTAAAGCTCTCTATGCTATCCACTCTCGCCAACAAGTCAATTGGAGGAAAATAATAATAGTTGGTTTCAAGATGTCAAAATCCGAAGGAAATACAAGACCATACATTATGGATCTTATATTATTCATATCCAACTCAATTTTGGTGTTCAAATGTCGGATTCCGAATATTCAACCATAAGCGAATTGGGAGTCAAAACCTTGGGCTTGATGGGTCTTCCTCACTGACCTCCTCCTCGACTAATTATTTCCTTCCAAGAATGGGCTCACAATGTTGAAAGAGGTGTTCCACAACCCTGTGACACTAATATCGCTTCCTCTTCACAAACCCACGAAGAAGAAGAGGAAGATGACTCCATTCAAATTTTATAAATGAGATTAGTTTTTATAAAAAGTGAAACACAAATGAGTTATAAAATTTATAAATGTTGTTCATAAATAAAGGAAATCGATATCAGATGATAGATTGGGAATATAAATTTACAAGGAGAATTTATATTAGAATACAGAAATAGAGTGAGAAAATTGGTGGATACTATTTATAAAAGCTAAAATAGTTAAGGAGATCGGACGGAAGTGATGTGATTTGATTCGAGAGAAATTTGTAAACTTGAATTAGTTATTGAGGTTTTAAAATATATTTTTAATTCTAAGAAGTTAAGCTTTTTTCTTTGAGAGGAAATTTTTATTTTCTTAAACTATGGAATTTTAAATTAGTTAGGATTGAAATACTTCGGTCAGTCAATTTTCAAATATTAAGTATATATTTTAGTAAATTCAAACTTTTAATATCAGCGTTGAAATTTTATTTTTTATCTAAAAATAAGTTATTCATGATTATAAAAGTGTTTTCGATATTTTGAATAATTAGTTCAATATGTTTTAAAAATATATTATTATTCTTTTTAAATACTTATTATATATATATATATATAGTTTGAAGAGATTAAATAAGGCTTATAAATTGACATGATTTTGGGGAGAGAAATTTTATAACGTATTTTGCGGAAATGGAATTTCAAAATGTTGAATATGGGAATTTTGAAAACGAAATCTGAATTCATAAAAGAAGTTATAAATTGTTGAATGGGGTTATAAATAAGTGTATTGTTTTGGAAATTGTAAATGGGATCTTATAGTGATTCTAAAGATTTATGAGATAAGTTACGAAATAATCCCTTGGTTATTGATATTTGAAATGATCTTGGAAAAAAAGACTTACAATATTTTCCTTAGTATTAAAATGGAAATTTGGGAATATTTCTAAGTGTCGAGATGGTTTGAAAATATCCTGTTATGGATTTTAGTATTTGAAATTGTCTTCAAATATTGGAATATGGAAAGGGATTTGAAAACATATCTTTTTAAAGATATTTTGAAGTAAAAGTGTGAAGAATTAGTGTCTTCTTATGGATGTTTTATTGATAGTTAAATAACCGACAACCAATATTCACCAATTTCGTTAACCATTTCGATGAGACCGGGATCAGATTTAATTATTCGAAAACCACTTCGATCCAGTTTGAACGTTACAAGTGGATGCCGTGAAGATAGTGAAGACGATGATCCAGTTTGTCCAGACCCAGCACAACTTGTACGGACGAATGCTATCAGAACATCATCATTGGGGACGATGAGCATTCTAAGTGGAATTGTTTCTGGAAAGGTAACATTTAGCCTCAAGCCTCATCAAACGAGAATAACTAAAACATGGGAGATGTAGCAAGGCTAAGTGGGTCGCACCCAATTAGGGGTATGTTATCACATTCTTATATGTCCTCGGAAATATGTATAAACTATGGATATGGTTGTGGATGAAAAAGGGAGCACTGAGTTTTTAATGGTGGGAACACCGTGGTGATAACATATTCGATCTATCTAAGTTAGGGGTAGGATAATTTGTGCAGTAGGGGATCCTGGTGAGGTCCTCGGTACATTTTTATAAAGGTATACTGTGATGGGCAGTACCTTAGTGGCCCAATCATTGTATGGAATCCATTCTCCAATATGAGCCTTTATGGTTTTGTTTGTGGAGCCTAGTATGCTTGAATTTAATTAACGTAACAGTTTTACTATTTGAATAAGTATTTGTACTTTGACACTATTATAATGTGACAAGATTTTTCAATAAAATGTTTTGGTTATCGTTAGGTAAAAAACCCGTCATGTTTATGTGTGATGAGGTCTTACGAGATGCCTTTGTTTTTCGAAGGATTTTGATAAATCTAATAATTCAAACCGATAGTGTTTTCTCATGCCGGTTTCCCAGACTGACTCGGGTATTATTTTAATATAATGCCTGGGTCAGACCGAGTATTACAGTTTTAGGTTAGAATGCGATGGAGCTCAGAAGATGAGCTGGAGGGGTTCGAACGTATTTCCATACTTGGTCTATATTTTCGCTGTGTGAGGATAAGTTGTTGCAACTGTCCAGATTGATGTATTTTATTTTATACTCTGATGAATGTAAGTATAAAAATACAGATTCTTTTGCATAAAAGTCTGTAATTATTTATTATATTTTGTTCCGCTGCGATTATGAGATTCTGTGTTGTTGTTCAATTTTCTTCTACCTTTTTCTTCTTCTTTTCCCTAGTTATGCGCTCTTTCGTACACTTTGGGTTAAACTATAGTGAATTATTGTCAACTGAATTGGGTACGAAACTGCGGGTCGCTACACTAGGTATCAAATCTGAACGCTAAGCGAGAACCTTGGCTCTAGTGGAGATTACTCATTAGAGATAGGTTTAGTAGTACCCTAGAATGAGTTGAGTGTATTAAATGATATGAGCGTGCATTTGTTAGTGAATATAAATTGTTTTAATTTGAGTTGACTTATCAGTTGAGTGGCACATAAATTTTGATCGAATAGTGGGATGCCACTAAATCGATAGGTGTTTCTAAACCCTTGAACACGATAAACTAACATAGTATTGTTTTAAAAGGGGTAAATGAAATAATTTTACCTAAATTATATTTTGATATAAAAGAATAATTTTTTGAAAATTATTATAGTAAATTGGTGTATTTGGGTGTTTTTATATAATCAAAACAAGATTATAAAAATCGTAAAAGGTTCATAAAAACCAAAATAAAATTGTATAAGTATGAGTCGTACAAATGGATTATAGTTAAATTGGATTCGAACCAGAATTTGGTGATTTAAAAATCCCAGAAGCTTTGAGAAATGTTTTAAATGGGTTTGAAATAAGTATTTGGAAATTTTGAAATCTTGAAAGTTTAAAAATGTTTTCTATAGTGGTTGGAAGAATAATGGAGATAAATTTGAATATTTTTGAATTGAAAATGTTTTAAATGGATTTTTGGAAGTGATATAGCACTGAACTCACTTTAGTCGCTGGAATATAATTTTAATGATGACGGTCGCATCATCACTATTCATTTTTTGGTTTCTAAGTGATGAATTGCTACTGGGGTGGTTTAATATGGAGATTTATTCATGGGAAAACATGTGTTGTTTTGGAAATTCCGAAAGGAATTGTTTTGGGAAAAAATAAACAGGTAGATTTTGAAAATCCAATGAAGTGGTTAGTTAAATAAAAGAGAGAGAGCGTGTGTTTGTGTGACTATATAAATTTTAAAAGTTATTTGAAATAGATACCGGGTGTTTGAATTCTAGAAATCCTTATTTAAATGTTTTGGGAAAGCATCATAAATATGCTTTTGGACTTATAAAATGAGAATGATTTTAATAATGAAGAAAAGTATGGAATTTGAATTTTGAAATCTAATTTTCACTCAATTTAAAATTAATTCTATGAATTGGAGTTTAACTTAAGGAAAGTTAAGTAAATTTATTGGAAATTGAGATAATAATAAATTCGAATGATGAAATACAATATGAATATAAGGAAAAAAATTGAACTTGGAATTAAATTCTTACTTTATTAAATTGAATGGATTAAGAATAAATTTGTTTGGAGTGAAATTAGTTTAAGAATGAGTAATTCGAATATGATTTTGAAATATTGGTTAAAAGGAATTGATTTTTTTAAAAAAAGAGGTGAATTAGATTTGAATCAAATGGGATTAAATATGAAAATGTTAATTATAAAGTGACTATATAACTATGAGCCAAATTTTTTTGAATTGGATAAGAAATAATATTGCATTGATGTAAATGTAAATTACGAATTGTGAAATAATTATGTAGCCATAAGTATAATTTTGAATGGAATAAAATTTAAGCGAAAAATGTTGGAAGTGTGAATAAATGAGTTTATATAGTTCATAAAATTTAAATTAATGAAACAAATATATTCTTGGGCTATAAATACATGTATAATCTTGAGTTAAAAATAAAATATGGATATACCCGTGCATGGAATTGATGGGAATTTGAAAAATAAGTTGTGAAACTCATTATATTGAGAATATGGAATAGAAAAACTGGAATAAAAATAGTATGGTATTTTAAAACTGAGGAATAAAAGGATGAATTTGAATTTTGAAAAAAAAATGAACTCATGAAACTAAAAAGCGTGATTTTTGAGATGAAAAGTAGATATTGGAATGTAAATTGAAAGTGAACTAATTAGATAAGTTATTTGAATAGGGAACTCGAGTTATAAATAGAATTCGACTTAATTGCAAGCGAATTTAATATAGTTGGAACGAGTCGAATAAAATAGAAATGGATTGAAATAGAAATGATATTGAGTTACAAATAAATTCAATTTGAGTATAAATAAATTGATTATGGCCTTTATATCATCTAAATGAATTCAAGAATGAAATTGAGTATGGAATTAAAAATTTGAAGTGGATTGAGTGAATAAACTAATTAAATTAACTAATAAATGAAATGGAATTAGATTACAAACAGAAAAGAACTTAAGTTGTACGGTTAAGATGATTGAAGTAAATGAATATAACTTAAGTTAATAATCTTGGATAGAAGCTTGGCGTTAATAAATTTATGAAATGGTTCATAAGTAAACTAGCATGGAATCAATTTAACTAAAATGGATATGAATGCAATGAGAGTGGATATGGATGGAATGCAATTGAATTGATTGAGGATAAATTAGTAAATGGAACAGGACTGAATATAAATTGATTTGGAATCAATTTAAAATAGCTATAAGCTTAAATGGTTATTTCATTAAATGAATATCACTGAATTTTCATAGAAAATTTTCGTTTGATGAAACGAAGTAAATAAAATTCTATGAATTAATAGAAAGTGAATACATTGATTTTTAAATCAACTTGGAATGGATATGGGTTTGTTTGGTTTAAAAATAAATTGACTACATGTACAGTATGTTGTAAATAATTTAACTTGAATGAAATGGTATATGGATTGAATGGAAGTAATTAAATTGGTATTGGAACCTCATAATTGCTTATAAATATATGTTTAGCGTGCATTGCCTATGAAATGCATGTGTTAACTAGTGGATGAAATGAAATGTTATGGAATTTGCATGTTTTAGAACTTACATGTTTAAATTGAGTAAGTATAGGTACCCTGTGACGACCCACCTTTCATTCCACAGAAAGACGTTTCATCAATAAGAAAGAAATAGGTAGAAAAAGAATAGACAGAAAGAAAGAACTAAACAACAACAGAATCTCACAGCAGAAACGGAACAAAATGTATTATATCACATAACTATTACATACTCATTACATCAGAGTTACACATTTACAACAACATCATCACATTAGACAATTATAAAGACCTGTCTACCATTACATTCCAAAATATAACAGTCCAAAAGGTTTCAACACAGCGAAAATAGATAGATATAGCAACGCCAGGACTCTTGCTCCAAGCATTCCAAAATTCGTCTAGCCAAATCTGATCACTTGGCTACTTATAAAAATTTGAGTACCCAAGAGTTTAAGAAAAACAGAATAAACTCCGGGTCAGACATGGGTCTAATGTGAGTATAAGTTATTTAACTTGGAAAAACCTTTGAAGGAAAAGGTATCTCATAAGTCTCTCCGCCAATAAATATGGACAAGTTTTTCCTTACGATAACCAAAACTTTTGATAGAAAATCTGATTATATTATAATAGTGTCTAGGGTTTTCAAATAAATATTCACATAGCCGAAATTGTTACATTCATTAAACTCCATAATTCATTGGTGTACAATCAAGTCCGAGATCACTTATTGGAAATTGGATTCCATACAATGGCAAGGCTTCTAGGGTAACGCCCATCACAGTACGTGGCCTAGATCACCGTACCGAGGATCCCTCCCAATCCCTTGCAATACAAAGCCGCAGCTACCCTTACTGGATAGTCCGAATAAGACAACCCCACGGTTGGAGCCAGCAACTGCCATACGGCCGAATAAAAAGTTACCTCTAGACAGGGAAAAATCTTATCCAACATGGGTGCTACCCACTTAGCCTTGCGTGCACCTCCCCTGTTTTAGCCATTCCCGGTTGATGAGGCTTGAGGCTACGATTACCTATAGAGAACACTTAACTTGGAATGATCATCGCCCTCCATTGACGATGGTCTGATAGCACTCATCCATACAAGTTCGTTCCAGGTTTGATGAAACCGAAGGCATTATCTCGTTACACTCATTTTGGAATCACCCTCAGAGTTAACGACAATAACCCTTATACTCAGAAACTTCATCTCGATCTTCACCCGATTCCATGACCCGTCGTTTAACTTGGATCGATGTGGTTTTTGGATAATCAAATTTGATAATGGTCTCGGTCTCATCGAAATCCAAATGTTTCTTAAAGGCCAAGTTGTTTAAGGTTTAAATAATTTAATTCAATTTAAAACATTGAATTCATACATAGACAAATATCACACATTTATCATAGATATATCAAAAATATATCACATCCAGAACATCACAGATTATCATACTTATAAATATCAATCAATCTAGACATTCTACTCAAACAATCATCCACAAGAAAGAATTATTAACCCATATGTTAATTAATTTAATTAACACAAATTAAATTAATTGCTTAGGAATTAATTACCTAACCCTGCTTAATCGATCATTAATTAATTATAAACCATTTAATTAATTAATCATTCCTTAATTACCTTATAAACCAATTAATTAATCTATAATTACAGATTAATTATCCTTTAATTGTTAATTAGTAAACCTTAATTATTAATTAATAAAACTTAAATACAAATTAATTAATCCTTAATTGTCAGTTAATTAATCCTTAGTTACTTAATTAATAAATGCTTAATTACAACTTAATTACTTAATTTATTAATCTCTAATTATAAATTAATAGCTTCAAATTATATAATTAATAATCCTTAATTACAAATTAATTATCCTCTAATTAATTTATTTATAATCCTTAATTATTTATTAAATAATCCTTAATCATTAATTAACTAAACTAATTAATTACTCTTTAATTACTTCATTAATTACTAAAGCCTTAATTAAGTTTAAGATAAATCATTATCCTTTATTAGTTACTTAACTATCATTAACATATTTAAAACAGCGCGTCCGCGCACATGGCGCAGTTGGCAAGAGCAACGGCCTCCCTCGTATGGGGTGAGGAGTTCGATTCCTGGCAACTGCTTCAAGTATACCGAAAGGTCTGGTCTAAATGGGGGCACGGTTGTGGCGGGCCAGTTGTGTTTCCCCCAGGTTTACTGTTCAGGAGTCGCAATGTTGGCGGTGATAGAACAGGTTTCCCTGGTTTCCAAAAAAAACATATTTAAAACATTTATATTTAATTAACTTGCTTAATTAATTCATTAAATTTAAGTTTTAAAATAAAATAAACATTTAACTTAACAAATTAAAGCTAACAAATTATAACTTCCTAATCAAATGTTTAAAAAAAACATTTAAAATTTATTAAAGAAAAGTTTTAGACCAAATTATTTAAATTTCAAAACCTTGCTTCTAAAAACTTCTAATACTTGTTAAATTCTTGCTTCGGGTTCAACCGGTAGTTACTCGAGTCCTGCACGGGTAAAACTCACTTTTCTTTCTGCTTTGTATTTTTTCTTCGAAACATAGTTTTAATTTAAGTTTAAACCTGTAACATGTTACACTCACGCAACAAACCGAGTCCTTACTCGAGTCCCTTCCCATATTACCCAAGCTTCTGTTCGAGCCAACATCCACCCATAACCATAGACACCGTTGACACCCTGGTGCACATGCACCAGCGACCGAGGCCATTCCGACCATCCATGACACCTTTGACCTATCGTCGATCACCTCTACATACAATTCCAACCACCCAAGCATCACTACAAAGCCTAAATCGAAAACGAGCAAACTCGATCAACCTAGAACCAAACCCTTCACCAAAAACCCTCTCGAACTGCGAACGCCGACCACCAGAAATCGCGTAACCCCGGCCACACACTCACAGGCCGTCCATGCAGCCTTTTCCCCTGGACTGATGATCCCCGATCATCCAGAGATGCCAAAGCATCTAAACCCTACTTCGACCGATTGCCGACACCATGGTGACTGAGAAACACCACTCATTTTTCCCCGACTCGACAACTCCCCAGCAACGTCCAATTGAAACCTCTACCTCCCTGAGACCTCCGGCCACCAGAATTTGCTCACAGTTCAATTTTTGGTCATCTTCGAAATACACACTCGATACAATACTAAAAACCATGATTTTCTTTTCTAAAATCATACCTTTCAGAGTCGATTCAAGTTATATAATTGAATCAACAAATTATAAAATTTGATTTTGACACGTTTTAAAATTTTCTACTATATTTTCTTGACTCAAGAAGATATTCAAACCTATTAACCTTAAACATATTTTTAAAGCCTAAATTATGTTTAAACAAACTTATCTAGTTTGAAACCCAAAGCCTAACCGATATAGATAAGGAGGTTTTGAATTTTTGATTTATTTTTAAACTCTGTAATCTTGAAAACAGAGAAGGACAGACATATCTAAACATGCATAGTTCAAACACATATGTATATATACATAGATTTCACTAATATATACATGCAAGGCATAACACATCTAAGAAATTCACATGTAATAGACATTGATTTACTCAAGCTTTGTCAATAAAGGTTTACTCACCTATTGATGATGAGCAGAGAATTTAAAAACTGAGAAGCTAGATTTTGAAAACTGGAAAGAAATGCTTGGTCTTAGAAAGCTTGTTGTTTGAACTGGAAATCCTTTGAAATTGGATAGCTTTGATTATGAAAAATGAATGTTATGATCTCTTTGAAAACTTGATTATGAATTGGAAATCTTGTAACTGGATATCACTTGTTGAGAAGATGATTTAAGTTTGAAACTGAGATGATCTTGTCTTTAAAAACTGAACTGAAGTTGTTGTTTTAATTTCTGGTTTGAAAATTTGTTACAGGCTTTGCATTGATTTTTTTTTTGGTTTGTATAGTGTTTTACAGGTTTGAGTTTTTCTTTGCTTTTGAGAATGATAATGGGAAAATAATAGATAAGAGAAGAGATATGCATATATAGACTTAATTAGGATTTATTAAATGTAACGACCCGGATTTTTGACGGCTAATTTATAATATTTAAATTGGATTTAAATATTTAATTTGAACTTTAATTTGATTATAATATGAACAGTTGGTTTTATTTAATATAAAAGTGATTCAGAATTTAAATATAATCCTTAATTGAACAAATTAATTAATTATTAAAGGGATAATTAGATATTGGGTAAAATATAAAGAATTTGGAATTGTAAGCTTATTGGAAATATTTTAACGGCTTATAAAATTTATATTGATCATACTGGAAGTAATAGATGAATTAAAGTAGAATTTAACCGTCGTTTGTTAAATTTTAAATTTGCATAGTTAAATTGACATTCAAAAATAACCTTCCGTGGCTCAGTCTCGGAATTCAATGAAACCTGTTCCGTTTGATCCGTAATATTGAATTATTGCCGGATTTCAAATTTCGTAATTTTTGGAGTAACTGGGTGATTGTACGATAAGCAAACGCGCTATAATTGAATTCGAGAAGATTTTAAAATATAACGTTTAAAATAAAATTATTAGCGTAGCTTCCTCAACACACTATTATTCGTCTTCCAGAATACGCCTCCCATCTTCTTTATTATCGCATTGCTGCCTGTTTCACCTTTCGATCACAGACTTAAAATTTACTTCACTAATGGCCCCTTACCTTTCTCTTAATCGCGAACAAATCCTTCCTCCTCTATTAAAATTACTGAACCCTCTGCCCTATTTTTTCAAAGCTCAAGCCGTATTCATAAAAAAAAAGAAAAAAAAGGGGATATCGGCGAATCGAATCGATTTGGGGTGAATAGATCTCGCATTCGAGCAGTGGAGGTCGCGCGCACTCAGTTTCGAGGAAGCTCGGTGGCACGTCGCGAGTAAGGGGGCGACTCATTCGTGGCAGCGACGAGTGATTGGGGGACGACTACGGTGTCGAGGCTGAGGGGAGGGGCGCGTTTGCTTCATGTTCGGTGGAGTGGAGTCGCGCGTGTGCAGGATGTATTGGTGGAGGCGCTCGTGTTGGCGGCAAGCTGTTGAGGGTCGCGTCGATTAGTGGGTGATGCAGTGGCAGTGGAAGCCGTAGGCTTGGAGTCGCGCGGTGGTTCTGGGCTTCGGCAACGTTCGTTTAGGCATCTGTAGTTCGCGAGACTGTGAAGTATTTGTTTATGTTTTTAAAAAAAAAAAATTAATTTAAATGTATAAACAGTAAAACAGAAAAATAGATAAGGTTTTGAAAATTTGAAATTTAAATGTTGAAGAATTTATATACAGACAGGTTTGAAAGGTAAGGATTTTAGGATACTGAAAAGTCTATATACAAATTGGGATTTTAAAACCAGTAAAACGGAAATTTTATATAGAACTTTGGAAAAATAATATTAATAATAATAATTAAATTAAGATTAGATTTTTTTAAATAAATATAATTATATATGTATGTGTTTCAAGGATAAAATAAATCTACATGTTTTAAATATTATTTTAAATAGTGGATTTAGTGATTAAATTGTTTAAATTACCAAAAGATTTTTAAAGGAGAATAAGTTTAAAATTTAATTTATCTGTTTAAAATTGCACCACCAGTTAAAATTAAATTATTGAGTTAAGAATAACTTTATTTAAATGGTAATAATTATTCGATTTGTTCGAATATTAATAAAATTCATATAATTGTCATTCAAGGTCAATGGGAACGAGTCGAGATTGGTAATGATTGCAACTTAAAGGCAAAGGTGAGATTTTCTCACTCATTTGGATGCTCTGAATTAAATTTAAATGTCAAATTTAAATTATTGGATGAGTTTGGTTGATTGACAATAATTTATTCACTGGTTAATATCATAACCCATATACTATAATATCCATTTGAAAGTGGAATTAATATGTTACTGTGCTAACATTTGTGGATGCAGTGTAACAGGTTGGAGGGATCCAACAGGATTCCTCAAAATATTTATTTATTACATATATGTGTTGTTATATGACAGGTTGGATGGATTGATATGGATTTATATATGAATTGAATTATTAACTGTAAATTACATTGGAAGTTAAAATTTGGATAAATGCTATAATTTAATTTAATTAGAGGTAGTTCAATGGAACTTGAAGAGAAATATTTAATTAAGAAGTTTGGATTTTCTTATACATGAAATTTAAGAAAAGATAAAAGTTATTTATATTTTAATTGGTTGAAGTTAAGGTTTACTTATATATTGACAACTCGAAGGAATATTGTGAATCGATAAATGAATTTGAAGTAAAATGAAGTTCTATTAAGGAAATGAAAAGAAAATTTATTAAGGAATAAAAAGAAATTTTTATTAAGAAACAATATGAATCTTACTCAAGAATAAATTTTAAAGGTAAGATTTTAAATAAAATTGTTTTATAAATAAAAGGACAATTCAGGCAAGTTATAGAATTTATAACGAAGTTTATAAATGAAAAGGAAAAAAACTGGTAAATATGGGAAGAGATAAGTCAAGGAGAACTTATATGGAGTTATAAATTTGTTTGAAACGGAAATAATAGTATATTTCCGAAAGTGAGAAGTGTGAATTTGGACAAGAGGGATTTATAGATGGATATTGGATTTCCTAAATTATAAAGTTATTTTAAAAGGAATATTTTTTAAAATTACGATACTATATAGGTTTTTATAAATCATTTCGAATTTAAAATATTTCAAATTAGTTATTTTTGAAGGCATAGCAATTATTTGGAATAAACTCTAATTTTCTAAAACCCGCTTTGAAGCTTATAAATATCTAGATATAAATTTTAATATTTAATATTACTTCTTAATTAAATCTAAATGTTTTCAAATGCTTTTAGAATTCAATTAATAATCCTCTTGTGATGATAAGTGAGTTATTAAATGAGATAAGATTTAGGAGAAATCTTATTAAGAGAAGGAATTGAGTTTGAAACTTATAAGCAAAGTATAAATTGATTTTTTTTTTTGATAGGGATGAGAAAATAAGAAATATTTTCAAAGGTAAAATCAAATTGAGTGTATATGAGAAATCAGTTAAGTGATTTCATGGAAATAAAAGAACTGTGAAATTTATTTCAAATAGGTTAAATGGGAATATTATCTGTATGACAATTGGGATAAATAATTTGTGGAAATTATTTGATGGTTGCTTGTGTGTGATTAATTGATAGTTAAATAACCGACTATCAATATTGGACAATGCGCTGATCGTTTCGAAGAGTCCGGGATCGGATTTAATTATCCGAAAACCACTTCGATCCGGTTTGTACGATTACGAATGTAGACCGTGAAGACTTGAAGACGGTGATTCGTTTTGTCCAAACCCCGGGCAACTTGTATGGATTGAATGCTTTCAGAACATCGTCAGGTGGACGATGAGCATTCTAAGTGATGCGTTCTTGAAAGGTAACGCTTAACCTCAAGCCTCATCAACCGGGAATGGCTAAAACAGGGGAGGTGCTGCAAGGTTAGGTGGGTCATGCCCAAGCAGGACAAGATGTTTCTCATGTCTAGATGTCTCTTTTTATTCGGCTTAGTGGGTGGTTGGTCGCGCCAACCACGGGGTTTATCTTGTTCGGGACTGTTCAGTAAGGAATGGTTCCGGCCTTGTATTGCAGGGGAGCGGGCGTACTCCTCGGTACTCTGATCTAGGCCAGGTACTGTGACGGGCGGTACCCCAGTTGCCCAGCCATTGATGGAAATCCATTCTCCCTACGAGCCTTGTACGAGTTTTGTTTGTATTACCCACTCTGTGGCTAGTAGCTGGAATTTAATAGATGTAACAATTTCGGCTATTTTATAAGTATTTGTATATAGACCCTATTATAATATCAGAGGATTTCTTTAAAAGGTGTTTTAGCTATCGTAAGGTAAAAACACGACATGTTTATTTGTGGCGTGGTCTTACGAGATGCTTTTGTTTTTAAACGATTTTTGAAACTTTAATAGTCCAATTGAGTGTGATTTTCTCACGCTGGTATTCCAGACTGACTCGGGTGTTGTTTTAAATGATGCTCCGGTCAGACCGAGTTAAACAGGATCAGGTTATATTGCTAGAGCTCAGGAGACGAGCTGGTGACAGAGCGTATTTCCGTATTTGCCTATTATTTCCGCTGTGTATGGACATGTATGATTGATTGATGTACTTTGATGAAGGTATGTATGTATATGTATACAGTAAGATTTATTTGTATTTTAAAACTGTATTCTATATATTATATTTTATTTCGCTGGGATGTGAGATTCTGATGATGTTTTCTTTTCTTCTTCTTCTACCTCTTTCTTCATTAACCCGAAGACTCGTATTTTTGTTCCACTTTGAGCTGACGAGTGGTGGTTTTCGTTAGTTCAAAGGGGTACGGATTTGCGGGCCTTTACACTTGGTATTAGAGCTGAAGGTTAAGCGAGAACCTTGGCTCTGGTGGGGAATTTACTCATTAGAAATAGAGTCAATGGTACTCTAGAATGAGTTTGAGTGTTTTTATAGATATGAGCGCGTATTTGTTAGTGAATATAAAATGGTTTTATATTGCGTTGATTGATTTATTGAGTGGTATATGAACCTTCGTCGGCACAGCCTCGAAAACTGTATTGAAGGGGTTTATAAACACTTAAATAGAGCAATTCGACACAATACTGATTTTCCAAAGTGGGTGAATGAAATAATTTCATCCAAAATATATTTTGATAAAAAAGGAATATTTTTCTAAAATTATTATAACATGGATGTTTGGATGATAATATGTTTGACCAATGAGGTAATTAAATTTAAAATAGTTATCTAATCAAGGAAAACATCAAACGTTGAATTTTGGAATTAAAATTTAAAGTGAAAAGTTAAAGATGGGAATTTAACTTGGATTAAAATTTAAAACTTGAAATTTAATTAGTGATT